>JAPFBL010001618.1:7160000-8472500 GCA_026182355.1 Hermatobates lingyangjiaoensis
AACATACATGAACTAACTTTGTTTTTATACTGAAGCAATGTTGTTTGAAAAGAATGTTAAAAAAAATATTTAAATGTGTTGCTCATGTAAGTTATGAGGGTCATATGAAAGTGAAGGGCATGTTGGGAGGGTAAGCAGGTAATATTCTAATCCGCTTTTCTGATTTGGGAGTTTGATGACATTTTCAGGTATAAATCCTACTTGTGGAGGGTTGCTTGTTTCCTGTCCAAGCAAAGTATTATTAGGAATTTACAGGTCATGTACTGAAGTTTAAAAATGGTTTTCTTTGAAGTCCTTTGAACTAAATGTCTAACAATTTTCGATCAAACAATATCATGTTGCTTATATCTCATATAGTTTGTTCATAAAGTTTTTATTCTCTGTATGAGACAAGTGGAATGAAATTATGCGTTGGATCTAAATTTTGATGCCAAGTTTTTAACTATATCTTTTCAATACATGTTTTGAAAGACCGAATGAAATAGGCTCACAAAAACTTTGTTCTCCCTCTCTCTCTCTCTCTCTCTCTCTCTCTCTCTCTCTCTCTCTCTCTCTCTCTATCTATCTATCTATCTATCTATCCATCTATCTATCCTTTTCTCTGTTTGTCTGAGTATGATCACGTATCAAAAACCAAAAGAGTTGTAAGAACTTAAATTCACGGTTAAGTTACTGCAATCTTTAAGACACTACAACCGGATCAGCGCTAATATTTCACTTTTCCGAAGGTTTTATGTAAAAAAAAAATATGTTTTTACAGTTTCATAGAAATCAATCTATATTTGTTATTTTTGATTAGAATCCTAGTTCTGGCTTTGTAGTTGAATGTATTGGGTGAGATTCGCATTAAAACTGTTAAGGAAATTTGAAAAACTGTTTCCATATTAAATTAACTTTTAAAGTTTTCCGAGTAACAGAATACCAATATTAACCTAAGTTAGTAAAATATAAATGCGAAACATTACATTTGATCCAAATTGTTTAAACTGATAAACAGATATCATATAATCTTACTTTGGTAAATAATAAACACAACCTGGCGTCTATGTTTCTATCAGTACTCCAACTGGAAAATGAGCAAAGTTTTGTTCATGTGTCATAAACGTTTTTGTAAATATAATTTTAATGAAATTTAAATGTTTAGAATTATAATTATTATATTGGTAGTTGTTATCTTAATAATTCTTCATGATTACATATTGGCAAGAATTTATTCACTTTTTCATGGATTTTAATTTATGAAAAAGTGTATATCTACTACGAGGTAATGAAAGTCCCATTGATACTTACACGAGATGTTTTGGTATTTCATTCTGACAGAATCAGTTATTATGGCATTTGAACTTTATTAATGCAACAGTAAATTTAAAAAAATAACCTATATATTAATACACTATCATACACACTATATATCATGTTTTATCTGATAAGGGAAAATTAATATTTTGTAACCGATACAGTAGGGCAGGTCTTTACTGATAATTAGTAATTACCAATTAGCCATGAAATCAATTAAAGTAATTTCAACCTTTCTAAAAATGTTTTTTAGATTTTTCCAACACCGTATTGTATTAATACATAAAGCAAACGTAATTCTCTGTATATTATAATTTTTACTCAATTACTCTCAGACAGGTCGTGACATTTTGCAAGGTCCCGTTTGTCTAGTATAATTTATGTTAACTTTAGATAGCCAAATAGTAAAAGTTATTATAATTGGTTACTAACTATTGGTTATAGCATTATTATAATTGGTAATAGCATTATTAAGGTATTGCATTTCATAATTAATTGAGTTCAATTAACTTGAACTGGAGAAGCCAGTTGAACAATTTGCTGAAATTCTCTAGTATATGCTTTATATCAAAACTTCTTGTAAGTTTTACAGGATTTTTTTTGAATGCTTAACTTTTTTTGTCTAGAATAGTTTAATTTTAATTTTACTCATCTTAATAATTTTTATTCTTCTATAAATAATATATTTTTAAAGTCCATTCAGTTTTTTGAAAACAGTAGTTTTTCCCGTAAAATGACAATCCCAAAATAATATGAACTTTCAAAGAAGCATATACAGAATAATATTTAAATCCTAATTTTATTATATTACCTGATGTTATATGGAATATATCTTTGATTATATCTAAGGATCAATGAAAAATCCGTTAAGTGGTGTTCAAACTATGTCTTCGATTTCACAAAATGTTACTGATAATCATACATTAATTTGATTTACATCAAAATAATTTAATTCACGTTAATTAATTAACAACGGTAGGGTTTTGAAAAAGGTTTACAAACGTGATTATCATATCCATCTTTTGCGATATTCATCTTAGATCACTGGCATTAGTGATAACCAAGTTCATTAAAAGGAGACTTAAACATTGTTATAAATTAAAGATCACATTTGCAAACAATTCATTTCAATAAAATTAAGAACTTCTTTAAAGTTATATAACATATTAGATAAGAATGTCCAATACAAAATCTCTGTAAAAAATGAAGTTTATATTTTTAATTATTTAATTGTTTATTTATAACTGAAATTCTTTATACATTTTATAAAACACGATATGTCCTATATTTTCCCGTTTGATCGATTGGTTTCGTAACAGTTATACCTTCAACCGGGTATTTTCAATAACTTAAGTAGATTGCATGCTTGACACAACACAAGGTTGTCAATTTCACGGAGGTTATGAAATATACCATTATATTGGAAACCATAGAACTCCGTAAATCTTCTTCCTAGATCGACACTTTCTCTGAACGAATTTGAACGTGAACGTTTACTAAAACCATTCGAGTGAGCAATAAAATATAGTTTGCATTTTTACTCTAATAATAATCTCTTTTCCAATATAAACGTCATTTAATATCTGGTTTTTCATGTTATCAATATTTGAATAATATATTATTTGATTTAATGTTAACTTCTATAAGTTTTCTCTTGTAAAGTTAATGATTCATAATTTTTTTTATACGTATTACAAGAAAAAAGATGGGAGCAATGCCATTAATAAGAGCAGTGCCAATATCTTTAAGAGTCAAGTGGGCTATATTGTTGACTACATTGTAAAAATACAATAAAGTAGGCTTCGTTTACGAGGTGCGTCTCACATAGTGTCTCTCCCCGTTTCTTAACAGTCTTCAACACATTTATACCTCTTTTTACGATATAATCTTAAAGGAAATTTAATAATCGTTAAATGCCTCATGATTACACATTTTATTCCAATTTAATCATTTGGAGAACAGTCTACAAATGAAATTGTATTTTTTAAATAAATTTTAAAATGAATATTTCATTGTTTTTTTTTCTACTTTTGTTCTCATCGCTAAGCATCTATGGTATTCCCTTTTGACATAAAAAAAAACTCTAAAGAGTAAATTTAATGACTGTTTTGAATTATTTAAAGTATATATTTTCCATACTTTCATCCAGAATGTAATAATTTATGGGTTTTCCAACACTTTTAAGATTAATAAAAACTATAACTCCGAAATATTTACAACAAAACAAATTTTTAAAGTTTAATGTTGTTTCGCTGTTATAGTTTATCAATTGTTTCTTATTTAATTTGTATATAAAACGAATCATTTTATTTAACTCTGAAATAAAATATATAATAGTGCTTTTTATTTGTTAGGTTGATTTACGTCTCATTTAAAATATAGATGTATGGAAGTATTCCATATGGATCAAAAATTTGACATCGTGTTTTTAGCTTAATAAAATAAAATAAAAAAGGTCAAATAAACCGGTTTTGAAGTCAAATAAAATAGCCTTAGCAAATTGGTTTGTGTGTTCTGTACCTGAGTAGGATAACATAAAAAGCCAGAAAAAGTTATAATCACTATTTTTATCTTTGGTTGTTTTTAGCTCTCAAACGAAACATCAACCTCAGAACCAAATTGCATTTTCTCAGGGTTACTTTACTTGAATAAAACAAATCGTTGAAATCTATTTATGATTTTGATACCACTCAATGTCAGTTGAGTTAAAAACTTTCGGTTTCGGCTTTTTAGTTGACATTTACCAACTAAAATGTAAGATTTGCGATTAAATTATCTTTCATGGTCAAAAATATAACCTGTATATTTTTTGTCCTAGTATAGAGACAAATAAACTGCATATTAAGTTGATTGGTATATAAATGGAAGATAGTAAAATACAGTTAATGCATATTAAATTTTTCCTGAATTGTCTAAACTTATGAATAGGGATCAAAAAGGTTCTGATGTAGTAAAAAATTAGCTAGCAGAATAGATAATCTAACGTTATCAGCGCTCCTGGTGATAAATGAGAAAAGCTTCCAAGCTTTCCTTATATTCATGTTATTTAATTTATTATCATTTAATGGTAAAAGAATGATGATAAATTTCCTAATTGTTTAATTTAATTTAGTGAAAATCATATTTTTGTTAATAAATGATTATTAGTACGAATATACTGTATAAAACTAAGGACTTTTAATAATATACTATATAACTACTTACTAGATAACTCGTATTGGTTATAATTAATTAGTTATTATTATTATGTACCAATAAAACATATTGTAATTTTAATAATGAATAATTTGGTTCTTTATTGTTCATTCCAGTTAATATGTTCTTTCCAATAGGCAAATATTTATTAAGTTGTTAAGGAATGTAATTTACTTTTTTAAAAAAAAAAGTTCTCATAAAATGAGATACATGAAAGTTCTATGGCGTCTCTTATAAACATTTTGCATTTACTTTTTTTGCAAATTTATATTAATGCGAGGTCCATTAATGTTACTTTTGTAATATTTTTCTTTAGTAATCTAGTTTTTAATTGCTGGCGTAAACGTCAAAATCTAGTCAACTGACAGCAATAATTTTGCCATAATAACTTTTTATATTGTTAATGAAATGTTAATTTTGTCAAAGTTTTGATACAAACTATTTCGTTTGTGGTGTGTCTGCGTTTTTTTTCATTTTTGACGCCAATGTCCAAAAGTACTGAAGAGCCTGCAATGATAGGGTAAAATTCTAAAATAATTTCTGTCTTAACAATATTTTGCTGTACCCGTCTACTTTTTTCATGGATTTATTACATTCCATCTTTGCACTTAAAAGGCTTACTTGTTTATCGTAAAGATAAATTCAATATTTCAATGTAAGTAAAGTATATCCTTTAATGTTGAAGACACATTAACTTCAATTTACTATTAATTAATAATAACAGTAGTTTAATGAATACCCTGTTAGTGAAATTAAGAACACCTTATAAATTAAACTGGGCGATTGTAAGACTTTACAAATATCCAGCCTTTATAGCATTTTATGTTTTTAAATTATTAAAATAATTTATTATTTTAATTTCAATAATACATAATTAGGTTATGAATTTAGTGTGAAATACATGCACTAACATTTTTTGAACACTAAATAATATGTATTAATAAATGGTAAGATACTTTACAGAGTACTACTACTAAATATTAAATTATAGAAAAAATTAAAGGTTTTTTTTTAGCTATCGGTAATTTTAATTTTTTTTTAACAAATGTTAATCCAAAAAGATAAATGTTGGTCAAAATTTGTTTTTTAGTTGATCTAAATGTTGTATTAGAAGTATATCTGCAAAATTTAGGAAAATTGTGTATGGACGTTGAAGACAGGTGTATTATGTTTTGACATAAACATTTACATAAATACTTCGTTTTGATTGGAGTATGTAATGATTCATATAGATTTATAAGGTACAAGAATGGTGACCACCTGACAGCTATCTATAAACCACTGGAGGGTCCTTGAACCTCGGGTGAAGAACGCCCTTCCTTGGTAGCCTAATCAGCATACCTGTCTCTCGTCGAAATAAGATTGCTTAAAACTCACCTAAATCAATTGTAAAGGACAAGTCAAAATTATTGCCTCCTGTTATAATAAAATCAACGAAAAATAAACAATATTTCATTATTGTTTATTACTTGTGCAATCTGTTATAGTGTGAAAACCTGTTATAGATTTTCTATATATGACTCAGAGTGGAAAAAATGGCAAGTAAATAAGAGTACTGGAGTGAGAAGGCGGTGATCTACAGTACATCATATACGATAAGAAATAAAATTATCAATAAAATGAAAAGCAGAAAAAAAGATTAATGAATATTAAGACGTAATGGAAAAAAACTATTAGATTATCATTTTATTAAGAATAAAATGTATCATTTTTTTATGATTTGATCGACTGGTTCTATTTAATATAACTAAATAATTAATTTTTAAAAATATGTTTAATACTTAAACTAAATTTACGTAAGCAGAAATATTATTTCCAGTAGAGTTAGTGGTCCTACTTGTTGGTTAACTCTGCAAGTAAAATAATAATATACTAGCAAAACCCGTAGAATTGCCTCGACCTGCCTTTGGAGACTTAGGTAAAAATTATACTACCATACGAGGTGTGTAAATAAAGTAGTGAGACTGGCAACGTCGCTTTCGATCTGGCAACGCTGGAGACGCGTGGCCTTGAGTAGCGTCAGGTGCACGTGTGATGCGCCTCCAGTATGAATCTGAACTCGCCACAGTCATTTGTTTGTCCGTAGCGTTGGTTTTCGTGAAATGGTTTTTTCTTGAGCGTTTTAAAAATGAGTGACCTCAAAGTTGAGCAGCGGTGTGCAATCAAATTTTGCTTCAGACTTGGACATAATGCAACCGAAACTTTTGAAAAACTTCAGGAGGCCTATGGAGAACGTGTTTTATCAAGGGCACAGGTTTTTCGGTGGTTTAAGGAATTTTCAGAAGGAAGAGAGTCGATTGAAGATGAACCACGAAGCGGAAGGCCTTCAAGTCCAAACACCGATGAAAATGTCAACAGAGTACGGAACCTTGTGCGTTCAGATCGACGCTTGACAGTCAGAATGATCGGGGAACAGTTGAATTTGAATCACACCTCCGTTCATCACATTTTGACCAATGAATTGGAGATGAGAAAAATTTGTGCGAAAATGGTTCCGAAAAACCTATCCACTGCCATCTCAATAAACGAGTTTTTGGCCAGTAAAAACATTCCTGTTGCTCCTCAGCCTCCTTATTCACCAGACTTGAGTCCTTGTGACTTTTTCCTCTTCCCGAGATTGAAAACTCACCTCAAGGGAACTCATTTCGGGACACTACAAAACATACAAACTGCTGTAACCGTCCAGCTGAAGGCCATTCCAGAAACCGAGTTCCAGCAATGCTACAATGATTGGAAGGACCGTCTCCAGCGCTGTGTGGCTTCCGAAGGGAACTATTTTGAAGGTGACAATATCACATTGTAATTATATTTGAATAGAAAATTTAAAAAAAATCAGTCTCACTACTTTATTTACACACCTCGTATATAGAGAGTTACGGTTCCTTTATGTATGAATTCAAAACGATGATGGAGAAATCTAAAGCAACATTTTTCTTTAATTGAATGAAACTTTGACCCATGACTAACTGGTAATCATTAATTATCAGTAATGACCTGCCCAACAGTATCAATTCCAAGATATTATTACTTATTATTCCTATTCTATAAGTGAATATGTTAGTACCTTTGCTATAATATCAAATGCATTCTCTCAAAAAATAGAGTATACTTTCTCAAGTTTTTTTAATGTAATATTGAATTACTCAAACTCCTCAGCTGTCCTTGGGAGGCAGGAAAGTAAATAAGAGCACTGAAGAAATAAAATTATCAATAAAATGAAAAGCAGAAAAACAGCATTAAAATATCTTAAAGATACAGTTAAAAAATTAACAGCAGTGGTTTGAAAAGTTACCTAGTTTCAGGAGAAACACAATATACCTTCTTTTGGGTGCAACAGTTAGGTAACAGACAATTACCCTCTTGACTTACCCTCTTAATCTTAACATCTCCGTCACTTCCACGTACAGCTTCAGCTGACTGGACTGCACTCAGTGTACGATTTTTAATATATTTGTCATATTGGGAAATTTCAAAAATGACGTCTCCACATAAAAAAAAAAGTTTAATATCAAGACTAACAACGCTGCGTTTTAATATTTAACTCTTTTTTGTGTGGAGACATAATTTTCAAAATATCCCAATATTAGTAAATACCACACTATAACAGATTGCACAAGTAATGTTGGTTTTGCATTCAGTAAGTGAGATAGTCCATAGTTTTTCCACTCTGAGTCATATATAGAAAATCTGGTCCGTGAAAGTCTGGTGTCTAAATGAAAAATTAAATTAGTTCGTTTTTTCAGCATTAGGTAAACTTATATGCATACCTGAATAAAGTAGTGAATTAAAAAAATATATCTAATAGTTTGTCATTCGTTTTAATGATGCATATAATTGTTTATTTAATAAAGTGTTCAGTCTATTAGAAGGCCTATTACACAAAAAGCATGGCTGGAATTCATTAAAGGAGATCTAGAGATGGTTTGGTGTGTGTATTCAATGGGTTGGAAGTACCCAGTGAAAACCGCAAAATAAGTTGAACCAAACCATAAACCTAACCGCATACTTTCCACCCTTCTGTTCTTTAACCTTAAAGAAATAACTCACGGTTGAAACATTTATATTATAATACCTTCAATTACAGTTTTATAAAATATTATTTACGATTTTACAGAATTGAATACTTAAAATATTTTGCCTATTTCAAGAACAAATGAACAGTTGTCTGTTAACTTAACTAATGATTGAACACAAGATGTGAGCAATTAATTACGTAATAATAGTATTAAAACATTTTTCTAGTAACACTTTCCTTCCATATATATAGAAATATTTGTATCAAAAATGAACCGTATCAAATTTGATACAGAGAGTTTATAATAAAGTCATCAGGAGCAGATCTGTAGTAGATAAGTAAACTCAGCAAAGATCTATTTATCCAAATAGATGATCATAAATACCAAGGTAATAATAAATTTTGTAATTGATGTAGTTCTGTGGATGGATGTCTCAAAACTTAGACGAAACGTCGGTTAAAGGTGATTGAATTATTTAATACTTGACTAAACCTCGAATAATAGAAAGACCAATAATACTGTATCTATGTAAACAAAAGGAAAGTTTTATCGTTACCATGTTTAGAACTGACTCATTTAAAGTTGTCGTTACGTTTTATACATTAGAGAAACCGAATCTACCCTTAGACAAATTTCTATTTGTTTGTCCTCAAAATTTTGTCACAAGTAAACTCAGATACCATAAGTCACAGCGAGCTAAAACTTTGATTTGTGTACGTATAACTTAATAGCTAAGATTTGAATGGATAGGAAATTCAACGTAGAAGCGAAGTTAAGGATTTTTAAGCTGTTTTTGGCTAGCTACTCAGGTATACAGGTATATAGCTAAAAATATATGGGTATTTTTACTGTGGCAAGTAGGTATTGTTAGTTGATTTTAATTTCGTTTGCGTTTATCGTAATTTGCTTGCTTTGAAAAAGTGAGTTTTACTTACTGCGTACTAAATAATAGGAGATGTACTTTATTGTGTAGACAAAATAACGAGAGTGTAATAGAGAAACTTGTTAATAAATAGGTATCAGCTAAGTTTGGTGTCATTTTCAATTATATATATATATATATATATACAATTAAAAGAAACGGTCCAGCGGACTTTTTTAAATAAAATAAATATAAAACGAAGGAAACACACAGAAAGACACAGACATAACTCACATCGATATTTCGACCATCGTCGTCATCAGGAGGTGTGAAGAGCGAAGAGCGAAGAGTCCCGCAGGAAGGCAGGGCTGCGACTCTGCCTTCCTGCGGGACTCTTCGCTCTTCGCTGTTCACACCTCCTGATGACGACGATGGTCGAAATATCGATGTGAGTTATGTCTGTGTCTTTCTGTGTGTTTCCTTCGTTTTGTATTTATTATATATATATATATATATATATAAACTAGAATTTTCAAAAGAACACACAAGAATAAAACCACTGAAACTCACTACCTTAATTTGATGGCATCGTTATCAGGTAGATAGAAGTGAATTGCTCTTTCATAGAAGTGAAAGGCTGATAACGACTGGCTTGCGATCAAAAAGAAGCACTGAAACCGTGTAGCCTACTATCAGAGGGAGGGGAGACAGGGAAGATAAAGAAATAAAAGCCAAATAAAGTTTAAATGAATGAAAACATTTAACTAAAAATAAAATTAAAAACTAGTAAAAAACAAAACTAAGAAAATAAAAAATGAAACTAAGTAAAAAAGGCTAAAATAAGTTAAAGGAACAATTAACGATTGAGGTTAAGCAATATATATAAAAGCAATATAAATATCAATATATATATATATAGTTAAGCAATATTATATATATAAACAAAAATCTAAAAATTTATTTATTTATTCAGTAGTGTCACAATAAATACACGTCTTTTTACAATCACAGAAATAACCTCTAAAAGTTGCAAAAGAAAAGGAAAAAGTTCTTATTACTTTTTGAGCGTTACTTCATTTTAAAAGAACTGAAAACATTCAGTAACAAGTTCAAAGGGTAATAGTTAATTCTAAATGAAGTAACACTCGAAAGGTCTTAAAATTTTTTTTCTTTTACAACGTTTAGTGGAGTCTTATTTTCTTTCTACTACCCTATTCTATTTTATTACTGTGGTTTAGTTATATTTATATATCAGTGATTTACTACTTTAAAAATTAGTATTCTATCATAAAATAAAAACGCTAGGCTGGCATATCTTATTTTTTCTGTGATTATTATTTGTATATTATATTTACGTGAGTGAACTGAGATGTACACGCTAAACGTCTTCTGCACTAAATATATATCTCAAAAGCAGGGCTGTGTAGTCGAAGCTCTTAGTGGCCGACTCCAACTCCTCTATTTTTCTACAGTCGAATCCTACACCAGCTGTTCTTTTTATTATTAAAAAACAGATGACAGTCAATACAAGCTAAGAGGCACACAGGTGTAAAAGGTAATCCTTACCCACCTAATAAACTGAATAGTCCCCATGCTACACCTAACACCCACATACTTGTAATAGTTTCAATAATATTCCCATTTTTTCTTCCCCATAGCTAATTTCCCCAAAACAGCATTTCATTCTTGCCAATTGAATTATCAGGCTACTTTTGAAACATCAGGTCACTCTTCACTACACATAATGCTCATACACATCCCTCCTCCCTCATCAATGCTAGTCTGTCTATGCATCATCACACTCTACATTGCAGCCTTCCCCATTCATTTTACCAGCTTTATCTATATTACTTTACAGAATAAAATAATCCCTAGTATTGTTTTTAATTATTGATCTTCTGAAACACTGAACAGGCAAGATCACATCTTTTATATTAAACTAAACTTTTTGTGTTGTACCATCAATTGTCCAATGTCCTTCTAAGAAGGGAAAAATACCTACTTGGACTAATTAATCATGTTTTATCATTTTATATTTTTTTCATGTACATATTTTTTTATCATATATTTTTCATGTACACATGTAATTTAATAAGCTAACGAGTTGAAGTTGGAGTCGGAGTGGACTGATTTCTCCTGACTCCGACTCTTCAAGACCGAAAATACGCTCCGACTCCGACTGCACAGCCTTGCTCAAAAGCTATATTTTCTCGCTTTGTCTATATATTAGTAGTGATAACTGATTATAATTTATATCTGAAATAATTCTTAATGTCATGTTTAAATGTGGTATTTCATTTATGTTGTGTATTTTATCATATAAGAACATAGTTGAGGAGAAAAAATAAGATTAAATGAAAATAGTAATTTAGATTTTCAAAACAAATTACAGTAAATAACTAGGCTGGTTATTCTGGTTTGAATCAAGATACTGTAAGTTTAATTTGACATTTAATTGGAGACAGCTAGGGGGAGGTGATAAAGGGATGGGTTTGGTGAGAGGGTTGTTTTAAGTGGTCTGCTTAGCAAGGGTGCAGCTGGACCTGACCACCCCACTTGGAGCCATTAATAACACCACTCTTTATAGGGCGCTCCCACCCTTCGCTTCGAGGGATGCACTTTTTTAGTGACCAATGAATAATAATTTTCGTCTCATTTAGCTCTATCAGAGTGATGGAAGTGGTTTTGCAAATTACAAACTACCGGTCATCGCTCATTCTCCTGACACCCTCCCCCTCCTATCGTACTCGTGTAAAGCACTAATGCCACCTCCCTTTTTGCATGAACCATTGAACCAGTCATTTTACTCACTCTGCTAACACTATGTGCAAATTAGTTTATTGTCACAGGGTTATTAACATCAAATCCATTAAACTTTACTTACATTGTGCATTGCCAACATTTGTTCACCTCAAATAACAATGAATTCATATCTACCAATGACATACGCTCCTGTGTACCTCCTTATTATAATTTATGCTCTTTGATTATAAACATATGTTCTCACAACCCCACCACCCCATACGACCCCGTTAATTAATATTGGGAAATTTCAAAAATGACGTGTTCGCATAAAAAAGATTTTATATCAAAACTAACTTCAATTTATTCTTCTTCAAGTTTACATCTAAAAAAATATACATATCTGTGAGCTTTAAAAACATCAGAGTGAATTATTTCAAATTGAATACAATATATTCCGTTAAGTAATTTCAATTTAATCAGAGTCATACTTACAAAAATTGGCAATTCTTTCTGAATACAACAAAGCAGTATCAATAGTCATTATGTTGAAAAATTATCAAAACTGAACCACAAATTGAATAATTTTAAGAAATATCTAGAAGAAATACTTTCGTGAAATTTTTCTTCTTCTTTTTGAAATAACACTGCCTTATACCTCATATTTAATGAAAAAATCATAATTATGAATACCTCATACCTTATCTTATGCATTTAATAAAAGAGTTATCAATTATAGATTCACTTAATTGTTTGAACTTTTTACTAACTTTTACATTATTATTACCATGAAAATTATTGTAACAAATAATTATGTTTGTTACTTTCTTACTTGTTACTTTCTTTTGTAATAAGTTATATTATTGAAATCGTTAATTCTATTTATATAAAAAAATATTTATAATCAAAATTCTTCTGATTTTTTTTGCTTAATTTGTAAAAAATTTAAACAAAAATGGAACATCTTAACTTGTAGAAGTTTAATTTACTTATTGTACGTGTGAATTGCATAAAGAAGAGAAATACTCAATATTTCTAAGAATACGATGTTTTGTCACTATTTGCAAATATCTTTATCAGTCGTACCCTCTTTCTGTAAGCTACTGATAATCGAAATAGGTATCATTAATTACGTATTGGTAAGATCTATATGGAGGAATTTTAATACTATGTCTAAGTTCAAATCTACAAAAGTTATAAACGATAAAATAAGTAAAAATTGACAGTAAAATAATCAGATTAAATTCTAAGGTAGTGCAATCAGTTATTATGTAGTATTTACTCATTGTATGATAAAAAGCGAATGAAATAGTCTCCACATATAGAAAGTTAATATCTATTTCTTAAAATTTCTTAAACTGTTCCTAGAATCACAAAGAATAAATTAAAAAATAAAAAAAAAAGAAAGTTTCTTTCCTCTAAATTAGTGGTTCTGGCCTCCTGTATTTCAGTTAACGGTTTTCAAGCATACCCGACGCCTTTGTCACCTTATCTCCTAAATGCCTATCCCCACTCTTTTGCAGCGAATCTGTTTACTACTAGTTGTTTTCACTGGACCAATCCGTCAGTACCACATCCTTGGGTATGTCTTGAATTCTCTTAATTGAATTTTAGTATTTCACTCTAATTTTGTAACTGATTAGATATAATTTGTATTATAGTGTCTTCCTGATGATGAACACAAAGTGTTCGAAACGCGTTGAATAAAACTTCATTTGTGTGGAAACTTTTGTTTGTTTATCCATTTTACCTCAGAATGAGAAATTTAATAATATAAACAGGCATAATAATAATAATAATAAATTCAGGCATCAACTACAAAAATTCAATGTTATCAGAGAGTTATCTATAGTATAAAGTAAATGGTACAATTAAATAAAATAGAACTAAAAAAATTTAGGGTTTATGGGCACTTCTTGGTTGATAGGTATTTATACTGAGGATTATTTGGCCATGATTAGTCTTTCTCAAAGATCACAACGTACGATACCAATAGGGCATCTTCAACCAAGATTGACGAGGTATGACGGATTTGTATGATAGTATAATGATTAAAATGTCGTTGTATCGTGTGAGAGGAGAGGGAGGAGGTAAGGATGGGTGGACTTGGCGGAAGGTGAAAGCCGATACGACTCGCTTCATAGCCTTGCTCTGAATCATGTTCCCATAGCTGGTACCACTTTTGTTCTGCTTCCCAGTAGAAGCCCTTAAACGACATATTCATTTCACTAGGACATAGCGCCTGTCATTAATTATCATATCTTCTGATTATTTCTTGAACTAATTCATTAGTGCTCACAAAAACCAAATTGATTGCATTTCCAATCAATGCTAATACACTAGGTTTAATACGTAGATTCGAGTACAAAGATTAATACCAGTTTAATAAAAAGACATTTAACAGAGTATTATACGACCCGTGACCCCTTGAATCACTCAAAGTTGATAAATTATAGCTACAGTTATAAAATAAATTCGCTGAACTCGAATGACAGGAATAACTACAGTTGCTGTTTTTAAGTCATGAATCGTCATGAAATAAGTCATGAAAACGAAGACTTCTGATATGACACAGCTATCATTTAGTATTCTTAACATGATTAAAAATATATATGCACTAATTATATTTAATAAAACAAAAAACTCATTCAAAAGTGAAAAAATCCATTTCTTTTATGTCATAAGCAAAGATCAATTCAACTTATTTCTCAAATAGTCAATAAAAATAATATCACATGCATCCAAAATACAGTGGCTATAACCTTTCCGGCTGAATTACCCGTCTTTGCCTTCTTTGGGGCCTGTTGGCCTTTAACAATCAACTGGTTTGATTGTTCTTTCGTCTCGGGTGTGAAGTGGTGTATCCATGTTTCATCCACATTTACTAATCTGCGCAGAAAATCATCTGGATTGCGACGGGTGCACATCAAAAGATCGTTTGAAGTGACCACGCTGCTACGGTCGCTTTCAGCTGAGAGCAAACACGGCACCCATCTAGCGGATATTTTTTTCATATCCACTTTATTGTGAAATGGAGATGACCGTACCCTTTGAAACCACTGTGGCCTCAACTATTTCGCGTAATTTTATTTTTCTGTCACTTAGCACCATATCATGAATTTTTTTAATAATTTCCGGAGTACTCACGTCTAGAACGTCCAAAGGCAGTTCGCCTGCTGTTGTTGTACGGTCATGTTTAAATTCATTGATCCAATTATAAACTGTTGCATATACAGGGGCGTCCCATGAACCGAATCCAAGGTATCTTTTATTTCTTTTACTCTTAAGCCTTTTAAATAGAAATGTTTAATCAGGGATCGAAATTCAATACTTTCCATTTGTAGAAACAAACAAAAGTTGTTAACTCAAACTGATGATAAAAACAAAATCGCATAATGCAAATGACTACAACTTTAACAGAATCAGTTGCGACTATTACTAGCACCTTTGTTTAGATTCTGTAATAACTTATCGACCTGCTCTCATAAATATATATATATATATATATATATATATATATATATATATATATATATATATATATAGTTCAATGTATACATTGATCTACATTTGTCCATTTCGGATCGTATTATCATCGAAAAAGTATATATATATATATATATATATATATATATATATATATATATAAATAAGCAGCAGCTTCTGCATTGACCAGTTTCTTGTTGACACTCTCTAGTTTTCGTATCACTTTGCGGTGAGACTCTGGTAACTTCCAAAGAAGGTAAGACCTGCTGCCATTGTACATAAATATATATATATAAGTTCAAAATCGAAGAAGAGTAACACACAAAGTAAAGAAACACACTAACTAACTCAAATTGTTAGAAAATTTGTCTAAAGGAGAAAAGAGGGAGAGAGAGTGAGAGAGGACCGAGCACGCCGGAGATGCAACGGCAGGTAACCCTAGATAATTTAAAACAGACATTCAAGAAGCGTGGTTAACCTACTAGCATGACACAGAACCGTATTGTTCTCAACCGTTTAGATCGTACTCAGTGCAATGCATTCTATGTGGGTTAAGCAACCACAGTGTTTAGTCTACACACGAGTAATCATAGGTCCTCTATTGAATATTTCGGGTGTAATTATTCATTAGTGATTTCTTAAAATTATATAACTTTATCTATAATTTCTTTATAATATCTTTATAAAGCTACAAAAACTGAATATTCACTCTGGACTAACAGATCACCTGCTATACGTGTCAGATTTTTCTACATTTATTTACATTTTTTTTGTAAGTGTTATAAATGTTGTAAATGTATTTATTAACATTGTTAATATTATATGTAAGAAGAATATAAATCTTACATGTAAGAAATCAATGTCAATCAAATATTAAATTCTGATGCTTTCTACAGTATGATGGATTTTTCCAACAAAATACTCTAATCAATCTATATGTTGCATAAAACTTAATATAAGATGAAGATTTTTTTGTATTTATGATTGATATTATCTTTGGGTAATATTGCAGTATGAGGAATGGACTCTTTCGTTCTGTATTACAAAAAGGTTGCTAATTTTAAGCTAATTCTTCAAGTTGTCAAGAAGTGATATGTTTACTTGTAGTAAAGTTGAGTGTCGACCACTCCATTTTTTTTCTAATGGCAACAGCGTAGATAATTTGTTGATTGCAAAACCCTTTTAAGGAACTGGTATAGTATATTGTGGTATTTACAAAATTTGGTGTAAATGTTGTCTCAAAATATATATAGGGCAGACTCGTAAATCATTAAAGTTGTATCAAACATACAAGTACTCCATAATTAGAGGTGAACCAAGTAGTACATTATTTTTGTATATAAGTAATGAGAATCATGATATAAATTGAACTTAAGTTAAAATAATAAAATGTACAATGTTGTTAAGACATATTTTTATATATTAACATTTGACAGAGTATGAATGAAAGCGACAGCTTTATCTAGCATTGTTAGCAGATTGGAGATACTTTTTGTTTCTTCTTGAACTCTTTTGTTTACCCTTACTTTTTGCTTCCTTTCCTTGCATTTGATGCCCTTTAAATACCTTCTTGACTCTCTTCCTTCCAAATGTGACATAAGATGCCCTATTTCCCTTATTTCAGTTTGTATATTGACTGAGAAAGAGTCCAGTTGTTTTGGTTGAAAGATATTATTCAGATTTCTGAAACACTAATTGTAGTTTAAACTTTTTTTTTTATTTTACTTTGTTTACTGTGAAAACTTGTTGTTATATGTATGAACTCGTGAAAGAGATACTGATCATCGGATAATGTGGCACTAAACTAAATCGAAACTGGTTTAGTCTCATAGGTTCAAATCAAACTTTCAAAGCTGACGTTTTGATTTTCTTAGAAAACTTTTTCGTAAGAAGAAGCAAGTGCTTGAAATAAAAATAAAAAAAAACTATGGATTTTTCTTGTTAAACAGTTAATTTTTGCCTATAGAAGATTTTAAATAAATTCGAAATATCACATATGGGAATTTACTTTGAACCTATAAAACTGAAACAGCTTCAATTGCATTTGATTCTACTTATATTCATGTTTAATGTATATATATTAATAAATAATGTATATATTAAGCATAGTTCAAGCATACACAGAAAATGTATAAATAAATTATGTATAGGAAATATATATTTAACTCATATAAATATTTCTCATTAGCACCTTTGTTTAGATTCTGTAATAACTTATCGATCTGCCCTCATAAATATATATATATATATATATATAGTTCAATGTATACATTGATCTGCATTTGTCCATTTTGGATCGTATTATCATCGAAAAAGTATATATATATATATATTATTAAAATAAGCAGCAGCTTCTGCATTGACCAGTTTCTTGTTGACACTCTCTAGTTGTCCATATATAGTCTAGTTGTCCATTTATATATATATAAATTCAAAACAAAATTAGGTACGAATGATGACTATTCACCAGCACTCACTATCAATTTATCGATTTAAATCAAAGCAGTTCTTCCTGTCCGATCTTCTAACCACGACATTTTCATTTTAAATATCCGCAATTTTTACTGTTATTACATCAGAAAAATTTCTTTTCCAAATATTCCGAATTAATTAATATCTAATGATTGTGTTGTGTATTTAGGAGAGAGATGTGAGTCTGGAGGCAGAAAAGGAACCAAATGCAAACGTGTAAGGACGATATTCACAGCTGATCAGCTGGAGAGGCTAGAAGCAGAGTTCGAACGACAACAGTACATGGTGGGCCCGGAAAGATTGTATCTGGCACATACTCTCAGACTAACCGAAGCTCAGGTAACAGTCCTTCAAGCTAGTAATGCACATGTTTCAATTTCTACTTCTTTTATACAAATCCTGACAAGGCATTGTACGATATTTTGGTTTCAATAGGACTAACAATTTTTGTGGTTGCAATTTTTTTCGGGATCGAACACAAGATATATATATAGCTTTTGGGCAATCGTTTTAAGTAAATTTTTAATTTGGTTCACTAATTTTTAACCCTTAGTATTTAAGAAATTTATATATATAAAGAAAGTAGTTTTAGAAAGTGTATTACATTTTTTTCTCTTTCTCTCTCTCTCTCTCTCTCTCTCTTTATATATAAATATTCATAAAAGTAGACGGTGAATCAACGATATCGACGGTGAAGTAGAAAAAAGAATAGGAAGACCAAGCACATTGTAGACGCAACGCCAGTTACTCCTCTTCAATTTTGAACTCGTATTGTGTCCAGTTTGGATCACCTTTCCGTTTATTCAGTGAATGTATATATATATATATAAACTATATTGACACAAAGAACAGACAGAAATGAAACAGAAACTCACTACTATATTTCGATGTCCTCGTCATCAGGAAGATAGAAATGAGTCGCTCCGCAGGCAGACAACGACTGCCTGATATGACTCGTTATGAGTCCTCAAGGAGATTCACCATCCTGCCTTCCTGCGGGACTCTTCACCTCCTGATAACGACGATCATCGAAATATAGAAGTGAGTTATTCCTTAGTCTATCTGTGTGCCACTTCGTTTCAATTCATTTTTATTTAAAAGTCAGCTGGACCGTTTCATTTAATTATTATTATATATATAATTAAAATAAACTGTGACATATAGAAAGAAACGTAACAAAGGAATCAATGTGAGTTCTTTGTTACGTTTCTTTCTATGTGTCACAGATTATTTTAAGTGTTATTAGTCCTTTTGGATCGCATAAGTATATATATATATATATATATATATAGTTCAATATAAACAAAGAAACATAGAGAAATCAGAAGAACACACTTACAGTCTCTAATTTTCGGTTTGAACCGTCTTCAGGAGAGATAAGAGAGGGAAACCAAGCGCACTGGATCAGAGACGGTTGGAGACCAACAGTGTTGCCGCATGCGCGCCCGTTCACAGAAAATAAGGTAGACAGGAATCAATTTATAATTTATAATTACATTAAATTAATGGAATATGAAAACAATAAATACATAAAAAAGAAAAAATAAGGGAAATTGATACAGAGAAATTGATACTTTCTTTTCTGAAAGAAATTTAGATAAATTAGATTTAGAAAAATTCAGGAATTTTTTTTCTGAAATTGAGAAATTTTTTCTTTTTTATCAATTTTTTCAATTTTTTCTTAATTTTTTCTTTCTTACATATTTATTGTTTTCATATTCCATTAATTTAATGTAATTATAAATTATAAATTAATTATAAATTGATTCCTGTCTACCTTATTTTCTGTGAACGGGCGCGCATGCGGCAACACTGTTGGTCTCCAACCGTCTCTGATCCAGTGCGCTTGGTTTCCCTCTCTTATCTCTCCTGAAGACGGTTCAAACCGAAAATTAGAGACTGTAAGTGTGTTCTTCTGATTTCTCTATGTTTCTTTGTTTATACTGAACTATATTTGTCCGTTTTGGATCGTATTTCCAACGAAAAAAAGTGTATATATATATGATCAAACCACAATATGAAATGGAGCAAAAAAGACTAAGATCATTCAACTATAACAAGCGGTCTTCGTCAGAGTCAAAAACCCAACTTAGTCAGTTAGGTTTTTGACTCACAAAGACCACTTGTTACGGTTGAAAGATCGTAGTCTTTTTTCCCATTTCATATTGTGATTCGATCACTGATTGTTACTTCACGTGTTTATATGAAATCTTGTATATATATATATATATATATATATATATACAAGGTGTATGATATGATATATATCATATATCAAGGTATACATGGTATATGATATATACCAATTAGATGATTTGATTCTTCGAACTGAATAAGCTAGAATTTTCAAAAGAACACATGGGTTTTAAAACACTGGAACTCACTGCTCACTTGAACGCAAGCCAGTCGTTATCAGGATCTGGATCGATTCAAATCTATTTTCCTAATGGAGACCATCGAAATATAGTAAAGAGTTTCATTGCTTTTATTTTTGTGTGTTCTTTGAAAATTCTAGTTTATATATATAATATATATATATATGTATATATACTTAAAATAAACAGTGACACATAGACTGAAACATAACAAATACTCACTTTTCAATATTTCAACCGTAATGGCGGTCGTCCTCAGGAGAAGAAGTGAATTGACGGAGGGATGACAGTCAACTAAAGAACTCACTGGGAGTTTTATATTTATATATATATATATAAAAATATAAAATAAATCTTTATATATATATACCACAGTTAGACATTTTAAAATGGAACTGATATCTTTCCACTAGGAATAGTTATCAACAAGAATATAAATGGATTGGTAATGATTAAATAAGTAATAAGTAATGAATGAAGATGAATTATTCATTTGGTAACTCTGCTGGTTGTATTGTTTTTCATGTCTCCTCACCATTTTTTTAAACTATTAAGTAGACTAATAACTGAATAAAAAAAAAAGCAACTGGATAAGGATAACGATGGTTGTCTAATTTTTGAAAGAGAAAATTTTCATTAATTTCACTCTAAGAAGCTGAATGTTATTGGTGGCTGTCAATAACCTAACATGATCTGCACGTCAAGTAATTGCTAAAAAACGAAACGTTGTAACCGTCATAGGATAAAAAAAGGTGTGTTTTGATCAGCAGTTAGCTTTCATTAAATGTGAAAAGTGAGTTCATTGTTACATTTCTTTATATGTGTCACAGTTTATTTTAAGTGTTATCAGTCCTTCTGGATAGCACAAGTATACATATATATATATATATATATATGTTGAATGCCAGATTAGATATTGAAAAAGACGAGCCAATCCCTGTTACGTATTACTTTTGGTACTTCTTATTGGTTGTGGGTGTTTTTTTTTTTTTCGTTAAACACGTTTCTCCTTAGCACACTCCGTCTGCTCGGCCGCCTCAGCCTTCACTCCAGGAGAGGGCTCGCAGTCCCTACTTAATTTTCCAATAGAGTTGGATGAAGGTCTTGGTGTCCTGGCTTGGAAGTGTACCTCGTCGAACTCGGTGTTTACTATGGGCTTAGTGGATTTCATTAAGAAGTACACGAAGTAATACGTAACAGGGATTGGCTCGTCTTTTTCAATATCTAATCTGGCCACCTTTGGTAATACTTATCAGTGTTACCAAAGTCCGGACTTTCCTGTTTACTGACCTGTCTAAGTCTCTATTAGTACGGAAATCTGAGGGTTGACTGTACTGCGAAACTCGATCACTGACCAAAAAACATGGTAGTTTCATTGTTAAATAACCTCCTATGAAAAATATTTTTTGTATCAATACCCACACAGATGGGCGGACTGTTTTATGTCTTGTTGCACATTTAAAGAGACAAAAAAGGTATAAAACGTTTATGATTTGACACTATTTTTGACCATGTGTGTGTGTGTGTGTGTGTGTGTGTGTGTGTTAGGAGAGTACGTGAGAGAGCTAGGTCGGTACCAATATTTCACTTAAGCAGTACTTTAACTGAAATAAAATCCTCTTTTTTCTATGATTACGTAGAAAATTTTAATTAAAATCCGCTTGGTTAGAGATCTTTAATGTACATTTAATATACATAGGGTGCAATCTGCATAGATTGTCCTTCTGAGTTAGAAATTTAAAAAAAAAATTGGATTTGGGATTAATAAACTTCAAAAGGCTCTGATTATTTTTGTTAATATTGCTTTAAGCACATCGGTTGGGCTGGGCTTAAGGGATGTTGCACTTTGCATATTACTTAAATAAAAAAGCAGGAAATAATAACAAATTCATATATTAACATAAATTACCGTAAATAAATAAACCGTACTACTAACTTAACCGTAAAACATGTGCACATTAACAATAAAAACCGTTCCGAAATGGGCAACTAAAAGTAAATGTAAAGGAAGATACATAGATATACAAAAAACACACATTTACAGTCTCTAATTTTTGGATTGAACCGTCATCAGGAGAGAAAAGGTAAGGAAACCAAGCACACTGGTTCACAGACTGTTTCTACTCCAGTGTGCTTGGTGCCTGTGTTTCTTTTGTTTCCTGAGGGTTTTGCATTCCGTTGTCTCAAACTTATTCTTATCAGATATTATATGAATCCAATATTTACTATATTTATATAGAAATGTCTATGACAAGTTTATGCAGAAATGTTATTATATTTTGTTTCTATCTTCTATTCATTGACAAAGCTACTGCCAAGATGGCTGGTACGCCTCTGTCTGTCTTTTTTTTAGTCAATAGGGAACATTTATCAGGTGCTCAACCATCAAAACAGATCACCATTGACAGTGGAGTCGCTCATTCCTGACATGATGGTACCAGAGTGAATATGATATGTCCGATCCTAGTCTGTCTTGACCTCCTTTTATATTAGGTATCTGTTAGTGTTCTTTATTACTTTTGCAACAGGAATGATCTTCCTTAGCTGAATCGTTGTTTCGTTCCACTCACTTTTCCACCCCTTCCCAACTGCTTTTCATATCGCTTGACATTAGCTGGTCAAGGCAGCTGGTCGTTTCCTTGAATCCCAATGTGGCTAGGTATCCATGCTACAGCTACTTCTTTCAGCTTTCATTAACTGTATTTATGCACACAACCATTTCATTTATCAGCAGTATCTATGATGTTGATTTTCTAGAACTATCAGAATTGACATAGAACCTGAGAATTGAAAATATTTACCATCCCTAGATTGACAGTAGTCAATTGCTTTTTGTATTGTAATAAGTTTTGCCATCAATATTCTGACTTATTTTGGGAGAACCCACCACCTGGGATGTGTACTCGTCTGTATCGCAGACCTAACTCCAGAAGAATATGATTCATCCGTTGATGATTTAGAAATTGATTTATCATTTCTTAAACCAATTGATTAAGAAATAATAAACGATTTAACTGTTCAGGAAAGTACGTTTTATTGTCTTGTATAAAAATGGTGGTGTGTCGTTCTGTCTATGCTTTTTGAGATTCCTTCTGGTCCTTACATTGTTGTAGGTCCAAAGTCTATGGAGAGAAACTTTATGTGAGATAACTTTTTAATTCCTGAGGCAAAGATGGCTCTCAAATTCTTCTACTTTAATATTCAGTGGGTGGGTCTAAGTTTTGCCTAGCTACAGTGTGAGTAAAAATGTTCTCTAAAAATTAATAATGCAAGAAATGAACTGGTTTAGCTCTGAGGGCGTTTGTATGATAAGAGTGCATCATTCTTCTGTAGATCTGAGACATAATTCTGCTCAGCACATGTAAACCTCTTGGCATAGTTTTAAATGCTTCCAGAAAAACCTCAAACCTTAAGTTATGATAACGTCAAACGGTTTCAACAAATACATCCTTACTGAGCCAAATATTTGACTTCGGCAGTTGATTTATGACTGGTTTGGACACAGCTTCTGTAAAGATTTGCTAATATTTGTAAGAGGTTCAGAGACTTTTTACTCTCAGCTACTAATTAGTTAATGCGCTTCTTAGCCTAGAATCAACATGTATCCCAAAAAAAACCTATATGTTGATCTGTATTTAATTTTTTCATCACCTATGAAAGTACTTGGCTCCTGCTGCGCTATACGTTTCCTACAAAAATGTACACAAACAGTTTTAGATTCTAACAAAGTAAATCTTATTTGTTGGTTTATTTTTTCAATATTTATTGCAGTTTTCACTATAATTCCTATTATCAGTAAGCCACTTCCATCGAAGTAGAGAATTAATATTTAATAATACTGCTACTACAAATAATAATAATACAAATAAACAGCATCAGATTTCGGAGGAAATTTCGTTAGCGACTGATTAAGTAATCAGACAAGTAACCTGACGTCTACGTTGGTAGTAGCGCCCCTGGTGAGGAGTGGAAAAAGCTTTGTTTTTATTAACTGATTATTTTAATTAATTTGTGAATTTATAATTTTGGAAAAGATCGTTATTACTCTAATGAATTATTTCTGACCAAGGTTATTGATAAGATTTGTTTATTGTTTTAAGGAATTTAATTTCATTTCTGTAAAAAAAAGTGTGTTTATAGAATAAATTAAAGTGATGTGGACTTACACCAGGTTTCTTTTTAAATTTATACTTAACTACATATGACTTATACATTCTTTATGATTTCCAAGCTCTGCATCAATGACCCAATTATTATTATTTAATTATTAATATAAGTCTATGCATAAAAAACATAAATTAAGCAAAAGAAAATCAGTAATTTTTTAACATCAGTTTTTATAAAAAAAAAAATTAAATAATATGAATAATAATAAGGTATTATGGGATCAATTGTATATTGAAAATTAAAATTATTACAATATTAAGACATGTGAATGTGTGATTGAATAGTTCTTAATATGGGTTATGAAATTTACAATACCTCTCTCAGAATTGTCTTCGCGGATTAGGGTTGCTCTTTTTACTACAGACAATTTGCAATGATTAAATACAGATGGCAAAGTAAAAAGCAGATGTCTGCATTAAGGTAGCTTAATAGCGGAAATTGCTTGATGGCTTTCATAAAAGATGTTAGGCTGGTGTATAATTAGAGGTTTGTCAAAGAAGACAATAGTCAGCTATAAATAGGCATCAGACATCTTATTCTCAGCAACTTCATTCCACTTAATCTTATTGCTCTGACAACATTGATTTTCTCATATTCCTCTTAAAAGTAATTATAATTTGCAACTCTCTTTTACAAACTTGTATCTACTTGTCATCTTTTCTAAACTTTATTTAGAACCATTTTTTTAATATGATCTTTTAAAATTACATAATTAGGATAAATTATTATAATTTGTCACTCAATTCTATTTTTTTTAATTTATTAAGCAAATAACTCATTGATTGAGTTATTAAATTTTATGGAATAAATAATTTATATGTTTTAGTTATTGCTTTCAGTGATCACTTACCTTAGTATTGATCATAAACGCAATACAACATATTCATTTATAAATGTTTATTTTATTTAGTCGTTATTATTTTGTATTAATAATTATTATTGCACTATACTCCTTGCTTGACCATTTCCAAGCATTCTAAACCATTCTGCGTACTCCTTCTCCATCTCATCACTCTCAGAGATCATAAATCATATCATCTTATTCTTAGTGTTCCTCTAGTTCTCACTTCTTCATGAAGCTTGTATACAGTTTTTTTTTAATTTTTGATACCATTTTATTTTTTTATTTTACAATAAGTAAAGTATAGTGATCGTGAAAAAATTCGATCTCCAGATTTTGACGAAATTACATGTTTTGAGGTCCCAGAATTCGTTTTATGATGTTTTTGCGATGATGTCTGTGTGTGTGTGTGTGTATGTGTGTGTGTGTGTGTGTGTGTGTGTGTGTGTGTGTGTGTGTGTGTGTGTGTGTGTGTGGTGGATGGGTGAGTGTGTTAGCTTTTCTTGTTACCACGCTACGGTCCAGAATCTTTGATGGATAAAGTTGATATTTTATACAAAAATGGGACCTATAATTATGCATGAGGGGAAAGTCACGTTTTTTTGCCAAAAACGTTTTTTTAGAAAACATTTTTTTCTCCTGAACTGCTAACTCTGGTGTTTTGAAATTTTGGCATTATCTTTGAGGTTACAAATGGAACAAACAAAAAATATATTCAGAATTTTAAAACAACGGGAAATATTTTTTTTTCAATAAAATGTAAAAATTTGGACTTATAATTCAATCTCAAAGCTTGTGAGAGCGATACAAGCCATACCAATTGACGGATCAAAATGAAGCTATGCTTAAAAATAGAACATTATATGGAGAATGATTTGAGGTAACTTTTTTCAAAATTTCATTCGCCAACGGGGCGTTAAAGTATGATTACTGTTTTCAGAAAATGTTTTTTTGACGCTATACGGCTCATTAAAAAATCATGAAAATTTGTTGAAAATGGAACAAAAAATTAGCAATTTATAAAAAATAATTCATGAAATTTCAATTACGGCAAAGAGCGATAAAGCTATAAAAACTGTTTGTTTATCCTAGACTAAGGAATTACCTGCTATACTTGTCGAATTTTTGATATTTTTTTACATTGTTTACATTGACTTAGAATTTTTTTCAGAGAATTCACTGAAATAATATAATGTTTAGAGGTATAATGAAACTTTTTTTAATTATTTAATAACTATATGTGATGTAAGAAGAATAACATTCTTATATATAATAAATCAACAACAATAGAGTATATGAAACATATAATTTCTGATTCTTTTTATGGTATGATGGGTTTGTCCAACAAAATGTTCTAATCAATCTATATGTTGTACCATTCTACAAAGGTTAATATCAGATGCTGATTTTTTTACGTTTATGAATAACATTATTATTGGGTAATATTGAAGTTTTTGGAATGACCTTTTTTCGTCCTATAGAAGGGTTTCTATGTTTCTGTCTAATTTCCAGTTCTAGTCTAATAGTACATACCATTATTTTTAAAAATTTCAAGCTTCTAGCTTTTAAATTTAAAATTATACAGAAAAGTCGGCTTTGAACTTGATTTAAGAATGCAAAGTAGCTAATACCAACATATTTTTTCTCAATATACATTTATAGCAAACTTATAACAGAGTACAGCACGTGGGAAAAAATAAAATTCGCTCAGAGTAAATTGGTTTTTTATGATTTTTGACCAAGGGAAATAGAAGTGAGTTTTTAAAAAACTCTAGCATGCAATAAAATTTCCAGTATAATAATTTGATAGAAGACCAAAAATGTAGATTTTATTCCGAATTTAAAAAAATTCTTTTAAAAATAATAAATGAAATTATCCTACATCTTGAATTAAAAATGATCTTTTAGAAAGGACATTTTTTCTTATATGTCTATGACATTTCAGACAAAAACTTTGCAATGTTTTTAAAATACATAAAATATTTTCAAGTTCTAAATGGGAAAATTTGTAGTAGTAGTAGAGAAAATTTTAAGTATTAAATGTAGAAGGAGGTCAGATAAACTATGTAAGAGATCCACGGGCTACTGAGCAAAAGCCATGCTCTCTTGTAGGAAATTATTTCATATAAGCAAATTTTCATTTTGGCTTTTCATAATGTTATTACTGTTGTAGTTATACTAATGACTGTATATCCATTAATTGTGTGACATACAAAAAAGGCTTATCTATTGATAAGTGGATCAATGACTATCTGTACTTCCTCAGGAATGAAATACTAATAAACATCTCCCATTTAGACGATTATATTTTGCTTAAATGAGCCTTATATACTATATACCCAAGAAAATTGATATTAAGTTTACCTATAGTAAAGTTGAGTATAGGCCACTCCAGATTTTTTCTACCTGCTCCAACCATTTGAGGCGTTGGTAATGTTTTTTTCAATATTTTCAACCAGGTTTTCTGTTTTCAGATCACTTAGCTCCTATTTGGCCCTTAGTCTCCACCTTCAGCTATGTTACCTAGGAACTATTTCTGCCTTATACCAAGCAAAGCTGCTTTTGTAAATGTTTATGATTTACTTCTTTTATTAATAGTTGGGGTTTGGGCTTAGTACAGCACTTTTTAAATACCATACACGCATCTGTTTTTTAATGGTAATGTGAACATTTTTTTCGTAAAACTTTAACCTTATTACTATTAATGCAACTTAAGTCTTCAAAGGGATACTCAAAAGTATTTTTAATGAGCATGATAGTATTGATAGAGCTATCACAATCTTTCCTTTATGTTGTAGACATGTATTTAATTTAGCATTCACTAACATCTAACCCTAGAACCCTTACAGTTTTCCCTAGTCCCTCTGTGTTTCCTCCAATAGTTCCAATATCAGAAAGATTCTAGGTTGATAAGAATATTTCACACCGTTTACTCTGAGGTCGGATTGGGTAATTACTGGGATAAAAAGTCTCCTGAACGCCTTGACGAATGTGGAAAAGGTCACCTATAATACCATGTACTTTTGGAATCATGCATTGTAAGATAAGTAACGTGGACAAACTGTTTTAGGAATCTCAGTGCAGGTTCCACGACTCTTCTCCATCCATGCTGTCTTAAGCCTGGTTTAGGTTAATAAATAGTCGCTGCAAGAATACATTGTATATATAAACTTTTCCTATCGTAATGTGATGTACAAACTTTAAATTCACTCTAAAATTTTCCTAATTCTTTTTTAATCAGTTGATATAATCTTTCCACTATAAGTATAGAAAATACTTTATAAACAGTGTCCAGCAAATATAATAACCTTTCCATTTAACAATAGCTAATAACACTCTAACAATAGCTAACAAGCTGATAACCTTTCCGTTAAAAGTATAGAAAATACTTTATAAGCAGTTTCCAGGAAAGGTAATAACTTTTTGATATAACAATAGCTAATAACCCTATAGCAATAGCTAAAAAGCTGATAACCATTCCACTCAGAGTATAGAAAATTCTTTATAAGCAGTGTCCAGGAAAACTATACCATGTAAATGTCTTCAGTTTTTTTATACTAATAACAATATCAAGAAAATATTGTGCATTTACTTCTATACATAGACCTCCTATTTGTCATGCGTGTTACAGTGGATAGTAAACAATAAATGTGTTACACAAGTTTAAAAGCATTTAATACTAAATGGTCCTAAAGCACCATTTTTGTCGTTCTAAATATTTTATTAAAACTGTTTTTTTCAGTTTTACAGATAAACAATCTTATGTAATGCAAAAATTGTAGTAAACAAAAACGGTTTCATTAAATTTAAATTTTTCTTCATTTCCATTGTATCTGTTTTAAATTTAAATCAGATTTCTTCCATTAGCAAACAATGAATGCCCACAATATAGTCACATAAGCAAAATATTATTCTTCGATAAATTTATTACGTTATGATACTGTTTTAATACCATTCCGTAAAGCTTATATTTACCTTTATGTATTTCAGAACTGTATTTTTTTTAATATGGAAAATACATGATTACAGCGTACCAGAGTGTGTAGCTTAATTGTGTAGCTTAAAATAATTTCTAGTATTATCTATGTTATAGTAAAATGTTGTTGGACGATTTTTACATTTTATTTTTCATTATTATGTGTTAGAATAGAACTGTGTTGTAGGCTGCCATGTTGTATCAAGGATTTTGCAATTTTCTTATCGTGAAAAATAAGGCCGCATTGAAGATTGCAATTGAATGTTGGAAGGTTCCAGCATTCTAGTAAAACATCGATTCAGGGTCGGTTCTATAAGCGCCTGATTAAATCCAAACAGAGTTATAAAACTATTTTGAAATAAGTCAAGTATTGCCTAAATTAACACTATAATCCAGGATTATGTATTATATAATTACAAAATTGGTTATGACAACAGATGATTACAAGTTTGTTAAACAGGCCAGTCTTTTTTAATTATAATCAGAACTTAATTGTTGTATGATTAAAATGATTTTAACTTTACATTAACTCGTATAAGCTATATACATTGATGTAGGTTTACTTCACTCTGTCCGTTCGTTTTATCCACTTACCTACTAAAGTCTTTCAAATTCATTTATAAATACGGCCATATTGTAATGTACTGTTCTTTAATATGTTCTGTGTGACGAATTTGCATAGTAATTACACCTATAAATAGCTCTTTAAATGCGAATATATTAAAATGTAATATAAGGTTGCAAACTAATACAAATTCTAATAATATTCTATTTTAAGGCTGGTTTTCTTGGTTTGACATTAGTGAAGTAAATCTGATAACAGATATATTTATTATATACAATTTTATGGCAAACCCATTATGGTCAGCTTAGCTCAATGGCTTGTGTGCTCTGCTCTGGGCTGGTAGATCTAGGCTTTTATACCCAGAACTCTTATTTATTCACGTGGAAGGGAAAAAAATCTGAACGCATCATCCCTCAGAGAGGAAATTTAGGCTACTATAAGTACACTTGATTTATACAAAATATAGGACTCCCAATCTAGAATGTTCATTTTGTGGCATCAGAAAGGACGAAACGGGAAGCCCGTACTGTTGAAACTATTCATATCTAAAATCACTCGGCATTTACAAGTTGTTTATATGACCAAGATGTACATATCTACTACTATTGATATGAAAACCATCTAATGAATGAAAACCAGGTAGAATTTTAAAATTTCCCTGATATCCGATTTCCTCTGAGTTCCTGTGAAATAACTCAGAGAAAGACTTGCCTGTAACTGAAAAAATCAGTCCATCGTTTGACGTGTAATAACAGGAATAGAGGATGTAATAGCAACATAAGAGATGACGGAAAAGTCAATCGTCATCATTTTTTGTAGAAATGTTAGGTCAAATGTCTGAAATATGTAATTTGCAGTAATGACTCAAGGTTTCACAAGGGTTAGGTTAGCTTTCTGGGGCCATTCCAGGGACAACACACACAAACCAAAGATTGGCCATTTGTGATACCGCACAATTTTACATTGGAAGATATAAATTTCTCCTAACTCAAAGTGTAATTAGAATAAGAATTTGTAACGAGTACCTGACCTCATACAGGCTTGAGACTGACATCTTAACGTCCTATCCGATGGATGACGCGCTCAGATTTTTTTTCACCTCCTTCGTGAATAAACCGGATTTATTTGAACATGGATCTATCAGTTCAGAGGTGAAGACGCAGGTCATTGGGCTAGTAACCTCTTTACGCACCCTTTACAAGATGGTATGAATATAAAGTGACGAAAAACCCCGAAAGTACTAAAATAAATTTCTTGCGCTCTTAGAAAGAAAAGCCATTTCTTCCAGATGACTAGCATAAATACTCGTAGTATTGTGTATGAATGTTCTACATCCTATATATCTATATATAGGATAGATAGATATCATCTATCTATATATATCTAAATATTATATTTTATCTGTAAGACTGAGATGACAGATAATTTATATAAAAATCAATCATTATATTTGGTATACTGTCAACATTTCCCTGATATATGATTCTCAGCTCTTTGGATTGTTCATGAAGGAAAATTTTCGGTTTATCTCAATTTCGAGTTTTATACCCAACGATATACTTTTTAATAAACAAGCTGCGTTAACCTGAAGTTGTTGATTTTTTACCAGATATCAGTTACTCACCAACTATAAAAGTGAGTTCCTTTATTATTTCTACACAATAAATGGCTCTCACACGTACCGTACATGATAAGGGAAATACCTTTCCTTTTTTTATTCAATTTGATTGAAATCTATTTCTACTGAAATCTTATGATTTTGTTTAATATAAATCGATACCAACTGAGTGAAAAACTTTTTCTGGCTTTTTAGTTAACATTTAATATATAAAGTGTGGATCTGCAATAAAATTGTTCTTCATGACCAAAAATGCAGAAAACAGGTCAGTAATAGGGACAAATAAAATATATGTTGCTATGATTATGAGATAAGGTTAAAAGATATATTGATAATAAATGATAAGTTTCATACAATTTTGTTAAACTCATAGAAATATAAAAAGTTCTAGTGTCGTGAATAATAAAGTGACTAATTACATAATGTATCATTCTACTAAAGCTCCTACTGAGCAATGATATGCAAATATATCATATGTCGGGACTTGGTACTATGTACCTTGGTATGCTCTCAAGGTTCAACTCAACTATCGAAATACTGATGTTTCAATTCGTATGCAGAAGTAAGTTAATGGAAGGTTGAAGTTGTTAAGATCGTTAGTTTTCAAGTAATGTAAAAAACATAGTTTTTATTATTCAATAATCTCTTACTTGCGGCTATAAAAAAAGTTTTAAATAAAAACTGAAGCGTTGTGCACAATTACTTTTTTATGAAAATTAAGACCAAGTGCATACTTGGATTGAGGGGAATGCAGGGCAAAGAGGGTTTGTCTTCTCAATTCCATTTATTTATAGTTAGTTGGAAGAACAGACATTCACACACACACACACACACACACACACAAAACAACTAACAATTTTACTAATATAGGTACCAAGTGAATGAATAATATCTGTATCAGCTAAATTAATAAAATTCTATCTGTCTAGATTTTTTTGGAATTTCAATATTTTTTAAATTGGCAAAGATAGGGGACGTTTTTAAATTCCAATTTATTACTCTTTAAATTGAACGTTGTTTTTAAAATCAATAACAATTATTATTAAGTATTCATTGGAATACGAATAATTACTGTTGTACTGTATTTATGTTGTTAAAAATACGTAGCATAATTATTTGAGGATCGCAAATATGTTCATATTTAACATATTTACAATATACATAATATCACTGTTCACTGTTATACTGTTTCTGGTAATTATTATATTTAAAAAAAAAGCCAGGAGGTAATGGTCTAGGAATCTCGAACAATTTTTTTTATATTGTTTACACCAATCCCCTAACTGGTGATATCGTCAACCGTTTACCGGCTTTTTGTTTGATTGGTGATTCTACAATTTTGCCTAACTCAAGTGCATTTCGAGTAGGGATCTTTAACGAGTACCTGACATCGTACAGGCTCGGGACCGAGGGCTTAACGTCCTCTCCGAGGGACGACGTACTCAGATTTATTTACCTCCCACGTGAATAAATCGAGGGTCAGGTGGGGATCAAACCCCGGACTACCAGCGCAGAGGCGAGTACGTTAACCACTGAGCTAACCTGGCTCTATCTCGAACAATACTTTTTGTTATGTCCAGTTGGTGTCATTGCTGATTCTAAATTAACTATATGTGTAGACATAAAAATAGATTAGCTTGTAGGATTATACTATTTTCAAAACCTATTAGAGGCACATGTGAATTTGTGTCATCTACTTCTATTGTATGTGTAAACAGGAGTCTATTATATTCAACTGTTTTTAAATATGGGATAATTTTGTGGAATTTACTTCGTTAAATATTGTTACTGTGTACAAGATTATTGTACTTCAAAGGTCATTAGTTACTAAAAAATTTTAGAGAACAATTGTAAATGAACAAACTAACTTCCTAAAATGATTTATTTAAACCACTAACGGGCTCATAGTCGTTAGAAAAAAGAACAAATCCAAGAAATTAACAAGAAGCACATGATGATAACAGATAATATAAATAAAAATCAAACAGATATATTTTATAAATCGCAAAGAATAAACAAAATCAAATATTTAATGACCCGATAGTTAATCGGGTTAACTATAACGGGTTCTTATAATGGGTTAACGAATAGAATGAACTAATGCGAATTGGATAACCCCATGGAAACTCGTAGGAAATGGACCAGACCAAAAATTGGTTGATTGAAAACAAAATTAAGTAAAATGTTTATTTTTTTTAACTATTAAGTTGCAGTCAAAAAAATTTGGGTAAAGATTTTAACTGGGCAGGCTTTCTGCCTTTTTTACACTGCCTTACAGTTTAAGGACTACCACAGGATTCAGAGGAATTGAGGGCAATGCCCGTTACCCCGGGACCAAGGCTTGCTCCTGGTAGTTCATCAGACCCCATCAGAGCGTCATTATGAGGAGTCCTTAGTAAAATAGTGAACGAATCATAGAGATATTGCAAATCTCTCGTTGGCTAAACGCCACCTGGTCTGTGGAAATATGTGCTAGAGAGCCTTTAAGGTCTCTCTATTCGTGATGATGATTGGGCTCAAAGGGGTGGTATCTAATCGTCCCCACTCTGAGATTCCGTCAAAAGCGAGAGCCTCTACCAGGCAAGTACCAGATGTCCAGACCAATCAGCTGAGTTTATGTCCCGTTCCCACTGGTAGGGGTTTTGGGGTCTTTAGCTCCTCTGTAGGCTAAGCAGGCATCCTCCCAAGAAGTTACTGCTTCTTACTCAGCGACCACAAGGGTCTACCTAACTTGGGTGAGAACCAACAGCCACTACAAGTCCAATATCAGAGGCAGGATGGAGAGAGAACCCCTCAATTGGCCTCGCCGCCCGTAGTACGAACTTATTTTAAGAGTTTCGGATCAAACTCCGGACCAATGGTCCTACTGAACCTGCTCAGCTACAGGTAAGATCAGTGGCCTTTTTTGCCCCTGGTCCAAAGAACTTGTGGATATATATAGCTAATGCAGCCTGCAGATATAGCTGCATTGCCCAACTAGGGTCGGGGTAATGATTTTGCCAATGTCAGAGTTTCGGGCAGAATACAGGATGGAGTGAGTATACTTCTTATGATACACCTGTTCTAAGAGAGAAAATGTGAGCCATTGAGGAGCTCCCTTGGTATAGCAGTGATTATTTAGGATTTCTTGATTAGGCATTGAATACATCGGATGAAACTCATGAGCATTTACTATTTAATATATTATTTAATAACAATCAACTAAATAAATAAACAATTAATAAATTAACACAAAAATGAAGCAAAATAGCAATAATAACAAAAATTAATAAAACAAAAAATAAAAACCAAGCTGCTCTATAAATCAGAGTTAGTACATCATAAACTAAGAGTTAATTTTTCTATAAGTAATGATAACTCCTAAAAAATCCGGTACTTGCATTAAATGTTTATAACTTATCCAGTATATTTTGAGTTATTAATATAGTTAATTTTTGAATCCAATAAAACCTAATTGTCAGAAACATTAATTAAGTAATAAAATAAGAAATTATTACTATTGTGTAGTTTCTATTGATTCATTTCATAAGTGTACTACTCTTCAATTACCAAAAAATTGAAGCTAGAAACCTAAACCTCTTTTAATAACATTTTTAATTCAAACAGCCTGAATTTCATTATTGACAGTTTTAATAAGAACTTTAAAATATTCACTAAACTGATATCAACAAATAGCATTAATAAAAGCGTGATTGAGATTTCACATAAAATTGAACTAGCCTTCCAGTTGAGTATCGCGTAGAAAATCAATTACTATCTCTCATATCTGGAGAAAGCTTTTTGCCTATAAAGTCCTAGGTAATCGTGTTAAAGTAATGGTAGAAGTTACTTGTTTCATAGATTACGTATTACAATTTTCAATTATGTGTAGTCTAACTATCCTATATTGAAATAAAACTGTAAACATTTTTTTTTATTCCTCTGAAAATATTAAACGATGATTGAAGTTGTTCTTCAGGAAAAGAAATTAATAAAATTTGTTAGTTATAAAATTAAGTTATTGTTTTGTTCATAGTATTAGATAAAAAAAAAGGTTATTTTGTAAACAGCAGTGATCGTCCGACCGGTCTTTAAGGGAAAACAAATTAATCAAATAATATGAATTTAACTAGCCTCTATGGTGCTAACAATATACATGTATTATTTTGTTTTTGATAAATTTTACTTTAAGTACAATGGACTATTGGAAAATTGAAAATCCGTTTCATAAATGTAGCTGTTCTGTCAATACTTGCTTTCTTTTGACTTTTGTTTGAATGCATCTAGTAATGAAAATTATCTTTAGCATGGATACCATGCCTAAATCTAAAAATTTTAGGCATGATTGAAAGTGTTCTACTTATTTATTTTTAGCTGTTAAGGTACCAAAAGCTAAGGTACTGTAACATTGTATTTATTAGAGACAGTGAATAAACTAAAGAAAAGAAGAAAATATCAGCTAAAGCTATTTATGTGATGTGTGGTATCTACGTGCGCGTGTGTGTACATGCAAGATCAGGATCTTTCAATAAACAAAAAAGTTATAATAATGAAAATGTATATTTTAGTCACTGTTAACCCTAAGACGAAGTAATAAAATTTACTCCAATATTGCACATTTTTTGGATAGTACCTTATTTGAAAAAAAATATCTGTTTTATATAAGTGGGTAGAAATCTATCCATACGGTTTTGTTTAAATTCGTTGGACTTTAGTTGACATTTAATAAATATATATATACAAAACTAAAGTTTATCAGGACTCGGTCAGTTCTTCAGGTTCAAATTAAACTCTCATTGCCAACGTTTCGGTCAAGAAGTTCTGCCTATGAAAAAGGTTTATATAAAGACCGAAACGTTAGTTTTGTTTTTGTTAGTTAGTTTAGTTTTGTTTCTATTCCACGGTTGATACTTTTTTCAATATATATATATATTTGTAAAAGTTGGAAGCAGTCCTTCATTTAAACATATATTGTTAAATAACGCCCAATATTTGGCTTATATCTGTTTCTTACACAATTTCTCCAGTTTCCAGAATTCCTTCCTCGTCTCTTCATTAAAACTATAAAGCTTATCACCAATATTGCTAGTCGACATGTTTCGAATGTACCACATTCATCATCAGGTCAATATTGTCTCTGACAAGGATCAGGTAGATTGATTAAACTATCATAGTCTCATTTCTGAATTTTCTACTATTTGAAATTATATATATATATATATATTCCTGTGTATTTTCTGTGTGCAGAAAAATCACAATTATTAAACACTGATGCAATCAATGAAGTTTAAACAACAATGGAAAAGGAAAATAATTGAAACAAATATTCTGATGAAATAAAGTGAAAGGCCTCAGAGCATTTGTTTCCAACAAATGTGGTTGGAGTTGGGTCTCCAACCGTCTCTGAACCAGTGCGCTTGGTTTCCCTCTCTTATCTCTCCTGAAGACGGTTCAACCGAAAATTAGAGACTGTAAGTGTGTTCCTTTGGTTTCTCTATGTTTCTTTTTCTATATTGAACTATATTTGTCCGTTTTGGATCGTATTTCCAACGAAAAAGTTTATATATATATAAATATATATATATATTGAAAAAAGTATCAACCGTGGAATAGAAACAAAACTTATTCTAACCGCTTGTTTCTTGTTCATTATTGACCTTTGATCTTCTCTTTATTTTAACCTGTACTATCCTTTTAATCTATTTATAGCAATGACTAAGCATGAGTCATCGATTTTAATTTAACATGTCACTTGGCCAACTCCTTTTCCAGTTGAACCCTGTTAGCAGGAGGTTAGTTCGTAGGATCGAATCTCTCAGTCTTAAGATCGTGAATGCCGAGACTGCGGTTAATTTTAACGATACTTGTTTAAAAGAGGGTCTACTGCCTATTTATACCAATATATATATATATATATATATATATAAAAGTATCAACCGTGGAATAGAAACAAAACTACAGTTTTGGTTTTATATATATATATATATATATTATATATTAAATAAAACGTGAAATCTGAGAAGAAATTGATCTGCAGGCTCAACATTTTAGAAAACGGTCATGTAATAGTGATAAATGAAGCTTAAAATTCTATTATTATGTTGATAAGGGTATCAAACAAAAGGCAGTTGCGTATAAATATTGATCTGACGAATTTGTTCTTATATTCGTGTACTGGTTCTTGTAGAATAATTTGTGAATTGTTCCTGTTGTTATGCTTTCATTTTCAGAGGTGAATTTATTCTACAGGTAGAATTTTAGAATGTTCAAAATATTTATTTTAATAACCATTATTTATTTAAATAAATGACTTCATTGTCCGGAAAAATAATTATGCACGTGTCCACCATTGCCCCAAAATGTCACACAGACGTAGTTCAAAGGCAATATTAACAAGGGAGATGATGGTCAATTCCACGAAAATTATTGGGAAAGAAAAAGATTTAAATTTATTTAAATTGTAAATTAATGGAAGTAATTATGATTTAGGAAAAATAGCCAGCAATAAATATTAACTTATTAATCCTTATAGAAATTTGAAGTTGTTTTTAAACAGACCGACCGGATTAGCCAGGTAGAAGGAGAGTTCAACCACCCTAACCTAATCCCCTAAATAACCCCTCATGCAAGGACGATGACGGACTAAACATTCAACCCTACCTTGTCTATACAAACTCAGCAATCCACAAATACAGCTATTATTGTCCTGAAGAAGAATATAGTACATTCGAAACATACCTCCGATTAATAACGGTAATAGGTTATACAGTTTTAACGAAGAAACGAGAAAAAACTTTTGAAAACTGAAGAAATTTTACAAAAAGTAGATAGAAGCCAAATATGTGGCTTCAATATGTGTAACAATATATTTTTGAAGAAGAACTGCTACCAACTATATATAAATAGTTAGAATATTAATCGTGTTGTTCGTTTCGTGCCCACTGTATATTCAAAGCTACTGTAATTTTTTAAAGGGTTTTTGGTCTAGATATTAAAAAAACTTCTTCGCCGATGTTTCAACATATATTTATGTCCTCCTTAGGACTAGAAAGTCTGTTTTGTATCCTTGTTTTCTTTTCTTTTCTTACAATTGTATTAATCTATTCTAACATATTAAACAACTTACCCTTAGTTATTTAATATGTTACAATAGATTAGTACAAATTAAGGAAAAAAAAAAACAAAGATACAAAACAGACTTCCCAGCCCTGAGGAGGACATAAATGTATGCTGAAACGTTGGCGAAGAAGTTTTTTTAATATCTAGACCAAAAACCCTCAAAAAATCTCAAAACCTTTATATATAGTTATATAGTTATAGATGTAATAATCAATTGTATTTTGTATTTTTATTCTTTAAAATTTCATTATACAGATTTTTTAAATAAATAACGCGCCAAATAGTTTCCTAAAGTTTAGGAAGTAGTTTAAAGTTCCCAAATAGTTTCCTAAACTTATTACTCTTTTGCCTTCCAAAGGTCTAATATTCAATATTCATTATACAAGATAAATCGTATTATTACTTTTTAGTGTTAAATAGGTTTCATAAAGAAAGGGTTCCAATTTGTTTGTTTAATATTTTAATTACTATTATCTGAAAATCTGAGTTATTCTTGGTAACTAACCGACGAGAATATGCCTCAAAATAAACATCAAAAATATAAGACCATATGTTTTTCAAAAAAAAACCCAAACATTTAATAAGAAAATATTGTCGCCATGGCTTATGTGAATTATAGTCTATTTATTCTTAAAAACTTAATTATGTAAAACAGAAGTAAAATTTTAGAATATATATTACAACTTGCAATTGTTATTTACGAAAATTCCTTTATACTAGAAAAAAACATTGTTGAAAAATTTTATCCCCTCAAATGAAAATCAGCTTTGTCAAGAATCCTTTATACAAATTCCTTTCACCAAAAGAGTTCAATGATACTGTAAATAACAACTGTTTGATTCCATTTGAACTCAAACAAATAGCGTTATTTATCGAAAGGCCTTATGTTCCCTTTTATATTCCTAATGTGTTTAATAGATTGATTTCATTTTAATTGGTTTTTCGATACCTGAAAACAAAATTAAAACATTCATATTGGTACTAGTCGTATTCAGAATTTCAAGTATAAGTAAAAAAAGTTTCATACTGCTTAAAACTTTGACGAAATACAAAACTGACCAAAATACGTTTGTCCGGTTTTTCAATTATATGCCTGGTTGATTTGTTATTTCGTTGTACGTCTTTTTCTTTGTACAACCCTAATATATGCAGTGGTACCGTGATATATGAATTTAATTTGTTTCGGGACCGACTTCGAATATCGAAATGGTCGTATGTCCTGGCTAATTTTTTTTTTGTAAGAATAGGTTATAATTCCATTAATCTGTTCCACAGTTCAAAAACCTATGATAAATTCTTCATAAATATGTCTATACATAGCAGCTACACACATATAAATAAAAATCAGTGAAGTTTGACAAATTTAAAACAAATATATTTTAAAGATATAAGAAATGAAGCTTAGGACATTGCATTACAGAGACTGTTGTCGCCTCTGGGCTTGTAGGTCCGCGGTTCAATCACCATCTTGCCCTCGATTTATTCACGCAGGAGGTGAATAAATCTGAGTATGTTGTCCCTGGGAGAGGAAGCTAAACTGTCGGTCTCAAGTTTCACTTATTGTAAAACGAAACCTTCACTTCATTTGTACAGAGAGAGATTTTTTGCTATTTTTTAAATTCTTTTGTTCACGTTTTGTTACATTTCTTTTTAATTTTCACCCTTATCTTTCTTCACTTTCACTCAGTTCAGAATTTGGTTTCTTTGTTTCACTTCCACTTGTTTTATTACAATCACTATCCGGTGCTTCTTCGTACCTCGTATCAGGAGCAAATCTCTGTATATCAAGATGAATTTTAGATAATTTATAGACTTATATCAGATATAAGAGGAATAATATTTTTACGTGTAAAAAAATCACCGCCAATAAACATAAATAAATTTTCTTTGTCTTCGATGGTATGATTGATTTGTCTCATAAAATGCTTTAATAAATCTATATACTGCACTCTTGAACAAAACTTAATATCAGTTATAATTACTTTGTCTTTGTGAATTGTATCTTTCCATGATATTGAAATGTGACGAATGGTCTCTTTTCAAAGACAAAATGGTCTCTTTGACAAATGCGCAGTTTTTTCACTATTCTAGTGTAAATAGTTCATATTTATTATTTTCAAAAATTAGAACCTCCAAAGTATAAAAGTTTTAAATAATACTGAATTGCTGGTTTTGACTTTGATTTGAGTATGTAAACTGCCTAATGACTAATATATTTTTTCTCAATATACATCCATAGCAACCTTATAACAGAGTACAAGACGCCGGCAAAAAGATAAATAACACTTACTCAGAGAAAATTGCTATATATGATTTTTGACAAAGGGGAAGGACAATGATTTTAATAAATACTAAGAAGCCATAAAATTCCCAGTATAATAATTCTATAAAAGACGAAAAATTTAAAATATAATTCAAACTTTAAATCTTTCGTTTGAAGATTAATAAATGTAATTATCGTACATCCCTAATTATAAATTATTTTAAAACAACATTTTTTCTTCGAGGTTTTTCAGAGAAAATAAGAGTATTTTCTTGTTTTAAATTTGAAAATTTAACTAAAATATTCAATGTAGAAGGAGGTCAAGTAAACGATGTAAGAAATCCACTGGCTATTTAACAAAAGCCATTGATTTCGTATCAACGAATTTTCACTTTGGCTTTTCAAAAATGTTATTACTGCTTTAGTTATACTAATGGGATTATTTGCATCAGTGGTGTGATATACTAAAATAAGCTCATATATTGATAAGTTGATCAATCACTATCTGTACTACCTCAAGAATGAAAGACTAATAAACATCTCCCATTTAAATGTTTACATTATGCTTAAATGAGACATATATATTATATACCCAAGAAGATTGATATTAAGTTTACTTATAGTAAAGTTGAGTGCAGGCCACTCCAGATTTTTTTGTTAAGATTTCTTGATATGGTTTTATCTTTGAATTCATTTTTTTTTTATTTCTGTTTTATTCTCAATCAACATGATAATTGGTTTTGTTTGAAGGTCAAAGTTTGGTTCCAAAATCGTCGGATAAAATGGCGAAAGCAGAACTTGGAGGTGCAGCACCAGCGACTGGCAGCGATCAAGGACCGGCCGGATGAGCAGGACTCCCCTGACAGACCTCTCTCCTCCCCCCACTACCTTCCCCGTTGATCCCGCCCTCCGCACCCTTCCTCCCAACGTCCCCTTTTTTACCAACCAAAAAATATATTTGTTCCAGTGATAAAAATGTATATATTTTGTCAGTTATTTATAAATTTTAGGTTATGTTATTAATGTTGGATAATTTCTTTGGTTCCGGTTGACTTCTGAGTAAATGGTTCATACGAACACGAGATGAAAAGCTGCACTGTGTTTAATAAGAGATTATGTAGTGTTATATATAATTGTATAATAAATATCTGCTAGTATATATGCTTCTTTCTCCTCTTACATATACAATAGGATTTGACAATAAACACGTGAAACAGCAATCAACGTTCATACCACAATAAGAAATGAGAAAAAAAGACTAAGATGTTTCAACCATAACAGGTGGTACTCTGTAGAATCAAATCCCAAATTAATTGGAATTTGAATCTAACGCTTGAAATCTAATTTGAAAACCGCTTGTTATGGTTGAAAGTTTTTTTTCTCAGTTCTTATTGTGGTTTGAACGTTGATTCCAACATATTTGTATGTAATCCTCTGATTACATTCACCCTATTTTTAATTTATTTATTTAAAAACAGTTTCAAACCCTTCCACAAGGTAAGGTCATTTTACAAATAATGCATAATAGCAATATCAAAAGAAAAAACAATTAAGTCAATGGTAATAAAATAAAGTGTATAGTATGATGGGTAATTAATTTAATGATTGATTTATATTTTTAAATTAGATATAATTACAGTTGAAGAAATCCATTTCATCGTAGTTTGAACTTATGTGAGTTAATTGGATATTGAAGAAATAATGATTTTTTTGGTATCGGATAAAGAATAATTATGACCCTTTTAAAATATATGGTAAGAGTTAATATTTTGATTGGAAAACGAGAGAACGATTGTTAAGGTTATTAGTAATTTAAAAATGAATAAGGATACATAATAGATTCTATGGAAAAGAAGATCATAAATATTAAATTGTGCAGAAAGGATGAGGATGACAAGATGTTTCTAAAGGATAAGTGAGCTTATAGGGGAATCTGAAATGGATGGATGAGTAATTTTTATTTAAGACTAGCAAATGTACCCGTCTTTGACGGAATCAAAAATTCTATTATACTTGGTATTCCAACATATCAATTATAGTATTATACTAATTTCCAATCAATTCATAGCATATATTTTAAGTTAGACCTACACAAATCTACTGTAAAAGTTTCAGCTTTATATGTCTTATGGTAGCTGAGTTTACCTGTGACAAAGTTTTGCGGACAAACCGACAAACCGACAGAAATTTTTCTAAGGGTGGATTCGGTTTCTCCAATGTATGAAACGTAAAGAAAACTTGAAATGAGTCAGTTCTAAGCAATGTACAGACAAAATCATTATTTTATTTATAAAGATTGTATAAATGGATTTCTAACAGAAAAGTCATATTAAAATTGAAAAAACAAGAAATTTATAGTGAACTAGCAAACATACCCGTCTTTGACGGAATCAAAAATTCTATTATACTTATTATTCCAAAATATCAATTATAGTATTATACTAATACTATAATTAGAAATTATAGAATAGTAGAAAATACCATTATTAGTACAGTGTTAAACAAATGTCTCTGTACACACCACATTAGCTGTCTGTCCTTCAGGTTCACGGAAGAACAAACAGTTGAAACCTCTGACTCTTGAGCAAGTAAACTATAGTTGACCATGTGAGAAAACTTGGTCTCGCTAACTTGAATACCTGCGTTAGATAAAGTCTCCCTTTGCGACTTAGTTAACATCATTGCGAAATAGACTCTGACAGGACTTTGCAATCATTTCAACGGAAACATACAGTGGCTCGGAATCAATGGTATGGGTGGTATACACACAGACTCCACATTCCACACCAAGTCATGATGACCGCCTCTACGGCACATCTGTGCAGAGCACAAACTCCGAGTTGCACATTTCCCGGGGCACTCAAGTTGCGTAACATTTTTTTTTTTTTTTTTTTTTTTTTTTTATTTTACATAGTCACAACAATGTAAATGTAACATTACCAGTGACAATGATGAAGGAAATATATACATTACACATGGAGGCAGGAGGGAAGAAATAATCCAGTAATTATACTTCCTGGCGTGAAAAAAAAGTTATAAAACTTAGATTAAATTTAAAAGTCACTAGAGTAATTCACACTAATAAGTCTCTTGGCCACTTTCTCTTCAGGCGCCTTCGGGGATTTCCTGGGATATTTGTTGAGGAGATGTTTTGGACTAAGGGATTGTTATTGCTACAAAGATTTTTATGGAAGGCTTTGTAGCGAGATATTGCTACTTGATGAACTGTTGAAATCCTGAGGTCTGAATAGATTGTTTGATTTGGTATGTAAAAGGGACAATGAAGAATTTTTCTAAGAATTTTTGACTGAAGAGCTTGTATCCTCTGGGCATTGCTAGATTTTGTTGCTCCCCATATTTCAATACCGTAAGTCCAAATAGGCATAATCATAGATTTATATAGTAATAGTTTATTGACAGTTGTTAATTTTGAACGATTATCAAGTAAGTGAATTAAAAGTCTATATCGTCTGTTTAGTTCTGTTCTTTTCATTTTGGTATGGGGAGCCCAAGTAAGACGTCTGTCAAGGTGCAGTCCTAAGTATTTGGTGGCAGTAGCTTGAGGGATAAGAATTTTGTTAAGAAAGACAGGAGCACATGTACCCTGCCTCAATGTGAATGTTACATGAACACTTTTCTGTTCATTGATACGTATTCTCCAACTCTTTAACCAGGATTCTAAAACGTTTAAGTGTTCTTGAATGCAGTAGGAGGCTGTGTTAGGACACTTATTTGAGGAAAGGATTGCTTTGTCATCAGCGAAGGTGGCTAGGACAGTGTGAGGAGATAATGGGAATGTCAGATGTGTAGATGGAATAAAGGACTGGCCCAAGTATACTTCCTTGAGGCACACCTGCTTTAATCGGAAAAATAGGTGAAAGAGAGGAACGTTCAATGACTTGACTGAAGCGGTGGTTGAGGTATGATTGCATAATAACATAATACGTATGTGGAAGGATTTTCTTGAGTTTCCAAAGCAACCCAGCGTGCCATATTCTGTCAAAAGCCTCTGCTTCATCCAGAAAGACTGCAGAGCAATACATTTTCTGCTCAAGAGCCGAGGAAATGACGTCAACAATGCGATGACATTGTTGAATCGTTGAATGTCGAGATCTAAACCCGAACTGGTGAGGGGGAATTAAGTTTTGCGATTCTAAGATTGGATAAAGTCTGCGAAGAAATAATTTTTCAAATATTTTAGACATTGTAGGTAATAGGCTAATTGGGCGATATGAGGTGCATAAATGGGGTGGCTTGTGGTACTTTGGTATCATACGTATAATAGAAAATTTCCACAAGATAGGAAAGTAAGTTGTTCTTAGTATGGAGTTATATATGTATGTGAGAAATATTATAGATTTTCGAGGAAGTTGTTTAAGGATTTCGTTTGAAATAAGGTCATACCCGGGAGATTTTTTATCTGGTAGTTTTGAAATTAAGTATAAGACTTCATTTGGAGAAAATGATTTAGGTGGTGGAGAGAGCTGTAAAGGGGTGATGAGATCATCAGTTATAGTTTTTGTAGTGTTAGGATCTTCTATGTCTGGGTTGGGAGAGAAAAGGGTTTCAAGACGTTGCGAAAAGACCTTGGCTTTTTCACAGTCACTTTTTGCCCAGGTATTGTCACTTTTAAGGAGAGGAGTACTGTTTCTTTTATGGGATAGTATTCGTCTGGTGGCGGTCCACAGTGATTTGTCTTCTGTTTTCAGTCCTTCCGTATATTTTTGAAAAAGGTCGTTTCGGTACTGCTTTAAAGTTTGAGTTAGTTCGTTCTGTAATTTATTAAATGTCCGTTTGTCAGAAGGATATCGAGTTCTCTGCCATTTTGATCTTGCTCGACGTTTAGTTTGTATTAATTCTCTGATATATGTTGGTAAGTATGTAACAGATTTTTTGGGTTTGTTTGGAATTTTGGCGTTATTTATACAGGTATGAATGTTCTGTGTTAACTTACTAATTGCTTTATCTATGTCCTGTGCTGTTTTGAGGCGTATGTTAAGGTCAGTCAGATGTTCAATTTCTGTTCTAAATTTTTCCCAGTCAATAAGTCTAGTATTCAGGATTTGATTATTATGAAAATTGGCAGGATGTATGGATAATGATAGCAGTACAGGAGAATGATCGGAAGAAAGATCTGTGAGAGTTGTAATGTAAGGATTTAACTTTGAGATAGGTGAAGTGACAAAAATATCAAGTATATCAGGTTTTTTTCCTATGGAAGAAGGCCAATATGTGGGATTTTGAGGACTCAGGACAGTATAGGGAGTAGTGAGGAGGGCGTTACGAAGAATAGAGCCTCGAGGGTTAGTTACTCTACAACCCCACAATTGGTGTTTGGAATTGAAGTCTCCTCCACAAATAAATTTGGGTCCTAGATCTTGAAAGAGTTTAGAAAATTCATGCTGGGTTATGGGTTTGTTAGGAGGGCAGTATATTGAAGAAATGTTAAAATTGTAAGGATAAGATTCTAAAGATATTGTACAGACTTGCATAGATGGTGTAGAGAAAGAGGGGAGAAGATGGTGTTTGAGAGGTTTTCGAACGAGTACAGCTACCCCACCATGAGCAGTGTTGTCAGGGTGATCAGTTCGGTATGTGATGTAGTCTGTTATTCGTAGATATGATCTTGATGTAAAGTGAGTTTCTGTCAGTAAAGCGATGTCAATTCTTCTGTCGTGTAACACAATGTCAAGTTCCTGTCTATGTTGATTAAGTCCATTAGCATTCCACAGAAGGATAGTAATTGATTGTTTAGTTGGTTTGGAATTCATTTAGAATTAATAGTGGGAACAAGATTAGTTAATACTGAAGTAAGGAGGGTGATGAGGGGAGTGATTGTTGATTTGAGGTCACTTAAGAAGGATGTGAGGAGAGTTGTGAAGTCTTGTGAAGGTGAAGGAGGAGGGATGAAGGTGGGTGCCTTTTGAGGTAGTTGTTGTTCTGAAGGAGACTCTCCTGCTGTGACGCTGGCGTAGCTGATGTTATTCTTGACTATACTGGCAGGTTTTGAAGAATTAGTTACTGTTTTGGGGAGGACATGAAATTTGTTACTGATACTAAGTCACAGCATGATGGTGCTCCTACTTGAAGTTTTTACTGATGAGGAGGCAGTCCAAGAGCAGTCACGGAGTCAAGAAATTCAGTTAGATAATAAACTAATCACTCTGTTTACCGACTTTTAAGTTCTATTTTCGGGTTGATATAGCGTAAGAACATGTTTGCTGATTTTTCCTGCCTGTTCATTAGTAAGGCTTGAGCATTGCTCGTTCACAAAGCCATTTATTCTGAATAGATAGTGCATCATGAACTCTGGGAAACACCCTGTCAATAAGCTCAAATAAGCATAATATTCGTATATTAGCATTTTGCTATAAGCAAATATTCATGTACGAAAATGAAATTAAAGTCAACTAACAATAGCTAATTGCTACACCCGTATATTTTCAAAATAAACATGTGTGTGTAGTTAGCCAAACACGACTTAAAAGTTCATAACTTCGCTACATGATTGAATATTCCATCCATCCAAAGATTAGATTTTAAGTTAAACATACACAAATCTACAATCAAAGTTTCAGTTTTATATGTCTTATGGTGGCAATATTTTGTGGACAAACCAACAGACAGAAATTATTCTAAGGGTACATGTGGCTACTCTAAAGTATGAAACGTAAAAAAAACTTGAAATGAGTTAGTTCTAATTAACGTGCTCCCAGTCAACAGCCAGGACGCAATCCACTGGGCTACTCTGGTTCCATACCTTAATTTATTACCAGTGTTTATATCACGCAAATATTAAATTAAAAAAAAAATGTTTTATTGTATTTACATTTGCACTACTGTCATCGGCGAGCAAGCAAGCTACTGGTTACCCTGGCTAGATCCCTTTACTTTAATACCATTTTTTATATTATTCACATTTTAAATTCAAAAAAATATTTGTTTGTTACATTATTTATAATACATTTGCACTACTGTCATCGATGATCACGCAAGCCACTGGGCTACTCTGGTCCCATACCTTACATGATTACCAGTGTTTTTATTAAGCAAATATTCAGTTAAAAAAAAGTTTACAGTTATATATAATACATAGCAAACGTACCTGCCTTTGACGGAATCAAAAGTTCTGTCAATTTTGGTATTCCAAAATCTCATTAGAAATTATAGAACAGTAGAAAATACCATTATTAGTACAGTGTTAAACAAATGCCTCTGTATACACTACATTAGCTGTCTGTCCTTTAGGTTCATGGAAGAACAAACACTTGAAACCTCTGACTCTTGAGCAAGTAAACTACAGTTGACCACGTGAGAAACACTTGGTCTCCCTAACTTGAATTCCTGCGTTAGATAAAATCTGCCTTTGCGACTTAGTTAACATCATTGCGAAATAGACTCTGATGGGACTTTGCAATCATTTCAACGGAAACAGACAGTGACTCGGAATCAATGGTATGCGTGGTATACACACAGTTCCCCAATACCACATCCAGTCATTATGTCCGCCTCTGTGGCATATCTGTGTAGAGCACGAACTCAGAGTCGTGTCCCGTTGCACAGTTTTGGGGCACTCATGTTTCGTAACATGAAATCTGTTACTGCTACTAAATTGCAGCATGATTGGTGCTCCTACTTTAAGTTTTTACTCATGAGCAGGCAGTCCAGGAGAAATAAATTCAGAGTCAGGAAATTCAATTAGATAATGAACTGCTTCTTCATCACTAATCCAATCTCTTTACTGACTTGTAAGTTCTTTCCTCGGTATGATATAGCGTAAGAACTTGTTTGTTGATTTTTCCTGCCTCTTTATATTAAGGGTTGAGAATTGCTCTTTTACAAAACTACTTATTCGTAATAGATGGTACATCCTCAACTCTGGGAAACACCTTTTCAAAGATGTCATATACGCAATATATTCATATGCTCCAATGAAATTAAAATCAACTAACAATACCTACTTGCCACACCTGTGTATTTTCAAAACAAACTTGTCTGTGAAGTGAGGAAAATACGCTTAAAGCCCTATAACTTCGCTTCTGTACTGAATTATGAATCTATTTAGAGCCCGTATTTTAAGTTAGGCATACACAAATCCAGTGTCAAAGTTTCAGCTCGCCATGTCTTATGGTGGCTGAGTTTACTTGTAACAAACGTTTTTGCTTTAAACTTCCATAACATCACTTCTATGTTGAATTTCCAATCAATTCAGAGCCTATATTTTAAGTTAGACCCACACAAATCTACTGTGAAAGTTTCAGCTTTATATGTCTTATGGTAGCTGAGTTTACTTGTGACAAAGTTTTGTGGACAAACAGACAAACCAACAGAAATTCTTCTAAGGGTGGATTCGGATTCTCTAATGTATGAAACGTAAAGAAAAGTTGAAATGAGTCAGTTCTAAGCAATGTACAGACAAAATCATTATTTTATTTATATAGATAACTAAGTTACAGGGATTTTTGAAGTCCTATGAGTTTCTAGAATCTGAGCGTTTTTATTTGACGGTTTTTTAAAACAACAATTTGATCATCGGTAGTTAATTCAGTTTTGGGGTTGGAAGATGACAATAATAACATAATACAATAACAATACGAATACGATATAATAAGAATACACTGAAATACTGGAGTTAGAAGATTATATTTAATGTTGGAGTAGTTTGTTTGATGTGGGTTAATGTTTTCTCGTTCGTTAATAGAAATAAGTGAGACTGGTGTATTCAAGTGATGTGTGCTTTTTTGTTAGTACTGAAGATTGAAGGTTCGTGTCTCAGAATTACGTTGTTTTTTTTATATGGTAGATGGATGATCATGATAATTCAGTTTTTTTTTTTTTTTTTTTGGGAAAGGACGGGAAGTATCGAGTCTGTACAATATTAATACGGTGACTGGCCAGGGCTCCTTGGTACGTCCAAAATGTGGATATTCACCAAGATTTCAAAATGGAATCCATATAAATAGATAGTTACATCACCCGACTTATACCAATGAAGACAACAAACTACCTACTCATCAAAACCTCCTTGTCAAGCTCTCAATCCTGCCATCAACCTTCCTCAACCTCACTGAACAATTACTTCATCCACTGACTACTTTTCCAACTCATGACAAAAAACATTGAAATCTATGACTAACAAGACCACATGACCTCGAATACGACGTCATTTCTATACAGACGAACTTAATATCCGACATGAATTACTGACAGTCTAAGTTATAGTAGCACATCAATCAAAGAGGCCAGAAGGCTTCTGGACTGGAACTGCTAGTTACGAAGTGCACTATAGTGCGCAGATATATTCGTTGGTCGGTGACTGGTAACTAGGCTACAAAACAGTCTGTACGTTTAGGATTACTGCTACCTCAGAAAGTTCGGTCATCCGGTGACAAGATTCATTACCCTTGCACTGGGACAGAGTTCATCCGAAAATAAGTAGTAGTATTCTAGATTAGACCCTACTCGAACTGCTGCCTACTAGTAGGAACTGCGTGCCCTTAACTCACGCCCACCTCTCACTAAGTATCATAATAATAAAGCTTCAAGTAAAACATAACCAAAATCAAGTGTACCTCCAGACTTTTCACCTAACTTTAGTATCGTCCGCAAGGCGGACTCAGTCACCGAAGTGCATGGGAATATAAACATTCTGCGTGGTACCGATTGTAAATACGGGTGTAAACCCTCTCACACTCTGATAGATGAGTTTGTATAATTTTTGCCAAGTGGGGTTAGATAGTCGGTATACTCGTACCAATACATGCCCTGTGGCTTTAACCAGGAGCGCCTCATTACTCGGTGTGGTGGACGTAGTACATAGGCACTTGGTAATTAGGGAGTCACTCCACTTATGGGACCTCTAAGAACTCAGCTATCTACGATATTACATACATTTTACTGATCCACACACTAACAATGTCGACTAAAATCAAATGTAGGGTTCTTGGAATGGAATGAGCTGTTAAAATGTAGCTCACCAATCAAGTACTGAGCAACACTCTTTCTACCCCTGCAGCACTTCTGAAGTTGAGGCCTATTGAAGTGAAACATTAGCCTATTGAACATTTCGTGAAACATTTACATAAAATAAGTAAATGTTAGAAATTGTACATAAAGAATTATTTATTTACACTATGATATAATAAATAAAATATATTTTTAAAAATGTAAAAACATTTTTTTCTGATATATCAATATTAAGAAAGATGTTAAGTATTAAGGTTTAGACAAATTGCAAGTAGACAGGTTGTTCAGATTAAGTTATTTTCAAATTTTCCTTTTTGTGCTGTATAATAACAGAGTGCAACTGCATAAATTGTTGAAATCTGCTGATTGGTTATTTCAGGGTGCAGTCTTTTCCTGGATGTAGAGTTCTACTGAAATTCTTTTAGTTGTGCGTATTTACGGTATGACACCTATACCATACCATACAATTTATGGTATGTCACCTTTAGCTAGGTGCATTATAATGCTTATTGAAGGCGATGTTGTAATGCAAATGAATTCGTTTAGATTTAGCAGAATTAAATTTTAATAAATAAAACTATGCATTTGGTTCAAATAATAGTTGCTAACACCAAAATAATTAGTACGAAAAACGAAGAAAAGAGTCTTAAAATTTAAGAAGCACTTTATTCTCTATTATCAGACAACATCATTAAAAAGCCAACCAGTAATTTAACCAAACTGTTTAAATAGGAAGAAAACCCTTCCTAAAGTTATCAGTCTAGGAAAGGTTTGGCTTCCTATTTAAAAAATAGCTTCTACGATGGAAATGATTAGGGAATTCTAAGAGACATGCTTTGTATAAGCGGGGTTTGGATACGAACATTCTAACACATCGAAACCATCTTGTACAGAGCCTAACCCAAAGAATTCCCTCATAGTAGGAGCTGTTGTTTAAATAGAAAGCTCTTCGTAGACTGACAACTCCTTTACTACTCAAAGACATGAGTCTAAAAGACCAAACGACAGCAAAACAATGTAAACGGACGATCTAAACAATTCACTGCAGACTAGTACCTACCGACCCCACAATCACAGTAGTATGGTAATTCAGCAGTAGTAGGTCCTTGAACTACTAATTACTACGTACACTACAATGTGTGTATCGCTGTTTGTTAGAATTGGTGACTACAAAGCACAAAAAACAAAAATTTAAGTGTAGCTTAATTTGAACAACCTCTATAGCATACAGCCTTTCTTAATATTTATACAATAGAAAAAAAATATTTATAATATTTACCACTTTTAGAGCATTTTGATTTGAAAATTGTGAAAGTCTCCCTGAAACATGTTTCAATGATCAGTTTTATGTTGTCACTATTTTTATACTAAGTTAAATTAATAATGATGTATTCAATTGATGGTTTGCCCTTCAATAAACTTGCATAAAAGGATTAGAGAACAATAAATGAAAAAAATAACAAGAATAAAATATGGCAGTCTTTTCCTGGATGTAGAGTTCTTCTGAAAGTCTTCTAGTTGTGCGTACTAATTATTTTGATGCTTGCAACCATTTCTCTGTTATATTCATTTTGTTTACATTTATGGTATGGAACCATAAATGTCATTTATGAATAATTTCGTTATTTAACGAAATATATGCCAGAAAAAAGTTGATACAAAAATAAAATCATTTTGTCATAAATAAATATATATACATTGTACTAAAATACATAGAACACATGACAGAACAAAGAACTTACTAATTAATATAGATATTTTGGAGGAGTTGTTATCAGGAGAAAGAAACAAGTAGGAGAAATATAGTCAGATTGACAGGTTGAGATGATTGCTGTAAAAGATGATTTTAGATTTTTCAGTATTTTGAAATATATGTATATTATAAATTTAAACAAAGTAACACAAAGATAGAGACCGACATCACTCAATTCTATATTTCGTCATCATCAGGAAAGAATTGCCAAAAGGGAGGTAGGGTGGTAACTGAAGTCAAATAGCAGCTGCACGACAGTTACACAGTCAGTGATAGAGACGTGGGAAGAAGATAAACGATCAAGTGGGAAGAGAGGGGGAAGAAAAAATAAAATACAAATAAAAAATAGTAAACGAATGAAGAAAAAAGGATTAAAATGAAATAATAATAATGATAAGCATAATAAACTTAAAAACAATAAAATTATTATAATAATAATAGAATAATTACTGCAGTTATAACATTAATTAACCAATTAATAAATATCAGATAAAAATAATTGTAATAATAATTCTTTTAAAAAAAAAAGGAAAAACAAAAATATCTAATAATCTAACTGCAAGTAAGCATATATGTGTCTCCTCTGAGGATCTTAAAGTAACTTGAGTATTAGTATCAGGAATCTGTTTGAGAATTTAAACTCAAAAACAGTCATTATATAGACCTTGGGAGTTCGCATGTATAGCTATAGGAAGATTACTGAGTTGGCCAATTGAATTGCTCTATTATAATGAATAAGAAGGCTCAGCTTAATTGAAGTCAGACAGCATAAAATGAGTTGCAATGGGTGCAATCCAATCGGAAATGCAGTTGCAGGGAGTACAGGAGGTATTGACATGGGTAGGGTGGAAATAATGATTGAGAGGTGAAGCTAAAGAAGGATTAAGGTTGATAGATAAACAGACAAGATTGTTTGATAGCAGTGATATGAATACTGTTTTATTCCACTAACAGAATTAGAAGACTGAGGGAAGATATGAAAAGAAATACTTTTCATACAAAAAAAAAAAAAAAATGGAAGGTGGTGATGAAAGAGAAAAAAAGTAAAAGTGGAAATAGAGAGAATAGGAAAAACTCCACAATAATATTACCAAGTTTATGGGAAACAAAAAAAAAGTTAATTAGGTGAGATAGGTGACAAGAAAGAAAAATCACTCTTACCTATGTTTGGTCTAGCTTGGGAAGAAATACCTGCAACCAATAAAAGGTTTTCAATGTTTGATATATAGATAGAATCGTTCAGAAAATTCATCCTTTAAAAGGTCGAGGTGGTGTCTCCGAGTTTGGAGATTATTACAACTATTATGAATATATAAGAAGAATGACAGCTATTGTAACCGAGGTATTGTTAACTATTGGTAAGTTTGATATGAACGGAAGTCGAAAAGTGTCCACTGTCAAAAGTAAAGTCAATGTAATTCTAAGATAGTGCAATCAGTTATTATGTGCTATTTACTCATTGTAGGGAAAAAGCTAATGAAATAGTCTCCACATACTATTTACTTTATACTATAGATAACTCTCTGATGACATTGTATTTTTTTAGTTAATGCCTGAAGAAGAACACTACGTGTTCGAAACGCGTTGTTTATTCTATAATTTTTTTTTACATGTGGAGACTATTTCATTAGCTTTTCACCCTACAATAAAGTCTATGTATAGAAAAGAAGTAAATCTGTCAGAAATTTCATTAGCAGGGGCTTTCATTTGTTAAGAAGTAATAGAGAAACAGAATCTTAAAAAAAATAGTGGAAAAGTTCTAAGTTATGGCTTCAAAGGGGTGAAACAAAGAAGATTGTCAATATCAATAGTTGAACAGAGTAGAATAAACAATTTTTTTAGCAGGAATCGGTCAATTTCCCAGGTTCAACTCAAATCTTGAAAGCCAGTGGTTTAGTTTTATTAAAAACCATTTCTACAAGCCTACAATTCAAAAAAAAATATGAATAATAAATATAACAATAAACAATTGTACACATATCAAAAGATACAACTAATAACAGATTACACATGTAAATATTCTGGTACAAAGAAAAGAGAAATTTGAAATATAATTATTGAAATAATAAAGTTCTAACTATCACAGTATGGATTTTAAAGGAACTTATTCTGGAATAGTATGTTAGTACAACTATCTAGTATTAAAAAAGACGACGTACTGAATATTGACATCAACCAGGAAACCAATTCTTACTAAACTATCTATAACTACAGAACATAATATATAACTACGCTATATTTTACATATAACTATGTATATATTATACTATTTACATTATATTACAAACAAAAAACAGAAACCAAGAAATATCAATTAATTAACTCACCTGTATAAATATTAGTTGGATAAACTATATCACTTCTATAATTCAAAGTAACTGATCTTTTTAATATAAAGTATTTTCAATGTTTTTTTCCCATCTCATCTTCCACCTTAAATATTGATTAATTTTAATTTTAATATAATCTCAAATAAAAAAGTCTGATAACATATATATTACATATATTTGTATATTAGATAGAATATTATATATATATATATATATATATATATATATATATATATATATTGATAAAGTATCGACCGTGAAGTAGAAACAAAAATAAAGTTTATCAAAACTAGGTCAGTTCTTTAGGTACGAATTAAACTTTCATTTCCAACATTTCGGTTTTTATTTAAAACGTTTTTCATAGGCAGAAGTATAACATTTTTGAAACAGAAAAACTAAGCATTACATTAGAGATTATTTTACAAAGTAAACAGTCTGTGGATTTCAGCAATAACTGTCTAGTTTGAATGAACGCGTGAATCTTGTTCATTCAAACTACTAGACAGTTTTTGAAATATATATATATGTATATATATATATATATATATATATATACAATAAGTTACATGAAAAGATTCCACGATCTAAATAAACTAAATTTGCAGAAAGGACGCACATAAACGGGGTCACAAAAACTCTTTACTACCTACTCCTACACTTAGTCTAAAAGAAAATGTAAAGGCTCAGCATAACATTTAAGAGAAAAATGTACCTGCTCTAGTAAGAAACAGATGTACCCTATACCCCCACCCATGTCTTCCATTTCCAGTCAGTCTTATTCAGAGGCACTCATCCTTAGGTTCGTACTTTCTGCCTTATTTTATTTTATATTAATTTTTGTACTTATTTACTTTGTACTATAGATAACTCTCTGGTGTCGTTGTATTTTTTAGTTAATGCCTGAGGAAGAACACTACGTGTTCGAAACGCGTTGTTTATATCATTAAAAGTTTTATATGTGGAGACCATTTCATTAGATTTTTACCATACAACTCTTTACTATTTTTCGAATGCCTTATCATCAGGTAGAGAGTTACGAGTCGCTCCGAATACAATCAGGACTGAAGTGAGGGCTGTATGTTACATACATGTGCCTAACATTTTGAATTCAATATTTATGTAAGATAATTTCATAAGTTTTTGTATTAGTTTCAAATAAAAAGTACAGTAATTTTGGTAAGATGTATGTATGTATAGGCTTTTATAATCATATACCTAATTTAAGCAATTTTAACAAACAAGGACGTCTTTAAGACAAATAACCCTGATATAGTAGGGTCATGAATTTTATCAGTTAAGATTAAGTAAAATTTTCCTTAAAGGGGAAGGGTAGGAAAGTTGGTTATTGGAGTTAGAAGGGTGGAAGGAAGTTAGGAATAGGTGAAGTTGTGGGGTGGGGACGGTTGTATTAGTAGTGATAAAGTTAGATCTTGAGGAATTGTGCCATGCCCTAATTAGTGAGGGGGGACCAAGTTAATTACAAATTACTTTAATAGAGCAAGGATTTAATGAGCCACCCCTCCGGCCCACCCTCCACCCTACCCAGATTTCACAACCCCCTCCCATCCCTACTCAACCTTCTTTATACCAGCCAATAAAAGACCCTCCCCCTCTACCTTTTCATCTAAGACTTGATCCTCCCCTTAATTTCTCTTCAAATTATCAACTATAGTCTACCTTGATTAAAAAATAAAGGAATTATTTCCCCATAATAATGAAATTTCCCCTTATAATTTAATGAAATTTCTAAATAATTTTATTCGATTCCATTAAGAGTACATGCATATATTTCGAATATATTTTAACTAATTATATTATTAATAAAGACCATATGAAAAAATTGAGATAACTAATTTGAATATAAAAATATACGTATTCTTACAAATAAAACTATGTTAATATTTACACATATACTTACACATTTTGAGGCCCCTAGAATTCATTTTTTTTAAATTTCTAAAATAAGTTTTAGATGTCTGTGTAACTATTAGAGACACAGTGTTCTTCACTCTATGTGTGATATAGATATTATTGTCTGAAGTCACTCTAAAGGTTTGAGATACCTTAATGAAATTCACTAAGGACATAATCCTTTATGTGAAAATGTACTTCATTGTTTCTGCACAAAATTGTACCATTAGAAACGGCCATTATTAATCTTTGTATAAAAAAAGGAATTTTTTTTCGCGCCATTCAATTTATTCCACTAACTTAAAAAACAGTATTAATTATTGTCTATATGTGTGTCTAGCATAATACAAATTTAATACTATGCAATTGTAAACAGCAATATAACTTTACAAAGAAAATCAACTATTAAGTTCACCTGTGTTTGTTACATTTATTTAGTTTAATCAAATTAAAGTACAAGAGTTCAATATAAATAACTTATTTCAAGTAATTTTTTTATAATTAAAATAATAATTAAAATAGTTCATATTTTAAGATATTAATTAAAATATTATTTATCTATACACTTCTGATAAAATAAAATGTACTATACAAAATCATAAAGAAATTAAATAGTTCCTTTGTTTTCCAACGCAGTTCTCTGGGCGAAAATTTTGTCTCGTTTATTATTTGGCACCCATTTTAGTACTGCGTGATCACACTACCTGTTGATTCTACATTGGGGTCCTAAATTTTGCCCAACTCAAGTGTACTTAGAGTAGGGGTCGTTAACGAGTACCTAGTTTAACGCCCTCTCCCAGGGAGGACTTGCTCAGATTTATTCACCTCTCTCGTGAATAAATCGAGGGCCAGGTGGGTATCGAACCCCGGACCTACTAGTTCAAAGGCGATTACGTTTACCGCTGAGCTAGCCTGGCCCCCATTGAAATTAAATAGTTATTTATATTATTATCTTTAAACACTTCCAGACATAATTAACTACCTAATTGACGGTGTTTCTCAATCACTTGTGTGCTGTGCCCCTCCTGTGCCTTTGTGAAGGGGGCCAGGGTAGCCCAATGGCTTACGTGCTCTCCTCTCTAGCAAATCCGGGGTTTGATACCCACTCTGGCTCTCGATTTATTCTCGCAGGAGGTGAAAAATATGCGAGTACGTCGTTCTCTCTCAGAGAACGTTAAACCGTCTTTTCCCCGAGCCTGTACTATTGTCAGGTACACTTTAAAGATCCCTCCTCTAAATACACTTTAGTTGAGCAAAATTTAAGACTTTCAACGTAGAATTTTACGTTGTAATCTACAAATTAACCTATGTTATATTACATATAACACTCATCCCAAGCATCCCTCTATTTGTATAGCATCATCATCACTGTACAAGTGTAGCAAAATGTTGGTCTGCATGAAGTGTGTTCATGTATTTACTAACCCTCTACAACCTCTGCTTCTTGCTGTAATTGCTGATAGCATTGTTCATTACGTGATATCATAAAGGTCCAATCTTTGACCTATATGTATCCTCTAGTGATACTGCCACTGTAACCTAACCTAAGCCTTTCTGACATTTTCGTCCTCCACATCCTAAAAAGAATAAATTTAGTGAGATTTTTAAGTTTTGTTGTTTGGTAGAAGAAGATTTTGGGTCAGGTTCCAATTTAGTTAACTCCAATTTGAAGTGTCCCATTTTTTTTTTTTTTTAGCTAATCATTTATGACACTAAATCTACTTATATGAAAATGAAAACGTTAACAATAGTTCACTTATACACTTGGTATATTTTAATATTTTATTTTGATTTCCCTACAAAATCAAACGTTCGTTCATGTTATATCAAATAATGTTTTAATTTACTCCACACCTTTCATTTTAAAAGATGTTTTTGATACTGCATATTTAAAAAACAAATACACTAGCATTTGCTGTATCAGTATTGTTGGAAAATCATTTTTTTTTTAAATTAGGAAATCAGTATCACTTTATTACAATATTAGTACTTTTTTAGCACAGGTAAAATGTTTTACCTAATGCTAATAACAAAATAATACGAGATAACACAATATAGAGGATTATTTTTTTAATTTCATCTTTTATTAATTTTAAGTAACCTCCCCCCCTCCCAAATCACACTAGCAGAGTTATTTGCAGCAAAATTGTTACATTATTTCATGGTGTAATATTACGCCCAAGTAATTTTATTAGCTTACTACATATATCTTTGAAAGTAGGGATAACTTTTAATGATTTACAGAACATTTTTTTTTAGTAAAAATGTAAGTTAGAGGCACGTTCTCGTATTCATCAAAGTGTAAACACCTGTTTTCACCGTAAATTTTCTTATGTTTAGCTTTTCAACAAGTCTACTTCATTATTATCAGATAGTTTTTAGATTCTTCTGTTAACAGTTTTCTTACTGAGTGGATAACTTTAATTCCTTTGTCATCTTTTTCAAAAACCATTTTTAATATTGACAGTTTGCTTATTTTCCCTCTTATGTTATGACTTCTCGTAAATTTAGTTTTGAATGAAGTTGACAATAAGTATCAAGTGTACCATTCATCATTTCATTATGAGCCGTAAATAGATATTTTAATATTTTTCAACATTTTTATTTAAAGTTCGAATAGAATTGAAATTTCTATTCATATAATCATCATGTTTCGTATTCAAATGTGCCTCAAGATGACCTTTCATCATCGCCTTAACAAATGTATTTCTAGCTTGCACTATTCCTTTTATTAAGGGTTGAAAGAAATAATATAAGAGCCATTAAAATTTATGAAAAATTATATACATTAGAGTAACCATAGACTAAAAATTCTACATAACAAACATTCTACATCGGGTATGTGCTAAATTTTGCCTAATTTAATTATATTCAGAGTAGGGGTCGTTAACGAGTAACTGACATGTACAGGCTCGACAGTGACGGATTAACGTCATCTCTGAGACAGAACGTGTTCAGATTTGTTAACTTCCCGCGTGAATAAACTGAGGACAAGAGTGAGTATTGAACCCTGGATATACCAGTCGAGAGGCAAGCATGCAAGCCACTGGACTACCCTGTTCCCTTACTGAAACGAATGCTTCCAACTTGTTGAGAGCGCATGATGACACACTGCATTAAGAGTGGAATGATTTTACTGTGCAGTAGTAATGGATTGGGTTCTCTTGTGATTGTAGTGACTGTTTAAGAGACAGGTGAGTTAATTCCCACAGCATTATCTCATTTCCGTTATCAGCGCCATCAGCCTTTACCAACAAAGATCGTAATTATTTATTTAATTGATCTTGAATCCTTTTAATACAGGTACAGATAAACTTCCCTTCAATTAACATAAATGTGCTAATCAGTAACAGAAATCTTTTAATAAATTATTAAATCATTCGTTTTAAACTTTAACGCTTGTTTGATGGCTTGTTTAATCCACTAAAAATGGAAAGATGACTGGAAGGACTTCAATAATAACAGAGAAAACAGTAAAATAATCAAATAAGGAAGATGATTATAGATAAAAAATTGGATAAAAATGTATACGATATTAATCTAAACAAAATAGATTTATTTATCTTATCTATGACGTCACTGTCATACCTCTCATGTGATCTGGCAGTCTTGACGTGACGATATCAGCGCTCTCCATCTTCAAGTATAACTGATTTAAATCGTTGGATTTAAAGCACCTACAGATTTTTAAATATTTAAACTAAATCTAAATATGCACATTACTTAATTAAATGTAAACATGATCCATACATTACTAATAATTCAATAGATTACTAAAGACAAAACAATAAAAATATCGGCTTAGTATAATATAAGAATTCGAAATATGTATGAATGAAAATACAGATAACTGATTAAATGAACAATTTAATTTTAAAATAGAAATTTTATTTAGAACATTAATGTAAATGAATAAAAAACTAGGTGGTCTTTATTAAAATATATATAATAAGAATCGGCAAATAAATGAAACAAAAGTTATAAAATGTGGCAAAATTTAGGCGTCATAAATGTAGATACCAGTTAATAGGAGGCTATGTAAAAGTGCAGTTTAACTTTTTAAACCAGTTCTGCTTGAAGAAGATGCGTCCGAAACCGGACTAGAGGCTACCAGATCACCATACCAGGTAAGACAATTATTCCACCCATAATATATATTCTTCCAACCTCTGTGGTCCTGACAATATGAATGTATTGAAGCATAAATTTAAGCACTAGTAAACAATAGTTGTTATAAACTTACAATATAACTATTTAAATCCGTTCTTTAAAATAGACAATGCCCGATAGCGGTCAAACGATCGCAAAATCTGATAACCAGGCATAATAGATTAGTTATTTGTTAAAGCAACCTAAAATTATAATTTTCTTTAAGGGACTGGTTTTAAATGCAGTCCATTATATGCATGCATTTAAAACAGCTAGTTTGCCTAAGTTATTACTCATTTTGATTCTCATTTGAAATATTTCTGTAACTGTAATCCATAATGCAAAAATAATTCCTCTTAAACATGCAATATTTATATAATTTGCTATCTAATTTCTACAAAGCATATTGATAGCAAAAAATGAAAAAAAATATTTTTAAGCCAGTTTGGTTTTAATGATTTTAATAAACAAAGGTTCAAAAAATGCTTATAATCCTTAATATAAAATTTATTCAATCAAATATTGTTCAAATGGAATATTTTTTTAAAAACCCAAAATCATACTTGAACAATAGTATTGACTAGTACCATAAATAAACAAATAATATTAACTTAACATAGTAAATAAATGATGGAAAAAAATAAATGAAAACGATTTAAGAAATATGGAGATATAATTAATAGGTGTGCGTTAAAGAACAATATATATCTTGTCCACCTGTTTTCTAAAATATATATTTATATTTTAAGACCTTTAAGTTTATGAAAAGAGAAATGAAGACGTTTTAGAGGGCTGTCCAATATATATATTTATATATAGGAATAGCAGCGAAAAGAAGATGTTTTCGAGGGTTGTTTAAAATACAAACCCATTGACCTAGGCCAAGCATCCCTCTATTAGTATAGCATCATTATCGCTTTACAAGTGTAGGAAAACGTTGGTCTGCATGAAGTGTGTTTGTGTCTTTACATACCCTCGATATCCTCTGTTTCTTGCTGTAATTCCTAAATTTTTAGGTGTGACCATAAAAATAATATACTTTATATACATACATACATATATATATAAAGATTTCACATAAACACGTGAAATAACAATCAATGATCAAACCACAATATGACATAGGAAAACAAGACTAAGATCTTTCAACCGTAACAAGCGGTCTTCGTCAGAGTCAAAAACCCAGCAGTGACGAAGACCGCTTGTTACGGTTGAAATATCTTAGTCTTGTTTTCCCATTTTTTTATTGTAGTTTGATCATTGATTGTTATACCACGTGTTTATGTGAAATTTTTATATATATATATATATATATATTGATAAAAGTATCGACCGTGGATTAGAAACAAAACTACAGTTTATCGGGACTCGGTCAGTTCTTCAGGTTCAAATTAAACTCTCATTGCCAATGTTTCGGTCTTTATTTAAAACTTTTTTTCATAGGCAGAAGTATAAATTTTGAAACAGAAAAACTAAGTATTACATTACAAATTATTTTACAAAGAAAAATAGTATGTGGATTTTAACAACGTGGATTTGACAGCTTAGAAAATACAATTGACTTACTACAGACAGGACAGAAAGAACAGAGACTCAATATAACCGAACAACTTGAAATCTATAAACATAAATGCCGGAAACTTAATAAACGAACACTTAAACCACCAAACCGAAATTCTATGTAAACCATTAATAAAAATAAAAAAATGACAGGACAGACAGTATGACGAAGGTAATTAATATAAAAGAATCCGACCAGATAATAACTAAAAAAAAAAATTGAAAAAATCAAAAATGACTCAATAAGATCTATTAATAATATCAAGATAGCAGTAGACTTGACAGATAACCTCTTCATAACACCTCAGTAGGTAGGTTTTATTACGATTGAAGATGGACAAAGTTCGAAAGCGCTACCAACAAATCCAAGATCATCTTGCGAGGTACGACGGTTTCCCATATTAATAATACAAATCACAAAAACCTCAGTGGTACTAACATTAAGCATGTATTTACTATAAAATTGTTTCATTAAACTAATTAATTAGGGTTTATTTGTTTTTGTAAGAAACAATATATCCAGATCTTTGAGTATTGTAATATTGCATTTTGAGATTAAATTAATAAAAATAACGCTTTTTATAGTAAAGAACTTAAACAGACCTTTTGTTTGTTCGAATCAACTTACTAATTTGTTAAGAGATACATACAGAAAAAAATTATATATAGACTTTTTTTAATTAAAAAGTATGAAAACTAAAATAAAATGCTTATCTTTAGGAAATAATAGTCAATAATCACAGTTTAATATGAAAGAAGTTTAAATGGACGTCACTTATTAAAAAGGTAGAGTTTAGAGGGTATTTTTATATAATCTTGTTGTTCACATAAAGCGTCAATAAAGAGTTTGCGGAGGGATAGGGACTTGTTATTTTAAAGGGAAGAAAAGGAGGCGGACGAAGGTAGGGAAAGGACAAAGGTGGTATTGGTAACTCCCCGCCCTAACACCCTTATAAATATCCCTACCTTCCTCTAAACTCGTTCTACAAACAATTACTGCCCCAACTGAGTTGGCCTAAATGTTACATCGGATATATTATATATAATGCTTCATTGTTTTTGCAGAATAATCAGACAGCCAAATGAAATTGGAGACCATTTGTTCTTTACCATTATAAAAATATTTTAACCATTTCGGCCCTTCTAACCTTTCTCTCTTGTAAATATACGAAAGCTCCATTTAGCCAAACAAAATTTAACCTTACTAAAGTTTAAAATAAACCTAAATCGTTAATGCATGTTTTAATTATACTTAATGCTTACGAATAAAATAATTAGGCCATCATTCATTCATTCACAAAAAAGTTTTCATTATATAGGTATTTAGTTTGTTTTTGGATTCGACTAAGTACCACTCCTACTCCAAAATTTAAAACACTTGAATAAGGTAAGTTACCAATTAATGTAATATGATATTTCTACTTTTATATAAGCACAGAAAATGTTTACTGTAAGGTAACAAATAATCTTGTTGATGACTATCTGTTAACCCTCTGATCCTGGTCATCTCTGTTTCGTCATACCTAGAACTAGAAGTAATCGAAGAAATGCGAACTGGTTTATAAGATTATTTTAAATATTTCTTTTTAATTTAACGATTAGAACTTAAGATAAGGTTGTGGATTTTGGTACATGTTGTTACAAGGAAGGTAACCTACCGATATTCTCACCGTGATTCACATTACACAAATAGGATTCTACTACTTGTAGCTTAAATTTCCATAAATCGAACAAAAACCTGCAATAAATAATAGTGCAAACACTTTCTCCTTTCTTTAAGAATTTATAAAAGTTCTTTCTTTTTCCTAAACACTTTTCGTTTTTTTGCACTGTCAACCGATAGAGTGAATCACCCAGAGGCTTAGTAAAACATTCTAAGTAAAAGAAAAAATCTTTGAGTAAAAAGCTAATTTAAAACATTCATTCGACGTCTCCGGTCATATTCATGATTACGAAAGTTCAAGTTTTTGGTAATTAGAAAAAAATAAATAATAATACAATGAATTAATGTTGAGAAAACAAGAATACAACTTCACAGTGATAATACGCGATAAACGATAAGTTAACAGTGCAACATCGAAAAGTGTTTAGTAAAAAGGAAATCACATTCACTTACTTAAAAGGATCTCTACTCCAAAAGCTCATAACATGTATATTCACAAATTTATATATATACTACCTTTCTTTATCGAGATAAAGGAAGTCCGGCGTTAAACAGTTCGCAAAAAACACCTTTAAGCTAACGTTTCGTCTATATTTATAGAAATCTTCAGAGTTAAATTAATACAAAATTAATTGCAATAACACGAAAAAATGAAGTCACATTATCTATATGAATCCACATATCTATATGAATCCATCGAAAATGTAACGTTTCGAGTAATTTACAATACATCATCCATATATTAAAGATGTCTAGAAATATTAACAAAACGTTGGCTTAAAGGTGTTTTTTTGAGAATTGTTTGACGCAAGACCAAACCTCGTTGAAGAAAAATAGAGCAGAATATATGTGGCTGAGATAAAATAACTTTAATACATATATATGTTTCATTAATGGCTTGTTTGTTATTACTTTATTAAATTTCCTTTAAAGTCATTCAGACTTACTGATATAGTTCTTCCATCTTTTTGTGACGAAATACAGAATTATTGTATTTAGTCCCAGAAAGATGGAAAAACTATATACGTAAGTTGGAACGATTTTCAAGATGTTAAATGAATAATAAACCACAAATTTAATAAAACAAGCACAAAATTCAAAAAAAAAAGTTTAAGGATGTGCTAATTTCGAATCAAACACAATTTCTAGTTTTTCCAACTGTTGACCTTAATGAAATCATTGAAAAAATATAAAATAGTTTGCTCAAACATTTATTACTTTACTATAAGTAAAGTATAGTGATCGTGAAAAAATTCGATCTCGAGATTTTGACGGAATTACATGTTTTGAGGTACCAGAAGTCGTTTTATGACATTTTTACGATGATGTCTGTGTGTGTGTGGGTGGGTGGGTGGGTGCGTGTGTTAGCATTGCTTGTTACCACGCTACGGTCCAGAATCTTTGATGGATCAAGTTGATATTTTACACAAAAATGGGCCCCATTTAGACGAAGATCCCTATTGTTTGGGAAGAATTATGCATGACGGGAAAGTCACTTTTTTGCCAAAAACCGTTTTTTTTTAAACATTTATTTCTCCTAAACTGATAACCCTAGAGTTTTGAAATTTTGACATTATTTTTGGAGTTACAAATGCAACAAACGAAAAATATATTCAGAATTTTAAAACAACGGGAAATATTTTTTTTTCAATAAAATGTAAAAATTTTGACTTATAATTCAATCTCAAACCTTGTGAGAGCGATACAAGGCATACTGTTTGACGGACAAGAATGAAACTATGCCTACAAATAGAACATTATATGGCAAATGAGTTGAAATATTTTTTTCTCGCATTACATTCGCTAAAGAGGCGTTACAGTACGATTTGTGTTTTCAGAAAATGTTTTTTTGACGCTAAATGGCTCGTTAAAAAATTATGAAAATTTGACCAAAAATGGAACAAAAAATTAGCAATTCACAAAAAAAAATTCATGAAGTTTCAATTACGGGAAAGAGCAATAAAGATATAAAAACTGTTTGTTTATTCTAGACTAAGAGATCACCTGCTATACTTGTCGAATTTTTTGTATTTTTTTACATTGTTTACATTGACTTAGAAATTTTTTAAGCGAATCCACTGAGATAAAATTGATGTTTCTAATGGAAAAATGAAAATATATTATTGACTTATAAGAGATGTAAGAGGAATAATATTGTGCAGGTAAATGATAACACTCATTAAAAAAAAATTCGTATATATGTTATTTGACAAAGGGGAAGGAAAATGATCTTATTAAATACTAAGAAGCCATAAAATTCCCAGTATAATAATTCTGTTAAAAACCAAAAATGTAAAAGATACTCAAAATTGAAATCTTTCGTTTAGAGATTAATAACTGTAATTATCGTACATCTTTAATTAACAAATCACCTTAAAGCAACATTTTCTTCGCTGTTTAAGAAGTTTTTCAGAGAAAAAAAAGAGTATTTTACTGTTTCAAATTTGAAAATTTTACATTAATATTCAATGTAGAAGGATGTCAAGTAAACGATGTAAGAAATCTACTGGCTATTTGAACAATAGCCATGTTCTCTTGTAGGATACTATTTCGTTTCAAGAAATGTTCACTTTGGTTTTTCAAAAATGTTATTACTGCTGTAGTTATACTAATGAAATTATTTGCAAATAATAAATTATTTGTGATGTACAAAAATAAGCTTATAAATTGATATGTCCTTCAATCACTATCTGTACTACCTCAGGAATGACAGGCTAATAATTATATCCCATTTAGATGTTTACGTTATGCTTAAATGAGACGTTATGTTTTGTATACTCAAGAAATTTGACATTAAGTTACTTATAGTAAAGTAGAGTGTAGGCCACTCCAGATTTTTTACATTGTTTACATTGACTTAGAAATTTTTTGAGCGAATCCACTGAGATAAAATTGATATTTATAAAGGAAAAATTTAAATTGATTATTGATTATATGAGATGTACGAGGAATAATATTGTGCAGGAAAATGATAACACTCACTCAGAAAAAATTCGTATATATATTATTTGACAAAGGGGAAGGAAAATGATCTTATTAAATACTAAGAAGCCATAAAATTCCCAGTATAATAATTGTACAAAAAACCAAAAATGTAAAAGATAATTCAAAATTGAAATCTTTCGTTTAGAGATTAATAAATGTAATTATCGTACATCTGTAATTAACAAATCACCTTAAAACAACATTTTCTTCGTTGTTTAAGATGTTTTTCAGAGAAAAAAAGGGTATTTTCCTGTTTTAAATTTGAAAATTTTACTTTAATATTCAATGTAGAAGGATGTCAAGTAAACGCTGTAAGAAATCCACTGGCTATTTGAACAAAAGCCATGTTCTCTTGTAGGAGAATATTTAGTTTCAAGAAATGTTCACTTTGGTTTTTCAAAAATGTTATTACTGCTGTAGTTATACTAATGAAATTATTTGCAAATAATAAATTATTTGTGATGTACAAAAATAAGCTTATAAAGTGATATGTCCTTAAATCACTATCTGTACTACCTCAGGAATGAAAGGCTAATAATTATATCCCATTTAGATGTTTGCGTTATGTTTAAATGAGACGTAATGTTTTATATACTCAAGAAATTTGACATTAAGTTACTTATAGTAAAGTAGAGTGTAGGCCACTCCAGATTTTTTTTATAGTGTGGTTCTTATGAACTAATAAAAAACTTTAAAATAACAATCCAATATGTTTGCCATCTGCAAATATACAGATTAGAAAACTACTGCCTAACATATTCTGAAAATAATATTAAAAAAAAAGGAACAAAAAAGAAAACCACAATGCTATGTTCTCCTCCTGTAGAGCACTGTTGTCTTCTTTTTACTTTTCAGTTCGGATTTTGATTTATCCTGCGTACAATTTCAGTGTTCTTACAAATCCAACTGTCAGGTTTCTGAGGCTACGTTCTTATTAAGGATAATTAGGGCTTAACCCTAAACTACAGTTTAGGGTTCAAAACTATTTAGATTATTCTGATTTTATAGTATCTCTGCGTTGTCGCTTAACATTTTATCATTAGTTTTATATTATGTGAGTCAAAATTTGTTCATGGGAGTCCCTTCTGCTAGGTGCATAGTTAGTCTTTGTGAATGTGTATTGGTCCTAGTACACTAAAAACACATTTGAGCGATTCGCAATTGCTTTTACTGCAACTGTATATGTATATTTCATTGAACCGCTAGATAGTTGATTTTTTTAAATATTATTACTGATTACTATGCTTACCAACGTAGTGCTAATTTAGTAACTGTTCAGTTTCTACCGGTCGGCAGGGCTCTTGCATTCGTGTTTGCCTTAACCAATCTTTTCAGTATCTACCTATCTGCTTATGTTGTATGATCCAAATTAATATTGATATCTATATTTTACTGGGTACAATATCCTGTTATTATTGAACTTTTCTTCTTGTCGTTGTTGATATGCAGTCTTTCTAAATAGCTATGGATCATTTTACTGAACTGTTTCTATAACTATTGTTCATTTTATACCTACTTCCATTCCTAAATTTTTTTGTGAAAGTGCACTCAATTAGATGACCTCTTAAAATATCTATGTATGAGAGCCTTTTTTGTACGAATCTAAGCATTTATTTTGAGTAAATATCCACCTTTCATCAGCTTCACATAAACTGAGGTTCCATTTTTTATTCTGATCTTTTATAGTCAAGTTTAGGGAGTTGATAATTTTGTTACTGCTATGTCTGTGGGTGAATTTAGCATTGGGGTAAAAAAAAATGCTAATTTAATAGCATTAATATTCTCTAATGTACCTTGGACCAAGAAAAAATTTATCGATTTATGAGAAATCAACAGTTATTTCTAATCAGAAAACAATTGCGATGCCATCCATCTGGTAATATAAACTTCTATCAATCACTAATTATTGAAACCCTGAATATTCTTGATAAACAGCATAAATCAACAACCAGGCAGGTGGGTTTGAATTCTAGAATTCTACTGAAGATGATATATCACTCCACCCGACAACCTGAATCCCTATTAATGTTTTAATATTTTATTGTGATGGAGCAGTAAAATGGTAAATATTTTAGCTCCATTTTGAAAATGAAATGTAGAAATGCAAAGTTATTAACTGGCTTGCCAAAGTTCTCTGTTTTGTACTTACCTATTCAGGAATCGAATAATGCGATAATTTCATGCACTGACCTTTTGCTGTTAAAATACTAAGATTATCGTAACTGCAAATAATGGCTGGTTTTCAAAAATTAATATTTTAAATATTAAAATTTGATATTTTATAAATTTTCAGATTTTATTAACTGTTACTATTAACTGTTTTCTGTATTCGACAGCCCTCAAAACACAGCCCTCTGGTACGTATTATTAAAACGTTTTAAGTCATTTTTGTTAAAATAAATGTAAAAGATAGTTAAGCAGAAACAAAAGAAATCGAGAAGAGAGGGGGAGGGGCTAGTCAGCGAGGCAAATATAAGTCTTATAGAGTTGGTAAACTTGAAAGTTTTTTAGAATTAATCAAAGCAAAGGAGAGAGAGACTGATTTTGTTCCTTGCAATTGGACCCTTGTTTGCGACCTCCCTTGTAATAAAAGTTTCCTTTATACTTGCTCAAAATGAATTTCAGAGTTGTTGAAATAATTATTCTGTATTTTACTTCCCTACTCTGAAAAGGGGGTAAAAATTGATGGCATGACTTACTATTCTACCACGAGGGAGAAACATCTTGAGGAGAGGGAGGGGTCGGAATATAATCACCTTCGTGAACCTACGCATGCCCTCTGTGCAGTGGTATAGTAAAGGGTGAGTGGGAGAGTGATCCACGCCAGGCAACACGTGCCACCAGGCGATGTTTAAGGGGTGTTAAGTAAAGGATTACAGTTAATTTAATCATTAAGGGTGTCATGGAAACTTAATTCTTCTTTCAAAGCTTTGCATGGCTCTAGGACATGGGTCTCCAAACTTTTCAATGTAAGGTCCGCAATATATACTTCCCACATTAGTGTGAGCCGAAGGAATAAAAAAAAATCATTGCTAGTAATTTAATTTACACAAATATTAGAGTATAAACATGGAAAAAATAAAATTTGTCTTGTTGGAAAAATCAAGGTAAACTATACAGACTCTTATGCAACCAAATTAGTGTGACGAATGATTCTGCCGTTTTGACTTCAAAATTTCATTTTTATCAGGTTCCAGATTAGATGAGCCAATGGTAAGAATTGATTTCAAATGATCATCAGACAAATTTGCTTGATAGTTAAATTTCACATATTTCATTTTGGAAAAGTTTTTTCACACAAGTGTGTTGTACCAAAAATGGACACAAAACTACAAGCAAACTTTATCAAATTTGGAAACTGATCTTGCTGCAGGACATTTATAAAACTCAGTCAGATTTCCTTCTCCACACTTATGTTTCAGTTTTTCATCTACCTGGAGATCAATAATTTTGATCAAAGTTTTAAGTTTAACACCTGATACTTCATTTTTGTTTCATGGAGAACTTCACAAGGAGATAATGTAAACTACGTTGAAGTGTAGACTTTAGAGCTATCTGTACGTCGGGTACATGATTATACCATTTACTTGGGTCGTAGCTTGACAATATTAGCTTGTTGAGAATGCAGACTGTGCTCAATATACAGTTATATACAACTGATTGGTTGTAATGCACAGCACAAACTATCGCTAACTATAAACTATCTAACTCGCTAGAGAGGGAAACTGACTCGGGCTTGGCACCACAAGTCGGCAGCCCCAGCTTTGAAGAATTCAGCGGTGCCTGTCGTACCATAATTATTTTTTTTCAAGGCCATCACACAGGGATTTTTTTGGAGGGCCGGAAGTGGCCCGCGGGCCATAGTTTGGAGAGCCCTCCTCTAGGAGGTGGTTGGTCTCCGCGGGCTCAGTTAGTCGAGTTCTGGTAATCCTCGGGTTAGTCCTGGCTGGCAAGTTATGACTCTTGCTTGCGCTTGCCTTCACAACCACTACTACCTACTCATTTCTTCATTTGGCTTAGATTTATTATTATTATTATTATTATTGAAGCAACAGCCTCTGCATTTATGACTTTTCTGCTGATTTCTTCGAATTTTCTTGCTATTTTCTATTGGACTTGCTGTAATTCTGACAATAATTTGGCCAGAGACATACAAACAATATTCAGAATTTTGGCAAACAGAACCAGAAAAGGCTACTAGTACATAACAAAATTTTATTATGTACAAAATGTACATCCAAGTACATGTGTTGTGTGCTACACTGTATTTAAACTTCCTTAAAATACTCTTAACCGTATTTTTTTTAATGTGTTACTCTCCCTCCGTTTCTTTCCTCCTATAACACTCTATACTTTGCATTTCTATTATACAACACTTTTCTCATAAAAAAACAAAATAAACGAGGTGCTTCTACATTTAGTATCAATAGCATGTTAAGTTTTCCTTTTACCATTATTGTAGTCTCAAAATTGATGAGCTATTCTCAAAGTGGTTTAAGTCAATTACTTCTTTGCATTCCATACCAAAATGCAAAAATATAACATCAAAAATATGTTAAAATTATAATTAAATTCGTTAATGTTTGTTTTTTATTTTTTACCGATTTATGCCATTTTTTATTGAAACACTAGCAAACTTTACATAATAAATGTGATAACTTTATTAAGTGTGATTATATATAAATAGGTGTGATAATTTTGTACAAAATCACTTTTTTGACAAAACGTCTGTCTAATTGTAACTTTCAATATAATAGATATTTTATATACATTTTTAAAAATTCTAATCACCTCCGACTTTTTGAGGTGATATGATATACACCTCAAGTGATTCCATATCAGATTGATATGGTCATATCACCGTGATTCCTGTGAGATATACAGGAATAAACATATGTTACATATAAAGCAATAAAAATATTTTATATGTACATCAATGAACAAGTTTTAGAAATAAAACAATAAACATATTTCACATATTCAGCAATAAATATATTTTAAATACACAACAATAAACATATTTTATATATACAGCAATATACATATTTTATATATATAGCAATAAACATATTTTAGAAAGACAGTAATAAATATATTACATATATTCAATAATAAACATATTTTAGATATACAGTAATAAACATAATTTATATATTAAGCAATAAACATATTGTATTTATACAACAATAAATATTTGAGAATTTCGTAACATTTTGGATCCATGCAATACATGTTAGATTACAACCATTGCATCATTGCAATGAATATAACAAATACCCAAAATTAATGAAAATCTACACAGCACTTACTAGGTGTATTGTTTAAACCAATCCCCTAGCGGGTTAAAAACGTCAGCCCTTTACGGTCTTTTTGTTTGATCCATGATTCTACGTTGGGAGTCCCAAATTTTGACTAACTTAAGTGCTTAGAGTAGGGATCTTTAAGGAGTACCTGACATCGTACAGGCTCGGACCGACGGCATAATGTCCTCTCAGAGGGACAACGTACTCAGATTTATTCACCTCCTTGTAAATAAACTTTTTATACTATATTGTGTCAGATCAACCATTGATTTTTTTGATAGACTTTTTTTTAATCTTTCCAAATCTTTCACCATTGTGAAATATTACACTTTTTCAGTTGCCAAAATTGATATTTTAGTGTTTTAGCGAGGCCATTGAGTAGCTAGTGATGTGCTCTAGATATTTGCAGACATATATCTGCAGGTTGTATCGTAAATAAGTAACTCAGGTCACATAGCGGCTATGTCTATTAATAATGTTATAATTTGTACTGAATGTTTGTAAAATTAATAAAGAACAAGCTTTTCTAGTAGTTTACAATCTTAAGCAATCTTTGGTTTGTAGGAAAACAGTAGATTATTTCAGGTTTTCACCAATTGAAGTCTATTTGAATATTTTTCCGTCCGGTTAATTTTGCATGGGGTCAAATTAGTCTATCTAAAATCTCTCAACCAAGACATTGTCAATGATGTTTTAACTCGTCTATGTACCCATCTATTTTTAAATCTTCTTTTTAAAAAGTATTGTCATGTTTAGCGTGGATGTAGAAAAGTGTTTCCGTCCAGAATTACGGCAAAACCTATAAAAAAGCTCGTATCTCACCATCATTATTACAAAAATGTGTTATGGGTAGCATAAAACACAAAAAATACACATGTCGGAAGTAAATTTGACTTGGAAGCAGAACAACCAGATTTTTTTCTCAAGCGTTAGTGACACTCTTACACACACACACACACACACACACACACACACACACACACATCCTTGTATAATTAAAATTATTTTAACTTTTACATTTACAGAACATGAAAGTTATCATAACAGATGAGAATAATTACTAGTAAGTGTGTTTGAATGATGTTGCACGAAAGAATTAGGTACCCTTCGAAACAAGTAAAGAGTGAGAGTTAACTAGACAGGAAAGAGAAAGTGAGAGAGTTGCTTTAAATGAAGCATATCTACAAATAATTGTAAATTTATGAAGCATACGCATATCTTGCGTAAATGAAGATAACTATGAGTTTAAAAAAAAATAAGATTTACTTAAAACAAAAAAATAATTTTTGAAAAAATTAATTTAATCATATTTCATAGAATTCTCAAACTCGATTTAGTTTAAAATCGAAACAAACTATTCAGTTCAATGTAACATTGACTGAATAGTTTGTTAAAGAAACGTTAAAATGTTAATCTTAAAGTCAACGAAGGGAATACCAAAAAGATTATAATATATGAACAGGTCGATTTTATGATAAGAAAAATTTGAACTGTGCTGAAATCATTTAATTTGCCTTTAAAATATTAACATTTTCACCTATATCGTAGATATATATAGAATAAAGTTGCAGAATTTGTTTGTTTGATATCAGACTTCTCCGAGGATTTTAAAGATAGCGTCCATAACCATATATCTCTAAAACCCGATTTTTTTAAATTAATGAGCACTATTTTAAATTGCTTTAACGGTCAATACCTCTGTATGTGAAATAATAATAAAGAAAGTATATTGTTAATTATGAATTAACAAAAAATCGATTCATATCATATTTATATCCGAAATTGTAATCAATGAATATATAAAAAAATATGGCAAAATATTCAAATAAAATATTTCATAAAGAAATTGGCTGGCTCATGGGAAAATTTAAAAACACCTAACAGATTAAAACTTTCATTTTTGACAACTTTCGTTGAAATTATCTTTTTTTGTGAAGTCATTAAAGGTCTGAAAACCTCAAATAATTGTAAAAACATAAATGTTGTCTTGGCAATTTGTTTACATTTGGCAATCCTCCGTGAGTGGAGCAGGTATTCTTTCCCAGCATATATTATATTAATTTTTATTTCATTTTAAGATATCGTAATGTTTTATTTTTTTGCACTTTAATCTATTGATGAAGTTGGGGTAGTAATGGAGTGGTTAAGTGCCACTAATAGAAGAAACACCGTTGCACCTGCTGATAACTTGTAAGACAACTTTGCTGCAGAGAGGCAGGTGCTTCAGGACACTCAACAAACCATAGAAAAACTTTTACCACTGGAACCAGCAAAAGTGCTGAGCTTCTTGGAGGCGTTGAAGCTAATTGCTGGGGTACTTTAGTACAGAAGTACTTTAGTGGCATGCTTTGATCGTTTCTTATTTGGCACTCATTTTACTAATGAACTAATATTATTACCGAATTAAAATGAATTAAATTCATCTAAATTAATTAAATATTCTAATTCTTGAAATTTTTGTCGTAATTTATTAGTAAATAGGAAAGCTTATTTCTTTTAAAATTTATGCGTATAAACATACAGTCATAAGTAGTCTGTTGTCTATTAGTAGGTATTCTTAGTCTTTCCTTCATACTTCAATTTTAATAAACGGCGGAGTCGCCGCTCTGCCTTCCTGCGGGACTCTTCGCCTCCTGATGACGACGATGGTCGAAATATAGAAGTGAGTTATTCCTGTGTCTATCTGTGTGTTCTCTTTTTTAATTGGTTTTTATTTAAAAGTCCGTTTGACCGTTTCATTTAATTATTATATATATATATATATATATATATATATAAGCGAATTCGATGCCCCTGTGAATAGTGATGACCAATCGGCCAAGTAGCCATGAGAGGCCGGGTGACTGGTTGGGTTGTCTAGTATAGTCAACCAATCGCATGCGGTGTTTAATGCTTCTTCTATCAATGTCTCCGAAGAAATCAAGAAGAACGTCTCCCTGCAAAATATATATATATATATATATATATATATATATATATATATTGATAAAAGTATCGACCGTGAAATAGAAACAAAATTAAAGTTTATCACTAGTCGGCCAGTTCTTCAGGTTCAAATTAATCTCTCATTGCCAACGTTAATTTAAAACCTTTTTCATAGGCCTAAAAAAGAGAAGAAATATAAAAAAATAATTCAATCATTCGAAAATAAAACATACATAAAAAGCGCAATTAGTAACAAATAAGAAATTACAATAGAAATTTTGACTATAGGTTAGTGAGAGAACTTACAGAAGTATAAAATTTTGAAACAGGAAAACTTAGTATTACATTAGAGGTTATTTTACAAAGAAAAATAGTCTGTAGATTTCAGCAACAATTGTCCTGTTTGAATGAACACGTGACACTGAACTGAAACAAGCAAGGCAATCAAATTTCACGAGACAACCAAAAAGTCACTAAATAAATTTTTCTTCATCAACAATGTTTAATTGAACACACACAAATAAATACTATTTAAATTTGAAATGTAACTGCTATAATTAACATATGACTGGTCCTTTCTAATATATAACATTTCCAGAGTTTTCCTTCTCTGTTCATCCATTTCTTTGGCTATTATTTTTATGTCATTAAATTCAAAATTATGGCCTTCATTAATGCTGTGTGCTGCTAATGCAGTGGCATTAATTTTCTTTTTTCTTATAGAATATGTGCACTGGTAAGTTCAATGACTGGTTTCTTCATTATAAACATTGTTATTGTCTTTGCACTTTATTGCATATATAACATTACTCTGTAATTCCTTTGGAATCTTCTCTTTTATATTTTAAAATAGAGATTTCACTTTTCTTTTTCTATAAAACGCTAAATGAACTTGAGGTAAGTGTCTTATTGTTTTTGTTTTGTCTCTTAATTGTTTACGATAATCCTTCAACATATAGAAATGTAAAAACTTCTTATCTTGAACTTCTAACTCAGTATTTGTGCCATTTTCTGGCTCTTGTTGTTGTCTTAAATATTTTGATCAGAAAAGTTCAATAAAATTTCCTGGATAGTTATTTTTCTGTAGTAACTCTTTTACCCTTTTCTTATTTTTATGTAGGTTGCATGATGAACTTACTTCTATGACTTTTTTCACCATATTATTAACGCAATTTAATTTTTGATTTACAGCATGGGAAGAATAATAATTCAGCATTCTTCCAGCACGGGTAGGTTTTGTGTACCAATCGGTTAAAATATTACCATTTTCTCCTCTTATAACTTTTATATCGAGGAATGGGAGAATGCCATCTTTTTCTATCTCACATATGAATTTAAGTTCATTGTGATATGAATTGTATATATTCAAAACATTACCTAATTCTCTTTCTTCAATAATTAGAAACAAATTATGGACATAAAGTTTCATGAATTGTGAAATTGTTTCATGAAATTGTGTCTAACTCACGTTTACAATACTTCAGTAATTCAACCATTACCATATTAGCGAATTTTGGTGACATTGGTAAGATGTCATAAATATTTTTTATATTTATTATAGATATTTTAGAGCCCACAGGTAATCCTAACTTTTGTTTATATACAACTCCATCAAATATAAAATATCAGGTTTCACAAATAAGATCTAGAATGGATAAGAATTTCTGTTTATGATGGCAATATGTGTTTTAATCTTATTCTATCGCTTATTTAATAAATAAAAAGTTAAATCGATTGGTACTTTGGTAGAAAGAGATTGAACATCTAGAGAAATCATTAATACATTTTCATTTAGCACTTCATTTGTAAAGGCTTCTTTAACTTTTAATGAAAGTTTAACATTGAATTCATTAGTTTATAGTCATCAATCAAATTTCAATCAAATTTAGATTTGATACAACAATAGAGAACATAGAATTTAAATATTTCTCTACTTATTTGGATAGCTCATAAGTTGGGCTAGCTATGAATGAAACAACTGGACGTAGAGGAGAGTTTGTTTTATGTAATTTGACTAATCCATATATCCTCGGAGCTAATCCATTATATGATTTCATTAACACTGCTTAACGGATATTTATCCAGTACTTCTTTTTAAGGTCACCAACGACCTTATTTACTTTAGTACGTAATGTTGATGATAGATCAGTTCTTGAAATAGTATAAGTCTCTGTAACTTCCAACAACTCTGGCCAAATTATTGTCAGAATGGCAGCAAGCCCAACCAAAAATAGTATGAAGAGGCAATCAGTAAAAAACTCGTAAATGCAAAGGCTGCTGCTTATTTCAATTCAGATGTCTCAGAGAAGATTTGCTGACCACCAATACAAATATATATATTGTTGAATTGATCCCTCTGCTTAGTGCTTACATTACACTAATTTACAATAATCATTACTTACACTAATGATTACAATAATATATATATCAAACAAATAAGAGAAAATAACACGGAGAAAGATAAACAAAACTCACTTCAATATTTGACCTCAGGAGAAGAAAAGCTCTGCTCACTTCACAAAACTAGGTGAGTTTTGTTGTTTCTCTGCACGCTTTTCTGTTAATCGTTTGATAAATTGTCCTAACGGACAGTTTCTCGTTTATGTACGTATATCAAACAAATAGGAGAAGAAACACGGAGAAACTATAACAAAACTTACTTCAGTTTTATGAAATTATCAAAGATTTTCTACTTCTGATGAATACGAGCTCAAAAAAAAGCTGAAGCTCCCAAGAAACACATGGAGCAAATTGATAAGATCAAATTAACTGGAGAATTATTGTTGCAGGTACCAAAATAATAAAAAAAGGAAAGAGATCAGCACAGTTTTAAGATTATTGAAGAAATGAAACTATAAATCAATACACACTTAAAAAATAGTTGAACAATTTTAAAGGTGTTAACACAAGACCAAGTAATAGCGGGACCAAATACTCGTAGTGACAGCATCCCTTTAGGTCACTCAACTCTCAGCCATAAATAAAAACTTTAACCCTCCTGACTGCCCGTATAAAATTTGAAGCAATAACAAAAAGTTTATTGAGAAAAACCGTTAAACTTAACACGAACAAATTTCTTGTTAATTTATATTATTAAATTTTTAATAATATATATATTTCTTATACTGGTTTAGACGTTTATTTTTATTTTACATCTCTACTGTGAAAATTGATTTATATATATATATATATATATATATATATATATATATATATATATATATATATATCTAAAATATTTTACTTTAAGCAATACTTAAATAAGGAAAAAACAGAACTTTTTAAATAAAAGTTGAGATAAATGTTTACAAGAGAGTTATATTAAATATGCAATATGTCTAATTTTTTCATAATTATTTGGAAAGAAAACTTATAAGTGGTTCCTTGTTTTGAAAGCTGCATAGTTATACAAGTATTCAGGGTAATTTATAGCAGGTTGGGTACTTGAATGTTTTGAAGAGATGCTTTTAACACTGGAGGCTTTAATTAAAACTGAAAATCCGAGATATAACCGCCAGAAAATAAGACTTTGGGTAACAAAGTTATCGCAGGTCAAAGGAAGAGAATATTTATGAAAAGAAAAGAGGCAAACACTTGGAAAAAATATGAGAAAAGTTGATTTGGTAAGAGAGGAGTCGCCATCGAAGGAATAAAATGTAATATAGACTGAGAGCAATGATCCCTCATCTCTTCATGAGAGGCAGCCGTCGTTTAGGTGAAATATTAAATTGTTCCTTCTTTGCTCATTTTCCTTCCATTATTAGATTTGTATCATTCAATCTTCACTTGTACCGCAAATTTTGCATTACCCTATTTCTTAAGCCCTCTTTAGCAGAAAAATATTACTTCAAACAGCCTACTTCACAGAACCATGACAACCGCTCCGAGACATTATCTCCATTGAACTATTAAACTACCATATTTTTGACGTTTGAAACTTTAAGTTAAGAATTTCTTCTAGAAGTTTTCTCCAGGATCTGTCTTATTCACGAATAGAAATAAATTCTAGTATTTATTATTATTATTTGAAATCACATTATAGTAATATATGTTATTAATAATACATGTTTTTTCGTACATATTTTTTTAATTCATATTGTAATATATGTTATTAATAATATATAGTATTTCAATTCATATTATTGCAATATTTATATCATTTCTTCTAAATCATAACTTTTTCTATTAAAGTCAGGCATTATTTGTCAACTCATTTACCGCAGGTTATAAATAATGGTTTAATTTATTTCGACAATGGTTTAGACCTTCAAAAGCGAAAGCTAAATCCAACTCCGTATTCTCATTTTTCTTACTATTAACAATGTGTGATTAATTATGTAATATGCTCTAACAATATAAATACTGAGTTTGTGATAAAATATTTCAGTAAGTTGTCTCTCTAAGAGGACGTTGAGCCGTTGGTCCCTAGCCTATACAATATCAGGTACTCGCTAAAGTTTCTCACTCTAATATATTTGAGTTAGACAAAATGTAAGACTCCCAATGTAGAATATTCATTGTGTGCTATTACAAATGGGCAATCTTTGACCTTTTTGTGTTTTCACTTCGTATGACTGTTGCAACCTAACTTATCCTAACCTTGTGATAAAATATAAACTATGGGTCCAAGAAAATATTACCATTCACTATATATTTATAACAAATTCAATAATATATCAATCGCTTGTTAGAATAGGTGTATTACGTAATCGGTATTCAGTCAATTTTCTAGGTTCAAAATTAACCGAATCCCGATTACATAATGTACCTATATATTTATAGTTTTATAGAAGAACTGTGATTAATGAACTTATAGCTTTATTTTAATGATGAAATAAAGTGCATAGAAATAAAACATTATCAGATCTTAAAGTAGTAAAAATTAATTTGAAATGCTTTGTACAAATACGAGCATTGCAGTCAAATTAATGTCAAAAAGTAAAAAAATGGCGAACGCCTGGTTTATATCTTTAAAGGTTTTTTAAAATTTCCAGGGTTTAGATCACGTTATAGACAAAAGTGGTTGGCATAAAAATTTTAAAATTCTTTTTAATTATTTATGTATTTTTAGATGTTTTTCCAAAATCGAATGTTTTTAAAAATTAGTTTAATCTGAGTATTTTGCAAACAACTTTTATATGTTTCATTGGTTATTACTTTTACAGATATAAATGTGGATTCAATTATGTCAATACGTAATCAAACGATCATATTCTGTTTGTGATAATTTTTACACTGAGTCCTCAGGCCTATAAAAATTTTCAAAATAGTGCAAATATTTACAAATTGTTATAAAGAATCGTTTATATGCAATGTGAAAATGTAATATTGTAAGTAACAAACACATTGGAGACAAGTGGAAAACATTGAAAAAGTGGTTGTTGTACTTGTGGTCGCAGAGTGAGATGCAATAACTTCTCGGGTGGATGCATGCTTAGCATACTGGGAAGCTAGAGACCCCAAACCCTTTCCACTGAGAACGGGCCTTGAACTCAGCCGATTGGACTGGACAATTGGAACTTGCTGGTAGAGGCTTGGTTTCTTGACGGGAGGTCAGAGTGGGGACGATTAGATACCACCCCTTTTTTAGCTTAGTTATATGTTTCAGTACAGGTGGCAGTTAGCCAACAGGAGACCTTAGAGGCTCTCATAACTAGCTCAGATAGGTGGCGTTTAGCCAACGAGAGGTTTGCAATCTCTCTATAAGTCTTGCATTTGAGGTACTAAGACTTATCACAATGATACCCTGATGGGGTTCAATGAACTACTAGTAGCAAACTCTGGTCCGGGGTACCAGACATTTACCGTCTTCGGAGGGAGACAACCGAGTTCTCAAGAACCCTAGGGTACTCCGTAAACTGAAAGGTATCTAGGAAAGTCTGTTCATTAAATAAATATTAAAATGTCATCAAGTTTTTTTAATAAAACTGTTATCAATATGAACTTTTGGTATCTGAGTTATATTTAAAACTAGTAAACGTGCCTGTCTTTCACGGAGTCACAAATTTGATTATACATGGGATTCCAAAATATCATTAGAAATTATAAAATAGAAATTATCATTATTAGCACAGTGTTAAGCAAATACCTCCGTATACACCACACTAGCTGTCTGTCATTCAGGTTCATGAAATAACAAAGAGTTGAAACCTCTGACTCTTGGATAAGCAAACTATAGGCAAAGTTGACCATGTGAGAAAAACTTAGAGTTTCCCCTTGGGACTTAGTTACCGTCATTGCGAAACAGACGCTGATAGGATATTGCAATCTTTTGAATGGAAATGGATAGTGGCTCGGAATTAATATGTATACGGTATACACAGATTCCCCAGTACCATACCCAGTCATGATGTCCGCTTCTATGGCATATCTGTGCAGAGCACTAACTCAGAGTCGTATCCCGCTCACTATTTGGTACTCAAGTTTCGTAACATGAAATTTGTTACTGCTACTAAATTGCAGCATGATTGGTACTTCTACTTTAAGTTTTTACTCATGAGCAGGCAGTCCAGGAGAAAGAAATTCAGAGTCAAGAAATTCAATTGGATAATGAACTGCTTCCTCATCACTAATTATTTACTTTACTGCTTGTAAGTTCTTTCCTCGGCTTGAAGTAGCGTAAGAACTTCTTTGTTGTTTTTTCCTGCCTGTTCATAGTAAGGGTTGAGAATTGCTTGTTCACAAAACTATTTATTCTTAATAGATAGTACATCCTCAACTCTGGGAAACACCTTGTCAATAAGATCAAATACGCAATATATTCATATAAGCAAATGAAATTAAAATCAACTAACAATACCTACTTGCTACATCTGTATATTTTCAATGTACATGTATGTGAAGTTAGCAAAATACAGCTTAAAGGTTCATAACTTCGCTTCTACGCTGAATTCAATCCATTCACAACCTATATTTTAAGTTAGACATACACATATCTAGTGTCGAAGTTTCAGCTCGCTATGTCTAACGGTGAGTTTACTTGTGACAAAAGTTTTTGCTTTAAAAGCCCATAACTTCGTTCCTACGTTGAATTTTCACTAAATTTAGAGCCTATATTTTAAGTTAGACATACAGAAATCTGCTGTCAAAGTTTCAGCTTGCTATGTCTCATTGTGATTGAGTTTACTTGTGACAAAATTTTGCGGACTAACCGATAAACCGACAGAAATTTTTCTAAGGGTGGATTCGGTTTCTCTAATGTATGAAACGTAAAGAAAACTTGAAATGAATCAGTTCTAAGCAATGTACAGACAAAATCATTCTTTTATTTATATAGATAAGGTTTTACATCATATCAAAAAGACTTGTTTTAATTTAACTTTTTAAATTATAAACTTCCTAGTTCATTCTTATTCAGTTATAAAGAAAGGTTATGTGTTCTTAGTGAATAATGGATTTCACTGAAGTCGGGGGCAAATTTATTCTGTTGTGCTTTCCCCTATTGTTTCAATTATTAGTCGTTAGTAATTACGGAGAATAAGTCTGATCAATATAAACGTTACCCTCTCTTCCCTTATTTCAATATTATCAATAATAATATCGAATAAAGCTTACTTTGTAACTGGATAATGCTTTATAACATTTCGCGGAATTATTAATGATATATTAAACAGAACAGCGCTTTTTCATCTTTACAAAAACATAAAACCTTTTCAATACTATAATATCTATAAAAAAAACTCCATTGTTGGTTTTTTGAACTCTAGATTGTAACATAAAAGTTTTTGCTGGATGAAAAATAGTTTTATTCCTTATTAGCCATTTTTATCGCTTGAAAATAGTTGAGTTTAAATCTATTTTTCCCCACTTCATGGTAACGTCAAGGATCAGATTTCACAATAATCCTCCCTTAATTGTCCTTTTTTACCCCGTTCTTGGTATTATTTTGGGTAAATGGAAACTTGAGAGAAGCTTTTGTTTGTATTGGTTAGGTCTTTTCTAAATTAGGTTGATTTGTGTATTTAGTTACCTGTTTTACCACCTAAGAGCTTGTTAAGCAAAAAATTAATATTTTTATTAGCAAGTAATATTTGGAGAGGAGATTAGTGGTAGAGAAAAGCCGAGTAGAGTTGTGATTCAGGAGTCAAGATTTGGACTTTGTTGCAAACTCTTTTCTAAGAAGGTCTCATAGCATTTTTATTTTCGTTTGGTTATGCAGCAACTTAGTAGATTTTACTTGGTTTTCTTTGTACTCTGTGAGACTAACCAAGTACTACATTGAACCTCTTGTTTGCAGTTGTCGATTGTGCAGGCTGAAATTGGCTTTGGTTGTTTCTTTGTCGTATGATCAACTAGAGTTTCACTGATTTGGTAACTGTGCATCTGGACGTTGAGTCGGCTTATCGAGACTTTCCTCGAGCCATATGTCGATTTCTGGCAGTTTTGCACCGAAACATCAGTAAAAATTAATAATCTTACCTGACTGACACATTATCTTGACACTCATTTCAAGACTTTTGGCAAGACAAAGACCAACTTACTATGTAATACATTTTACGATATGAAAATTAATTTGTTATAATTATGTATGAGTACGATTGTTATTCGATAGTGATTTGTTTCATTATTTTCCTCACCCACCACTAATATCCTCTAATTACCATAAGAGTGCGCATGTTCTAGTTTGTCAGAAGCTCTCTTCGATTCTGAATAGCTGTTTTTCTTTTTGTTCATTAAAGCTCTTAGTATTAATTGTTGGAGATACATATAACTAAATGAACAAACTTGAAGGAAATCATTCAGATTATGCAGTTTATTAACTCTTCAAACGATAGAGGATATAACTTTTAAATAAGTTTGATTGACATGAGCCAATTAGCCTTTGAAGGGAAATCAAAACAAACGTCAAATCGATGATGGCTATATTGTTTCTGGGTGAGCGCGATTTTAGGAGTGTCAACATAATGACAAAAGTTGACAAAGGGAATGATCGGGCGTTCACTATAGAAGAGGTAAGATTTTGCTAATGATAACGATGGTAGTAGACAATGGGGGGGAGGGGGGAATAGAAAAACCCCAGCGCCGGGGAATGTGAGGCATTTCAATTAGTTTGGAGGAATCAAAAGAGTTAGGGGTTGCTTTGAGTTGCCGAATTTCCAACAGAGAGGGGTTTGGCTTATTAGGGCTGCCGCTCTGCCCTCAGTCTGTCTGCACCCTGCATCCCTTAATCCTCTAATTACCAGCCTATGGCACTTTATTTAGTGGGTAATTATCCATTAGAAATTGCTAACCTTAAGTGATTCATCCCAAAATACCAAACACACCATTGGTTGATATCTATTATTATTTCAACACTTTCAAAAATGTTATCAAAATCAAAAAAATCATAAAAAAATTAATCTCCTCAGCCACGAGAATGTAAACTTTCGTTATTTAAACATTTTAGAGGTCCTAATTTCAACATCTCATTATGATATTGCAATCATAATAGCAAAACAAATACATTTAATTTAAACTCGTAGAATTAATTAAATAATAATTACATTTATGAAAAAAAAATTGTTTATTATCATCTAGATTTACTGAAATAAGCTAATTGGATTCAACTTAGAGAATAACTAAAAATAATATATTCAATTCTAAATTGGCTAAAAAAATATAACAAAGAAAAATGATTAAAAAAAAAGCTAATTTTAATATCTATGCTTAAAAATTGGCAGAAAGAATGATGAGTTTAGTTATAAACTTGATTACTTTAAGAAACAAATCGTTATTAGCCATATGTTTATTTGACATTATGTCCGTTCCAATTTATTATTTTGCTGTATTCATGATTTTTTTGACATAGCCGTCTAAATTACGTATTAATTAATAAAGATAAGTTAATTGAAGTTCAGTTTTATTATTTTGCTCCCAGGTTTCATTTAAACATTAATATCCCACACTGACACTGCAGGGGCGAGCACAAATGTAATGACATATCGGCCTTACCTCGTCAATCGTTGTGGACATCCGTGGTTTTGCGCATAGTACTCTTCAAGTAGAACTAATCACGTTCAAAGAATCCTGAGTTTAAATACATAACAAACAAGTCATGCCAATAATGCTTAAATTTTATAATTAATACTCATTTTATTTTACTTATTATTTTCTGATTTTATTAATTCGTAATTTAAATCGTAATTCTTCTATCCGTCTAGTCGTCTTTTCACGTTCATTATTGGTTTAATTAATATATCAGTTTGGTGATTAATTTGCTCATTTATTTAACTTTTGATGTTTATGTATTTCAAGTTCCTCTACTGTTTTCATAATCTTTGTTCTTCTATACTGTTTAAACACATGTCTTGACAGTATCCGTTTAATGTTTGATACTGTCTAGTTCATGTTCATGTTTACTTAATAATAAATATAGTAAATAGTATTAGAAAATTTGATAGTTAATAATAACTAATTTGACAGTTTTTTTTTTTGAACTGCTCTTTTAAGTGTTTTCTTATTTCTATATTGAAATGTTTGTGAGGGAAATTTCAAGTTACACAGAATTTATTAAAAATTATTTATTAAATAAATAACAATATACTTTATAAATTTATAAATGTTTGTTAATGATTTTTTGGTTAGATCAATGAATATAGAAAAGAAAATATTTTAACAACGACTACTCATTAAATTACAGTTTCTAATTGCACTTATAGAAAAGCAGGGCCAATGAATAAAGAATTATCTTTATTTTAGGTTAACTAAAGCATGTTTAAAAATAACAGAAACTAACGCAAAATGCTCAATAAGAATACCAGTATTACAGCTGAACTTAAATCTAATAAAGGTTTTTTAGATTAAGCTGTTTCCTTGTAATTTTTTTAAATGTTTAACTCCATTTTAGTATAGTGTAAATAGTTTAGGAGAAATTTTAGTTTTAGTTTAAGTAATTTTAGAAAAATAATGTCTAAAATTACATTTTGGACAAAAAAGTGACTGTAATTCATGACGATACTATTTAGGTGAAATATAAATTTCACACACACATACAACACCGAAAGAATATCCAAAATGAACTTTGACTACCTAAAAACTTCTAAATCTGTCAAAATCACAAGACAAAATTTATCATGATCACTATACTTTCTCATAGTAAAGTAAAAAATAATCACTTGCTATTGCAATAAAAACAATGATAACAATGTCATCTACACTCAGAATTATGTAAGATTTAATCGTTTTTATGGTTATATAAATAACCATAAATAAAAATAAATTAATAACATTGGGTTTATGTTGTTGGTTGTACTATGTTGACTAACATGATGAACAAATGTTATATAACCATGTAAAAATGGGAATCAACACAAGAACTTCATTTTAAAGTAAACCATGAGATCATTACACATATCATCAGCAACGAAAGTAATCGTTTAGGCTTACTGTTTAAAAACGAAAGTATTATGCAAGAAGAAGGATAGAATATTGGCATTATAGAGTAGATAGAGTTCTTAAGCTCTTTCTGACGACTGGGTCAAGTGCCCTTGGTCAAATACAAAGAGAAATCAACCCTCTTTCATTAATCCCCTAAATGACACTCACCCATCAAAAAGGAAAAGTAGTCACCATCTCATATCCAACTTTCCATATGAATTCACAACAACCTTCAAACAAACTTTCATTTAATATCTTGATAATGATTAACGTTTCGTTAAAACATATTTACTCTCAATATTGGCAGTCACTTTTACTGCAGCAGGATTGACTAATGGGAAGACTTAAAAAACTTGGAAAATCTCAAAAAAAGGAAATCCAGTGGCTTACTATTTTAAAACAATATATACTTATAAAATAAATCACTATAACATGAAAAATTAAAAAATACTTTATAGTCTTTTAAGGCATCTCAATTTGTTATTATGTTTTTTTTTATCACATGTATATATATACTCGTATAACAATAATGATTGTATAAATTAAGGAAATTAGAAGATATATATATATATATATTGATAAAAGTGTGGACGGTGAAATAGAAACAAAACTAAAGTTTATCAGAACTCGGTTAGTTCTTCAGGTTCATATTAAACTCTCATTGCCAATGTTTTGGTTTTTATTTAAAACCCAAAACGTTGCAATGAGTGTTTAATTTGAACCTAAAGAACTGACCGAGTCCTGTTAAACATTAATTTTGCACACACACACACACACACACACACATAATATATATATATATATATCATCAATGATCAAACCACAATATAAAATGGGAAAACAAGACTAAGATCTTTCAACCGTAACAAGCGGTCTTCGTCAGAGTCAAAAACCCAACTGAGTTACGCTTGTTACGGTTGAAAGATCTTAGTCTTGTTTTCCCATTTCATATTGTGGTTTCATCATTGATTGTTATTACACGTGTTTATGTGAAATATTTATATATATATATATATATATATATATATATATATATATATATATATAAGAGAAAGAAGTTACATATTGACACTGTCCAATGAATTATCAGTAATGACAGTTTAACTGCATAGAATTATAGTGAAATTAATAGTAAATCTGTCTTTTCCATAAGTTTGAGTTACAAATGAGATCAGCTTTTACATCATCTGCAAAAACTTGTTTTGTTACTCTTACATCAGAATGTTTAAATATGGTTTCGCTTTTGTGTGTAAGACGTATTTCTATAGAAATAGTTAGGTAGCTTCTTATTTCCCAATTATTTCTGTATTTGATACCAGCATCCCTAAGGTTGATTTGTCAGTAAAGCTCCTACTTGTGTCTTTATGGTGTTCCAGCCATCAAGAGCATCGTGGGCCTTCTTGACAGGGAAATGGTAGTCATACCAATGTACAAGTGGTTTTAACTTTCACAGTCTCCTTGACTTCGAGTATAATCGTACACCAGATTTTTTTATTTTAATGGTGATTTCTTAACTTCGTTATTGTTTTTGATATATAAGCTAGTTAGAGGTGGTAAAAAGTGGTAGACAATAAAATAAAATTTCATGATTAATATGTTAACAAATACGTTAATGAACTAACGGCATTAATATGTTATACCACAGAATTCAAACATCAGTATTTAAGAAAGAATCAAATATAATCGCTTATCTCAGTGTCACAAACGAGCAAATGCCACAACGCTAAAAAGATGATGCAATTAAAATTTCAGTCTATAGAACATACAATGTCACTTCAAATTGGGAAATATCCAATTACAACATTCATAGAACAAAACAGGTACTTGTTAATAGGTTGTTAAAAATAAAACGTTGATAAACTTTAGGAAAAATGCTCTCATTTACGAAAAGAATAACAATTTCATGAAGCTGCACATCATAAAATCTATCATAGAAATTAATATTCGGAGCAGTATACAATTGATGAAATAGTATTAAGAGGCAGCGAAGAGTAACGTTATGTGCAAAAACATAAGTGATAAAGTAACCATTGTCACCAATCATAAAAAATCCAACTGTAATAAGCTTATTTGTTAAAGCAATAACCAAATCAAGAAATTGCCATTAAAAGGAACAAATGTGAAGTAGGAATATGCCTGAAGTCAGGGGGTATACTAAACCCAGATTTTACCAGGAGATGCTGATGATGAATAAAAAAATGATTGTAAGAGAAAGAAAACACCACATATTGAACATTATAGAAACTCTGGTAATACAAAAAGGGAAAACATATTTAAATATTTAGAGAGAAAATAGTAAAAAATATTAAATATTTGCAATCGTACCAAAGGCAAGTAAGACTTTGACGGGTAGTCACTGTTTGTTGTTTGTTTTCCAATTTACACAATTATAAGGCTTTCCACCTTTTTGTGCGGAAATTGTGACTCATTTATTATTTGGCACCTATTTTAGTAATGAGCAAGCCAGATTACCTGTTGATTATACATTGGGAGTCCTAAATTTTACCTGACTCAAGTGTATTTAGAGTTGAGATCTATGACGAGTACTTGATATCGTACAGGCTCAGGACTGACGGTTTAAAGTCTTCTCTGAGAGAAGGCTTGCTCAGATTTATTCATCTCCCGCGTAAATAAATCGAGGGCCGGGTAGATATCGAACCTCAGGTCACTCACCCACAGGGTAACAAATAGTTTATTATGAAAGAAACTACCTTTCCTCAACGGGGTGGGTTTACTCTGCTTATATAATCAAAATATTCTCTTAAAAAATTAGTGATGTGCTGATGATAAATGAGGATACTATTTGAAACATCTTGACATTAAGCAATTTCTTATATGGTGTAGACGGAGTAGGGAAAGACATAATGAGACATCTTGCCAAACTTATCAAGAAACAGGTATCAACTAAGTTTGGTTCTATTTTTAATAATGTGTTTATTAATAAAAAATTGCTATAGAAGATTACAAATATATATATATTGATATACCTTACGACAACTAATTCTTAAAATTCAAAATCGGTTTCTTGAGGACTTGGTCCGAAGAATTAACTACTTCTAATTATAAGCCAACGTCTCACCAAAAATTGTTTTGGTATTTTCAAGGCTAAAATATGTATTGAAAACATAAGTAGTAAACAAAAATATATTCTGTGGAGGTATCCTTTCAGAGTTATTTTGCAGTATTATATACCTGTTTCAATTTTTTTTTGTTTTGTCCTTAATAATTCATAAATGTAATTATGTTATTAAAAAACATTAACACTGTCTATTTTTGGTTTTCTTTTACTTTATTTGTTGTTTGTTCCTTATTGTGTTTTTGTTTTCCTGTTAGTTGATATTTTGTAATGTATTTTTTTTCACAGCATATATTTTCAATAAATTGTTTTTAGTCTTGAAAATGCCAAAGAATTTTTGGAGAAACGTCGGCTTATAATCAGGGGTAGTAATTCTTTGGATCAAATCTTCAAGAAACCCACTTTAAATTTTATATATATATATATATATATATATATATATATACCCAGTTTAATTAAAAATTTACAAATTATTTTCATGAATATTTATTTATGTTCGTTATACAAGAAATAAAATACAATATTTAAATATCGAAAGACTAATTTGAGTGTTAGAACAATTATACTAAACAAGTATACAATATAAATAAAAAATTTTTTTAGATTAATAAATAAATTAATTGTTTATTTTAATTATCATGAACTAATATCATGATCAAACTATGTGGAACAAGTTTAATTAGGGCGTATCTATGTGGCATGGTTAACTAAATATGGGGTGGAATACTTTAGCCATGAATAACATGACTATAAGTATAAGTTTTGATGAAAAAAGTGTAATAAATGTAGAGGAGGTGTGGTGGGGGGAGTTTGTTAGGGAGGATTGAGTGGATAGGGAGAATCAGTGCCCTCCCGGCCGGCGAGGAATGCAATTTGTAGTGTCTGCGATTAGGGACATAAGTCACTTTGTAAGGGCTTGTTACACCCACCTCTCCCGGCACACCCTCCACTCTTTAATTAAATGACCCACCCTCCCTTACATCGGACATCCCTCCTGTCTTTATAATCTTCTTCCAACCACCCAACCCCTTCCAGCGACTTTTGACTTTCATTCTAAAATCCAATTCCTTTACCTAATTACCCCCACCTTTCTGTACAGTTTTATTTTTTTCTAGCAAAAATATTTACCAGTGGTTCTTATCATATTCATATTTCTAACTAATTTGTCAGAAAATGTACCTATTTTTATATTGTTTTATTATATAGGATATATATGAAATATAATCATAACATTTCAAAATCTTGAAGTAACTTAACACTAATATTAAGAAAATTACACTAAAACTGTGTACAGGTTCAATAAACTTATATTACACCTCTGATATGTTATTCAATGCAGTACTATCATACAATGAGAAATCCGTGTTCGTCTGTGTATATATTTGTTGATTGGTTCAGTGTATATATATATATACATATATATATATGTAGATATATATATATATATATATATATATATATATATATATGTATAATATATATAATATATATATATATATATATATATATATAATATATATATATCCACTTAAAATTCGAAAAAACGATCCAAACTGGACGCAAATCAGTTCAAAAACGAAGAAAATCAACACACAGAGAAAGAGACACACTTACAAACTCAAATTTTCGGATGATCCGTCTTCAGGAGAAAAGAGAGAATGGGCGACCAAGCACGCCGGAAACACAACGGCAGGGAACACACCTGCCGTTGTGTTTCCGGCGTGCTTGGTCGCCCATTCTCTCTTTTCTCCTGAAGACGGATCATCCGAAAATTTGAGTTTGTAAGTGTGTCTCTTTCTCTGTGTGTTGCTTTTCTTCGTTTGTGAACTGATATATATATATATATATATATATAAGAAAATATCACATAAACACGTGAAATGACAATCAATGATCAAACTACAATATGAAATAGGGAAAAAAAGACTAAGATCTGTCAACCGTAAGAAGCTGTCTTCGTCAGAGTCAAAAATTCAACTTTTGGGTTTTTGACTCTGACGAAGACTGCTTGTTACTGTTGAAAGATCTTAGTCGTTTTTTTTTCATTTCATGTTGAAGTTTGATCATATATGTAAATATATATCAAAGGAAAATTATATATACATAATGCTAAATATAAACTATCGGTAAACAATAAATGCATATGCACTTACCGCCTCTAATAATATAATAGAATTTAGATCATTATTATTAATTCTTAAAGGTTATTAATTAATTATTAAATTAATTTAATTATTTAAATTAATAAATTAATTAAAAATTAAATTATTAATTATTAAATAAATTAAATTAATTAATTATTAATTATTAAAGGTAATTAATATGAATTTATATTAATCTGCCCGTAAAAATAAACTGACCAGCTGATTTGTTGCGTTTTTATGTCTATAATATATATAATAAAAATTCAGTTAATTTTATTACTATATTGTATTAAATACTTAATTTTTAAATTAAATTCATATCGTATATTAAAATGATGGATTAAAATAACGTAGTTTTAAAAACTGTACATAATAGTCATAATGATAAAATAATGCAATGTGTTCAATATAAAAGGAAACTTCCTCTACCTTTTTCTATAGTTTTATTTTTTTTATTTTTATAGTTTTATTTTTGTAAGTTGTTTGAAACATGACCCATGACATAACTCATGTTTCATGGCTGTCATGACTAATCTGTTTAAATTATCTCGGAACATTGTCTATCTCAAACTGTTTTCAATTATACATTGTTGAGGAACATATCTTTCTGAGCGGAATGAAATTAAAGAGCCTTAAAGGTTGCTAACACTGTTTTATAACATATATTACCCATTCTGGGTTCATATAGTTTTATTGAAGCCTATAAGTACATGCTTGCCTCCAGGTCTATTTATTTAATAGATTGAGACATAATCTAACTCTCAATGTCTCAAAAAAAGTAAGTAAGTGTATTATAAAGGTTTTTTCTTATATGACACTTCCTACTTTCCAAATACTAACTTTTTTTACCTCGAAATATACCAGATTTTATAATTTCGCAAAGCCCCTTGTTCCTTTTCCTCCAAAGTAGTACCCCTACTTGGAGTGAGTTTATTGCCATAATTTCACATACTCCATAAATAATTAATTTCCACCTCTTGTTTATCCAGTCTTTTTAGAACATTGTTTGAAATTTCTTCTGGATGAACATAATACTTGAAAAATTAAACTTATGTTTTTACATAGCAATGATGTAGGTAGTTAAATGATTTACTGGTATACATCTACAAGTTGTATCGAAAATTATAACTGAACTGTGGAATAGTTACTTTCTTCATCGAGGTTTGGTTGAGCGATTTTTGATAGAGAAGAATATTGTAGAATATATATACGAGTATAATAAAACTGTGATTTAGTCATTAAATTGAATTATTAAAACAAGCATTTATCGTAAATGCAAACAAGACAAAGCACCTACTGCATTCTATATTCTAACTGTAGGTAATCATCGTGAGACAATGAAGGAGATAGAGTGAGAGTGAGAGAGAAGCAGATGATATTTTGTACAGTTCGTCTTCTCTTGTAATCATCGTAAGACAATGAAGGAGATAGAGTAAGAGTGAGAGAGAAGCAGATGATATTTTGTACAGTTCGTCTTCTCTTGTAATCATCGTGAGACAATGAAGGAGATAGAGTGAGAGTGAGAGAGAAGCAGATGATTTTTTGTACAGTTCGTCTTCTCTTGTAATCATCGTGAGACAATGAAGGAGATAGAGTGAGAGTGAGAGAGAAGCAGATGATATTTTGTACAGTTCGTCTTCTCTTGTAATCATCGTAAGACAATGAAGGAGATAGAGTAAGAGTGAGAGAGAAGCAGATGATATTTTGTACAGTTCGTCTTCTCTTGTAATCATCGTGAGACAATGAAAGAGATAGAGTGAGAGTGAGAGAGAAGCAGATGATATTTTGCTCAGTTCGACTTCTCTTGTAATTATTCCTCATGATTCATGACCATTTGAATTATCAGACAGAATCAAGTTTTTTTGTTGTTGTATATCCTATGTTCTTTTTTTTTGCTATTACATTTCCATATACAGTAACAATCACTTTATACTTTACTATAAGTAAAGTAAAGTGATCATGAAAAAATTCGATTTCAATATTTTGACCGATTTACATGTTTGAGGTTCTAAAAGTCCTTTTTTGAAGTTTTTTTCAAAGATTTCTGTCTGTGTATGAGGGTGGGTGGGTGTGTATCTAAAAGTTCGTTACCACGCTACAGTTCACAATTTCTGATCAAATTCATATTTTACACAAAATGAGCACTAGTCTAATGAGATTTAGGCCTTTAGATTAGCAATTTTAATAACCTGTCAGATTGATCAATGCTTTCACATTCCTTATAACTAATAAAATGATTATAGCTACATGTAAACAAATGATAAATATTGATTAAATATATGTATAGCCATATTAAATAAAAACATAACATCAGTTTGTTGTTAACAAGTTTGATGTCATGTTAACTTAAAGTAAAGTTGAGTGTAGGCCACTCGATATTTTTGATTTCGTTTCTGTAAAAAACGATTAAAGCTATTTCATAGCATGAATTTCGTAATGAATACATTTATTCAACTGAACGATATAATAACAGAAAAATACTTTCTTAAAATAATTATAATAACAAAAATGTTGTTTAGGAAGTTAACTTATAATTAAATGATAAAAGACACCTTGTGTTTTGTACTTGTGGAACATATTAGCAATGAGGGATGAATTATGCATTATCACAGGGCTTGTGGATGGTGTGAGTAAGCAAATATATTATCCCTGTTCATTGTTCAAGTTAGACCAACCATGTTCAACTCAGTTGGCATTTTATCAGGAAGCTCACTATTGTATCCCAACCAAATAATACAATTTCTGAATAAAAAAAAAACCGTGATTTTTACCCCAATCTGAATTGGTTTACTGTGAAACTCTTTTGGCCTCCTAACAAAACAACCAATTTAACAAATAACCATTATATTTAAATTAAATATCTTAAGAAATTAAAGCAAATATTAAATCTTAATATAACATTTTTATAAGATGTTATAGAACATTTTAAACAAATCTGATTAAATTTTATGCCAATACCAGTTGTTATAAAGTTATAGCATATAGCCAGAAGTTGAACGTACGAAAATTTTCCTAGAACATGAACGATTAATACATTATTTTGCATATTTACTACGAGAAAAGTTTGATGAAAGAAACTTTTTTGTTACATAAAAATAATTTATTTCATAGTTGTCTTTGTTTAACAAAATTTCGAATAGTTACCATTATTAGGTTGACTTATTTTTGTAGATGCATCATTCTTTTAGTTACTTTATTGAAATCGGTTTTTGCTTTTTTAAGGAGAATTTATTTCTTTTAAGTTGGCCACACTGCTCTTTCTTTTTTAATCTGATTAATCTACAATCAACGACTGGTGATGAAATATGAGTTTTGTATAAACTACTTGTTTCTAACCTATTGGGTTATAGTGCTACAGCATTGGCACCTGGAACAGAGAAAAATATGAAGACACACTTCTTCCTCCAAGGATATTAAAAATCAACAAATTGAAATTGAAATTCAACAAATAATCATATACATAAAAAAGTAGACATTTTATCCCTATCGCAATTTATGAGGTGTCCACAGGAGAGTAAGTATAAAAAAATATCATGTTTATACCTGGAGTCTATAAGGTGTTAAACACATTGCTTACACAACACTGGTAATCTTTATGGACTAAAGATATATATATATATATATATATATATATATATATATATATATATATATGGTAATGTTTTCTTGACCACAAAATATTAACAAACACTTTTTCTTTTTCTTGGAATTTGGTCAGGGTTTTTTTTTGCTCATTTTCTATATCCATAATTTTGTAATACGGTACTGTTTTCTTGACCACAAAATATTAACAAACCGAGAAAAAGATCCGAGAAAAAGAAAAAGTGTTTGTTAATATTTTGTGGTCAAGAAAACAGTACCGTATTACAAAATGATGGATATAGAAAATGAGCAAAAAAACCCTGACCAAACTCCGAGAAAAGAAAAAAGTGTTTGTTATATATATAAATATATATATACTGTTATTAACTCCTTAAATAGGAGGCCTGGTTAGCTCAGTGGTTAGGTGCTCGCCTCTGAACTGATAGGACTGGGGTTCGATCCCCACATAGCACTCGATTTCTTCACGCGGGACGTGAATGAATCTAAGCACGTCGTCCGTCGGAGAAGGACGTTAAACCGTCGGTCCCGAGCCTGTACGTTGTGAGGTACTCGTTAAAGATCCTTACTCTAAATACACTTGAGATAGGTAAAATTTAGGGCTCCCACTGTAGAATCAATCTTCATTGTGTGGTATCACAAAGGGCCAATGCTCGGCCTACGTGTGTTCCCTTGTGGGACTGTCACTGCAACCGAACCTAACCTAACCCCTTAAATAAACAATGTTTAAGTTATGAATACCTTAATGAATACCTTAATAGTTAATGAATACCTTAATAAAATGTGACATTAAATTATTTTAATACAATTATAAAGTTGAAGAGTTTTTATTAAATTAAGATACATTTTTATTTATAAATGTTTGTTGGACGAACACAAAAAGGTTTGCTACTACAAGTATGTAAGGTATTCTCTTTATCTATTAGTATGAAAGATTTCATAGTTTAATCCATAGATTAGTACTAGCAAATTGGAAAAGTATTCCCACTTCTTCAACAGCAGTAATAAACTACAATAAGTTTATGCTTTTTATAAGTTATTGTAAAAACAAAAAACTGTACCATCCGGAGTCTGCAGGAAAGACAGATTCCTCCCTAATGTACTCTGAAATTAATCAATGAAAATTTGAAAGTGACTAGCATTTTATATAAACGCTGTATTATCAAAATTTATCACTCAATGTTGATATTCTTACATCCTTAATAATGACTCGTTAACCCGTTAAATATTGTTCCTTACAAAACAGAACAAACTTGTTGAGTAAATTTATCTAAATGGCAACCAAAATGTAATTCAATTAATATTAGCATCAGTTAAGAGTATATGTTTTAATTACTTAAAGGTAGTAAAGCATATATTAGTATACATAATCAGCCATAGTAGCAAAAAAAAATGTATAAAAATTAGTTAATATTGTGGTATCAATACAGATAAAATAAAAGAATGACAGAAATGAAAAAAGAAAGCTATTAAAGGAAAAGGATACTGGTGGCTTTGGAAATAATTCAAATTTCTAGAATTACGAGTATTCTGTGTCAGGTTAGTTTACTAGAGAGAGCACACAAAAGCCGCTAATATTGGCCCATTGTGTTACCACATAATGAACATTCTGCATTGGGAATTCTACATTTTGCCTCACTCAAGTTTATTTAGAGTAGGGGTCATTTAGAAGAACGTAACATGTCGTACTCGGGGCTGAAGGCATAATGTTCTTTGCAATGGACGACATACTCACATTTTTTTACCAAACGGTAAACGTAGTTATCAGAGGTACAAGGGGTCTTGTGAGAGATAGGGTGAGTGGCTTTGCTGAGGAAAGAAGTAAAAGATGAAAAAGAACTGACGATGGGACAATATATATAATTTAAATTTTAAAATCAGAAAGACCATCCAGACTGGGCACAAAGAAGTTTAGATATGAAGAAGAGTAAAACACAGAGTAAAGAAACACATCAAATTTTTGGAAAAACTTCTTCAGGAGAAAAGAGAGAGATACCAAGCAGGTCTAAGACGGAACCATCTATACATATATCTTAACATTTAGTTATAAATTCATAGAAATATAAGTAGTGTAATTCAAAAAATATCAGATGCCTGTAATTTCTGAAATATATTTCTTAGCAACTGGATTCAAATATATAAAGAAATAATTGATAAATGGTTGTAATTATTTACAGTTGTTGAGCGAATATTTGCGTGAGATTATAACTGTTTCTTAGCATTAAAGAAATACGATGATTTTTCAAGATTTATTTTTTGTTATACAAGTTTAGTGTAGTGTGGTGAATATTTAACAATAGAAGGGGTTGTAATTAGCTACCCTTGCACTCGAGTCGACTGACTGGTGTCCGTACTGTTATGAGCGGGTTAGTTGCAGCAATAAATTCATTGGTCGGGGGGTGTTTGTATAGAGTGTAGGGGCTGGTGAGAGGGAGGGTAGCCCGTTACCATGGCACTCATAATGGCCACCTCCCCGCCATGCCTCTTGCCCAAAACACTTCATTATTAGCATAATTAGAAGCGAGCACAAAGTTAACTCTTCCGCCGGACCGTGTACATCTTGGAGCTCTCCTATATCCTTCATCCACTTAAATTTGCTCATTTATAATGACCTGTTTCAGGATCAAGAACAACCACTGCTTCCTGACTCTCTTCATATTTACCTGCTTCAAACTAAATTTCGCCACAACTCCAACTTTTCAAATTATTTCAATAACTATCGCTACCACTAATTTATATTACAAACAAAATCTTGCATATGTTTATCCGTTTTTACTTATTTAATTTCTATTAACAAGTTTCAAACAAAAAAAAAATGCACGACAAAAGTTTGAATATATTCTCCCACGCAATTACATGCTTCAATTTTTCTTGTTCCAATGCCATTATTGTTAATGATAATCTTGAACATTATGATACTTCATATAATACAATAAATTCAATGAGTAGCAAATAATGATCAATTTTTGTTTATTGTAACCAAATTGATATTAATATCATTATTATAATACTTCTATTTCGTTAATACTGGTTGATTAGTAAATGCAGTAGACTTTTTGTATTCCCTAACAAATCTAAATGTATGTATTAGTTTAGCAATAGGATTTTATTTTTAAATCTTGGACTGGTTGAATCTTTCTTTGATCCACAAGTCGGATTAAAATTACTATTTAAATATACATAAGACCATGTGATTACCGACAATGCGGAAAACCAACGATCACTGCATCTAAAAACACGAAATTACTATGCATAAAATGTGATTTGTATAATAAATTCTAATAATTGAACACACACAAAACATTTAACAGGCATCTGTTTACACTTAAATTCATAATCTGGTAATAATGTTAAATGAGATGCAAGCTTTACGATTAAGTATCCAATTGGATGTTTTCGAGAGGATTTCGATTTTTCTTTTTTATTCAAAATCATGATGACCTACATTAAACTCTGTCCTTTCTTTGGGAGAAGCAAGAAGTATACATCATCATTACAAGTCGACCAACTCTGCTAATCATCCAGACGGTTAATAATATCCTGCCTTGAATTCCATCATGATGCTTATACAGCCAGCAAAAATGCTTTCTTAAATATAATTCCCCAATAAATTTTGAAGGATTAAGATCTGTACTGTAACTGCCCACTTAAAATTGGCCTCGCAATGATGATCCTCATTCATTCAATCTGAGACTGATTTCAAGGAAGAGAACTTGCTGTAGAGCGCTAAAGTAATTGCAAACATACTAAATATTGAAAAGTAAAATATTACACTTACGTGCATGGTTGTATTTTGTTCCAAGCAATGTGGTGTTTTTGAGTCAGCAGCTACAGCACAGACCTTAAAACTCCAAACTTTTTAGATGTTAGTTACTTTTAACATAAAATATATAGAATGAGGACAACTTGAAGAAATTTTTGAAAATAATATCAAACACATCAAAAAAATAAGTAATATTCGAAGGATTTCATGATTCAGATGTTTCTTTTAAATATGATAAACGATTTAACCAATTTTGATTCAATTCTCGAAGAAAATTAAGAAATCAGAGGTACCAAACGTTGGAGACCCGTTTTTTGTTTGAGTCCATAATAGAAGAACTTTTTTACTATAATGTACTATTAGTAAACCAACTTAGGGAAAAAAGTATACTAAATAAAATAGAAACTAATCTTAAAAAATCAAATTTTGTATTTCAAGATAAATAAAATTACTTAAAGTTTGCAAACGTTGACCCAATATTTCTCAGGTTGTCTAGTAATATTTAAATTACCCTACTTCACTATTAAAGAATATATTAAAAAGCATTATTATCAGATGTAAAGAAGCAGAAAATGAATTGCAAATATTAAAAAAAATACCTATGGTAGCAGAATCTGTTAATATTTATTGTGTAAGGTAATGGTGATATCATTACCTACTCTGGTGTTTTTTTCTGTGAGAGTGGTGAAAGTTACGACTTTCTACGAGTCTAATTACTGGGACCAAAGCACAGTTTAATTCCTTATCCAATGATGCACATCTTTAGCTGATGATCCCCAAAAGCCTCAAAAAGCCTTCTTGATGCTTTTCTTTTGCTTCAAGCAACCTTTAAAATCATAAAAAAAATCAATTCTTTGAAGTAATCTCTAATTAACATAATGATTAAGTTCAACATACCGATTATGATTACACGTAGAGATTTAGCAAAAATAAATACTTAGATAAAACTTTTTCTGCCTTTTATATAAGATTTATGTTAGGTTAGTTTACGCGTAAAGCGTAAAGAGTATAGTAAACTCATGTTATAATGACATGCACAGTTCTTGTTCATCCCATTTACAACACCAGTAAACATGTTTGGTTTCTGCCTGATGATTTTATTATAAAAGATTTAGTAACAAAGTCCAGAGGTTCACTTCTTCCATTAATCCCAAGAGTGCGCTCTTGGACTCCTGTGAAAGTAATACACAACTTGCCCTTGTTACAGTCTTCATTTAATTGGAACTAATTGATTTTATATTTATGTTTTAAAATTATAATTTACCAAGGTTTTTTTCCAGATAATTCTAATTAGTTATTTTGTCTTACTATTGTATGATTCACATTTTGATTAGTTCTGTTTCAAATTTTATATTTAAATTAATATGTGTTAATATTACAAAATATATTACAAAAAAATCAAATAAAATATTATTTTTTGTTTAAATAAAAATAAACAAAAAAAATATATTACAAAATTTTTTTTATGAGGTGGAAACTTTTACCTAGTCACTTCTAAGGGTGGACAGTAAAAAAGGTTAAAGACCAATTATTAGGTCAATTAGCTTTATATAATTGATTATTCGTGCTGTGTACCGTTGTACTATGCAGTTTAGGAAGGATTATTTAATTTTATTGATTAAAAGCAGATATTAACCCAAATCTGTGGTTCATAGAAAAAAGTTTATTAAGTTTTTAATAAATGATTCCGCATGTGCTTCATCATAGAAACAAATGATCATTTAAAATTGATATTTTTTTATTTTCTTGTAAAGTCTTACAAATTTCATAAAATTTCTGCAATACAGAAAAAGGAAGATATTGTTTCCCAGCGATGGAATTAATCATTAAAGAAAACAATCTGTAAAGGGAACTTTGGAATTGAAGAGAAGGAGTGTAATTCTGAATAGGGGAAATGGAATAGTTCAGTGATGGGGGATGATTTGTGAACTGCTGTAAAAGTTAGCATTGCTTTAATAACTGTTATTTTTGATAAAAATATGAACAAAAGACTGACTTTTTTTCTATAATTGATTTCAATGTTTTGTAGGATTAGCCTTTTGTAATAAATAAAACAGTTCATTTATTATTGTTATTGGAAAATTCTGTTTGATGATCTTTTAAGAACTGTGCCCATCGGTATCCTTTTGTGTACGTCTTAATAATGTTAAATGTAAATAACAACATTTTGAGTATATTAATATAGGTTAAAGTAGTTATAATTTTTTTTGTTTTTTTTTTTTATAACTGGATGAGCCAGTGAACGTTGTTTTTCCTTGTGTATCCATTGTTTAGTGGTTCTCTTAAGAAAGCCTGGAGGTGTATTAGCAAAGAACTCTAACCTAAAGCTCACCAGTTCTTTCACTATGCAGTTTATAGTCCCAATCCCTTCAAGACATTTGTTCCTAGGTATCCACTTGACAGTTAATTTATTTCATTTGATTTATTAGAGCATTTATACAGAAGTGTTGTTATAATTGTTATTATTTTTTTTAGCAAATTTCAGTCTCCTTAATAAATGTGAACTTTCCTAAGGATTCAGAAATGTTGCATTAAGCTTTTATAATACTTATAATATATTGGAAGTAAGCGTGGTCTATCATTTTTAAATGTGTTTCATGACAAAGACAAAGACACATAGACATAAATAACTTTAAAAACTTTGAGAAACATGAATGAAAAACAGAAACTAGGACTCACATTCAAAAGTTCGCCCCTTCTAACGGTCGTCCTCAGGAAAGGAAGTTAAGTGGCGAGAAAACGAAAGCCAACTGTACATCTTCACAGAATATGTACAGGTTGGCCAAAACAAAAACGAAAAATAGTAGAAAGAATGCTGAAGAAGAATAGCAACGAGAAAAAAATATAATAATAAAAAAGGAATCTTCTTTATAATAAAATTCAAAAGAACAGGAAATTAATAATTAATAAAATAAAAAATAATAAATTAAAAAAATTAAATTTATGGGAAAGAAAAAAAATTAGGAAAATTCACCTCTGAATACTACTTAACGGTTCAGGTTGATGCCTGGATTTCAACGAGCCCCTAGGAGCCATATATGGGTTTCTTCAAAAACTCTTAAAGTTACACATCTATTGTGTCGAGGGACTGTTTTTAGTATCTGAACTCTGAAGCACTCATTACATCTTAGACGATGCGAATTAGGATGAATAGCAACTGGTAGTGTACAATCCCATTCGACAGAGGGCCTATGATTATTCATACGTAGGCTTAACATAGTGGTTGTTAAATATACATAGAATATATCACACCGAGTACAGTCTAGACTGTAAACACTATCATTAGAAGTGCAGGAGGAAGAATTAGATATATAATAACAGTTAGGGCTTGAAGAAGAAGTAAAAGGTGTGGCTAGATTGATTATGGGACAGGTAAGGCACCCACGTCGTTTGCATATCTGCATACCTGAATGCCTCATCCCGGTCGGAGAGGATTTAACAGCTCTATGGAAGAGCAAGTTTCCAATATTAGGAGGCTTACGATATATATATATATATATATTATCATCAAGAAAACGATCCACAAAGGACAACAAACGTTTGAGAGTAAACCAAAGGTACACAGTAAATAGAAAAACACACTTATTGTCTCTAATTTTCGGTTTAACCGTCATCAGGAGAGAAGCGATATGGATACCGACTGCACTTGTGAAGCGACGATTGGAGTCTGGTTGGTCACCAACCGTCGCGTCGCTTCGCAAGGGCACTTGGTGTCTACCTCTTCGCCCCTGATGACGGTTAAACCAAAAATTAGAGAATATCTGTTTTCCTATTCACTGTATAGCTATAGTTTACATTGAAATATATATATATATATATATACCATTATAAACGGAAACAGTCCGGCAGGATAGATTACACTTAAAATAAACTGTGACACCTAGACAGAAACATAACAAAGACTCACTTTTCAATATTTCGACCATAATGGCGGTCGTCCTCAGTCAACTAAGTTGACTGTCGTCCCTCCCTCCGTCAATTCTTTTCTTCTCCTGAGGACAACCGCCATTGCGGTCGTAATATTGAAAAGTGAGTCTTTGTTATGTTTCTGTTTATGTGTCACAGTTTATTTTAAGTATATATATATATATATATGTATACTAAATGCGATCCGGAAGGACTGATTACACTTAAAATAAACTGTGACAGATAGAAATAAACGTAACAAAGGACTCACTTTTCAATATTTCAACCTCCATAATGGTCAAACTATTGAAAAGTGAGTCCTTTGTTACCTTTCTTTCTATGTGTCACGGTTTATTTTAATTGCATATATATATATATATATATGTGTGTGTGTGTGTTACGGTTGAAAGATTTTACTTTTTTTTCTCATCTTATTTTAGATTGCCTTGTCATCAAGAAGGTAGAAGTGAGGTCTCTACAGAGAGGTGACGACTGAAGCGAAATCTCCTTGAAGAGGCACCCAATCAGTTCCTTCCTTTACTTCCTTCCATAGCAATCACCTACCATGTTCCTCACAAAACCTCCTGAACTTTTTGCAACTATGTTTATCGATTGGATTACACCCAGTGTAATGCTTCCTATGTGGGTAATACTTTAGCTTCCACCGAGCTAAACTCACCTATGAATAATCACAGGTGTTCCTCTGGTAAATGCAATGTCTTTCCCTTTGCCACACATACCAGTTCTCACAGACGTAGTTGCAATGACTGTTTCCGTGTACAGGTACTTAGGCACATTCCTGATTCCAACACCAAAATCACTTTGAGAGTTTCAGAAGAAGCATGTATTAGTCTCTTGTGAGTTAGAACTGCTCCTGGGCTTAAACCTAATTGTTAATTGTTCTTTCTGTTTAAAATAATTGTTTCTTTTTAAATGTTTTTTTATTTATGTATCATTTATTTAGAGAGATAGAGTGATAGAGCGAGAAGTAAGAGGATACGAGACTCGTAAGAGAGACATGTTGCGAGACTTAGAGTCAGAGATATTAAAGGATGGGGCAGCACTCTTGGGGTTAGTGGTCGAAAATTGAAGGAGCAAAGCCCTGTAGTTTACAAAAAATATTACTTCAGATTTGGATTGAAGTTTTCTTTTTCATTCATTTTTTTTAATTTACTCCGATTTTAATGTGATTTAGAGTTCAAGTACATAATTCAATTGTTTAAATATATCATTTTGGAGTTACCTTCTTTCAGTGGAATATAATTTATAACAAAGTAGGATTTTCCTTAAGTAAGTTATGGCGTAACACAATAGTATTAAATAAAAGAATTACGTTTTCATAAAACTTTAAAAATCTTTATAAAAATAATATTAAATTCATGGAGTATTGACAAAGTGATAATACGTTGGTGAAATAGTGTATATATGTAATATAGAAATGCAATATAATTCTAATTGTCATTATACATTAAGTACATAATAAATCTATAACACTACATTTCTAATTCCCTAACAAAAAACTTACCGCAAAAATTCTAGTCTCTAATTTTAGAAATCAGCATTTTCTTAAAATTGGCATTCTTTATTCCCTGACTAAAACTTAGTCGCTATACAAGACAAAATATTGAAATATTCTTTTACCCTCTCTGAAAATATGATGCTTTTTTATCAATGAGCCAATTTTCTTTATACATTTAAACACTCTTCACAACTAAAGCCACACTTACACATTACAAATTTGAACTTGTTTTTAACAATGAGACTCAATTTTCATCTTTCGAACTAATATTTATAATTGATATAATTTAAACGTCGAGTTATATTTTAATTCATTTCTTTCGAAATATTTATTTGAGTTTACGAAAGTTTTGTTCGATTTTTTTCTATTTAAGTTTGAGAAAATAAAAAATTATATTTGCTTATTGATTTGAATCTTATTAAGTTTCCCTGAATTGATGTAATAGATCAATGTTAATAGATCTACAAACCTGACCAGCTGTAACTACTAGCCATTGCAAAGTTACAATCTGCTCATGTGATATAAAAGTATTGCTAAACTATAACAAGCTATATGTCGTTTTAATTTTTGAGGTGTCAGTCGATTAAAATATCACTGCTTCACTTGAACTCATATTTTTCATCTAATCATTCTCTGAATCTATGTAATCCTTTTAACTCACAAGTTGTTTAAGCGTCTTTTAACAAAAAGCTACACTCTTTTTTGCTTTACTTTTTTAATCTAACTGAAAATTATGGAATGTTGATTGTTTAGTTATTTTTTAGTTAACGATGATCAACATTGGATTATATAATATCGATTATATATGATGAAAATTCATCAATATATCCACTGTTTCCAAAGATATTCTATAAATAATTCCGACCAATAGATAACAAAAAAGCAAAAACAAAAAAATAGAATAGCTAAATACTGCCATCTCTCATTATTTAACAAAACAACAAATCTTCATTGTACAGAAACGTACTTTACTTTTATTATACTGTATTTATTTCACACATATAATTTAATATTTGTCTTTAAAATGTTTTAATATTATATTTACATTATATATGTTAATAATTTATATGTAATAATATTAATATTACTCGATATTTATTTATTTGTTGTAATCTTAACTTTTATCTATTTACTGAAATATTTAGCACAATTTTCCATTTCTTTGCTAATATGATACTTTTATAAATTGCTAAAAACAATTGAAAAAGAAAAATAATTAAAATTAAAATTTAATAAAAGCTCAAAAATGTATTTAAAAAAAACTCAAAAGCCCACGTTATTTTGGCTATTATTGTTATTCAAATGATTGACTGATAAATATCTGGAACTAAAAAATGGTAGTTCCATTATACAAGTAGTCATTTGATTTTTGTAGTTTATAAAGTATCTTGCAATAAAATTATAGCATTTAAATTTGAATAAATTAATAATTAATTGAATATTTAAGTGTCAACCAACCAATTCACTGCTTTTTTTTTTGAGGGTGACTATAGCACTGCGTCATAAAAACTACTATTGTAGTTCCCCTCTTCTGTACTAAAGTACCCCAGAAGTTTGCTTCAATGCCTCCAAGAAGCTAAGCACTTTTGCTGGGTTCAGCAGTAAAAGTTTTTTTATTAGTTTTGTTGAGTGTCCCAAAGCACCTACCTCTGTGCAGCAAAGTTACTTACAGTCAGCGCGGGTGCAACGGTTTCCACCTCTTTGCAGAATCTGCACAAACCATCATTAATAATGTCCATTCAGGCTCCCTACGTTTCGGGAGAAAGTAACTTCCTTTCTCCTTCTTCGGGTCCTCGGGTGCACTTGTGAGAGGTTGGCTCCCACTAGTTAGCGCTTTTGGACCCTCTGCGCTTCCAGAGGATGGTCTCCGGACTTCCTTCTCCTTACAGGAGAAAATCCCTGAAGCTCTATCGGTGGTATTTTGTCCGCTCCGGCAGAGCACCGCATACCGAAGTAAGGCTATATACTCAATGGGGTCGCCTGGTACCCTTGAAGCTCCGTTCATAATACCTTATGCATAACACACCTTAGATTGGGGCTAGGATAAAAGTAGGGGATTTGGGGATTAGGAAGGATGTGAATCAAAGGTGGTCAGGCCCAGCCCCTGATCACCTTCTCCTTCTCTTTCGTTTGTCCCTGCGTATAGCAAGTTAACAGGGTAGCCTCGTGAAGGCCGAAAGTCGGAGTTGAGTGTTAGAGGCTCTTGGTGGCGCTTAATCACTCCATTACTTCTACCCCATACACTGCTTAGTTAGTATATTATCTATGCGCTGATATGTATATTAAAAGTGATAAATGGACTGAAAAATCTCTGCCACTCCATTTTTTTGGTTTTCTCCTGATGATCAACTGTCTTTTAAAATATTGATCGTAGTCAGTGTTGGTTTTATTTCTGTTTTGTATTTTATAAACATTTAGTTTTATAACCCCAATATTAAAAATTATTATTACCCCAGTAAGAAATCAGAAAAATGTCTAAGATATTTCATCCAAAACAAGCAGTCTTCGTCAGAGTCACACTGATACCGAAACAAGTGATGTAGAAACATCTGATGTGGGGCTGAGAAAAGTGGGAGGCAAGAGAGGTATTTAAAATGTGTAAAGTGCAGGCGAGAACAAACCGCCCACTCTCTCAACCCACAGAAAATATGCAAATATAACTGGAATAAAAGAATGATTAAAAAAATAACGTTTATAAATTGTGAATGATTTAAACGTTTATGAACGTTTAAATCATGGTGACAGTGTGATCTTAGGAGCCTAATGTAACTTCTTCAGAAGTTCTTAATTATTGTTAAATATCTATTATTACGATGTGCTTTTTTAGAATTTGTACTATAATCAATCATATTTGCTGAGACTGTGAAAATTGGCGTGAATAGCAACTGAAAAAGTACTGTCTAGACTGACTAGACTATTCAACAACAGCAACTAGATTATTCATACGAAGGTTCAACTGCGTGGTTGCTAAACATTCATAAAATGATTTTTATTAACTCTATAGTCATGTCTACATGGCATAAGTATTCAATAGGAAGAAGAATTAAAGCTGTAACTGTTAGGATTGAAAGAATTAGTAAAAAATAAAGCCGAGTTAATAATAGTACAAGTAAAACAATAACGGCATTAACATCGTGGGATACATCCCACATCGGTCTGAGAGGGTTCAGCAGCTCCATGGGAGATAACTTGCCAATATTGAGAGGTCTCCTATTTTAGAATTGGGGTGGTTAATTAAAAACTAAAGAACTGGACAGGGAGAAGGAAGAATAGGGTAAAGGTGTTTTATTAGTTTGCTCAACCTAGAATATCTGAAGAAATAATCCGTCATAAGGAATACAAAGTTGGTGGGGTTGAATAGAAAGTTATACTCGTAGGTGTCAACTATTATAATGAAAGTATTATTTGGAGTGGGTGGGTTCAATGTGGACTGAGGTAATAAACGAATTACTCTTCAAAGTATAAATGAGCTCTTCCGTACGGCTCATTTCTTTTCCTAATGACTATGGATGTCAAAATATTGTATTGAATTTATGTATTTCTTTCTGTGTGTTTTTTCTCTCCAAATTCATTTTACTTAGTTTTTTAATATTTTTGTATATATATATTGGTATAAATAGACAGCAGATCCTCTTTTAAACAAGTATCATTAAAATGAACCACAGTCTCGGCATTCACGATCTTAAGACTGAGAGATTCGCTCCTACGAACTAACCTCCTGCTAACAGGGTTCAACTGGAAAAGGAGTTGGCCAAGTGACATGTTAAATTAAAATCGATGACTCATGTTTAGTCATTGCTATAAATAGATTAAAAGGATAGTACAGGTTAATATAAAGAGAAGGTCAAATGTCAATAATGAACAAGAAACAAGCGGTTAGAATAAAATAGTTGAAAGGTCAACGGTATAACTGGACTAATAGAGAATAAATAAATTAAGAAAATTAATAATAATAATAATAATGTTAATAATAATTAATAATTATTATTAATATGTAATAATGTTATTACATGTTAATTATGTAATTATATTACTATGTAATTTTAACCTGTACTACCCTTTTAATCTATTTATAGCAATGACTAAGCATGAGTCATCGATTTTAATTTAACATGTCACTTGGCCAACTCCTTTTCCAGTTGAACCCTGTTAGCAGGAGGTTAGTTCGTAGGATCGAATCTCTCAGTCTTAAGATCGTGAATGCCGAGACTGCGGTTAATTTTAATGATATATATATAGATAGATAAATTTTTAAACCACAATAAGATAATTTCGGCTGTCTTGCCGTCTTCAGGAGATACAAAGGGAAACAGGAATAGGAACACAGGAGCGGAGACGTAAATAGTTCCACCGACATTATATATATATTTTCCCATTTCATATTGTGGTTTGATCACATATATATAGACAAAAAAAATTGTCTACCAAGACAACACTTCAAACTACACAGAAAAACTGACAAAACTCACTTCCCAACTTCTATATTTTGAATTTTTCGTTATTATGAATTTAAGTGGCTCACTCGGTTGCTGGCTGACCACCAAAATATAGTAATAACGAAGCAAGTTGTGTCAGTTCTTCTTAAGTATTCTTTGTTTGTAATACTCGTATTTGTACAGTTTTATATAGAAGGTGCCTTATTAATATAACATTAACTATTAATTAATATTAATATTAACTTAAATCACAGCACTTTTGTACGTTTGCAGGATTATAAACTTACAAAGTTTGTGTTGTACACGAATTACTGAAAACTTCTTTAGTAATTTGTTAATATTTGTTCAGTTAAATTTGTATTTGTACGTTCCTATTGTAAAAAATCACAATCATTGTTCGAAGTTGGTAAATATTAAAGCAAAAAATATTTTTTATTTGTCATTAATAAATGCAATCTAATATTATTTATTAATTGTGCTAAAAAGTTCTCTAAGAGTAAAATATGTTTTCTGTTTTTTTTTTTGGCTACAATATGTATATTAGAAATTTCTTTTTGAGTTTTAATTCTTCAAAGACTCACTCATAGGGTTTTTCACAATAGTTCCCAATGTTTTCAAGTGGTAAGCCTAATTATTAAGGAATACCTATCGAGTTTAATCTTACGTCAATATGTGTATTAAATGAAAGAATTTAACTTTTAATAGAATGATAAATTTATTCTAGAGATTAGGGTAGGAAAAGTCAAAGAGGGGAGTGGCTTTGAGTCGAACTGTAAATAATAGGGCTCGGAATGCTTTATATTTAGAGTGAAGGGACAATGCCGAGTGCAATAATGGGCCGGGAAGGGGTGACGGGGCACTCTGTATGAATTACAGAGTGCTTATTGAAATATGTTCCCTTTGAGGTATCCAGCTCTGGTTGACGACTAGCTCGTACTCAACCTACGTACAAGGCGTTTCTAACAACACCTCACTCTTGTCTTTATTCAATATTCATCGAATATTTCTTTTTATTTTAAGTAAATCGATTTATCCATTTATAAACAAGCTATTATAATTATTAAAAGAAACTTATTTGAATAGCGTTTCTTTATATAAAATGGGTTTCAATACAATAATACAATATACGCAAAGTATTATTATTATCCAGAACGAGCGAGAACCATCTCATATAGTTACGAGCTTACGAAAAGATTCTTGCCCTCTGTTAGGCAAAGTAAGAATAAAAACCTCAAGGTGGATTGGAAAGTGATCAAGTTCTAACAGGGCATGGAAGATTTGGCCACTCTCTTCACATCCTAAAGATTGTAAACTCTCCAAGGAGCGATTACGACGACAAGTCGGCTCAGCTCACATACTGTCCGAATGTGTTGAGTTGAACTCTGAGTGGAGCAAGCTGGAGAGAAGAGTTGTGACTGCTAAAGGTGTGTGGCCCCCACCGTCTGCAGCTTTGCTGGACGAGAGCCTGGTCAATGCCTTTAAGGAAGTAGTTAAAAAATATTTCAACATACTTGGTTAAGCTATTATGCTGCCCTGTGCTGTATGTGTTCTTTCTTGTCATTGTGTTGTTTTTGTTATTACTCTTTGGTATTGTTATGGAATTATTGCTGTTGTTAGGCTACTATTAACATGACTTAATATTGTTTCATTGCATTATTATTATTATTGTTAACCTACTATTTTCATATCTTAATAATGAGTATTGAATACCATTGAAGATTGTAATACATGTAATGTAATGCTTTCTAGCAGAGCATATAGTTCTATAATTTAAAAAAAAAAATCTCATATTAATTTTCTTAATTATAGGCTTCCCTACAGATATAGGCATGAAAAAATTGTCACAAGCTCTCACTACTCGTAAGAGATGAAAAATGAAATTAGCTCTAAAAACCCTTCAACAGAATCCCTAAGGGGAAATTGAAAAGACGTCTGTACCAGTGATCGATCGCCTGCAATTTTCTGGACCTTCTGACCCGGAGTTGATTTTATTAACCAGAACTAATCGTTTGGTGGATACTGGCAGAAATACCATTGTTAATTCAAAACCATAACCACAATCCCTTCAGATGCCCCTAGTCAGAGTTATTCCACCGATGCTTAGTCACTGTTAGATATGCCCAATTTGACTTCTCAACTCAGAAATATTAGCCATCCTCATATAACTTCCAGTAATACAATCTACAATATGTAGGGACTTTCACCTAATCTTTCACTTTAAGTTTCTCCGAACAACATTACTATATTATAACAAAACTATTATTATAATATTATATTATATTTGTAAATCTTTAGTGAATCATATATTCCCTAAAAAAAATAATTAATTAGAGTATAAGGCAAAGAAAAATTATGAAAAAAAAAATTCCATCCAAAAAACACTCAATTAAAATAAAATAATAGAGTAAGTGTTTAAAGAAAGTTAAAGACAATATGTTTAAGTTAATGAAAATTAATCCTACAATTAGGAAGCATATGTTAAAACATAAACGGTTAATTTTTGTAAGCTAGACAATTTAAGCTTTAAGCACATTATACATATACTTTTATTAATAAGGGGTAAGAAAATCATTCTCAGATAGTATTTCCCTTGGACATTTACCGATAAAAGAGCAGGAAGAATTCATGGAGCTAAAAAGTGATCGATAATTAAAACTAAAATTTACTGAAACAGGGCTAACATATTCTTAAAATGAGTATTCACTGCTTTCAAAGCGTGCTATTGCAATTCTCTTATCATTTGCTAGATGCTTATTTGAATTAGGGTTTTCAACTCTCACTACAGTAAAATCAAAAAAAAAAAAAAAAACACTGAGGACGGACGACGAAGAGGTGAGAGCGAACTTCTCAACGATTTCCTAAAATTTTGATCGCCTGTGCTGAGTTAAGCGGGCCCACATTTTTCATTAACCATCTTTTCATATAACATTGATTTTAGTAATAAATACATATTAAATAAACGTCAGTTTTTTCATTGGTATGCTTCTAAAATTTCTTGATTTGGTAGGTGCCGAACCACTCAATCAAGTTCTTTTGAACACAAAAAGATTGCGGAACAGTGGTTTATACAACTCCCTGGTAGAGGGAGGTAAAAATAAAAATGACCTTACTACATTACTAAAAGATAGAAAAATAAGTGTATTGCTATTTTAATAAAATAAAACAAAAGAGTACATTATGTAAATGTTTTTTTCTAAAAAAAATCACCCAAATTCAGTAGGATCCACGTGGTGAGTCCGTCACAACTTATTGTTTGTCGATTTATTATTAAACTTATGTTTTCCAACAAGTAATAAAACATCTGTTTAATGAAATTTATTGAAACAATTTAAGGAGTAAACTCTCTGTTAAATACATGCATATTGTTGGTACCACTGGGGTTAGTCCAAATTAGGTTGGCCCGGTGTAGCCCAGTAGTTTGCATGCTCGCCTCTGGACTGGTAGATCCAGGGGTTCAATCCACACTCTGTCCCTCGATATATTCACGCGAGGAGTGAAAAAACATTTGAGTTCATCGGAAAGGATGTTAAGCCGTCAGTCTCGAGTTTGTACGATGTCAGGTACAAGATCCCTACTCTAAGTACAATTGAGTTAGGCAAAATTTAGGACTCTCAATATAGAATTCATTGTTTGGTATCATAAAGGGCCAATTTTCAGGCTATCTGTATTATCTGATGGGACTACCACTGCAGCCTAAACTAACCTAGTCCAAATTACATTAAGTAATTCATCACATAATATATCTAAACTGTGAGCCTATCAACTATTGTTGTAGTTAGTCTTTTTTTCATGATGAGTATGATGTCAGACATTTATTTTCATGGTAGGTAATCCATGCATGAGAGAAACTGATAAAAGCAAAACCACAGTTAGCAGCAGTTTAAAAACCAATTTCAGTGAACCCACACTTTTCATAGTTAATTCTAAACTGAGACCCTCCGGAAACGCCGAATTTCCGTGAAGTAGGATCGACGTTCTGACAGACGTAAACGTACATGTATATGTGTATATAATTAGAAGAGTAGTTCTTTGGCAATCTTGATGATCTAGCATCCATTGGCATCACGAATTTAGTCAAATTTATTGCCCTCACGGGATGGTTCAATTTGACCATTGAAGCAGGAGAATGACTCTATTTTCTTTTTTGGCATGATAAGGGTCAGTTTATAGTTTATGTAGGTCCTCTTCTGAAACGCCCACTGCAATATAACCTAACTAATATGTACATATTTGACATCAATAAATACATATTCAACGCTATAATTGCCTATAAGAACAATTAGACACTAAAAAAAATGCTTAAAATATAAATAATATAAAATACATACTTCTAATTGTAAAAAAAAATGTATGGAATGTTTTAGAACTTTTAACGTAATCTTACTTACGCTCTGACCTAAGAACATTGTGATTGGGAGTTGTTGAAATGTTTTTTTCCTTTGAACCAAGATCCTCTTGTAATCGCTGTAACCGACTCAATAGGTTTGCTGAACTCAACGGCTCTGATGATGTTTCGTTAAAGGTGGTTAGAGGTGGTTAGATGTTTCGTTAAACTCTTAGCATTTTTCTTAACCTTTCCCCTATGTTTCCTTAATTCCCTTATTTTTTTTTTCATTTTTCGATTAACATTTAAAACCTACATTGCATTTAAACCACACAAACTGAAATGCCAAGTTATGAGAGTTCACTGTACGTAAAAAAAAGATATATCCACGACACACACGATACAAACTTACGAACAAGTTTTGCAATATATTCAGTTTATTGAAAAATATAATAAACACCCTAGAGATATATACACCCTAGACCAGTGGTTACCATCCCTTTTTCTACCCCGTACCCCTAAAGAAATTTCACTCGAATCTCACACGCCCCAGAAATATACATTACGCTCACTCACTTCAAAACAAGGATGACACAAACTAAGATGTGAAATATACTCATAAAATGAAAACAAATGTTTTTTTTTAACAAGCTCAATGAATATCTAAATTATGTGAAATAAAAATATGAAAACTATTTGAATAATAATATCCTATTATTGGCCTATATTTTTTATGACACCAACAGGGAGTGAGAGCACCCCAGGTTAGCACCCCTGCCCAAAACATATATTGATCTTCTTTCATCTTTATTATCATTTCTTTTAACCTATTTGATATTTTAATCGATCCCGTTATTTCGTCTTATCCAAATCATTCGAACCAAGTCCTCACATCAAATTCAATTCAGTCAAATATTTGGAAATTCGCCATTTACAAATATTAAAATTCTATATTTAACAACTTATTTTATTAATAATATTAACATATTTTAATGTAAATAAAACATTTTTTAATTTTGTTTTATTTTATAAAAAAACAAAATTGTGAAATATTGACCAGGCATACATGAAAACTTGACCGAGGGTATAAAGTAATAAGATGTTGGTACAAATGTCACCAAATTTCGTTTTGAATACCAACTTTTAAATTTGAATAAAAATGAGCACTTTTCAATATAATAATTCAGTTTTATTATAAGAAGGTCATGATGAGTTCAAGACCCAATTTAGTAATAACTTCATCACAATAGTCATCTTAAAATAAAACAAAAACTTAATTGATTATCAGCAAGTTTAGATATTATGTTTACTTATAGTAAACTTGAGCATGGGGTATATTCAGTTAGCTTCATAAAGATATAAAAGTACAAACTGTGTCTCACATAAACAATTACATTTAAAAAAATTTTAATTATTTTTTAGAATACAATTTCCATAAATTACGCATAAATGTGCATTGATATTGTGTGAATTGTAAGTAGAGCATTTTTTAAACCATCTCTGACATTTTGTATGCAAATTAAATACCTAATAGTCATCATAATTCATTAAGAACTATCAAAACAAATTAGGTAGTTCATTGATACATTTGTGTTTAATTCTATTAGTTGTCATAATGAAAAGTTTTCTGTACCACAATAAAAAAGAATATTTCAAAAAGTCTGCGTTAAATAAAAAAAACAGCTTTATGAGTATAATTTAAAAATTACTATTGATTTAGTTTTAAGATGAGATTCAGTGTAGATTTACTTGGCAACAAAGAGACAGTAATGACATCTAGTGGGGAATATCTGAAGCAAACTGCCCATCCTGTCCTACACTGGTGAATGAATAATAATAATAAATAATTAGATAGATATTCGTACATGCTGATATACATGCTTAGTTATTATTTCTAATAAGTATAATATTATATATAGTTATAATATATGCTTAAGATATATCCATACCCAACGTTACCAGTCTTTCATCAATTCAAAGAGCTCTAAGACAGTACCGTCAAGCACTGCTCCCCTTATATTATCAAGGTTATCTGCATATCCTTGCGTATAGTGACCTTGATTGATAGACTATACCGTAGGTAATCCACAACAAATTACCACAATGGAGCTAATTAGCACAATATCGATAGCACTATCTCCTAAAGTTAGCCTTAACTAGTCATATTTAACTAGCCTTAACTAGCCTATTTTCAGATATGGTTGATCGTACTTATACTAATTATTCCTGCATTAGCTTGTAGTAATCCATTTTAAAATTCTTTATTAGTGACTATCTATATATTAGTTGTGATTCACTAGGTCCTAAGGCCTTTTATCAAAAGATACATCAATATTTTACTACATTGATGTAAAATATTGATGTAAAAGGAGCAATTCTCCTTTTTGATTTCTCCTTTTCATTTTTCATCTGTAATTCTTAATAATATCTTTCATCAAGTAATGACTAGTCTTATAAAGGCTAAAAGGCTTATGTTTATAGTTTTTGTTGATGTAGGTCGTGGAAGCCCGCCTCAGCGAAGTCCACCTGAACTAAATAAAAAGACAAAGTGTCCCAGAGTACAAAGTAGAAAGTTGTTCAAAGAAATATACAACGTGATGGATGGTTTGCCTGGGTTGGCATCCGAGGGTGGAAAGTCCGCTTGAACGAACGCTGGCTTCAAGTGTTGTGTCCTTGGGTCGGGGTCCGAAGGCGAAAGTTAGAGGACTTCAGCCTCGTGCGGCTATCGCCTGTCCTTTTCAAGACTTTTTATTCATAGTGCTAGTACAGCAGTGGCTTTAGTTGCTCCCTTGGGAACTAAATTCTTGAGCAGGCGCATCTGGGTTGAAGTCCGCTCGGTCACGGGCTTGTTCGGAGGCTGGGTCCCAAACCTCTGTTTCCTTCTTCTAGTTAGCACCTTAAGACACTATTCTGACTTTCTTAAGAATTTTTCTCACCCCTCAGTGTAATCTGGTACTTCAGTTTCCTATCACGCCTAGGATCCATTCGGACGTTGGTTTGGGCTGGCTATGGTGGACTTAGGTAGACTAAGTTATGGACCTGGATGGCGGATAGTGGTCAGTGGTTAGCGCTTTGATGCTCCTCCTTCTCTCTATACCTTTTCTTGCATCTCTGACTTTTTTCTTATTATATATTCTTTCCTGTACCTCAACTCCTTATTGACTTCTCATTTTCATTTTTTATCTGTAATTCTTGATGATATCTTTCATCAAGTAATGATCAGTCTTATAAAGACTAAAACGCTTATGTTTATGGTTTTTGTTGATGTAGGTCATGGAAGCCCACCTCTGCGAAGTCCACTTTGGGCCACAATAGCTATTCAGGAACGAAAAGTAAAGGATACTAGGCGAAAAATATCTATATAGTATAGTCCGGATTCGGTCAATCCATCTATCTTCAGAGTCATTATCCATGAAAGTATGCAACTCTGTCATTTAATCTGAAAATAAAGATAAATATATATTGAAAAATCTATATAAATAAAAGAAAGCTTTTGTATGTACATTGCTTAGAACTAACTCATTTCAAGATATCTTTATGTTTCATATATTAGAGAAACCGAATCCACCTTGAAAAATGTCTGTCTGTTAGTTTATCCAAAAAATTTTGTCTCAAGTAAACTCAGCCACCATACGTCATAGCAAGCTGAAACATTTACAGTAGATTTGTATATGACTAACTTAAAAGCTAAGATTTGAATGGATTGGAAATTCAACGTAGAAGTGGAGTTATGAACTTTTAAGCTGTATTCGGTTAGCTACACAGGTATATCGACTAACAATACCTATTTGCTACAATATCAGACACCTAAAAGTACCAGTGTATTTTTAAAATAAATATATTTTGTTTTTTTTTTCGTTAATGTATAAAACATAAAAATAACTTGAAATGACTCAGTTCTAAACAATGTATAGACAAAACCTGTATAGATATACAGGTGTTTTTAGGGACCTGATACTGTAGTAAGTAGGTATTGTTGGTTGATTTTATTTTTTTTCGCGTTTATCATTATTTTCTTTCTTTAAAAAAGTGAGTCCCTCCAACCCGCGTACTAAATAAGAAGTATGCAGAGAATAAAATCAAATCTAAGCTTAGTATTTAAACCTGCAAAACGTAAAAGAAACTCCAGATCTAGTAATAGTTATGGACTGTACTAATAATGACACTTTCTACTATTCTGTAATTTCTAATTATATTTTGGAATACCTCGTATCATCTGAATTTTTGTAAAATACACGTCAAAGACGGGCACGTCTGCTAGTAGTTTAATAAAAATTAAAGATAATGTGTTTGAAAAAGGGTTCTAGCATAAAAACTTCATAAGTATACAACTATTTTAATAGTGATTGTTTTATCTTAGAAGTTAATATTAGTGGAAGCTTATTTTAATAACTTCAGTTAATATTTTTTTAATTATAAAAAATATAAAATTCTTTTTCTCTTTAATAAAAGTCACCAATAATTTCCTTTTTATTGACTTAATTTTTGATAACTTAGTAAATAACTAATAATTTAACACAATTTATTAAAGCGTTTTTAATTATGATTCAGCGAAGAGAAAAAAATAAAATCAAGAGCTTTTTTTTTAAAATGTGGTTAGACTAAAATTGCTTTTTCATATTCTCTTCAATTTAGGGGGATTTTTTGTTATTTTTTTTCTCTCGTCAACAAGAGAGTAATCCATCAAGGGATACTTGTTTAAAGATAGATGAGAGGTGCAGTGGTAAGAGGGGACATCTTGAGGACAAACAAAACTGCCTCATTAAGGGACCAATAAAAAAAAAGAAGTTTTTTGGAGGAGGGGGTGGACATTTATTGATGTATGGGCGTTATTAGAGGGTAGACGTGCCTGTGCTTCACCTGCCCAATCTCAATACACTATAAATTATCTACCGCTTCTAGCCTGCTACCCTCTTCTTCCTACCTCGATATTGGACCACATCTGCCGATATACACTTGATTTATTTTTCTCTCTGTCCTTCCTCCATTGCTAACGAATTTCATTTCAAAACCTGTCAGGTCTCGTCGCTATTAATTGTTCCTATATAGACGAGTTTAATAACGTCCATATTTATGATTTCCCGTTATCTACATCTTTGTCGAGTGTTATTGCAGACAATGATCAACAATTCATATTAGCATGTAATTAAATTCAAATGAAAGATTGAATAGCATGTATTAACATTGAATTAGCATGTGTAACTCTATTTCTTAACACAATTCTGACATGTCATTCATATCTTAAACAGCACAAAAAAAAATTTGACACCAAAGATTTGTTCTATTTTTTTGCACTAAGAAATTTAAAATCTATCTTACATCATACAATGGTGCTTCAGACATTGTCCGTTCTCAATAGAAAATATTACCATATTTCATATAGCAGTATGCTAGTATAATTTTATTTTAACCATATAATAAACATCCAGTGTATCTCACCAGTAATAAATCATGAATGTCGTATCTCATTATCTACAAGTGTGGTTCACAAACTTTTTTCGCCTTTTCTCCGAAAGTAATTTCACTCGAACCTCACCACCTGAAATTTACATTGTCCTCAAGAATGATTATAACAAAAAAAAATCAAATGAAGTATATAACAAATAAAGTATACTTTACAAAATTCAAATATGTACTAGATAATAATATCAAAATAATAATATAATATCAAGATAATAATTCTAAAATATTGATAATAACATTTAATTTAATTACTTTTTTGCTTTTGTTCATTTTCTACATGTTTTTGAATACGTGGGAAAATTTTACCTTTAACAAAATACGCAATTATCCCTAGTCATTCAAGAGATTCATAGATTTGGTGTTCATTGACTAGATAACACTGAATCCTGACTAGCAGAAGTATAAAAAAATATATAACAATAAATGTAGTAACAGTATAAAAATAATAGAATTGTTTTAAGTAATAATATAAAATAATTTTTAAAAAAAATGGTGGTTAGCTGCTGCTTTTACCTTGTCGTGAGGGAGGGGAAGGGTTAATTCCTTGGGTGGTTATTCCCTGATGGTATGAACAAAAAAGGTACAACTGGGCGGATGGTTAAGCATCCGCGGGTGTCAAGTCTGCTCCATCGCCCACTGGCTTGGGGTTGTCTGTGCTATCAGTCTTATATAACTACCAGCTATCTTTTCAAGACTTTTCATATCTTTAAGGAATCTCGATCCTTAAGGTATGTATGTATCACTGGGATAGGAAAAAATAATTTATAATAATAAGGTACCTGAAGGGAACTAAAATCAAAAGAATGAAGAGACATCATATAAGAGAGAAACAAAAAAAAACCCAACAACATTAGTGGCATTTTATCAAGAAATAGTCAAAACTATCATTTTGTCTATAAGTCTACGAATGTACACTGATTATTATTATATCTAACCCAAAAGTGTTATCATTTTAACCCAAACATGACTTACAATACCTTATATATTGGTTGTTTTTGTTATTAAAACAGTCTGTAAATGGTTGTAATTTGTAAAACAAGTCAACATTTGGATGTAATGTATTAAATTTTGAAGCGGTGGTTTTTCTGTTCGACCGGTCATTCCCTAGATGAGCAACTCCGCCACCAGTGGGGAATTGCCCACAGGTTAAGAAACTCTGAGCTAAACCACAGCAATAAATTAGGAAGTAAGACGAAGATTAGTTGTTTTAGTTGAAAAACAGTAATATGATGATGAATGGATCTACAGTTTAAATCGAATATGAAGCATACTAAAATAAGAAATAAGTCATAATACATAAAGAAAAAGAAAAACACCATCACAATGAATGAAGAAATTATAAACCACATCCCGATATTATTGCAATTCAAATTCTCCAACGTTTAATTGAAGGAACTTTGATTTATTAATCTCTAAGTTTAATAAAAGAAAAGTAGTTATTAATTATATAATTAAAAAATAACAAATAAACAGTAATAAAAAATTAGAATTAAGCGTCAGTATTTTGCTGAACATAAAATAGTTCATCACCTCGTACATAGACAAATGTTTGCAAATTGCAATGGGATAACCCCGTAAAGATAAACACAGTAATAAATAAACGGGTAAAATATATTTCTTAAGAACATAAAATAGATTGAAAAGAAGAAACTAAAATCTCATTGTAAACCTTTTTACTTTACTATAAGTAAAGTATAGTGATCGTGAAAAAATTCGATCTCGAGATGAGATTTTGACGGAATTATATTTTTGAGGTCCCAAAAGTCGTTTTATGATGTTTTTTGCGATGATGTCTGTGTGTGTTTGGGTGCGTGGCTGGGTGGGTGAGTATGTTCGCATGGCTTGTTATCACGCTACAGTCCAGAATCCTTGATGGATCAAGTTGATATTTTACACGAAAATGGGCCCTATAGTGTAGATGATCCCTATAGTTTGAGAAAATTTTAACTTATAATTCAATCTCAAAGATTGTGAGATACAAGCCATACCGTTTGACGGATGAAATGCAACTATGCCTAAAAATAGAACATTATGTGGAGAATGAGTTGAGATATTTTTTTTTGAAATTACATTCACCAAAGGGTCATTAAAATAGGATTTCTGTTTTCAGAAAATGTTTTTGACGCTAAACGGCTCATTAAAAAATAATGAAAATTTCACCAAAAATGGAATAAAAAATTAGCAATTCATAAAAAAAATTCATGAAGTTTCAATTACGGGAAAGAGCAATAATGCTATAAAAACTGTTTGTTTATCCTAGACTAAGGGGTCACCTGCTATACTTGTCGAATTTTTGATATTTTTACTTTACTATAAGTAAAGTATAGTGATCGTGAAAAAATTCGATCTCGAGATTCTGACGGAATTACATGTTTTGAGGTCCCAGAAGTCGTTTTATGAGGTTTTTACGATGATGTCTGTGTGTGCGTGGGTGGGTGGGTGGGTGGGTGGGTGAGTGTGTTAGCATTGCTTGTTACCACGCTACGGTCCAGAATCTTTGATGGATCAAGTTGATATTTCACACAAAAATGGGCCTCATAGGGAAGAAGATCCCTATTGTTTGCGAAGAATTATGCATGATGGGAAAGTCACTTTTTTTGCCAAAAACCGTTTTTTTTAAAACATTTATTTCTCCTAAACTGATAACCCTACAGTTTTGAAATTTTGACATTATCTTTAAGGTTACAAATGGAACAAACGAAAAATAAATTCAGAATTTTAAAACAACGGGAAATATTTTTTTTTTAATAAAATGTAAAAATTTTGACTTATAATTCAATCTCAAACCTTGTGAGAGCGATACAAGCCATACGGTTTGACGGACAAGAATGAAACTATGCCTATAAATAGAACATTATGTTAAAATGAGTTGAGATATTTTTTTTCAAAATTACATTCGCTAAAGGGGCGTTACAGTACGATTTCTGTTTTCAGAAAATGATTTTTTGACGCGAAATGGCTCATTAAAAAATAATGAAAATTTGACCAAAAATGGAACAAAAAATTAGCAATTCATAAAAAAAAAATCATGAAGTTTTAATTATGGGAAAGAGCAATAACGCTATAAAAACTCTTTTTTTATCTTAGACTAAGAGATCACCTGCTATACTTGTCGAATTTTTTATATTTTTTTTTCATTGTTTACATTGACTTAGAAATTTTTTGAGCGATTCCACTGAGATAAAATTGATATTTATAAAGGAACAATTTAAATTGTTTATTGACTTATATGAGATTGTAGAGGAATAATATTGTGACAAGTAAAAAAATCACCGCCAATAAACATAAATAAATTACCTTTGTCTTCCATGGCATGTGGATTTGTCTCATAAAATGCTTTAATAAGCTCCCAACTATAAAAGATTTAAATTATATTGAATAACTGGCTTTGACTTCGATTTGAGTATGTAAACTGGCTAATTACTAATATATTTTTTCTCAATATACATTCATAGCAAACATACCCTTATTAATTCATAGCAAATAAGGGTATTTTCCTGTTTAAAATTTGCTAATTTTACTTTAATATTCAATGTAGAAGGATGTCAAGTAAACGATGTAAGAAATCCACTGGCTATTTGAACAGATGCCATGTTCTCTTGTAGGAGAATATTTCGTATCAAGAAATGTTCACTTTGGTTTTTCAAAAATATTATTACTGCTGTAGTTATACTAATGAAATTATTTGCATCAGCTGTGTGATGTACCAAAATAAGCTTATATATTGATATGTCCTTCAATCACTATCTGTTCTCTTTCAGGAATGAAAGACTAATAATCATATTCCATTTAGATGTTTACATTATGCTTAATTGAGATGTTATATATTATATACTCAAGAAATTTGATATTAAGTTACTTATAGTAAAGTTGAGTGAAGGCCACTCCAGATTTTTTTTACATTGTCTACATTGACTTAAACATTTTTTGAGTGAATCCACTGAAATAAAATTTATATTTATAATGGAAAAATTTAAATAACTCATTGACTTATATGAGATATAAGAAGAATAATATTTTTGCACGTAAAAATTCACTCCCAATAAACATAAATGTTTTTTTGCTTTCTTTGGTATGATGGATTTGTCTCACAAAATGCTATAATCAATCTATATATTGTACTCTTGAGCAAAACTTAAAATCAGTTGTAAATTGTTTTGGTTTGTGAATTATAGTATCACTGGGTAAAATTGATGTGTGAGGAATGGTCTCTTTCCTAAAGAAAGAGGAGTTATGTTTTTTGACAAGTATTTAAAATTTTCACTATTCTAGTCTAGTGGTTCATATCTATCATTTTTAAAAATTTCAAGCTTCCAGATATAAAAGTCTTAAATTATACTGAATAGCTGGCATTAACTTTGATTTGAGTATGTAAAATTGACTTATTGCTAATGTACTTTTTCTCAATATACATTCACAGCAACCATATAAGAGAGTACAATAGGCAGGAAAAAAATAACACACACTCAGAGTTAATTGGTATATATGATTTTTGACAAATGGAAAGAAAAGTGATTTTTATTAAATACCAGGAACTCATGAAACTCCCAGTATAGTAATTCTATAAAAGACCAAAAATATAAAACATTATTCAAAATTGAAAACATCTTTGAAGAAAAATAAATAAAATTATCCGACATCTTAAATTAAAAATTATCTTAAAACAACATTTTTTGTTAGATGTTTCTGACATTTGTCAGACAAAATAGGAATATTTTCAAGTTTTAAATGAGAAAATTTGTCGTAAGTATTCAATGTAGAAGTAGGTCAGATTATACTAATTATATTATGTGCATCAGTGGTGTGATATTCAAAAATAAGCATATATATTGATAAGTGAATCAATCACTATCTGTACTACCTATGACAGACTAATAAACATCTACCATTTAGATATTTATATTATACCTAAATGGAACATCATTTATTATATACCCAAGAAATATTATATTATGTTTACTTATAGTAAAGTTGAGTGTAGGCCACTCCAGATTTTTTTTTTTTTTTTTATTTCAATATCTTAATTTGACACTCTTAAGATTATCATGTTATACTTGGAAAATTGAAAGTAAGTTTATTCCATTCCAGATTTACAATAATTTCATTTTTTTAAATTAAATATTCAACATAATTTATAATTTACACTTAGAAGAATTTTTATTTAAAATCATATTAATATTTAGAAGTTGAGTTTAAAAGTTATAATAAATGTTTTCCGAAGTCGGGAAAAAATCCAGATTATTATAATTTAAATAAGTAATAATCCATTATAATTAAAATGGTTTTACTATGTCATATTTTAAACAACAAATTTTGTTTTTATTAAAATTGTTAAGGTACATTAAAATGTACAAGATATACATTAGTAATTGTCGTAAAGCAATGAGTAACTTCAATATTAGTGGTATAGGAGCAAGTATGACCCTGTCCTGCGATCTAGCGACTAAAGTAAGTACTTGTTGCAAAACATTATTGTTTGTCCAGGAATTATTCGTATTCTTAACAAAAGTTGTTCTGTTATTGATTATTCAATAAAGTAAAGAGGAACTGATTATTAGTATGCATAGTTTCATCTTAGACACTAACCTATTATCAATTTTCATGTTTGTAATATTCATCATTCTGATTGCTCCTAGTAGGATAACATAATATTCATGAATGGAAGCAAAGCAACTTTTACAAATTTCTTAATCATAATAATTACAATCAAAATATGAATAATATATGATAAATATGATAATAATGATAATATGAAAATATGATAAATCAAAACATAAATTTTAATTTCATCATTTATATGTTTATGAGTTAAAGATTATTAGAAACTACTTGAATTGTTTGTATATATAATTGTCATACCAGTGTTATTCTCTACATTTAATAAATAGAAGAGGGAAGTAGAATTATTAATATTACAAAATTAACATCCTTGTTACTTTTTTTTTCATAATTATTGAGTATTTGCAACCGTATATCTAAGTCCCTTGAACACTGCATTAAAAATCTTTTAATTATTCATCAGCAAGTATCACTGAAATTGATATCTACTTAGTAGATCTAAACAAACATTATATAGTGATATAAAACGGTTGTATAAGTTACAGTAGCTTTACGAGACAACATATTTATTGAAATTTATTGAAAACCTTACTCTCACCTGATCAAGTAAGCATTAAACTCTTACTTAAAAAAGATTGAAAAATTAAAAGCAGCATTTAGAAATCAAGAACAATGTTTGATTGCCTTGTAAAGAATTAAGAATGAATATATCTAGTGAAACTTTATCCGATTATCATTTACCTTGTAAACCGGTAGCCCACTCAGTCTTTGCAAGAGTAAATAATAATAATAATTAATTGAACAGACTTTTTTTTTAAATTTGTGTATGTATTTGTATATTGTAAATATCAATTTCTAGCAAAATGATATTTGTTAGAATCAAATCTATCATATTTTAATTCATACTAATAGGTTAAGTTAGGTTGCTGTGGCTGTTTTACAAGAAAACATACTTAGAACGAACATTGGCCCTTTGTGATATCATAGAACGAATATTCTACATGGAAATACTAAATTTTGCCTAACTTAAGCTATTGTAAGTAGGAATCTTTAACGAGTATCTGACATCGAACTGGCTCGGAACCAAGGGACAACACTTAAAGGCATTCACTATTTTGATGCTGTTCCAGGGCTGAAAATGGTGCCTCATATGTTATGTGGTATCCATTTTTATTATATTCACATCAGATTTCCGGTTTAGGTTAGGTTGTAGAGGCTGTCCCAAGAGAAAAGACACATTAGCTCTTCGTGATATCATACAATAAACAGGTAAATTGGGAGTTTTAAACTTTGCGTAACTGAAGTGTATTTAGAGTAGGTATCTTTAAAGAGTATCTGACATCGTACAGGCTCGGGGCCGACAGCATAACGTCCTCTCCGAGGGATGGCGTACTATTTTATTGACCTCCCGCCTCAACAAATCGAGAGCCAGAAAGGGTATTGAACCCCAGATTTACCAGTCCAGAGAGGATCACGTTGCCACTGGAATAACCTGGCCCCTCAATTCACACGAATAGAGAAAAGGTTATCCATGAATTTATTAAGCATGAATTAAAAAATTATTATTTAACTCAGGAGTACTCCGTAGGTCCCTAGGTTCCTGTTGAAATTACACCCTCAACAATGCAGATATAAACCTGAAAATGAACACTAAGTGTTTGAAATGCCTTATTAATTAGTCATGACATGAAATTTTTTTTGTGTAGAGACGTAATTTTTGAAATTTTCCATCATAAGTAAATTCCACACTAAAACAGATCGTACAAATAATGAAATTGTAATGTTTTACCTTTAATATGGGTTTAAAAAACCAAATTTCCAAATATAATATTTTTTATAGGACATGTAGTTTTGTCTTCAATATGCGTTTGAATTACATACCTATTTCCACTCATGGAATTTTGAAAAATATTTAAAATATTAACGGAAAAATTTATAAATGTGATGTAGTGTTTATTCTATTTTTTATGTAAACCACATAGAACTTTATTATGTAGAATTTATTTCATAACTTACTAATAACGTTATGGTCCCTGTTGTCTTAAATATCAACCTTATAAGAGGCAGTTGAGTAATTTATTTTGTGGATATCTCCATACTTATCTGATTGATAAGTATTTCTGTCAAGCACTGATTTCGACAAAAAGCTATTCTCTGCTTCTTTTTTAACTATGAAGTGTTCATATTTACTCATTGTGATCGATCCGAAGATGTGATCTGTAGAGTGACAAAACAATTCGTGGGACCAATAAAATTGTCCTGTTAAATTTGTTAAAAACTTTTGATAAGTTTTGTCTATTATTGCTTATTTTACTAATACTAAAGTAACAAGATCACTTCAAGTTTTGATATAAGTGTTATGCATCTTTATGGACAGGAGCGTGCAACTATTTTTGCCATCAGGGGTGGTCGTAAGATTTACTCCCCTTCTCTTCCGTTAACCTTCAAGATTCCAGAAAGTCCTCAAAATATTTATTTTCATAGAATTACAATCATGGATCTAATTTTAGACTGCTGTTAATTACTTGCAGACTTTCATCTTATTACAGTACTCATATATAGATGCAGTCGTCATCAAAGAAAACCAAAGATTTTTAAAAAAAACTTATATTTCAAATCATAAAAGAATTGTTAAATTAAATTAACTAGCTACGCATACAAATATAATAAAATTTCAACCCATTTAAAAAACTAGTTTTGAAATATTTAAAATAAATTTATTTTTAATTTCCAAATATTACAGTTGAAAAAAAGTTTAAAAATAGTATTACATACTAGAACATAAAAAAATTTTATACCGAAAACTTATAGATGTTTTATATACATGTTTTATAACACTGAAACTTATAGATTTTACATCTTTTGTTCTATCCAAGGAAAAAAATGATGGCTCATTTTATGAATCAGCACCAATTACCCATAGGTGAACCAAATTACTAGTGGTGCCAGTAGCATGTGATGTCGCCTATCCAACTGCTGACCCAATGTTGCTTAACTTCAGTGATCTAGTAGAAACTGGTGTATTCAACATGACTTTGAATATGGAACGACATTGGAGTTGGCAGAATATGGAACCTTGCATAAATAATGCTCATAAATAAATTGAAAAGAAACAATTAATACAAGTTTATTTGCAAATTAATTACACAGAACTAATTTCAGCTATATAGGACTACATGGTTGTTTATTGATTAAAATGAGAAGGAAAAGCATTCATGGAACTATCACTACGGCGACCCAGTCTTGGGGCAAATGGAGGAGATCTGGATGTCTCAGTGAATACTATCGGCTGCTCCCTCAAGTTGTCACGGTATGACAGCTCTGGTTCCCTTGTTTCACGTCCTAGCCTTGGTGTATAACCGCTAGACTTCTTTATACCGTCTGAAACAAATATTTGTATTTGGATCCCTTCAAACATAGCAGGTAGAATTTTCTTGGCACATATATTTCTTAAAAGATTGTTAGTTATATTACCTTGATATAATCTTACGAAATACATTTATCTTAGAGCCAGATCTACAGATTGATTATAAATAGCTGTAATGTCTGTTTGACGTAGCTATGCCCTTCTTTTAGCCGACCATATTTGGCAAGTGAGGTATCAAATATTGTAGATAATCAGAGGAAGGTTTTGGTTATATTTTTATAGGCCAAATCACATCCGTAATAAAACTGTTGATTGAATACAGAATGTTTGCAATCTCTAGCAGCTCTTCTCAGCAGCAGTGGAGCTCCTCCACTGACCTTACACACACATAATGGCTACCTACCACCAGCTGATCACAAAAAGGAGCTCCTACAAACTTATGTTTTAAATTCACTTTTAAAACTCTTGTTTTGTTTGATAAGTTTATAAAATACTCTTTTTTTTATGGTTCTAATTAATAACTCTACATTATAAATTATAATAGAAATAGTATTCTTTACTGAGTCTCTATTTTTTCATTGGTTTTGAGCACAACAAGTATGCATACTAACTAAAAGATACTAAAAATAAAATTAGATTAATTTTATTAGTATTAATTGGAAAAATAAAAGAAACACTTTCAAGCTATCAGCATTTATTTTATTCCAATAGAGCCTGTTGTTCTTTGTGTAGTAGACAAATATACTGATCTTGGTACACTCCTATTAAATGTAATATATTAAAAAAAGTAACATCAATTAAATGTAGAAATATTATATTTTATAACTGAATAATACAGTAAATAATGCAGGTCTGTAAATAATACAGGTATATAACCACTTAGTGTTTATTCTAGAATGTCTGGAAATAAATAAATTATTAAAATTTAAAAAATATCCATGATTCACGATTTATAAAAATTACATAATTTTGAAATGGAAATCGTCATACATGATTTCAATTATAAATTAAATAATGAAATATAACTTACACTAATTCCGTCTACAGCACTCATGACAGGGTGAATCGATCAGTATTTCAGAAATCGATCAATTACCAGTGGCGAAAATAGTGAAGATCACCATCTTTTGCTTTACTATAAGGACAAGCAAAGTGATTGTGAAAAAATTCGATCAAAAAGTCAAAGATATTGACGGTTATATATGTTTTGAGGGCCCTAAAGTCGTTTCATGACGTTTCTTTGATGATGTCTCTGTACGTGGGTGTGTGTGTGTGTGTGTGTGTGTGTGTGTGTGTGTGTGTCCAAAAGTTCGTGGAGACGCTACAGCCGGCAATCTTTGATTGATCAGGATAATATTTTACACGAAAATGGGATTCATAGTATAAATGTTCCCTATTGTTTGGGAGCAGTTATGAATCATGAGAAAGCCACTTTTATGCCAAAATGTTTTTAGCTAACATATTTTCTCCTAAACTACTAACTTTAGAGTCTTGAAATTTTGACATTATCATGGAAGTAACAAAGGCAATAACTGAAAAAATCCTCAGATTTTTGAAACGACAGGAATTTTTTTTTTTTAATAAAATGTAATAATTGTGACTTATAATGCAATCTGAAAGCTTGTGAAGACGATGCAAGCCATAATGTTTGACTGATCGAAACAAAATAATACCTTAAAATACAGCATTATGTGGAAAAAGAGTCGAGATATTTTTTTTTTTAATTACATTAACCAAAGGGTCGTTAAAGTATATTTTCGATTTTCAGAAAATTTCAGAAAACAATTAAATTTTAACATAAAATAAACTTCGAATTAGTAATTAATAAAAAAAAAATTCTTAAAATTTTAAAACAGGACTAATTTTGCTCTAATAGATTGCTTGCTATACTTGTCGGATTTGTTTATATTTATTTACATGGAGTTAGACATTTTTTGAGCAAACCAACTGAAATAAAGTTGATATTTAGAGGTTTAATGAAAAAAATTGAAATGATTTAATGTGCAAATATGGGATATAAGAAGAATAAATTTCTTTTATGTAAAAAATCAGCGCAAATCAAACACGATGTACTCGTTCGAGATCCCTACTTTAAATACATTTAAGTGAGGCAAAATTTAGAACTCCCAATGTATAATTGTGGTATCACAAAGGGCCAGTCCTTGACCTATGTGTTTAATTTCGTGAGAAAACTACTTCAACCTAGCCTAACTATATATTAATTGTTATTATCACTATCTCAACATTTTAAGAGTGCATGTAGCTAAGTATCCAAAGGTCCAACATGTGAAGACCTAAAACCGGCAAGAAAAATGACAAATTTTTCTTTAGTTGTAACTAAAAAAAAAGTTGGAACAACAACATAAAGAATCACTAAGCTGAAGTTTTTTTTTTTATAATTTTTATAATTCAGCAAGGATGAAATTGATTTCCAAACAGTGATTTTGACTTGCAAAACCTACATTGCTGTCTCATAAGAATATATTAAAATGTCTCAATCAATCTCTATTACTGACTATTTTTCAAAGGGATGATAGCCCAAGAGCTTTGTTTGATAATATCTAGCCATGGGTCCTCAGCAATTTCATGCTGAAATCGTTTACCAAGGCGAGGACCAAACCAAAGGCCTCCCAAAGGATCTTTCCTCTTCATTGAATCCAATCCTTCTCCATCTTCAGAAGACTCCATCCCTGTAGATATAGTTAAACAGATCTATTAGTACAAAGTATGGAATACTTTTGTTTTTTTTTTTTTAAATAATCACGAATTGAGTGAAGTATTTGTAGAAGTTAAATCAAATAGTAAAATAACAAAAAATCATACTATAAAAATGTTTGATTTTTATTTTGTATTAAGAAAGGTGGTGTTAAAGCAAAAATATTAATAATTAGAAAATAGCTGAAAATACTTGAAATCATTCAGTTCATTCTTGTTTTCAAATTCAACTATTAAATTCTTTTCTATTTCTATAAAATATTATTTAATGCTAAAAAAAAGTTCTTACCAGTAATCCCAAATACTCAATTCAACAGAACTTATTTTTTACAAATCAATATAATATATTCATCATTGTAACATATTGCAAAATTTTGAAGACCTATTTTTTTCTTTTTTTATATGTTGCAATTTGAATACAATATTCAGTACCATTTTGAAATAATTCTTATTTTAGTTTTGACATTTTAATACAATAGATCGTTCGTAAATATTTTCTTTTATTTAAGACCAAAGTACAAAATAAATTATGGTATAAACTTAATGTTTAATATGGTATAAAATAATTTTAGAAAATTCTCAGAAATATTATTGCAAACTAGCAGCCTACTCCAGGTTTTCACGGGTGAACACAATGTAATAAAAATAATTGTTTTTAGGTTTTAATTTATTTAAAATACTAGTATACCTTTTTTATTTTTTTTTAGATTATCTACCCTAAATTTCAAATAAATCAGAATATCAGAATGTGATCTATACAAATAGATAAAAAGGTATCTATGAATATACGGTTGTAAGTATAAGTTGAGAAAAGGATAAATTTAATAATTACTATTAATTAACTATTAATATTAATTAATATTTCGTTCCAACCACTAATGGTAAGGGTACAAGATATAATTGCATTAAATTATTAAAGATTACAAGTAATACAAAGATACTCATTCATCTAAGAACATTAACATTAATTTTACAATGCAACTTTTTGGACTTAGAAAAATGTTCAACTTGCACTGTAATTGTAATGTTGAGTTAATGATATCGTTATTTAACTTTCATGGACAAATATTTTTTTGCTGCACTGCACTCTCCAGATGGTAGGGTGTCACACTTTCTCTAATGATATATATAATCTCAGAATATAAATGATAATGGGAGGGTTGTCTCTTAAACCCTAAAAGGTTTGAGTTGGATAATAAAAACTCACAGACAATGCAACTTTATTATATTAGGTTTATTTCATAACTGGTTTATAGATGAAAAAAAAGGGAAATAAATATAATATAAAGTCTTCATGAAAACTGAACACGATAAATTTCAGTTTAATTCTATCACCATTAGGAAAAACATATATTTTTAGATTAATCAATTTTACTTGCGTCATTTAAATTATTAGAATTTTAGACTCTTTTGATTCTTAAAAATAAATTACTAATAAATGTGGTAGTGAGTGTATACGATTTCAAAACAATGTTATCCGAGCATTATTCATATAGACATTAAAACACTTTTTCTTATGTCTAAACTATATTTATTTTCTAATTAGTTCAATAATAAAAAGAGTTTATAAATTGTTAATATTAGTACCAAAATAATTTGGAATAATTTTCTTTTTTTTTTTAATGAAAATAAAAACAGAAATAGTTTAACATTTCAAATGTCATAATAATATTTTAAAATATAAACTATTTTCCCATACCTATAGTCAACGATGGAAGTTGAAGATGTATAAAAAAACAGAGGAGAAGTGCTGTCTTGTAATGTTCCATGGTAGAATGAATTAGTAGATTTTGGAACAGTGCTTATATACTGAGCAGGGCCGATGGTAATCCTGCTGACGTATTTTATCCTCCTACTTTTTCACTTCAATTTGACATAACCTTCTCTTTTTTAAACAATTCATATTAACTGAACTTTAACTTATTAACACATATTAAACATAAACTTACACTGAACTTGAAACTATTTTACATATTTTATAGAATTTATATTTAATAATTAATATTACTAGGTTAAAATTTTTAAAAGACGACAATAAAACACATTTGGAAAAAAAATACAGGTTACAATCTCACGTTAAACAAAAAAGTTAAATCATATTAATTCATATTAACTGAACTTTAACTTATTACACATATTAAACATAAACTCACACTGAACTTGAAACAGAAATTATACAATTTGCATTTAATAATTAATACTAGTAGGTTAACATTTTTAAAAGACAACAATAAACATATTTGGAAAAAATTCACAGATTTACAATCTCACATTTAATAAAAAAGTTAACTCAGGAAACAAATCAATCGTATTTGTTTTCTCTCCAACTTTTACACTAGAATATTTATAAAATAATCCCTTTTTTAACAATTATTTTTCATCTGATTATATTAAAGAAAAATGCATTTAAACACCTACTGAAGTCTCATAAAAAAACATATATTTAGTAAATGTTTAATCAATGATTTGTAAACTTCGCATAGTATTTTGTTAATCTGTTTTTTTTTTTAGTTTTTGGGTAAATGTTGCTAAAAAGATGCCTAATTGAACATAAATAAATAAGTTAAGACATAAAGTAATCACTCTGAGATAGGAGTCATAATTTTTTTTAAAAGAAATTTTGAATGAAAAACATTTTTCCTGGTAAAATATACATTTACGTTAACATAGCAACTATAAGTGAAATTTGCTAGAGTACTAATATTAATCAATAGTATTGATGTATCAATAATCTATCAATAATATTATTCTATTTATTTTCAATTTTGAATTTTGTAATATATTTTTCTAGATTTCTTGTGATTTTTAATTATATCTCGTTTGTAGTTTTGAAATGTTAAAATGATTGAAATCACAAATGGATTTATTGTATGCTAATCTATTCCCGCTTTGAATGGGTGAATAAAAATTAATAATTATTAATTGACATGTTTTTTAATACCAAACTTGACGTCCCTGTATTGTGTATAAACTAATTTCAAGTGAATTATACGTGCGATATATAAATCAAACATGTATTTTAAACAAGCTGTTTCATGTAGTTTCGGAATACTTATGGTTTTAGAGGTCTCTCTCAGATAGACCAGCAGACAGATATCGCAGCTTTATTACTTTAGACTAGCAGCCTACACAGTCGTTGCATTGTTGAACAAAAAAAGGGTAATCATTAATTTTACTGACTTTTTAGCTTAAAATATTGGCATTCCTCTCTTATCATTTCTTTATTGTAGAGTTTTTAAGTTAAATTTCAAATAGATCACACGTAAAATAAATGTATAAGCATTTCTTAGAAACCTGCTTCATTTATTCCAAAATATAAAAAGTTATGGGTTTCTATCCCTAAAAACCCAAGAGAAGTTTCATAGCGAACAGAAATTTGTATATCAGAAAAATTAAATATTCTTCAAAATCTGTAGCTATTTAAATACTCTTTTCTTTTTCGTATAGTTGTATTATACTACAAAAATATGAGTTGCCAAAACTCAGCCCATTTATTAATCTATTAAATAATGTAAACAGGTCTCTTTGTAAGTTAGTACCGCAGTAAATCATGAAATTTTCGGACTAACTGATTTTATTTTCTCATATAATATTAACTAGTTTGACTATAAAGTTTTGTTAATTCACTATTTAAACCCTTAGTAGTATAATCTATTTATATAAACTAACTACTGTATCCGGTAATGCCCTTGAAAATTATTAGAACCAAATTTTTAAAAGTAAATCGCACATTAAATTAATGTTTTTTTTTTTTCTATAATTCATTAATATTAGTAAGTAAGGAATATAAAGTTCGATCCCCACCTAGCCCTCAATTTATTCATGCAAGAGGTGAACAAATCTCAGTACGTCGTCCCTCGGAGAGGACATTATGCTGTCGGTCTCGAGCCTGTACGATGTCAGGTATCCTTAAAGATCCCTATTCTAAATGCACTTGGGTTGGGCAAAATTTAGGACTCCAATGTAGAATCTGTAGAATTACCGATCAAACAAAAAGTCGGTACACGCCTGACGTTATAACCCGCTAGGGGATCGATTAACAAAAAAGAATATAAAAAATCAGTTAAAAAAATTGATACTTGCATTGGGACATTCTACATTGGGAATCCTAAATTTTGCTTAAACTCAAGGGTTATTTAGAGTAGAGGTCTTCAACAAGTAACTGACATTGTACAGGCTTGGGACCGACGACTTAACAACGTGCTTGGGAGAGACAACGTGCTTAGATTTTTTCACCTCAGGTGTGAATAAATTGAAAGTCAAAGTGTGTATCAATCCCGGATCTATCATTCCAGAGGGAGCACGTAAGCGACTGGATTAGTCTGACCCCCGCTGTCCAGAATAGTTCTTATGTAGCAAACCGACTATGAATATTGAATTCTGATTCCAGCAATTATAACAGTTAAAGGATTACTAGTTGCACTTTTACAAAATCTGATATACTGGATTTTATCTGACTCGAACTGCAGCTGCTAAACGCGATACCAGTCGGTCAGTCTCTCTGTGTAGCACCAAAATAGGACCGTCTCGCCTTTCATAATTTATCATATCCGCACTTCTGTGCTACTAAGAATATGCACAGATTTACAATTTTGTGCTGCCGATAAATGCAATACAATATTAAAATAGGGCTAGTGCTTAGAAATTAATTAATACAACCAAACAAATAATTGTTAATTAATGATCAATTAATTGTAATATCAAACAATTTATTCAAATGAAGGTAGTTTTGTCATTACTTCGTTTGCACTACCTTCAATATCGTAATTTATATCTGCTTGTTTAATGAACTGTTGACTATGTGCATAGGTCTTGACTATAGATTGAACAAGTCAAACACCCAAAGTTTTATTATATAAAGAATTCTTAAATAATTATTTTTATAAATTTCAGAGGTATGGAGTACTCAAAAATAATTCTCTCTTTTTTTTTAATTTGCATTGATACTATAAAATACATTGTCATAATAATTCATTCTGTTAATTAAAAGAATTCTGAGTAAAATATTAAGTCATCTAATTATTAGTAATGATCAATTGATTTGAAGGCATGTACATGAGCTACTTCTATATCATAAAAGTAACGCAGAGTAATTCTTTTAATACTTAAAGGTTTTTCTGTTTTTGTTAACCAAAATTTTTGCAACTGATGCTGTCAATTTGTTTTGTGATGGTTATGTTGTCACTTACAAATATTATTATTTGGCTAAAATTCTCATATTACCATTAGTAAAAAATTTGTCATTTTTAATGTAATATTATTCTGTCAATGTTGAAATGTTTTAATGTTGTAAATTCATGAAATATTTGTATTCAGATAATACCTGACATGATGTTTTATGTTTCTTTAATTACCGAAGATGTGAAATAAAAATAGTAGCCTATTATCATAAGGAGCAAAAAAGTACATTTCCGTCGCTCCAATATTACCCCAAAAGAAGGAAATTTTAAAATATACTAAGGACTATATATCTAAAAATTAGATGTGTTAAAGAGTGCAATATCTAAATTGATTACAACATATTTGCTGGACAACCATTCTTTAACCTGGTGAGCATCATACGCTATATGGTTGTTGAAGTTCGTTTTAATACTTTTAGGAATTTTACATCCATACATATCACATTACCTCTTTAAAAATGTTTAACTTTCTTGTATTAAACCTTAAAAACAAGTTTGACTCGATTCTGTTAAAAAAATTTAAGTCAATGTAAACAAATCCGGTTATCCATTATTTCAATTTAAACTTTCAGATTTTATAGACTCACTAAATTTTACAGGAATCAAAATTGCTTGAAACTTTTTCCATAGCATATCAATTTAAATTTCATTTTTTGGGAAAAAAATTATTGTTCTATAACTGGACGTTTTGAATGATTAAAAAACAATCTGAAATCATTAAATGTACGATAACGCCAATGTTGCCTTGTAATTTCAGTGAAAATGTATTGAGCTCATTCTTTAAAATGGTGCGATCTTTTGTTACACATTACGTTCCGTCACAGTACGACCTGTATCGTGTTCACAAGATTCAGAATCAATCGTAAGTCGAAATTGTTACATTTTACTTAAAAAAATATCTTTTTGGTAATTGAAAAATTCTAAAAAAAATGTCAGTTATAACTGCTGTCTGTTTCATAATAAACTCAAAATTTGAACACTCTAAAGTTAGTACTTTAGACGACAAAAATGTCCGAAATCACATATTTTGCCAAAATGTTGCTTTTCTATTATAGAATATTGCCTACAAACAGTGATGGACTTTCTTTTCTGTAGTGTATCCATAACTTTTGAATACACACTCGCCCACACAGACACAGACATTACCGAAATGTCAAAAAAAAAAAATACTTTGATCTCTCAAAACATGTATATCCGTAAAAATTTCCTGATTGAATTTTGTCACGATTGCTATACATAACTCATAGTAAAGTAAGAATAATATTATTGCATAAATAACAAAATTAGGTGCATCAACAACGACTCGATAATGTTTCTTATTTTTATTTGAACCTTTAACCAATTCATTTGTTTTGGGTTATGAATTTTTCATTTATAGGCATGTACGTCGCAGGTCCAGAATATAGACCTACTATAGTTGAATTTACTATGAAATCAGTAAGTCAATGTGAATTGTAGTAGGACTTGTTAGTCAGTTTATGTTACATTGGTGGTTGTTCGATCTTGCGGTTCTAGTTATTTGCCACGGAAGAATAGTCCAATCAAAAGGAAAAGTAATCAAATCTCAGATAGGATTTAGAGCGAAAATTATGGAAAATACGTGCAAGTTGGTTTGGATGTGATGTAATTTTTATGTATATCGAAGTGCTCCAGATAATAATTAAAATACTTATATTCAGGGGAAGTCACTTGTTAAGTGCAACGGAGTTTGTTAGAAATTCCGTCACCAATTTGAGGACTCTTTCCGTTTATGATTGAATCGCAGGTATAATGAAGTATTGTCTATGTAAACAAGTTGTCACAACTGGAGTACCATCATACTCAAAATTGACTTTGTGTGGCACAAACTTTCAGGTGATGTGGTATTGAAAATGAAGAATAAATAATAATAACTCAATACTACTTTCTTAAGTAATATTTCCGAGTAAATAATAGTATTATTGTATAAGTTTTGTGATTTTTTTTTATGTGCTTTTACTGGATTAGGAATAAATCGTATTTAAACAACTCTGATTAAGTTGATGCAGACATTAAAGAACAGGTAGTGAAATATAGGAATAGTGAAGTTCTGCTTTGGTAAATGATAAGCGGCAAAGTGCATAATCTGACATCCTTCTTTCTTCCAGCACTCCTGGTAAGAAAAAAAAGAAAAATCTGTTTGTGTCATCTAAAAATTCATGTTCCATTGTAAATTCTTGATGTAAAATTCAATTAATTTTTGTGCATTAATAATCTTTACAGTGATATTATTACAATTGGTAGTTACTATTTCAATTAAATCTCTCGGAAAGATTGTAGTCCTGAATTTATTAATTCAGGTTTTTATTAACAGAATTATTTTATTAACAGAATCAATTCATAATAATTTTTGAAAAAATGTGCAGTTGTAATCCAGTAAATGAAAGCCAAGTGACGTCTCTCATTAGATTAATTTTTATATAACTACAAATTAAGGTGAAAAATTGTATATACATGTTATAATGAAGCCCCAGTAATCAAGAATACATTGTTTTCATTAGTTTTGATAGAATCAGTAGAAGGTGACGTTTTTTCGTTGTTAAGGGAGACCAATATTATTGGAATTAAGTTGAGCAAACAACAAAGTGAATGGAATAGGAAAGACAAATAGGAAGCTTAAATTAGCAGTTGTTGTGACACTGATAGACACGGGATTGGCTCCGAAGTTACAAATTACTCGGAGCTTTCTTTATCCTAGGATTTACACCCCTCCATCCATGATATCAGAGTCTACAACCCACTTTACTTGTTTATTGCATTTGCCGGTACCTTTCTTTTCAACACAAAATAATCGACAAGTTTAGAACAATTTGATTTTAAACATTATTTCTTTTACGCTTCAATGTGAAATGAAGACATTTTGAACGTTGTCAATTGACCAAATCCCGTTATATTTACAATTTTATAGTTTCTGTTAGCAATTATAAAATTAAAACAATTTTTCTAAATATCTACATATATAAGTTTTTGTTGAGATTATTTAAAGAAGTTATGTATTGTTATTTCTCTAAATAATTTACTTGTTACTTTTAAATTCTTCAAAGATTTTAAAAACAATGATGACCCGCTACCTCCTGTATGTATGTCTGCAGCCACTAACCAAAAGTGTTTACTTTGAAGGATTTACTAAATGTTTCGTCCTCTTCAAGTTTGTGGTTTTAAAGATTCACTTGCTGATAACATTTCTAAACAATTAAGAAAAAAATGTGTTTGTCTTTAAGATTTTATACTTCAGAAAAAAAAGATAGTTTATTTCGTCAGATAAAGAAAATTAGAACCGCATATCATTTTACTCTACCCTTCAAAAGTCTTTAGTCAAATTAAAATTCTTTAGCTTTATATGTAATTAGTTATATTTTATATCTTTATAAAATGTTGTAAAAGAAGGTAATTATTAAAGAGTAAAACTTTTATAAATCAAATGAAAATGAAGATATCATTGATGGTCAAGTAGAAAAAATTATAAAGATCACATTTTATCCTCAGATGAAAAAAATTGTAAAAATATCATTTTTGGTTTTTGATATGTATTATTCAGGTATAACATTTCAGCAAGCTTGGTCAAGCAAACAAATGTTAACTTATGTTTTAACATAAACGCCTTATGAACAGAGCAAATTCATATTTTAAATATACTTAAATATAAATATAATTAAAAATACTTTTTTTCATTTATGGACTAGACATTTAATAATAATATTGAAACGCACACAAAACTGCTACTCACATCTCTAAGAAGTTTATATTTTCAATATTCCTAAAACTACTAATAACGTTGAGTTTACAGTTCCTAACATATAATCTTTTATGTTCAGACATATACCTTCAAATGTTATAAAATTTTATACATATGAAGAAAACACCAAAGAGATTAAATAAAAAAAAATAAATTATCATTTTAATTTAATTCTTATCGTATTTCCTTCATTAATTGCATCACGTGTTATTGCGATTATACACATGTATGTGTAAAACCTACATATACTAATACAATTTTAAATAATATATGTAACGTATATATATATAAAGATTTCACATAAACACGTGAATAACAATCAATGATCAAACCACAATAAGAAATGGGAAAACAAGACTAAGATCTTTCAACCCTAACAAGCGGTCTTCGTCAGAGTTGGTTTTTGACTCTGACGAAGACCGATTGTTACGGTTGAAAGATCTTAGTCTTGTTTTCCCATTTCTTATTGTGGTTTGATCATTCATATATATATATAAATTTTACACAAACACGTGAAATAACAATCAATGATCAAACCACAATATGAAATGGGAAAAAAAAGACTAAGATCTTTCAACCCTAAGAAGTGGTCTTCGTCAGTTGGGTTTTGACTCTGACGAAGACCGCTTATTACGGTTGAAAGATCTTAGTCTTTTTTTCCCATTTCATATTGTCTTTTGATCAGTGATATATATATAACAAGATTTCACATAAACACGTGAAATAACAATCTATGATGAAACCACAATATGAAAAGAGAGAAAAGACAAAGATCTTTCAACCGTATCAAGCCGTCTTCGTCGGAGTCAAAAACCCAACTGAGTTTTTTTGACTCTGACTTTTTTTTGAGTTTTTTTTTTGACCCAATTCAGTTGGGTTTTTGACTGTGACAAAGACGGCTTGTTACGGTTGATATATATATCTTGTATATGTATGTAAGACACATACAGAATTGAATAGTACATAAAGTTATTCACATTACAGTTTAATTGCAGCAACATAGTTCCATAAATAAAGTATTAATATTTAGGATGACCTCGTGTTACTTTCTTGTAATCTCTATATGAAATATAGTAGAATGTGTTCTAGTCAAAATTTTATATCGAGTATTCAACAGAAATACACGGTTTGAAGTCCCTGATTCCAATAAAATAGGTTTCACAAATTTATTTGTCTGACGTCGATATTTCAGCAGAATGTCATGAAAACAAAGTCAATTATAATTATAAGATTTCATATTTAAGATACTGGCCCTGAAATGGTACCGTAAGCCTGCCACCAACATTACACTAATTAAATGTTATTTAATTGGAAAATAATTATTATTATTACAATTTTGTTAAACATTTTTCGCATAATTTTGTTTAAAATTGTCGTTAATTTGGATTTTTAGTAGATATTTTATTTGTAGAGGGTGCTATCCGGGAATGATTTCTTCTGCAGGGCCAAAAGTTTAGAGGAGTTCCTGATTGGGAATAAATAATGTTTTAACTGTCCAGATTATGTTGATGCAGACATTAAAGAACAGGCAGTAAAATATAGATAACAAACATTAAAATATTAATAAATATAAAAAATTTAAATTGGTATGTATATTCAGATATATCAACATAAATTATGATTTTAATTTAAATTTTTAATTTAATATGTGTATGTGTGTGTGTGTGAGTTTTTTTGTTGAGCAAGATATTTCAAAAACCAGAAGAGTTGTAATAACTATATTTTATATTTAAGCTAGTGTTAGCATTGAGCTAGAAGAATAAACTGTGTACCAATATTACGTTTTTTTAGAAGATTCTTTATTTGAAATGAACTCGCATTTTTGTGCAATTTAGTAGAAATCTGTTCACTTGATTTTGATTTTTAGCCGAAATTTATAATAACTTATTATTTAACATACTAAAAATTTATTTTTTGTCATGAGAAAATAAATTTTTATATTTATTAATATAAAAATATATATTTTATATATTAATATCAATTTTCTTGTAATCTCTACATGAAATATAGTAGTAGGCATTCTGGTCAAAATTTTATAACGAGTATTCAACAGAAATACACGGTTTGAAGTCCCCTGATTTTAACAAAACAGGTTTCATCAATTTGTTTATCTGATTATTTTATTAAAATAACCAACCAAACTAGTAAGTTAAAATGATAACTTTATTCCTTGGAAGAATAAGGTTATTATTTTAATATAAGTATACAATAAAATGGTTGAAGATGTATTAAAATTGTCATTTAATGTGTTTTCTGGTCAATCAGACCAGACCGTGTTGAAGAAGTCAACAAGGAGCATTGACTTTTTCTTCGTCTTTACTTGGAATCCTTTAACAAGGTACAGATGTGGTGTTGTTAATAATTCATTTGAGTGACATTGATAATCTCAGTTGATGACTGGATGTAATAAATAATGAAGAGTAAATTAAACAAACTCTTTGGATATAAATTTATATTTATTTCATTTAGTTTACTTTCTTGACTTGCAATAACTTGTTAAAGTTTGAATACTACAACTTCTCCGGCAACAGTCATCATGAACGCCTCTTCGAAATCGGTTACTGCGATTTCGGGTCCATACATCAAACCAATTCTTCGGCAACACACCATCTCTACTTTTATCCAAAATATATCCAGTATAATTTTGACTAAAATCGTCTAATCCGTCTGAAATAAAAATGAATTTTATCAACATTTTTAATTTGTTCAATATATAATTACACAAGTTAATATATTTAACTATTATTTTTCTTTAAATCAATCTAATTAATTTAAAAAATAAGGAGATAGTATAAAAAATCCTTTAATTATATAGAAAAAGAAGTGCTCATACTTATACGTGGATGATATTTTTTTATAATTTTACCAGTTAAACATACTATTATTGTTTATAGCAGAAGATGTAATGCCGTTTATCAGAATTTCAAGAAGAGATGATTTGTGATGCTCTTTGCCTGGTTAATTGTCAGTTTCCTTAGTGAAACTAGAACGAGAACAAGATCCGAATCCGTTTGAGTAAGCAGAAAAAATTGCGAGATTACTTTCAAAATAGAAGGAAAATAAACAGTTTGTTGCAGTATTAATTTCAGTGCTATAAATATAACTACTGGGTTAAAAAAAATCGATTCACTACAAAAAATTTACATGAATTTTAAATATCTAATCATTTGACAAACAGAACTCAGACAAAAAAGTCAAACAACTCAGAGAAGGAGAAAAAATAGTGGATGTAACTTTGTTGAAGTATATAGATTACTGGACATTTTTGGAGGAATATGGTTGTTTAGAATGGTCTCTAACTCCTTGTTGTGCTATGAACCGGCTACATGTAAAATCAGAGTAAATCAACCATAAGGCAGACGAAGCACATGCTTGGAGCTCAAGAGAGAAAAGCACCTCACAATTAAGAATGTGGTGTAAAGAAATATGATTCATAAAGATTTGCAACAAAAAACATAATACTAATGCATATGAATCGTCATTTTTTTTTGTGTTGTTCATGGCTATCTCTGGTGATCCACTTTGCAGGAGCCAGATCAGTACATTCTCACCTCTGCCTGACAAGAAGAGCATCGCATTTCTCTGAACATGTTGCTACTGCCGTCAAAAAGGCACCAAATTCTCCATAATGAGAGAGTGATTCAGACATTTAGTGGTGCTTGTCTTGATAATATGAGCAACACATAAACTTTAGAGTGATTGTGGGTGAGTTTCAAAAGTTCACCCACATGTAATTAACCCACAAAAATGTTTATTAAAAAAAAAAAAAGGAAAACATATCATAATATGATACTGTTATATTAAAGAAATATTCATCATTTGTATGCTTCAACAATTTTTTTAAATTGAACTATAATCACTAGTTTGTTTGATATTAAAGATAGATATCAAATTTTAATCGATGAACATATTTAGTTACGAACCAAACGTTGATTGAACTAAAAGTTTTCTAATTTTGGATTCCCAGTTTAGAACACAAACCCTGGAGATATTCATGAAAACAATAACATTATATATTTATAATCTTGTCATCAGGTTTCAACAGATATATGGCCAAAAAGTGTTGAATTACTATCAAGTAAGTAATCTTAGATCGCTATTTTAGTCGACCTAGTAAACGGCAAAAAAAATGAAAATTCACATAAACACAAAAATAAAAAAAAGCACTATGGTGAATATGAATTCATCTCCTAAGAACCAGGTCTAGCGCCAGCCTAGGGCTTTGCGTACTCACCTCTGGTCTGGTAGATCCTAGGTTCGAGTCTCACTCTGATCTCGATTTCTTCAAGTGGAAGATGAAAAAATTTGAATATGTCGTCCCTCGGAGAGGACGTTAAGCTGTCGGTTCCGAGCCTGTACAATGTCAGGTATTCGTTAAAAAACCTTACTCTAAATACAGTTGAGCTGGATATAATTTAGGGCTTCCAATATAGAATCAACTCGGTAATGTCGCTAGTCCATTATTAAAACAGGTGCCTATTATAGGTGCATATTAAAGAACCACACTTTCTGCCCTAGAACAGCACTAAACAGTGGAAGTCTATAAGTGTGGGCGAGACTAGAACTAGAAGGTAAAGTCTTAAAAGTGAAGGCACTGGAAAATAATAGACTAACTGAAAGGGAAAGCCTTAAAAGTGTAGACAATAAAAAACAAACAAACTAACTAAAATGGAAATCCTTAAAAGTGTAGGCACTAAAAAACAAACAAACTAACTAAAATGGAAATCCTTAAAAGTGTGGGCACTAAAAAACGAACAAACAAACTAAAAGTGTGGGTACTAAAAAACAAACAAACCACCCAATTCATACCCTTTCTCAAAGACGTAATTCTCTTGAGGGTATGTAACCATATTACACAATAATCATAGCAGAATAGCGGAAATCCTTCATCATGATCTTTGCTTCAGTCAATTGTAAATAGTGAGTGTTAATGATTAGTCAATTTTAATGTAATTAAAATTAGAAAGTGCCTATAGTGTAGTAAAGATGAGGGAGAAGGGGAGGGAGGAACATTTTGACCGGGATGACACGTACCAAGAAGCATCATTTTTGAGCGTAATGAAATATAGGAAATAGAAAATAAATCTAACAAAAATTTCGAATTTTATACTAGAATATAATTAAAAATATTTGTTTTGTATTCAGGGCTATATATTTTAAGTTTACCATAATCTCAGCATTTTGGCAGTAATTAGTTATTTTGCTTTGTTTAGATTTATTTATTTTATCATTTGAGGCATGCATTTCAGCTGTATCCGCGGATCAGCATTTGAATGCACATTCTTAAAGTAGTGAATACAATAATTTTTCTCTTTTGAACTTTAGATTTTGAGCCAAAATATATGGCTAAAATCTATAATTTTGATGTTAATTTCAAAGCCCGGCCACAATACATATAATATCAAAACTTGATCATTGTCAGATTTTTTGCATTCGCATGTACCAAAAAAAAATTTCATTTGTACCAGTAAGGAACTTTAGCAAAAACTATATCAATGTGTTGGGTTGCTGAAAAAATAGACTGGATTTAAATTAAAACTTTTAAATATCGAAATTTGTCGATTAACAAATTTGCAGATTACAATACTGACCTGGGTGCCAGTAGAACGTGATAATAGTATATTCCTTTACTTTAGTGCGACTTATAAAGAAGACTGTTTTATCTTGCATCAACATCAATTTAATCAAGTCAGAAACGAGTTTCTTGTATAATTACTGTTTTTTCTTTTATTTATTTCTTGATACATCAATATATACTATACATCCATAAATATTAGCTGACAATTACAGCACCAGAGAAAGAAGTAACATTCAGTTTAGGAAAGAAAGCTGTTATAAGAATGCTTAACTGTATTTAAAATAAGTGGATATTTAAGTAGTCTTTATTGGATTTACAGGTAATTGTAAAATAAATTCAGTTTTCATTTATTTTATTATTTGTCATATGTATCAATTTTTTGCTTGTCTTAATGTATTTTTAAATTTATCCCTTCTCTCCCATGTCATTCAATTTTTCTTTCTCCCCTTGGCAGCAACACTGTTCGATCAAGAAAAATGTCTGATTGCCAAACTTTGCCTGACGGCTGAGTAAGTCACTCGTTCTCTTCATGACGACCAAAATCGACATATGGAAGTACGAAACTAAATTTACAGAAAGAACACACATAAAAGAGATCACAAAATACATGAGATTGACTCATTTATATATGTATACAAATGACTATATAATTATGACATTAATTTTGAAATTAATTATGCGATAATTATGAAAAGATGATTTTTACTACTTAGGATCTAATGAACGTGAATAACTTTTCTTTAAAAATATATACATATTAAAAAATTAAACCTAAAATGAGTTGATATTTTTTTATAATAATATCAATAAATTATTTCTAATATATGAAAAGCGAACTGGTCTACTTACAAGCATCAGATCTTTTGAACATGTGGTTGTAGTATCCTTTGCAAAGAGATTCTAGGGTTTCTTCCAATTTAGAACCACAAATCTTTCTCGTAAAGTTAAGTCCGGTTCGTTTAATGTTAGCATCACTTCTTAGAATGATGATATAAATAGTAATAACAAATAGCAAACGTCGCAACATCTGCAACAAACATATGTATTTCTAAGATAGACATCAAATTAACATTTCATAATATGAGTTAATGAATAAATACTAATCTGAATTACATTAAAGGGTTGTTATAATTACAAACTAGAAAGCTCAGAAGTAAAAAAAAGTGGTAAAATAGAAATATAACAGTATAATTTTTAGCCTTCATATTTATGATAAAACCGCACTTAAATAAAATTAAAATACAACCATGTAACAAATATTTACTGCCCTTTGTGCTATTCAAGGGCCCAAACTTATGGTTAATTTCATAATTTGGCACATTAACTATGGATGAGCTACTTTACCCGGGTTGCCAAGGGTTTCTCCAATAACTGCTGACCATGTCCAATGTTGTTTGTCTTCGGAGGTCTAGTGGAAACAATTCAGCATTTGAATGACCATTTGTTTTTTTTTAAACTAATAAAAAAAAGTAGTCATCCTTACTGACTGAAGCGACATGCCCTGAATATAAGTACGATATTATATTCAGGAATAGAAACAAAAATCTACAGTGTAGAGTAAAAAGCTAATGAAACAGTCTCCACATACCAAAATTTAATCGTATAAACAACGCGTTTCGAACACGTAGTTTTCTTTTTCAGTCATTAACTACAAAATACAATGTCATCAGAGAGTTCTCTATAGTACAAAGTAAATATAGTACAAAATAAAATAAGGAAGAGAGTACGAACTTAAGGGTGAGTGTCAGTTGTACCACAGACACTCTCCCTTAGGTTCGTACTCTCTTCCTTATTTTATTTTATTTTTATTTTGTACTATATTGACTTTGTTATTTTTTTTAGCTTTGAATTTAGTATATACAGGTATTTATTAATTGCAAAAACATTGCAAAAAAATCACCACAATTATAATATAAACTAACAATATGAAACATCAATCTCAAGTGTAAAACACTTGCTGTACGACCGGTTGCTTTGATTTAGTGGAACCAATCTCCATCACAATTCCCTAGCACAGGCCAATTCAATTTTTATAATTATACAAATTGTAATCAAAATTAAAAAAATGAGCCACGAAGTAATATGTTTGTTTCATGATCATCACTCTAACTTCACACTCTTATTCTGAAATTAGCTTCTTCTCTCCGTGGTCTTGGATTTTAGAAACGAAGCAGTACGCAGTATTTTGCCTTTTCTGACTCTCCTGCCTTCAACTATTCTTACCTATTTTCACATTCTTCTACATATCAACTTCTTTATATTCTTCCTTTTTAATCATTTGGTTCTAAAATTATTAAATAAGACAGTTTATGTTTAATTACTTTTCTATTTTGTTTGCCAATATTTCAATTTGAAAAATGTAATTGTGTTTTCTCTTTTCTTTTCAATTCTTTTAACTCAATTTGTAATTTAAGTTTTTTTTTTCAAAGAGTTTGCTGTCATCAGTTCTTCATAATTTCTCTATTTTATGATAATCCATTGATGCTATAAACAAATAACAAACATAGCAGTTATCTTTTTAATTATAGCATTCCTCAATAACGTTGTTTTTACCACATAAAATAACATCTACTACTAGTTTCCTTCCAATATTATATCAATTCCATAAACTCTGTTTTATATGTTGATGCGGTTTATACAGATATTGCTAAATCATATTATGATGTCGAGCATCTTATACTTTTGAGTTGTAGGCTGCTGGTATCTCAGGAGACATGTTTGCTCCTAACACGTTCTATTATACTTGGTATCCCAAAATGCCATTAGAAATTATAGAACAGTAGAAAATACCATTATTAGTACAGTGTTAAGTAAATGCCTCTGTATACACTACATTAGCTGTCTGTCCTTCAGGCTCATGGAAGAACAAACAGTTGGAACTTCTGACTTTTGAGTAAGTAAACTATAGTTGGCCATGTGAGAAAAACTTGGTTTCGCTAACTTGAATTTCTGCGTTAGATATAGTTTCCCTTTGCAACTTAGTTAACGTCAATGCGAAATAGACTCTGAAAGGACTTTGCTATCCATTCAGCGGAAACAATAGTGGCTCGGAATCAATGGTATGCGTGGTATACACACAGACTCCCCAGTACCACACCCAGTCATGATGTCCGCCTCTATGACATATCTGTGTAGAGCACGAACTCAGAGTCGTGTCCCGTTGCACAGTTTTGGAGCACTCACGTTTCGTAACATGAAATTTGTTACTGCTGCTAAATTGCAGCATTATTGGTGCTCCTACTTTAAGTTTTTACTCATGAGCAGGTTGTCCAGGAGAAATAAATTCAGTCAAGAAATTCCGTTCGATAATGAACTGCTTCCTCACCACTAATCACTCTCTTTACTAGCTTGTAAGTTTTTTCCTCGGTATGATATAGAGAAAGAACTTGTTTGTTGATTTTTTTCTGCCTGTTCATATTAAGGGCTGAGAATTGCTCATTCACAAAACTATTTATTCTTAATAGATAGTACAACCTCAACTCTGGGAAACACCTTTTCAATGATATTCATATCTTTATAAATAAAATAATGATTTTGTCTGTACATTGCTTAGAACTGACTCATTTCAAGTTTTCTTTACGTTTCATACATTGGAGAAACCGAATCCACCCTTAGAAAAATTTCTGTCGGTTTGTCGGTTTGTCCGCAAAACTTTGTCACAGGTAAACTCAGCTACCATAAGACATATAAAGCTGAAACTTTTACAGTAGATTTGTGTAGGTCTAACTTAAAATATAGGCTATGAATTGATTGGAAATTCAACGTAGAAGTGAAGTTATGGACGTTTAACGGAAAAATGTTTGTCACAAGTAAACTCAGCCACCATAAGACATAGCAAGCTGAAACATTGACACTGGATTTGTGTGGGCATAACTTAAAATATGGGCTCTAACTAGATTATTAATTCAATACAGAAGCGAAGTTATGGGGCTTTTAGCTGTATTTTCCTAACTTCACAGACAAGTTTGTTTTGAAAATACACAGGTGTGGCAAGTAGGTATTGTTAGTTGATTTTAATTTCAATTGAGCATATGAATATATTGCGTATTTGACATCATTGAAATGGTGTTTCACAGAGTTAAGGATGTACTATCTATTGAGAATAAATGTTTTGTAAACGAGCAATTCTCAACTCTTAATATGAACAGGGTGGAAAAATCAACAAACAAGTTCTTACGCTATATGAAGCCGAGGAAAGAACTTACAAGTCAGTAAAGAGATTGGATTAGTGACGAAGAAGCAGTTCATTATGTAATTGAATTTCTTGACTCTGAATTTATTTCTCCTGGACTGCCTGCTCATGAGTAAAAACTTAAAGTAGAGCACCAATCATGCTACAATTTAGTAGCAGTAACAAATTTCATGTTACGAAACATGAGTGCCCCAAAACTGTGCAACGGGACACGACTCTGAGTTCGTGCTCTACACAGATATGCCATAGAGGCGGACATAATGACTGGATGTGGTATTGGGGAGTCTGTGTGTATACTTCACATACCATTGATTCCGAGCCACTGTCTGTTTACGTTGAAATTATTGCAAAGTCGGGTCAGAGTCTATTTCGCAATGACGTTAACTAAGTCGCAAAGGGAGACTTCATCTAACGCAGGAATACAAGGTAGCAAAACCAAGTTTTTCTCACATGGTCAAATGTAGTTTACATGCTCAACGGTCAGAGGTTTCAACTCTTTCTTCTACCATGAACCTGAAGGACAGACAGCTAATGTAGTGTATAAGCTGGAGGCATTTGTTTAACACTGTAGTAATAATGGTATTTTCTACTATTCTATAATTTCTAATGACATTTTGAAATACCAAAAATGACGGAACTTCTGATTCCTCCGTGGTATAGCCGAAAGGCAATAGGCACACGGCAATAAACCAAAACAGGAACTTCTGATTCCGTCAAAGACGGGTACGTTTGCTATGTATTATATATAACTGTCAACATTTTTTTAATTTAATATTTGCTTAATAAATACACTGGTAATAATGTAAGGTATGGGACCAGAGTAGCCCAGTGGCTTGCGTGATCGCCGATGACAGTAGTGCAAATGTATTATAAATAAATGTACAAACAAATATTTTTTTGAATTTAAAATGTGGATAATATAAAAGATGGTAATAAAGTAAAGGGATCTAGCCAGGGTTGCCAGTAGCTTGCTTGCTCGCCGATGACAGTAGTGCAAATGTATTATAAATAAACACAACAAAAATATTTTTTTTTAATTTAATATTTGCGTAATATAAACACTGGTAATAAAGTAAGGTATGGAACCAGAGTAGCCCAGTGGCTTGCGTGCTAGCTTTTGACTGGGAGCACGTTAATTAGAAGTAACTCATTTCAAGTTTTCTTTACGTTTCATACTTCAGAGTAGCCACATGTACCCTTAGAATAATTTCTGTCTGTCGGTTTGTCCACAAAATATTGCTACCATAAGACATATAAAGCTGAAACATTGATTGTAGATTTGTGTATGTCTAACTTAAAATCTAATCTTTGTATACAGAGGCTTTTTTTTAGCACTGTACTAATAATGGTATTTTCTACTATTCTATAACTTCTAATTGTAGTATTAGTATAATACTATAATTGATATTTTGGAATACCAAGTATAATAGAATTTTTGATTCCGTCAAAGACGGGTACGTTTGCTAGTGCTCCAATAAAATTAAAATCAACTAACAATACCTACTTGGTATACCTGTATATTTTCAAAATAAACATGTCTGTGAAGTTAACAAAATACAGCTTAAAGTCCCATAACTTCGCTTCTGTACTAAATTATCAATCTATTTAGAGCCTATGTTTTAAGTTAGGCGTACACAAATCTAGTGTAAAAGTTTCAGCTCGCTATGTCTCATGGTGGTTGAGTTTACTTGTGACAAACGTTTTTACTTTAAACGTCCATAACTTCACTTCTGCATTGAATTTTTAATCAATTTAGAGCCTATATTTTAAGTTAGACTTACAGAAATCTACTGTAAAAGTTTTAGCTTAATATGTCTTATGGTGGCTGAGTTTACTTGTGACAAAATTTGCGGACAAACAGACAAACTGTCAAACCGACAGACAGCAATTTTTGTAAGGGTGGATTCAGTTTCTCCAATGTATGAAACGTAAAGAAAACTTGAAATGAATCAGTTCTAAGCAATGTACAGACAAAATTATTATTTTATTTATATATATAAACATACATAGTTTATAAATATATATAAAGATTTCACATAAACACGTGAAATAACAATCAATGATCAAACCACAATATGAAATGGGAAAACAAGACTTCGTGAGAGTCAAAAACCCAACTGGATTTTTGGTGAGTTTTCTGACTGACCAACTGACAAAATTGGTCAGTTTTTCATTTTCATATTGAAACATTCAAAGCTGGCGTTTTCGTTTTATTTAAAACGTTTGCATGGCCTGAAGTATGGAATTTTGTACATGATAAACTATGAACAATTACTAATTAAGGATTTAAAGCAACTATCACTTGAATCCAAAAACCCAAAATCAGTTGGGTTTTTGACTCTGACAATGACCGCTTGTTACGGTTGAAAGATCTTAGTCTTGTTTTCTCATTTCATATTGTGGTTTAATCATTGTTTATATATATATAAGATTGAATTTACGGCCTATTGTTTTTTTAATTCATTTCTTGGATAACCTTTCCAAAGTCCTTTTAAAGTCCTTTTAGGATAATCAAAGAGTTTTTTAAATTCACGAGGAACTAGGTTCATTAACTCACCATACGTTTTGTTTTCAATGATTATATTTCTTCCGAAGTTTCGGTCGTCTTCGGCCAACTTCCGGGTGCAAAATGTATATACAATATCTTAAATCTTATTGAACTTAAACAATGTTAAACACTTAAATATAACACTTGAAGTTCATAATGAACTACTAAATCGAATGTAAACATTTAAACTGGCTGGTTGGAAAAGTTAACCAAGAAATTAATTAAAAAAACACTAGGCCGTAAATTCAATCTCAAATGTATTAACAAAGGACTTTTTCCTAAATATATATATTGGTATACTTTGGGAGCAGACCTTCTTTTAAACATACCTCATTAAATATCTTGCCAACATTAAGTTTAGTATGTTTCCTACATACCTTTTCAAGATTTCTAATGCTACTTTTCCATCTTTGTGGTATCATATAAATTAACTCTCCGATTTTTTTATTTTTATATGTATTTTCCATATTATACAGGTCCGACGTTTCGGTCTACGTTGACCATCATCAAGGATTCTTTATACAAGGTTTTTTACAATTCTAATAAATATTTATTTACAATAACAATTACATCACTTCTATCAAACATAACTAATAATAAAATATACTTTTAAAATCTCTACCTTAATAAACATTAGTAACAGGTTTGTTTCAAAATTCCCTACATGAACTTTTACACAACATTATTAAAATCACCATACAGTTATGTTTTTTTCACGAATGTAACTTTAAAATTCTGGAAAAACAACTGGACTGATCATTAAGGTTCGGCTTCTTTTCCTTTATACATAATGATTCAATTATATGCAGCCTTGTGTGGTTATTATCTCCATATAATACTTAAGTAGACCGAAACGTCGGACCTGTATAATATGGAAAATACATATAAAAATAAAAAAATCGGAGAGTTAATTTATAAGATACCAGAAAGATGGAAAAGTAGCATTAGAAATCTTGAAAAGGTATGTAGGAAACATACTAAACTTAATGTTGGCAAGATATTTAATGAGGTATATATATATATATATATATATATATATATATATATATATATATATAAAGATTTCACATAAACACGTGAAATAACAATCAATGATCAAACCACAATAAGAAATGGGAAAACAAGACTAAGATCTTTCAACCGTAACAAGCGGTCTTCGTCAGAGTCAAAAACCCAACTGAACACTAGATGCAGAAAACATCTGGTGAGGAGTTGAGAAGAGTGGGAGGGAAGAGTGGTATTTTAAAAGGGTGAAAGCGCAGGAAAGGACTAATATCCAGAAACCACTTTCTGACTCTGACGAAGACCACTTGTTACGGTTGAAAGATCTTAGTCTTGTTTTCTCATTTCATATTGTGGTTTAATCATTGTTTATATATATATAAGATTGAATTTACGGCCTATTGTTTTTTTAATTCATTTCTTGGATAACCTTTCCAAAGTCCTTTTAAAGTCCTTTTAGGATAATCAAAGAGTTTTTTAAATTCACGAGGAACTAGGTTCATTAACTCACCATACGTTTTGTTTTCAATGATTATATTTCTTCCGACGTTTCCGTCGTCTTCGGCCAACTTCCGGGTGCAAAATGTATATACAATATCTTAAATCTTATTGAACTTAAACAATGTTAAACACTTAAATATAACACTTGAAGTTCATAATGAACTACTAAATCGAATGTAAACATTTAAACTGGCTGGTTGGAAAAGTTAACCAAGAAATTAATTAAAAAAACACTAGGCCGTAAATTCAATCTCAAATGTATTAACAAAGGACTGTTTCCTAAATATATATATTGGTATACTTTGGGAGCAGACCTTCTTTTAAACATACCTCATTAAATATCTTGCCAACATTAAGTTTAGTATGTTTCCTACATACCTTTTCAAGATTTCTAATGCTACTTTTCCATCTTTGTGGTATCATATAAATTAACTCTCCGATTTTTTTATTTTTATATGTATTTTCCATATTATACAGGTCCGACGTTTCGGTCTACGTTGACCATCATCAAGGATTCTTTATACAAGGTTTTTTACAATTCTAATAAATATTTATTTACAATAACAATTACATCACTTCTATCAAACATAACTAATAATAAAATATACTTTTAAAATCTCTACCTTAATAAACATTAGTAACAGGTTTGTTTCAAAATTCCCTACATGAACTTTTACACAACATTATTAAAATCACCATACAGTTATGTTTTTTTCACGAATGTAACTTTAAAATTCTGGAAAAACAACTGGACTGATCATTAAGGTTCGGCTTCTTTTCCTTTATACATAATGATTCAATTATATGCAGCCTTGTGTGGTTATTATCTCCATATAATACTTAAGTAGACCGAAACGTCGGACCTGTATAATATGGAAAATACATATAAAAATAAAAAAATCGGAGAGTTAATTTATAAGATACCAGAAAGATGGAAAAGTAGCATTAGAAATCTTGAAAAGGTATGTAGGAAACATACTAAACTTAATGTTGGCAAGATATTTAATGAGGTATATATATATATATATATATATATATATATAAAGATTTCACATAAACACGTGAAATAACAATCAATGATCAAACCACAATAAGAAATGGGAAAACAAGACTAAGATCTTTCAACCGTAACAAGCGGTCTTCGTCAGAGTCAAAAACCCAACTGAACACTAGATGCAGAAAACATCTGGTGAGGAGTTGAGAAGAGTGGGAGGGAAGAGTGGTATTTTAAAAGGGTGAAAGCGCAGGAAAGGACTAATATCCAGAAACCACTTTCTGACTCTGACGAAGACCACTTGTTACGGTTGAAAGATCTTAGTCTTGTTTTCTCATTTCATATTGTGGTTTAATCATTGTTTATATATATATAAGATTGAATTTACGGCCTATTGTTTTTTTAATTCATTTCTTGGATAACCTTTCCAAAGTCCTTTTAAAGTTCTTTTAGGATAATCAAAGAGTTTTTTAAATTCACGAGGAACTAGGTTCATTAACTCACCATACGTTTTGTTTTTAATGATTATATTTCTTCCGACGTTTCCGTCGTCTTCGGCCAACTTCCGGGTGCAAATGTATATACAATATCTTAAATCTTATTGAACTTAAACAATGTTAAACACTTAAATATAACACTTGAAGTTCATAATGAACTACTAAATCGAATGTAAACATTTAAACTGGCTGGTTGGAAAAGTTAACCAAGAAATTAATTAAAAAAACACTAGGCCGTAAATTCAATCTCAAATGTATTAACAAAGGACTGTTTCCTAAATATATATATTGGTATACTTTGGGAGCAGACCTTCTTTTAAACATACCTCATTAAATATCTTGCCAACATTAAGTTTAGTATGTTTCCTACATACCTTTTCAAGATTTCTAATGCTACTTTTCCATCTTTGTGGTATCATATAAATTAACTCTCCGATTTTTTTATTTTTATATGTATTTTCCATATTATACAGGTCCGACGTTTCGGTCTACGTTGACCATCATCAAGGATTCTTTATACAAGGTTTTTTACAATTCTAATAAATATTTATTTACAATAACAATTACATCACTTCTATCAAACATAACTAATAATAAAATATACTTTTAAAATCTCTACCTTAATAAACATTAGTAACAGGTTTGTTTCAAAATTCCCTACATGAACTTTTACACAACATTATTAAAATCACCATACAGTTATGTTTTTTTCACGAATGTAACTTTAAAATTCTGGAAAAACAACTGGACTGATCATTAAGGTTCGGCTTCTTTTCCTTTATACATAATGATTCAATTATATGCAGCCTTGTGTGGTTATTATCTCCATATAATACTTAAGTAGACCGAAACGTCGGACCTGTATAATATGGAAAATACATATAAAAATAAAAAAATCGGAGAGTTAATTTATAAGATACCAGAAAGATGGAAAAGTAGCATTAGAAATCTTGAAAAGGTATGTAGGAAACATACTAAACTTAATGTTGGCAAGATATTTAATGAGGTATATATATATATATATATATATATATATATATATATATAAAGATTTCACATAAACACGTGAAATAACAATCAATGATCAAACCACAATAAGAAATGGGAAAACAAGACTAAGATCTTTCAACCGTAACAAGCGGTCTTCGTCAGAGTCAAAAACCCAACTGAACACTAGATGCAGAAAACATCTGGTGAGGAGTTGAGAAGAGTGGGAGGGAAGAGTGGTATTTTAAAAGGGTGAAAGCGCAGGAAAGGACTAATATCCAGAAACCACTTTCTGACTCTGACGAAGACCACTTGTTACGGTTGAAAGATCTTAGTCTTGTTTTCCCATTTCTTATTGTGGTTTGATCATATATATATATATATATATAACGGTTAGTAAGGACAAAATTGTGAATGATTAGATGAAAGAACACGTAGAAACAATACACAACTCACTTCAATATTTTAACCTCGTTGTCATCAGGAGAAGGAGAATGAGAAGAAGAAGATGAGTTCTGCTCGGATGGCAAACAGCAATTCATCTTCTGTTCCTATTTGCCAACTGAGGAGAACACATCTTCTTCTTCTAATGATGATTTCAGTGAAATCGAAACTTGTGAGTAAAATATATTATTTAGTAATCTATAGAATTATTTCTTCGATGTATCTGGGACAACTCCTTTATGAAATCTCGCCGTACCAAACAAAACTACTTAGAAAACTAGAAAACACCAGTAAAAATCTGGAGTGGCCTACACTCTACTTTACTATAAGTAACTTAATGTCAAATTTCTTGAGTATATAAAACATAACGTTTCATTTAAGCATAACATAAATATCTAAATAGGATATAATTATTAGCCTTTCATTCCTGAGGTAGTACAGATAGTGATTGAAGGACATATCAATTTATAAGCTTATTTTTGTACATCACAAATAATTTATTATTTGCAAATAATTTCATTAGTAAAACTACAGCAGTAATAACATTTTTGAAAAACCAAAGTGAACATTTCTTGAAACGAAATATTATCCTACAAGTGAACATGGCTATTGTTCAAATAGTTAGTAGATTTCTTACATCGTTTACTTGACATCCTTCTACATTGAATATTAAAGTAAAATTTTCAAATTTAAAACAGTAAAATACCCTTTTTTTCTCTGAAAAACATCTTAAACAGCGAAGAAAATGTTGTTTTAAGGTGATTTGTTAATTAAAGATGTACGATAATTACATTTATTAATCTCAAAAAGAAAGATTTCAATTTTGAATTATCTTTTACAATTTTGGTTTTTAACAGAATTATTATACTGGGAATTTTATGGCTTCTTAGTATTTAATAAGATCATTTTCCTTCCCCTTGTCAAATAACATATATACGAATTTTTTCACAGAGAGTGTTATTATTTTCCTGCACAATATTATTCCTCTTACATCTCATATAAGTCAATAAACAATTTAAATTATTCCTTTATTAATATCAATTTTATCTCAGTGGATTCGCTCAAAACATTTCTAAGTCAATGTAAACAATGTAAAAAAATATAAAATTATCGACAAGTATAGCAGGTGATCTCTTACTCTAGGATAAACAAACAGTTTTTATAGCGTTATTGCTCTTTCCCGTAATTGAATCTTCATGATTTTTTTTTTATGAAATGCTAATTTTTTTTCCATTTTTGGTCAAATTTTCATTATTTTTTAATGAGCCGTTTCGCGTCAAAAAAACATTTCCTAAAACAGAAATCGTACTGTAACGCCCCTTTAGCAAATGTAATTTTGAAAAAAAATATCTCAACTCATTTTCCACATAATGTTCTATTATTAGGCTTAGTTTCATTTTGATCCGTCAAATAGTATGGCTTGCATCGCTTTCATAAGGTTTGAGATTGAATTATAAGTCAAAATTTTTACATTTTATTAAAAAAAAAATATTTCCCGTTGTTTTAAAATTCTGAATTTATTTTTCGTTTGTTCCATTTGTAACCTTAAAGATAATGTCAAAATTTCAAAACTCTAGGGTTATCAGTTTAGGAGAAATAAATGTTTTCTAAAAAACGGTTTTTGGCAAAAAAAAGTGACTTTCCTATCAGGCATAATTCTTCCCAAACAATAGGGATCTTCGTCTTTATGGGGTCCATTTTTGTGTAAAATATCAACTTGATCCATCAAAGATTCTGGACCGTAGCGTGGTAACAAGCAATGCTAACACACTCACCCACCCACCCACGCACCCACGCACCCACACACACACAGACATCATCGAAAAAACTTCATAAAACGACTTCTGGGACCTCAAAACATGTAATTCCGTCAAAATCTCGAGATCGAATTTTTTCACGATCACTATACTTTACTTATAGTAAAGTAAAAAGTTGGGAATGCGGAAGCTACCATCTACTTTAATAAAATATGTTTACAAGAGAATCTGCTGCCAATATACATTAATATATATCAATGATCAAACCACAATAAGAAATGGGAAAACAAGACTAAGATCTTTCAACCGTAACAAGCGGTCTTCGTCAGAGTGAAAAACCCAACTCAGTTTTCCCATTTCTTACTGTGGTTTGATCATTGATTGTTATTTCACGTGTTTATGCGAAATATTTTTATTAATATATATGTATTACATATATATAAAGAAACCAAATACGTGGAATCAAAAAAACTAACTCTTATATTTCGTAAATGTGTCATCAGGTAGGTAGATGGTAGCCATTCCAAACATAAGACAGTCCTTGTTAGTCTTCGGAACGGCTCACATCCATCTACTACCTGATGATGACCCAATATATGTATAGTAGTGAATTTTTTTTTAACTTTTGTATGTAATTTCTTTCTGTGGGTTTGCTTTATTTAGTTCGTCGTTAACTGTATATTATTGCTTATATATACTACTAAACTAAATTGTGGTCCTCCTTTCATGTTCCAATCAAACTCTTAATGCAAACGTTTCAATTTTGTTTGAAATCATTATCATAGGCAAAAGCAAGAATATTTGGAAATGAAAAACTATTAATTTCACATTACAAGAGTAAAATATATGATTATAAAATAGCTGTGATCAAACAATCTTATAAACCTCTGGCAAAAGGAAGTTCTCATTCAGTATGAATTTTCCTTGTAATAACGTTTTATATAAACAACATTATTTCAAATTTGTTTGAATAATAATGTCCCGAAGCAAAGAATTCATCATTAAATTACAGGAAAAAAGTTAATTCCAAAGCCTTTTGAGCTATTTTAAAATGTGCTCAAGTTTGTTAGTTCAATTCATCTTTAGGACGTTTTATGAATAAAAACCACTACTTTTTATTAATAGCATTATATATATATATATATATATATATAAACTTGGTATAACATATTATATTTAAAAATATATAATCATAGAAATTAATTGTCAGAATATACAGTATGTAATCGAAAAAGCATAAACTAAATGATACAGACGTTACTAATATTATTCAACACAACAAAATTGCATATTCAAATTTTAAATCATCACTTTTTTAAGTTAAAACACAATAAAAAATTGATAAAATGAATATAAAATTCCATATATATATATATATATATATATATATATATATGGTATATGAATTCTTGAATAACATGTTCCATAGAAGAGATAGATTGAAAGCATAATTTAGTCGTAGAAAAGATAAAATGATGAAATCTCTAATTGTCAATGACAAAAGAAAAGTTTTCTAAGGGTTTATTTCTTGAAGAACAAACATATATCTTTGATATTAAAATTTATATTTGTCAGAGAAAATAAGAAAACATTTTAATAAATAATGGAATATTGCTCTCATTTACTAATGAATATAAAAATTGAATTCTACACAACTATATATTACTTTTTTTTAAAAAAAAAAAAAAAGATAACCACGATGTTTTAAAAAAGAATTGACTATCATACCAATAGTGGGATTCCTGCAGCAAATTGTCTGCATTTGATATCTGTAATATTTGAAATGGGGCAAACGGAGCTGGTGGTTGCTTATATACCAAAAGTTATTCAAGCAGAACGACAAATAATGAATATTCTAAGTGCAAAATCAATTAACAACCGCCTACCTTCACCAAAAATAGTTTAGCTAAGAGAATTCCGCAGGAATTAATCAGTATTATTTCCATTTATACAAGATGTTTCCAAGGTTATTTCAATCGATGTTTATTATTATTGAAATTGTTTTCAAATAAACATGACTTTAGATCCAATAAGAAAAATCCTCCTACTGTTTTGTATAGATAAGTTTCAGAATTTCATTTATTATTAAAATTGTATTTTTATTAAAAAAATAACAAATTTTATAAAATAGTACATTTAGAAAACATTCGTTTATACTGGGTAAAGAATAATAATAATAATTTTTTTTTCAACTTTGGTGGCTAGAAGTTGCTTTAGAAATGGTGGATAGTAGAAAACCGTGTTCCTTATGTTAATTATTATGGTAACTCCGAATGATGAATAAAAGACCTTCTGATTTGGAAGGAGAGCAATCCTTTTAAACTTGAATCATCTGAGAGTTTTGAGTTACAAGAGCAAAAATCTAAGACAGGAGGTTAAAGGATCTTACTTACTAAGAACATTTAGCTAAGAAAATTAACACCGGATATTAAGGATATTTTAGTAAGGCTCTGAATAGAGTAAAACTACGCATGACTTTACTTAGCATTCAGTACTAAGAGATCCGTTCTTATTCTTGAAGAGGATAAAAGGTTAACGTTTTGTGATCTCAAGTACAAAACTAGGGGAATGTATGGTATTAGCACGTGGTAGCGAAGATATGATAAAGGACGTAGTTTCTTTTCTAACAGCTAAAAAACTTCCTACCCAATACAAAAGATAGTTCAATGAAGCAAGAAGAATGTCTTCTGCTATGTGGTTTATCACATGAACTCTCACAGAATGCCTTATAACACATTCATGAAAAAGGATGAAAACAAATTTTCAAATCAAATTCCAAAATGAGTTTCATTGTTCAGTCAATCCCTTTTCCACTACCTTGTAAATTTGAATATTGTAAAAATTATAAGAAGACTCAATACGGGTAAAGAATATTAGTTAAAATACGAAAATATAAAAAAAGAATAGAAAAAAAAGTATGTATCCAAAGTTTGTAGTCACACTACGGTCCAGAACCTTTGATGGATCAAACTGATATTTTACAAAAGTGGGCCTCATAGTGCAGATGAGCCCTATTGTCTAGGACAGGGGTTCTCAGCCTTGTTTAGCCCATTCACCCCTCTCGCCACTTCCCATAATGTCATTCCCCCCACCCCCTATTCTTCCGAAGGTAGTATATAGACTTTTACAACTTTACAGTGATTATGATTATAACAGAATTTTATAAATAAAATGCTAAATATAATTATTGATGGATATATGAATTATTAATTCTATAATTTTTTTTTAAAATTATAATTAAGAGGTCAAAACCTATAATAGCTTTCCTCACTCTGTAAACGTACTGTGGTCACAATTCACCCCCTGAAGATCCAAAATTAACCCCTGGGGGTGAATATCACCCCCTTTGAGAACCCCTGGTCTAGGAGCAATTATGAATGATGGGAAAGTTACTTTTTTGGCAAAAACTAGTTTTTAGATTATATTTTATCCTCTAAATTAAAATTCTAGAGTCTTGAAATTTTGCGATTATCTTTAAGGCTACAAAAGCAATAAACGAAAAATATCTTCAGATTTTTAAAACAACAAGAAATATTTTTTTTCTATAAAATGTAAACATGTTGTCTTATAATTCAATCTGAAAGCTTGTGAGAGCGATACAATTCATAGAATAAAATGAAACTATACCCAGAAATAGAACTTTATGTGTAAAATAAGTTGATATAATCTTTTCTAAAACTACATTATATAAAGGGCCGTTACAGTACATTCTCTATTGTCAGAAAATTTTTTTTGACGCTAAGCGGTTCAAATAGTAAAGTAAAAGCCATGAAATTTTGCCCAAAAATGGAACAAAACATTAACAATTTATAAAAAAGAAAGCATGACATTTCAATCACGGCAAAAAGCAATAACACTATAAAAATAATTGTTTATCCTAGACTATCGGATCACATGCAATACTTGTCGAATTTATTGATATCTATTTATATTGTTTACATCGACTTAAAAATTTTTTGAGTGAATCCACTGAAATAAAATTTATGTTTATGATGGAAAAATTTAAATAATTTATTGAATTATATGAGATATAAGAGGAATAATAGTTTTACTTGTAAAAAATCACTGCCAATGAACATAAATTTCTGTTGCTTTCCATGGTATGATGGATTTGTCTCACAAAATACTCTAATGAATTACTAATAAGCATCTCCTATTTAGTCATTTATATTATAACTAAATGGAACATTTTATATGATATACCCAAGAAGTATGATATTATGTTTACTTATAGTAAAGTTGAGTGTAGGCCACTCCAGATTTTTTTTCTGGATATACATTTACAGTAACCTTATTACGGAGTTTAGCAGGCAGAAAAAAGTTAAGAGTAAGTTGGATTTTTATGATTTTTGACAAAGGAAATGAAATGTGATTTTATTAAAAACACTATCATGTAATAAAATTTCAGGAATAATAATTTTATAAAATATCAGAATGTAAAACATAATTAAAAATGGAAAATGTTCTTTGAAAAATAAATAAAATTATCCCATATATAAATCAGAAGTCCTAAATTGCTGAAAATGTTTTAAGACACTAATACATAAAAAATAAAAAAAACTACTCACTTCAAAGCAATATTAAATTAATTTATTTTCGTTCTTGATACGCGTGGCACCGCAATTATTTCTACAACACTATAACAAAATATTCTGGAGATACAAGATATATATATATATTTGTAAAAGTCGGAAAATAGTTTTTTATTTAAACATATATTGTTAAATAACTCCCCATATTAGCCTTGTATCTGTTTTCTACATAATTTATCCAATTTCAGAAATTCCTTCCTCGTTTCTTTGTCAAAACTGTAAAGGTTATCACCTATATTACTAGTCGACATGTTTTCAATGTGCCATATTCATCATCAGGATAATAATGAGTGTAATAGTGGTTTTACTAAGTTACAAGGTGGAGTCGTACAGGAATGTTGACTTAGTCATTACCCTTGAGTCAGGGAGCATTTTGGGGGATTAAGGTAGGGTGGTTGAACTCACCTTCTACCTCTCTAATCCGGGTTGGTCTGTTGGAGAATAATTTTCTGGCTGTTTTTCTTGAATTATAATTGCTTCTATTAATTGTAATTTAAAATAGCCCCTTTCTCTCGCAATAATTTTCGTGGAGTTGACCATTATCTCTCATGTGAGTTTTGCCTTATGTACTGATTCTGTATGATATTTTGGAGCACCGGCGGCTAGGTGCATTGTTATTATTCTGTACAAGGAAGATGTAGTCATTCCTATATATGAGCTTTTCCGGGCCTTTCAGCTCCAGATATTACATGAATCTATATAAATAAAACAATGATTTTGTCTGTACATTGCTTAGAACTGACTCATTTCAAGTTATCATTACGTTTCATATATTAGAGAAAACACATCCACCCTTACAAAAATTTCTGTCTGTCGGTTTGCCTGCAAAATTTTGTCACAAGTAAACTCGGCAACCATAAGACATAGCAAGCTGAAACTAAGACACTAGATTTGAGTATGTCTGACTTAATATGTAAGCATTGAATGGATTGAATACTCAACGCAGAAGCGAAGTTATGAACTTCTAAACCATGTTTGGCTAACTACGCAGACATGTTTAGTTCTTACATTAAAATAAGAACAAACAAGTTCTTACACTACAACAAGCTGAGGGAAGAACTTACAAGTCAGTAAACAGAGTGATTAGTTGTGAGGGAGCAGTTCATTATCCAAGTGAATTTCTTGACTCTGTCACTGCTCCTGGACTGCCTGCTCATGACTTGAAACTTAAAATAAGGACACCAATCATGCTGTTACGAAACTTGAGAGTCCCAAAAATGTGCAACGAAAAACGATTCCGAATTCGTACTTTGCACAGAGTGGTCATGTAGACTGATATCATGACTGGGTGTGGTACGGGGGAGTCAGTGTTTATACAACGCATACCATTGATACCTACCTAGCAGCTGTCCCTTTCAATTCAAACGGTTGCAATTTCCCGTCAGCATCTGTTTCGCAATGACGGTAAATATGTCACAAGGGCAAACTTTGTCAATGGCAGGAATTTGTGAGACCAAGTGTTTCTCACATGGTCAACTGTATGTTGGTTGCTCAAGAGTCAGAGGTTCCAACTCTCGGTTTTTCCATACATCTGAAGGACAGACAGTTAATGTAGTGTATACAAAGTTACTTACTTAACACTGTGCTAATAGATATACTTTTTCCTATTCTATAAATTTTCTAATAATATTTTGAAATACCACCTGTCATTTCTGAATTTTTGTAAAATAACCATCAAAGATGGGCACATCTGCTAGTATTCATATATAAGATGGGTTTCTTTTGACTCCTTGACGCTTGAGCTATTCTTCTCTAACAATCTGCCTATTGAAAAGATTAGGTAATAAGTTATCAGGGTTACACGATCTTCAGGCTTAATGCATTTTAACATTGCTTTTTGTAATGCTTTTTAATATTCGGTCCTATATTTATCCGCATACTGGCTCTTGTAGTATAGTTCGTGATTTGTGACTGGTGTTAGGCTCTCATTGTCAGAGGTGAATCTATATTCGAGGTAGCATTTTAATTTAAAAATCCTGTCAATATATTTTTTTGAGTAACCATTGTTAATTAGCGCTTGCTTGGTTAAAGAAATATTGCTGTTAAAAAGGTTCCATGATGAAGCAGTTCTGTACGTTCTGTGGATGAAAGATCTGATAGCGAAGTCTTTATACCATTGAGGACATTTACTCTTCACATTTAAGTAAGAAGCTGTCTTGGTTGGTTTTCTGTAAATAGAAGGCTGTAGTACGTTATTTTTTGGTTGATATTTACATCGAGGATGTTTATTTTCTTTTCTATTGCAGTATGTAAATTTGAGACAGTTGTTTTCAAAAGCTGATTTAAGGTATAACAATTGTACTGAGTCTCTTGCAACAGTAAAACAATCATCCACATAGCTACAATATGAAATAAAGACTCCACAATCATATTCTTTAAAATTTTTCATGATTGCTTATAATAAATTAAAAAATTTGGATGGTCTTATACTCAACATTACAATATTTAAACATAACAGACACGTTGACAATCACAAGTATTGGTGTTATTTAAAAGCGGCGGTAGTGTAAAACTAATAAACTCTTTGCTAAATATTATCAAACTCAAAGACGATTGCATAAAGATTTCATTTGTATTAATGTGGCTATATCCATTGTGTTCACTCCTCATTCTTTGAATATGTGCACAGCATTGGTAAAGAGAAAAGAATTTTAACCAACACTTCTTGAGGATGCCGCTGGCCGGTGGAGTGTAGTTGAGTGACATCCTCCATCTATGATTATTCATGCAAAAGCTTAACATGGTAGTTGTACATTGGTGCACATAAGCTCGTTCCAAACACACACACACACACACACACACACACACACACACACAGACATACACATACACATGAGAAAACAAGACTATGATCATTCAACCGTAACAAGCGGTCTTCGTCAAAGTCAAAAACCCAGCTCAGTCAACTGAGGTTTTTGACTCTGACGAAGACCGCTTGTTACGGTTGAAAGATCTTAGTCTTGTTTTCCTATTTCATATTGTGGTTTGATTATATATATATATTTGTATATATGATCAAACCACAATATGAAAATGGAAAAACAAGACTAAGATCTTTTGATTGTTATTTCACGTGTTTATGTGAAATATTTATATATATATATATATATATATATATATATATATATATATAAAGATTTCACAATAAATACGTGAAATAACAGTTGACGTACAAACCACAATAAAAAATGAAAAAAAAAACCTCTTGTTACGGTTTAAAGATCTTAGCCTTTTTTCTCATTCCTTATTCTGCTTTGAACTTTATATATATTATCTATAAATAGGTCAAAATAGACTTTTCAGACCTCAAAATATCTAAACCTGTTAAAATCTCCAAATCGAATTTTTTCATGATCACTATATTTTCTTTTCGAAAACTACACCTGGGACACTGATTCCTCAATGCCTATCTCAAGATTATTTGAGTAGGGATCTTTAACGGTAGCTGAAACTGTACAGCCTCGGGACCGATGTCTTAACGACCTCTCCGAAGGACGATGTATCAGATTTTTTTAAATTTAAAAAATTGAGAGCTAGAATGGGAATCGACCCTAGATTTACCAGTCCGGAGGCAAGTGCCCAATTACTCTGATCTCCATCACTATAATTTACTCATAATGAATTAAAACTGTTTTATTGAATCTACCTCAATAATTCTACATTGGGATTTCTAAATGTTGTCTTAGTACAGTTTATTGAATGTACCGATTTTTAACGAGTACCTGACGCCTTACAGGCAAGGTAGCTATGGCTTAACGTCATCTCCCAAGGAAAACGCATCATATTTTTTCACCAACTACGTGAAAAAAATCTAGTACAAGAGTGAGAATCAATCCAGGATTTACTAGTTTAGAGGTGTGCGCGCAGAAACTGGGCTGTCCTGTTCCACATCACTATGCTTTACACATAGTAAAGTAAAAACTAGAAAATATTTCGAACTATGGAAGAGAATATAATCTAGACGGGGGATTTGCTACTCACTCAACGAATCTTTACTTTAATTTCGTTTAGTCTACTCTTTCTGGATCAGCAATCAGAGCCACTCTTACACTGAAACATGAGCAATGTACGATATGTTAAAATAGGTATAAAATGGTTTCTCAATTCACTTCTGAAATTTTAAAATTTAAATTAAACATTGTCCTAACTTGAATATTGCCTGATAAACATTTTATAAATTTGGAATATTAAAAAGAAAATGTCAGATTTAACAGGATAATTAGATTATCCTTTTTCAATTGAAGAAACTATTTAAGTTCTACTACAACAATGAGTACGTTTTCAAACACAAAGTTTTATTCAGTTTTATTCATTTTTTTCTCAATTTTGAAGTAATATAATAAAAAAATGTAATTAAAACATATATAAAATAGAAGAATTGTATAATTCTTCTATTTTCTATTTTGTGTTATGATATTTAATTTTTTCAATTCTGAAGTCATAATCAAATAAATAACCATTTATATCCAAAATAGAAATTATTTGAGCCTTCGATAATAAAATGTAAATCTCCTTAGAAATCTGTTGTTGTAAATAAAGATTCAATTATACGAATTAGGAAAAGCTATTAATGGAGTAATTACTCACAGTGGCTTAATAGTGCATACATAATTCTATGCATATTAAATATCAACAAAGTTTTCCATCATAATCGTCTAGACAGATTACTACAATAACACAAAAAGAAAAAATATATAAATTTTCCCAAAAAAAGTGTAATATGCTGCTATGATTACTTTTCCATTTAATAGCTACGAATAATTTAGATATGAAATATGATTTTGAGAGGTCCGGTTCTCAAACAAACAAACAAACAAACACACACACACACACACACACACACACACACACATATATATATATATATATGATTCGCGCTCCGTTCTTCGACGTGGGGAGATCTCTCTCACTTCGTCCTCTCTTCTAGTCTACTCTCCTGATGACGAACAACAGTTCGAAATATTGAATTCGGTAAGTTTTCTTTGTATTCTCTTTTCTGTGTCGTGCTTTGTGTAATTTAAAGTATATATATATATATATATATATATATTATATATATATATATATATATATATATATGGTATATAAGATTTCACTTAAACACGTGAAATAACAATTAATGATCAAACCACAACATAAATTGGGAAAAAAATAAAATCTTTCAACCGTAACAAGCGGTCCTCGTGAGAATCAAAAAAACTAACTGATGGGTTTTTGGGGTTTTTGACTCTGACGAGAACCGCTTGTTACGGTTGAAAGATCTCAGTCATTTTTTCCCATTTAATATTGTGGTTTGATTATCTATCTATCTATCTATCTATATATATATATATATATATAAGTATAAGTATATACACTCAAAAGCACGATCAATGCAAAACCTCACAAAACCAAAACACAAAACGCAAAAAAACCATAAAACACACAAAAACTATAATTATAAATAACACAAAAACCAGAAACACCCCAGAAAAGCATAAAACACAAAAAAGCAGCAATAACCACAATAACACAAAAAAACACAAAACCAAAACAACAGATACAAAACCACAAATACACAAAACAAAAAAAAAAAACCACACAAAACCTAATTATTTGACTCATATAACTTCAAATGACTTATTTTTGTTGACAACTTTTTATCAAAATGTTAACCCAAATGAAATATCATTTTCAAACATTGAAATTGGATGAAGCTTTTAGTTAAAACAATATTAAGTTGGTAATAAATAGTAGTAGATTAGTAATAAAGAAAACAAAGTATGAATCAACGATAAATTTCAATTATACGATTTTGAATGAAATGAATTTTTTTACTTTACTATAAGTAAAGTATAGTGATCGTGAAAAAATTCGATCTCGAGATTTTGACGGAATTACATGTTTTGAGGTCCCAGAAGTCGTTTTATGAAGTTTTTACGATGATGTCTGTGTGTGTGTGGGTGGGTGGGTGGGTGGGTGGGTGGGTGGGTGGGGGGTGGGTGGTGGGTGGGTGCGTGTGTTAGCATTGCTTGTTACCACGCTACGGTCCAGAATCTTTGATGGATCAAGTTGATATTTTACACAAAAATGGGCCCCATTTAGACGAAGATCCCTATTGTTTGGGAAGAATTTTGCATGATGGGAAAGTCACTTTTTTTGCCAAAAACCGTTTTTTTTAAAACATTTATTTCTCCTAAACTACTAACCCTAGAGTTTTGAGATTTTGACATTATCTTTGAGGTTACAAACGGAACAAACGAAAAATATATTCAGAATTTTAAAACAACAGGAAATATTTTTTTTTCAATAAAATGTACAAATTTTGACTTATAAATCAATCTCAAACCTTGTGAGAGCTATACAAGCCATACTGTTTGACGGACAAGAATGAAACTATGCCTATAAATAGAACATTATATGGACAATGAGTTGAGATATTTTTTTCTAAAATTACATTCGCTAAAGGGGCGTTAGAGTACGATTTGTGTTTTCAGAAAATTTTTTTTTGACGCTAAACGGCTCGTTAAAAAATTATGAAAATTTGACCAAAAATGGAACAAAAAATTAGCAATTCATAAAAAAAAATCATGAAGTTTCAATTACGGGAAAGAGCAATAACGATATAAAAACTCTTTGTTTATCCTAGACTAAGAGATCACCTGCTATACTTGTCGAATTTTTTGTATTTTTTTTACATTGTTTACATTGACTTAGAAATTTTTTGAGCGAATCCACTGAGATAAAATTGATGTTTCTAATGGAAAAATGAAAATATATTATTGACTTATAAGAGATGTAAGAGGAATAATATTGTGCAGGTAAATGATAACACTCATTAAAAAAAAATCGTATATATGTTATTTGACAAAGGGGAAGGAAAGTGGTCTTATTAAATACTAAGAAGCCATAAAATTCCCAGCATAATAATTCTGTTAAAAACCAAAAATGTAAAAGATAATTCAAAATATAAATCTTTCGTTTAGAGATTAATAACTGTAATTATCGTACATCTTTAATTAACAAATCACCTTAAAACAACATTTTCTTCGCTGTTTAAGATGTTTTTCAGAGAAAAAAAGGGTATTTTACTGTTTTAAATTTGAAAATTTTACATTAATATTCAATGTAGAAGGATGTTAAGTAAACGATGTAAGAAATCTACTGGCTATTTGAACAATAGCCATGTTCTCTTGTAGGATAATATTTCGTTTCAAGAAATGTTCACATTGGTTTTTCAAAAATGATATTACTGCTGTAGTTATACTAATGAAATTGTTTGCAAATAATAAATTATTTGTGATGTACAAAAATAAGCTTATAAATTGATATGTCCTTCAATCACTATCTGTACTACCTCACGAATGCAATGCTAATAATTATATCCCATTTAGATATTTATGTTATGCTTAAATGATACGTTATGTTTTATATACTCAAGAAATTTGACATTGAGTTACTTATAGTAAAGTAGAGTGTAGGTCACTCCAGATTTTTTGTTAATGAAATAGGAAGTTTAAGAGCAAAGAAAGAGTTTGAATTATTGATAAATTTTGGTTATATAATTTCAAATTAAACAAGTTCCACTGTACTGTAAATCTCAAAACATGAAAGATTCTATATAGCCCATAAATTTTAGAAACAATATATTTTCATTAACGAGTTTTAATATATATCATTATTATTTCAGCTTTGGATAAAAAATTGAAAATTATTAATGAATCAAAAAAGCAAAATAGGAAATTTATTTACTTTAAAAATTATCAAAGTAAAAAATAATATAATTTATTTCAAAGTACTATAAATAAATATTCATTTTTTATTTCCAAAAATGAATATTTTAAAATATTATATATTGTACATTTGATATACAAAAACCAACTTTCAGGATTTGATTTGTATTTAAATTAATAAAAATTGTTTACTCTCATTGAGAATTTTTTCTTTTTAGCTAACGATAATTCTTAAATTTATTAACATAAATGAAAACAAATGATTACATCATTCCAAATTCAACATTTTTTTCAGTGGTTTATTTGACAGAGATGAAACGTCCTGCACAGAACTAACAAAGGAGACATTTTCCTCATTTATAAGAGAAATCAGTTTGTGATTAGTGATAATAATTATTTTTAGTGTATCTGATCCAATTGAATTAACAATCTCATTTTGCTGATTGTATAGTAGTCTGTCAGATAAAACCGGATGGAAACTTTTAACTAAAAAAAAAACATTTCTTTGTTTAATAAAGCCTTTTTTTAAAAAAATTGTAGTCAAAGTAAAACACAAAATTGAATTTAGTTCAAACTGTATTAATTAACAGAAATTAATATTTTAAAAGGTTATATGTCACATATTTGATACATAAAAACCAACTTTTAAGCATTCATTTGTATTTCAATTAATAAAATATGTTAAATTTTTCGATGAAACTATTAGTCTTTAAATAATCACACCTAACAATCGACATTTTTCTTTAAAAACTTTGAAGTTAACGTCAGAAAAAAGTTTTGTATGCAATTATTTTACGCTGGGACCAGTGTAACGCAGTAGTTTGCGTGCTCACCTCAGGACTGGTAGATCCTGGTTTCTCACTCTGTTTTCGATTTTTTTCTCATGGGAAGTGAAAAAATTTGTGAATATCGTCCCTCAGAGAGAACATTAAGCCGTCTGTGATGGGCTTATTTGATCTCAGGTATTCATTAAAGATCCCTTTTCTAAATACACTTGTCTTAAGTAAAATCTAGTTCTTGTAGAATCAATCCGGTAATGTGGGTCCAACTAATAAATGAACCACTCTTTCCACTCCCTAGAACAGCTTAAAAGTTGAAAGCCTAAATATATATATATATATATATATATAAGTAAAATATGCAGCATCCTCTGCATTAACAACCTTTCTGCTGATAGCCTCTATTTTCCTCACTATCGTCCATTAGTCTAGAGGTAATTTCCAAATATAATGGGCCAGAGAAATGTGAACACACAAGCAAAACTACTGCGAAAAAAGCTTGTTTCTTTTTAGGGTTTTGTTATTTTAATATAGTCGTTCAATTTTTCGCAGTAGTTTTGCTTGTGTGTTCACATGTCTCTGGCCCATTATATTTGGAAATTACCTCTAGAACAACGGACGATAATGAGGAAAACAGAGACCATCAGCAAAAATGTTGTTAATGCAGAGGCTGCTGCATATTTTAATTCCATCTTTCTCCAAGAAGACAGATGCCCACTTATACTAATATATATAAGTGTAGACATAAAAACAAAAAAATCTTTCTGTCCAGTTATTTATTCTTTCGTGATATTCTTTATCACTCTCTTATCCAATTCTATTTATAGATAACAAACACATTTTCTAGATACCAAAATGTTGCTATTTTGGTTTCTATAGCCTGAATATTACATTTTGGTAGATGATTTTTTTTATTATAATTTTGAACATTAGTTAAAATTAATATAATTTTATTATTATTAGTATATCATAATTGAACTTTATTTTTGGTTTTTGTTCTAGTTATTTTGGCAGTATTTACTAAAAACCTCAAATTCCTTTCGCTTCTTCGCTTGCGAATTGGTAAACATTCATCGAATTCGGTAACAGCAGTAGTTTCTTTTAATGTGATTTAGTCTTTTACTTTCAATATTTGATTGTACTATTTTTGCAATACTTCCTACAACTATATTTATATCTAGGTGCTAATTTTGAATTTGATTTAAAAAAAAAATTATTGCTCTTTCAACTTTTAGAGAAGATTAATAATTAATAATAATTTTGTATATGAATTTTCTATTTTTCCTTTTTTCATCTATTAACCATTGATAATGACGTAGATCCAGTATGCACACCGCTACAGCCTCCGTTAGTCCTGGTTTCCTTCTCAAGGCTTCATCATGTTTCTCTTCTTCTTGCTGTGGTCTTCAACTTCATAACACTAAGCATCAACAGATCCGTTTCTATATCTTAGAGACATTTTCTTCTGGGGCATATTTTTCTTGTTCTAAATATTGTAGCAAAGAGTATTTACGATGTATTCTAACATTATCTATGAGTAGCAATAGAGTGATTAAGCGCCTCTGATAGCCTCAACGCTCAACTACGACTTTCGGCCTTCACGAGACTACCCTGTTAACCTGCTATATGCAGGGACAAACGAAAGAGGAGGAGAAGGTGATCAGGGGCTGGGCCTGACCACCTTCGTTTCCCATCCTTCCTAATCCCCAAATCCCTTCCTTTTATCCCAGCCTCAATCTAAGGTGTTATACGATCCGTGCCGAAGGATTGATGATACAGAGGTTTCTGTATTATGAACGGAGCCTGAAGGGCACCAGGCGAACCCCTTGAGTAAATAGCCTTACTCCGGTATGCGGTGCTCTGCCGGAGCGGACAAAATACCACCGATAGAGCTTCAGAGATTTTCCCCTGTAAGGAGAAGGAAGTCCGGACACCATCATCTGGAAGCGCAGAGGGTCTAAAAGCACTAACTAGTGGGAACCTGAAATGTGTGCATACAAGTGCACCTGAGGACCCGAAGAAGACCATACCGAAAAAGGAGAAAGGAAGTACTTTCTTCCGAAACATAGGGAGCCTGAATGGACATTATCAATGATGATTTGTATAGATTCTGCAAAGAGGAAGAAACACCGTTGCACCTGCAGATAACTTGTAAGACAACATGTAGTATATACATAATACGATAATTTAGTATTCTCCATTCACCTCCCTCAAAAACAACCCCATATATCATATTATTATAAAAATTCATCATACCTCGTGAATCGTTGTTGTTGACCGGTTTTGCAAGTAGTGCATCTTCAAATAGGACAAGCATTGCTACTTGAAGATGGATTTTATACAAAATCAGTCAGGTATCTAAAATAACAATTCATAAGGCATGACGGATTTGGACTAATTCCTGTGGTTCTAACAATATGCATATATTTAACCTCATATATCTTTCTCAATATTCTTCTTCAAAAATGTCTAAGACGCTTGCTGTAACATTGCAGAAAATCAATGTTTCAACAGAATGGGTAGGTTAGGTTAGGTTAGGTTGCAGTGGCAGTTCCACAAGGGAACACACTTAGGCCGAGCATTGGCCCTTTGTGATACCACACAATGAAGATTGATTCTACAGTGGGAGTCCTAAATTTTGCCTAACTCAAGTGTATTTAGAGTAGGGATCTTTAAGGAGTACCTGACATCGTACAGGCTCGGGACCGACAGTTTAACATCCTTCTCCGAAGGACGACGTGCTCGGATGTATTCACCTCCCGAATGAATAAATCGAGGGCCAGGTGGGGATCGAACCCCGGTCCTATCAGATCAGAGGCGAGCACGTAACCACTGAGCTAGCCTGACCCCCAACAGAATGGGTAATTAACGCCTTTACCAAGATATATAACTTTACCGTTTTTGCACAAGTATTGACAATTAAAAAAAACGAAGTTTGTTCAATAAGTCCAATTACCTACTAATTTTTTTTTTGTACACCTCTACTTCAATCTTATTTTCGACTCAAGTAAGTAGATAATTTATACCAAAATATAAATTTGAATGCTTTATCCTCAAGTAGATAAATGACCTTTCACAATTATAATTGACACTTATCTATTTAGTTTTATTTTCAGGAGTAGTACAGTCTGTCATTATTTTTATTTTTGAATCATAATTATTAATTTACAATGCAGCATGGTTTGTTTCTTCAGATTTAAAGGTAAACAGGTTCTAATTAACCAGTAAATGTCACATAGCAATTTATAGTAATTACAGTTACGATACATTTTGGATTGTTCGTTAACGTGATTTAAAATGACTTGAGTTTGTACTATACATAAATATAAACATAAAATAATTCCACTATAACCAACTTAAAACAGATCATAAACCACCATATTTGGAATGCTGGTTGCTTTGGAAGCTTAAGAGATTCCTCCCGCATACTTACTGCCTCATAATGCAGTCCTACCTCAACCACCAGTTTAACCAAGTAATACACAAACTTTCAACATTCCAGAATCTCATCATATTGTCTTAGCGACCTTCACTAACAGTCAAGGCAATTCTTTCCTCAGATGAAAGCATCCTTCTATATCTAGCAATAATAGAGTCATTGGAATGGCCAATACCTACGAGTTGTCGGTTTAAGGACTACCATAGAATCCCAGGGGATTCGGTCGTCCCCCCAAAAGGAGAAGTACCCTTTTACCGGGCCCCCCTCAAGGAGAGGACCAGTTTCAGGAATACTTACCAACGCTTAATATTCCTACCCACTGGAGGGGGTCAGGGGCCTAGCTCCCCCCTAGTTGCTACGCGGGCAATCACCCGAGAAGATTAACTGCTTCTCACACAGCGAGACGTGAACTTGAAGTCAGAGGTCTCTACTCTGCCTGAGTAAGGAACCACAGCCACCACGAGTCCGACCCCAAAGCGAAGCATTAGTGTCACTGGATATAGAGTTATTAATCATCTTATAGAGTCATGGTTGAAGAGATGGAGAATAGGTATCAACAAACTAATAAGTGTTTTCATTACGCTGCGGTCAGATGCGTTTTCTCCCATCTTTCTTAACCATGAGCTAAAACTACCAAGTACATAAAACTACACATTCATGGATGACTTACTTGGTCTATTCATTCAAAAAGAAAAAAAAACGGAACAAACAGACTCTTTAAACGTTTACTTCACAATTGATCAATCTTCAAAATTAACAACTGACTACAAACTATTACTTTACATAACTGTGATTATGCCTATCTAGACATACGACATTGAGATATGGGGAGCAACAAAGCGTACCATTCTCAGAGGATACAAACCATTCCTAATTCCTTCGAAAAGTTCTTCATTGTCTTATCAAGCAAACAATTTATTCTGACTTCAAGATCCTAACAGTTCAGCAAGTGGCAATTTCTCGTTACAAAGCCTTTTACAAAAATCTTCCTAACAATATAAATCCCTTAATTCCAAAAATATCCTCAACAACTCTCCCGGGAAGTCCACAAAGAAGTCTGAAGAGAATGTGGCCAAGAAACTTGTTATTGTCTACTAATCTTAGTGATTTATTTCTCATACTTATATTTTAGAATTGATTGAATGTTTGGCTAAGCTTCCACGACAACAAGTATAATCAGAAGATTACTTATTACCTCCTGTCTCCTGTAATCAATCTGTATCAGGGTTACCAATGTCACTAACTATGGTATTCTTACATTGTTGTGAATTATGTAAAATAAACAATAAAAAATACACAATCTGACATTCTAAAGAGAAACTAAGACTTTTGACTTCATTCCTAAATAATAAAACTGGAAAATATAGTTTACATTGCTTACTGTTTGAAATATTGTCATTATTAAGTATAAAAATGTATGTAATGTTAAGAAAACTTTCAAGGATTTGGAAGGAATCCATCAAAAGTAATTATTTTGTGCAATCATTGAAGTCCACTTACTGGACCAACTCGTAATAGTAATGTTGTAATAGTAATCCCTCCTACTTTGCGGCTTTGCTGTATCGCGGATTTTCAAAAATAAATGAATGTTTCTTATTACAAAAATTTCATCATTTTTGCAATGTTTCTCAAAACTCAAGTTTCTGAATTTTTATTTAATAATAATAGCTCATGTTTAAAAGTTGTTTTATTATATTGAAATGAATAAATTAAAGTGTCAGTACAGTATACTTTATTATCACTATATCAGTTCAGGGTCTCTCCACGGTAGCGGCTTTCATATGGATATAGCAATACACTGCCAGTCTCGCCGCTAAGGCATGTACAAGAACTGCATCTACAGTAAGTACATGTACAGTAATTGCGAAAGTTTAGAAAGTAATTCTGAGTTTCAGTGTTCTGAAGTGTTAAAATTATGGCTCATACTTCAAAAACAAAATCTAGTTGCTATTTCACAGGAATTCCATTTCACAGGTGCATCTAGAACGTAATCCTCGCAAAGTAGAAGGGGTTACTGTATAGTTTTGTATTACGAGATAAATTATGTAATAAACTAACTAAAAATATTCTAACAAATCAGTTAAGTCAGTTAGAAGGATGGATCCATCAAGATAGGCTCAGAGAGCAACAGATTGGTGCCAGGTATATAAATCTATATGGGAAGATGATTATTCATTATTATTCATTCATATTTATTCATTTCTGTAATTATATTGGATCCCTCAGCAGGGGTCACTTATAAAAACTTGTTTTGGCTCCCAAATTGAGAGAGACTTATGTCTAATGGGCCAAATTCTCCATAATTTTAATTATTTATTTCTGGTGTATAGCAATTTATAACTTTTTATTAATTTCACTGTTAAAAACATAGAAGTATTATATTTATTTACTTATTTCAGCGTTTGTTCTTTTTAATATATTAAAATATATATTTAATCTATCATTTGATTAACTTAGACTTATATCAAAGTCTAACCAACAGTACGAAAATCAGAAATGTGACTAAGATCTTTCAACTAAAACAAGAGGTCTTCGTTAGTATCACTCATACTGGTGCGAGTATCAGTGAGACTCTGACGAAGACTACTTGTTTTAGTTGAAAGATTTTAGTCATATTTCACATTTTCTTCTTGTTGTTTAGACGTGTTTATTTATTTTCATTTCTTTGATGTTTGTTTATTTATTTTACATGTTTACTGGAAAATCGTATAACAACTTATATATGTTTTAAGGAAAATAATACATAAGTCCACATAAAATACATGCATAAAATTTCTTCTTAGAATTTCACTGTTTACATATTTCGGATTGCTAAATTATTACAATTGTATGTTAAGTGCCATAAACATAAAAATATTCATCCAGGATTTATGAATTAAAATCCATATTTCTTGATATTATTAATGGTAATGACGAAATGAATTTAACCAAATTAGAATTGTGAAGAAAATTATTAAGTTTGCGTTTTTTTCAGTCTTAATCAAGTTTACTAGCCAAAATAATTTAAAACTGTTAATCCTTTTTAATCAGATTTTAGAATAATTTTCATTAATTTTTGATATTGTTATTTAGTCCTTTGCAGCCTTTTCTATGTTTGTTAATTGTTTTAGGAACACTTTTATCTTACTACAACTCTGCCAATATTTTAACATTTTTTATTTCATTCTGTCTATGCATTGACAAAGGCTGTTGTTAGATGTAAGCTACAGATATTATTATAGTTCAGTAGTACTTCTTCGTACAAAAGCCTCTTATTAATAAATTTCCATCTTGTGAAAGGTCTTTCTCAAAAAAAAGTGCCTCATCTTAAGAACTTTGTTTTATCATGCGAAAGACCAAATTATCAAAGTGTGTGCTCGTTTCTTCAGCTCCCAGACGTAAAAATACCTCTAAAAAATATATATATCTAAAATATATAGTTTTTTTCTTGGCATTTTCCCAGACCTCGAAATTTTTTGAAAAACACTGATAGCCATTGTTTTATCTTGTTTGAGAGTGACTCTCTCAAATTGTTATCGCATTGCCCAACCCCTACCACCCTGCATGATGCGGTCATTCCCTCGGACAAGCGACAAAAAAAGGCTAAAGACTCTGACGACGATTGCAGTTAAAACAAGTGAAAAATAAAATGCAAAAAATATAGAACAGAAAAGTAAAAAAGTGTTAAAAGTTCTGACTTTAAAAAAAAGATAAAAGTTATAAAAAAATTTAAAAAAAAAATTTTCTTTTCAATTCATAATTTTAATTAAAATTAGAAGTAAGTAGTGCGCGTGTGTTCATACAGTACATCCGTGTACGTTTTCAGTTAGTAAACGTTTGTCTCCTCCTCTCTGTACCTCCGCCACCATACCCACCCAGTCATTCAAATCCAAAGGAAAATGCTTTTCATGTTATTAAGTATTATTATTATTTAATTTTATAATTTATGTCTATTGTTATAACAATTATAATAAGTACAACAATTATTATATTGGTTACTATAGTTGATCAAGTGTATTTTGGGGTGGGCATTGGGGTATTTACATGTAATTAGCGATTCATCGTTAGACGTGAAAAACAGTTGAAAAACTCTTCTTACGAAACCACTTGCAAAACGAATTAATTTCGAATGAAAAGATATGACTGTATATAAATACAATATTTTTATGACGGGGCAGGTTAATATGCTCTGGTTACATAAAGTGGATTTTGAATCATTACTAATTAACAATAATTAATATTCTTTATATAATTCAGCCATGCACTCAAAAGCATGACTTTTTAGTAATGATTAAACTATCATAAATTATAACTACAGTAAATAATAATTTATTGTTTAGAAAATTGATCAAAAATCAAACTCTTATTTTTAGGCAACATCCACCAATCACAAGGTTGTTTGTAAACTATACAAATCTTTATTCACTTATCTTATCTCGTTTTATCCACAGAGATTGAATTAGAACAAAAGTGTGGTTTGATTCGACACTAATGATAGAAAAGCAATCGAGGTATAATTTTACAAACTTATAAGTAATAAAAATGTTCATAATGATTAACATAGAAGAGTGATTTTCAGCGATCCCTCTAATATATATAGAAAAAAAGATAAATAAATTAAAATCGTTCATATTTTTCTGCTGAAGAGTAGTACTGCAAAGGTAAATCCATCCATTTCTGTTTCAACATCCATCCATAAATGTTTGATGGCGTAGGCGCATACGTTCGCCAGGGATGGGAGTTTCCGGATTATCAATACACCATTTCTCGAACTGTTATTTCACCGTCTTCGTAACTTCACGGTTTCAAAACTAGTTGTTGACTAAAACTTGTGTCGTATTATCAACCTCTTTATGGAGATGGTTCCAATAATTTGTCAAAACCATAAAAACAAATTCAGGAATGGATTAAGATTATTGCTCCAAAAAAACTCGTCAGATTCACACGATGAATTGAACGATGAAGAAGATACTAGATATGTGATATGGTAATAAATGAATAGAAAAAGCGATGTATTAAAAGGCATACAGTGTAAGGAGAAGGACAAATAAGGTACTCCAGGACAGGAAGTTCAACAAAGGAAACAAAGAATTTTAAGAACAAATGGGGAAACTTTATCTACTAGTACATATAAAATCTCTAGACATGGCTGTTCTATTCGCTAATACTGAGTCTAATTTAAATAACCCATAAATAACATTACTAATGTTTGTAGTTTCGATCCGCATAATTTAATCAGTGGATACTCGATAACGGTTTGAAACAATATCAGTCGGTTAAGCATCATCATTTTAACTTATCAACAATTTTGATTATGATTCTCATTAGTTACATGCAATAATAAGGCATTTGAAGGATGGACTTCAAAATAGAATATTTATTATTTCAAACGCAACTTCAATTACTTAATCTGATCTATACATATTTCATGCCAGTTTAATTAACATACTACCTACATTACGAACATTATGAAAAAACTATATCAACATCAAATTTGCAAGAAAACTTGAGAATGACTAATAATATGGCAAAATATGACATTTGACATTAATGTGTTTCTGTCATTATGTTGGAAAATTTATTTTAGCACTTTTTTTAAAATTTGTCAATATAAAAGAGGGAAAAAGTTTAAAAATGAACTCTTCATTTTAATCAGTGACCAATAAAAATAAAATGTTATTAATTTTATCATTTAAGAATTCAGGGAAGCAAACTTTCAACGTTCTCAAAAACACTGTCTAAAATTAGATATTTTGACATTTCTGGAATTAACAGAATAAAAACACTAAATATAAACAAATAAATGAGTAGGTTTTCTGTGCATCCAAAAATCGTAAAATAGCAACTTATGTAAAAGAAATGGTATTTTTTTAAAGCGTACATTTAGACAAGACATCTGTAAAGAGTAATTTACAATATTTTCTTCTTAAAGTGTGAATTGTATTGTTGGACTAATGAGTTTAAATATGCAAAATAGTTTTATTAATCAATTTGAGACAGAGGTATAATACATATATATCATTGATATATATGGGAACCACCTAACTTGATTATGTGGTCTTGAACTCAGTATTTTGAAACTCTACGTCTAATGGACTCAAAAGTAAGGATAATGAGAGTTACCCATCGCAAGACCAAATGTTAATTTTTATAAACATAGATCCTCTTAACCATAGATCCCCTAAAGAGTTACTATTTTAGTGTCACAGAAGACTTTTACTTATATCCACTTTTAGTCTTCCTATCATAGAATTGCTAAAATATCTACTTTTAGGCATTATATCTTTATGCAGGAAGTTTCAGGTTCTTTACGTAACTAAAGAAAACCATCCGGAAAGACATTAGATTAGGTCAGTTTGTAAACACGACAAATATAAATGTTTGTTTGTAAACAAGAAAAACAAAAAATAAATGGACATGAACACCAACACATATTTTAGAATAAAGGACAGTCTAAAATCCCTCTGTCTAAAAGAGATATTTATAAACACAATAAAAACTGATTATCACCCATTTCTCATTCAGTTTTTGCGGATAATTAAGTATTTGTCTTTCATGTCAGTGTCTTTCTATAAGTTTTTCAAGTGCCTCTTTAATATATATATATATATATATAACAGTTCAAAATTGAAGATAGGAAGCACAGAAAGTAAAAGAAACACACTTACAGACTCAAATTTTCGGGTAATCCGTCTTCAGGAGAAAAGAGAAAGGGAACCCAAGCACGTTGTAGACGCAACGGCTTGTCCAGTTTGGATCGTCTTTCCGTTTCTCAAGTGAATATATATATATATAAAATTTAACTTGGCAGTTCAAGTGGTTCAACAAGGGCTCAACTCGGTCGTCGAGTCCAGTTTCCCATGGGAACCTCAGAGTCAGCAGTGCTGACCTGTCTAATGAACTCTATAAATAAATAGTCTTACAGTCCCACCCTCATCGAAGATCATTTTGAGAAGCCAACCGGAGAAGCTGCCACTCGTTAGTCTACCCTTGGACCTTTCGTCATTCACCACGACTCTACCTCTGAAGCCAGCCAGTTTTTCAGTTCATAAAGTTAACGGTCAGGTAGATGATCTTCAAGTAGATCATCTAGCCTGGCTTGGCAAATCTCCATTTCTATTTAATTTCAAGAGTAAATTCAGATTGATGTAATTTTGGCTCTCTTCATTTGCTGTTAAAATTCTCTCAGACATCTTTATGTTAATATTTTTGTTTTTTTATCTTAAGACAATAAATAAATTGTTTTCTTTTTTTAAAAAGCCAGCCTACTAATTAACCTAAAGATCACTGGAGCAGTCGGTAGGACACCAAAAGATAACTGGCACAGTCTGTACAGGACACTGTTGGTCAGAAGAATTCTAAAGATGAGAATAACCAACAAAGATCCAAAACTCCAAATGCTGATTGAAATCACCTGCATCCTGTGAGTACAGTTCCATTTGTTGTTAGAACTTGAGCTGTCCTATACAGAAATAAGTAATTTTCAATACTGAAGCATTTTTTTCTATTTATATTTCAAATAAACTATTATTTAAAATAATAAAATCTCATTTTCTTTTTAGAAAGTTATAAAGAAAATATTATATTGATATATTGAATATTATTCTAAGAAATATTTTTTTTAAATCCTATACTTCAAATCAAACAATAATATATTGAATTCTTTATTTTTCTGTGTACAATTTGTGTCATACTACACAACACATACAATACGGCAGATACATTAAAAAAGGAGTACATAGACATGGTACCAGAATTTTCCGGAGAAATTTATGAAAGACTTGTAAATCAATTCTACAATAAAAGCGATAAAGTCAACTTTCAAAATGAAGTTTTAATATTTTGTACTATGTCGAAAATTAAAGGTACTAAGTTATTAACTACGAGAGAGTTACATGTTGAGCTGAATTAAAAGCCACCCTTTTGAATAGTTATAAAGATTCAAGACTCTCTACCTCTGAAGCCAGCCTGTTTTCCATTTCATCAAGTTGACGGTCAGGACCCTATCTTCAAGTAGATCATCTAGCCTAGTTTGGCAAATCTCCATTTGTATTTCATTTCAAGAGTAAATTCAGATTGATGAAATTTTGGCGCTCTCGATTTTCTGTTAAAATTCTCTCAGACTTCCCTATGTTAATATATTGTTACACAGTATTTTAATTTTGTTATCTTAAGTCTATAAATAAATTGTGTGTTTTTAAAAAAAAAAAAGTACTACTCGACTATATACCACTATTATATAGTTTCATTAAATTTTCTTCCATCAGAGGTTAATCAAAACAGGAGTTGGCCAAGTGATATGTTTCATAAGAATAAAAGAAGTTTATAATAAATATGTATAAGATTATACACAGTAAAGACTTCAAAGGAAAAAATAAAAGTAGATGTCTTAAAGTTAAAAAAACATTTTAGAAGGAATTATATTCAGTACAACAGAAAAGAGCGAAAAAAGATTACACAGTAGGTTAAATAAAGGTATAAGCCAATAAAAGGATACAATACAGTAAAAGAGGAAAACAAGGTTTTAAGACAGTTTTAATAACATAATAAAGCAAAAGGAGAAGGTTCAATATAAACATTTTTTTAACTATCTACTTTTGAATTTGAATCTTATTTAAACATTCCTGTAGGCTTAAAATATTTTTCAGCCATAGCCTATTTCTATATACCTTATTTATGTACCTTTATTTAAGGAGTTTAAATGATAAAACAATAAAAATAAATTGATTTGACCAACAGTTCTGGATCAATTAACAAAATGATATTTGAGCCGCTTATTTTGAAAGTGGCCTAATTCCATTTATGTTAAAATCGAGATATTTAAGGGTTGCGTTTTACAAAATTTAAAAATATTGTCATTTTATTTATCAACTAATTTTTGTTATAAAAATTCTTAGTAATTTTAAATAAATTTTGTACAATTTGCTGCAAAAGGTAAAGATAACGTAAAAATGTAATTATTTAAATAGCTAGCTAAATTTTTTTGGAAAATGGAATTAGGCCACTTTCAAAATAAACGGCTCATTTATTATTGCATTTCTAATTAATACTACATTCATTCTTCCTTATCCGGAGTGCTGAGGTATGGAATATGGTAGATTGGCTGGACAGAAATATACTAACAATCAAAAAGTGATAGTGATACTTAGAAGAGTTGGAATAAGTAATTCTAAAGTAAGGCTCTGCCTTACCTAAAGAAAGAAATGGCCTAGTCTGAGGTAATGTGAAAAACGGTTCCAGGCTAGTGTTCGAGAAGAAAAGGGAGTGTTTTAGTTGGTATTCTGGCTTATCTGGGAATCCAGCACTATGTGCATAAATGCATGTCACCTCCTTACCCAAAAAAATAAAAAAACCTTCTAGTAGTCATAATTATGTATTACTCCCATCCTTAAAACTTATTAAGTATTTTCTGAAAGAAATATAACTCAGATAGGTTTTTAAAGGATTATATTTATTGTTTTAAACATGTAGTTCGATTAAAATATTAATTTTAGTTTTTCCTAATCCTCTACAGTGTTTTAATATTTTATTTACACAAGAAAAATTTATTTTATTAACATTATGTTACTTTCACAAACTGTATTCTCTATTTGCCGGGAAGTAAAGGAAAAGATAAATATTTTTTTAAATGTCCCTATTATAATTATTAAGATAAATAAATTTATGATTGAAGTATTTTAAGAGAAATGTCATTTCTAAAATAATATGTATATTTCATTATAAAAGGTTTTTAATTACATTGGAGGTTAAAGAATATGTTACTGGTTCCTAGAATCTTTAAAACAAACAATTAAATGAAACAATTCCACCAACCAAATAAACTAAATTCACTGAAAGACCACACATAAAAGGGATTACAAAAACTTTGCTATATTTTCACTGCCTTGTCATCAATTTAGAAACTGACAAATATGTAAGTAGCAAACAAAGCGTTAGAATTGTGATTAAATCCTTATTATGGATGTAAGAAAATAATGTTTTTATATATTTGAAATAAATTATGCACAATCTTTAAAAATGAGTACAAACAAAAAACTAACCTTGATCAGGAATCGTGATTGAATTAAAAAAACAAGTAACACTGAAACGATAAGCATAAAATAATATATGAGGAAATATAATGCCTCATTTAGGATTTATAGAAATACATGTCCGAAGGAGAGGTCAACAGGGACTGGTAGAGTTTCTCTTATCAAATCAGCAGTTTCTTATTTTTCCAGCGATTAATCTAAGTTAGATAACCTATCAAAAAGGATTAGGTAGCAGCATGTTGTGTTCTCTATTTTGACAGAACTACCATAGATTTGGCGTTTATCAGTGAAATTTAGCCATCAAATTGTCTATAGCCCTTGAATGTTATTTTAGAGCCATTCTTAAAATATTACCACATCTTAACTTTATTTTATCATTATACTATAAGTAATTTATATCAAGAATTAGAAAAATACATTTCAATAATATACGGATTTATCTGAATTTAGGTCTTCTGCAACTAGTGTTGGTGTTTTATGATGGTAACGATAATGGGTGAATGTGTGTGTGTGTGTGTGTGTGTGTATGTATGTATTTTTTTATACGTTTGTATTTTTTCATAAGAATATTGCATACATGTAAGTCTTAGAACAATAATTTAAATACTACAATTATTGATTTTCTTAATTAGAGAAAACTAATAAATGTAATCAATGTACATTTAATACCAATGTACAAATGATTTAATACCAGTGAGTAACCTAGGTTATACATTGTGTATGTGTATATATGTGTGTGTGCGTGAATGTGTGAGTGTTGTGTGAGTGTGTATACCATATATATATATATATATATATATATATATATATATATATATATATATATATATATATATATATAGTTCAATATAGACAAAGAAACATAGAGAAATCAAAAGAACACACTTACAGTCTCTAATTTTCGGTTTAGAGAAAATTAATTAATTTTCTCTAACCGAAAATTAGAGACTGTAAGTGTGTTCTTTTGATTTCTCTATGTTTCTTTGTTTATATTGAACTATATTTGTCAGTTTTGGATCGTATTTCCAACGAAAAAGTGTATATATATATATATATATATATATATAGTTCAATATAAACAAAGAAACATAGAGAAATCAGAAGAACACACTTACAGTCTCTAATTTTCGGTTTGAACCGTCTTCAGGAGAGATAAGAGAGGGAAACCAAGCGCACTGGATCAGAGACGGTTGGAGACTCCAACCGTCTCTGATCCAGTGCGCTTGGTTTCCCTCTCTTATCTCTCCTGAAGACGGTTCAAACCGAAAATTAGAGACTGTAAGTGTGTTCTTCTGATTTCTCTATGTTTCTTTGTTTATATTGAACTATATTTGTCCGTTTTGGATCGTATTTCCAACGAAAAAAAGTGTATATATATATATATATATATATATATATATATATACATCTTGAACTCTGGAAAACACCTTGTCAATCTGATCAAATGAGCAGTATGTTCATATACGCAAATGAAATAAAAATTAGCAACACCTACTTGCTACGCCTGTATATTTTTAAAATAAACATATCTGTGAAAGTTAGCAAAATACAGCTTAAAAGCTCTTAACTTCACTTCTAAACTGAATTTTCAATCCATTTAGAATTTAGAGCCTACATTTTAAGTTAGACATACACCAATCTAGTGTCAAAGTTTCAGTTCGCTATCTCATGGAGGCTGAGTTCACTTGTGACAAACGTCTTTGCTTTAAACATCCATAACTTCACTTCTACATTAAATTTCCAATCAATTCTGATAACTGTTCTGAAAGTTTAACAATTGGGATAATTTGAGATGTCTTCTGCTACTTAGGGAAATATTCACGTCTGAGGCATTCATTGTATAATTTTGTAATCACCGAAGGGAAATAATTGAATACTTTTTTGACAATAATGTTCGTAATTCCAACACTTGCTGGACACTTGTTTGGTGCAGATTTGTCTGCAGTGAACGAGTGAACGTAATCTCTTGTTGAGTAAAATGTATGTTATTCTCAGTATTTGGGATTTAGTCAGATATTACTATCACTAAAGTAATCTTTTGGTACAAAATTGTCGAGTAGTAGGTTAAACGTTTCTTTTATACTTCTGGTTTACGTTCCATCTTCTTTTCTACTTGTTGAAAGACTCTGGTTGGCTTAAGTTTAGCAGCAGCTAACTTATATTGAAAACCCCAAATATTATTTCTGCTTGTACCGTCTTTTTCCGAAAATAAGACATCCCCCAAAATAAGTCCTAGCGTGATTTTCGGGACGTTTTGGAGTATAAGCCCTCCCCTGAAAATAGGCCCTAGTTAAGATAACGTAAAAAATATAATTCGTTAAAAAACTTCTGTTGAATGTAGTAGGTATCTATATCTGTCGTAATATTTCAGAGAATTCTTTGGAAAAAAATATTCCAAGAAATTCCTTGTTTACCTCTAAAGTTCGTTTCAAGGAGGCTACTTAGACAAGCAGTATTAATTTAACCACAGCTATATTGCAAGACATGAGGGATTCAGACGAATGATTCTACAGGAAATAGATTTGGAGGAAAATCAGAACAGAATTCAAAATTTGGATAATTTATGACGATATCCCAGAAGGTGACATGACTGTTAAAGAATAAATTTAAATTTCTGTATGAAAATAAATATTAAACAAAAATATGTAAATCTACTTAATGTACTTGAAGCCCTCCCCCGAGAATAAGCCCTAGCACGGATTTTGACCTAAAAATAAAGTAAAACAAGTGTCTTATTTTCGGAAAAAGACGTATTACTACAGAATTTTTTCCGCGATTCCAATTTATTGTAATTTTAACTTTAATGTCATAATACTCTCTTTTACGTTCCTCTCTGCAGCTAAGATCATTTCTGGTTCTTTAGTATGAACATCTCAGCCTGTTGACTGTGCTTCTTAGTAATCTATGTTCATCGTTCCACTATGGGACCTTCCATTTCATATTGTTTGTTGCACTCGTTGATTTTACAAATGGCATAAACCTTCTATAAGCTAACTGAATTACTTCAGTTATTTCTTTTTTGAGGTTATCCAGATTTGTACTTCTGTTGATATAATTTTCCATTTGATTTTGTACAAAGTAAGGTGATGTCATACTATCATAAGGTTGCTGATTAGGTATTATTAATAATGATTCAGTGAGGCTTTCTTGAACAGTTTCTATTTGGCTCTTCAACCTTATATTTGAATATTCTAGGCATATTTTTATATGAAATTACATTGTTTAGACAGAAAGTTACAGTTATATAGCTATCATAACTAAATTGAAGCAATCGTATGATATGTGAACATTTGTCAAGATCGTGAGTGCTATTTTGAGACAATTAAGTACAAAAAATTATAAAGTCAGAAAAATGTAGAGAATCACTGATCTATAAAACATTATAACATCCAAAAACGCTCATGTTCTGATATGTTTATAAACGTAATACAATGAATATCACCAAAGTTTCATTCTTGCAGAAAAACTAGAAATGAGGTCCGTCAAAAGTTGGGGTGCTATTTTGTTAGGCCACCCAGTATTTGACCATGTTAGTACAGGCTTATGGCTAATCTGACGTCTTATCTTAATTATCAATCTTTAAAATGAAGAATTAATATTATTATCACGAAAAGTTTGGTGGATAAGGCTAAAAAAATATGTTGGCTATTTGTGTTTATTTAGTCATATGGTTGAACTGCCTGTAAACCAGTAGAGCGCTTTATAACCTATTGTTACCTACGCCGGCATTTGTTGTATTCGCGCCTTGTTTTATAGGTTGATTTTATAACTATATTACAATGTCGTACAAAGGACCTCAAAAAATACAAAAGGTGATGGTTCAGCCCATCAACCTTATCTTTAGATACTTACAAAACAGATCGAGAGTTCAGGTTTGGCTTTTCGAGAACATTACATTAAGAATAGAAGGACATATAATTGGCTTTGATGAGTATATGAATATAGTGATGGATGAAGCAGAAGAATACAATGTTAAATCACATCAAAGAAGACCCTTGGGAAGGATTATGTTGAAAGGAGATAATATAACACTGATACAAAATGTAAGTCCTCAGTCCATGGAATCATGTTGAGTTTCAGTATTATGATCATATGAAGGATGAATAATATCAAGTGTTTCGATTTGGCAAACTTCATCAATCAAGAAGTTCTACTTCAATACAGCCTAATGGACATTGACTCCAGTAATAGTTCTACACTGACTTCATTCACCCTAATGTGATGATTATTCTTTTTAAGAAATGGCTCTGTCCTAATGGATTATTTCCTGTTGATTTGAGGTTTTTTTTGTAAAGCATTTGTATGGATTTTTTTGTAAATAAATATGTTTTTCAGTTCAATTAACTCTTTTACTTTTTATGTAAATGTGACTTCTTTAATATTTAAGTTCTAGAAACATTCTAATTTTGTGCTTGAAGTACACTTTTTAAATAGTAGAACTTCAACTCAATATTCCTTATTTTTTTCTGAAATTATTATGTTAATTCGATATTATTCCGTTTATTGATTAGGCACATTTTATTATCTGAGTTCGAAATAATAACGCTGTCTTCTGTTGGATATATAAAAGTCGGTGTACTAAAGCAATTTTAACATTTGTTGTATACTCGGATGAGAAACTTTAACATTTCATCGATGGGAAGGAACTCTGAGTAAATCACACTGTTACCTCTTAGGTAACTTAAACTCATGTCAATAAAATTAACATCAGTATGTTTATATCATGTCATAAACTCAAAACCAAAAAAGAATGACAGTAAAAAAACAAAAATTATTAAAATGGAATTAATTGTTAAAAACAATTTGTTTTTAATTCGGAGTGTTACTTTCCGAATATAACAGTTCCTTTGATTTTCAAGATGTATATGTTTGTTTTTCATATGAAATAGCAAATTATGAGTTGTGTAAATGAATCACTCACTGGAAAAGATAGGGTAGCATTTTCTCAGTTCATAAATACAACAGTATTCCGTCCCTTGACAGAATTGAATAGTGTTCATAAAGTATATCAAATTTCAGTGACAGTAAAATCTATACTTATTACTTACAATTAAGTTATTGAGTAACAAATTTTCATTTTATCTAATTAAATTGTATGAGTGGAAACTTCAGGTAGTAACTGGTGCAGTATTAATTCTAATAATTATTCATTGCTACGAAGAAAATTCACAACTTGAAAACCAGGTTAAGTAGGGATGAATACAAACTTTTTTTTATCGAAAAAACTGTTAATAACTGATCATTAATCCCTTGACTAGGGGTTTTCCAAGTTATTGGTTGGTGTTATTCTTTAGTGAACTTCTTTTTCGAAAATTAGAATAAATTTGAGTCATTAAACTTCATTCAGGATATTAAAGATTAACTGTATTCATGCTTAGTTTAAAAATTAAAATCTTATGTAGATTAAAAAGAATGAAGACTGTTGCCAAGCAAATGACAACCTTGATGTAGCTAATATAACATCAAATATTATATATATATGACCCATCCTTATTGTCTGTACAGATAAGTAAAACCTTTTTTCTACGATATAGTTAAAACCGGTGATCAAAAAGCTCCTATGCACCTAAATTGTGACCTATAAACTCTTGCGTAACTGTCCATTATTTTACTCAAAAATATTAATGTGCTTTCGATAAAAGTATTGAAAGAGAAGATCGATTTCATTTGGGACTATGATGAAAGGAGTCTTCAGTAACGTGCCACATGTAATATGTTAATTTCCAGTACCTATTGTAAAGTTTAAAAAATAACGAGTATATCATTTATAATATACTATTTTATCTAACAAAACATTGTCTTCATTCATTGGCGCAACATCTTTTTAGAACAAATTATCACCTAGTAGGTAACGCTATTATTTATATCATACATTATTGGTGGAGTTACTCTTTAATTCACTCGAATATATGCATATAATTAGCATTAATTTTCTATTGTCAAATATCACTATTTTAGCGTTACATACAAACGGATATAACAAATGAGCCCTATAAGTGGTGTAGGTTAGGTTGCAGTGGCAGTCCCATAAGGTAACACACATCGGCCCTTTGTGATACCATACAATGAAGTTTGATTCTACATTGGGAGTCCTAAATTTGTTCTAAATCAAGTGTATTTAGAGTAAGGATCTTTAAAGAGTACCTGACTCGTACAGGCCCGGGACCGACGGCTTAACGTCCTCTCCAAGGGACGAAGTGCACATATTTATCACCTCCCTCGTGAATAAAACGAGGACCAGAGTGGGTATTGAACCCCGGACCCACCATTCTAGAGGCGAGCACGTTGCCACTGGGCTAACCTGGTACAAGTGATACAAGACTACGGAATGTTGTATGGATGGTTTGGTATATGCAGCTATGTAACTTAGTTTTGTTAAATAACCATCAAGAAGCAGATCGATTCTTTAACACTAGGTAGAAGCTTCAGTAACAAAATTCACCTCGTCAAACTAACTGAAATTTACAATCTAATGTAGTAATAACACGAACGACGTAGAAAGTTTACGAAAAAATATTTCAATTCAAATTCATGCTCATTCAACCTCTTCTAGTAATTGTAGTTGCACAGCCAGCTATATGTGGTATTTACTCATTATTGAAAATTATGAAAAAGTCTCCACAAAGACCAATTTTATTTTATTAACAAATAAAACTAGTTTCAAACTTCCCGTTTCTGCCTCCTTCCCATTCCAATAGTTATTCAAATCTGCTTGAAAATTAATTCCACCCTACAATCAGGAGTAAACGAACAGCCTAATTGCATACAGTCGACTCAATAGGTAGATGATCACATTTTAATGACTCATCCATCCACTTTAATTCACCGGACCTCGCACCAAATGACTTTCCTCGGGAATATTTAAAAAAGCGAAAGGAGTCAAACATTTCTGAGGCAGTACATGGGAGTACTGTACAGTCACGATCAAAAAGATCTTTTAAATGTGATATCCACGCCTTTACAAAAGAGGGAACACTTGCATTCTACATTATGGTAACCAAGTCGTAAAAAGGTATGACTTGTTCATCAAGTGCTGCAATATACATATATATTACTTTTTTATGTTTCCATGTGATACAAAACTGAAGAAATGTCAGAAAATATTAACCACATAAAAAAATTACAAACGGAAGTAAAAATCATTCATAAGTTATTTGTCTATTGATTACTATTACAGTTGTAGTTGTAGTATTTTGTAAGATAGAATCGGCTGTAGTTCTAAAATGTTGGTACAAGTTATGTACAATATATCCAACACATTAAATAGATTACATAATTGATGAAAACATTAGGAATTGGGAAATTGGAAGGTTGAACTGACTATTAAATGTTATAATGAATTAATAAAAATTTCCTACTGAATTAAATAGGTTGAAGTTTAAAAGACTTTGTGCTGCAACAGTTAAACCACCGATCACAGATGAATTGAGATGAAGTTATTCTCTCAGCTTTCTTTAACTATGAAACTCAACCAGTTAATATAAAATTTTATTTCACAGAAACATACAATAAACCTCACATACATAACATTTAATGCACTAAACTATTGAACAGGACACAACATACCAAATTATGTATTTTGCTCTTCAAACTAAATTTATTAATACTCATAATTCGCTATGAATATTTAACATTAAATTTACAACCATTTAAAATTTATATACAGATAAAGCACATGAGACAAAATGTCAGAAAATATTAATCATATATGAAAATATCACAAACGAATGTATAAAAACATTAAGAAAAGATTTATTAATGAATTAAATACTACTTTAAAATATTTAGTAGGGATGTTACTTAAACGAATTGGGTGATATAATGTACGAATATCTATTTTAAAATAAAATTAACTACTAGATATAGAGTGAGTGTGGGATTAGACCTCAATATTCAGAATAGGAAGAAACATAACATTATTTAAGGTCTTAAATTACCTAAACATTATGCTACAGAGTACTGAATCGTTCACATTGATACATAAAAATTAATGGTATAAAGTTTTAAGGCCATAATTACGAACGCAGGTTAAGTAAAATTATATTGACGAGTTAATATAATTATTTACAGTGTTACCAAACTCCACTTATTTTAACAGAATGGAATGTAAAACATAACTATTCACATAATGCAACATGTAACATTATCATAATGTGGATTCAATACCATTTAATAAAGAGACATAAATATGAAACCGTTTTCTAGAAAGAAGCATGAAGTGACGTGTTATAAATATAGTGCAATTTTAATTGATTGTTAATGTACTGAAGAGTCGTAAAAATAAAAAATCACTGTCGACAATGGTATGAGCCAAATTTTACAGTAACTAATATACATAGACCATTTACAGGATTAACCAGAAACTTCCGATCGCATTTATAAGAATTCAAGCAATGTGAACTCTTATAAATGAAATAGAATGATTTAGTGAAATGAAATTATATACTAGTAAAAAATATTAAGTTTCTTTTTTCTCGTTACTAAGTATGAATTTTCAGCACCATATATCAATTGGGGAATACCAAACTCCCAAACGTTTTGAAAATGAAAAAAGTTTTACTACAACACCAAAGAGTAAACAATTAAAGCTTCGAGACAGTAATATGAAACATTTTGAAAATATTGTAGATTGTACTTGCTTAACAGGAGGAGTTTTAAAAATTAAATAGCATGTGTCTACATGAAAATACGAGACACAAGAGCAATAAAAAAATATGTTAGAATCTTAAATATCTTTATATCTATTACAATTACAATTCTTATTATGATTCACTATCTCTTAACCCCTTAGCCATAAAAGTAGAACAGACATCTGAAATAATCAATTACTCATGATGAGAAAAGAATATAATACATTACTTTTACCTGCTTGCCTACTATAGTTTAATTCCTGCAAAGAAAGTAAAACATCAAAAGACAGCCCAGTTAAAATTCAGAATTCGTACATTAGCAAGAACTATGTGTTCCTAATTTGCTTTATACCAAGCGTTTGGCAGCCTATTATTAATTAATAAACTGTTCAAGTAGGATACACTCAGAAATTTACAAAGCAAGACAGGTTTTTATTTTTAATTCACTATAATCTAACCTCTGTGGAATCAGCGACTATACATTATTTAATTAAATAAAATATTAACATTTCAGCAACATCATGTGAGTTACAAGATACTGAACACCCAAATCGTAAATTCCCTTTATTAGTATTAGTAATTTCGCACAAACGACTATTTTGAAAAATACCGTTAATGTAAATAAAACGATTTTATGTTTTTAAAAGGTTGTGCAATCCATTGTAAGAACACCATATTTTATCGCAAATATTTTTTTTTAATTACTAAGGAACATTAAAAATATGAGTACAAGTTATGTATCAGTGGCCACTAATTTGCATAGTTTTTTTTATAAACTTTTTAATAAGTAATAATTTTTGAATAGTGCAATCATTTATTGTGTTATATTTACTTATGTTAGGAATCCAAGTTAAAAATCTAGTCTTCACACAAACTATATTTATATATACAAACAATACGTTTCGAACACTGTTTTCATACTCAGGTTACATCTAAAATACAAGCCAACAGATGTAACAGAAAATTTGAAAGCAAGGATATTATTTATATTATAAACCATGCAGTAAGTTGCACACCTTACTTAACGGGGAAATAGGATGTGGACGGATATCAAGGAAGTAATCAGGATTACAGGAAGAGAAAAAACACATTCCTTAACCTCTCTTTTCCCTAGTCACCCCTTTGTAATCTTATTGCTTCTTTGGTCTTAACTACATCCTACCTTCCCGTAAAGTTAGGTATGCAACAACTTACTGTTTTGTTTTTAATATAATATACTTATGTTCAAATTTCCTTCAATATCTGTTAAGTTATGTGTTATATATAACTTGAGGATGAACACAAACTGTTTTGAATGATGATGAACACAAAACTACCACTCGTTGTTTTGATATATGCACATATTTTGTGTAAAATCTAGATTTTTACCTTTAATTCCTAACTTAAGTAATAATTTTTTGAATTCATGGTTTTCTAACGTACTTATAGAAGCTAAAAAAATGCACTCCTATTTTCCAGTGACACAAACTTGTTTCTCAATGATGTACATCCGTAAGCAAGGTTTTGCTCTGATTACCGTACAAAGTAATCAACTCAACCCATAAAAAGCTTTAATCAAAATAACCCTACAGCTAATCAAGAGGATTCGCGCCAATAACTAACATTAACACTGGAAAAAAATTAATGTTTCTACACTTTTTAGCTGGGAACCACTTTTATAGAATACCACTTTTCCTCTCTTAGCTAACACAGTGATGCAACCTGTCCAACCCTGCTCCACAGCTGAAAAATCTGAATTCTTCAACAATATATTCCGCAAAATTTAGAAAAATGATATTACTATTCTTTATACCTAATATAGATTACAACTCAGAAGATGATCAGACCCACAAGTACTTCTATACCACTTCTTACTAAGGAGAAAGAAATATATTGTTAAATAACTAAGTTCTAACAATTAAATATCTACAACATCGAAATGCCACCAAAAAACACCAGAGTTAACAACAACATTCCATCTGGGAAATAGATATTAAAACAAACATTAAGGTTAATTCATGCTATTACTATGTAATTGTATACTCCTTGGAGATGAATAATTACATTTAAAATACTAATTGGAAGAAAAAAAAGTGTGGCATTAAAATCTGATTCTACAGCTAACGCAACAGGAATCTTATTTCTTCACCTGGAACTGAACTAATACACTGATTGGTTACTGAAAAATCAATGTTTCACTCTAAAAAGAAGTCTTGAATATTTATTCTCAATCCTTAAGTATTAAAACAGAATCACAAATGAAGATATGACACAACTAAGTAAGATATCAGCGCAAGTCTATTTCTAATGTTGGTCTATATCGGGGACTAGAAGAAGTTCACTTGAAACCTGAGATTTTTTTATTTGTACTAAAACAAGTTTAAAAGGACAGGAAAGCATATAAACTCTATTCTAAACAATGGAAGTAGAATAATATCAAATAAGGTTTAACTCAAATGAGTTATAAGTAAAATCGAAGACTAGGGTATCACATGTGACATAAAATATAAAAACGAGTTAACAAACTAAAAATAAATTTAGAGAGAACCATCTCCTAACATTAAAATGTTATAAAAAAAAATAAGTACAATGAATTGCAAATAATAATCTGATATAGGAAACTTAAATAGCTAACATAAATTACAAATGAAACATACTCCTGCAATATTTAAGTGTCCCAATATGTGTTAGTAGTCGGGACACTATTTTATTATTATTTTCCATAAATAATCCTTAAAAATATAAAAAGTATGTCCAAAGTTTATTGTACGAAATTATGCAAATCACAATTTTATATAAATATATATTGAGCAATATTATAGACAATCGCTTTAATAAAAAAAATTAAAACTCCAGTATTACATAGAAATTAACGAAAATGTACCGGGTGTCCCAAAAAAATGTATACACACTTTAAATTATTGTAATTTAGATGTTTATTGTAAGTAATTTCGTTTTAACCATGTAAACAAATTAAGAAGCATCATTTTATAGTTTTCTCACCACCTGTTCTCAAACTGTTGTCCGTACTGGTCCACACACTGACCATAACGCGAAGATTGTCCCAAAAAATGTGTGCACCTTTTAGCACCTGATAACTCAATTGTTTTCTTTTAGTAAAAATATTGCGAGTGGAAGTTACATTCCAAATCAACCTATTTGATCTTATTTGAACCTATAATGGCAATGATCCAGACGAAGTAGTAGTTGGAAAGTTGGAACGAGAATGCACACTTTCCGACAGATTGTATGGAGTGATGTGTTGACCACATTCAAGGCAAACCAACACAATTGCATCTACGGCTCACCTGAGAATTCATAGCTATGATTGACCGCCATGTTAACTCATCATAAATTACAATGTACCATGGATTATTATCAAGAGGATCAACTCAACTGTGGCTGGTCTTGTATACTTGAACCTGCTACACCTTTCAAAGTACTTTTTCAGTCTTGATCTTCGTCATTAAGAGAATGGGTTGATCGGAAATGTAATTTTTCTACTTACAACCAAATAATTTCTACTTACAGAAATGTAATTTTTACAACCAAAAGCAAACTACTGAGTTATCAGCCGCTAAAAAATATACACATTTCTTAGAACACCCTTCGCGTTATCGTCAATGTATTGATCAGAACGGACAACAGTTTGAGAACAGGTAGTGACAAAACAATAAAATGATGCTAGTTAATTTGTTTATATGGTTAGAACAAAATTAATTACAATACATATCTTAAAGTGTGCAAACATTTTTTTGGGACACCCTGTCTATTACAAAAGAAAACAGTTGTATATTGCAATGGAATTAAAAAAAACCAAAATGAAATTAATAAATACGATACAGCAATTAGTAGTAAAATAATAAAAGTGTCATGAAATATTCAAAAAACTAAATGTTATTTTTCTCGGCTTAGAATTTTATTTGTAGTAGTTTAAAGACAAAACTTCATACTACTTTTTAATGCTTTTAAACAACTTCATTTATATATTTAACATCTATAAGTGGTCATTGTACTTATGCACTTGAGTATAAAAAACTTCATTTGTAGAAACAAAAATTATGATATCAATGGAAAAATAACCGAAAAATCTAAACCAGTCGAAATCAGATGATGCGGCGTCATTTAATAACACAGAAGAAAGAGGTTCAAACTGTAAGATTTGAACTGAAAAACTTCACTTATTCACAAAACTATTTTTTTCCCTCTCAAATAAATTGTAATTCAATTACTTTACTATTCCTAAAATCACATACAAGTTTAACATAAATTAGTGAACATATTTATAACATAAATATATTAAATTAACAGGAAGTAAACTCTTCCTTTTTTATCTTCTTTTTACAAATATTATCAAATTAACAAAATTCAATGAGAAAAAGTTGATCATAAAAATCAATTAGTCACTGAAAATAATAATTTATCAATATATAAATTCAAAATATTTGTTTAAAAAAAAGAATATTTATAACAGTACTTTTTAAAAGTTTGACACATTTAGTCAAAATTCAGTATTGAAAGATTTTTGGCTGAATACTACCATAGTCCTTTTGTAACCTAAATAGTAGAAAAAGAAAGAATCATTGATTATCAAAAAATAAGTCTAGAGTTAAAAAGAAAGAAAATCGTTACATCTGACTATAATATGCATCAATATTATAAATGAATACTGATCAAATTCATCAGAAATCACAGGAATTCTTAAAACCTAAAAACTAAAGTAGATTATACTAGTTTTTATTTGAGACATCAAGGAAAAAGTGGCAATTGTCTTCAGAAGTGGTCTATTAGCATATGGTTATATATACGCAAGCCAAGGGGTTAAAAGTTACTTCTTTTAGAATAAAACCACGGGTTATTTGTAATTATTTTAATTACAAAAACAGAAACAGTTAAAACGATTAAACATTTAGGTTTACACATCTCAAAACACATTTTTAAATATATTTTTCCCATACCAAAATACTTTCTGCCTATATATTTCGACTATAATCGTAAAATCTAAAATCCCATTTAGTTTAGACTGGATTTCAAAATGCTACATTCTCAACCATTACAAATTAATTTTGTAAAAAACATACGATTATTCCACAGATCTGTAAAAAAAAATACCACACACAAAGACAATGCTATGATGATTTTTCCTTTGAATAAACAGATGAACCAAACATCAAAAGAATATTTTACCTTACCATCGAGAGTTAAATAAAATTATGACAAATCGTCAGTGAACTCTTGAGAATTCCTTATCTGCTTTTCTGCCTCATCACCATTATTCTAAAAAAAAAAGCACTCATAAATAAGTTTTGAAATTAAAATTTTTAAAACTTTAACTTTCATATTAATTACCGTTTTACTAACTCAACAGATAATAGAAGTGAAAAACAACCATAATAGCCAAATTTAACTAAGGACTAATCATTTCCTGTCATTTTTAAAAATGCTAGGTATGTGTATCAATAAATTATTATGGAATATAAAATTAATGTGAACTACTAATATTATATGTATATATTTTTTTTTCTGACAGGTAACAGTCGTTACCTATCTGCGTAGTGACTAATATCTACTTTCCTGATGACGAGGCAATCGAAATATATGGTAGTAAGTGAGTGTCTGTGATTCCTTTTATGTGTACTCTTTTTGTGAATCTAGCTTATACATATGGTATATAACCCTTTGTTCCCTTTCCTCTATTTTACGCCCTTCAAAATACTTCTCTTGATTCCCATCCTTCTCAAACCCACACAATATGTTTTTACATAACTTTTTTTAGTATTACTCGTAGTTTGCCTGATGAAGACATGTCCGACTATACGTTTAGTTGAAAGATCTTAGTCATTTTTCTGATTTCTTACTGTGGTGTAGACATTGATTTTTATTTTTGTTTATTGTGATATATTGTTATATATATATATATATATATATAACATTATGAATCTGTTGAAAAAATCATTACTTTCTATCGAGAGAGAGAGAGAGAGAGAGAGAGAGAGAGAGTGATTCAGAGTGTTCAGATGGAAAACATCCACACAGAAAACACTAAAATCACACCATTACTATTTTCTCAACATGAATTCGGAAGAATATATGAATATTTCAAAGGCACCAAACTCATCATCCTAACTCCTGGTCCATGACCCTCGTACAAAGACACATGCATCAAGAAAAGACTTCTTCCTAAATAAATTTAAGTAAGAGAAGAAACAAAATTAAGTAGAAAGAACAAAGCGTTATTTGGTAAAAGTTAACTCAGAACAGTTACAACATGGTTAAAATAACAGAATATACATGAAAAGAAGAATAAATGTACTTGAAATGGTCTAAACAACAGAAAATAGTACATCAACTGTTATACTGGTTCCTTCTAGTAAGGTCTAAAAGTGACCAAGACCTTATGAATGTATCCATTTCCATTATATATAAAACAACTGAAAAGACTAACGAACATTCTAGAATTCACGAGGAAACTGAATCCCGAAACACAACTTGAACAGGGTTCCCAATGTATACACACTCCAAGAAGTACCAAAAGTGATCAGCATCTCGGTAAAACCAAAAAATTAAGATAACCTTTCTGGGATATCAGGTTCTCCACATGCCACAGGTAAATACTGGTATTAAATTCATTTGGAAGTCCACATATTAAAATCTAGAACCACCAAACTACACAGATATTCAACTTTCCTAAGCAGAAGAAATAACACCAAAGCAAAATACATACATAAAATAGTAATTTAACTATAAGTAAACTTCCTCACTTTTAATTATGAAATTAAAATAAATCTTCATAATTACCTGATTATTTACAAACAATCGTGCTCGAACTATGTTCAAATGTCTGAGTACGTAATCTTCATGGGGAGCTAACTCGTGAGCCTTCTTTAGACAGGTTTCAGCCCGGGCAAGATCACCTCTTTCAACGTATACCACACACAGATTATGAACACCCTGAATATTATCCGGGTCATGCTCCAAAATTCGTTTGTAGCACTACAGAAAAACATGCTCTTTTAAATACATTAAACAAATATTGGATAGGAATGCAAATAAATATAATCACAGAACTGATGTTCCAAGTACTGTGAGTGCAAATAATAATGTCAAAATATGAAGAGTTGTTTTGGGATACGTCGGTGTTATTTTCCTATTTCAGTTGTTGTCATTAAATACTAATATCTCCATTATAAATTACATCATTTTCATCAGGCACACCATAAACACCAAAAAAAACCCTAGCAATCAAAGCACTTCAAAAAGAAATATGAGAAGAAAAAAAATGTAAGAAAATTTGTATATAAAAACAAAATTATATTATTAATAAATAGGAAATTTGGGCACTATATAAAGCAACTATATCCTCTTCTCAAGAGCAATGATTTGGCCCTAATTTAACACTACTTAAATTTCATTACTATTTTTTCCCATATTGAAATGAAGGTACGCCCTAGAATTTTCCTTAATTCATGACTGCACTCATTGGTAAAAAATTGAGAAGCAGTGGTCCAGAGCCTGTACGGTGTCAGGTACTCTTTAAATATCCCTACTCTAAATACATGAGTTTAGCAAAATTTAGGACTCCCAATGTAGAATTAACCGGTTAATATGGCTCGCCCATTACTGAAATGGGTGCCAAATGATCAATATGCCACACTTTCTGTCTCTAGAACAGCATTAAAAGGTGAAATACTATAAGAATTGGACAACAAAAACAAAATAAATTCAATTAAAATAAACAGATTGAGTATGCGAGTACAATATCACTTCTGTCATCATGGTAATAATTCCCCAAGAAACAGCTTTAGTTATGACATAAAATAACTAGTTGTTGACTTATGACTGAATTGGTAACTCGAAAAACAAATTATTTTCTTACTGGAGTGACTTAATTATGAAATCATTGGTCACGAGTAAAAAATATTTCCAATTTTGGTTATAAGACACAAAAATAAATGGAGGAATGTAAAGAGAAAAATAAATACTTATATAGTATCACTCTAAAATCATAGGGTGAATTGAAAAGACTGCAGTAAGCATCTGAAAGTAACCTCAAGTCCGGAACAGTGACGTATCTTCCAGCATTAAAAAAATGTACAGGTAGTGATAAGAGTTTCCGGATCTTTCGTATCCAAATTAAATTAGCCATTTATATTCCTTAAGGAAATACTTAACTTAAACGTTTAGTGCGACCAGAGTCACATTCTGTATAGCACAAACAACAAATAAATAAACAAAAAAATATTTATATTTTATATTCAAAATGTTTTTTATTATAAACAATTACATGAACTAGAAATTGAGAAAATGTAAAATTAGAACTACTTGTACTGTACAAAAGTATCTATGATATACATATCAATGATCAAACCACAATAAGAAATGGGAAAACAAGACTAAGATCTTTCAACCGTAACAAGCGGTCTTCGTCAGAGTCAAAAACCCAACTGAACACTAGATGCAGAAAACATCTGGTGAGGAGTTGAGAAGAGTGGGAGGGAAGAGTGGTATTTTAAAAGGGTGAAAGCACAGGAAAGGACTAATGTCCAGAAAGGGATGTTTGGGGGAAACAAAGGAGTACAGTAAGAAAATGTAAAAAACTATCCGCTAGCTGTCAACCCTCTTTGAAGAGGCTATTGCCCTCGTGACGAAAGTATCAAGTTTGAAGAGACCGTTACTAATGTTTATAATATTAGATCTATTAAATTTAATTAGAGACGATTCAATAATATTTCTTAACAACATTGATTTTTCATAGGTAATAAATTTAGCTCCTGTCCAATCAATATGATGATTTTCATTTTTTATATGCAAGAATAAGGCACTACTGTTTTCCTGTCTACTTACGTTATATTGGTTCGGTTGGTTCGGCATCATATGGCTTGTCGAAATGGTTAGTAAGTATTTTAAGCCCCTTAATTGGAAAAATTTCAGGCAGCCATATAAAAAACAATGTGGATTTAATTAAAAAATTAAAAAGCGTCAACATTAACAAAAATTATAGATTAATCAGTTTCGATGTGAAGTCTCTTTTTACGAATGTACCTGTAACTGATCTGTTGAGCTTACTCCAGGAGGAATTAATTAATTATTCCCTTCCCCTTCCATCTACCACTATAATAGAGTCAATTAAGTTATGTGTGGTAGATTGTCATTTTCAATTTGAAAATAATTATTATATACAAAAATTTGGTCTTGCTATGGGTAACTGTTTATCCCCCCTCCTAAGTAATTTATATATGGAGTTTTTTGAGAGTAAAATGTTAAGCTCAATTTTGCCCAAAAATGTTAAATGGTATAGATATGTTGACGATATTCTTTGCATTTGTCCCAAATCTTTAAATAAAGTTGATTTCCTAACAAAATTGAATTCATTAGTGCCGACAATCAAATTCACAATGGAAGAAGAAATAAGTGGTAATTTGCCCTTCTTAGATGTCCTGATCCATAGGTTACCTAATGAGTTACGCTTTAGTGTATATAGAAAACCTACGAATGTACTTGCATACGTTCATTTTTATTCTTCGCATCAAAAAAATGTTAAAATTTCTGTTTTTAGAAATATGTTTTTGAGAGCTTTAAGAGTTTCCTCTCCTGAATGTCTTAATGAAGAGATTAATAACATTAGGTCAATTGCCCTTTCATTAAAATACCCCTTTTCTTATATCGATTTAGCTTTGAAGGGTGCTAAAAAAACTTTCTCTAATACTTTAAAAGAGCCCCTTTTATTATCAAATTCTATAGTTTTGCCATACCACGAATCATTGGACCCCCTTCCAAGATTAGCCAAACAACTTGATTTTAATATAGTGTTTTCTAATCGTAATAACGTGGGTAATATGTTAATAAAAAACTCTCCAAGCGAATTGGAGTCCGCTGGTATTTATAAAATTCCGAGCAAAAATTGCCATAAAATTTATATTGGTCAAACCGGTAAATCATTAAAAACACGTGTAAAACAACACCAATATAACGTAAGTAGACAGGAAAACAGTAGTGCCTTATTCTTGCATATAAAAAATGAAAATCATCATATTGATTGGACAGGAGCTAAATTTATTACCTATGAAAAATCAATGTTGTTAAGAAATATTATTGAATCGTCTCTAATTAAATTTAATAGATCTAATATTATAAACATTAGTAACGGTCTCTTCAAACTTGATACTTTCGTCACGAGGGCAATAGCCTCTTCAAAGAGGGTTGACAGCTAGCGGATAGTTTTTTACTTTTTCTTACTGTACTCCTTTGTTTCCCCAAACATCCCTTTCTGGACATTAGTCCTTTCCTGTGCTTTCACCCTTTTAAAATACCACTCTTCCCTCCCACTCTTCTCAACTCCTCACCAGATGTTTTCTGCATCTAGTGTTCAGTTGGGTTTTTGACTCTGACGAAGACCGCTTGTTACGGTTGAAAGATCTTAGTCTTGTTTTCCCATTTCTTATTGTGGTTTGATCATTGATTGTTGTTTCACGTGTTTATGTGAAATCTTTTTATCGATATACATATATATCAATACATTTATAGAGAGCTATTAAAAAATAAATGAGAAATATACACTGATCCAAATTAATTTATTTACTAATCCACAAATATGTAGATCAGTTATCTCAATTCCACCTAACTAGTGACAAAACTGAAATTAGATAAGTATTCTAATTAACTATTTAATTGGTAGTTACACATGTATATTATAAAAACAAAACAAAACACCAGTTCAATATGTCCAATGAAATTATGTAACACATGTTTAATATTCATTTTATGCTATCAAAATTATGTTTATAATTTTATAATACTTACATTTTCAGCTGCGTCATAATCTTTAATATTGTTTATATATATGTCGCCTAATAATATAAGTCCTTTGACATGATTTGGATGATATCGTACGAGTTGATTTAAAAATGGAGCAGCTTCTAATGGGCGGTGATCATCGGCCAACAAAAGGGCTAAGTTAAACAAAGCAGATCTAAAATCTTCTTTTATTTGAATAGCTCGTCTAAACCAATGCTCTGCTCCTGATAAATCACGATCGTCCATTGACAGCATTCCAAGATTAAAATAAACCCTTTCATTAGTTGAATCCTACAATAACAAAAAGGAGTAAAAAGTAATGATTAAAATATTACTATACACTAAACATAAATAAATTATAGACAAATCCTGAAAACAGAACAGCTGCAATTAGTATTTAATTACTTACAATGTTGATCAAAATTTATACCTAACAACATACTGCTACATTTGGAGTGACGCCATACAATTTTATTAATCTCAGTAGAGACTAATAGTCTATCCCTGGCTTCGCATGGATAAAATAATAATAAATTTGGCAAGGGTTATTTAATATTCCAGAACACCTAATTCATCATTTCTGCATATATGGTAGTATCAAAGTACTATTTATTTATTTTAATTTTAAAAATAAAAAAATGTTTTGTGCCTTAGCCTCTCACGCAATTACAAATCAACTTAAGTTTCAATTTGAAAATCCATCCATTTTAGATTATGAAACTTCATACATTGAAAGATTGATAAAAGAAATGATACATATAAAAAATACTAATAATACTCGCAATAAAAAAACCTATACTGATAATTTAAGTAGGATTTATAGTTCCATTATAAATAGCTAATCTTCCAATGTTATCTTAGTTTATATTGCCATCGATTAATTGTAATATAAAAAACAATGTTTTCAATAAATGTCGCTGAGTAGCAGCACATACAATGACAGATAACGGTTTTGTTGGTTCGGTATTAGAAGCTAACCTTGAGTAAGTTTTTTGAATTTTTTATGATGAATGTAAAGTAGATATGACAAATGTCCATTGTTTTTTTTAGTTTATAGCCCTGAGGATATCTTAAAATAAAGAAGAAACGTTGGCGAAAAGGTGATTCTATATATTAACCCTGACCAAAATTCTGAGAAGAAGAAAAAAGTGTTTATTAGTAATTGTGGTCAAGAAAACAATACTTTATATTTGTATACATATTTAACTATTGACCATGAGCAATGCATTTAGTTAAAATTACTTTAAACAAATTTTAAATTCACTTGTAAGTTATGTTATCTCCTGAGTATGTTTGTATGTCTAGGAGTCGTAACTATGGAAAGGTCTTACAACAAATGTTGTAACCAATTTGTAATCACATCATACTTACCAGTTACTATAAACCACACAACATGTTCTACTAAGAAATCTCTTGATGTCATATATATTTTAACCCGATGATTTTTCAAAATAACTTTTCCAACAAATTTGACTAAAATATATTACTATTTTTCAATAAGATCTTTTCTAGTGTTAATTTGCAAAGTGGAATCCACATAACAATTGACGCCAAATATACAAAGAGACACTTTGCTTTCTTCAGTTTAAACTGAAGATTACTTACACACTTATTATATTTTTATTTCATAAAAAACTCCTAATAAATAAATTAAACATTATTTCTACTAAATAAAACAACAAGCAGGATTAATACACCATAATCTAATTAAAAAGATATTTTAAATGTTTTGGACTACATGTAGACACACCTTCTGTAACAACTTAAGAAGTCTTTCTCGGGCAACTTTCCTTAGCTCAGCTCTACCTAGTTCTTGAAGAAGGATTGCTGAATTAAGTAATGCTTGCTCATGTTCAGGATCGAACTCTAGAGCTTTATCCAAGTATGCCAGAGCCTGGGATGCCTTTCCTTGTTCAAGAAAAACTACGCCTAACTAAAACAATAGAATCAGACATTAAACCTGCATAAATAATAGATGATGAGAAGTAAATAGCTCACAAAAATTCATTAATTACTGTAAACGAATACAGTGTCTTTTTTAAAAAATATGATCTATCAAATTATACACAGATATATTGTTGAAAAAAATTAATATGAAAAAAATTAACTCTACTTGAAACCAGAATCCATGAAACATTCATAAAAATACCATGAAAAAATATACACTGTCTTGCAACTAAATAAATAATCAACTAATAATATTAATTGATATACAACCTTGTATATGGACTTAATCATTAATATATTAAAATATAAAAAATAATCAAATAGTAGTAACCACGTTAAATAAGGAAGGAATTTAATTCGTATTATGTCATTCATAATATTTCTAAAATAAACAAAAGATAACGAAATGAACGTATAAATAACGAAAGAAGATGTAAAGGAAAACTGTTTATACTTTTATGTTACGGTTCTGGTTGGAACAAGATAAATCTCTCAGTTTCTTTGAAAGTAATCCATATCTGAATTACATTTTTAGGCACCGTTGATAACACAAGTAGTATTCATTTTAAGTGTCACTTAAATGTTTAGTAGCAACCAATACTGATTCTGGATGTTTTTGTCATGATAGTAAATGTGGTTTCGTACGTGTTGGATACACTGCTTGTTATAAATGATTTGTATTGATCTGTTACAGATAAAGAAAAACTTGTAGTCAATAGTATATGGTTCTTGGTTAAATATTCGTGAACAGACGGCCTTTTTGTAGTGGAGTTCGTATATAAAATGTATACATTTTGTAAGCCTTCCTGGAAATTATGTCAATACGGGTGTTGAATTTCATCGAGGACACCTAAAAATGACACCTAAATCTCTTATCTCGAAACCCCCTGATCAAATTGCAACTTTTAATATCATACCCATACTCTACTGAATTATGGGACAAAACGAAACTAATTCCTTTAAATTTACCAACGTTTATTATTAATAGGTTCTTAAAAAAAAACATTTATTTGTACTCTAACATCTTTATACACAAGAACTTTTAATTATTTTTATTTCGAATTAATTTTAATTTAATCTAAAAAAAATAACAAACATCAAATTTGGGTTTTAAAATAAAATTAACTTTTTTAACATTATACCACATTATTGTTTGTACCACATTAGATGTAGTTTCATACATATACATTTCTTATGCTACACAATAAAGTAGCATCATCTAGAAAGCTGTTTTAAATTAAACACTAATTTAAGTTTAACGCTAATATTTGCAGAATGAGTGCCTCAACATGGAAAGAGAATCTTGAAAAGGAAGCAAATCAAAAAAATAATTCGAACATGCAGGAGTTAAAATATAATATATAATCGGAAAGACGATCCAAACAATATGAGTTCAAAAATATTAATAACATATTTTATAATATAAAATCCGTCTTACCTCGAACATCGTTACCGTAGCCAGACAAAGTGTATCTTTAAGTGAGACCTACTTAAAGATTCACTACTTGCGACACCAGTCAGACTACAGCAGCCACGATTCACGAAGTAAGAAAAATTTATGTAAAAATATACCTTTACTAACCTCTGTAATACTAACAATATACGTGCATATTAATACTGTATAACAAATTTTACCTAGAGAAGTTCCCATTTTTTACTTAAAAATGTTATTATATTTCGGAAAGTGATATATGTATATAAACGTTTATACATTTTTAGATATATCAAAATCATATGGTGATGAAATCCATTATAGATTAAAGATATATATTAAATTTATTTTATCTGAGCTACCAAATTTAATTATGATTAACGCAATGCTAATACATATTTCCAAGTATAAGTCCTCCTCAGTGCAACAATTTGAAAGATCAACAGTTAGTCCCATTTGTTGAAACATCAATAAGTTAAAAGTTCCGTTTTACAATTTCTTACTATGGTTTACATGTTGATTTTTATTTCACTTTTTATTATGGTTTATACGTTTATGTAACTATACGTATAAATTACAATCAAAAAAATATAAAAAGACATCATTCTTACTTTCATTGTATTTCAAATCCTTATTTTACTGACATATAGAACCAAATTTGAAAAAAATATATATTTATAACAGGCAATACAAACATACTTACATTGTAATATATATCTGGATTATTACTATCATAAAACAAGGCTCGTTCATAAACCTCTTGGGCTTCTTTTGTTCTATTCAATTTTAACAGAACATCACCTCTGTTAATATACGCTTGAGTGTAATCCGCTCGCATACTAATAGCTTGTCTATACAATAAATCTGCTTCTTCCAGCCTCGTTTCATTTTTAGCAATTAAATTTGCCAGATTTAAGAATACATTTAAATGATTCGGTGCTATTCTAGCTTGGTAGCTTTCACCTGGCTTGGCCTTAGGTAGCAATGATTTGGCCTAAAAAGAAAACAATAAATGATCACATTTTTAAATACATACACACACCGGTCGTCCTCTCCCACCCCCCACCCCTCCTCTAGATAAACCATTCTTACACCAGGCGAGGGTGTTGAAATTGAAGCCTTAATATTAGGTACAAAGGACTTCAGGAAATTCAGTAAATTACCTGGTCAAAGCTGGTGTCACACTGACTTAAGAGGTTGGGGTGGAGTAGTGAACTATTTTACTCTGAAGTGACAGCTTAGGATGAATCACATCTAAAGCAGGTTCAAATGTTTTGTTTTACTTGACTTCTCAAAATCTTTGAGTTTGTAATTACTAAATGAAGGTGTCCTTCACACTAACCTCTGTCACACTTACAACCTTAATTTTTGTAATGAATTCTCTAAATCATAATTACTATTTATACATACATATTCATATACACAGCTTTATTTTATTATAAATTATATAAGACAAATAAATACCTTTAAATACGCGTCTTCTGCTTCTTTAAACATTTTTAAGTAATTGTACGTGCGTCCAACATTTATGTGAGCTCCTATATCATCTTCTTGAACACTAGAACAAACCTGACTGATGTATAAGTTCGAACAAAATTAAGAAAGCAAAAAAATAAATATATATTTCCAAGTATAAGTCCTCCTCAGAGTAATAATTTGAAAGATCAATATTTAGTCCCATCTGTTGAAACATCAGAAATGGTCAGAAATAGAAAGCCCAGAGAGGTTTCAACATGGCAATGAAAATGAACAACAACTGACCAAAATTTAAAATTAAAATAGAACTCATTATATGGTTTCCCTATAATGTTAATAAAGTGAAATTAAATTACAATGTTAAGCATTTAAAAATGTATTCTATTAAGTTTAAACTCTCTCAGTTTACACTTTCAACCAAATACATTTTGAATTTAAAGGAAGGGTGGTAATAATAACAGAGGATCTAGGACATATCCGGATCACCAGAGAGAAGTAACACAAATACAAAGTAGCAAAAATGAAATCAGTTAGGAAAAAAATTTAAATTCTTTGTATAAAAGATGACGGTACATTAATGGAAATAGTACAATAACAAAAAAGTACCCAAAAAGCATATTTATATAAGAGAAACTAAATGTAAAAATAACCCGAGAGACGCTGGTTACAAATACAGCTGAAAAAAAAAGAAAGTAATCACCATAAACTGAGAATTATAGAAGCTATACTAAATCAAAAACTGAAACCATTCTTAAATATTCAGATTGAAAATAGAAGCAACATTTCAAAACTCTTTCATTCACATCAAGGACAAGCAGAAACCCTTACAGAAAGTAACTCAGACCGCGAGGCCAGTCACCCCACAGGATGTTGGTCTCCAACCTTCTCTGGATCAGTGCGCTTGGTTTCACTCTATTATCACTCCTGTGCTTTTAATTTCTCTATGCTTCTTTATGTACATTGTACATAATTATTTATGTAATATATAAATATATATACTTATTACGGTTGAAAGATCTTAGTCTTTTTTTCCCATTTCTTATTGTGGTTTGATCATTGATTGTTAAATAAGATGATGAAAGAAGGTCAATTAAATTTAAAAGGTAATAGTAGAGATTAAATAAAATCATAGGATATATTAAATAGCGATAAAGGCAAAGGCAAAGAAATATTAACTCTTTTCCTATTATGAATTTCTCTTATTTTTGTACAGCCTTTGCCTTCAATCCTATATAATATAACTTAAATATGCAGTTACTAATTAGTGTTATACATAATTAGTTTAGTAAAATCTTAATACCAGTAAGGACAATCTCACACTGTTCAAAATTTAATGTAATAAATAATAATACAACATACCTCACAGCTTTATTAAAATATTGTAATGCTTCATGATATTTTCCGTGATATTCCAAAGCGTGTCCAACATTATTGAATAGTTTGGCATTTTTTTGGTTAACCTTCAAACCTGCCATAAATATGCTGTAATCCGTTTCCCATTCCCAATTTCTCACATGAGTTTTAGTTACATGACTCAGAATAAGGAATAGTAGACCAAACCAGGCAATCTTCGGAAACCTGTGAAAGAAATACAAAATAAACATTTGAATGCAACAAGTATCCACACTAAAAGCAACGAGACAGGGAAACAAAACTAAACAAAGTAAAAAAGCCATTTCATCTAATTATATACAGTATTATTAATGCTAAAAAGTAATACACGTCTTGCATAAAGCATGATATATTGAACTTTGTCCTTATATATGGGAAAATACAATCTTTTGGTGAAAGAGTCAAGACTAAGAATTTTCAACATATGAACTTTTCCAAATCAATAACAGCAACTTGTTCTTTGTGACATATAAATACGAAGTTTACAAAAGCAAAATAATGTTAACTCACCTTTCATTTCTTAACTGACACCAACCATACGCTATTAACATACAAAATCCCATTGAAGGCATATATAGAACTCTTTCGGCGACAACGAATCCCACAGGGAAAAATATATTTGATGCAGGTAAAAAAGGCAAAACCATGAAAGCAATACTCTAAAATCAATTTGAAAATATTATTAACATGCGTATTGAAGTACATATGGTAAAAATTATATGCATATTACATAAATACAAAATAAGAGAAAGATAGTCCAACCAGGATTTATAGAATAAACACATCCTACGATCAATATTTCGAACATCAGTTAATTCTGCATATATATATATAATATATATAATAATATATATATATATATATATATATACCATGATAAACGAAAAACGGTCCGGCAGGACAAATAACAATTAAAATAAGCAGTGACACATAAACAGAAACACAACAAAGACTCACTTTTCAATATTTCGACCGTAATGGCGGTCGAAATATTGAAAAGTGAGTCTTTGTTGTGTTTCTGTTTATGTGTCACTGTATATATATATATATATATATAAAGATTTTACATAAACACGTGAAATAACAATCAATGATCAAAACACAATAAGAAAATGGGAAAACAAGACTAAGATCTTTCAACAATTTCAAGATCTTTCAGTTGGGTTTTTGACTCTGACGAAGACCCCTTATTACGGTTGAAAGATCTTAGTCTTGTTTTCCCATTTTCTTATTGTGGTTTGATCATTTATATATATATATATATATACAAGATTTCACATAAACTCTGAACAGTGTCGCGTGTTCATTCAGACTACAGTTGTTGTTAAAAATCCACATACTATTTTTCTTTGTAAAATAATTTGTAATGTAATACTTAGTTTTTCAAAATTTATACTTCTGCCTATGAAAAAGGTTTTAAATAAAAACCGAAACGTTGGCAATGAGAGTTTAATTTGAACCTGAAGACTGACAGAGTCCCGATAAACTATAGTTTTGTATATATATATAGAAATAAAAGAACACACTTAGTCTCTAATTTTCGGTTTGAACCGTCTTCAGGAGAGATAAGAGAGGGAAACCAAGCGCACTGGATCAGAGACGGTTGGAGACCAACAGTGTTGCCGCATGCGCGCCTGTTCACAGAAAATAAGGTAGACAGGAATCAATTTAATTTGATTCCTGTCTACCTTATTTTCTGTGAACGGGCGCGCATGCGGCAACACTGTTGGTCTCCAACCGTCTCTGATCCAGTGCGCTTGGTTTCCCTCTCTTATCTCTCCTGAAGACGGTTCAAACCGAAAATTAGAGACTGTAAGTGTGTTCTTTTGATTTCTCTATGTTTCTTTGTTTATATTGAACTATATTTGTCCGTTTTGGATCGTATTTCCAACGAAAAAAAGTATATACATAATTAAATTTCAACTAGAAAGCACAAAAAAGAGACGAACACTCACGGTTCTTGATCATTTCTGCTCTCTTGACGTCTTCAGGAAAGGAGAAAAAGAAAAAGAAGAAGAAACACAGGAGTGGAGAGCTGAATGCGTCCACCGACCGATATATAACCCCATCCATATAAAGATTATTAGATAACTATCTTCTCAAATAGCCTCACCATTCAGCTATATATCTATCAAAAGTTTTGAACTCAGATATGTAATCACCCCCGCACTAATCACATGGTTCTCAATTATGGTCAAATTACTCCCAGTGTCATGAGCATCTCACATCGGCTCATAACCCTGCTAACAATCATGAGTAAGCAACTGGAAAAAATTCTACAGACTTCATCCAATAATTTAACACGTAAGATTAACCAACTTAATTCACTCAAACACTTCTTAAGCATCAATTTAGATTTTCCCATTAAAACTCTATCAATCAACAATGGCACTATATTCAGCTTTATACCATCTTTCCTTAAGAGGAAACAATAATGCTCAGGTGTATTTCTTGATGAGAATCGAGCTTTGGTATAAAACTTGAACCAGGAATTGCCGTTGAAACTCAAGGGGCAATTTTCTTTACATTTTATTTCTTTTCACATCCTGAAATCCTACCTCTAAGAGTAAATCTTTCAGGTGATGAACTCAGTCCTATCCTCAATTCGTTTAACAAAAGGACGGGTTTCTCAAGGCAGTATTCCAAATCCTATTATTTAGACATACACCGAAGTTCATACAACACTCGTCCACTTTCTTTTCACCTTCTCTGATTAGCTCTCCTGACTTCATAATGACCACCATCCTAACCAACAGCATCTTCTTCACTAAACTAGTTTCGTCGCATTTGTAGCAAAATTATGACCAAAAAAACATCCTATTATATTTATTCTCTCAAGTAACTACAATTTTTCTTATTCAATTAAACTATTCTAAACACCAATTAATTAATACTGAACAAAACGAATTGCAATTAAACTAAATACAAAAAAGATCTCGAACTTCTGGAGTAATATTAAATTTCTCGATAACTGATTGATTACCTTTCGTATGTCTTACAACCACTTTTTTTTTATTTATACAAAAAAACTATATCATCTGGTTATTATAAAAAATGTAAAGAGTTCTCTGTTATACATGATGTCATTCAAAAAGCCATATCTCACCATTATAATAATAGTACTTTTCTGTCTGTTTGTTGTTACTACAGCAGTATACAATAATAACGCCACAATTGTATAAACCAAAATTGTGGCAAAGTTTCTTATATCTATTGCAGATTCAATTAGAGGAACAGTGCCCATTGTCCAATCACAGCATAAATCACACGGAAAAAGGAGAAGCCATGCATTAAGAGACACCAAGTAATTATAAGATAATTGCCGTATTGGAGTTGGAGCAACCGAAGCAGGATTATCAAACCTAAAAAAATATTCATGAATTAATTCCTAAAAATGAATGAGTTTTTCATTGACAAAACATCAATCAATATTAACATATGACATGTCTGCATCACTAAATAAGTAATCAGAATTAATAAGCATTTACTCATCGATTAACATTTTTGGAATAAAAAAAACTGTTATTTAATTGATTAGACAGTACTATTAAACTTTATATAATACAATTTTTTTTTCAAAATTATGTGTTCTAAGTTTCTTATCAGGGTTAAAATACATTACTGAACAGTCCTAATATCAATTGAATATTTCAATTTTCTCAAGTTATTTACGAAGCTTTAAAGAAATAAATAAGTTTTAAATTTTATAAGATTAAACCACAAATACATATAGAACAAAAGATCTTTATCTAAAATTTCAAGAATACATGATTTTTAAATAATACCTAGTGAAAACAGGTAATTTGGCCCCCATGATTAAAATTCTCAAAAATAGCATGCCTACAGTTGATAAAACTAGAAAACTTAATCGTTTAGTGACAGTCTTAGACCAAGAGTAAGGGATAGTTTTTCCATTCAAAAGCCACTTGACAATATGCCAAATATCACCTGGACGAAGCTAAAAATGAAACAACAGAACATATTAAAAGAATAGAAATAACAGAGAATATGTATATTAAAAAAAAAAATACTTACTTTTTGTGCATAAAACACTTCATAAACAAAGCAAATAGCATTTACAGTAATTCCCTGTTCTTTGCACAGCATAGCAATATAAACACATGTCATAGATAATATTAAATGCTGCCAACCTGAAAAACAAAGGCCACGATAAACATATGTGAGTCTACTTCTCAAAGAAACCATCACGGTGTCAATGAATAAAATAAAAAAGTTCTAAGGCCTTCCGGCATCATCTGTTATCCAAGAACTTGCTAACATTATGAGTTTTCTTTTACTATCAATCAGATAACCAGTTTTCCCTTAGCTACAATAAATACTATACATCGAATTTGAATAGTATTTATTCAGGTAGATTGTCTTTATGGGTAGTCTGTGTTATATCGAACATGTATTTGAGCCGTCAGGTGAAATATTTTATTAAATAATAAAATGTCTTTATACGGTAATTAAAACTTTGGTGGTTAATAAGATGTGTTCCTTGGTGATTAACACTTTTCTGAATTAGTCTGGAGTTTGACAGATATGTCGTCTATTTCACAGGAAGTTTTTGGATCACAGTCAAAAAGTACAGTTTTTTTTTCAAAACTTTTACTTGTAAACAAGTGAAAGATGGTATATGATGAGGTTTGAAAGAGAAGGGAAGTTAGAGACGTATTTAAAGGGTATAAAAAGTAAGGGCAGGGAACAAAAGGCTAGGCAAGTGAGGGTAAACAAAAAAATTCCACAACAAATAATTAAATTATTAAATATAGTTAATGGGTTAGTTCCACTGAGGTTAGTAATATTAGAATTAGACTCCAATTAGGAAATCTAAGAAGGGCAATTTACAATTTACTTCCTCTTCCATTGTTAAGGATTTTACCACTCGATATCTCAACATAAAATGGAATGTACGGCTAATATCACTAGACGTCAAAGGACCCTTCACCTCAGCATGGTGACCAAGTATTCTCAAGACCCTAAAACACATCAGTGGTCCGAAAAATTTGTACCTTCTCTCTAAAAACTACTTCAACAAAAGGTAGGCCATTTTGTCATCAAACTTCACAGAACAAACCTCTACCGACTCTAAAGGATGTCCCCAGGTTCCTGTTGTAGTCTAGGATACTGAAATATAATGTATACTTCCAACTAAATACTTCCTACTAAAACTTCCACGCATGAGGAGGGATAAGAAACTACTCATAGCAAGACCAAATTTTTTTTTTGTAAAAGCGATTTTTAACTTGGAATCATAATCAACCACTCATAATTTGATTGCATGATTATAATAGTAGTTGATGGAGAGAGGGAATAATTGTCCAGTTCCTCATAAAGAAACTTAAAAGATCAGTGCAGGTACGTTAATTAAAAAAATACTTCCATCAAAACTAACCACTTTATATTCTTTCCTAATATTTACGCTCTTTAATTAACTATACCAATATTAATTTTTAAAATGGTTGCCTGAAATCGTATCCATTAATAATAAAAACACTAAATAACCATTTGGATAGGGTAATGATGATAATCCAATCGAACTTACTATTACTCGTTTGGGGAAATTATTTTTGAGTCTTGATCAACCAGTACAAATATGACAATGCAGGGAATTTAGAGAAAATTAGACAAAATAGTTTTTATCTTTTTATAAAAAGAATTGGTTATTAACAATTTTATTAACCACGACATAACAATATCATCGACGCAGACACCAAAATGCGATAAATAAGTTTAACGAATAATACTAACCCACTTTATTTTTCTCCTTCGTAGCTCGGGTGTAGTACAAAAATGAACCCAGAAAAAATACAGATGACAAGGTTTCAGCTCTTCCTACGACTCCAGTTACCTGGAAAAGTAAATAACAATATTAAGGTAAGTAGTAGAAGTTGAAAAACTGGGTTAGGCCTAGTACACAAAGTATTTGGCGGTTAAAGATGTACTGGCGTTTAAAATTTGTTTAAAAATTTAAACATTCTGAATGGTTCTTGATGTAGGAGTGGGTCCTAACAATGCAGATGATCTGATAAGTCATTAATTTATTCTTCCCAATCAGTGGTGTAGGTAACACAAGGTGTGAGAAGTATTATCCAGAGGTACTATGACAGTGCTAAGGTTGACTTCAATAGAATTTTAAACTGACCTGCTATAAACATAAAATCCTGTCACAACTCAAACCTGCATTACTAATGACTACAATACTTCCAACTTACAGCATACTAATTCCATAAAGATATAAAATGTATATAATTAATTATGTCTCCAATTTACTGGGAACTCGCTCAATGCACTAGATTAAACAAATCATTTACCCATGTTTAAATAGAATGAACTGATTTTATATTCTGAGATAGTTTCTTCTTTAAATAGTATGCACCCCTAAGTCTGACCTACATAGCGCTTTGTTCATCATATATAATATCAAGTACATATGCAACATTCAATCCATATACCCTTATAATCTTTTTTAAACCATAATCTTTCAATTTGTTGTACATTCACAAAGTTATATTTCCGTTTTCCAATTTTCTTATCTATTTCCCTCTTAATTTTTTACTTCAATTCCTCAAAGTTACATTTTCCTCCAGGGCTTACTACCTTACCCTACCAGTCCAGAGGCGAATACATCACCACTGGGCCAACCCGACCTCCAAAGCAATTGTAAGATTTACTTTAAGTGAATTTCTTAATTTGCTTTTATTTTTATAAAAAAAAACATTTGAAAGGTTATGAACATCATTGACCTTTTGATAATCTGGTCTTAGATGACATAATTTTTTCGATTAGCCATTAAGGATAAATATTATGCAGCTTAATTATTATTTGGGTTGTCTGAACCATTTGTTCATAACTATTCTACAGATAACTAATACTTAACAATAAAAGATTGTGCTTTTACTACCGATTCCAGTTAAAATGAAGCATTGGTTTTATATTTATTACGTGAATTTATTTATTTGCTTAAAAAGAATCTAACTAATGCTTCATAATATTTGGAATTGGTAATAAAAGCACTATTTTAGACGTTATTACTCATGACTAAAACTACTTCAAACAATAATAATAATAATAATAATAATCAAGTCTACATAATACTTATGCTTAATAAACTAATCTAAAAATTTCATAACACCTTAGGCTTCGTTACATCTGGAATGGTAGTAAAAGCACAATTTTAGATTACTATTTATTATTTATGACTGTAAATGCTTCAAAGAACAAAAATAATAAACAGGACCTCATAATATTTAGGTATACTTAATGAACTTATCAAAAAATTTCAAAACGTCATCTAAGACCAAACCATCAAAATAAAACCAACAATTTCTACAATAAATACTCGTACCGCAGAATAATTTCCACCCTTAGCTCAGCATACAATATAAGTTCGATTCTGGTTAATATTTATCCCCTAAACTAAATATAATTTTCAAGTATATTAGTTCATTGGGATAATATAAATAAAAGAAATATACAACTCATTCCAATAAATCTATATTTCTATTTTCCGAAATATTAAGAAGAAAACATCAAAAATGAGAAAAACAAAGCAATCATATTTTATTAAGGTTCAGGATTAATCAAGTAATTTTTCACACTAATTCCCTAGTTAAAAACCTCAGTAGTGCAATCCAACATTCATATATTGTATTCAATTTCAAATAATTCATTCTGATGTTCTTAAAGCTCACAGATATGTATATTTTTTATAGATATAAACCTGAAGAAGAGCACTAAGTGTTCGAAAGGCATTAACAGTTTTGATATTAATCACTATTTTTTTTCCATTGGAGACGTAATTTTTTAAATTCCCAGATATGAGTAAATACCACACTATATAACAAATTGCACAAGTAGTGAAAACAAAGAAATTATATATTTAATAGTTCACCTTCATAAATATAACATTTGTATTGTTAATTTTCTATGTTCTGCTCAATTAATATGAATTAGGAAGGGAATAAAAAAAATTAGACAGAAGCACACTTGTCTCGAAAATATTATTTCGAAACGGTTACAAAAAATTAATAAAAAACAATAGTTTATCGTAAAATTTGTTTATTGGTAATATCGTGGAATTTAACATACATAATAAAAAATAATATACTTCAAATAAAAAGGATTGTACTGACGGCTTCAGTGTGAATAGGATGAATTGCAAACAGCAATGCAGCAATGAAACTTGGAAACTCCTCAAGAAATATTGCACATACCCTAAAAAGGAAAAGCGAAAACTATTAATATTATCAATCTTCATGTTTAAATAATGAAACTCATGATATAAACTGGACAGAAGTTAAAAAGATTATATATGAATAGAACAAAAAAAGGTAAATAATTTAGAAAAAGAAGAAAACATTCTTTAAAAGAAAAAAAAATGCTATTGTCTGACATGTCAAGTGGAAAACTCCTTTTTCAGTTGAACCCTGGAAAGTTAGTTTGTAGAATCGAAACTCTCAGTTTGAAGATCGTGAATGCGGATATATATATATATATATATATATATATATATAATACAGCTCTGCATACATGAAACCAGTCTGTCAAATTTTGTTCGAAACATGAGGGTAAAGTTACTATTATAGTGTCGTCTACAATAACAACATTGAGGTTTAATTAACATTAACAGTGAATAAATAGCTTTAATGTTACATCAGTAGACAAGAGTCTTGGGCCCTCGGTGTGGGAATGACTAGCATGTTATACATTTTTTTTTTACTAGAGGCTTTTACTCAGTTATGGCGGAGAACTCCTTCTCAGCCTGAATGAATTCCTCCCAATTTTGACTGTAGTATTGCAATTTGCGAGGCAGTTTAAATATTTCTAAACCTCCCAACTCGGAAGAAGATAGTATTTCTTTGTGCATGGCAACCACTGCCATACAAGGGCATCCCGTCCATACTACAACAAGAGGGAAATTTAGATTCATCGAGCCAGGAGAGTCTACATCAACTTCAACAAAAGGCAGAAATACATTTGAAGTGGGTCTCTGAACACTGGGACTGCCAACCGACTTGCGAAAACCAATACCCTCTCCCATAAACAAATTGATCTATCAGCTACCACACCACCTGTCCCATCATTAATAAATCAGTTAGAAATACGGTACGGACAGCTGCTGGTAAAAGATGGAAGAATATTATAATTTCAAAGACCATTATCAGTAATCAGCCCAAGGGGCGTTGGTGGAGTTACACTCAGAATAGTATCCGACTAAGAGTATCTACAGACTCACTTGCACCCCATTGGTCTGGCTGCCTCCCCACTCTATATTGACATATTGGGCTGTAAGATGTCACATGACTATTTTTCTTTTGCTGTTCATATAGAGCCCTAAATTAATTTCCATAAATATTTGATGCCATTTATAAGGACATTCTTAGTTTTTTCTTCAACAAAAATTCATAAAAATTAAACTTATTTTAACGATTTCCGGTATACACAATAAAATTAATAGTAACTTACCTCAAATACATTATCGAAACCAGTCCATGTAAAAGTATATTTACAAGGTGATAGCCCAACGGTTCTAACTGATGTATGTAATAGTTCCATCTGAATGTAAGTACGCATAATGGACGATAGGACTTATGGCTTTGCTCCTAAAAGAACGTTTACAACAGTAGCAACAAACTATCAATAGCAGACTACAATTAAGTAATATATAATACCACGTAGTTTAAAAGTCACTTAAACAAAAATATGCAATACAATTTTATTTCTGAGACTTTAATTAAAATAAAAAGGAAAAAATCAAGAAACTCATCATTTATATTTATTAAAGAGTGAAAAGATTTCAGACAGGATTAAGAAGGGAAGAAGATTTAAAAAATACAAATTAATATATAACACAATAGCATTACTAATAAAATCGTATTTCATGAGATAAACCTCAGAAGAAGTTGAATTTTCCAATTTTCATTTACGTTTTACAAATGAAAACCATTGATATTTAAAACAGTTTAAGTTAATAATGGAATAAACAAGCGAACGATCCCAAATAGGTTACATAAAGTAACTACTAAAGTAAGAAGTTTAACAATAAATTTACTAAATTATATATTTAAGTAAAACACATAAATACAGTATTTGTCCTCTCACTAATATTTTAAATATAAGTGAAAACATTCTTATATTCAAAAGTTAAGATAGTTACGTTAAATGTAATAAAAGAATTTTACTTAAGATAACAAAAGTCGAACAATAGACCGTTAAAAACTTAATTGCCCAGCACAGTAACTTTGGTGTGTCTTGCTTTAATAATATATTCAGAACTGTACATTACCTAAAAGGAAAGTATTTGAGAAACTATTAACTTCTTCAGCCGTTGATTCAATAACAAGCTTCACGGCAAAATGTAAACATACAATAAAAAGGAATTTATATCCGTAAATTTAATCACCTTTACGAGATAACTTCTCACCTTATGCATTGGCATGCCCCAGAAGTCATTAAGAAAAATATTCTTCAAAGGCGTATGCGGTCTCAAATCCCTGTTGTCTTTGATAGCACTAATATCATCAAACACAAATCCACAGAAGCAACTATTATAGTAACATATTATACACACCGAAAATATAATGATACTTTGTGAAGTCCTACTTGCCATTATTTTACTATATTTTTACAACTGTTAGTTCATTTCACCCGGCATTACAAATGTAAAATGAAATATAACCATTGATTGTCAAATATTTTAGACATATGAAAAAGATATTGAACATCGTATACAAAACGACTTCTTGCTAACCGCAACCACTTTGTATGTGACTGCATCTACTAAATTTTGATCAATGTTAATTGTCATTTAGATAAGAAAAAAATATTAAACACACGAAACATAAACATTGAAGGCATGTAAACAACTTAGTCACGTAAACACAACCATTACTATCAATGTATGACACTTCCGGTCAGCTGGAATGCTTAATACTTAGTATCAAATCCAATCAAAACAACTTGTGATAAACCAACCACTATCATTATAAAGTTGAAACCAACTACCGCCATTTTGTTTTGCCTTAACCAGGTCAGCTCAATTATGACCACACAATTTAAAAGTATCTATAATTACATATCACTCATTATTAATGAATAGAATTAGGTTTCAGAAAGTTCAAAGTACTTAAGAATTTATTCCAAAATCAGTTATAATATATGGATCTCTGTTAATTCTTGAATCTGTGTAGAGTTATTTGTTTCTCTTAACGTCATACTATGTTTAAGCGATGGAGCTGATTTCAGCATTAATTACTCTTTGGACATTTTTTATTTTCTCTATTATACATACATATGTGTAAGTTTTAGGTCATATTCTTCATGGAGGTTATTCTTCAATTACCACGCAATTTAAAGATAACTATTTCTGAGGGTTGTTCTCCAATTTTTTTTTAAAACAATTTTAGTTTCTTCATTAGTTTCAATTTTCATGATAACAATATTACTTTAATTTATTATGGTTTGCATCTTAAATCTGAGTATTAGAAATACAAGCCATGAACATTCTTTTATTATGTAGTAACAAAGGCTAGAAAGTAATCCAGAAGTCTTTCGAGGACTATTTGTTTATTATTAATGATTATTGTAATAACCATAAATTCGTATGTTTCGGTATTTTTATAATTATGCAGAACGATAAAGAAACTATTTTATTCCTTGATGTACTGATAAGTTTCATATACTATTGTCACTATCATTTGGTGGTAGGCTTATTAAAAACTAACTAATAATAATAAATTCTTTTAAGTGACAGCAGTACGTAAATTATGACACTATCCAGACTGGATTTAAGTGTTTTTTCTTGAAACAGAAAAGTAAAAAAATAAAAGTATAATATTGTCTACTGTAATTACAACTTGTAGATATCCGTTCTTAATTTTGCATGACTACAGATAGAGAAGTTCACATTCTATATTTCTTCCCCTAGAAACAGTTTTGAAGATATATTTAAACTATAACTATTGAAGATACCTCTACAAGTAAGTCTAAGATATGGCTCGCGATTGTAAGTCTAAGATCTGTCTCTTGTAATTACTGCCTCTGGTTTCTTGGAGTTCATAGGTATGGAACTGTCCTAATAGTGTAAGAGGATTAGAACAACAGAGTATCAGCTGTGCTGACACACAATTGTCAAACTTGCCATATTATTAACACCAGTCCTGGCTTCATTTCCTTTATCAACCATAACTCCTACCCCATCCATATGATGTATCATCTTTTATATAGCAAAAATGAGCCTTTTCATCCTTGCAAATCAAAAATAAGTTATCCTTTTCTTTATCTATAATTTTCAATGGGTAAATTAAATCCTTTTCATCGAGAGCATAAATGTTTATGTAAATGTTGGCGCTTTCAGATTTGGGTATATCAACCAACTCTACCAATCGCGATTCACTAAACATTGCAAAATTCTACTACTGAAACAGTTTTGAAACATTCTGACCTCCCGAGCCTCCGTTGCCGCGATTATCCATTTCATTAATATTATTAGTAAATTTTAATAAATCATTAACATTTATTTAAATTATTATAAATAAAATAATGTCAATACAAATGATTGTATTGTTGTTGTATTGTATTGTTCATCTTAGTATGAACTAAGATGGTACAACACCACTATGTTATCCTAGCTAACTTGCGTGGTGCTGCCCAACTTGCAAAAATACATAACCATTATTCTTCCAACCATAAAAGGTTTCGCGACATCAGAACTTGACTCTGTATCTAACTGGTCAATGCTAAAAAAATAATTATAAGTTCATTCTAGAAATACATGTATAAAACACTGTTAAATTCATTAAAACACTGTTCACATTAATAATTTGTGACATATCTGCTTATTTCAAATTTCTTAACAATGTGTCACAACAGTTTTGAATTTAATGTCCCATATTCCCTCTCTGATGATACTGATGATTGTTAAAAATACTAATTTAACCAACACTACAGTTCTTTTTGTTCACTATGTCTTTATCCAACAGTCTTTATAAAACAAGTTTTGTTACTCTTTACATGTTTGTCAGTGTTTCTTCCTCTTAAAAAAAAAAATAAAATGAAAAATTTGGATATTGATATGATTTTAAAGTATTTTTTCTATCACTTTGGTTTTTAATATCATTTCAATACATTTTATCTTTGTTTGCTGAAATAATTTATTACTGTTTACTAAATGCTAAGGTGCAAATTGACCTAAATATACGCTCTCTCACTCTCTAAATACCTACCTTTATTACTTTTGTCTCTGCTCCCTCATGGATTGTCCCTTCTACACAGACTTTGTATAAATTAGTATTAAAAGTAATATAAAACAGATAATAGCGTGGTTTGATTAAAATTAGTTATATAAAAACATTCAGAAAATAGTGTGTTGTGTCTTTTAGCGGCATGATCTATTTATGCATTAATACACTTCAGTCTTGAATCATTAAACTTCTAACAATCACCAAAACGAATTAAGTTGTTTATGTTATATTCATAATGCTCTGACAGGTTATATAGAGTATATTGAAATCTATGTCTTTCTCTCAGATGAAGAAGTCAACATTATATGTCAAGCATATAAACTCACAGTATTGATAGTAATACATCAAGGATATTTCCCAATGAACTCAAAAATGACTCAACATTGATCAAATTGTATAAGTAAGCAGATGATATTTCAAGAAAAAATAATTAAATTTATTGAATATAAGCACAATTCTGAGCGCAATGGAGAACTGTTGGTAATATTTTCAGTTAACATCAACCGGTTTACTATCTGTGGGATGGAATAGGGAAGACTGTCTGTCGGCAGTGAGGTAAAAAAGGAAACATGACATTGATTGATTGAATGGTTTTTGAGAAGTGGGTGAGGGGGAAGGCTTCGGTGTCTGCAATAACTATCATGTAGGAAGGAATGGTTGAAACGATTCTCAGACTTGAGCTAAAATTTCTCCGTCTTATTTCACCAGTCTACCATGTCTCCAAGCGAGTATTGTACAATTACTGATAGCCTTAGATAAATGGGTAGTTGTCATTTCAAGTTAATAACATCCTGTTAGTGAGAAATGGCTGCCACAATGGTAAGGATAATAAATAAACTAGAGAAATATTTTAAAAACATTTTATTTGCAAACAAGTATCATCTTTAAATTGTTTACACTAAGGGGACCAACTTTTATGCTCATCTTCAACACATTTATATTCTTCCCATTAGCATAACATTACATTACAATATATACATATTTTACAGAATCATTTGAATGAGAGTTGATGCTAACAAATCCACATTCTGTCAACTCTCTTCCACTCGGCTTATATTTCCAAGGTGGATTGAAAGTCTTGATTTTTGCCTCGATGGAGTCTTCCATCTTCCAAATCGATGGATCGAAATTGTCATGACACCATTCATTCAGCTTATGACAGTTTGACAGACTGCAAACGATTTTGGTGACAAATAATTTGTGATGCAAACACTCGGGATGAACTGATTGTAGCTTTTATTCACTCTGGCAGCCAAAGTCTTGCAAGTTTAATATAATCGAGTATGGCAGAAGTGATTGGAGAAACTCCTTCTTTTCACATCATTTAACATAGATGGCTGATCCTTGCTGGCCGTTGTGTGTAGGATTCACTGTAATTCATCATATTCAACAGTACTTGAATCTGGATCTAATCCATGGTAGTGCTGTAGGTTGCAGTGCCAGTCCCACAAGGGAACTCAAATAGACCGAACATTGGTGCCGTTGCAATACTACATAATGAAGGTTTATTCTACATTGGGAGTTCTACATTTTACCTAACTCAAGTGTATTTAAAATAGAGATCTATAACGAGTACCTGATATCGTACTCGGAGCCGACGGCTTAACATCCTGTCCGAGGGACGACGTGCTCAGATTTATTCATCTCTCACGTGAATAAATCGAGGGCCACAGTGGGTACCGAACCCCGGACCCACTAGTTCAGAGGCAAGTATGTTAACCACTCACCTAACCTGGCCTCCTTCCGTGGTAGTGTTTGACTATTCATCTATTGAGATACAATGGTGGAACATAGGGTGTTTTAAAAATCGTTGAAGCAGAATTAAAGTCGAAAGGCTGTTAATTCTTTCACAATATACTTCTTTATATGGTTTCCACTCTGGAAGCCTTGAAAATCTAAAACCAAATACATGGCTGCTCGTTCAAACGTCTTATGTCGAAGGGGGGGGGGGGGGGGTGTTAAAAGATTTGCTTACTTGGGATATGAAGAGCTGGTGCTGTAAAAGAGTTGCTGGAGTAATGGTGTCTGAAGGGACTATGGGTAACAAGGGTTGTATTAATAAAACATTGAGTATCAAAGAAAATATGTTGTATTTACAAAGTAAGGGAGTAAACATTTCTTATAGATACCTGTAAACATTTAATGATTTCAATTAAAAAATTGAGTTGTATATAAGAAAATGAAGATCTATTATATTAAGAAATAATAAAAGAATGGAAATGATATTTTTCCTAAGAAACTTTGAGTTTAAAAACAAATGTTTAATACGTTAACCCTTTAAATTAAAACTTAGCAGAAAAAAAAGTATTTAAATCAAAATAAAGTTTATCTGTCTGCTTTGGTGCCTGAAAAACAACACAAATATGTAATTCTAGTTATGACATATAATCTAAGCTCATTTTAGAATAAGTTACTTAAACCTTTGAACATATTGTTTTGAAATATTGAAATACTATTGTACTGAAAAGATAAATGAAAAACCGCCAAGTTCAAAGTTTGTTGAAAAAATATGGAGACAAAATAACCAGTATTATAATAACCTCTTTTTAACAGTTCATTGAGCAATCCTTAATTTACAATCACAAATTTAACATACTTTCCCACAATCATGCTTAAATATTTACCATGTACTGTATGATTGTAAATTACATATAATATAAGATATTCATATATATTTCTTAATGGTAATGTATATAAAGTAACAGACCATTTAAAAAAAAAGAGTCACTGTTTGGATCATTAGATATCAGTAACTATTTTCATATAAAGTCATGACTTGTGCAGTGTTTCCAGTCTGACAGTTACAGCTAATTCTATCTAGTAATGTTACAATGTCTTAGACATGAATGAGCAAATAAAAAAAAGTGAATAAATTAGATATAATTGAACAATTTTTTCAGGTACTACTTGTAAGTTCCTCTGACATCCCCAATGACTATATGGCAAGAAATACAGTTTAAATATAATACTATAATATTTGAGCGAAATTCTATAAATTATGCTCTAATACTAACATTTTTCGAATAAACATAACCTTAGTTCTCCTGAAGGTACATGTTCAAATATGGCAAGTTGTTCATTACATCACCAGATTTTGAGATCATGTTTTCTTAAATTAGAAGTAGAATCTTCTCATAATCAATAACACAATCCAAACAAAAAACTTACTATAAAAATAATAAAATAATTTTATAAAAAAATTAACAGTACACTCTTTTAACATACAGCGTTGGAATAATAAGCCAATACACTGGACTATTAAGTCATGTTGGTTTCACATCAAAACAGTTTGATTTTGATTCAAAACAAAAATTATCTATTAAAAATTAATAAGAACAATATACTTAACAAAAATTAAACTTGATTTTTTTAAATTATTGGTAATATATAAATGGCCATATTTTTATTTGCAGATTCAACACTATTAACAATAACATATAAACAATAATTTCATAACATTAAACAAATCTTTTTAAGACTCCTCGAAGAACTTATCAAAATAAATTGTCTCTTTGTAAAGCAGTTTTTTAATGCTAAATGTAACCTAAAAATATCAGTTTATCGAAAGACATTTAAAAGTTCTTTGTGAGCACTAATTTTCTGTATATTCCACCAGAATAACATCAAAGAGGTCTTCACTTTCTTCAGAATGTCGAACTTCTAGCAAAAACAAGTCTTCATTGCAGTAATATGCAAGCATGTCATCATCAATTTTGGCTATAATCCTGTAATAAATAAGATTGATGAGTATATCTGATAAAGTACAACAAATAAAATCAGTCTACAATTCACATCTTCACAAAAGTCATAATAATTACACATCGATATAATAAAGAGTTGAAATAAAACAACAATAGATTACTTCTATTTTTATTCTTTTTTTTAAAATACTTTTGAGAATATAATATAACTGGAAGTTAATAGAAAGAGAAGCATAAGTTTAAAATATCTAATCATTATTAGGATTTCCTGGAATAATTGTAGAAAGGATAGTGAAATCAAAAGAGACAGTAAATACGGACTTTTCAAGTATTCATATGTCGATAAATGACAAAATTCTAAAACTGTCCTGAAAGAACGGACTCAATCAAATCTTTAATAAATGATTTTTTTTTTTTAAAAAAAAGAAACAAAAACAAACAGAAAAGTCAATTTTATAGTTTTCTTTTGCCAACCTTTTAGAAGGATGATGTTTTAGTATATGCCATCCAGATATAAATATATTATTTATTTCTTTAATCGATTAAAGTGTATTAGAACAACCGAAGAAAACCAATCAAATAAACTGTTGAATGACTAAGATTGCAAAGTGAATTTTATGGCATTAAATTAACTAAAATATAAATAAACTTCAAAAATTGTTATCTGAATAAATTTGAGCATGGAATAATTTAGAAGACCTGATGTAGAATCAACCTGGTAACGTAGATTATCCATAACTAAAATTACTGCAAAAAAACAAATTAGCCAAACTTTCTGCCCGTAGAAGAGCTGGTAAAACGAAAAAATCCTATAACTATAGGCTTTGAAAAAGAAGTTTAATTTGTTCAGAAAATTGTTAAATATAAGATTTGTATGGATATATTGTTAATATTGGATAATGTTACTATTTGACGTTCTCAAAAAGAATTATATATATAATTTTTCATATAAGGTATAAAATTATATCTTATTTTATTACTATATAATTTTAACTCCTTATATATATCAAAGAAATACTTTGTTGCTCTCTTTAGTGCTTTCTTTCGTTTAATTTAAAAAATAAAGGCATATAAATTATGAAATGTGAGAAAAAACAACTTGTTTAAATTATAAGTAACTGTTGACTTGATATTACCACATTGTGTATAAAACCTCTATGGAAAAGTAAGTAGAATGCTAATATGTAAAACTGTCAAAAATGTTAGTGGATGATCAAAACAACAACATTCTCCTTAATAATTGAGATCCAACATTAATTTTAGTTAATTAAACACTAATATTTTTAATGTAATAACATTTTAAACTAAATTAATAAATCGTTCAACGCAAAAATTATAACCACTATTACCGTATTGGGATGTGTACAAATGCAGCATTTAAGAGAGAATGGAAAAGCATATATTACAAAATTAAAAAAAACTTCATAAGTTGTCAAAAGTGCATTACTATAAATTCTTTGAATATTATTACCTTCAAATATATTATACTGGATAAACTATCAATTATTTTAATTACATAAGAACTATAAAATAAGCACTGAAGTCCAATTTATATGAAGTATTTTATTCTTAATAAGCTTATTCCCATCTAAAGTTATAAGGAACATCTCAACAAGTCAGAATGAAAAATCTAGATAGACGAATAACTGAGAATTAAGAGATTTAAACACACATATCTCAGTCAGCATCGAGTTTTACTGCCACCGGAGAGCCCAGAAGTTACAGTAATTCTAACTTTATAACATAAAAATAAGTAAAGGATGCTGCAGTTATAATTAACTGCAATAATATTATAGTCAACACTGTTTTATAGGTATTATATTATACTATCAATATGAGAAAGCCTAATTATTTTAAACATTTAACAAAAACTGTATGCAGGATTCGAATATATTTAAGAGATTAATAAATATTTGTAAAAAAATCATGGAGTTAATGCGGGGTACCATGTGCATGCAATATGATTACAAAATATTAGTCCATGAGAAGTTAATATCAAAGATATAATATGAAAATAAACCAAACCCAAAAGTGTTATAATGAGAGAATTTTAATGAACCTTGACCACTGCATGCTGTAATAATCGCTACCTATCCTACAATTAGGAATTTAATTGTTTCATTAAAAAAAATATTGTGAGATTATTGTGATGAGGATTTTAACAGATTCTAAGGAAACATTTGTACCAGGCACTCTGATCACAAAAAAAGAGATTGTATGAGACAATCTAACTAATTATAATCGTAATAATTATTTTAAAATATAAATAAATAAACCTTCTTCTTTTTTCATATCACATTTTGTCGAATTAATTATTAATTAATTACTATTAGTAAAGACAAAGGAGTTATACACTTTATGTTAGAAATTATATGTGATGTGTATACCGATAGAATGTAAATATTCATTACCATAATTTTAAGTAATTCAAAACAAAAATTAATATTTTTTTTCTTACAATTTTATGTTTTAATTTTATGAGTCTCAGTTTATATTTGTAGTTGGTCTTCTCAAGTCTTTCTGACATTGAGGCTAAACTTGATCGATGTTTAAGTAATTCCTTAAAAGCTTTGTTAGTTGATTAATTCTTTTATCTGTCAATAAATAATAAACAAGATAGATTATAAATGTGAATGTGTGAGCATATTTTAATTACAGTGTTTTCCATTTCTTGTGTAAACAGCACATTAAAAATGAAAACAATGGTTGTATACAAACTGAAAGCGTTCTATAAATCAATTAGATTTGAACAACAAAAGGAGTAATTGGATTATTTTTTATTTATATGATTAATTTTAACTTATCAGATAGAAATATTTATAAACATTTCAACACACACACATATATATATATATATATATATATATATATATATATATATATGTATGTGTGTGTGTGTGTGTGTGTTTTATCTAACTATAAGCCACTTTTCAGTTTTACTATTTTCCTGCTTAATTTTTCCAGTTTTCCAGCTTCATTCCTTATTTTTTCAGAAATTTTGTAAAAAAGTTCTGCAAACTTAACTCCACTTTGCTTCACAATTTTATTAACTGTGACAATAATTTGAAATTATTATGAATAACTATTCATAATAATTTAAGCAACATGTAGTTCTGTTGGTAGAATTCATTCACAAACTTCCTGTAGACATAGGGTTGGAAGTTCGAAAACTGGAAAAACAAAACATGTATTCAAGAAGGATTGTTGCCAATATATATATATATATATATATATATATATATATATATATATATATATATATATATATAGTAAAAGAGAAAATATTTACTTCATATCAGTAAAATCAAGTATTTAGTAACATAGCATGCTGGAAAAAAGGTGAATATATCCAAATAGACATAAGCGAAAAGCAAATGGTTATTTAGTGAAGTGAAGCTATAAGCAAAGATTAAAACAGAATATTATATAGTATATTTGATACAAAAGGCTCCATATGAGTTAATCTGCTCCATGAACAGCAATATTTTAAAAAAGAAAGCTGATTTTCATGGTATAAAATATTTCAGTTCAGAGAAAAAGGAAGAAATATCTAAAAAACTTGAAAGAGGAAGTTGACTTGACGGCAATAACAGTAAAATATTAAAATGAACTTACCCCTTTCTGTTTTTTCGATATAAGTTACTAATGCTTGAAGCTGAAATTTTGTACTTATTCTCAATCTGTAAAATAAGGAAAACAAAATTATTACTTCTTAGTTTTGAATTTCTAAAAAAAAAGAACAATTAAATCGGTTGGAGTTTTAATATAAATAAAATGATCTAATTTGAAAAAGGAATTGTGATGAAGAATTCGCACAATTCTTTGTGAAGAATGGTTGTATTAATTGTATATTCATAATGTTAGTTACTCATGCACATCAAGCATATTATATACATTTATTATTTAGCACCAAAACCAAATATCATGACTGTTTCAAAGAGTATATTATATTCCTAATATGCATAATCTGAGCCAATTAGAAAAAAAACAGGAGTACGCACGCAATGGAGAAATAATTTTATGAAGAGCAGGTAAAACTAAAAAGCACTTAAATTGAACGAGTGTATAATTTAAAATATCAAAATAAATAACTTTTTAAAAGTTGTTTGTGATCTAATGGTTGGTATACTTTCGTCAGTATCAAACGTTTCAGTGTAAAATGATCACGACTATGTATTTTTATTTGGGAGGTGGACTATTTTGTGGACGATGTCTTTCGAAGAGAACATAAAGTAATAGGTCCAGTGTTACTTGTAAAAAAACCTCTTCTCTAATAAGTTTAAGTAAGAAACAAATTTTAGAGCTCTTGATGTAGAGCCCTAAAATTAATCAAACCATCAATGGGCACACCATGGGTCCCATTAGTTATATATGGATCCCAGCACCCGTAATTCTAATGGGAGCCAAATAACAAATGAGTCACAGAAACAGCCTAACCCTTGGTTGGAGTAAAACTATAAGGGATCAAAATAACTTTCTTTCATGTTGTATAACTTTATGTGGTCAAGTTATTTAAGATATCTTATTGAATGTGCCCATATTGCGATCAATAATTTTAAAGCCCTAAAGAAAAGAAACATAATGAGGTTTCCACATTGTTTACAATAAATTAATATTATTTTGTTTACATACTTAATATTTATAACATTTTAAAAGTATTTGCTAATTACAGTTTTAATTTTAGACAAAATTTACACCATTACTATATAATTTTACAATAACTATTAATTAAATATAAATATTCTTTATATTTATAAACATATATATTAAGAGATACACTGGGATTCAACAATGGTTTTTTAACGAAGTGGACAGCATTATTTCATAAGCTCCATAATTAAATTATGGATTATTAACTCTTTGAATGAACTATATTTTTAATAATAACCGATCACAAACGGACAGAATGGAATATACTCTTATAATATATGAAATAAATGTCAATTTAATTACTTGGACTTACTGAGTTACATAAAATTACTAATAGTTCCCATATGCGAAGTTTTTTTGTAAATTTAACTTACTGAGATATAAAAAATTGAAATTCAAAATCAATAACCTATTAGTAACCTACAGAAACATTATTTCGAATTTAAGATAACTTCTAAGTTATATAACTTTTAAAGAGTTCATTAATTTTTTTTTATTGTAAATTATAGAATAATATATATATATATAATATATATATACATATATACTAATATTAAGTATGTACATATATACTAAGATCTTTCAACCATCACAAGCGGTCTTCGACAGAGATAAAACTCAACTAAAATACAGGATGCAAAAACATCATAGTAAGGGCTCAACCCTTATATTATATTATACTCGTATATATGAAATCAGACAAACAATTTCATATATATATATATATATATATATATATATATAACAATGATCAAACCACAATATGAAATGGGAAAACAAGACTAAGATCTTTCAACCGTAACAAGCGGTTGGGTTTTTGTCTCTGACGAAGACCACTTGTTACGGTTGAAAGATCTTAGTCTTGTTTTCTCATTTCATATTGTGGTTTGATCATTGATTGCTGTTTCACGTGTTTTATGTGAAATCTTTATATATATATATATTTAAAATTGTTTGTCAGATTTCACCTTATTATGTTGGGTCGGATATTTCTCTAAACTTCGAAACCATTTTTGCCAATCTAGGTTGTTCAACTTAAAAATTAAATCACCATACTTCTTAAGATTTATATTTTTCTTTTTCCGACATGTTTCGGTGCTTTCATTCACCATATTCAGGAATTTAACACGTTACACCAAACTTAACATCTAATAAGCACAATTGATCCAAATAAACAACATTTATTTTTTGAAATAAACTTCGAAAGTAATAAATGGTTTCCAAGTTTAGAGAAATATTCGACCCAACTTAATAAGATCAAATGTGACATAATATTTTTAAATATATGTATTCAAGAAGGACTGCTCCCAACTTTTACTTTATATATATATTTATATACACGGAAGATTTTAAAATAGGTTTAAAGCAGAGGAAGAGTTATGTCTAACCTCTTAACAAGCTCCAAGAAATTAATAAAATGCCTCTTAATTCCAATATCACTATGAACTCAAAAGAAAATTACTCCCATACTTAATACATAAACTCCATACTAATAAAATTATGTTAAATCCATACTTCAAATTTAATTGTTATATTTTTTAAAACTTATTCTTTGAATTCTAGATTAACGAATGTTTTTTAATAAAAAATATGAAAAATAAGATTCACTATATATACTATTAGAAAATTTATCAGATTTAGAAATATGTTAGACATTTTTATATCTTCTTGATCTTAGAATGAATATAAGAATAATACATCAGAAATAAATTTATGCATTGAGCTAGAAAGTCAGTTTAGAGGTTAAAAAAACAACAATGGGCAAACTGCTAAAAGTCACCTTCTAAATCCATATCACTCACTTCCTTTTCATTTCAGGAATTCACTATAAGCTTCTCTTAGTTTGTAATTGAAACAGCATTTTAATTTTTTAATGAAAACTTTGGTGTGATGCACATCACAACTTTTATTTACCTCATTATTAATATATAGCTTTTAATATATAGAAATTAAAATAATTTTAATTAATTTAACTATTAACCCTGAAGGACAATGTCCAAGCGGATTGTACCTGTTGACATGACATGTCAACTGTAAAGACAGGGATTTGAAACAAAACTTTGTCGATGGATTTCAACCAAATCGAAAAAAAAGCGAATTTTTTCTGACAAAATGCCTACTAAGAAAGTTTTGGTGCGGAGTTTTAAGGATTTACATTAACTTAAACATAACTTTGCTAGTTATAACTTTACTGGCTTTTGAGATATCCTGCTTACAGAAACATATGCACGAACACCAATTTGCGAAATCTGATTTGTTGGACTTAGGGGGCCTCAAAAAGATGCAACCGTTGAAAACTTTGATACCAAATTATTACATAAATGCAATACTTCAAGTATTCTCTATTTCATATATGGAGTAAATGAAAGTGAAGAGTAATTATTTCATAACTAAGACATTTCTAAAAAAAAAAAAAATATCATTTTAGAAAATATCTCCAAAAGTCTCAGTAGGAATATTATTTAGAATTATAGTAAATCATGAAGATGTTCAGATATTTTCACCAAAGTGCGTCATTGGTATTATAACTAAGTGGATAGTGAAACTTTACCAAAAACCTTCTGAAGCTTTGCTGTCGTTTCTTCAAAATATTTCATGCTCTATTTAAATAGTGTATTTATCACAACATACTGGTGATTTTTAAAAATACGTCTGTAAAATAAATACCGCATTAAGTAGACCAGAGGTTGTTGGAGGTATCACATGCAGAGGTGTGTAGACATCTTCATTTTCCTGTCGTACATACAACATGATTCTTTCATTTAAAGGAGGAATCATCTTCTGCCTTTTCAAAGGAGGACTTGAAAACACATTTCCATCTGTTGTCAAAGCTTCCTCTTTCTTATCACTGTAATTACGAGTTTCACATGAGAAATGAATATATTGGACAAAAAACGAACAATCTACTACCATGTATACATTTATAATTTGTAAAATAATATTTTAATAAATGAACTTATTTACACTTGACAATTGATATTTATCCTTATTATAAATTCAGTCACATACTATAAAACGTCCTGTCCTGCAATTGTGCAATAGCAATTAAATATTATTAAACTAATAAGAGTTCCAAAAATTTAGTTTGAAGACATGAATATTTAGTTTGTTATCACATTCTTTTAATAGAATACATTAATCTATTGGCACACTAAATCATACAGAAGAAATTTAGATAAGAGGCTCAGTTCCATAGGAGGTGAAAAATAATTAATTTAAAATCAAAGAAAAACTATGATACAAACAAAATTATGGTTAATAAAATGATAAAACTTCTTGTTTGATATTTATCTTTTTCTGATTTTTGGTTTCAAATATTATATGCACCATGACAGTCATACATGAATTTCAATTATTATATAGCATTTTCATTATTAAATTTGTTAATAGGTCTGATTCAATTATAACTAACTCGTTTCAAACTAATTATTTCTATTCTACAGAAAATTACAAAGCCCTCAAGTTTCTGATAAGACACAAATTATTATGACGTAGGATAAAAGTTAAATAAATGTAAGTCATGGTAATTTTAAAGAAATTTGTTCTTACATTAAGGTATCAGGAGGGAAATGGTTGTGGAACTTGAGGGTTTGAGCACATGTTGCACTTGGTTTTCCAGATACTGAGTGCAATAAATATTGGGAGTTCGGTTTTAATGACCCTGCTTCTCCATTTGACAGACTGAAAACAAAGGACATTCTTCATTGTTTTTACTTGAATATATACATTAAAAACTTGTTTATTCAACCACTTTACTTATCGAATAAACTATATGGTCAGTATCGTTTTGTTAGTATCATGGTCCGCCTTTTTTTATTTGCTTATAGTATATTATTAAAATTCAAAGAACTAAGCCTCTTTCTTTTTATAATATACAATATATTAGTATATTTACTCAAGTTACATCCACCATTTCCACTACATACATACTGATATTAATCAGGAGTATATATTTTCTAATACACTTGGTCATAAAAACAAACAACTAATTTTTGAGGGATGATATATAGCATTAAATAATAGTTGTGTAGTAGTAAATATGCTGATGGTGCAAAAAACGGGCCAAAGTTCGTTTTTTTTTTACGAAATGTCAATGAATTTTTTTTCTTTTTTCAATCCAAAAAACGGAAGGAGTCAGGAAAAACATAATTTTGCTAGAGTTTTTGGTGCTAATTCATTGACTAAAGAACTACTTATAATACTGTAAGAACATTATCTTAACAAGGCTCAATTAAGTAATTTTGATTTATACGTAAGCACTTCAATTTTATGCAATTATTTGCTTTTATTTCAATAAATAAATTTCAGTACATTTAGAAGGATATTGATTTTACGTATCTGTACAAATAAAATTATACACTAAAACCATGAATATTATAAAAGTGTCCCAATGTTCCAAGATAAAAATAGATTTCAACGTTATGAAAAATTGAAAGAAGTAAATTAAAAGTCTTCAAGTTATTTTTTCATAATGTGCAATGCTGAATATTTTACAAAATAATATTAGTTTTTATTAATCAGAAAATTAGCGAACACATTAAAACACTACAGAAGTGTAGCATAAGAAACATAAACAAAATACAGAACTGTAACTTTTTTGTAATTCCTGTTTTTGTGATATTTAGACTATTGTTTCTCAACCTTTTTTATCATGTGTCCCACAGCATAAGAAGATTAAAGAGAATCAAACTTTTACGAGTCCCACGTATTTTTGAAAAAAAAAAAAGCATATGTGAAATGAGTTTTAAGTAGTTTACAATAACTTTGACTCATAGTTAAAATAAAAAAAAAAATGGCTTCCAGATGTTTTTATCAATGCCCTCGTTTATACTTAACAACTTTAAGTCTTTTGTCAAAGTTATCACTTATAACAATTCAGTACCGGTTTTAACAATGGGCAAATCACTTTACAGGGAGTGCCAAACGGTGTTTGTTCACAAGCAGTCACCCAACCAAGAACCAACCATGAACATTGTTGCTTAACTTCAGTTAGCGTTTCAGATTGTTCAATTCCTTTGTTTTTTTCTGTAAATCATCAGGCGTATAACGAACCATACATTAAGACGTATACGTATACTTTATGCAATGATTAATTTGATTAATGTACAAGTATTTCATTATGATGCTTCGCTAACCTTAAATTATTAGAAATTGTTTAGTATATTAAAAAGTATTTGATTAGTAGTAGTATTAATAAATGCTAGAACATTAGTTTAAAGCAGATAAAAAAAATACTACAAAATATAAAAATTAATTTTACTATTTGCTTAAAAAAAAAAGCTCACTTTGATTCCAGTATAAAATCAGATCAATCACTGAAGAACACCCAATTTCCATTAGTGAGTTTTGGGAGAACTTATTATATAAGTTTTTGATGGCTATTGTACTAGGTAATTATTTGTAAACAAAATTTTTTAGTTTAATTCAGTCTTATTTTATTACCAGTTCTTGAACCTTGATTAGACTAAACTAATTGTTATTTGAAGGTGTAGTTTTCATAAAAAAAGTAATATTTTTCAGAATCAATAAATATATTACCTAGAGGTGTCAGTTTCATGTCCATAAAAACCTTGTAGCTCCATTGAAGCCAACTAGAATAAACAACAAATCTTTTAGTATTTGCTCATTTCAAATATTTTTTTTGAAAAAAAGAAACACATTTTCAAGTTCAAATGTTTTTTTTAAATCTAATTTCATTTTGTTAATATTTATTAAGGAATAAAAATATGTAACTCAATTATATTTTTCAAACTATAAATTATAACTTAAGTACTTCACCTAAAATAATTTTTACCTTGTCAATATCTTCTGCTGGAGAAAACAAAACTGGTGGTTTCGTCAAATCTGCCATGGTATAAAATTCTGATCTTTCACATGGCTGATGATAAAGTTCTTCCATTTTTTTTCGACCAGAGGCGCATCCTGTGGCTGCCATTTTTCTTTTCGTTGCTCTTCTTTCTTCATCCCGTGTTTTACGTTCAGCTCCCTATTAAAAGGTGTTTATATAAATAATGTTACTTTTATAGGTTACAAAAGATGAGTTAATATTTAATGTCGATGCATTATATATATGTATATATACAGTTCACAAGGGAAAGAGAAAAACAGATAAAAACACACACAACGATATATATCGTTGTGAGTCTTTTTATCTGTTTTTCTATTTCCTTTGTGAACTAGAAGTCGTGTTGGACCATTTAATATATACATATATAACACAAAATTTCACTCTAAACACGTGAAATAAGAATCGACGTATAAACCACAGTAAGAAAATTAGAAATGTAATAGTGAAAATTTGAATTTTTTGAAAGTAATAATGTTTTGAATGATATAAATCGAAATAGCAAAAAAAAATGAAAAAAAAAGCTAGAATTAAAAGAAATGCATGTGGTGTTAAAAGCAATAATATTGCAAGATGTGCAAGAGTAATAAGAAGCAAGCAAACAATTGCTGCACTTCATCCACACAGAGCATTACTGACACTTCTTGCATTTAATGCACTTTTGAACATAATGTGCTTTATAGCTTAATGCATTTATTGCCTTTAATTCACTTTTATTTATGACTTTTTTGCACTTAATGTACTTCTACTAGTGTAAGAAATTACACTAGTTACACTTCTTGCACTCATTACATATTTTTTACTTAATGCATCTTTACACTTAATGCACTTTTTACACTTCAAATTGCCTCTTTTTTAATAAAATTTCTAAGGGAAAGAAATTTTATCAATCTTTTTTGAACTCTAAGAACAGGTGTTAATTTCTTATGTCAACACGAATGTAAGATCTGCCAACCAAAACAAGCGATTTCGTTAGAACCTTACTCATACTGATTCTTATTAACTCATTCGTTGTATAATCCGTAATTGTGTGGTATTTATTCATACTAGGGTAAATGGATAAATCAAAGTCTTCTAGTGATATGAAAAATCGAGTTATTAAAAAACCTAGAAGAATTAGGCTTTATTCGACTAAAGAATTCACTTACAACACACAGTAACAAGCCTATAAAATAGTACACAATAGTAACAAGTAGAGAAAACAATCATTAGAGAACGTGGGGACCGACTAATTCCAGCCTGTGGGCAGGTTACGCAGGGTTGCTCTTTTCAGACACCCAAGAATAATTATCACATCTAGAAAAATAAATAAATCACATATGATTTCCTCAGCTCTTAGTTTGGAAACATATTACCTAATTCTATTCCTAATGATTAAGATCTTAAACTTTCTACGTCCTTATCAAAACCTTCTCGCAATTCTTACAATTTCACTGATTTTAAAACTAACAAAAACTTAAAACATAAAATCACGGAAAATAATCTAATTATAACAAAAGCCGATAAAGGAAACACAACATTCATTATAAAACAAGATTTTCATATTGAAAAAGTAAATAAATAGCTTCATAAGTTCAGATAACTACCAGAATTTACCTAATGACCCAACCAAACAAATACAAGATACTCTCAGAAAGACACTTTTGTTCCTGATCTTATAGTAGTTATTTCCAATAAAATTTAGCTTACTATTAATTACCCCATTATCCAAAAGAACTTCTCACACTTTGCAAAGTATGTGTTGAACATAATTATTTTCATTTCAGTTATCGATTTGTCAAGCAAAGCAATATCGGTTTACCAATGGGTTCCAATATTTCTCCACTTTTTGCAGACCTATTTCTAAGTTCCCTCGAAGAACACCTTTTCACATCCAACCATAACCTTACAAAATTATGTTGATGACGTTTTTGTAATTTTTAATTCAACAAATAGACAGTTGAACTGCTTATTATTAACATTAATTAATGAAACTAACACTTATATAAATTCACTGTGGAATGTAAAGAAAAGAAATCATTAAATTTTCTAGATTTAACTACAACTCATCATAAAAACTCTTTGGATTTCCACATTTTTCGAGAACCCACTTTTACGGATTCTGTCATGCATGATTCCTCCTTTCATCCCATGCCATACAAATTAAGTGCATTCCATTAGATGATACATTAATTGTTTACGATACCTTTATCTAAAGAAAACCGCGTTAAAGAAATAGCAACCATAAAAGCCATAGCATCAAATAACGGTTATTCAATACAGCTAATAAATAAATTGTTATAAAGAAAAGGAAATAAGCACTCTATTAAATACTATTTTTCCTCAAAACAGCTTAAAAAAAACCCCTAAAATACCTGGATTACTCTACCTCATGTGGGAAGTTTCTCCCTAAAAATTCCAAATATATTAAAGAAATTTAATTGTAGAGTAAGTTACAAAACGAGTGGTAATTTAAAATCTTTGTTAACCCCTAAAGTTGGTTATCATCCCAGTTCATTGAGTGGAGTTTATATAAGTTGTCCTGTACATATTAACAATGTTTCAAATATTTTTTTTAAAAAAAGAAACACATTTTCAGGTTCAAATGTTTTTTCTAAGTCTAATTTTATTTTGTTAATATTTATTAAAAAAAATATGTAACTCGATTATATTTCTCAACCTATTAATTATAACTTTATGTACTTTAACTAAAATTATTTTTTACATTTAATATATATGTAAAGGTATGATTGTGCATTCCTTTGAAAAAAGAACCCATGAACAGTTTAATGAGTATATGCAAAGAAAAAATTACAATAAGAATAAAAAAAGAATTTTGTTCACATTTTGCAACACACCTAATCATACATAACCATAGCTTTGACCCTAACAAGAACCTAACCATATTACATTTTAACAACAAATTTAAAGAAATTTCAAACTTGGAAGCTATTGAAATAAATAAAGGCTTAAATAAAAATTCATCATCTTGTCTTAATGTGCAAATTCCGGGCTGTCTAAATTTTCTCAAATTGTTTCTATAAGATGTGGAAAAGGAAAGGACTCTTTCCTCTACAATAGTTTTCTGGCTTGCTTTATTGCATTCAACTGCTTCTAAGCATGCCCAACTTCTTTGTCATCTTATCTTTTAACTACCCTTCCCCACTCTATTTCACATAACCTAAATTCCTCAGTGAACGTTTAGACTGTAGTCGGTCCTCCACTCCTTTCTTTGGATATGTCATTCTTTTTTTCATTTTATTGTGTACAATTCTGATTATTTTTTTAACTTTCAATTTGTAATTTGTATTGTAGAAGTTTAACTGATGATGAACATGAAGTTTTCGAAACGTCTAAAATAAAAAAAAGCTTCTTTTTTGTATGTGGAGACTTCGATTTATCCATTTACCCCAGTATGATTCTTATTAGTATAAGAGAGACTAACGAGGGTCAATTGATGTAAGATCTTAGTCAATTCTGCTTATCATACTGCTGTTTAGACGTTGATTTATATATATGAATTTGGGGTGATCTTTTTTTTTAAATTATAGAACCATATGTACGTATTGAAACATCTCTGCTTACATATATATACACTAGAATTATGACACCATTATTAATAATGTAGCAATAACAAACATAAAACAGCAATTAGAATAGCTACAAAAACCAAATGTTTCATGAACAATAGGGTAAACGAGTTGAATAGTAAGTATATTTCACAACCTTCTTTTTTTTTCTGAACAAGTGAAAATTAATCCAGCATCACATGGAATATGAATAGAAACAACGGAAAAATATATCAGATAATAATAAAAATATTGAAAGTTACCTTGTCACAAAATACTTTAATTTGGCAGTACCCTCTATGGTACACTGGCCCATCCCTTGGATCTTCGTAAGTATCAATTTGAATATGCAAAGGTAGCCCCTAAAATAAACAATGTATACATTGATTTTGAAAACAGATTTATTAAATACAGATAAATTGAAGAAATTATAGAACAAATAAATGAATATCATTTCTTTCAGATAAAATTAGTCATATCTTATTGCAAAGTAATAAAAAAAAAATATTAAAGGTTTAAATTTCACAGGGTTTGAAGTGTTGACCCTGGGTTTGAAATGCATGATTTCAACAGAGTATTAATTTTATTTATTATTATATTATATATTTATTATTATATTATATTATTTTTTATTATTATATTTATTATTAATGTCCAATTGATAGCAATGAAAATTATAACTATGTATAATTTATAGTTTTGAATATAATTGATTTATTATCAATTTTTTTTATCAAATAATTTGGTTAAAATAATAAGTTTGCAAACCGAAAATGCCTGTTTGGCTTTTACTAATGCCTTTACTTATGAATCAAAAGCCCATTATTTTCTAAAACTACTTTTTTAATAATTGACAATAAAAAAAACTATTTTTTAAAGCAGTCAAAATTATTGTTTCTATTGCTCTTTTTGTTAGTAATAAATCTTTATTTTTAAAATAATGTATTAGCATTTGTATCAAATTTATGTTGATAATTTAGTGATTTTTAATAAATGTAATTGTACTGTATAAATAACGCTATTTGATAAAGTGAAATCAGTGGATTTATAATAATCTTACCTTAACTCCTTTTTGGCTGCTGAAATCTGTGCTAAGGCATTGTATGGCAATATTCAACTGAAACATAAACGAAATAATTATTTATTATATACAAATGAAGAAAGAAAAAAAAACATGCTGGCAGTAATAACGATAGAATTTTTCACTTCTAAAATCAGTGAATAAATAAAAAAAATTATTTAAACAGTAGCAAACGTGCCCATCTTTGACGGGTACTTTTTCAAAAATTCAGAGATGATACATGGTATTCCAAAATATCATTAGGAATTATAGAATAGTAGAAAATATCATTATTAGTACCGTGTTAAGTAAATGCCTCTGTATACATCACATTAGCTGTCTGTCCTTTAAGGTCATGGAAGAAAAAAGAGTTCGAACCTCTGACTCTTGAGCAAGTAAACTACAGTTAACTATGTGAGAAAAACTTGGTCTCATTCACTTCAATTTCTGTTGTAGATAGTTTCCCCTTGCGACTAGTTACCGTCATTGAGACACAAATGCTGATGGGACATTGCAATCTTTTGAATGGAAATGGATAGTGGCTCTGAATCAATGGTATGCGTGGTATACACATAGACTCCCCTGTACCACACCTAGTCATGATGTCCGCCTCTATAGCGTATCTGTGCAGAGCATAAACTCAGAGTCCTGTCCCGTTGCACATTTCCCGGGGTACTCAAGTTTCGTAACATGGAATTTGTTACTGCTACTAAATTGCATTATGATTGGTTGCCCTACTTTAAGTTTTTACTCATGAACATGCATGAGCATGAGTCAAGAAATTCAGTTGGATAATGAACTGCTTCCTCATCACTAATCACTCTCTTTACTGACTTGTAAGTTCTTTCTTCGGTTTGATATAGCGTAGAAACTAGTTTGTTGATTTTTCTTGCCTGTTTATTAGTAGGGGTCGAGATTTGCTCGTTCAGAAAGCCATTTATTCTGAATAGATAGTAGATCTTGAACTTTGGGAAACACCTTGTTATTAAGCTCTTGTTACAGCTTAAACGCAAATGAAATTAAAGTCAACTAACATACCTACTTGCTACTCCTGTATATTTTCAAAATAAACATGTCTGTATAGCTAGCCAAACACGGCTTAAAACTTCAGAACTTCGCTTCTACATTGAATTTTTAATCCATTCAAAGTTTAGATTTTAAGTTAAACATACAGAAATCCAGTGTCAAAGTTTAACCTTGCTATATCTTATGGTGGTTGAGTTTACTTGTGACAAAATTTTGGGGACAAACTGGCAGAAATTTTTCTAAGGGGGGGGGGGGGATTCGGTTTCTCTAAAATATGAAACGTAAACATTTCTTGAAATGAGTCACTTCTAAGCAATGTACAGACGAAACCTTTCTTTTATTTCTATAGATGGAATATAATTTTGATAGCTTCAAACCATTTATATGAATTATTACAATAATTATTAACTACTTATTTTTTATTAGTGAAGTTTATTTCTGTTTTCAGTTTAAAAAAATACCAACCTCAATTATAACATAAGATAGAACATTACAATAAATTCTCTATACGACATTTTTCCTTTTTCTATGAAGGGGAACTTTTAAATATATTACATAGTTAGATATAATGATGAGATTAAATATAAAGATATATTTCGATGGTTGTTAATATTAAATAGTACAACTAAACCAGTATTATTAATTAAAACCAATTTTTGTGAGTTTCTGACTTAGTAAGAAGAAAAATTTGACAAACCTTTGCAGAACTCTCTAAGGGGTTCCAATAAACTACAACTGCGTTATGAGCAATTTCTTCTATACACCCAACAAATCCAACACTATTTTTTGTATCTAAAAAAAATATAAAAAGAAATTTCAAAACAAATTTTTATTTTTTAAATTTTATGAAAACACTTTAAAAAATATGAATACAATTATATAATTACAAAAGTAAAATAACATGATAAATAAGCGGATGCAAGTTATATGTGTCATAAGAGGATTGTAGGAGTAAAAACAAAACAAAAATTAAACCAGCTGATAATGAAAGTAAAATAAAATACATAAATTATCAATGCTTACTGAATACACTTAAATATAATTCCGTAATGTAATATTTCAGAAAAAGTAAGTAATTCTTTTATTTTAATTTACATAAAGTGATGACATAACAAAGCATTGGAACATGATACTGATTGACATCTCCTCAATGATAGTGGTAAAACTTCAAATATGTAAACATAACTGTATTAGAGATCAGTCCCAACAAAATGGGTATATCAACTTAATATTCATTCTTATAAATAATATAGATACATAACTTAATCTATTATAAACAATCAATAGATCTTATTTCTATGTTATGTACTTAATCTAAAAAGAAACATATTCTAGAATTGGTGAAATATTTGAAAAAAACTGACAGCATGACAAAATTTGTAATCACTTATAATTAAAACTTAAAAATTTTTAATCCCTTTTCAATTATAGTCATAATTTAATTAGACATATTTAGTTGTTTTATTTTTTAATTAATGTCAACCTGGTAGGTTTTTCAAAGTTAATTCTGTCCTGTAATAAATTGAAGCATAATTTATTTGTTCTATTCGGGAAGATAGAGTAGACTAAGTATACATTATTTGCATAACATTTCAAAAGACTTTTAATTTACAGAGTGACCAAACAAGGCATTATAATCGTACTTATTATTTTATATACACTATAATATCATGAATAAATGAAGTATAATGAATAAAATTAATAAGTGAATTATATATATGTATATATATTTATTGCACATATTATTTTAATTTAATTTGCAATGCTCTTTAAATTATTATCATTTTTTGTGTTTAATGGGTGCGACAGCATCAATGATTATTAATTCCATCGGAACTATACTAAGCGATTCGAAATCATGAAGTACAAACATCTAGGATTAAGGGATACAAATACAACATTCATGATCAAGTCAAGTGAATTATGACTATATAACTATCTAATATTAGAAATTTGATCATTATTTTTATCATGAGAAATATTTTGTAAGTAATAAAATAAATACACCATACATTCATCGGTATTAATTGTTTTTTATATTGTACCTGAGTTCATATTTTATTTTGTTGTTTTTACAGTGAATAAACAGGATCCAAGGCGTGTATTTAGTATTAATGTAATAATTGCACATATACTGTAGTTAATTTGTATTCGGCTCATCTTGTACATAAAAAAAAACCTCTTTAAGAAGTCTAAACAATTTAACCATTTTTTTTGACCATTTTTATTTGGATTTCCTCTTTAGTTCTTAGAAGAAAAGAAATAATCTTTGTTTAAAATAATTACCAGCATCCAAGATTCGTTGTTTTACACTATGCTGTCTTCCATGCCAAAATTGCCAAGCTTTGATTTCATCTTCTGGACTTTTCTCTTCTCTGAACATAAGCATAACCACGCTCTGAAAAGATTATTACTTTTAATAAAATATTTAATGAACGGAAATCATTATTATTGTTAAATTAGATTAACAACATATTATCATTTCATTTTTAACTATTTTTTTTTAATTTCCTTTTAGATAGTACAACAAAGCTGAAGGATGTTTAATAGCATTTAAGAAACAAATAACTTATCTAACAAGAAAGGAATCAATGAAACATTACTATTTCTTATTTGTATTTATAACAATTGGCTATTTGTAATCGTATTTATTTCAAATTCGGAAAATTGTCTTTACACAGAGGACAAACCATAAAACTTTCCATGGTTTTTAAACAAATACCTCATAAATCAAAACCAATATTTTGCAAAACCTTGTTTATGGATATGAAATAGTTTCATGAATAATCAGTCCTAAGGTGGATATAACACCTGCTATATATCATTGTAGCAGGAAATCGTAAAAGAAAACATAAATTATCTAATTAAATTAACATATAAAAATATTTGAACATGAATTGTTATGATATAAATTGATCGTTAGTGTATTGACAGCTGGTTATTTACAGAATAGCTAAGTATATTTTGTTTATTATAATATCCTTTTTCACTTTTTAACATTACACATTATCTTTATAATATATTATCATAATGTTTTCATTTACAATTTTTTTTAGGTAAATATGTACGAAAATTGTTCGGTATTATCAGGGCCAATAGAAGGAAGTATTTATAATATTATTGAACTCCCTTTATTCTACATTATACATTATTTTTCCCAAATGTATGGTGTAGAATGAAGAGTTGTCAATAATGTTATAAATACTTCCTTCCATAAGCCTGATAATGCTGAACAATTTTCAGCGAAATTTCGGATGGTAATTAATTAATATTTTGTACCTTATCCTCGAGAACCAATTTAGAAATATATTTAAAATAAGTTCTAAATAAAATAATTACAGAACAGTTTTAAAACAATACAGCTGAAAGTTTCATGCTTAATAATCTCAAAACAAAACTTGAAAGTTATATACAGGCTCCAGATAAAGTTATTTGGTTCATCTGCTGTAGTATGAAAGTAGATATGGGTGTCAAGTATTCTGTTACGTCCACTTCCTACTTCTATCAAAAAGCAAACTATCTCACTGTAAGAGGATAAACCTGAAGAATGAAGAAGAAGGATTCATTTTCGAAACTCTTTGTTTCTACAATAAACTTTAGGCGGATGATTTATCTATAATTTCAAGGTATGAGTATATACTATACTCGCAACTCGCAACTGACTGCACAGCGAGGGAAGAACAAAACATTTATTCTCTTACACAAATAATGAATGCTACATAAACAATAAATGCTACAAATAACGAAACAATTCATAAATTGGCATAATAGGGATATTTATTTTCTGTTTACCGCTATGGGTCAAGTCCATCGGAGTGTCTTAAAAAATCACACTAAATAACAGTGACAGTAAATGACTGTAGGGAAAATATTGGCAAAAAGGACAATAGCAAACAAGAAAAGTGAGGATACATATTGAAAACTTTGTAGTGAAGACAATAAATGAAAGATATACCTTCATGGATATTTAAAAACAATACAGGGAGAGTGAATTATTTCTAAGCAATCATTACAGATGGTAATATAGCTCTCAGGGGGTCCACAAGCGAACAAAGATTGAGAACACCTGTTTTAAATAAACATAATACGTGGGCTTTGAAAGTTTGATTTGAACTTTGAAAACTAACTGATTTCAGATTAATAATTCTATTTTGCTCAATTCATCGTTTGGTACTACATATATTAATAAAAGTATCGACCGTGGAATATAAACTTTAGTTTTGTGTATATATATATATATAAATATATATATATATATATATAAAATAGTGTGTGTGTTTTATTTAACAAAAAGGAACGGTAAACAATTATTAATAAAAAGTTTATTAATTTATCCACAAATACTTGTAAGGCATTAAATGAAATATCATATGGTTACCTAAAAGAAATGAATTGAATAAAATTTCCTTTATTTTTTCTCTTTTTAATTCAATTACTAAGAGAAAAACACTGCCTTTTAGTCTTGCTCGCACGTTAAAAAAAAAAAAAACAACAAGAAACTACCAAAGCTTATGTTGACTAGTTAATTTACACATACATTTATTAAATTGGGATAACCATTAAATTGTTTGAATATATTAATACTAGTAAAAATAAGAATTATATTCATTACGTTATGTGTTGGTTAAGTTATTATAAAATATAAGTGGTTACTAGAAATAGGATAGTTTTTGAAAAAAAAAATTTATATTGTGGATGCTGTGTTAGGTTGAGTAGTGTAATTAGGTAGTTTCACCTGACAGCAGTTTAGTCTCTGGCCACGGTATTTTTAATTGTCTAACACGTGTATTTAAGTTGATAATTTTAAAAATCGTTTCCCACTGATTATATGGTTGCTTGTACTAAAGTTATCTGCATAGAAAAAAAACGAAAAAAAGTAAAACCAATCTTAAGAAGAATATCTGGCAGATAAATGACAACGCAGGTGTTTGTATAGAGGGGGAATTCTTAAACGTCATAAAATTTAATTAGCACTGACTTGCAAGCTATTTTATCTTCATGCCAAACTCTAAAGCAAATTCTTTATTCCTTATTCTTTAATTCTTGGCATCAATAATTTGAAATTTTTATTTCATTTCTAAATAGTTTAGTACCCTCCAAAGTAATTTAAATCAATCATTTTAAATTTAGAATTCAATATTCTAATTCTAAATTTTATAATAGTTTTAAATAAATTGTCAAAAACTCTGTAGCACCTATAATGACTAAACTATGGACTTTTTGAAATTACATTAAACCATTATACTCTTCTAATTACAGTCACTTTATCAAAAATTATATTTATTATTGTTACTACTTAAATTGTTAGTTTTTATTACTTAATATATTTATAAATTTATTAATTTTTCTTTTTTACTCATTTTTGCGATTTTTTGCTAGGTTTTTCCTGTTGATATAATAATTTTTTAATTATATATATATAAGTATCGACTGTGAAGTAGAAACAAAATAAAAGTTTATCAGGACTCGTTCAGAATTAACCAAATCCTGATAAACTTTGAATTTGTTATATTTAATATATATATATATATTATTGATTATTGAGTAGCAGTTTGCTTCTCAACGCGAGTACTTCGCACTTCTTCCCGATGACGACGGATGTCGAAATATTGAAGTGAGTTCTGTAGTGTCTTTCTGTGTTCTTTTCTGTGTTAAAGTGTATATATATATATGACAAATTGAATAATATATCAACCGTTTGGTATAATAGGTTTATTATGTAATCGAGATTCAGTCAATTTTCTAGGTTCAAAAATCAAACTCTCGTTACCGATGTTTGGTTTTATTTAAAACCTTTTCATAGGTATACAAACAAAGAATATAAAGAAACCTTATACAAAAATCCAACAAATGAACAATATGAAAATGGATTATTACAACTTATGGAATATTGCAAGTAGAATTATGTCCGATATAAATTAGACATACAAGTTCAAAATCGAAGAAGAGAAATTATTTGGAAATTCCGTGATCAGGAGAAAGCAAAGAGAGAGAGAGAGGGAGAGAAAATATTGGCAAAAAGGACAATAGCAAACAAGAAAAGTGAGGATACATATTGAAAACTTTGTAGTGAAGACAATAAATGAAAGACATACCTTCATGGATATTTAAAAACAATACAGGGAGAGTGAATTATTTCTAAGCAATCATTACAGATGGCAATATAGCTCTCAGGGGGTCCACAAGCGAACAAAGATTGAGAATACCTGTTTTAAATAAACATAATACGTGGGCTTTGAAAGTTTGATTTGAACTTTGAAAACTAACTGATTTCAGATTAATAATTCTATTTTGCTCAATTCATCCTTTGGTACTACATATATTAATAAAAGTATCGACCGTGGAATATAAACTTTAGTTTTGTGTATATATATATATATAAAATATATATATATATATATATATATATATATATATAAAAATAGTCTGTGTGTTTTCATTAACAAAAAGGAACTGTAAACAATTATTAATAAAAAGTTTATTAATTTATCCTATTTATAGAATCGAGAGAGAAAGAGAGAGAGAGAGAGAGAGAGAGAGAGAGAGAGAGAGAGAGAGAGAGAGAGAGAGAGAGAGAGAGAGAGAGAGAGAGAGAGAGAGAGAGAGAGAGAGAGAGAGAGAGAGAGAGAGAGAGAGAGAGAGAGAGAGAGCGAGAGAGAGAGAGAGAGAGAGAGGAGAGTGAGACAGACAGACAGACAGAGAGACAAAGCACGCTGGAGACGCAACGGCAGGTAACCTGTTGCGTAACGATGGAATAGCTGCTGTGGCGTCTCCGGCATGCTTAGTCTTCCTCCCTCACGGATTTTCCGAAAATTTGAGTTATTAAGTGTGTTTCATTACTCTGTGTGTTACTTTCCTTCGATTTCGAACTTCTAGGTCAAGCTAAGATCGTCTGTCCGATGTTATAGTGAATATATAAATATATCACTTAATCATTGAAACCCACTAATGGAAGGATGGAAGACAAGGATAAATAAAATAAAACATTTTTTAAAAATAAGAAAAATATTAAAATTAAATCTTTTATCGAATTTTATGAATAATTTTATATAATTGATTTTACCCTACAATCGTGAGCTAGAACAGAATAAAAAATATTTAACAGAAATCTGTAATTTTTCAGGTTCAAATCAAACTTTCAAAGCTGACTTTCCAGATTTATTTAAAACCTTCAAGAGGACTATGATGAGAAGATAGATGTGGGTTCCTCCGAAGACAGGTAACGACTCGGTATATATGTAACAAGATTTTATAATAAACACGTGAAATAACAATCGACGTTAAGTCACAAAAAGAAATGAAAAAAAAAAGACTAAGATCTTTCAACAGTAACGAGCGGTCTTCGTCAGAGTCAAATCACAACAGAAATTAGTTGGGATTTGACTCTGACAAAGACCGCTTGTTACGGTTGAAAGAACTTCGGTCTTTTTTTTTCATTTCTTATTGTGGTTTGAACGTTGGTATATGTAATAGAAAACTAAGACCTTTCCAGGTCGATTTAACTTGTATTTACTTGTATCTCTTTAATAGTTGCCAAAATCAATTATTCTCGACAGTTTGACATTTTAGTTGACAATGAGTTACATTAAAAAGACATGGAGGCTTCTTTTTACCTCATTACTTTGCTGTTACTTTTTATTCCTAATATACCTTAAAAACAAGAAACAGTCTGTTAGGACAACTTATCAAACGACTCAGAGAAAAGAACATGGACAAACAACAAAGAAATTTTAAGCAGAACTGGAAATAGAAATATTGAAGCGAGTTTTTTTGCTGTTTTTCTGTGTCCGTTTCTCAGACCAGTTTGATATATATATATTCTCAATTTTTCTGAATAATATTGCGGTTGCTTTGTCTCCAACCTGCGGTCCATTTAAAGTTTTTGTGCGGCACGCTACTCACTCACATTACAAGGGTCAATATTGAGTTGAGGAATATGTCTTGAGCTTATATTGTGAATAAAGAACAATATTGAAAACGCTCATGAGTTACTCCCTGATCAAAAAGAATTATGAATTATGATTAACTGACCATACTATCAATAAATCATTGTGAGGTATTTTGCTAACAGTTTTTTTAATTGTTTGAAACTATGACAATGTTTTGTCATAAACAAAATAAACTTTTATCAGCGCAATAATCTCATGTCTCTCTTTTCACTTTCTTGAAATCCATGCTGCTGATAAACTTTTCTGTTCTGTTAGCAATAGCAGATCTATTTTGCCTTACAACCCAGTTACTTTAACACTTTAAAGTTTGATGGCTTAGTTAGGACGTCAACTTATAGATAGTAACAAAATTAATTATAGTTAGTGGCAAGCAATATCTGAATTTTATATTAAACATCTATTATGTAGTTGACTACCACTGTACCAAGACGCAGGTTTTATAAATGACCTTTTTTTAATTTTTTTTTGAAGAGAATCATATTTGCCAAGGTATGAATCCCTTCAAACAATACTAAAAGATAGCATAAGAAAAACGGAAATGGGGTATTAACTAATGGATACTAATATAGTTTGGAACTGATTAATTTCAATAGTAATGTAATATGCCTCATATGTAATCATGAAATTGCTGTATTTGAGGAATATAATCTCGAACTTAATTAAAATTAAGCTTAGAAACATATGTCAGGGCATAAAAGATTAAAGAAGAGGAGGAAAAATAAAACTTAGAAGAATTGACGAAGGCGATTAATTAGAACACAAGAGACCAGTCTCGAAAAAAACATGCTAAAACTGAAACATGTGCAAAAGTCAGTTATCTTCTAGCTGAGGAATCAGCTAACGATGGTGGTAACTGCTTAGTGATGGTGGTAACCGCTTAGTGATGGTGGTAACTGCTTAGTGATGGTGGTAACCGCTTAGTGATGGTGGATCGTATTGTTATTGCTTTTAATGAATGTCGTAGAGAGATGGTGGACTTAATGAATGAAACATTTAGATTGAACAACCACTATCTACATGGGTTCATCACAGTTTTACATTAGATCAGTGGTTCTCAAAACTGGGGTCCGCGGTCCCCTAGGGGACCGCGAAGGGGTTGAAGGGGGATCGCGATGAGTCCATTCAGTACTTGAAATTGTCGCTAGCCCATTTGGGATTGTTACAGTCATAATGACATCGTTGTTGTTGGGAAAGGATATCAAAGCGATGCATCTCAAATTCACCTTTTTCCGTTTGAAGTTTCTGGATAGGTGCAAAACATATTTTCTGTGAATTGTCAATTGGTGATTTTTGGATCCAAATGGTACAGTCCTATCCTAAAGTTGTAAAGCTGGCTCTAAAGGTGCTGATTCCATTCGCAACCACCTATGAATGTGAGACAGCATTTTCTGCATTACTTGCCATCAAAACAAAATCCCGAAACAGGTTAGAAGCCACAAATGATATGAGAGTTGCACTTGCCAAAACTAAGTCAAATATAGAAGAACTGGTTGAGGCAAAGCAAATGCACCCATCACATTGAATGAAGTTTTAATATATTTCAATGTTGCTATTTTCTGATTGAATAATTGATTAAATAAGATTTTTTTTTGTTTTAATAGAAATCGGTTGCAATTTTTTGAAAACATATTTGTGTGTTTGAATAAACGTTGTTTCCCCAAAATGTTTTGTTCCAGTAACCTATATGTTAACTGGTTGTTATAAAAGGGTCCGTGAGCCATCTAAAATATCATAAAGAGACCGCCATGCAAAAAATCTCAAAATAGTTTGAGAACCACTGCATTAGATGAATATACTGATAATGGTGATGCTACTCTATTGGTTATTTCCATCAGATGATATTGATGTCAATTTTAATGATTTCGAAGAAATGTCAGACTTAATGTCATATGAAGGGTACAGCTGCAGGCAAGGACATATATGAGTTTGTTAATTTATTATTAGGAAAAAACCAACGTTAATAAGACAAGAAATCATTCGATTACCACTGTTGGTGCTCCTGCTCTAACTGTAAAAATAATGGCTTTATTACTTTATTCAAAGATTTGTTTTATCATGAGATACTCAGGAATTTAAAATTGTGTTTATAACTAAGTTATTATGTTAAAAATTAACTTATTTATATTGTTATTAAATTATTTTAAATCATAAATGTTTCAAATATTTGAAACGTTTTCAAATGTTTCATAATGTTTTTAAAGAAACCACTTTTAAAATTAATGGTTTATTATATATTTGTATTCTTGTTTATTAAAAAAATAGTTTGTATATTTTTCACTTCGGTAATGTTGCATTGTTTTACCATGTAATATTTAATGCATTTGTTGAATAATCTAAAATAATAAATAAAAATATTAAAAAAAATTATTTAAATGTTTTTGCAGCCTTTTGAAATATTTCAATATGTAATGCGGTTCAATGGAAAAAAAGGTAGGACATCCTTGGTATGCACTTTATAAAGGTCGACTTGTTTCAAATGTTATCCTCTATTCATCATAAGAAATTCATCTTGACTTTAGGAAATATGTTATACAGTGTAGACGGAGTGACGAGAATATCATCCAGGAAAATGGAGAAGTTTCTTGAGAAACCGACATCAGTTAAGTTTGGTTCTAGTTTCAATAATTTATGAATTAATTAAGGACTATTATCGAATATTCATATATATATATATATAACAAGATTTCACAATAAACCACAATCAACGTTCAAACCACAATAAGAAATACAAAAAAAACTAGATCTTTCAACCGTAACAAGCGGTCTACGTCAGAGTTGAAACTCTGAGTAAAAAATCGAAGAAGAGTAACACACAGAGTAAAGTAACACACACAACTGCAAGTAACCTATCGTTGCGTCTACAATGTGCTTGGTCTCCCTTTCTCTTCTCTCCTGAAGACGGATTGCTCAAAAATTTATTTTCGAAATGAAGCAAGTTTATTCAGATTATACATATTTTCATTACCTTTGTTTATCTTCAAAATCTTTCAAAGTTTCTGTTATGCAGTTTAAACAATGACATTCAAAAATATAAAAGCTATTAGAAAACTATTCCAAGTTAATTTCAAAGAAAAAAAAATAAAACTCTGAAGATAGATAGAGAAATGTGACTAGCAATTAATAGTGTGAGGATATTAAGTAAAAGATCTTCAGAAACTTTTCATAGTCAGGTTGTCCAACTAGACTAAAAGATAATGACTATAGTGTAACAACTGACAGACTTGAATTACGCATCGAAAAGTGAAACCCACAGGCATTTTACTTGAAATCTATCTGAAATATTCAGCGTGTAACGAGTGATTGATTTAACTTTGCTAAATAATTATTAGATGTACTTACCTTGACAGTATGAGACTTAAGAGGCCGATCTGGATCGGGCACATACTCCATAGTTATTCCATAAAATTGACCTTTATTTATGTATGTGACCCTGTCGTCATCCCTCCTCTGATTTGTTGAAATGGGTGTTTCCAAAAAGTATTTAAAACCGTAGTTAGAATACCTGCAATAAAAAATAATTACTTTAAAAATAGTTTAACTTACACAATAAATTTTTTGAAAGAAAAAATGAAAAAAATGATGGATGTTAATAGAGTTTAACAGTTTTTAAGAGTCACTTGTATGGGTAACTTAAATTGGCATCATTAAAATATCTGCTAAAACAAGCTTCTTTTCTAGTTTATTAATAATAATATAGATATCCATACCATAAATAATAAATTGTAACAAAAACGTTAATTTTGATAGTAGTTTTAGCATTGAAGTAATTGAAAAGTTAAATTATAACTCACTATCTCAAATGTATGATTAATTTAGGTGAATCAAAACCTTATTTTTATTTAAACTAATATGGTGCGGGGAAGCACACGACTTTCACTCACCTTATAAAATATACTTTTTTTTTTTAGAAATTAAATTAAATTTCTTAAATAAATTAATAAATTCTTACTCATGATCTTGACAAAAAAGTATTAATTGGCATTGTAACTGCTAATAATTATCACTTTGAAGGTTGTAAATATCATTAAAATAAATTAAATAATCAGGTATTATAACAACTTATATAAGAGGAATGAAGCTTTCCTCATTTCACACCAGAAGCGCTGGTAGAAGATAGACGTCAGATTATGCACTTTGGTAGCTGCTAGTTTATTATTTACCAAAGCAGAACTCTGATTTCTGTCTCTCTTAAAATTAAATTAAAATTGAGATTAAATTCAATATTATTTCTATATTTTATTACCCTTTGTTTAATTAATGTTAATTTCATCAGTCCTTCAAAAGTTAATATTTTTTAACTATTCCAGAATCCCACTGGTTCAGTATCCCAGTATCCAGTATTCCACTATCCCAGATCAGTTTACTAGACTATTGACCCTGAAGGGTAATTTCTACTCGAATCACATCAAACAAATAATAACTGTCAACCACAAAGCAAAAAAAAAAAAAAATCCAGGAATTTTTATCAAAATCGTGTTTTCTACCTAATTACAATACTTTTTTTTTGGAATAAAACACCTCCTAAAAAAAGTGAAATATTGCTGCCGAGCTTACTCCTCTGTCTCAGGGATAACAGGAACTAAAATATAGTAACTTAAATATATTAAATGTTTAGGTTTTTGAAATATCCTGTCATCTCTCTCTCTCTCTCTCTCTCTCTCTCTCTCTCTCTCTCTCTCCTCTCATTCACACATTCACATACACAAATTTGCAAAATCTATTTTATTGGACTCAGAGAGACATCAAAGCATGATGGACTCTGAAAGTTATATTTTGACTGGGACTGTCATATCTGTATAAGTATAAATAACTTCGCTTTTATGAAAAGATTTTGTTACTTTAAATCTAATTTAAAATTTAATAAGACTGAAGGTTGTTCCATGGTAAAGGAAGTTAATGGACTATTTAGATAAATTGTTTGCTGAAGTGTAAGAAATAGAAAGGTAGATTATACAGTTGGATAAAAAGTGTAGCATGAAGCTAAGGTACGCAACGCTATCTCCTATCCCCCTACGATCTTACCCACCTTCTCTTTCTTAATATACTCTTATATTTTTTGTATGTTAGCTCTATTATTAGGTAGTCTGTTGGTTAGGAATTATTCCTTTCCAGTCTTTTAGATAGCGCTGACAGGATAATAAAAATTGTTTTATGACTAACAAGGGGGCTTTATCCAAACTCTAAAGAGCAACATGGAAAGAGTAAAAAAAATTGTAACTTAAACGGTGCAGGTTATATATGTTGCTATTAACAATCTTATCTAATACAATAAAGTCTCAGGGCTTGCTTGTTTGTTTGTTCATCTGTCTGTTTGTTTGTGATACATCTCCTTCTTGCGCTTCAAACCCCCCCCCCCCCCCCCCCCCCAACCATATACATTCTGAAACTACATTACCAGACTACTTGGAAATGTATTAATGAATTATTTGTGTACGTAATTACATTTTAGCACAGTTTTTTATAATCATTATCAATTTTTCACTTTTTTTGATCACTTTAAAGAATCAATTTCCTAGTGTTTACGCTACTAATGAACGAAGTAGAAAAAGTTAATTATAGCTTAAAAAGCTCTGTTTAGAAGAATTTTAAGGTTGTGATTACGTCTGAATCAGTAAACATTATAAACTATAAAATATATATGTATAAAAATAGAAAAACTCTAAAAACTATTGCAAAAAACTTCACTTTATATAATTCTTAATTAAAATGTTTTTCTCTATGATGTCATCTAAGTCCTGAAAAGCTTAACTGTACAAGTGTTGTACAAGAAACAACGAGAAACAACATTTGTACAAACAACAGTTGTACAAGTGTTGTTTACTTATAGATCAGTGAAACAGGAATTCCTAGTAGTTTTATTGAAATTTATGTTAACCTTTTGATCAGATAATGTTTGTTCCTTTTTGCCGCATGAAAGCAGGCCACGACTACTTGACATGTCACCTAAACCGCATCAAACTACTTTACAGCCTTGAGTGCGAACTCTGTGGATACGAGGTAATGAATGCAGTCTACGATATATCAGAACCTACCCGGTCTTCGATCAGACTGTCACAGAACAGGACCCAATGTTCAAAGAGCCCGTATCTTTTGGTCAGGGTGTCAAGAAATGGCTACATTGTCATCAGTGGGTATTAACTAGTTGTAGTACTTTTTTCCATTGGACAAATTAGTCTATAAATTAATGTAAGTTTATTGACGGTGTTACAAATTATTTTTTTTATAATCATAAATGCATAGCTAAACTTTTATACATTAGTATGAATTATTTCCGATATTATTTGATTAGTTAATTATTGCAAATTTCGATTCAGTTAAAATTTAGCACAGATACTCTGCAACATATATGATTAATTAAGTATAACATGCTTTTAAGTAAAAAAAAAGAATCTAATTAAATGTTATTGTTTGTTTAAGTGTGGGAAGCTGTTAGTTTTTAATAAGGGGGTCAGGTTAGCCCAATGGCAAAGTGCCCGCCTATGGACAGGTAGGTCTGCGGTTCAGTACCCATCTAGTCCTCGATTTATTTAGACGGGAGGTGAATAAATCTGAGCACATCGTCCCTCAGAGAGTACGTTAAGCCGTTGATTCCGAGCCTGTACGATGCCAGGTACTCGTTAAAGATTCCAACTCTACTTATACACTTGACTACTACTTATACACTTGAGTTAGGCAAAGTTTAGGACTCCCAATGTAGAATCAATGTCCATTGTGTGGTATCACTTAGGGGAAATGTTTGGTCTATGTGCGTTCCCTTGTGGGACTGCCACTGCTACATAACCTAGTTTTTAATAAGATGGATATGCAGATGGTAAGATGCTTTGCAAATGCAAGTGTAGGTTAGGTTAGGTTGCAATGGCCATCCCACAAGAGGATCCTCATAAGCCGTAAACTGGCCTACAGTAACTGATATAACGTTATATACTGTATGTGAAAGTAGTACATTTATATAAGCGTTCAAATAAAATAAAACTGGATAATTTTAAACTTAATTATCATTAAAATGAGAAAAACTGTATTTTTAACTCATTAGTTGTGCAATCCGTAATTGGGTGGTACTTACTCATACTGGGGTAAATAATATAAAGTCTCCACGATAAAAGAAGTCTCACAACAAAAGAGTAGACGTTGGACAGCTGTAGTCCTCCACTTTTTCCATGGGATGTTTACCTGACGATGAACACAAAATGTTCGAAACGCGTAGTTTGAATTAAATAAAACTTCTTTTGTTTTTTTGGAGACTTTATATTATTCATTTACCCCAGTATGAGTGTATTTTTAGCTAAAAAAAATTTCTATTAAAGCAAATAAATGTAGCCAAAGTGATGAATAAAAATATGTGTTGATTTATCTACTTTAATAATAGTGTTATCAGTTTTATTTTATTAATTCTTCATATAATCAAAAATAATTAATATCTCAAGCATAAAGTAGTACTAAAGTGAATATTTCAAATACGAAATTACAATAATTAGTCATCAATATTCTACATCAAGGGTACAAAGTACCTGCACTATGCTCTGAATTACTCTGGAAACTAGATATCCTTCTTCTAATCAAGGGAAGTTTATTTTTTGATTTACAATATGATCCGTCAATCAGTTCATCCTGTAGCATGTTTTCAAACTATTGTACACACATATTCATTGTCATCACGAAAATATAACAAATTTGTTGGGTGGACTTCGAAACAAGTTCATAACTTGAAGCTAGTTTTCATATGATTGCTATATGTAAAAGGAACGTGGCAGTCAGCTAGGGAATTGCGACACATGCAACTGTATGACATTTATAGAAGAGTGTCAAAGAATGTCGTCAATGTTCACAAATCCACAGGAAAAAATAAATACTCATAATAAGTAAATGAAATCCGCCTTTAATAGTTAGTTATTGAAGTATAAATTTTACATAATTATTTAAACATCTTCGTTTCGATATGAAAGTTTTTAAGTCTCAATAGTATAGGAGGCTTGCATCTGGACTAATAAAAATTTGTTGATTTTCATGTACTCCATTATTAGAAGAAATTATGGAGTAAGGAGCGCGCAACTTGGGGTTACTTTAATAGTTTGAGTGGCGGTTGGCGTGTAGCTACTTTACATGTCGATAGCCTGCCGCCGGCAAATAAGACGCCTTAGGATAGAATTATCTTAGCTTATCCAACAATTTATAACGTTTCACCAGTTTGTTGCTCAGAACATAAGTTTAAAATTCAAAAAAAAAAAAACTTTCCTCATTACCAAATAAAAAAAAACTGGAACGGAATAGTTGCGCTCAGTAAATTTTCTTTACGGTACAGAATGTTTTAATGGAATTGATTTATCCTGAAGGCAGTAATAAAAAATATATTACCCTGGTAGCATCATCTTTTTTTTTGGTTTTTATATTCTTTGAATAATGACTAATGTCTTGTATGGATACACACTCCAGGTAATAAAAATCATCACCACTTAACTACTTGAGCATAGTTCAATAAATATCCCGAAATTACAGATCTCCAAGAATTTGTTGATTATTTAGTAGAATCTAATGCAATAAAGCTGCAGGGTTGGTTGGTTCTTGTTACTAAACTCATAGGATTTTAATAGTAAACCCACAAGAACTAAAAATAATCTGAAACTACATGAACAATACTTAGAAATGTAGGCTTACTTTATATGCAAATGATGTCTTATGAACGATTTTAAAGTTGATTTAAATTTTTGGAACTATTTTTGATCGGCTATACTCTCTACGTGTAGGGCTCTAATAACCGAAATAGAAATCGCTTATTTCGTATTGAAGAGGTCTATACGAAGGATACTTTAGTTCACAACTAGGCCTAAATCTGTAAAAGTTATAAGTGTAAATATATGAAGATTTTATAGCAGAATACACATATTAAAATACTTAAGAAACAAATGAATATAAAGAAAATCTGAAAATACATTGTCGATTACATTTTTATTCTCTAACTTTTATGCAAAGCAATTGTCTTTGTGACGTCATCTAAGTCCTTGAAATCTTAAAATGCTGTAAAATTGTAGTTGGTATTTGCATTTATTTAAATTTTGATATTCAGTTGTCAGTGATGCATTATTTTTACAGAGAATTTGATATTATTTTTTGTTACTTTAAGATCTAATAGAGTCCATTTGTTTACTTCATTCTGTTGGTAGAATTAATAACTGGTAATTTATTATAGCAATTATTTAGAATTCTTTTTATAAATTTATCCACATAACTATAACTATAGTTATAAACTATAGCTATAGTGTATAAACTATAATCTATTAAAATGAATTATTTTAATTTTTATTTTTCGTGTAATCCTAAGAAATTCCAAATTCAGACTAGATTCGGATATTCCCATTCAGACACTTCGATTCAGATTCTCAGATTGAGACACTTCGATTCATATACTTCAATTGAGACACTTCGATTCAGATTCTCAGATTAAGACACTTTGATTCATATACTTCAATTGAGACACTTCGATTCAGATTCTCAGATTGAGACACTTTGATTCATATACTTCAATTGAGACACTTCGATTCAGATTCTCAGATTGAGACACTTTGATTCATATACTTCAATTGAGACACTTCGATTCAGATTCTCAGATTGAGACACTTCGATTCATATACTTCAATTGAGACACTTCGATTCAGATTCTCAGATTGAGACACTTTGATTCATATACTTCAATTGAAACACTTCGATTCAGATTCTCTGATTCAGACACTCCGAATTTAGTAGTGATAAGACTTTTTACAATTACATTAATTATTATAATTGTTTATTCGTCTATTTGAGTCCCGTGCGGGCTTGGTAGTTTAATGCTCATACTTAACCCTATGGTGAGATTTTCACCAAGTACTTTCAATTTAGGTTGGTGGAGGGTCATCTGTCATCGGGACAGACAGATAACCTCTTACAAGACATTATCTATTTGCTTATCATCTATTGTTCTCAACTCTTCATTGAACCACTAACAACCACACCCAACATTTTTCAATCAAACTGTTAACAAAACTGATAAATCAACCTTAACAAATTTGTGACATGAACTAATAATTAATTTTATTTTAATATGAATAGTACTTTACTAAAATTAAAGATATGTGATTTAAAGAAAATAAAAAGTTGTAGAATTTGTTAATTTGTCTCGAAAGATTAAATAAATTATTACTCATATATTATTTTTTATGTCATCTCATTCTACAGGATAGAATTTTACAACTCTCTCTAATCTTTTTCGTACAATGAATATAATATATATATATAACAAGATTTCACAATCCGTTTGTGATTGTTTAACAAGATAACTCTTGTTTGTATTGCCATGGTTTTGTATGACTAATTAGATATTGATACAATAATTAAAAAAAATTAGATAATGAAATACTGATATATATTTGGGTATAGAGAACGAATGGGTGATAACTTATATAATAAAACCAAGGAATAAATATTGAACAACATTTAGGAAAGAAGACACCCAGACACCTTAATAGTTTTTATAAACTGTATTTCCCTGAATGCAAATTAAATAGGTGAATACTAAGATATTTTTTCAAATGGATTATCTTTAGGAAATTTGAAGATCAGCAAGTCCATCCAAATATCCATTTGCAATAACTGATGTAAACATGTTTTTTATATTAATTCTTTACTTTTGTGAATATTCTTTGTAGCATTTAATTGTTGTTATTTATTACATATTAAAAGTTATTAAGGAATCATTTAAGCAGCAGTATCAGGTGCATGTGAATTGTGGAACAGTGCCTGCAGTTGTATGTAACCTATAATTGAAGTATATGTATTGCAGTACATATAACTTAGTGTCTGAAGCAATGTACGAATATTTTTTCAAAAATCCGTGTAATTCACAGTCCCAACAAGGACTATTTGGCTTTTGTACACATGTAAGACGTAAAAAACTATGATTTTGTTTAAAAACAACTTTGTTTACTTTTAGAAAGAAAGGTTGCAACTGGTATTTTTTGTGGAGTTGCGCTGCCTCAAGTTAATTTATTGATTTATATAAATAATATTAACAAGATTAGTATTATATATATATATATATATATAGGTGTATAATGTAATCGGGATTCGGTCAATTTTTCAGGATCAAAATCAAACTCTCAATGCCGACGTTTCGGTTTTATTTAAAACCTTTTTCATAGGCAGAAGTCAGAATTTCTGAATTAGAAGAATGATGAAATTTACATTATATAAAATGAAGTAACAATAGATAGTTAGTGAACTAACATCTTAACTGGTCAAAAACTTGGACCAGATACAAATTCAATAATATATCAACCGTTGGATAGAATAGGTGTATAATGTAATCGGGATTCGGTCAATTTTCCAGGATCAAAATCAAACTCTCAATGCCGACGTTTCGGTTTTATTTAAAACCTTTTTCATAGTCAGAAGTCAGAATTTTTGAATTAGAAAAATGATGAAATTTGCATTATATAAAATGAAGTAACAATAGATAGTTAGTGAACTAACATCTTAACTGGTCAAAAACTTGGACCAGATTATATATATATATATATATATATATATATATATATACATCATGATGTCCTTTTCTTGACCAACTGTTCATATATTTTTTTTTGAGATTTATTCATTGAGAAATTCATTTTGAATATTAGACCAAAAACCCTCAATAAATCTAAAAAAAATATATATATATATATATATATATATATATATATACATATATATATTAGTAATGTCATTAACAACTAGCAGTCACCAATGTAATAATTATAATATTATAATTATATATATAATAAATAAATACACTTATAATGTAATAAATTTTTTCAGATTAAAATGTGGATTCACACTTTTCAAGTTCTATGCTATGCAATATCATGTGGTAAGGGTAGTATATGTATTTATAATCACGCTGTAAAAGTCAAAATAAACAAAATAATGTGACGTCAGAACAATATTCTGGTATATTATTACATCATAAACATAGATGGTTGCACTGTTTACTGGAGCAATCAAATGTCATACTCGTACGTCTGCTGATTAGCCCAACCGGTTTTGGATTACGTCCATCTTGAGGAGTTACTACATTTCATGTTAGGTAAATATTAGAAAATCTCTAAAAAGAAGAGTAATTAATGATCATCATATTATTATACATATCCATCATATCGCTTTCATACTACATGCGAAAACGGTCCGGACGTCTACAAGCACTCACGAGCTTTGTTAGATTTTAAAATTATGCGATGTTTACAAACGCCTGCCTTGCTACAATATGCATGCAGGTTGTTCTAATTATTACAAATGCTTTATTTTTGGCTTGAGATTTGGAACATTTCCCGTGAAACTTTATTCATGTGTCAGGAGCCTGCCCATAGATAGCATGGGTAGACAAAATATTATATCAATATCCTTTATTACAAACATATAGCTCTTAATATCAACAATAGAAAGAAGGTTAAACAGATTAAAGTAAATTATAGTAATAGTAAAGTGATTATAGTAAATCTTATAGTGAACAAAGTTATTAAATATCCTCTGTAAGAATACCTGAATCAGTGGCAGTGAATGCCAATAAGTAAACAAAGGATTCTTATGGTGAACGAAATTATTAATCGCATGTTTTGTAAGAATATCTGCAAAGAATATTAATAACTAAAGGAATAGCAAATGCTAATTTACACTGCTATAGTTTTTATGTCATTTTGGAATCTTAGAGCAGGTCTTTGAAAAAAGATTTCGAGTATAAAGGGAAAATTCTAATCGACTGTGTTTTCAAATTTTTTTCTACAGCCATTCGTTTTTAAATTGAAATATTTAAATTTTATAAAAAAAGGTACAATCATAGGCCATATATATTCTACAACATTTTTGAGTTATTAAAAATAATCCAAGTTAAATTTAAAATAATTCAACTTTAATTTAAAATAATTTAAGTATAATTTATAAGTATAATTTATAATAATCTAAGCTTAAATTAAAATGATGTAAGTTTAATTTAAAATTGCTTAAATTTATATTTAAAAAAGTTTGTTAACTTGAAAATACATATATGCTATACTGAAGTTCAAATTAAACTTGGAATACTTTAAATTATTCCAAAAAAAGTTTATAAATATCTTATTACAATTACATATGCATTTCTATTTTGGCTATATATTGTATTTATTTTTAAGATCCAAATTAAAAAGTAATGAAGGAATACAATTTTTAATATAAATATATACTGATGCTACTTGAAAAATTAACGTGGATATATGAATAATAAAGTTTTGGTTAAAGTCACCGAGGCAAAATGAAAATATGAAAGTCAAAGTAAGTAAACCATTGTTGTTACATGAGTGAAGGAAGTAATTTATACAAAGTTTCTCATTAAATTATATTATTTCATATCACATTTGGTCTATTAATAACCTTCAGTAATGTGGATTAACCGTTCTTATTTTAAATTAAACTTGGATTATTTTAAATCAAACATGAATTATTTTAAATTAACTCGAAAAGGTTGTGCATACTTATTGGCTACTTTACAGATTCAGATGTAGAACGATCTAAATAAGATGAAGATCATAAAGACGTGATGAATAATACTGATTTAGTTGAGTGGTAGCATACATGCAGGATGAACAACCAAAGTACTCTACTTTATATTCTTTTTTAAATGATATATAAACTAATTTTTTGTGTGTTTTTCGCTAAAATTTGACAAAATAAAATCATTAAGAAAATTGTATCCTTTTTCTTGTACTTGGAAATCATTTGAGCATAGTATGAACAAACACAAAGGGAAACAATCATTTGACTATTGTATTTATAGATAATAAAGGAGTATACAATTTAATAATACCATAGAATAGTTTGTGTTGTTATTGTTCTTATTAAATACATTTGTTTTATAATTGTTATTAATAGTTTCATACATTAGATTTATAAAATACTATAGTTTTACACTAATTTTATACATTAGTTATTTACTTGATTGGCTTGGTTCCTCAGGCCTAGTAACGCTACTTATCATCTACTATTATGCTACAAGGTCGTAACCACAGGATTCGTACGCTAATGAAGCAGGGCTATGCGTCACTGTAATGCATTTAAAATATTTGTATCTTTTTTTTTTTAAATTAAAACAGAAAACGATCTTTTTTTAAAAAAAAGATGGAAGGTTGAGGCTTTTTATCAATATTTAAAAAAAAAGATTTATGCATGATGAATTACATCTTCATTTGCAGAATGGCTTAGAATAAATACATAAATTACTTATAATTACGATAGAGAGTTAGCTGAAAACTTAAAAAAAGACAGTTTATTTAGAAAATCACAGATAATTTACTTTTAAAGGGACATCAGAAATGCGAATTTTTCGTATTTTAGGTCAACAGAGAAAGAATTTTTATTAAATCAATGACTGTTAATGCTAACGAATTAAGACTATTAATGTTAAAGCTATTACAGTGGATTGGAATTTCCTTAGATGATTTCTGTTGAAAAATGTGTGAGCAAGAATTTTACATAATGCATAATTAGAGTTATTTCCTGGTATTGAAGATTGCGGTTGGCGGTAGACTGTAGTTAAATCTCTCCTTCTTCACTCCAATTCAAGTATGCTATTTCAACCAAATTAAACTTCACTATTGACCGCAAAATAACAATTTGATTAATCTAATGGCATCCAATTTTGTATTTTTTTTACCAATTATGATTGGACTAGGTTATTAATTAAAAATGAATTACTATAAAACTATTATTAAAATAATATTTTGCATTTATCAGATGCTGTTGATATGCAAATGATTGAATTCTGAAGTATTTCAATGGAGAATGTTATATGCCCAGGAACATCCAACAGTATGTGGCCTAAATATGTTTTGTTTTCATTTAAAACAAAGAGGAAAGCCTTGCTTTTCTTATAAAGGTTGTTATAAATACCTGATTTATAACCTGATTATTGCAGTAACAATACCAATGAACTTTCTGTTCATGATTTTTTTGTTTTTGGCTTTACTATAAGTAAAGTATAGTGATCGTGAAAAAATTCGATCTCGAGATTATGACGGAATTAGATGTTTTGAGGTCCCAGAAGTCGTTTTATGATGTTCTCTCGATGATGTCTGTGTGTGTGTGGGTGGGTGAGTGTGTTAGCATTGCTTGTTACCACGCTACGGTCCAGAATCTTTGATGGATCAAGTTGATATTTTACAAAAAAATGGGCCCCATATTGTAGATGATCCCTATTGTTTGGGGAGAATTATGCATGATGGGAAAGTCGCTTTTTTTTTTGCCAAAAACCGGTTTTAAGAAAATATTTTTTGGCATTATCTTTGACCTTACAAATGAAATAAACGAAAAGTATATTCAGAATTTTAAAACAACGGTAAATATTTTTTCAATAAAATGTAAAAATTTTGCTTATAATTCAGTCTCAAAGCATGTGAGACGGATCAAAATGAAACTATGCCTAAAAATAGAACATTATGTAGAGGATGAGATGAAATAATTTTTTTCAAAATTACATTCGCCAAAGGGGCGTTAAAGTACGATTTCTGTTTTCAGAAAATATTTTTTTGATGCTAAACGGATTATTAAAAAAAAATGAAAATTTGGCCAAAAATGGAACAAAAAATTCATAAAAAAAATTCATGGAATTTCAATTACGGCAAAGAGCAATAAAGCTATAAAAACTGTTTGTTTATCCTAAACTAAGGGATCACCTGCTATACTTGTCGAATTTTTGATATTTTTTTACATTGTTTACCTTGACTTAGAATTTTTTTCAGTGAATTTACCGAAATAATATAATGTTTAGAGGTATAATGAAAATGTTTAAATGATAACGACTTATATGTGATGTAAGAAGAATAAAATTCTTATAAGTAAAACATCAACAACAATAGACCATATGAAACATATAATTTCTGATTTTGTTTATGGTATGATGGGTTTGTCTAACAAAATGTTAAACAAACATTTGATTGTCTAATCAATATATATGTTGCACCATTCTACAAAGGTTAATATCAGAAGCTGATTTTTTTTCGTTTATGAATAACATTATTATTGGGTAATATTGAAGTTTTTGGAATGAACTTTTTTGTCCTATAGAAGGGCTTCTATGTTTTTGTCTAATTTCCAGTTTTTCCACTGTTCTTGTATATTAGTTCATACCATTATTTTAAAAAATTTCAGCTTCCAGCTTTTAAATTTTAAATTATACAGGGAAGCCGGCTTTGAACTTGATTTAAGAATGCAAAGGTGGCTAATTACCAATATATTTTTTCTGAATATACATTTACAGAAAATTTATAACAGAGTGAGCACGTGGGAAAAAATAACATTCCCTCAGAGTAAATTGGTTTTTTATGATTTTTGACTAAGGGAAAGAAAAGTGAGTTTTTAAAAAACTCTAGCATGCCATAAAATTTCCAGTATAATAATTTGATAAAAGATCAAAAATGTAGAACATTATTCAGAATTAAAAACAAAATTCTTTTAAAAATAATAAATGAAATTATTCTACATCTTAAATTAAAAATGATCTGAAAACGACATTTTTTCTTACATTTTTTGACATTTCAGACAAAAACCTTGTAATGTTTTTAAAATACTTAAAATATTTTCAAGTTCTCAATGGGAAAATTTGTCTTAAGTATTAAATGTAGAAGGAGGTCAGATAAACTATGTAAGAGTTCCACGGGCTCTTGGAGCAAAAGCCATCCTCTCTTGTAGGAAATTATTTCGTATAAGCAAATTTTCACTTTGGCTTTTCAGAATGTTATTACTGCTGTAGTTATACTAATGATTGTATGCCCATTAATTGTTGACATTCAATAAAGGCTTATCTATTGATAAGTGGATCAATCACTATCTGTACTACCTCAGGAATGAAAGACCTCTCCCATTTAGACGATTATATTATGCTTAAATGAGACATTATATATTAAATACCCAAGAAGTTTGATGTTAAGTTTACTATAGTAAAGTTGAGTGTAGGCCACTCCAGATTTTTTTACATTGTGTACATTGACTTAGAAATTTTTTGAGCGAATCTACTGAGATACAATTGATGTTTATAATGAAAAAAATTAAATAATTTATTGACTTATATGAGATATGCACAGAGGTAGGTGCTTCTGGATACTGACTAAAACCATAGAAAACTTTTACCCCTGGACCCAGCAAAAGTGCTGAGCATCTTAGAGGTATTGAAGCTAACTGACTGCGGCACTTTAGTACAGAAGGGGGAAGTACAATAGTTTTTAAGACGCAGTGCTACGAGTATATTCACCCTCAAATAATAATAGTACTAATAATAATTTAGGGTTGCCAGCATAGAATCAATCTTCATTGAACAATGGGCCAATGTTCGGTTTATGTGTGTTCCTTTATGGGACTGCCACAGCCACCTAACCTAAGCTAAGGCCCTCTATCGACAGTGTTATTCCTGAATTTCAAGATAGGGTATAAATTTGACATCAAAACCAGACTCAATATATATATATATGTATCTATTTGTGAGTAAATATTTATTGAAACCGTATTGTCTGTTATAATACCTAAGCATTCAAACAGATGTCAACTAGAGACAATAGAAAAGGAAATTAGTAATTTACAACGTACTGTCCATATACACATACATTTTCAAGAATATAAGATGTAAATATGTAACTATTAAACAAAGTTGAGCCTAAATGTGAAAGTTAATTTAAAAGTGAAACGTAAAACTGTCAATCTATATCATTGACATCCCTTCATTAAGCTGATCTCATTTTATCCATATCGTTTGCATACATACGGACAAAGAAAGCGCGAATATTTCATACAAAATTGCAAATACTTTTTGCAATTGAGGAAGTTGAATCAACTTACATTCTATTTATATTATTATAATAAATTTATAATAACATACACATATAAATAGAGTAATCTTTTTAGCGAATCAGATGTGATTTAGAAGCCAGAAAAATTGTTTTGTCATGACTGGATTATTTTCACAAATGCCTATTAATAAATAAATAAGGTTTCCTAAATTTATCGTACGGTTAGAGTGTTTCTTTAATATTAACTTTATCAAGGTTATTAATTATTAAAAAGTAGCTATATTTAAATTTGCTATTCATTTTGCACATTGAGTAGCATTTATAATTATTTACATTTATTTATATATATATTATATAATTAATAATTATATATTAATTGTTTACGAGCATATTTTTTTTATGTTCTCTATTCATAAACATATACATATAAACATATTCATAGAACTTCGCAGTACAGTAATTCGTTCCCAGAGCGAACTCATATTCCGATTTAGGTACTGTTTTTATGAAGCAATTTTTCAACTTGAAAATAATAAGAAAATAAGTAATCCGTTCTATTCCCAAAATGCTTTTTTCTGCATATTTTTTAAACAGAAAAGGTCCAATTAGGGTATATATTAATATATACTCTGACTGACTGCTTACTCTGACGAAGACCGCTTGTTACAGTTGAAAGACTTTTTTCCTTTTTCATATTGTGGTTTGATCATATATATATATATATATCATTAAATAACTTGCCAACTTTATGTCTAGTATGTTTCTTACATACCTTCTCGAGTTTTCTTATATTATTCCTCCATATTTCTGGTACCATACAAATCAACTCACCGAATGATTTGGTTATATTTCTATTTTCCATATTTACACAGGGCCAACGTTTCGGTCTGTGTAAACTAGACTATAATTCGGTATTTAATGAATACTAGACTTAAAGTTGGCAAGTTATTTAATGAAGTAGACTTAAAGTTGGCAAGTTATTTAATGATATATGCTTAAAAGAAGGTCTGCTCCCAAAGTATACCACTATATATATACTATATATATATATATATATATATATATATATATATATATATGACCAAACCACAATAAGAAATGGGAAAACAAGACTAAGATCTTTCAAAGATCTTTGAAAGATCTTAGTCTTGTTTTCCCATTTCTTATTGATGTTTGGTCATTGATTGTTGTTTCACGTGTTTATGTGAAATCTTTGTATATATATAACACGATTTTACAATGAGCACATGAAATAAAAATTAATGTTCAAACCACAATAAAAAAGGGGGAAAAAATACCAAGATCTTTCAAACGTAACAACTGATGTTCGTCAGAGTCAAAACCCAACTAAAACACAAGATGTAGAAACATCATGGTAAGTGGTTGAGAGGAGTGGCACTTGCCGAGTGGTTACTTGTCGTCTAGTCTACAAGGTGCTTGGTCTCCCTTTATTTTTTCTCCTGAAGACGGATTGCCCAAAAATTTGAGTTTTTAAGTCTGTTTCTTTACTCTGTGTGTTACTCTTTTTCGAGTTTGAACTCGTATTGTATCCAGTTTGGATCGTTTTTCCATTTATTAAGTGAATATAATTAAATATAAGTTTACTTATCTCGACGACATATATTTAACACTATTTGTATTTTTTTTTGAGGTTCGGTCTAGCTTAAAACAATATAACACCTTTGAGCAGACGTTTCGTCCATATTTTCAGACATCTTCAGGGCTTGGTATTTTTCTATTGCAAAGAAATAACTACGTAGTCGTTGTATTAAAAATATTCAAGTATATCAATATTTCAAATATAGGTTGACTTAAATAAAACGGTTATGTAGTAATTTCTTTGCAATAGGAAAATACTAAGCCCTGAAGATGTCTACAAATATAAACGAAATGTCGGCTTAAAGGTGTTGTATAGTTTGAAGCTAGACGAAACCTCAATACAAATGAAAAATAGTGTTAAATAAATAAAACAAAAAGAGAGATAAATTAAAAACACACACTTAAGCCTTTACTTCTCGGATTGAACCGTCATAAGGAGAGATAAGAGAGGGAAATCAAAAACACTGTCTCAGAGGTGCCTAGAAACCAAATTTAATTTATACTATATATAACTATATTTTTTTTGTTTAAAATGAACTTTAGCTATCCATTTTGAATCGTTTTCTCATCATTAGTGTATATTTATACAAAATCACCACAGTTTCAAAATCAAAAAGAAAAATAGACATTTGCATTCTCAAAACAAATAAATAGTTTTGATTTGTTCATTCAAAAGGACTTTTAATAGCTTGAAGAGATCGTTTGAATCCCTTATGATAAGGAAGTAACTGAACCAAAACGTTTCCTTGGTAGAAGGTTGTTATACTTGACCGATTCTTCATTGAAAGCTTTAGCAATTAATTAAAATTAATTGTTATGTTAATCAACAATTAACATATCACTCACAAAATACAGGCAGAAACATTTAAACTCGTTTTATGTTCAATCTTTGAGACAGGTGAGGTTTTTACTACGATCCATAAATAAATGTGTATATATTGTATTGTATCAAACACAATAATATATATATATATATTAGTATAAATGGGCAGCAAATCTTCTTGAAGACAAATTGAATTAAAGTATGCAGCAGCTTCTGCATTAACGACCTTTTTGCTGATGGCCTCGATTTTTCTAACTATCTTCCGGTGATGCTGAGGCAACTTCCATATATGCTGGGCCAGAGACATTGAGAAAACCAATATCAAACAACTTTAATGGATCACAAAAACACTGGGTTCAAACAAGCTTTCGACCACACATTGGTCATCTTCGGGTTAACTATTTAATTTAATTTCACTACTATTTAATTAATGAATGTTAATATAATTAACTGAAAAGTAATTTTTAAAATTAAACATAACAATTTTAACAAATAAAACAAATGATACAGTGGGTGAGATGAAAACAAAGAGCAGGTTCCAGCAAGGTTGCAACAACATACAGCTTTGCCCCTCAATTGCTATCAACCCTACTGGGCTCTAACTCTCTAACAAATTTAAAACTATTATCGAAAGTAGTACTACTTGGGATCACATTGAGGTCATAATTTTGAATGTTGAGGTTGGGGTTGACATCTTTGATATAAAGGGCTTCAAGGATAGTTAATCTATCTTTGTCGTTATTATAATGAAGTACCGAAGTTCCATCCACTAACATACCCCTGGTGAGTTTAATCCCATGGGCATCCTCTGTATGTTTTTTGGGGGCTCCTGTTGAGAGATGCATGGTCAGACGCCTTGAGAGCTTCGTAGCCGTCATCCCAATATACCTCGAATTCAGGGTTGCACACTCCCCTGTTGAACAAGTGTACTGGTATACAAGGTGACTGCGTTGATGCTCCGGGGTGTCGACTTTCGGTTTATTTGAAAGCACAAGGTCACTGGTCTTCTTATTCTTATAATATATTCTTAACTGTAATCTGTCTATTTCATTGGTTGGCTTTACGTTATCCTTTATTAACTTGTGGAGGGCTCTTTCATCTTGTTTGTATTCATTGTGCATATATGCACGGTAGTAGAGGGTAAGTGACTCACAGGGGCTGGAGGCTCTACATTACTGGTATACCATTTATCCAGGAACGACTTTATTGCCTTCATTACTTCAGCGTTAGAGTATCCATTGTTAATTAATACCTGCGTTGAATTTTCGATCTCTTGGTGTACTAGGGTCCAATCACTGCAGTGGGTGAATGCCCTTTTTATATAAGCATTGATAGTAGACTTCCTATATTTTTCCGGGCATTCACTTCTTCCGTTGAGGCAAAGTCCAGGGTTCGACGGCTTTCTAAAGACTTTAGTGTTGAAATGCTTAGGGTTTTGTTGGATGAGGACATCTAAAAAACGGCATCTGTCCTCCTACACTACTTTCCATTGTTAACTTGAGCCCTGAGACCTTTTCTATTTGAGAGTGTAGCTGTACAATCTCCTCGTCACTATTGGCCAAATAAAGATGTCGTCGATATATCTCGCGTAGATGGTAGGCTTTTTTACCTTCATGAATACTTCTTTCTCTACACATCCCATGTAGAAGTTAGCGAACAAGACCCTAGTGGGGACCCCATTGCAACTCCATCAATCTGTTTGTACATGTTACCTTGAGGTGATATGAAGGGGGCTTCTTTGGTACACAGTTCAAGGAGAGACTTAAGGGAGTTTCTCGGCATACTTATTTTCGGCTGGCTGTCCTGAGGATAAACTTCTTCTAATATATACTGTATGGTTCTGTCCACTGGTACATTAGTAAACAAAGCTTCAACATCGAGCGACGCTATAATGCCAGTCGCGTTAGAGACTTTTAATAAGTCAAGGAAATCCGTAGAAGAGGAAAGACTATAGGCTTTAGGTACAAAAAGAGTGAGGAGACTATTTAACCTTTTTGCAAGCTGGTAGGTAGGTGTGGGGATTTGGCTAATGATGGGTCTTAATTTGTTGCCAGGTTTATGCGTCTTTATATTGCCATAGCAATAACCAGGTCCATATTCACCTCTGAGTAATGGTAGGGTAATGTTCTTACTATTACTATTAATTTTTCTAATTACCTTGTTTACGTTCTTCTTCAAATCATCCACAGGGTTTTTAGTGACAGGGCGAAATTTAGTAGTATCATTGAGCAAATCATTGATCTTCGATTCATATTCATCTCTTTTCATTATGACAAAACATGATGCTTTATCGGCCTTTCTAATAACAATAGACTGGTCTTGTCTAAGTGACCTAGCAGCATCTTTGTGTCTCTTCTTTAATAAATTACTTTTGAAATGGCCCCTTTCTATCTTCGATTCTCTAACTGTCTCCTCACGAATAGATTCGTCGACCTTAACTTTACCTTGTTTTCCTAGCTTAATGAGTTAAAGCTAGGAAAACAAGGTAAAGTTAAGGTCGACGAATCTATTCGTGAGGAGACAGTTAGAGAATCGAAGATAGAAAGGGGCCATTTCAAAAGTAATTTATTAAAGAAGAGACACAAAGATGCTGCTAGGTCACTTAGACAAGACCAGTCTATTGTTATTAGAAAGGCCGATAAAGCATCATGTTTTGTCATAATGAAAAGAGATGAATATGAATCGAAGATCAATGATTTGCTCAATGATACTACTAAATTTCGCCCTGTCACTAAAAACCCTGTGGATGATTTGAAGAAGAACGTAAACAAGGTAATTAGAAAAATTAATAGTAATAGTAAGAACATTACCCTACCATTACTCAGAGGTGAATATGGACCTGGTTATTGCTATGGCAATATAAAGACGCATAAACCTGGCAACAAATTAAGACCCATCATTAGCCAAATCCCCACACCTACCTACCAGCTTGCAAAAAGGTTAAATAGTCTCCTCACTCTTTTTGTACCTAAAGCCTATAGTCTTTCCTCTTCTACGGATTTCCTTGACTTATTAAAGTCTCTAACGCGACTGGCATTATAGCGTCGCTCGATGTTGAAGCTTTGTTTACTAATGTACCAGTGGACAGAACCATACAGTATATATTAGAAGAAGTTTATCCTCAGGACAGCCAGCCGAAAATAAGTATGCCGAGAAACTCCCTTAAGTCTCTCCTTGAACTGTGTACCAAAGAAGCCCCCTTCATATCACCTCAAGGTAACATGTACAAACAGATTGATGGAGTTGCAATGGGGGTCCCCACTAGGGGTCTTGTTCGCTAACTTCTACATGGGATGTGTAGAGAAAGAAGTATTCATGAAGGTAAAAAAGCCTACCATCTACGCGAGATATATCGACGACATCTTTATTTTGGCCAATAGTGACGAGGAGATTGTACAGCTACACTCTCAAATAGAAAAGGTCTCAGGGCTCAAGTTAACAATGGAAAGTAGTGTAGGAGGACAGATGCCGTTTTTAGATGTCCTCATCCAACAAAACCCTAAGCATTTCAACACTAAAGTCTTTAGAAAGCCGTCGAACCCTGGACTTTGCCTCAACGGAAGAAGTGAATGCCCGGAAAAATATAGGAAGTCTACTATCAATGCTTATATAAAAAGGGCATTCACCCACTGCAGTGATTGGACCCTAGTACACCAAGAGATCGAAAATTCAACGCAGGTATTAATTAACAATGGATACTCTAACGCTGAAGTAATGAAGGCAATAAAGTCGTTCCTGGATAAATGGTATACCAGTAATGTAGAGCCTCCAGCCCTGGTGAGTCACTTACCCTCTACTACCGTGCATATATGCACAATGAATACAAACAAGATGAAAGAGCCCTCCACAAGTTAATAAAGGATAACGTAAAGCCAACCAATGAAATAGACAGATTACAGTTAAGAATATATTATAAGAATAAGAAGACCAGTGACCTTGTGCTTTCAAATAAACCGAAAGTCGACACCCCGGAGCATCAACGCAGTCACCTTGTATACCAGTACACTTGTTCAACAGGGGAGTGTGCAACCCTGAATTCGAGGTATATTGGGATGACGGCTACGAAGCTCTCAAGGCGTCTGACCATGCATCTCTCAACAGGAGCCCCCAAAAAACATACAGAGGATGCCCATGGGATTAAACTCACCAGGGGTATGTTAGTGGATGGAACTTCGGTACTTCATTATAATAACGACAAAGATAGATTAACTATCCTTGAAGCCCTTTATATCAAAGATGTCAACCCCAACCTCAACATTCAAAATTATGACCTCAATGTGATCCCAAGTAGTACTACTTTCGATAATAGTTTTAAATTTGTTAGAGAGTTAGAGCCCAGTAGGGTTGATAGCAATTGAGGGGCAAAGCTGTATGTTGTTGCAACCTTGCTGGAACCTGCTCTTTGTTTTCATCTCACCCACTGTATCATTTGTTTTATTTGTTAAAATTGTTATGTTTAATTTTAAAAATTACTTTTCAGTTAATTATATTAACATTCATTAATTAAATAGTAGTGAAATTAAATTAAATAGTTAACCCGAAGATGACCAATGTGTGGTCGAAAGCTTGTTTGAACCCAGTGTTTTTGTGATCCATTAAAGTTGTTTGATATTGGTTTTCTCAATGTCTCTGGCCCAGCATATATGGAAGTTGCCTCAGCATCACCGGAAGATAGTTAGAAAAATCGAGGCCATCAGCAAAAAGGTCGTTAATGCAGAAGCTGCTGCATACTTCAATTCATATATATATATATATATATGCAAAATTCTCTGCATATCTGTTTGTTATACACTATACAATGGCTTTATGAATCTAGACATAATTTTAAATGTTAATTCGTGTATACTCTGGATAAGTTGTAGGTAGTTCAAACTGACAGTGGGTCAAATAACGTTAATATTAATATTACCATCCTTCTGCTCTTTGTTTAAATCTTCGTCGTTACCTGACAGTCAAGAAACTTTTTTGACAAAAATAATTATGAAGCGATTTAAACAGACATACATATTTGCATATTATTTTTTTTTTCATATTCCAAATCACTAAAAGTTAATATTATGATGTTTAAACGATGACTTTGAAAAAGAAAAGCCGTTGAAAAACTCTCTTCAAAGTGGAATAAAAATAATAAAAAAAAAGAAGGATATTTAAAATGAAGCTCTAAAGATATAGAAATGAAACGTGGAAATAATAGGGTAAAGATAGCAAGTAAGGTTTAAGAACTTTTGCAAAATAGAACTGTTCAAATAGAAGAGCGCGAAAACTTGGAGACTTCAGTTTTACTGACATTGCAAATAAATCGTCAAATTATTCATTGTGTAAGGTGTGGTTGGTTTATCATTGCAAAATACAAAAATAATCTACGCGTGCAAAGCCGGGTAGAACAGATAGTTTATCATTTAATCTTACAGTATGACTTTTTATCGTTAAACTGTTCCTCACTGTTGCAAGCTAAGTAATACTAATAGGGATAACAATTTTACATACTTTATAAGATATTACAATAATGTGCAAACAAATTAAAAATTATCAGATCTTAAGCTGAAAAAAAAATTAGAGTGACCTACACTCAAGTTTACTATAAGTAAAAGATTATCAGTCATATATATATATATATATATATATATATATATTTTTGTATATATACTCAAGTCCAAATTTTTACCTTTTATGGGAAAAAAAATGTTTTCAGTTCTTTTAAAAACCTGAGGATCTATTCAGTTATTGCTTCGTTGATAATACGTAAATTTTAAAACTTTAAAATTAGTAGTTTAAGACAAAAAGAAACTGTCTGAAAATAAAACATTTATTTAAAATAAAATAAAATGGTATATTATTGTTATTCAGTTTATAATAAAGTTTAACTTATAACCTTGTTTAAGTACTTATGGCGACATGGTTTAAAGATCATTGATTAAAACTCAAGTAAAAAGTTTTATAAATTACTGTTAAAGTAGTGATGAGAATAATTTTTTTTTTGGCTTAAAAGGGTTTAACACATTTTGAAATTTTTTAGCCTGAGAGCATTATTTTTGTTTTGATTCGAAATGTAGTGAATTGATCATGCGTATTCTAGGGTAGTCATTGAATTAATCATTACATGTAGAACCAACTAAGAGAATAATAAAAGACTGATAACAGTGAGATCTTTGATAACCGTAGCAGTGAGTGGTACAGTTTTTGGAATAGTTCGATTAGGAGTAAATTGCAGGTAGCTAAGAATATTGTCTTTGTACAATATGCAGGATAATAAGCTTGTATCCCTTGTTAAGCTGACTTATGCTTAAAATTATTTACTGCACTGGTTCAAACTTAACAAAGAAATAACAAATTTTTGTGTAATGACTGTTTTATACAGCTATTTCAGTTGGTAGCTGGTGAATCTTGGCCTCTGTATTAAGCAGAATAAAGTCACATATTTGTTATGATTATTAAAACCATTCATGGGTGTGGTCAGTCTGAAGAAAAAAAAATAGATTAATCTGAAAAAGAAAAAGAAGCGGTATATAAAATCTACTAATCTTTAATGATCAAATATGGTGACCTTGTGGCCAATTTGGGATTTGAAAGTAGAAAATATTTTACATGACAGGGTGGAGCAGAGGTATAAGTGAAGTGAAGCACTACTTTCAATCGATGGTCCACTTTCCTACTAAAATTGGGGCTTCTGTGGGCGAAGGCATTAATTACACAGATAGTGGTTAAAATACTAGAGGGGACCCGCTCTCCTAATCAGTGATCTTTAATTGGGCACAATTCTGACCCGTCTCCAACCACCGCCCCTACCTTTACTGATCCCATTCCATCTTCTATCTACTCTGTACACCGCTTTCTCCCTTACTTCATCTTTAATTCTATTTTTTTTACCACTGACTTTTTTTTCCTAAAAACTTTGTTTTCAATTATAATATTTTGAAAATAAGAGGTTACTACTGTTATATATATGGAATTAAAATGTGCAGCAGCTTCTGCATTTACGACCTTTCTGCTGATAGCCTCGATTTTCCTTACTAACTTTCGATGTACTGGAGGTAATTTCCATATCAAATGGGCCAGAGACATGTCAACGTGACAAACAAAACTATTAAGAAAGCAAGTATAAAACGACTTTAATACAAGACTCACATCTTAAAACAGACAAGCTTTCGACCATCATAGGTCATCTTCAGGTCTAACACTTTGTCAAAATAGTAATAAGTGAATATAACAATCCTCACAAGAAAAAAAAAAACTGAACATAACTACTTTAACATAAATAAAACAGGAAACAATACAACAAGTGAATGCAAAACCAAAAGCAGGTTCTAGCAGTCTTCAATATCTTTTAAAAGTTTACGTTGTACAGTGGCCTCTTCCTTTTTGATTTTGAGTTGTCGTTTAACAAGTTTTCTACGGTAATCTAAAGTTTCTCTGGAGTGCTGTGCTGCATGTCATATATACTATATATATAGTTGCATAAAGTTGTAAAATTGGTTAATAGAACCCATTTACTTTGCTCTATTAACTAAACGGAAATAGCGCTAGAAATAATAATATAATCCATCCCACACGTTATACAACATTCCTGGAACTTGATTGTACAAATATTTAATTTGAGGTGGGGGAGTCAGCCCACCTCAAGGATTCTATGAATTGAGGTTTTGGCTTCGTCTATCTACACAAAAGTCAACCAGTCTGAATGACTATTCTCACTCAACAATGGCCACATCATGTAAATAGGAGAGGTTTCATGTTCTTGCAAATTTTCTTAATTAAGGTTTGATGCAAAAAAAATCTTTAAAATGTAGTTAATATATAATTAATAAAATTATTAATGCACATGAAGTGGTATTATTAGGAATATTTTTAATTTCATTAAAGTGCTTCTTAAAGGTATTAAAGGTACTTCTTGTCTGTACTTTAATAGTAAACCACAGTGGTACATCTTGAAGAGTTTTTTGAATGACTCTTTAGAACCTGTCAATGGTTACTAAAAAAAAGGCGAAAAAATAAGTAGAAAATTGATAATAAACTACTTAGTTTGAAATATTTTAAAGATAAATGACTTCATTGAAAATTTGATAGCTATAGTCGATTAAAAAAATAAATTATTTACATCCTATATCTGAAATATTTTCCTCTGTGACGTCATTTAATCAACGTCTCAAAATCTCAAAAAATATGGAGTGGCCTACACTCAATTTTTCTATAAGTAAACATAATATCAAACTTTTTGGGTGTATAATATATAATGTTCCATTTAGGCACAATATAAATGTCTATTTGTCAGGATTATGTCGTTTTCTGACATGACATTTTAAAAAGAAAAATGTCGTTTTAAGATAGTTTTTAATTTAAGATGTAGGATAATTACATTTATTATTTTTCAAAGAATAATTTCAATTTGGTATTATGAATTCAAATTTTTGGTCTTTTATTAAATTATTATACTGGGAAGTTTATGGCATGCTAGTGTTTTTCGTTCTTTTACATCTCATATTCAGTTATTCAATTATTTAAAAAATTGTCATTAAAACCCTAAACATCAATGTTATTTCAGTCAATTCACTGTTAACATGTCTAAGGCAATGAAGCAGTCAAATAAACATTTGAAAACAGAAAATGTACTCTAATGCCCCTTTTAGTTAATGTAATTAATTTATCCTCTACATAATGTTCTATTTTTAGTTATAGTTCAGCTTGATCCGTCAAACGGTATGGCTTGTATCACTCTCACGAGCTTTCAGATTGAATGATAAGTTAACATTTTTATATTTTATTGAAAAAAAAATTTCAGCTATTTTAAAAATATAAACATTTTTAACTTTATTGGTTTTGTTGCTTCAATAGTAGTGCCAAATTTTCAAGAGTTTGTGGTTTAGGAAAAAAATTTGCCTAAAGCCATATTTGTGGTGAAAAAAGAGGCTTTCTGATCATGTATAATTGCTCCCAAACTACACAGCACATATACACTCTGAGATCCTTTGTTTTGTAAAATATCAATTTGATCATCAAAGATTCTGGACCGTAGCGAGGCCACAACTTTGGATGCACACACACCCACCCACCCAGACACATACAGACATCATCGAAAAAACTTCATAAAACGACTTCTTGGATCACAAAAAATGTAATTCTGTCAAAGTCTCCAGATCGAATATTTTCAGGATCACTATACTATACTACATTAAAGTAAAAACTGTACAAGTGTAAAATTAGTGTTTTTCATTTCTTTTCATTTTAACATTCTAACGCAGGTGTTATTACTGAGTGGTTTAATATTTTTTTTCAGTTTCAAATCTCATAATGCTTCATTTATTTTTACATTATTCCATTGATAAGATATCTTACCTGTAAGTTAATTAACAGTGTTGGAAAGCTTGGATCATTTGTTATTCGGCACCCATTTCAGTATTGTCGAAGTATATGACGAGAATAATAGAAATTATTAAAAATTTATCTTTTCTACATTCAATCGTTAAATCATAAATGTTTGGACATCCTTTTATTTATTAGTATGAATTAATCGTACATTTATTTTTTTTGATAAATTAATTTTTATTGATTGCTTATTCATCTGAAATATATTTCAGATTTTCTACAAACAAAAATGGCAATCACATACCGTATTTAAAAAAAAATAAAATTATCTGTCATTTAATTATTATTTTTGACCCGGGATTGGGTTTCTAGGATAGAAGAAAAAAAAATCAGTACAATGAAATTCTGAATTATGCTTTACTGATATAGTTCTGTTTTCTTGCTAATATTCACGTGTTATTGATGTAATTAGCAATTATTACTCTCTAAACTCTTAAGTGACGTGAAAGTCGACTCACTTGATCTTTCAAAATTTAACGTCAGCTATTTACCGACTTTTTGTTTAATGTCCTCAAGTGTCCTCAAATGGACCGACGGCTTAATGTCCTCTCCGAGGGACGACGTGCTCATATTTACTCACCTCCTGCGAGAATAAATCGAGAGCCAGGTGGGGATTGAACTCCGGACTACCAGCTCAATGTTCATTAAATAATCCATAAAATATTCTCTATTTTATGGATGAATAGGGAAATTTTATGTATATCTCTTTGGGCGCTGAATTTACATTATATTTCCAGTGACTTACTTATTATAGTCGTTTATAAATGGTAATTTAAATTGTTTCTACTGCATTTAAGGATATGTGTACTTTCTATTAATCAACAAAAATCAATCATCTATAGCTCCTTTCATAGGAAAGTTTCAACTGTTATAAAGCTATAGTTGCTTTAGCTGGGTGCGTTAGCTGGGAGACATACTCCCGTTTCTCATTAGCAAGTAGCCAAATGTACCCAATAGGCACATGGGAATCAAGTAGTCCCCCCACGAAAATATTCCTAGAGTCAGGCACACGCATGCTCACCTGATGCACTTTGATTAATCATGAATCATGAATCAGTTTAATAATTCAACAATTGAATTGTTTTCTATTTTTTTTTACTATCACCCATAATATACATTTTTATATATATTAATGTAAAAAAATAATTTGGTATACATAAGTAAGTCGTATATATGTTTTATTTTTTTGTTAATAAATGCATAGCATCACCTTGAAGACACTAGCTCTGTCTAAAATTAAATTGCTTATGTATAAATAAATCTTCACAGAACTCAAAAAGCTAAAAAGTTATATAAATATAAATAATATAATTATTATAATATTTATTTTTATAATATTTATTTATAAACATATAAATAAATAATATAATTGCTTAAAAAATATCTTATTACTACAAAATAAATATATATGCAATTCCAGCAATATAAATAACCCGTGTTAAAACTGAGAAAAATGTAATTAAAGTTTAAACCCCAATGTATAACTGACACCCAGAAATTCCAAAGCCCAATGTACTTTTTTCGAGACAGCAACACTAGCACCATCTCAGATGGTATTCCTCCACTTCCTCCTCCAATCCTCTTCTCCAATTCCTCCACTGATGGAATTATTGTTCGTTATGGTAAACTTGCTATACAGCTGCAGCTATATATATTGACTAAAACAAATCGGAATGTGATGTTTGTTTTTGAATTTTTAAAAATAGTCTCGTAATTTCTACGGACGAAAGAAAATTTGATGGTGCTAGAGCATGGTTTGACCGATGCATCACGCATGCCTTTCCGAAGCCATACTGCTGGCCTGCTCACCCAAACTTTGTTTAAAGCAATTCTTGTTTAATTTGTTACATCCCGGCAATCGGAATATTCATTTAGATTTCTACAACAATTAGTATAAAACTTTAATTTATTAAATGTTATGTTGAATTATATTATCATGAACGTGCTTTTACATATTATAATATACGTATTCTTTTTCAGTTAAATTCTAATAATGGAATCATCAAAAAGAGGGTTTATTAATTACAAATCAACTTTTGACTGTTGTCTAAAGCCGCCGTCATTGTTTAAAAAGTATAATAATCATTACAAGGAACACTTGAGCTCGTAAATAATCATAAGAAATGAATCTAAATGAATCTATGAATGATGAATCTAAAGATTCTAAGTTTAATTTTTCTAAGTTAAAACTTAGAACCCTTAATCATGAACTGTCCTTATCAGAAATTAAAAAAAAATCCTTTGCCACCTTACTTCTTGCCGTGGATTGACATTAGATCATCATGTTTCCATTGTCAATGTCTCAGTTTTAATATAAATCTTTTCTAGAGACAAATGTAAGAAATTTTAGAAATCGGAAAAACAAAAAATTATTACATTAGTGGCTTGAAATTGGCAAAGTAATCCTTACGTTTATCTGAAAAGGAGCTCAGGTCAACAGACTGCTGCTATGTGACTACACACACACACACACACACACACACACACACATATATATATATTTACGAATTTCTCGCCTATTTCCAATCTGGTTAATTTTTTTTTTTTGAAAAGATTTTCCAGTTTTCTGATGGATTTTCTTGTGGTAGGAGATATCGTATTGTATTTACGAATATCTTACCTATTTCCAATCTGGTTTTAGCAGATTGGCTATTGCCAACATGGCAAGGAAATCCGTCAGAAAACTGGAAAATCGTTCCAAAAAATTAACTAGATTGGAAATAGGCGAGAAATTTGTAAATACATATCTACAAGAAGGACTTCTCCCTACATTTACTAATATATATGTAGTTAGATATATATACATATATATATAATATAATATCTATAATATAAATATCTGACGGACAGAGCGTCCGTTAACCAAAAAAACTAAAAGTATTTTGTGGTATAATACGAGAAATGATGTTTTATCAGAAGGTTAATGATTGCCTTTTTATAACACTATAAGATATAATAACTTTTGGTTTGATCTTGATAATGGCCAAAAATCAGAAACTGATCGAGGTAGTATGAAAAAGAATGAGGTGAGAAAATGTATTTCAGTAATCAGTACTAACTGGAGATGAACTGGAGATTATTTGAACAGATCTTCACCTGTCAGGGACTGACTGACCAGACATGGATCCAGTTAATCTGCGACTACCCACAATTAGATCCTTACGAAAAAAGTTTAAGAAAAACAATAATAACTACAGGATATAACTGGCCAATCAAACAAAATAGATTAATTACAGAATAATTTCGATATGAGTTTAAAAAATTTTTATATTATATTCCATTGGAAATCTTTGGGAGAGATAAAACTGTTTAGATATGGAATATTGTAATGGTTGTAAATGGTTTAGATATGTATGTATATTTTATTGTTATTTCTATTACATCTGTGCTAAAATTTAATGTTTACTTCTAAAATGTAATAATGTATATTTGCTATATATATTTCATATGTTATATACAGTTGCGTTTACATAATACCTATTGTGATACGTGTGGGAGAAAAATAAACTCCCTCATGACAGGGTCACTTCTGCGAAGAAAAAGAGAATTAAAACAGTTGCCAATTTACACGAGCTTAATTTTCAGGATTGCTGAAGTCAGGATGTGTCATGAAATGTTTTCGAAGAAGAGGATTAACAATAGAGGCACATTCTCATATTACTCCAATGGGGTTTATTACTTATGGGGTTCTTTCTGTATCAATGTTTTTACATTTTAAGCAATTTTAAAATTTGAGAGTTGAAAACAAACAAGTGTTAGTTATTTGAAAAATTACATTAGAGAAGAATTTTGAGATATTAATACATGAAAACACTTTTGTAAAATGATTGCCAACCGTTAACCCATTAAGTACCAAATTTTTTTTTTGTAAATTTTGCTCAAAATTTACATATATATGATTAATTATTTTCAAATAGTACCTCTAAAGGTTTTTTTAAAATCAGTTTATCAATATTTTGTTTTTTTAATGAAATCCCATTTGGGGATTAGGGCACTACGCAGTTGATTCAACCTATGAGACCAATCATCATTTAATTTGAATAATAATTATCGTTGCAAGTATTTATTGCATGATGTAGTATTTATGATGCAAAATTACTGAAAATAATAATGATAATAGTGTAATAATTCAAGTTAATAGAAATAAATTCCACAATCAAAATTCTATCAAAAATGGTACTTTAAAGAAAATATTGGGTTGTTAAAGAATGAATCAAATTTGATCAATGTTAATTCTTTCTTAAAAATGAGATATGGTAATGTATTTACTGTGATAATTTTTGCAACAGGAGAGGGTGTATCTTTATCAATATTTAATCGCAAAAAACCCTTAAGTTACTAGTCAAGTGATTTGATTTTATTTTCAATGTCAATAACTAAGCAATCAAACGTTTTGTCTACGAGATAACATATATCATTCCTTTCAAGAAAACATAATGCCTTCTTCATGGCATCGTACAATTTTTGTCTCTTATGGTAGGGAAGTAAGTCAAATCTTTCATAATTAAGATCGCTTTAAATGTGCACATTAACTTTGTAGTCATATAAGTAAATAGGTGCGTATCACGGACAGTGTTCTGCAGGTAATTTAAGGTTTGAAATCTTATGGTCTGAAAGCAATTGTTTCTGGTTCCTATTCAGTAAGAACTGAGTTTTTCTTGGGTCTAAATATATCAGTATTTCATCGAAAATAATATTCCTTGTATTAATACAAGTAATTATTAATATGTAAGTATATTTATTTTATTCAAAAGACTTACAGAGAATTTATTATTAACAATAAAACTTCGATTGATCAAGTAAGTAATATTTCCTATGACATTTTTTTTCTATGTCACTGTCACAGAGCATATCTCTGGTTCTTTCTGCATAATCAATTCATTAATTTAGATTGCTTAGTGAGAAGTAAATTCCAACTGTACTCCAATCTATTTGCAAAATTTAAGAAACTTGTGTAATTTATTTTTGCAGCTATTGTCACACTTCAAACGGTTTGAATCTTTGGATTGAAGTCAAAGGTGTTTGACAAATTTTTCAAAAGTTTGTGATTTTTCTGACAAGTATTTACTACACATTAGATAATTGTCAAGAAAAATATATAATGCCTGTAACCATCTTTTGCTGTTGGTTTAACAAGCCCAAATATGTCACTGTTTAAGGGCTTGAATTGCCAGGTAGCAGGATTGGTTTATTGTTTGTTTCATTTTCATTTTTAACTAATTTGTTGGTCTACATCATGTTTAAATGAGAGTTCAAATCAAAGTTCACTCGACATTGGTAAGTAGATTGTGGTACTTTCTTTGTGAGTCATAATGAAATGTTATTCATCAATCTTAGATGTTAAATCAAAAGCTCCCTGAGTAATAGGTTTACACTCGTTTTCTATTTTCACAAGTGACGGATACAAAATAAGTTTGAATCATTTCAATGTAAATATTCTTATATATTACGTGATTATCTGGTTGTTTGTCAACTGCAGAAAACTGCTATATCTTCAGATATTCTGGCAGAGTTACTTTTTTGAGAAGTATTCATATTCATCTATTTTGATGTACTGATTATAGACAAGAGGATATAGAAACCGGGTGACTCCCAAACTGCTTCATTGGTTACTCAAAGTAACGCAAAAACCACTGCTTGTACTTCCTTGATTATTCTTGACTAATCTTGTCCGCTGTTTCAAGTTACTCAAATAGAAACAATAAATACTTTTATACAATTTTTGGTTGATTTATGTCTTTTTATGTTGGTTTTATTATCTTATTTTTATGACCTGGTGCACTATTACATTTTTTTGGCCATAGCAGAAACATGATTGGTCTTCTTTTTTTTTCTACGTTCTGCTCCGAATAATCAAATCATATACTATTTAAAGTCTTTTAATTTCATCAGGTTTTATGTTTGACTTGATAAACGTCTCAACCGCTGTAACAACTACATACAATTAACTAAAATGCATATTGAACAGAGAATACAAGAATAATCACCGTCATTTAACTTAACTTCTGCTTCTTTCAGTTGTCACACTATAATCGTGAAGGTATTAAGGTGTCTTAACGACGTTTCTTAATTCCAGTTTAATAATATTTTGAAGCAGTAATCGTAATCGTACTACATACGCCTCTTTTCTTGTAAGAGCTGCAGAGATAGTATCAAATGTAGTATGAATATGTGCTGTTCCTTTCGTACTCTAAGTAGGCATCTTCAAGTTTCTCTCTTTACTCACATCTAGATTATTGGCACTTGAAGTTTTATTAACACAATGAATGAGACTTAGTTCATAGAAGAAGTCATTTTTACATTTTCAACTCTAAAACCCTGAACCGTAGTACAGTTTTAGGATATGGTTTCCACTATTTCCTGTTTCAGCAGTTGTTAGTATTCATGGAACTATTAAACTTAAAAATAGTATTCATGATACTATTAAGTAGGCCTATAACCTTTTGACTCATTTTTATAGTAAAGCAAAACATTGTTAGTTTAAAAATAGATTCAGTGTTGTTAATATCGTTTCTAACAATAACAATAATTTATAAAAAATAATCATGGAGTTACTCAGACTATAGTTATATATAAAAATAATATAATTAATTTAATATACTATAATTAAAATATAAATAATATATATAAAAATATAATAAATATGATATATACAATATATTAATAAAATACCACACCTACAAAATTGATGTCAATGCTCAAGACAGTATGTGGTTCGACACCAAAAAATTGACGCTAAATAGATAAACCAAAAAAGTAAATAAAATATTTGATAATCTCGTCACAATGCATTTAGATCTGCAGGAGCCTGATTACACTATTATGTATATACAAATTGACTGCTACTTTTTTTGACTTATAATTCCTACTCTGGACATCGATCATTGTGATGATCAAACTATTGAAAAGTCAGTTTAGGGGTAAGTAAGCTGAAAGTGAATTATGAGAGGAATATCATGGACCGTCATGAGATGTTTATCGTAAAGAATGCTCTGAGAATACCTTTGATCTTTCAATGTGTTCAGGAGGTTCTCATATCTAGTGAAAATGTCATTCATCAAATGGGTTTTTTGTAAAAGAAAAATTTTTTGGGTATTCATGTTTAAATTTGTAAAGTTTTTTACTGCGCTGTACTCACCTGTTTGCGTATTGAATTAAAAAGAAATATTTTTTAGTGTATAGCATGGAATACCAACCCTCTCTGACTGGTGTATTCCTTAGGACGCTAACTTTCCTGTACTAAGGGCTAAAAGGTGAAAGCTAGTTGTTAATGCTTTGCCAAGTAGATATTGTTAGAAGCTTTCCTATTGTTGGTAAGGAGGGTTGTCTATCACTTGAATGGACTTATAATTCTACCACCAGGGCTGCCAGGCCTGGGGTTTATGACCCCAGATCTTGGGTTTATATATGATGGTTATGGTTCTGGTTTTTTTTGGAATTTGACAAAATTTGTGGTTTTCTGTCCTAATCAGGACTGTCGAAATTTTTTAGCTAGTCTTACAACATTTCTCCATGAAAACTTACTAAAAACAAGTAAAACTTACCAAATTTAATGAATTATGAAAATAATATTAAATTTATAGAATTAATTTCATTTTAGAATGAAAATGCATCTCCTATTTCAACTTTTAGTTGAAATAAAAATGTCTTGAAGTTATTTTTTTTATGAAATTCTATTTTCAAAAGTATCAAACCTAACCACTTTGCCTGATTCAGTTGAAAGAATTTTTTTCAGTAATGAATTGTGTTAAAACAAACAAACAAGTTCTTTGAAAGCAGCAGTTGTAAGGGATTGAGTTCTGGCAATACAGTTAATTGCAAGGAGCAACAATGATTGTACTACTTGGCAGTCACGAAAAGAACTAATATGCGCTATGGAAGGTGGAGCGGTAAGTCAAAGATATTTGGAGGTACAGAAATTATTAAGAGATGCTTTATGTTTGACTTCAGACACTGAAGAAGAAGAAGAAGACTCATAATAATTCAATAATAAAGGTGAGTAAAATCAGTAAATACATATCTTTATAGATATGTGTATTTAAATATCTGGGGTTTTAAGTTATAATCTAGGAGTTTTCTGAGCCCAGCCTAGGGTTTTGGTAAAATTCTCATTGGCAGCCCTTATGACGCGAGGTATGGCAAGGAAGGTAGTACAGCTAGGCAGGGCAGGGCCATTCATGCCATGGTAGGTCTGAGCCCATCGTATAGCCTTGTTAATATTAAACACATAATATACCGTCTTACCTCGTACATTGCTGCCGTAGCTCTCGGACCGGTTTCGGGTGTCGCCCATCTTCAACACGAACTGATCTAATGAATCCTACCGTTCTGATTATATAACCTATCCTACTATCCCAATGCTGCCTAGATTTTAGTATTTAATTATTTTAACTCTATTTTATTTTTATTTTATTATTATTTTAGTTATTATTATTTAGTCTAATTCTTTTCCTATTATTTTCGTCTTTGTCAAGTCGTCGTTTTATTTTCTTTAAGGGTTTAAATAATGTATCGCTTTTTGATTTACTTGTTCATTTATTAGATTACCCGATTCTTTATGTTTAAATATCTCTAATTCTTCAGTTACGTTAAGTCTTTTTCCTTTCTGTCCTGTTTTTATTAAGGTCATTGAATTTTCTAAACTGTCCGGTTCATGACCCTGTTCTGTTAAGTGGTTCGCGTACTACCACTACGCGAATTTAATAATACTAACCTTTGTGTTATTGATGAAATGCATGAATATAGCGTTGTCCTCACAATGGCTGTGGTTACAAACAAATCCATTTAACTATGACTTTTAATTTTAAAGTTTCCAGCAAGTTTTTTTCAGATTACTTTTAAGGGTTATGACCAAATGTTTATGATAATAAAGAAATGTTACCCTTTTTTTTGAGAAAGTAAAGATAAATTGATGCATATTATTATTTTAATTATGTTATATAAAAATCACTAATTGAGGATATTAAACTGTCAAAGAAAAGAATTCTGTTTTCTTCATTAATCTATTGATACTGTGTAGAAAGAATACCCCATAGATATGGATTAGGTCAAAAAATTGCTGTCAGTGTCATAAATAGACATGATTAAAAGTAAGAAGAACTACCTTGAAATTAATACTGCTTAATATAATTCACTTTACTTAAAATATCTGAAAGAGTAATTGGTTCATGGATGAGGAACATTCATGTTGTTTATTTGAATAATATCAACAGAATTAGTCATTAATCATGATTCAATAATTACATAAGGGAACAATACAATGAATTATTTATTTCATTGTGTTCTTAGCGTCAGAAAGTTTACTTCATTATGTCAGGGTATTTTGTATTTAAGTACTATTGCACAAGGAGCAATATACTGTTCGGGTATAGGAATTAATCTATAAACCATATTAAAAATGAAATTAAAAAATACAGTCATTCCATTCAAAACTTTCCTTACTCCTCTGGTTTCATTAAATTTGTCCAAGTTATTAAAGACATTATGTATTTTTATAACAACTCAACTCTTTGATATAAACACTTAGAAATAAAGCAAACTTCTTTCTAGATTTATTTACTATATCTTTTTTTTTAGTTTTTATTTTGAGAGGAGTACAATAGATCTATCGTAATTGCAGTCATATAATTAAGGCTTATTCTTTTTACCAGAGATGATAGTCGGTGGGGTCACAAGACTAAGGGTAATATGTAAAGCTGAGCAGTCAGGAAATGTCGAATGCAGTTACAACAGATATGGCTGCATTTTGTAAAAAGCAGAGTCTTTTCTAAAGTTATGGAAAAGGCTAATAGTTATAGTTTAAACTAATATCGAGGTGATTGCGTAGAGATTGCGGTTTACCTATACCAAGCCATGATAGACGAGTCTTCAGTCTATCCACTGAAACTAATAGATTGTGGTTAATAAGAGGTGTTGAATTATCTAAAGTCCTTTTCCTGAGAAGTTTGTGTGTCATCTAGTTTTTTCCTTTTATTACTGGTTGTGTTTACTTAATAAATTAGATCACGGAATAAACCCAGAGAATAATAATTCAGAAAAAAACATAAAAAACAAGTTATCCCACTATATTATTACATCTATGAGAAAATACCGATTAAGCAAGTGTTTTTTTCTGTTCTATGTAACGCATTATTTTTCTGGATACAATGGATACAATATCTTTTAAGCATGTCCTTTTTATAGCTTTCAGCGCATTTGAGATCATTTTGCTGATATTTGGACTTTTCACTGTTTATATATATATATATATTATGATTCGCGCTCCGTTCTTCGACGTGGGGAGATCTCTCTCACTTCGTCCTCTCTTCAAGTCTACTCTCCTGATGACGAACAACAGTTCGAAATATTGAATTCTGTAAGTTTTCTTTGAATTGTCTTTTCTGTGTCGTGCTTTGTGCAATTTAAAGTTATATATATATATATATATATATCTTTAAAGATGACAAAACGATCTGAAGCAGACAACTTAAGTTCAATACAAACTTTATATATATATATATATATAGAAAACACACTTACTTGCTAATTTTTTGTTTGAACCGTTATGAGGATAGAAAGAGAGGAGAACCAAGCAAACTGGTGCAGAGAAGGTTGGAGACCCAACCACATGTATACTTGGAGTTTCCAATCGTCTCTGAACCAGTCGGCTTAGTTTCCATCTCTTTTCTCTCCTGGTGACGGTTCAAACCAAAAATTAGAAATTATAATTGTGTGGTTTTTATTTATCCATGCATGTTTGTTTATTTATACATATATATATAATGTATATATATATAATATGTATGTATGTATATATATATGTATATATATATACATATATATATATACATATATATATATTTATTTTTATATATATATATATATATATATATATATAACAGATTCAATAATACATCGACCGTTTGATAGAATAGGTGTGTTCTCTAATCGGGGTTCGGTCAATTTTCCAGGATAAAAAATCAAACTCTCGTTACCTATGGCATATATATATATATATATATTAGAATTATTTTTAACAACAAATATAGAAAATACATTAATGCAACAACCTTTGTTAAGATATGTATATTATAAATAAGGGAAATTTTAGGCCTTATACTTCTTAAATAAGCAAACAACTTAAAACTTAAATAAGCATTCCCATTTGAATTGCAATAATTCTGAATTAGTATGTTTGGATGCGTTTAAATTATTTTCTATGCAGAGTTAGTTATAAATCCTTCATAGATTACTGTACTTATTTAAATTTGTTTACGGTATAAACGACTAAAATTTCCGTTCTTTAAAAGAAAGAGTAGAATAAACTATTGAAGCGTTGCTATTTAAACATCTTTTACATGTAGGGTGACAGCCGTAACAAGATAACGGAGGATGTTTGATACCAGCGTAACTATATAATGTAACGGGACAACCTACTTGGCATTCATCCACCAACAAAACTTTATTTCTAGAGATTCCTTAGTTTATACATTTTTTCCCAAATTTAAAGCTTTGTAGATAATAAACTTTCCTAGTAACTATGCAAACTACTTAATAGTTATTTGTGGTATACTCGTAAGTATTGATCGTACCCTTCAAATAAAAATATATTTAAATCTTTCCTTAAATTTTATATTTTTAAATAGAAGAAGTCGGTCAAAGTTTATTCACTTTTTTTATTTTGTCAATAAATACGCTTTCGGAAATTACATTCATCTTGACGAGGAATTATTAATTTAAATAATGACTATCGATATTAATAGTTATCTCATTAAAAGTTTTAATTGTAAGTAAAATGAATTAAATAATAAGGAAATCACACAATATTTTATACAAACGAATAAAACTTATATCATTTCTCACCAGGAGCACTGGTAGAAGGATAAACGTCAGGTAGAAGGGGAAGAAGAAAGAATAGGAAAAAAACTCCTTAGTAACAGAGCCCAACCTATGAGCACCAGGGACAACAGTTGTTTTAAAAAATGTGGAATTATCAAGATACCTCTTGGGCTTAGAACGGTAATGAACTCAGCATAACGTTAAGCACGACTATTCATTAAATTAGGACAGCCCGCTCAGTGAATTTATCTTTCAAGTGGCTAATATGATTGATATTACCGGTCAACGAAGTTACTTCAATTTTTATTTTTTTTGTTTTTATGTGTGATATAGTGTCGTAGGACCAGCCTCCGTGAGGTCCACCTTGGGCTCATCTGCGGCTCTCTCCTATAGGAGGGTTTGTTGTGGGACGTCAGATGTAGCTAAAGGGTCTCACGTTAAAAAGCATCGATGTATTGTGCTTTGTTAATGGAATGGCCGAAAGGTTGATAAACATGATTACAAATCAAAACAGGTAATAAATTCCAAAATGGGGCTAAGATTTTTTTTAGCGAAATCTTCTCACTCAAATTCTGAGTGAGACTCTTATAAGGGCCAGTTGTTTTGGTTGAAAGTTATTTGTCTTATTTCTAAATTTCTTATAGTGGTTTAAACTTATATATATATATATATATATATATTAAATTACAAATATTATTAAAAATGAGGAAATATTTGTAAAATGTCTGTGTCTTAATTAGTTTATTAAATTTCTATAGGAACACTCGTATTACTTCGTTTACAATTACTATACAACCCATTTCCTATAGTCGACATGCCTCAATTGTTTACTAGTTATCGATATGACGTGAATAACACTTGGTTAGAGTTTGTAATTTATATAAGTAAATGTTTGAGTGTAGAAAATGTTATACTGTAGAATACGTGTGTTATTTAGGTTAATTGTTTACCTAATTAGTTGGGAGGTATTGTATAAATATGGTTAAATGTTTGGTTACAGTTACTATAATAGGAAAAACAGAAACTCACTATGAACGTAACAGCAGTTCACTAGGAACATTCTGGATGTTACAAAAGATTATAATGGACGGTTTAAAACGTCAGAATACTAACAACATAATTCATTTAAATGATTACGTTATTGCTTTGGATGGTATAAAGATGGCATTATAAAAACGATTGACACCATTCAAAAGGTCGAAACGAAAACAAATTTAACATTATAAAATTGGTTTCTGTTTCACCAGGGCGATAAATTAAAGTAAATGTTTGTGACTGTAATAAACATGTTTATACTTACAAGTAGAATTATATCAGTATATTAATTGCAATTGCTTAATTTTCAATCGGACCAAAATAATAGAGCATATCTTTAAATGTACATTATAATAAATATTCAACAGCAGCTGAGAGTACACAGTGAAAACAAATACTACATTCAAAACAACTCTTTGAAGATAATGCCTCCTTTAGTAATTAGAGCTCTCTTTTTCAATTTGTAGTCACATGGCCAAAATGGGCCATACTCATTCTCAGATGAGTTACCAAAACTTTTCAGTTTCTACTATAAAATATTTTGTACAATTAAAAAAAACCCGAATTAAATAAGAAATATATATTTTCATTTATTTGCTTTTTTTTGAAGGATAATTGAAATTTAGCATGCTTTGATTTAAAACTCAACTGTATTCTGTATGATGTTAATTTGCAAAAATGAAATAGAATTTACTTCAATTATAAGAAACCTATCGGAACCAGGAACCAAGATCTTTCCTGGTTTTCATCTTCTTGTTTGTAAGTGTTTTCATAGGCGTAAGTTTTATGTTTATAAAATTTGGTTTTGAAATATAGTTTTTTACACCACGGACGCAGGGTGATTCCTAGAGGGGGATGCAAAAGATGTTTGATCAGTTTCAGTTTAAGTTAGCCTGAAACTTCCCAAAAGAACCGATTACGGTATCCATTTTTCTAGCCATGGTATTATTTTTATAGTCTGAATTTATGTACTTTATATTTGCAATTATTTATAGTATAGGCTATGGATCTCTAACATTCGTGACATTAAGCCTATGAGTCCAATGTCGATGACACAGGAATAAATGTTTAACTTAGATCCATTGAAAGTAAAAAAAATATAACAAAAAAAAAAAGGTCAGTTAAATGGAAATTAAGCAACTAAAATTGTATTTGTCTTTCATGAATATTTTCTAAATCTGCAAATTGATTAACATAAATAAGTGCTTATGATTATAAAAGTACATCATTTGTACATTTATTAAAATTTAATTTTTATTCATCTTGAATTGAACATTCTTTACTTAAGATTATTTTAAATCAAAGAATAATTAATATAACATATAATAACTTAATATATTTAAATTAGAATCATTGTTTTTTTCAGTGTACAATAAGTGGCACAAAATGTATAACACATTTAGTCGACTTGTATTCGTTGTTAATATTAATAAAATAATAAATAAAAAATCTAATAATAACAAAACTATGCAAGTAGTTAGGGTAAAGATAAGCAAATTTTTAGATATATATATATATATATATATATAAAATTAAGGGCTTTAACTTCGTAAATAATTAGCTAACGAATTAACCTGACATCTTTCTATCAGAGCTTCTAATAAAAAATCTTGAAGCTTTCTTCTGGTATATACGAAACTTGCAATGAATGCCTGATTACTAAATTCATTTTAGGGAAATTTATAATTTTTATAGTGTTGATTATTAATGTTGATATATTCAACAATTAATAACTAGTTAAGATTTCAGGGAAGAATTCATAATTTTTTCTACAACAGTAAATTTTTAATTTCTTATAAAGTAAATTTACGCGTGCATAGATATCAAGGCCCAAACTGCAGTCAAAAATGAGAAAAAAAAGACTAAGATCTTTCAACCTTTACAAGTGGTTTTCGTCAGAGTCAAATCCCAACTGGGATCAGTTGGGAATTAACTCTGACGAAAACCACTTGTTAAGATTGATAGATCTTAGTCTTTTCTCTCATTTCTTATTGTGGTTTGGACGTTGATTATTCCTTAACGTGTTTATTGTGAAATATTGTTTTATATTATATTATATATATATATATATAATAAATCATAATTCAAATAAATAGATTTCACATAAAAACGTGAAATAACAATCAATGGTCAAACCACAATAAGAAATGGGAAAACAAGACTAAGATCTTTCAACCATAACAAGCGGTCTTCATCAGAGTCAAAAACCCAACTGTTGGGTTTTTGACTCTGATGAAGACCGCTTGTTATGGTTGAAAGATCTTAGCCTTGTTTTCCCATTTCTTATTGTGGTTTGACTATTGATTTACATATATATATATATCAAATAAGTAAAACTCGATAGGCATCTCAGATCAGATTTCATTCACTAGGGTTCTATATGAACAAAAAAAAAATGTCTTTATGAATTGTATCTAACTTTATATTCTTTAAAAATATTCCTTGCTGAAAACAACAATTGTATATTAGATGGTAAGAAAATGTTTTGTATATAATTTGAATCTGATAGGTGTATTAAAATTGGATGAATTAGAAAATAGGATGCATTTTATTAAGTAGTAGTGGTTTTATGAAAGGAATTTATTATTAGGATGAAATTTCTTTTTGAAACCTGTTAGTTTTGAACTTGATGGCTCGTAAAATGGGGAAAGTAATATATTTAATTCCAGTTTACAGACAAAACTGTGGGTATAAAATGCCTACATAAGGAGTTTTATCCCTAACGTGAGACATGTTTATATAGTATACATCCCAGTCTACCAATAAATAGTGTATCAAGTATTTATAAATCGGGAGATTTAATGAAAAAAGGAGTTTAGAATAATTAATGTGATAGGCGGCTGTTGATGTATGTCATAAATTGATTAATTTAATGTGGATTTATATAATTATTTCCTTGAATAAAGTAACTTTTAATAAATAATATCATAAATATATGTGATAACAATAACACGAACAACTAAATAATACTAAAAGGAAAGTAAAGAATGCTCATTGCTACAGGGACCTGGCGAAGTACAACAATACCACGTCGTGTAGTATTAGTGATGTAGCCTTAAAGAAGTGTTTCCAAAACTTTTTTCGCTGCGTACTACTAAAAAAATTTCATTCAAACTGCCCACTCCGAAAAAATTTATATTTTGATCAAGAATAAATGCAAAAAAAAAAAATAAAAAAAAGAGTATACAAGAAAAAAATGAAATGTTTTCAAACAAGATCAATGAACATTTAAATCTTGCGAAATAATAATATCCTATTTTTTACCTGAACTTTTTCACACCCGCTCGAATATTAGACTCCCATCAGATGCACCACAGGTTGGGAACCCTTGTCTTAAAGTAAGCCCATTGATCATCTGATAGAATTTTTAAGAGAAACTTAGTTGTATATAAAGTTTTAGACTGCCATGAAAATGCTCCTTCATTCGTTTTTAAAAATTATTTTTATCTCTATTATTTTAATATATAAATAAATATATATATATTTATTATATAATTATAATAAATAATTATAAAATATATAATATATACTTTATATATATATATATATATATATATATATATATATATATATATATATATTGTAACAATAAAATATTGTAGAACTAGTTTTTATTTATTTAATATAAATTACATTTTTTATACTCTTAGTTTTTTGAAAATTTTTTCACTTTGATATTAGATAATAATTAAGTTTGTGTTTTTTGAATGTAACTTGACTAATATAAAGAAGTACATTGCTCAATTTTTTTTTTAAATCATAACCAAAATATAATCTTAAACTTAATTAGTTAATTAACAAAACATAAATAAAATTGAATGCAAAATAATTCTTTACACAATTTCTTGAGAAAGGCAGCATTTTGACTACCTGTCTTCTCTTCCAGTTAGTTAACTTTGATGACAAACCAAAAACCTGTTTCGTTAATATCCGAACATTGCATTGCAAACAGCCTGAAATTAGAGGAAATTTCTACATCTAAATTTTAAAACTACCCACCTTAAAGTCTTTTTCAGACTGCTCAAAGGATTAGATGCTGACTCAAAATAAAATTCAAATTGACTACACTTATCCCTATTAACATCATAAAACGTTTGCCAGTTAAAATTTCCTTTCCGATTTTATTTTGTTCAAATTGAATTAGAATTGGATACTTAGATGTACTTATTTCATTATGGAATTCTAAAATTATAAACAAATATTAATTTATTATTTATAATACTTGTGTTGTTTGCCTTGTAATGTTTTTTGATAAATAAAATAATTGACAGACTTAAATAAATCTCTTAAAGTGGTTGTTTCGATTTTATTTAAACCTTTTTCTTTGGTGGAAGTGAACATTGTAATAATACTTAATCCTTATTCGTTACAGAGAGAGTAATTTTATAAATAGCATACAAGTTGTAATGTAATAAAGATATGTTGTAATAAACACGAATAATATAACATTCAGTGTTCAAACCACAATAAGAAATGAAAAAAGACAGAGTTAAATCAGAACTCAACTGATGAAGACCGCTTGTTATGGCTGAAAAATCTTAGTTTTTTCTCATTTCTAATTTGGCTTGAACATTGATTGTTATTTCACGTGTTTATTGTGAAATCTTGTTATAATATATACACATAAAATAAATTCACAGAAAGACAAGACATACTAGATATCATAAAAAATCAGAAAAGAAAAGTCAGAGAAGATAAGAAAAAATGAAATAAATAAACAAATAAATAAAGAAAACAAATAAAAAAATATTAAAAATTAATGGCAAATGAATCTAAGATGAACAATGAATAAGTAAACAACGAACTAAATAATTTTACTTCATTTTTAATTTCTTGCTTTACTATATGTATAGTGATCATGAAAAAATTCAATCCCCAGATTTTGATGATTTTCACGTTTTGAGGTCCCCAAAGTCCTTTTATGATGTTTTTTCAATGATGACTGCGTGTGTGTGTGTGTGTGTGTGTGTGTGAGTGAGTGGGTTGGTGGGAGTATATCCAAAAGTTTGTGTACACGCTACAGTCTTAAAATCTTACCCGAACATGGGTGTCATAGTGTAGATGTGCCCTATTGTTTGGTAGCAATTATGCATGATGGAAAATTCACCTTTTTGCCAAAATGTGTGTCTAGACAACATTTATTTGTCTCCTAAACTACTAACTCTAGAGTATTGATATTTCAGCATTTTTGTAGCGGCGAGAAAGCAATAACAGAGAAAAATAAAACTTTTAAAACATCTGGAGGTGTTTTTTTTAAATAAAATTTATATATGTTGACTTATAGTTCAATCTGAAAGCTTTTGAGGTTATAAGCCATACCGTTTGACGGATCAAAATTAAATTATACCTAAAAATAGAAAATTATGCAGGGAATAATTTGAGGTAATTTTTATGAAGAAGGTATTCATTGATTCTTAAAAAAAGCAAGGATACAGAAATAGATAATGGATTTGGTGTTATTTTTAATGAAATATACATAAAGGAATTACTGCTCCTAAAATATACTAATGTTAAATTATTGGACCCAATAGTCTTTTTGTTATAATGTTTTAAAGAATAATGGGAAAAAAATTACTTAAATTTAAAGTTATGAGGCAATATGAAAATATCAACTTTTGCGATTTGATAATGTACAACTAAAGAAAACATTATGTGACTGAATCTGTAAATACAACTTCAGAAACATTATATTCAAGAGCATAGAAGAAATAATCAAACAAGAATAGGAGATCATAAAAAAGAGGATAGAGAAAAAAACTTATTAATCTATACCAAGGTAAGATTTATCTACCAAACCCCAAACAAAAAGTTATTTAATTTTATTTCAAACTCACGACTTTAATATTGTCTTCGTCTCTACAGATTTGTTGTTGTTTTTAAAGAAATAAATATAAAGGAGGAACTGTTTCAAAATATTAGTAATATATATACACTTTAAAAACGAAAAGTCGATCTAAACTGAATAGTAATAGTCCTGGACACAATCTGGCCAGGACTGTTACTACTACTATTCTTTGTTTTTGAACTTGTTATATGTATATATAATTACATAGTTTTATTACAACAAGAATAACAGCAAATAGCAGGGTTAGTCTAAACAACAAACACATCACTTAGGCCAATGTTTTGCTATATTTATTTGTTTATCATCATCAGAACTCAGACGACAGAATTTCACGAACTTTGGGATTATTTATAAGGGGTCAATTTATAACAGGTTATCCAGAAAAAACAAGAAATAAAAAAATTACACACTAGTAATTTTAATTACTATATATATTTTTATATATTTATAAAAGTATGTACCGTAAAATAGAAACAAAATTAAAGTTTATTAGGACTCGGTCAGTTCTTCAGGTTCAAATTAAACTCTCATTGCCAACGTTTCCGTTTTTATTTAAAACCTATTTCATAGGCAGAAGAATAAGTTTTTGAAACAGAAAAACTAAGTATTGCATTAAAAATTATTTTACAAAGAAAAATAGTCTGTGGATTTTTCTTTGTAAAATAATCTTTAATGTAATACTTAGTTTTTCTTTTTCAAAATTTTATACTTGTGCCTAAGAAAAAGGTTGTAAATAAAATCCGAAATGTTGGCAGTAATAGTTTAATTTGAACCTGAAGAACTGACAGAGTCCTGAAAAAACTATAATAATTAAATATTTACTCTCTTTCTCACTGTTTCTCTCTCTCTCACTCTCCCTCTCGCTCTCTCTCTCTCTCTCTCTCTCTCTCTCTCTCTCTCTATATATATATATATATATATATATATATATATATCAAAGTTTCGTAGAGAACACGTAAAATTAAATTAAATGTCTAAACCACGTTGAGAAAATAAAAAATAATGTAATATTATTAATGAAACACATCTGACAGCAGCACTAGAACGAAGAAATTTATGTAAGAGAGAAAATAAAATATGATACAATTTTAAGATAAATTTTAAGAAATCTTTAGCTTTTCAAAGGATCAAAGAATAAGTAAAAAACACTGTAGTGGTAACATTTTAGAAGTGTGGAATACATTAGGAGATACGAGAATTATACACTATTGCTTCTTTTTTAATCAGCTACTTAATGGATGGCAGAGCTATTAAATACAAACTTTTTTCCTTTAAAATGCACATCATTAACGCTGAAAAAGGCCTTATGGTAGAATAAAAGGCTGGCAAATTCAAAAGGTTCAGAAATTTATTTCGAAAACCTTTAAAGCAGCAAATACAAGGCACACATCTAACCTTCTTGATAAGCAATGTTGACTCCTTTAGTCGTGAGGACTGCATCTTAATGGGAAATATTTATCTTGGTTTGTTTAGCTAACAAGGCCAACTCGTTTGTAAGATAATTATATGAAGCAATGTTTTAATCGCAGAATGCTCTATGTAACAGGTATGATTACATCAATTGACTGAAGAAATGAACTTACTTTCATAAGTAACTATACTCCATTAATTTATTTTCCGAAATGGTTGCATCAATATTTTTTTTTTGCTTTTACTATATTCTGTAAACTTGGAAAAACGTTTCTTATCTAAATTAATTAGCATTAGGCAGTTGTCATGATTTTAAATTAATTACGGTGTAAGGAATAAGAAACCCTTCCAAGTCATAATGGATTATTAATCACCTGGTTATATTTAAAAAAAGTGAACAATAGTTGATCAATTATGGAAAATATTAGCGTTGCGTTCTACTTTATTTTATAAGTTTTACTTTAGTAAATCAAATGAATGTACTTACAGCTTGGGGATTTGTATTTTGTCGGCGTCTGTCTGGCGTCCGAAGTCGTGCCAGGGCCTCGACCTGGTGGTGGGTGTGGGCGAAGAGTGTTCGCTCTTCACAGTGAAGTGAGCCCTGTCTGACAGTAAGCCACTGGCACACATCTCGCCGTAGTCAAAGCCTTGCTGGACGGGCGGCTGATCTCTAGGAGTGATGGCGTCCGCTCCTATTCCAGAATCCGGTGAAGGCAGGTCGACTGTAAGACCAGCCGCAGCAATCACACCCTTGTTATGGTATGCCGGAGATTGCCGGACATACCTTTCTACTAAAGATGCTGTAGGGCTTCCATCTGGGTCAAAAGGCCTGGCATAGGCGGCCTGTTCAGCAAGGTATTCACGGTAGCAGTAGGGGTCGGTGAAGGTAGCCGAAGCTGGTGGAGGTGGCCTCGGTGCCAAGTACCCCGAATAGCCTGCTGCCTCAGAATAGCTAGTCCCATATTTCACCTCTCCCAGTAGTTCCACGCCATCGTGCCCCATGAGCTGGGGACTACTTGCTCGAGGAGAAAATTCAGACTTGATGCCCGTGTTGTTATTGACGACGTCTACCACGAGATCTGTTCCTTGACTGGCTGGAGAACTGACTAGTACAAGTTTGTGTGGCCTTTTCTGGTCTACTGGCTGTTTGCGCAGATCCTCTGGCTCACGCCGATTTCCCAGTAGTCCTTGAATATCCCCAATTTGTTGACTCCCTAATTCCAGATTTGTACTTCCACCTCCTCCTTTAGTGTTCAAGATTCCTCCTCCACTGGTCGTCCTGAAAACAAAAAAACATTTATATATTAAATAAAAGCATTTTAAGCTTAACTCGGACATTTTAGTAAAAATATAAGTAATTGGTTTATCATGATAAGAATACTTGTCTTTATATATAAATAACAAAAAACCGTGAATATTTCTTATATTCTTTTATCACCGTGAATAACACATCCAATGACTTAATTGTAATATAAAATAAAAATACACAAGTTGCGAACTTCAAACTGACAGAAATTATTATAACGCTCACTTATAAAAAGAAGACATTTATAAAAGAACAACTTGCTTAAACTTAATCAAAGAATAAGTTTATTATGATATAATTAATTATTAAGTGATATACTGGGAAGTCGGAGTGATCTGAATAAACAGTCAGTACATCTGAAGAGGACTCAATCAGTTTCTGAATCATTTTGATTTTATTCAATTCTACAGACCGTACTTTTATCATGTTTATCTATCTAATTTTTTCTCCCCCCCCTCTCTCTCTCCCTTCCTCTCTCTCTCTCACTCTCTCTCCCTTCCTCTCTCTCTCTCTCTCTCTCCCTCTCTCTCTCCTCTCTCTCTCTCTCTCTCTCTCTCTCTTCTTCTTCATCATATATATATATATATATATATATATATATATATATATAACAAAAATGTCGCAATAAACACGTGAAAGAGCAATCAATGTTCAAACCATAATAAGAAATGAAAAAAAAGGCCTTTTAACCGTAATAAGCGGTCTTCGTCAGAGCCATAAACCCAACTCAGTTGGGTAACAAGACCGCTAGTTACAGAAAGATCTTAGTCTTTTTTTCCCCATTTGTGGTTTGAACGTTGATATATATATATAATATGAATTATAACAAAAGAAGCACAATGATAGACACAGACATAATTTGCTTCTATATTTTGACAATCGTCGACATCAGGAGGCGAAGTGTCCTGCGAGGAGGCACGGTGGTGACTCCTCCGATATATGACTTATTAAGTCAATCACAGTTTTGGTATTTACGATCGTCTGACGGAGGGATTCGATGTTACGAACCAATTTTAATCTATCAGGGGTTCATCGTAATAACAGTTGACTAAGTGACATGTTTAATAAGGATAAAAGAAGCTTATAAATGCATAAATATGAGATTATGCTGAGTGAAAGGAAAATCCAAAAGGGATTATTTTCAGTGCGACCGAAAAGAATGAAAAACTGTTACAACGGAAGATTATATAAAACAATAAAAGAGGATAATAAGGTTATAAGAGAGGTTAAATAAGGCAATAAGATGATAGAAGGAGGTTAAATAACTTATATAAGAAAGTAGGGTAAGGTAAAATAAGGTTTTAAGGATATAGGAACAGTTATAAGTGATTCAAAGTCATAGTCATAGTAGATGATTAAAAAATCTACTATCCTATAGACATTAAATATATATGTGTATACAAAATGAAACGGTCTACAAGAATAATGCATTAAATTACAGAGTAAAGCACTTAGAGGAAAGGCATAACATAGCGAAAGAAAAAGACCTGATATTTGGACATCCATCGTCAACTAAAGAGAAGTGGTCAGCTAAACTACACACTGTATATCAGCGGTGCTGATTAACATACAGCTAATTCATTAGACCAATCAACATTTTACCCCCAAGCGAGGGGAGTTTAAAAGTAGAAAAAAGGATTATAAGTAGTCTTTATCTCATTGTTTTTACTCTTCCTCCTCTTCACGCGGTGGTGAAACGCTGATTGGACTATATACCACTCGGTCATATTTTTGGTTTCATATTCGTTGTCAATCATGATTGATATTTAGGTGACTGATATTTAACTACTGAGACTTTGCACTGAAAACTGTCTGCTTTTTGTAACTGTATAGATTATTTATATTTATGTTTCTTCAGATCATTAGTTTCATACTGATTCAGGTTTCTAGATTTGAATATATTTTAGTCTGCAAATATAACTTTGAATCTAAGTGATTAAACAATATAAACTAAACGACTGAAAGTCAGCATTAATTTGAACTATATATATATTCTATGTTTTGTTATTGAGGGCTAGGTCAAATAAAAGAAAATAAACTCCTTTCTAGGCCGACGTTTCGATGTATTTGTACATCATCTTTAGGGCTAAAAATAGAGTAAGAACTATAATACATTAACCAAAACAATCTACAACTCACATAGAGAACTAACACTTACTCTATTTTCTTACTAATTTCTTACTCTAATTTTAGCCCTCAAGATGATGTACAAATACATCGAAACGTCGGCCTAGGAAGGAGTTTATTTTCTTTTATTTGACCTAGCCCTCAATAACAAAACATAGAATAGAATAGAAGAGGTCAAGAACAATTTTTGGAGTTATATATATATATATATATATATATATATATATAACGGAGAATGACCCTGCATTTTCTGATTACGTATTTATTTAGGATGCTATCTCTGAATGGATGGAGATAAGACTATATTAAATGGGCTTTCAAACCATAAAATTCCGGTAGACTGACATGAACTATTTATCTCTGAAGCAGTGACCTGACCTGACACTCAAATGAGTGCCTACAATATTAATCCAAGCATTATAATCGGACACTTTTAGTACTGCTGTACAGTATAGCGATTATCAGGAAACTAGGTATGAATGATACCTTGCTCCATAGTGTAGTTCTATAAACTAACTTGGCTTTCTAAGAGCGACTTTGTGTTTATATCTATGCAAATCTGACACTCAATGGTAGTATGGCATGTACCACTGGTATGAGCACAACTAACAAAATGGGATGCACAATCTAATAAGAACTGAGCCTACTCTCCATCTTTTGATTGGAGTTAATCAGTGTGATGATGATTATAATTTACATGGTATAGCTGATATAATAATAAGCAACTAACTGTGATGCTCTCCCATGTGGCTTATTTGAGATGATCCTGGGACTTCATAAATACATTTTCTATAAGTATGCCTAAATCAATCTTGAGACTTAAAGTCTGAGTTGTGATAGCCAACTCAAAATAAGTCTCACAATGATGATATCATTCACTCAATTCAAGACAGAGCTGAGAACTTGCACTATACTCAAAAACATATAGTGAATGACAAGAACAGCTAATTACCAAATTTAAATTACATTCTTACAAAAAAATAACAAATTAAACTTTAGTGTCTAATTTTTTTTTTTTTTTTTTGGTGATAACTGATTTTGAGCTAGACCTTAATCTATTATATTTTGTAGGTGTTTTGTTTAAGTGAGGGTGTACCAAAGAGTCTCAAAATCATTGAAGAATTGAAGAAAGCCATCCGGGAAAACAAGAGGTCAGCCTTTAAGGACGTAATGAAAACTGGTATTTCTCAAGAAAATAATCTCCAATAAATATTTACAAAAGAAATATGTCAAAAGACTCTAAAGAATTATATCATTATATAGGATAAAGTAGTTATCACCAAAGTTTATTCGATTTTTGGGGGAAATTAAAAAATGAAACATTAAATTGGAGCCCCTCATTTTTTTTTGGGTTACCCCTTTATTGCATGTCTTTAAAGATCAATATTAGAATACTGATATGATTACAGTACTATTAAATTCATAGTTTATCTCTATAAATACCAAACGGAGACAAACATTAAACAGAAAATTATATCATACTTCGAGATCCGAAGAAAAGCAGTAAATTATGTCTACGTGTAAGTTGATTGGAGTTTGCTAAGTTCTAGAGAGGAACTTAGACTTGTTATCTAGGATGATTACATAGAACAAGATATAACCATACTAGAATGTAATACAATAAGATTCTACATAAACCAGTTATTAGAAATCAGCAGAAAAAAAATCAATATGCAATTGGAAAGTCTTGATGGAACAGGTGGATTAGACATCTAACAAGCAGTATGTTTACACACCTTTCTTATTAAAAGTGAACTGATTTCACTATACCTGTTTTAATTTCTAACACAGTAATATAATTAATTTAAAATATTTTCTTTTAATTTTGCATATTTTTTCTACAACTAATGACCTATATGCTTTCTACCCATATTTATAATATATTTCCACTCATAGTTGTTAATTATTGAATCCATTTTATTAAACAGATACTTCAAACGAATCAATATAAAAGTTGTAACTTTCAATTTAACTCCAAGACATGTATTTTTATAAATTTTTGTAACACTTTTATATGAATTTTTATGTAATTTTAAACTTATTTAAAAGTTATAAAATAATGAAATATAACACTAATAAAATTTAACAGATTAGAGAAAGTGGACTGCTATTTGAATATTGACTAAAACTAATATAAAATCATAAATTTAATTATTATTATAATTGACTGAAAGCCATAATAAAGTTAAAATTTATTTTAATTATTTCTGATTTAAAGTTAATTTATGCTTAATATATTCCTTGGTTTTGATTAATTAAGCTTACATGTCAAAAATAATTTTAATAGCTAAAAATATCAAAATATTTTTTAAATATGTGTCTCTTTATCTCAAGAAAAAAATATCGATTATATAAAACACAATTACGCTATTAATTTTAGTTTCTATTGGAACTTTATTCTACTATTAATTGAAATTTGCATTATTATAATTAGAACCTTTAATGTCTCGTTTCTTTAAATTTTAGTTTATGAACATCTATTTTATAACTTATTAGATTATTAGTATTATACACTTGAAGATTGTTGGTGTCATAGAGGTTATTTTGTATATTATTATAATGAGAAACTATCATACTCCTGCACATATAAATTCTTAATTAAATTGAAATATTATTACAATGGCAATTCCCCAAAGTAATTAGTTGTCTAAATCTCAATGTCTTACTATTTGCAAATATTAATTTTTCATGTTGATGTTATTTACACTTTCTATAACACAATTGCTACTATAGTGGTACTTTATTAATAACCAAGTAAACCTGGAACGGATTATAGTCGTTATATGAAACCATTGTTTTCAACGTCTAAACCACAGTAAGAAGTCAGAAAAAAGACTAACATTTTTCAACCATAACAAGCGGTCTTCGTCAGTGTCAAAACTGATACTGAAGCCAAAGATGTGAAAAAATTTGGAGTGGGGTTGAGAACAGTGGGAGACAAGGGAGATATTTTAAAAGGGTGTAAAGTGCCGGGAAGAGGATAAAGACCCTTAATTAAGACCAATAAATATTGAAGTTTTTGCCCTGAAACCAGGGCCAACATCCTTATCCTTAAGTCCAATTGTCTTAAGAATTAAGATAATTCTTCCTGGAGTTAACTAATTCTGATCTCAAGAGATCAGATACAGGTGCATTGGTAAACAGGGACTTTACATCAAAACTAATTAATCTATTATCCTTCTTCATATTGACGCTTTTTGGTTAACAGATTAATTCTATATCATTTTTAATATTACTTCCAGAAAGTTTAACAATTAACTGGCTCAAAACATTAACTAACCATTTGGAGAAGCCATAGAGACCGAATCAACTGAACTCACATTCAAACGTATTGGTGAACAGCATTACATATACACCCAGGCTATTGTAAAGAAAGTAAAGGAAGGAATGGTGAAAAAAGGACAGATTTTCGAGCTAAACAAATATTGATCTCTATACTTCTGAAATAATGTAATAGCAATAATAATAATAATAATAATAATAATAATAATAATAATAATAATAATAATAATAATAATAATATCCATATATCAATGTGCAAATCCATGGTTTAATACTATACTTATTAATCACTCCCTCTTTATTACCCTTCATGTAAAAATCAAAGATGTAAACAATAACCAACATTGTATTAGTAATAGTGCTAATTGCAAATAAACATGTTGTAGCCCTGAAGATGACAAAAATATATGTCGAAATGTCGGCGTGAGAAGTAGTTTCAATTATAAGACTTAAACCCTCAAAAAAATTATATCATATGTATATTGGGCCAAGAAAACAAATCATTATATATATAATGATCAAACCACAATAAGAAATGGGAAAACAAGACTAAGATCTTTCAACCGTAACAAGCGGTCTTCGTCAGAGTCAAAAACCCAACTCTGACGAAGACCGCTTGTTACGGTTGAAAGATCTTAGTCTTGTTTTCCCATTTCTTATTGTGGTTTGATCATTGATTGTTATTTCACGTGTTTATGTGAAAGCTTTTATATATATATATATATATATATATATATATATATATAAAGACAGAGAGAATGAGAAAATGTGAGAGGGTGTTGGAGAAAGATTGAAAAAATTGTGTAAAGAGGGAGGGAAAAAGATGGATGGTGTGGTGTATATAAAGTGAGAAAGAATTCTAAAATTAAAACTGGTATGTTATTGTGCAAATAAACCAAAAAAGGAAGATCCATTATCACTAAACATGTAGTTTACTGAATTTGTATTTTATGGTTGGGCATGTTAAATATTGAGGCCACAATTCAATATTTTATGTTCAAAAGTAAAATGGAAGAGAAATATTTTTTTGGAAGTAAGAAAGTGAGTGAGGGAATATCATATACCTCAATTTCCTATATTATCCTCTTTTTTGAACTAGTTTTTATTAAAAATAGTGATAGTAAATGCTGAATATTACTTTTTGAATAGGAGAAAATATCACGGCACACGCATAGGGGAAATAGAACGTTTATTTTTATAGCATGATTCCATGGTAAATGTGTTCGTTTGGTAAAATATTAAAAGAGCCTCTGATATGATGAACCTATTTCCAAGTTAATTTCGAAAGAGAAAATTGTTTTAGATGAAATAGGAAGAGATTGAAGCACCATTTAACAAAAGCGTGTAATTTGGGTGTTGAAAGTCGGCTCCAGCAGCATAGCTCAAGTACGAGCCATTTCAAATGGATTCTCATTATTAAAATAATAAAAGTAAACTCGTCCCAATTTTTCTCCGACATAAAAGAAAATGATTTTTTAACTTTAGAATAAACTTTATCATAATCATGGAAATCTCTACAAGAAAAAACATCAATATTCATTAAAATTGATTAAGCTATTTCAAATTTTTTCAACTTAAGTTAAATACTTAATATAAAAACAAGATAGCTAATATTAAATTATAATAGGAAGTAAAAAAACATTATTTTAAGTTAATACCATGTCATTTTTATGCATCATTTAGTTTTATGGAAATTTATAAACAAATTTTTCAACCTTTGGAAAGCTGTTCAAAAGAAAAACGATATTTCATTGTGCTTTGTTATATTTATTGTGGGAAATTATGATTAAAAAATTAATCAGATGATTAAACGCTATTATTTACAATCTAAAAAAAATCTTAACATCAATTAGTTGAGTATACTGAAGTCAGTCAACGCCATGATGTTGATCAGCAGTGCTACAAAATGTCTCTCTCTCACTCTTTATAATTAAATTATAAAAGTTTAAAATAACATTTGTAAAAGAGACACCGTTTTTTACAAATTGCACCTCGCTCTCTCTCTCTCTTCCTCTCTCTTTCTCAATCAAGTTTCTTAAAGTCTACCTTCTGCGATAGCCATAGTCATAGTTCATCTATCTCACCTGGACTTCCAGTTAATTATATATATATATATATATATATATAGATGTCATATATCTGCTACTTATTTGTACAAACATATATATCGTTCAAACTGAAACAGTTAGCATGGAGAAGTCAACTCACAAAGAAAACCCTGACAAAAAAAACTTACATATTTATTTTAACACATTCCGTCATCATGAGAAGAAGTAATGTGAAGAAGTATGCCAATTGGTAGGACAAAAGCAAACGTTTTCCCTCTCTCCCTTTCTATAGTATAATATAAACTATATATATATATATATATATAAAAACACTTTTTATTTTTCTCGGAGTTTGGTCAGGGTAAATATATGGAATCACCTTTTTGCCAACGTTTCGTCTTTATTTCAAGATATCCTCAGGGTTTGAAATAAAGACGAAACGTTGGCAAAAAGGTGATTCCATATATTTACCCTGACCAAACTCCGAGAAAAATAAAAAGTGTTTGTTAATATTTTGTGGTCAAGAAAACAGTACCGTATATATATATATATATATATATTGAAAAAGACGAGCCAATCCCTGTTACATATTACTTTGGGCACTTCTTATTGGTTGTGGGTGTTTTTTCGTTAAACACGTTTCTCCTTAGCACACTCCGTCTGCTCGGCCGCCTCAGCCTTCACTCCAGGAGAGGGCTCGCAGTCCCTACTTAATTTTCCAATAGAGTTGGATGAAGGTCTCGGCGTCCTGGCTTGGAAGTGTACCTCGTCGAACTCGGTGTTTGCTATGGGCTTAGTGGATTTCATTAGATACTGGTTGTTGGTGTTTTCTGTAGATTCTATTGTTGTGGGTGTATGTAGAACCTTTCCCCGTCGGTTTCCTCGCACGCTTGGCCGCAGCCCAAAGTAATACGTAACAGGGATTGGCTCGTCTTTTTCAATATCTAATCTGGCATTCAACATATATATATATATATATATATATATATATATTTCGTATATTTGGGGAGCAGGCCTTCATTGATACAAGTTCTATTAAAACCTATGCCTATTTCAATTTTGACACATTTTCGAATTAATTTTTCAAATTTCCTTACCTCTGACTTCCATAAGTTTGGGACAAGATAAATCAGTTCTCCAAAATTTTTATTTCTGTATATCGACATGTTTCGGTATACAGAAACATGTCGATATACAGAAATAAAAATTTTGGAGAACTGATTTATCTTGTCCCAAACTTATGGAAGTCAGAGGTAAGGAAATTTGAAAAATTAATTCGAAAATGTGTCAAAATTGAAATAGGCATAGGTTTTAATAGAACATATATATATATATACATATATACAATTAAAAGAAACGGTCCAGCGGACTTTTTTAAATAAAATAAATTCAAAACGAAGGAAACACACAGAAAGACACAGACATAACTCACATCAATATTTCGACCATCGTCGTCATCAGGAGGTGTGAAGAGGGAAGAGCGAAGAGTCCCGCAGGAAGGTAGGTTGCCGCGGGACTCTTCGCTCTTCGCTCTTCACACCTCCTGATGACGACGATGGTCGAAATATCGATGTGAGTTATGTCTGCGTCTTTCTGTGTGTTTCCTTCGTTTTGAATTTATTTTATATATATATATATATATATATAACTGACCATATTTTACTATATTTCCATGCTAATATATATATACATACATATTTTACTTCCTATTATAATCTCTCAGTGGTTTGACAACAATTCGTCAGAAAATCGTCAATATCATTCTTATCGGAGAACTTCTCAAAAACATCTAAGAAAACATACTATAACATGTATTATATTGTTAGTATAATATATTGTAGTGTTACATTTGTGCCATGGGATCATAATTAAAAGAACTAAAATTTAATAATTATATTAAATTTAAGAATTGTGTGTATAAGTTATATATCAACTTATAGAAAGATTTCACAATAAACACGTGAAACAACAATCAACGTCCAAAGCTCAATAAGAAATGAGGAAAAAACTTTAGATCTTCAACCGGAACCAGCAGTCAGATCCCTGCTGAGTTGGAATTTGACTCTGATGAAGTCTCCTTGTTATGGTTAAAAGATCTTCGTTTTTTTCTCATTTCTTATTGTGATTCGGACGTTGATATAAACTTATAAATATAACAAACTGATTTATTAATTGACTTATAAATGTAATTCATAAACTTATTAATAAATCATTATATTTTTATATAATGATTTATATAAAATATAATAATAGGTAAATGGTAAATAATAATAAATATTTTTATACATATTAAAAATGTATATGTATATATACATCATCAAATGTTTATATACAAATATATATATATTTGTATCCATCCGTAACTGGGATGACGCACAAATTTTAACGATGGGTTAATAGTGAATCTACTTGTTAGCAGTTAATACTACAATCATAAAATTTTTAAATATCAAAAAAATGACTGTTATACTTTTAATTGTATACTTTTAAACACAGCAATGTTTTATAATTATATATTTTGTTTATTTTGAGGCATATTTATGCTTTTGGCATGTAACCAAAATTAAAAAGAAATCGTTGAAACATTCTTGCAACATAATGGATAATAATTTTTGATATATGAATTACATTGAAATTAGTCACAAGGCAGGAGAAAGCAGTAGCCTTAAAATGTTGTCCTCAAATGGTGTTATTAGTATAAGTTTAAATATTATGAACTCATCTAATAAATATTCTTTGTTATTAAAAAAACATCTTGATATTTAAAAAAAACTACAGTTTGAAATAAATTATTTTAATAAAAGTAAAATTGAATAACTGAAAGTTAAGTTTTATGAACATAATTCTTTTGAATATGAAATTTAAAACTTTTCCTTTCGTAAAATATATGAATAACTCATTAATTAAATTAAGGAAAATTTCTTGTGAAACATATATATTAATTTTAAAGAGAAGTAGAAAGGCAATAATTTATGACCACTTTTCAGACACACATGGAGAAGATTAAAAATGATCTTCTTCTGTATGGAAATAATTAGCAAAAATGCACTGATAATAACAAGCTAGTTCTTTTAGCTTTTATTGTAAAATTTCTGATTGACATAGATTGTTAATTTAAATTATTAAAACTCAATAAATCTAAATTTTTTCAATAATTGTTTATTCTTTCTTTTCAAGGTGAAAAAATTTGAAAAAGTTCCAGAAATTTAACTTATTTATTTTATTTAATTTATAACTGAGAAGACTGGTGTAATAGAATATATTCAAACCATATGGTCATTAAAAATAGTCAATTTTCTTGTCAAGGTGAAAATAATAGTAGAGAACAAAAGTTTTAATGGAGTACTTAACATTGAAGGGAAGTTATTCTAGCCGTGAGAAGTCATCTTCTAATGTTTGCTGTGTTATGTCAAAGCCCTGGGTATTCTGATAAACCAGTATATGAATGAAACTGTTGAAAAAAACTGTTTTATTCAAATATTGACGCAAAATAGTTTATAAAATTACTAAAAGTGCTTAAAGGTTCTTATTTATATGTTAAGTAATGTTAATGAAACCATGACACCAAGAAACAAGAGTATAAATAGTTCTATAAGGTTGTCTCAACTTTTTTTATGTACATTATATACTTATAAATTAGGAATAGTGATCTTACTAGGTTTGGAAAAACTGAAATAATAAATCATAGAAGAGAAACAAGCACTCAATAATTGTGAACAGAGTCGGCTCCCACCTGCTATTCTAATTACATTTATTCTACTATCCCTTCTCTTCTTACCTTCTCCTGAGGACCAACAATTACTCCAAATTTTAATCCTAGTATTTGCTTTGTTATTTTCTGCACTATATGTATTTTAGTTCTTTTATATATAACAAGATTTTAGAAGAAAACACGTGAAATAAAAGAACGTATGAACGATAAGAAGAAATTGAGAAAAGGAACTTTATTACAACGCAGTCCTCAAAGCGTTTGTTGTTATTGAGTTCTCTCTCTCTCTCTCTCTCTCTCTCTCTCCCTCTTCAATGCTGTAATTTCCTTTCGAAAATCTCGGTGAGCTTTTGTTGATAAGCAAAAAGGAAAGGAATTTTTAAAATATAGGGCTGCTCAAAAACGCGTCTTAGGCCACATGTGGCCCGTGGGCTGGAGGTTGCCCATGCCTCTCTCTCTCTCTCTCTTTCTATATATATATATATATATATATATAAAGATTTCACATAAACACGTGAAATAACAATCAATGATCAAACCACAATAATAATCAACTGGGTTTTTCCAGTTGGGTTTGACTCTGACAAAGACCGCTTGTTACGATTGAAAGATCTTAGTCTTGTTTTCCCATTTTCTTATTGTGGTTTGATCATATATATATATATATATATATAGTAATTTACATACACAGTGATACCTTGGTTCTGGACTATGATTCATTCCTGAATTTTGGTCGAAAATCGAAAGTAATTTTAAGAAATAAGACAAGAAATATGGAAAAAGGCATATAATCTATTCAGCCTATAATCCTATCACCGGCCGCCGTCAGGTTGGGACGGCTGTTTCAGTTTGGTAATTACGTTCAAATCTTTCATGCAAAATCTTCTCAACATCTCTGTTCAAATTCCGATTTGTTCAAGTTCAAAATCGTTCGAACACCAAAGTACCTCTGTATATATAAAACTGCAGAAATCTCGTAATAAATCGATCTAACTCTACAGCAAACAAATCACTACGAAAGCAATATATACATTAAGAAGGACTAAGGCTTTTTGTTATCAAACTTGAATAGAAGACATCACACTGTGTACAGTTTTAGCGTTGAACAATATTACTTAAAATTCATGAATTAGTAGATATGTGACTATTACTACTATGAATTCACATGACTGTTATGAATCTTAAGTGGAAGACATCACACTGTAGACAGTTGTATCATTGAACAATATTACATAAAATTCATGAATTAGTAGATATGTGACTATTAATATTATGATACTATGAAGTGGAAGACATCACACTGTGGATAGCTTTTGTAATATTTATTAGTGGTATCAGAAATTTTAAATATTTATTATAAAAAGGGGATACTGATATTAAACTTGTTATGGTGTTAAAGGAAAACTAAATATACACTTTTTAAAATAATTCAAGAAATCATTATAATTAAAAAAAAGATTTATTGTATGTTAAAGTTAACTAAAATAACATCAAAATCAACATTTTGATATTGAATAAAATATAATATTAATAAGAAAGATATAGCAAATAAATTATTAACTTTCTTATGAAAGAGAAAAAAAATAAGTAAAAACATTAATAAAAACATTACTGCTTCTTGAAAAAGTAATAACAAATTAAAAATAAATTTTCTTGTAGGATAATGAAGAAAGCCAAAGAACCCTTGAGAACTGGAATTAAGAAGGAACCTTTTACGAATAGAAATCTATTTGGATGCGCCCTCTAAAAGACATACCAGTATTTTTAAAAAAAATTGATATCTCAGTTGTATTCAGTTGGAAGAAATTATATATATAATATATATTTTCTATTAATTTTGTAATATTATTAATTTATTTTTGGACTGTTTACCTTACATTGTTTAGTATTATTGGGTACTATTTTCTTGTCAACGTATTGTCCCTTTAATTTTCCAACAGATTTTCGAACTGTCTCCAACTGAGTGAAAGGACTCAGAGCATCTATTGTTTCCCTTTATCTTTATGGTTTAAACATTATAAACATATAGATATAAATAGTGTATTTTTAGTTTGTGTGTGTACTTTTTAAAATTTTGGATTGGTTACTATTTAAATAATTTTTTTTTTACAAATTTTTTATATTTCATCATTTACCTACGTTTAGTCAGCTTAAATTGAATAGCAACTGAATAAAATAACCGAGTAAAAAACTCATTCTTCTCTGAAATATCTAGCAATAAGTGTTATTTTGTATTATCTAATTTAAGTGTGTTGTATTTTTTTCTATTTTAATAGTTTGAAAGAATATTTATAGTTAAGCAAGAGTTTGTTGTTTTAACCAATTTTTGTACTTTTGACTTGCAAGTTAAATATCATAGCTTTAAATTTGAAAATGGTTCAAATTCGTATGAAATTGTTTTCTTTAAAATGACGTAAACAAGGAGTTATGTTGTATTCATTAAATTTGCAGTTTACGTAGGTTTTTATCAAAAATAATTAACAGTAGACGCCGTTATGATAAAAGCAGAACTACAGATATTAAAAGCAGAGACAATGGAAAACGAATTTTATTTCAACATACCAACATTTTTTTTTCAGCTCCCACTTAACGACATGCCTTCAGGCTGCCTGTACATAAATTAAAATAAAAAAAAAAATCTGCCTAAGATTTCAACAAGATAACTTGATCTTGCGATGAATGTATAATTAATTTGGCTTCAACGCCTGGCACGGTATCTGCCGAATAGGGCCGCAAGGGTAACGAAAAGGTATCAATTGGAAAAGAAGGGTAGCGGAGCAACAATAGCATCTACTTGCTTCTTTTTTTTCCTATTCATAATGTATACACAATAACTGTCATCGCAGCAAAGGGAAGGGGTATAAACCAACAATCCCTGCCACCAGTAGTTGATGCTCACTTCGGTGAACACAACATCCACTCGTAAATATTTTGACATCTTTTAACGCAACTTAATAAAAAAATAATTTCTGATAAATTTGTAAGAGTTACGATAAAATCAACTATAGTGCAAAATTTAATCCAACATTTTAAATAAAGAAATGGGTTTATGTTATTATGAGTTTTTTCTTTAAATTTATAATATATACAAATATTTTGTTAAATAATTTAAAATTTAGTAGAAACAAAGTTACTTAATGAACTCAATTTTTTTTTAATTTTGGTACTTGCTGATGCAATGTGAAATTCATATTTATGTAACAGAATTTAAAACTTATCATTAAATTCTTTCATAAAAGTAAAATATTTTACAGTTCAATGATGGGTTTCTTGAGGATTTTTAGCCTAAAGAAATCACACTCCTGTTTATATGGCGACGTTTCGACAAAAATTGTTTGGCATTTTCAAGGCTAAAAACAATTTTTGGCGAAACATCGGCGTATAAACAGGGGTGTGATTTCTTTCTATACATTTTTAATTTTCTATATGTTTTTAATTTTCTATACAAATTGAATAAACTTTTGCCGATAATTAGTTTATTATATATATAATATCTAAATCATGCATTTTTTGTAAGTTTTTTAATTTTTCTAAAGCATGTTTTCGAAATTATTTCTTAAAAAGCAGTAAAAGTTGTTCATGTTATCCTTGCTATCTCAGATACGATTTTTCAAGTTTCTCGATCATCTTGAAACTTTTTCAATATACTCTATCCTAAACGTAACACCTAAAAATTATGGGGAATTAAGGTCTGGGTTGTAATTGACCAAATCAAATCATTGAAAAATAAAGGGACCAAAAAAAGTACAGAACCTAAAGCATGATATTTTACTTCTTTTGAAAGAATTTAAAGTAAATTTGGAGATGAGTGATCATTTTTCAGGTGTTACAGTGCTGTACGGAATATGTTTTCACTTTTCAAATCTGTCTCGGATTCAGTGAAAGAAACCATGTAAATATTTGTCATTTAAGGCTAATTTTGAGTGGGCAGTTACAGTACAGACCTTAGTTTCCCAAAAAAAATATTGTGGCTTAACTTTAAAATAGAATGTATAAAGGAAGTCTCAGAACAATCAAGGAATTCGAAAACCCATCTCAGAGGTCATCGGAGTTGGTAAATTTGTAAAGTATTTTTATTGCTTCCAAGAAAAGAACACAGCTTAATGAAGATCAGTTGAAACATGAGCTTCGAAATAATGAAAATACAGTCACAAGACTCTTATGTGTACTTATGACGTAATCAAACATATAAAATAGACATAAACAATTTATGCAGAAAATGGATAAATGATCTTTTTAAAAAGTCACAGCCTGTTCTTTAGCTTACTCTGGATTCAACTGCATACAAATACTTCTTAGCTAATCTTAAAGAAAACATCAATTTTGCAAAATTCTAATTGTTTCCCATGCTAGTTGAGGTAGATGAACTAGTGATAGGATATCAAAAGCGTTAACTGGAATTTTGTTTATTTTTTTTTCGGTTTTTCTACTAGCAGAATAAAGTAATTATTTATATGATTTCATTAATAGTTGTGTTTAGACGTAGCAAAAACAGAATCAGTAAAGCGACGAGGGGAGAGCGTAAAACTGGTATAGAAAGGCAAATGAAACTGCTTTAGACTTATGAGTGATAAAGGTGGAAGAAGAAAGTCTAGCAGGAACTGAAAAAAAAGGGTATACTCATATGGTGAAAATTAAATCGTCAAGGAAATATTAACATATTCATGAAAAAAACCTTTTACTACGTACAATACATATTACCATTGCATCGAAGAATTTTTTTTATTTCATTCTTTTTACAAAGTACTATTTAACTTCATTAATTATAGTTATTCTTATAATCATAACGAAAGAGTTGTAACTTTAAATAAATAATATTTATAATGTAAGCAACATACCAAATAAACTGAAATCAGGAAAAAATTAAAATATTTTGAATTATTTTGACAAATAAATTGAAAATCCTTGCAGTATTGAATACTTTTTGGTAGCAGAGCGTGGTTGATCGAATAACACAAAGTACAATTTTATAAAAGTTTTTGTTTAATAGCACTTGTAAGAAAGCACAACAATACAAAACCTAGGATACCAAAGAATTACAACCTTTTTCAACCTGCATCATCTGTTTATCCGTGTTATCTCAGTCACAGTGTTGTCCCCACAACTTAAAAACCTGTTCCATTTATTAATTTCAATTATTAGGGATGAAATTATGAATTTTTTTTAGATTCCAGTACCAAAACTAAATATTGATTACTAAATTACTAAATTTATGACTAAATAGATTATCTGTCTATTTAGCCAAGGTTGAGATAAGAAGAATTGCTTTTCTGACACTCCAACTTTTTCGGGTTAATTTAAAATAATCCAAGTTTATTTTAAAATAGTCCAAGGTGAATTTAAAAAGTACGATCAATCAGCATTACTAAACTTTATTATTAGACCAAGTATAATGTAAAATATCCTAGTTTAATCAAAAACTTTGCATACATTAATTCCTTCACTGTTGTAAAAACGATTGTTTGTTACTTTTATTTCCATATTTTCATTTTTCCTTAGTGATTTTAAGAAACAGATAATTGTACTCATATACATGTTAGTTTTTCAATTAGCATCAGTACATATTTTCATTAAGCATTTTATTCTTTCATAATTATTTTAATCTTGAGCTTAAAACAATTAATTTAACTAACAAATGTTACTTTGAGCCCTTTATGCAACTTTTTTGGATTAATTTAAAATAATCCAAGTTAAATTTAAACTTTAGTATACTATATATAGTTGAGAAGCAGTTTTAAATATAAAATTTGAGCAATATTAAATTAAACTTGAATAATATTAATTTAAGCTTGGATTATTATTAATCACACATGGATTATTTTAAATTAACCCTGATCTGTTGTAGTTGTATTTTCTGGAATTGTATTTTATTGGTTTTGCACTTGTTTTCAGATACCCCACCTCAATACTTGATCAAGCTATTACACGACACCTCATTATATATTAAGGAAATAGTCACATGTATAAGAAAATAAATTAACTGAAAGAAAGAAATAGAAAAATAAAGAAAAAAACAAAAAATAAATGATCTCTTTTAAAACATATATTTTTAGATTTACCTCTTAGAAATTCAAATAAATAAACATATAAAACCCAAATATAATATTCTGAAATTTGAGCTTGCACAGTAATGGTAACATTAGAAAAATCACACCGATTTTACTTAGCTGTAAATATTATGCTAATTTATGTACCACTCTTTCTTTTTAAACGATTTAGATATTCAGAAATTTGTGTCGTCTATAATAGAAAGTACTTTAGAAACTTCTCTTTAATTCTCTTAAGTCTTAATCATATGTTTTAAATTTTCTAAATTAACTATAGTTTTTCCTGAAACAAATAAACTATTTTGTTAATTGTATTTTAATATTCTGGTCAAGGGTACTGCTTATTATTATATTAATACATGTTACTTTTAAGGAGTAACAAAAGGCAGTCATTCTTGTAAAAGGAAGTAATCATATTATAACTATCAAATCCAGATACTTTCAAAAACATAAAATTATTAGATTTAAAATAAAATTATAATATAACTGTGTCGCATAAGATTTAGAAAAAAAGAAACTTATAAAAGACACTATATAAATAAAAATTTTCGTAATAAATAATAATAGATGACAAACATTCTTTCGGTTTTTATGGATTCATGAACTGAAATAACAAACAATACCTGTCATAATAAACTATGCTTAATTATTTCATATATTGAATGGTTATAGATTTAATAGTTTTTATACTTATGTCACGTTCTTCTTGTTGAGGTCCATGAAATGAGGTAAAGTAATAATCCACATAATTCAAATTTCCTCTAGAGATTTGTATTTGTATTAACAATAAACTTAACAAAAATTGATTCCAAATGTTATTAATTTTTTCAACTTAAAAAGTAAATATATTATGTTTTTTTTGTTAATAATTATTTGGCACAATCAATATGTATTAATGATTTAAAAGTCTTTAACAGAAAGACTTATCGTTGTAAGTAAAGTGGCTTTGATTCCGTCTGAGAGCAAAGCAGAATACCTCATATCTGATAGCATTTTGTTGGCTAAAGTTTTTAACAGTATCGCTAAGCATGGGTAATATTAAGAAGTTGGCAGCCGCAAATGTGAGGAGGGACCACTAAGTTAATTTGGCACAGGTAGGATACTGAAAGGAGAAGCATTGAATTTGTTCACGTTATACTTAGCCATGTTGAGAACTAAAGTTCTTGTCAGATACTGAACAGTCTGAGTATGTATCATACTTAGCCTAGTTACAGTTTTCTTCAAACAAAGAACACAATCTGTTCTACTGATATTGATTGTTGACCGTGTCACAATTACTCCAGCATTTCTTACAACTAATGAAACCATGATCATAACGAAAACACTGCCATGTTACTGACGGTGAAAACTTGACCACGGTAAATTACTTGAATCTGTTGGGGTTTACATGATGCTACAAACACTAAATACAGAATTTTAAATGGTTTAGATTGTTACATTCCCCTAAGAGTGTTTCATCCAAACACCGAAATCAACTTGAATAATCAATTAGACAGGCAAATACTTTACAGTATATTTAAGTTGGGACTTACACCATCATAGCATAAGATTGAAAACCATGCATGATTATTGTTTTTTTTTTGCTTTGATTGCATTATACATATTCTAAAATACACAATTTCCTGAAAAAGACCTGCTTTTAAGAATAATTTTGAACTCTCAAAGGCTTTTGATTCTCAAATTCTGTCAGATTAAGTTGTGTCAAATTAACTATTGTCTAATACACTATTATGTTCATACTCAAATTTATGAAGGTTAGAGTTGGTTTTTTTTTTCGTACAACAAGCTGATGGAACGAAAAAGGCAGTAAATATGCCATCTCCACTGAATGTTGGCCAACTTTGGTTGTAAACCGTGCTTAACCATAACAAGGTTTACAAGAAAGATGTGTTTCTTTGAATATAAACAGGTCACGTTTAGTTTAAATATGGAATTATACCAATGAGAGGAATACAGCGAGATTCTAGCAAATAAGGCGGATAACTTATTTAAAAAAAACAAAAGCGTATGAATATAATGCTCATATATTATGAAGTGTAACCAGATTTCATAGTGAAAAAGTGAAATACAAATCTGAGTCTACACTACTGTAAGAAAATCAGTATGATAAATAGTTATAACGAAAAATTGTCATTTTTCTTATTATGGTTTAGACGTCGATCGTGAAATATGTTGTACGAGGTGCTTTATTATCTAATATTAAATGTTTATTTATGCAATACTTTTAGTATGATATGGAATAAGGGAAATTACTTTAAAGATAAAATTAGTGATGAAATAAAAAAAATTATAACAAAAACAGGGGTACGAATAAATGGTTGATCAAAGTCTTGTTGATCAAAAGGGATAACGAAGGTATTAATGACATGAAATAGCTGGTTTATGATGATGTGCTGTTATAAATAATTTATCTGTAGGGGTTGGTATAAGAGGGTGTTTTCTAAGAGGACCACCGTTTCGTACTGGGCGTGAGTTAATCCCATATTTCGGGATTGTTTCTGCTCCGGTAAGTGGGGCTGACTCTCTTCCGCTCGCTTGCCTCAGGCGTACGACTCTGGGACCACCCTGGCTCTTCTCACCCTCTATCCAACCCTCTACCAACCCTTATCTACCACCCAGGTTTCTAATCGCACAAAAAATAGGTCACTAAGTTAATTCCTCCATTTCTTTATATGAGATTATTAAAAAGCAGCGATCCAAAAAAAAGAAATTTGAATTAATACTATGACTGCAGAAGGATGTTATAATTTGGAATATTTCATTTGATATTATATTCATTTAAAATTTATAAAATTCCTATTAAAACAAAAATAATGTTACAACACAAATTGGTTCATCATAATTTAAAAGAACATTAAAGGTCTAACACAATGAAGTAGAAAGCAAATCTAGTTTCTAACGTCTAACAAAATTTTCCATGTAATACTGCATGTTGGAGAATTAATTGCATAAGTGTATAGTGGAAGTCAGAGGGGCCGATGTTTTCTTACCTTAAAAGAGGTATTTTTTGAGATTTAATGTCATTCAAATTAAAAATAATCATAACGGGTGTTCTAGTTTGTAAAGTGAGGAGTTTTTTCCAGAAAATTCTGCATAGCAGTAATCTACTGGAAGTTTAGGATGGTAGGGATATTTATAGTTTTCATTGCAATTGGTCAGATGTTTATTGCAATTTTCAGTTAACTACATTGTAACTTTTTTGTAGTCCTAACAGTTCTCAACACCTTTAAAAGGGAAGGCTTGCAAGTATGAATCACCCGGTATATATATATAATGATCAAACCACAATATGAAATGGGGAAAACAGACTAAGATCCTTCAACCGCAACAAGCGGTCTTTGTCAGAATCAAGAACCCAACTGACTTGTTATCGATATATATATATATATATATATATATATATATATATTACTACTATGCGACTGTCATAAGAAAGTTTAATAAGGAAGGTACTTACTACATATTGTGTCAATTGAGTCCTGTATAACTGCATAAGGGGCTAAACCTCAAGGACGCCTAGAGAGAGGTTGCAGAAACCGGTTTCTGGAATGCTACACCTGGCACATAAGTCGGTCATGAATCCTATCCAAAACAGTGCTCTCTGACTGAAATACAATTACTATCGCCAGACTTACTCCATGTCGTAAACCCCGCTCCATTCATAACTGTCCCTTCTTCATTTACAACTGTCCCTTCTTCATTATCTAATATTTTCCCATTTGGTTTAAATCAATAGAAAAGAATATTTCTATTCTCAAAATAATCAAAAAAAGATAATTGAAAAATCATAAAATTTTGATTAAACTATTTACACTTCTATTTAAACTATTTATTCTACCAGCTGGATGGAAGTAAAAAAAATTACTATAGAACATTTCTGTAATTCAGACAATACTGTTCGATAAACATCGATAAAAATTATTGACATTTATTATGATACTGTCAGAAGATTCATTGGTATTTCACATACAACCGTTCTGAGCATATCTAATGAAGTAAGGTAACTAATAATTCTCTTACATTAGAACACTCGTAAGAATCACTTTGCCTTATAAGGAAAATGAAATATTATTTTTTAAAAATTATAAGGATTATGTGAAGGTTTGGTTGCAGTTCCACAAGAGAACACATAGCTTGGGATGGCTTAACGTCCTCTCCGAGGAACGACATGCTCAAGTTTTTATTCACCCCCATAGTGAATAAATCAACGGCAAGAGTGGACCCCGCATCTACCAGTCCAGAGGCGAGCACGTTAGCTACTGGATTAATACATAACACAATAATCTTACATAATCTTTTAATGTTATTTTAAAATTAAAGTTATTGTAAACATTGTTGATATAAAGCTATCCTTTCAATTTGATTGCATTAATAGCAAAGATAAATGATTGAAAAGATAATTAAAATCCATACTACTACTAAATATATAGCCTAATAATACATAAATGTATGTAATATTATTATTATGTGTACACATAATACATACATATAAGAATATATATTTCATCTCATTAATTTCTTTTCTAACTTCACTGGTATCGGATATTGTCCATCTTCCAGAGTAAACATCGGAGTTTAATATTCACAATTTCTAAGTGTTAGAAATATTTAAACATAAAACAGTTCCTAAGACTATTAAAAACGAACAGATAACAATAAGATAAATTACTTGTTTAAATCACTGGCAGACACATGGGGTTTTAGGTAAACACAAATAGAGGAGATAGGAAACAAACAAAGAAAACAGAGAGTAAATAATTAAAAGAAAACAAATACGTTTTATAAATAGTGAGCAAGTAAATTACTTGAATATTTAATGATCCGATACAGAATTCGATAGGTTATCAAATAGGAGGATGAATCAACTCAGTGCTATTAAGATAATTAACCCACCAAAAGCTTTTACCCTGGAAGATAGATCAGACTTGAAATTTGCCAAGCGAGAACGATATTTACGAGGTAAAATGATACATTCTTTTTTCATTGTTACCAACAACCTCTTAAGTACTAAAAATAATAATATTGTGTTCGACATTACGTGAGTCTTTGATAAGTATTTTTTTCCCCGGCAATATGAATGATTTATAATTTTCAATAATTAATGTCGAATATTATAATAATGCATATTTGTAATATTTATTTATGAATGTAACATTTATCCTGTTTTTAAAAAGAATGCAAAAGTGTAAAATGTTATTTTTAAATTAGGCTTTGTCATTGTTAATTCTCACCAGATATACATATAACAGAATTGCTAAAAATAAAAAATTCATTTATCAAACAACAACTGAAACTATAGTAAGAAATTGTACATAAATTCATTATTTATGGAAGTTTTGGAAGAGTTTTAAGGGAAGTGGAAGGATTTTTGAAAGTAGAATCTTGATCCAATGGAGAGGGAATGAGGTTTCCACGGCGTCCAGTTATGGCAATCACCATATCAAGAATAACACACCAGTCCGCATAAAATATACATAACGACATTTAGATGCCAAACTACTTTTTTTCCTTTTTTTTTTTCTAACTGACCTCTTCAAAGGCAAACAAAATGAAAAGGTTCGAAAAGGATATCTGATCTTTAATCAGTCATATACCATTCAACAAAACTTTAACTAAAGAAGTATAGATTTACAATGTAGATAATCCTGAAGTAAAGCTGATATTTCTAGATGTTATTCACAAGGAAATTTTTCCAAATATCGTCATTAGTAGGAGGTTGTAGGATCGTCATATTTCTACCATGGAATTCATCCATACAACCATGATCATTCTAGGCTACTTTATCCACAATAGCTTGTTGATCAACTTCCTTTTTTTTCCTTTTTTCAATAGTAGTCTCATAATTTAGAGACCTCAGACTCCTACAAAACAAGTCCATATTTAAATAAAAAAAAAAAAGAATAAGCGTCTAAAGAGTCAGGGAAGTTATTATTAAATAATAAGATTTTTATGTGATATCCGTATCAACTTGGGCCGGAGAATTAGACCATCTTACTAACATATCCCCAGCACCTCCCTGCAATTAAACCTCGGTTAAAACAACCATCCTCCAGCCTATAATTAATTTTGAGTTTTAATGATACTCCGTTCACTCATTCGTAATTGCGACAGGTTCATAACTAACTTCGATCTATTGGTTCGTAAAATATAAAACGCAGATCTTCCAAGGTCAATCGATCTACCATCTGATATTGATTAAAAATTCTTTATTACACGTGCAAGGTATTAAAATAAATTCTATGAATATATACATCAGATTAAAGAAAATGTTTTAACTAATACCTCTATCGTTAAGAGCCTCACAACTGTGTTAAATTACCTTAAAGTCTCTATTTTAAAATTGAGCTCTTTTTATTTAGCACAACCTATAAAAATTAATTGTGATTTCTACTTTTTGACTAAAATATTTAATACGTATATATAAAACTATGAAATAAAACGATTCTACGAACTAAATAAAACATAAAATTACATATATATATATCTACATATATAAAGTTTAATGTAGATGAAAAAACATAAAAAAACTATAAACACGCACTTGCAGTCTCTAATTTTCAGTTTGAACCATCTTCAGGAGAGATAAGAGAGGAAACAAGTGCACAGGTACAGACATGGTTGGAGACCCGTTTATTTGTCCGTTTTGAATCGCATTTTCATCAAAGAAGTATATATATACATAAATATATATATATATATTCTGGCAATAGGAGTCGTTTAAGGAAAATAATTAAAAATAAATTGATTGATTTATGTTAATGTGAGGCAAATTATTTGTGTTATTTGATGTATCTGTTTTATTAAACAAAATATTTTTCTTGTTCATAATATTTTGAGTTACTTTGGGTCTTATATATGAATTTAATAGGAAATGAATATAGATTGTGCAAACCTCTGAACTCCACTGCAACTGATAATTGTTTGTGCCAAGTTCGGATGCAATTATTTAACAATTGAGCTTTAATCTGATGTTTGCAATATAAGAGACCGTTATTTCTTTTTGTTTATTTACATAATGTAAAATAAATGCATTGTGATAGTTGGAGTGCTTATTGCTATATAGAGAAAGGGTGCTACTTTTACGATAAGATGATGAAAAAAGGGTTTAGGAGTTGTTAAAATAAGGGAAAGGAGATAAGATAAAGCATACCAGGTGAGGTTCCCATGAGGACAATAGCGAATAGGAGGTGACATGTAATTTATAGCTGTTGGTATAGGGGTGAAGCCCCTCACAGAAAGATACACTATGCTAATTGGGTCCATGCCATGGGTAACAACCCGCAACATCGTACAGTAACCTGACACTACTCGCCCTCCGCCCTTGGCTCTCCATATAAATACTTACCAGAACAAATGACAGTACCATCTCCTTTTCCTTTTAAATATATAAATAAATTACCAACAGATATTTTTAAGGAGTTTCTAAACCGTTATTTCATATATTATATAAATTAGACTTATAACAAAAATAGACCATGATTAAACTAGTAGTAAATATTATTTTCTACTTTTTTTCCATAAATACTCCCGCTCTGCTGCTCAGAATACATTTTTAAACAAAAACTTCCTTAATTAATTATCTCTGATTTAAACATAGTTTTCTTTAGTAAATACAAATAAAATAAGAAGTATGAAGTGATTGGTTTCCAGTGCGCTTGGTTTCCCTCTCTTATCTCTGCTGAAGACGGTTCAAACGGAAAATTAGAGACTGTAAGTGTGCATTTCTAATTTCTGAACGTTTTTTCATCTACATTAAATTTTATATATATATACTTTCATGTCTTATTCAGTTCGTAGAATCGTTTTATTTAATAGTTATATGGGTATATATATATAAATATATATATATATATATATATAAAGATTTCACATAAACACGTGAAACAACAATCAATGATCAAACCACAATAAGAAATGGGAAAACAAGACTAAGATCTTTCAACCGTAACAAGCGGTCTTCGTCAGAACCTGTTGGGTTTTTGACTCTGACGAAGACCGCTTGTTACGGTTGAAAGATCTTAGTCTTGTTTTCCCATTTCTTATTGTGGTTTGATCATATATATATAATTATATAAATACACGTATTAAATATTTTAGTCAAAAATATTTAATACTAGTTAGCACTTAAAGTGTAATCACTAAAAATATTTAAGTTAGAAGATATAAATAACCATCATAACTAAAATAGTTATAGATTTTCGATTAGTTATTATGAAAAACCTGAACCTATAGTTAACAGATGGTCAGACCATCACACCGGCTTCTGTAAGAATAGCAAAGTCAAGTGACGTTGGACGTGGTTAGCACTTGGATGGGTGACACCAGGTGCTGTTGGAGTACCCTGTATTGCAGCTCGCTCTGGACATAAGTGGTTGCCAAATCAGAACATGATCCATCTGCCACTTGTGCAGCGTTAGTCTTCTTTAAGGTTAGATGTTGGGACAGAAATATGATAGGTACTATTATAATAATAGGTTTAATTATCATTATTAATTATTAATTAATTGATGTTTACATATAGATTGTGAAACTTTTGTTAACTTATTCATTTAAACGCTGTAAAGAAATCATCAGTTTATAAGTTTACAAAATATTTTTAAGTGTATCTTATTATTCTTACTAGGTTGTAAAAGTATTTGTCATTTACAATATTAATGATGGCCGTTTTTATAATATAAATTATCCATGTGCAATGTTTGAAGAAATATGAACCAGATGGATATAAATTGAAGGACAGTGGAGTCTGCCAATAGAAGAGAAGAACTTACGACCACAGTTCGTTGAATTTGTCTTTGTCTGGAGCAAGTTTGTAGTACTGGTAGAGGAAGGATGGATGGTCTTCTGGGGGAGTTATACCGCTTATGTTGAGCATAGCGGACGTGGCAGCGCTGAGTGGATGTTCGTAGTAGGAGCCTCCAGTGGGGGTCGAGGCAGAAGAAGTGGTGGTCGGCGTGGTGGTCGGTCTCCATCCATCCCCCTCCTCTCCCATGCCTGCAACATTCTGTCTCTCACAACATCCAACAACACAACAACAATATTTCAACACTAGGGTTGTTCTAGAACAGTGTTTCTCATCCTAATATTTGACACCCAACTACAAAATTAACAACCTTTAAGTATCACATCGGATGAAAATCACATTATTAAAAACTTACAAGTGTATTTCATACAATTTTTTTTCACATACTGACCGATTTTGAAACTCATCCATTATCAAGAGAAAACTAAAAGTTATATTGTATTTAGGGTTATAGTAAGATAATATGAGACAGGCTTTCCCAGTGGCGTACGTTCTTACCTCTAGACCTATTTCTTTACGCGGGAGGTGAAAAAAACTGAAGATCTGCCTGTGCCTATGATGTCAGGTACTCATTAAAGATTCTTACTATAAATGCACTTGAGTTAGGCAAAATTTAGGATTCCCAATGTATAATGTTCATTTTGTGGTATCACAAAGAGCCAATCTTTGGTATATATGTGTTCTCTTGTGAAACGCCACTGCACTTAAGCTAACCTCAGGTAATAATACATTTTTCCTCCATTGGATTGTTCAATTCTCATTTAACTTTTCTAGTCGATATAATCTTACATTTTAAAAACAATTATTTAATTTGATTTGTTTTAATTACTATTTATTTTAAATAGGATTGAATTGAAGTTTAACTGTTTTCTGACCTTACCTTTGTGATGGGGAATTTAAAAAATTACGTCTCGACACAAAAAAATGTTTATGTCACAAACAACTCGTTTTGACACTTAGTGTTCTTCTTCAGGTTTACATCTGCCCTGTTGCTATAACATCCTCATCAGTGCAGATGGAAACCTGAAGAAGAACACTAAGTGTTCGAAACATGTTAGTTTTGAGATAAATTTTTCTTTTGTAGGGACCATACCACAATATAAAAGATTGCACTTATGATGAACATTATTTTTGTCTTTAGTCGCATATCTGTCTCTTTGACTATCCCTAATCTAAATAATTTACACTACCTACATTACATCAAACTACATTAAATGTGTCAATGTTCTAATAATAACTCTCTCTGGTGGCTGGTTCGTGTCAGTAGTCAGGCCAAATATTTAATGTTTCTGTTCTTCTAGTGTGACCGTCCTAAAAGTTCTTAGTCCATGCAATAAGACCATCAAGTTTTCTGTAAGTCCAATGTATGTCCACGTATCATTCAGTGACTTGCAAAATTTAAATTAATTATATTTTAATTAACTTTTAAAGCATGACTATGTTATTTATATCTTAAATTTTCTTTTGTCTTACATAATATTATGCACAATCATAGCATACTATGGTCAAATTTATTGCTTTATTTTCTGCTAGAGAAGGAAAATTAGGCTTAATGTATTATTGACCTTTAATAGGATTTTATTTCTTAGTATTGAACAAAGTTATTAACTTATTTACCTGTTTCCACTTATTGGTGGAACTGAGTGGTGAAGGTAATCCACTTATTATCGTTTTTAAATATGGTTTTTATTAAATTTCTGTCTTGTTATAATATTGTATTCGTTATTTCTTTGAAGTCAGCGCTAACCTCTGTTTTTATTTTTTAATTTTCATTCCATGCTGTACAATACATTGAATGCTAGAGATATCAAGTTTTCGCTTGGATAGTGAATGAGTTTTGAAACCAGTCCAGATGTGAGGAAAATATAACAGGTAAGGCGTTAGTTTTTTACAATAATATGAATAATTCATTTGTTAATGGCCCAATAAAAGATTAATAATAGATAGCTATATGCACAAATTTAATAAAAGAATGAAAAATAGATTTCAAAAATCAATGAATTATGTTTAGTAACACTTTATAAAAATAAATAATTCAATTCATTTTTTTAATCAATAAGTTTACAAAATTTAAATATAAGAAATCTGAGTTAAATCAACTAAATGATACTATTGCAGCAGGTGATTCTTTTCACTTATTGTTCCCTCTATTAGGGGATTAGCACTGCACAGTGGAAAGTAGGGTTTATTGAAAATTCTTCTTTTCATTTTGATGCTTTTCACATTACAGAAATTTGGATAGAAAAGGGTGAGGGTAGCCTTACAATATTATATGTGAATCTACATACACGCTATTGATTTCCACTTAAAGATCTGTTGCGTAAGTTGAACTGCAAAGTATTATCATTAGAAATTAGTGAAAATTTATCTAAAACAAGCAAAAATCTAATAATTATAAAGACATTTGCGGACAAGTGGTAGAAAAACACTGTACTAGAACGCAAACCACATTTATAATCGAAACCATGAAACCATTTTGTTAAACATTTGCACAAGTGACAAATAACTTCTTAAATTAACGTCAGTACAAGAAACAGGCAGTTATTATTTATGCTAATCAGTTCGCATTTAGTATGTTTCATTCCAATTTCTTTAGTTGACCATTTCATGAAATGTTGTAGAGGAGGATTGTATGGAGTTTTATTTTAAATAAATTCATTTAGAACGGCAAAATCTTCAGCTAAAGTAAAAATTGAAGAAAAAGGATACTCATTGACATAATATATTTAAACTTTTTTATGACGCATTAGACGAATTAGTCAAAACCACGACTATACCTTTCATCTTCTCAGCGTACCACTTCCTGTCCTGAGAATGACCGAAAAAGCTTGAAATATTGAAAGTAAAACCTAGTGTCTATTTTTTATTCGTGTGTATTTCTGTTTTTAAATTATATGTATATGTATAATAGCTCAAATAAATCACTACTATGAAAAAAGAACAATGAAATCTTCTGAAGCTATCTGAAGGCTTGTTGTCAAACAATTAAGATCTCATTATTACATCTTAACTGAATAATTCAGTTCCTTGACTACGAGAAATCAAAAGGCATTAGACCTTCTTCATTTTATTTCATACTTGGGGTTATTTATTTGTCTTTAGAGTAATGTTAGAGTTAAGTGCATTTCTTTAGATATATCATATATATATTCACTTTAATTATTTATAACTGTAATCTTGTTATATACAACTGCCTTTGATTTTTAACAACCAGAATGCTACTGTATTTTAATTATGCTTTCAAACGCAATGATTTATAAGTTTCTATGATTGGTTTCTAAGATAAGCACAATGTAGCAGAAATGAACCATTGTTTATATCTATTACTATTTTTTACTTACTAGTTTTGGGAAAAAAAAATTTGATTCAAAACACCAAGTAAGAAAAATTCATTTTGGCGTATTTTATTAAAACAGATAAGTAATGATGGTTATTAAGTTTAAATTTGTTAGACAAATTATGTATATATCATTATAAATAACTATTATTGCATTATCAAAATAAATGTTGTAATGAAATATTTGAAGTATGTATTGAAAAAGGATTTGGAATAAATTATAAAAAATAAAATAGAACAGAGAGTTACATATTTTTTAATCTTCAAAATTATAATTTTATATTTCAATATTTTTTTTCAATACGTTCATTTCAAATTTTGACTAATAAATGTTCTGCACACTAAGTAACTACTGCTGCTGGATTTTTTGAAGATTATATGATTGGAAACTCAGCACTTTAAACAAACGTTTCGAAAATGTATATTTTCATTTTTAAAGATTTCAAAGAATGTAGCAGTTAGATCAGTAGGTTCTAACTCAACCTAGACAGAGTTAGGTAGGTATTCAGTTAGAACCTGTCGATCAAACTTCAACAATCTTTGTAAGCATTGAAAATGAAAACATACATTTTCTAAACATCAGATTAAAAGAGTTCAGTTACATAACCCTCAAGAAGTTCAGCAACGGTCTTATCTTTTATGTTATTTTTTACTTTTAAGCTTTTAACAGAAATATATATCTTACCTAAGATACAGAAATACTACCATGTTGAGAAAGCCAGAATTATTTACTTCTGTTTATGATTCAGTAGATTAAAAATAAGGGTTTTTGCTACAAGAATTTATATTGGTTTGGTTTATAATATTGATATTAATATCATTGTGCTTGATTTGGGCATTAGCACTACACATTAATTTACAGACTTTTTTTGCAATAGAGGAAGTGATTGTTATACATTACCTCCTTTGATTATTAACAACAAATTATATTTTAATTATGGTTTGAAAATGATGTTTGTACTTGTTTTCTCTTTTGATACCTTCTTGAGAGAAAGAGGAAAAATGGGGATGAGAAGTTGGGATTTTGCACTCAGAAAAGATCTAAAGTCTTTTTGAGTTATTATTTGATAATATTGCTTCGTAAATATAAAAAAAATTAAAACCATCGTTTTTAAATACAAAAAAAAGTTTTTTTTTCAGTAAAATTGCAAATTTTGTGCAGGCGAAATTTATTGTTTTTTTAAAAAATTTTTTTTTGAATAAATCAACTTTATCTAAAGTATGAAAACCTCTGATTTAATTAATGAATGTAAGTGAATATTTGATTATAACTAAAACAAAATATATACTACGAAGCCTAGTATAAAGAGAATAAGGGCGGGGTTTGTTAGAGGGGAAGCTAAGGAGGGGGTGTGTGTAGCTGCCGAGGGTAGCAAGGGCTCCCGATGTGGGCCTGATATATCAGGCTAGCCGGAAGTTAACTTTATCCCTGCTTCACCGCTTTCTCTCTCCCCACAACTTTCTCCACTTTATATATAAGTGCACCCATCTTATTCCACTTTCACTCATTTTTTCGACCTTTGGAAAAAAAGCAACTGTTAAATATTAATATATATATATATATATATATTTAAATGTAATTCAGTTTAATCCAATTTAATTATCAACTTTTTTGTCCTTATACAAGTTATTTCATTAATTGGATCCATCTTATGTTACTTCAATTAAGTTTAGTTTACGGACAAAATAACTTATTTAATTATACACATATTTGACACATTAGCAACTTCTTAAATTAAGTGAATAAAAAGAAAAGAAGACAAGAAGAAATGTGATTTCTTGGTAGCATTATTGTTAACCTATCAAACATTTTTATTAAACAACTTTTGTAAAATGAATTATTTGTTGTTCTAATTACATTATTTCTATCAAAGGAGAATAGCACTTAACCATTAATGCCAAAGTAATTCGTCAAAAATAATCTCCCCAAACACAATAACTTACTTCATTTTTTCGACCACGTCGTCATAAAGAGAAGATTCAAAACAGAAGCAGAACTCTTCTTTTCCTGATGATGACGTGTTTGATATATTGAAGTAAGTTTTGTTCTTGACTCTCCGTCGTATTTTCTCTTGATCATTTGATATATATTTAACAAGATTTCACAGAAAACACGCGTAATAAAAATCATTGTTAAAACGACAATATGAAATGAGAAAAAAAGACTTAGATCTTTCAACCGTAACAAACAGTCATTGCCAGAGTCAAACCCCAACTGAAACTAAAGATGTAGAAGCATCTGGTAAGGATTGAGAGGAGTGGGAGGGAAGAGAGGTATTTTAAAGGGTGTCAAGTGCAGGAAAGGACAATATTCCAGGGAGAGATGTTAGGGTAAACAAAAAAAAACCAGAATGAAAAAAGTAAAAACTATCTGCTAGCTCTCAACCTTCTTAGATGAGACTATTGCTCTCCTCAAGACGGAGTCAAGTTTGAAAAGTTCGTTATTAATGTTAATATTATTTGATAAATTAAATTTAATCAGAAAGAATTCGATAATATTTCTTAACAACACCGATTTTTTATAGGTAGTACATTCAGCTCCGATCCAATTAATATGGCGACTTTTATTATTTATAAGCAAGAATAAGGCCCTACTTTTTTCCTGTCTACTGATGTTGTATTTGTGTTGTTTTACACGTTTCTTTTAGGATTTACCAGTATGACCAATATAAATTTTATGGCAATTTTTGCATGAGATTTTATAAATGCCACAGTTTTTTTACTTTTTTCTTCCTGTACTCTTTTCTTTACCTGAAAATCTCTCCTGGGACTATTGCTGCATTGACTAACCTGTTACTGGTAGCTTCTAATTTGCGTACTATCTTACGCTGGGTTGGCTTGAATGTTCAAATTAAATTAATCAGAGATATTCACAATACAATACACTAAACAATGAACAATAATCCAACGTTGGGGGGTCGATACACCAAACTAGAATACTTAACTAATTGTATTTTTAAACAGTAAAGTAAATTTTAAATTTTTTTGATAAAACTTTTTTAATTAATATTACCAATTCAACAACCTATTGGTCTATACATAGGTCATCTTCATGTTTCACTTAAGCATATCTACATTAAAAACAAAAAGAATTTCTACTATGTACTAGTTGGGAACTCATGTATTCTACTAACTAAATTGCAAGTAGAAATTGCAAGTAGTGTATTGTTAATGTCTCTGGCTAATTTAATTTGGATATTAGAACCAACCCAGCGAAAGCTAGTATTCAAATGGGAAGCTACCAGCAACAGGTTATGCAATGCAGAAGAATGCAAAATTTAATACAATTTGTTTAAAAGAAGATTTGCTGCCTAATTACACAGGCAGGAAAGGAAGTGGCGTAGTAAGTTCACGAAAATAAACTAGGCTATATATATATATATATATTGATACAATTACCGACCGTGAAGTGAAAACAAAATAAAATAGTTTATTTGAATTAGGTCAGTTCTTCAGGTTCAAATTAAAGTCTCATTGTTAACGTTTCTGTTTTTATTTAAAAAATATATTTTTCTTTTTCAAAAACTGTGTACTTCTGCCTATGAAAAAGGTTTTAAATAAAGACTAAAACGTTGGCAATGATGCTTTAATTTGAATCTGAAGAACTGACCGAGTTCTGAACACTTTAATTGATTTTTGTTAACAATATTTCAATTCATACTTTAATAGAAAAAATGTTGCTTGAAGAATATTTTTATTTTTTTCTGTAGTAAATAAAATTTTGATTCGAGTTAAACAGTTTACAGATTATTGAATGTTGAGGCGATTATTTTTTCTAAAAAATTTAGAGTTAATCATTTATGAAAACAGATAAATAAAAATTGTATGCTGATATCTTGGTTTCAAATTCTTCTTTCAACAATATCATTAGTTAATTATAATATTAACTAGTTTAAATTAATTGATTACAGTATAATTACATATTTATAGTGTATTAATTACTACTTTCTTTTACCTTTAGAAATGAATACTAAATGTTTAAAATTATCTTAATTTAATAATTTGCAGGCTTCTTGATATTCGAAAGCGTCTATTTTAATTTAAAATCAAATGGTTTAAATTTAGGTGAGTGATAATAAATAATTAATTAATTATAAACTTTAGTTAATTAATAAACTTTATACAACTGATAAGGTTGAGATAATTGCATTTGTTTTTAGTATGCTTGTTTTTGTTTAAAACGCTTAGCTATTTGGGTTCGAGAAAGTAGGATATGGAATAGTTTTGAGTTGACACGGAGGTTATTATTCCGTTGAGAGAGGAGGGAGTAGTCGGTCTAAAGCCGTTTATCCATATGAAGTGATTAGGAGGCTGGAAGTAATTGTGGCTCGACACCGCAGGCGGTCACTGCCTTCAGATATCCCGTACCACCAGCCTCTGGCTACTGCCTTCGCATTACACATTTGACAAGATGAATTTCATTGTCTTACGCCTTTCATTATCTTTTACTTCCTATCAGACTTTCTGAAACATCAACAACCGCTTTCACAAAAATTACCCTTCTCTCTTAGAACTCCTTTAAAACAATCCGTATTTTGAAATCTCTTTAAAAAGAAACACTCCTGTATATTAACATAAATAGAACAATTACACCCTTTTCAGACATTATCATTTTTTTAAATCAACAAGAACAGTTAGGAATTTCAATCTGTGCAACTCTCCGCTTTGCAATCGTTACTGTAAATGAAATTATACTGCCTAAACCCATTGTTCAGCCTTTGAAAAGCAAAGCTTAGTAATTATATGTTGAACACTCTATAAAACTATACTAATCTATAATCATTCAGTTTAAATATAATCAAATTGAATTTTTGATAACATTTAAAATGTAAAAAGATTTGTCTGTATTTAAAAAGATTTGTCTGTACAATATTTATTAATATTATTTAAATAATTCAAAAAAAAAAAAAATGAAACAACCTTATCATCAACTCATCTTTAAAAACGAAATCTAATTTAAAAGTGAAATATAATAAATAAATGAAAAATTATCAGAAAGAATTCTCTTGGCTTAATACAAAAACGGTTATTATGCATAGTTTCTAAAATGTGCATATTTTATTCAAAAAATGTATTTTTAAATTTTTTTATATGCATAAAACTTTTAGGTGATTAAATTTGGCAATTAAATTAATATAATTTGATTTGATTTTTACCAACATCTAATTATATTGTAATATTGGATTTTAATAAAAAATTGGTAACTAGTTTTATTAACTAATTAATTTAATTAATTAATGAAACTAATTAAAGTTTGTAAGGAAGAGTTTAGAAAAGGATTTTATATGGAATATTAGAGCTCTTTTTTTAAAAAAACTAATTGATATATATATATATATATATTAAATGTTGTCATCATTTCCCTATTTGCAGCAACAGAACTATTTAAAATGACTAACAGAGGTTGATTGGATATATATAAATTTAGAATTTTTTTAACCAGTTCTATTTGAGCTACCTTAAAAATGACAGCTCTCATTCGTTGTATAATTTTTTTTTGTTTTTTCTTTCTCCTTGCCGTCCCGGGACAAATATCCTTCAAGCAACCTTCGCCAATCTCCAGTCCTTATATGGATTATATCTCTTAAATAATTACCTTTATTCTTCCTATATCAAACAACAATAATCACAGTGGACCTATTCCACCTTGATATTAACAGACAAGACGAAATTTTAATAGTATTTGCTATTTAAATTTATTTTTATTTTATTATCTTATGTAAATTTTATTTTTAAGAAATTAAATAAATAACTTGAAACACTTAGTGCGTTTGTAAAGATAATTTACACATTTTTATTTAAGAAATGTAATAATTATATTAAATGATATATAATTAAAAATACCAATTAATAAGATTTAATTTTTAAAAGCATAAACAAATAACTGAACATTTTAGATCATCTACATTTATAAGCATTCTTTATATTTTTGTGTGGTACCGATATAAAAACGTAAATGAATGAATTTATGAACTCTTCATTCGTTTAAACTGAAAAGAATTTAACCACTGTTTCATTAGAATTTGTACCAAATACATGGAAAATATCATTTATTTCATTGAAGTTATTTTGGTACGTAAGTACAATATATTGATTCGTAAGTTAACGTTGATATTTATTCAATTGTTATTTTGATTTGTTATAATGTTGATTTATTTTATTCGTTCAAAATTGGTCAATTCTTATAATCAACAGGGTCAAGAATGAATGAAACATAAAAATTGCGAACAAACTATTTGAATTTCAAAAAAATATCCTCAAAAATGAAATGAATAATAATGAGTAATTTCATCGTAAAAATTAATATTGAGTTATTACAGTCAATTAACTTTCTTCTTTAGTTTAATATTACATATCTTTAATGCATCTGATTTCAACTGGACAATTAATCAAAAATTACAATATTATAAAATGAATAGAAGTTATATTCTTTAAAAAAAATTAAGATAAAGTTTTAATCAAAACAAGACTATAACGCAAAGTTTCCAATACATAAACACATTACAATTACGTCTCTTAAGTAAAATTTAGTAATAAATACATAAATTAATACAAATGAACATGCGAATATAAAAATATGAACATGCAATAACATTTCAAGTTCTATTAAATTATAGTGAAAAATTTTAATTTATCTGAATAAAACAAAGATAAATATAGATAAAAATACACTTATAAAAAAATAGTCCATCAATGACAATATTATAAAAAGGGCAGCTGTTAAAATATATTGTTTATATTACTAATAAAAAAAAGTCATATCACACACTGATCACTTGCTAGGACATGATATAGTATTCACTTTCTGATATTATTACATGGAATATTAGTTTAATCTACATGTAATCCTGGCAACATATGAACAAGAATAAAAACACAGAATAAATCACACGAAAAAGCTTAGGTTTTGTACAAAATGTCTAATGAAAATAAAGAACACGGCAAGAGGGAAGTGCAAGCAAATATATAGATATAAAAAAAAACATGAAATTTTGAAATGAGATCTTTAATAACCTTGTAACTCATATGTGATCAAAATAGCATCTACATAACAAGCAAAAAAAAAGAAGTAAAAACGTCAGGTAATTTTTTTTTTAAAAATGCCGTTATCAGTACCTTTTTTTGTTTCCATTATTTTTTTATGATGTATCACTTTGCATGGTTTTAAAATTATATATTGTATTTTTTTCATGTATATATGGTAGTGTGTTTATATGTATGTATAAATGTGGTTGTTTGTGAATGCCACTGTATATATATACATGGAGGTAAAACATCGACAAACAGCAAATGAAAACTGAAACGTGACTAAGATCCAATGGGTGTAACATTTACGACGAGTGAGCGAAACTCTGGTGAAGACAAGTTGTCATGGTTGAAAGATCTTAATAATTTCTGAATTTCTTACTGCCGTTTGAGGTGATTATTTTTATCTGTTTACTGTGAAATTTCATTATACTGGGTATATGTATGTACGAGTATATAACACACATGTCCAACTTCTGGGTATTGATTATACGAATAATGCAACTATTATTTCCTCCTATAAGAAATATAGGAGATCGTTAGGTGCATTTTTTTGAATGCCAATAAATTACTACTACCATTATTATTATAATTTCATAAATAAGTTTTAACATCCATGAATAAATTGTATAAAGCTGATAAAATTCAATAGTGGGACCTGCGACATCAGTTTTTCCCATTTCCTTCTTGTGTGTTTGTGATCAGTTCGCGAGTGTGATATATACATATATATGTGATAAAACTCATATATATTAAAAAAGTAGAATTAGTTATGTAACATCTGAACACAATTATGTTTCATTGCTAGTTAATTTTATAATAAATAAAATAAAATCAAATGTTACAAAATATATTGCAACATTCTAATATATCATAAGAAATAAATTTCTTATAGTATTAATAATAAATATTATTTATTTAGAAAATAAATGAGTAATAATAATTTTGATGGTTGTCTATTGGTTTGAGGAATGGTTACTATAGCCGGGGAGAGGTACTCGAAGAAGCTACCTGCAAACATGGCATTAGCTTTGTCAATAGATAAAGGGTATAAACGAAATATACTACCGTCGATGTAAAAGATTGCCAAGAACTCTTCTATGTTATGTAGTACCTGATATTATTATGGGTGACCAATAGGAATATAAAACCCGATGGCTGCTATACTTCTCTTAGAAGAGGGAGACCCCAAATATTTATTTTCCTCCATTATTTATCTGTTAGTAGTGGAGGATTTCATGAATTACGTCTCCATACAAAAAAAAGTTTAATATGAAACTAACAACACGTTTGAATACTCAGTGTTCTTCTTCAGGTTAACATCTGAATATGATATGAATATGAATATGAGCTTTAAGAAAATTTTAACCTGAAGAAGTACACTAGGTGTTCGAAACGCGTTGTTAGTAAATACCACACTATTACAGATTGCTTAAGTCACAAATTATCTATTAGTACTTTATGGAAGCCTAGAATACATCACTTCTTGACACATACGCACTTATACCAACAATTTGAAGAACAATTATAGTTTATGATTGTGCTTTAATGTTAGAAGCTAGTAATATAATTTATTTATCTTATATTCGATATTCCTATATTTACCATTGCAACTTATATCTCTTTTTCAACGTTATGCTCAATTCATATATGCATTTATGGGCTTTATATATATATATATGTATCTAAAACGATTTCACATAAACAACCACAATGATTTCAATGATCAAACCACAATGTGAAATGGAAAAACAAGACTAAGATCTTTCAACCGTAACAAGCGGTCTTCGTCAAAGTCAAAAACCCTGAAAAAAAAGTTGGGATTTTGACTCTGACGAAGACCTCTTCTTACGGTTGAAAGATCTTAGTCTTTTTTCCCATCTCATATTGTAGTTTGAGCATATATATATATATATATATATAAATGAAAAAAGACAACGAATAGAAGAAGCGAGAAAACTTACTGGGTCGATATTTCGAACTGAAGTTCGTCGTCAGGGAGAAGAAGGGAAGAAGAAGGGAAGAGGAAGAGGCACGTGCGTCCACTCGTACAAGCAGAGGGCTACTGGGGGCTCCAGGCGGCGGTCACCAGTTGTAGTATCTCGAGGCGCTGCAGGCTAATCCCCCGTGAACGACACCATTCCACCACGAGCGAACACGCGTACCGTATAAGTCGGAAAAAGGTAGAAAGGAGGACAGAAGTGGCGAAGAGGAAGAGGAGAAAGAGAGTGAGGGAAAAAAAAATATATATAAATAGCAATAAATTTAAAAAAAAAAAAAAAAAAAAAAAAAAATAAAATAAAATAAAATAAAATAAAAAAAAAAAAAAAAAATAAAAAAAAAAAACACACAACTTTAACGTTTGAGATTGAGGCCAGGTGGGGAGCGGGCATTAAGTAACCAAATGTGAGCCTCCTCAGAGGCTCTCAAAGTTAACCTTTTCTCATCTTTTGCAACTACTTTGAGAATTTGTACTCTCAAACTGTACTGAGAGAGTACAAATTCTCAAAGTAGTTGCAAAAGATGAGAAAAGGTTAACTTTGAGAGCCTCTGAGGAGGCTCACATTTGGTTACTTAATGCCCGCTCCCCACCTGGCCTCAATCTCAAACGTTAAAGTTGTGTGTTTTTTTTTTTTTTATTTTTTTTTTTTTTTTTTTTTTTTTATTTTATTTTATTTTATTTTATTTTATTTTTTTTTTTTTTTTTTTTTTAAATTTATTGCTATTTATATATATTTTTTTTTCCCTCACTCTCTTTCTCCTCTTCCTCTTCGCCACTTCTGTCCTCCTTTCTACCTTTTTCCGACTTATACGGTACGCGTGTTCGCTCGTGGTGGAATGGTGTCGTTCACGGGGGATTAGCCTGCAGCGCCTCGAGATACTACAACTGGTGACCGCCGCCTGGAGCCCCCAGTAGCCCTCTGCTTGTACGAGTGGACGCACGTGCCTCTTCCTCTTCCCTTCTTCTTCCCTTCTTCTCCCTGACGACGAACTTCAGTTCGAAATATCGACCCAGTAAGTTTTCTCGCTTCTTCTATTCGTTGTCTTTTTTCATTTATATATCTGTCCGGTTTGGACCGTTTTAATATTTTGATTTATATATATATATATATATATATATATATATATATATATATATATAACCAGTTAAATGAATGGTTTCACGAACTAAATACATTATATATATATACTGGTGATGATGACCCAGAAGGGACAGCAATAATTCAAAGTTTGTAAAGTAACCCTAATAAAAGGAAGAACATACACTCACAGATTTTAATTTTCCGTTTTAGCTGTCTTCAGGGGAGTAAAGAGAGAGAGAGATCAAACGCACGATACAGCGAGGAAAATTCGACTGTAAGAGTATGTTATTTTACTGGTGACTTTACAATCTTTGAACTATAATATATACATGTATTATAAACAATAAATGAAATATATTTTTGAAGTATTATATTTATAAAGGTATGTAGTAATTAGATAATTATAAAAATTAATTTTTGAAGAAAGCAAATTCGATATTATAATAAAGTTTCAGTTCGTTTGTTAATAAAATCAACTAAAATATATTTAAAATACCTTTTGTACTTGAGCAACATGAGGAAATTGAGATAAACACTAATTAATAACTTTAATGCAATACTTTAGTATTTTGTACAATGTAAAATACATGATTCATGTGAATATGGTCATAAGTGAAAGATGTAGTGATAGTGACTGGTCGGTTTATAGAAGCAAGTCTCCCACTAAAAGGAGAGTTGAATGGTGGTATAAGGCAGGTTGGCACAATGGCCCGGGACCTTCCTAATTACAGCTTTTCTTCCATCCTCCACCAAGCACTTGCACCTTAACACCTTAAGCCCTCTGTTTAACCACAATTATCTTTATTGCCATTTCTTCCCTGTGGTTTTCTTTCTCATTAATAGAAAACAAACAGAAAAATAAAAAATGGATTTATAAAAAGCATTTCTGATATTCTCTCTTTTCATGTTAACAATTGAGCTACACACATATTCTAATTTAAATAATATAATATTAATTATTTAATTATTAATAATGATTTAATAATAATAAAATAATAATTTAAGTATAATCCATTTTTAAAATGCGAATATATTTGAAAGATGAGTAAATTCAAATACATAATTACAATAAATAAATATCTTTGATTTGAGTTTTACTATATAAAAAATACAACATTCTTTATATACTTATTTGGAAAAAGAAATCTTGGTTAAATATCACTATTAGGATTTACTTTTTGTTCATAAGTCTGAAGGCCTAGGAGTTCATACGGACTCTTGCTCACTGCAGCCAACATTTTCATTGTTCTGCGCTTGGTAGTTACTATAACAACTTAGATTTTAGATCCTTTACTGGTCATAATAACTAATTTTAGAGAATGATCTCTCACTTCTGTTGGTTTTAGGTATGATTGGCCAAAAATCTCTAACGATTTAAAAGCAATGGCCTCGGACTCATATAAAATGAGACTTTAAATTACACAAAGCACGACATAGAAAAAGGAATAAAAAACATACTTACTGAATTCTTAATATTCTGAACTGTTGTTCGTTCTCTTCTAGTCTACTCCTGATGACGAACAACAGTTCGAAATATTGAGAATTCAGTAAGTATGCTTTTTGTTCCTTTTTCTATGTCGTGTTTGTGTAATTTAAATTTTTATAGTCCATGTGGAATATAATATAATTTCTATATTCAGTTTAGTCAAATAAAATGTGTTCAGAGTTTTTATCTCTTCAGACAATTTAGTCTGACGTTAAATTTAGCATATCAAAGTGGTATTTGAGAGAATAATGTCCAGTTAGAGATGCTACATATATTTTCAAATCGTTCCTATGTATATTTAGTATTTCCTTTGTAAATCTTAAGTCCTGTCAGAATGAACATTTTGGAGTGAATTAGACCAGGTTGCGATAATCACCTTCTATCTGCTTCCTTTTCCATTCATTATTTAATTTAAGCCTTAAGCAAGCTCGGGTTGGTTGTGCCAAAAGACTGTGTGCCACACAAGGTTTGCCCTGCTTCAGGCTTTGCCGATCAATCTGATACCTCAGTCTCTACTATCCCTATGAGTGTAAAATTATTTTTAATGGTCAGGTTTTGCATAGAAATCGAACGTTCCCACAATAATTTTGAATGGAAGGTCTGTTTTGATTTGAAGTCATGTCTATGGACCTTTTCGGGCATTCCATGAGCAAAGAAGAACAGATCGATGCTTTTTTAACGTGAGACCCTTTGGCCATATCTGGAAGCCAACTACAACCTTCCTAGAGGAGGAGTGCTTCGAGTCCCAGATGTACCCTAGGTGGACCTCGCGGAGGCAGGTCCCACGACACCACATCACACATAAAGACTACTAAAAGAAAAACACTAGGCCATTCGGCCAATAAGTCCAGGTACGTTTTTCCTTTTGCCGATGTAGTGCGCAAAGTTCAATAGATATTGACTGCTGAAAAGTCTTTTGTACATCTGATCTACATACCTCCCTGTCCCCATCTCCACCGCATATCTCTGTAGACCACAATCAGAGCATACTTCTCTAAGGTGTTCAATTGATTCGGGGCTTGTACCACAGGGACACATCAGATCATAAATTAGTCTGATATACATAGAAACGATTTGAAAATATATGTAGCATCTCTAACTGGACATTATTCTCTCAAATGCCACTTTGATATGCTAAATTTAACGTCAGACTTAACCGATGGAGCTACGTCCTAAAATCTCCATACCCTGTGAGGACCTGGCAAATCCAGTGGTTCATCCAACATCGGGGAAGAAACGGAATGTCCGTTTGACTGGAAGAGCTTGTTTGATTTTTTACCACTTGCCTCGGCCTTTCAGCCACACCATGGCAATTTTCGTAGATTGTAAAGCCTTCAGTGCAGTCTGGCAGTCTGATAAGATTTAGACGCTAGATTTTTATGGACACTGCTTTAGTATACGCTCCACATAACCATAAGTGGAATAACAACTCGAATAGTTAATTTTAAATCAAAGAGCTAATTATGAATGATGAATTTATCATAATGTGGATACCATAATGTAAATCACAACATGTGTGAAATATATATTATTAGATGATAATGCACACACATAACGTAATATGGAATTATTTTATTAATATTTAACAAAGTACATGTTCTAAATGTATTATTTAAAAGAAACTTAAATACAAGTATAATGTGAGGACAAGTGGAGTGCAAAAGAATTAACTTCTATTTAAAATTGTGTTATTAGCTGGAACGGAGGTGTAGTTGAATAAATTACCCTGAATTCCTATACCTGACATATGCTAATTCATTCATGAAAAATTAATGGATATTTATTTATAATAATATATATAAATCTCATTAACATTTCTTGTAAATTTTATCATAAAAAGTAGTAATAGAAAATGCATGTTACGTATTTTTTTTAATGTCTGGTTAAGCCTTCCAATATTTAATTTCAAAAAACTGAGTTTTGTGTTTAGGGAATAAATATATATTTTTTTTATCTAAAGATGATATCAGTTATTAAGAATGTAGTAACTAAAGTTTTAATTTTTTAGTAAAAACAGCAGAATCTGTTTTTTTTTAAAAAAATAAAACTCAATTCAATTTCATTATTGAGGTCTTTTCTTGTTCGTGTCTATAAAATAAGATGAACATTAAATATGATAGCAATTATTATTAAGAATGTAGTAAATAATATTTTAATGTTGTTGTAAAAACATCGGAATCTGTTTTTTTTTTAAAAAAATAGAAATCAATTCAATTTCACTGTTGAGGTTTTCTTTCTTTCGCCTCCGCGAAAAGAAAAATGAACATTTTGGAAGTGGTTAGTTTGTCAGTGGTTACTGCTATGAAATCAATCAAACAACATGTTCCAGTCATTTATATCAGAGTAAAATTATTCTTCATTCTTACCACTTTCCAAACTTTTACATAATTTTGCTTTATTTCTCATATAAATAAGGCAAATATACATTTGAGAAGTCAGCATCCAAGTGGCTAATCTCTCACCAGTAGAGTATAGTATAGCTGGTATATCATGAACTTCGTTCGATTGCATGCCCATTGAAAGGACATTTATTAGTCGAGTAAAGGTAGCTAAATCAACCTTCCTCCTACTGAACTTAATCATAATATATATTTGTTAAAAAATTTAAACTCCAGTTCAATTTCTTGAAACATTCAACAGCAAAGAACATGGACAGTTACTATATGAAAATATCAATTATAGTAAATGTTATGTTCTCTGATTTTATTTGCAACTTAAAAGTATTTATATGTATATAAATTTCAATATAGATAAAGATACATAGGTAAATTAAAAACACACACTTACAGTCTCTAAGTTTTTGTTTGAACCATTATCAGACGGTTTCTGCACAAGTACGCTTGGTTTACCTCTTTTACCTCTCCTGATGATGGTTCAACCCGAAATTAGAGACTGTAAGTGTGTGTTTTTAATTTATCTAAATTGAACTTTATTTATCCGTTTTGGATCGATTTTTTAACGTAAAAGTATATTTTTAAAACCTTATCCAGCTTTCTACATATTTTATCGAAATAATTAGTCATTATAGAACCATCTTTTACTTAATGGGTTATAAATAAAAAAGTGTAAATATTCAGTAACTTGAAGGCCTTTTGATTTTTAAGCGGTAATGTTTTGAAATCTATGTATGTTTGAAATATAACTGGTCTAAACCTTGCATTATTAAAGGTAACAAATGACAGTTATTAATTCTCGTGGACTGAGTACAAAGGTCAAAGGAGTAGATGAAGTTCTATCGTACGATGGGGCTGTGTGAACGCAGTGGTTGAGAAGGGTCTGTTGTTTAAATACGGGGGGATAAAGGACGACGGATTGATTGATACGTCAAGGACTAACCCTTTACAGAGGGATGAAACACGTAAAAAGGGTTATTGATAGAGCATGTCTGCTGGCTATCATCCATCAACCCTTTAGGACGTAAGAAATTCAAATATTCTGCCTAGGGGCAGATTTCACTCTTTTGTTTCCTTTCATTGACGTTAGCTTCATTTCATTGAGTATTTAACCATTACATTTTTATTCAACTTCTCTTAATAATAAAATATAAAAAAAACACAATTTCAATGAAGAATGTTGGAAGGCAATTTGAAATTAAGGCATACTATTAAACTCATTTGGAATCTGACCAACAGAGTGACGGTTAGATTTATCACGGGTCAATAAATATAATCCGCGGAGAATACGGTAAATGAGTTTAAAGAAAGGAAAAGGGTTGCTATCAATTTATCACAATCCTCTGGTGAGCCTCTGTAAACATGTCTGAGAAGCTTGTGATTTGAATACCTTGCTCCAAGAGCACAGGGGAATATAATGGAAAGTAAACACTGATTAATGATTTGTTATTCATGGTGAACAGGCCTCACCTCGTGGGAAATGTATCTGCTAACAGGCTAACACATTTACTAGTCATTATACTTCCTTCACCTAATACCTTTCAATTAAAAAAAAATGGCTTCATTATTTAAACATCAAACGATTTTTTCGTATAATTGTCTCACAGTCATAATTGCAAACAGTTAATAAACTGATTACAGAATAATGAAAACTTGTTTCTCATAGATGAACTGATATTTTCTTAGTTTCTTTTTAATTAATTGGAATCTTCAAAATGGACATGATTTGTTCATTCAAAAGTGCATTCAATCATTGATAAAATCAAGGTTGCCGAGTCAGGTGTATGATAACAGGTCGAATACTGAAGAGTTTCAAATGTTTCTCATGACTCTGACTTCTTCATGCAGGAGATGAACAACTTGTTTCACATTACAACGAATTGTATATTGAATGACTTTGAGGTGTATGTAATAAGGTAGTGTACCATTATTAAAGAACATTCAAAGTTTAATCTTGGTGATATGATGCGTTTGAACGTCGGGTGTGGAAATCAAGTGTAACTTGAAGAAGGCGTAAAATCATCGACCTTCAGCTCTTACCATGCCTGGTAATCGTTAAACGACTTGTTCTCTTATAAATTTGAATCAAGCAAAATCTAGGATTACTAATGTAGAATCAGACAGGTAATGTGGCACAGTCATAAAAAATAACTGTGCCATATGGACGAATAAACCACACTTTCCGCTCTAAGAAACGTACTAAAGGTGAAAGCCAATAAAAGAGAGTGTAAGAAAAAAACAAAGATATTGGAAAGAATACCATACGAAAAAAAAATTATGGTTATTTGACAGCTTCAGAATTCTGATGGTGAAAGCTACTTAGAAATTCTTTTACAATGAACAACTTTGAAGTAGAGGTGAGAACTCTTCTTTGAGAGACAAGATTGTCATTGTTTAGTTTCATTTACTCTCTACATGAAATATAAATTTCAATTCTCTACATAATATTAAATTTATATACACTATTTTTAACGAATATACGCGTTTCCAATTCCACTGCGTCCAATAAAATATGTCTGATAAATTAGTCTATCTCTCTCCCTCTCTCCTCACTTATTTTCTCTTACCTTATCTCTTCTCTCATTTTCTTTCATTGTGGTTTGGACACTGTTATTTCACGTGTTTATTGTGAAATCTTGTTTATATATATATGATGAAACCACAATATGAAATGGAAAAAGAAGACTAAAATCTTTCAACCATAACAAACGATCTTCGTCAAAATCAAAACCCCATTGATGACTCTGACAAAGACCGCTTGTTATAGTTGACAGATCTTAGTCTTGTTTTCCCATTTCATATTTTGATTTGATCATTGATTGTTATTTCACGTGTTTATGTGAAATCGTTTTATATATATATATTTCCACGTGTTTATGTGAAATTTATATATATATATATATATATATATATATATATATATGCGTGTGTGTATCATTTGTTATTAGTTAACGTTGACTAATTTTTATATATCCATTAATATGTGTCAAGTACAAGAATTGATAAGTTGTTGGACTGTATAAGTGACAATCCTAATCTAGAGCAGAAATCTGTAGTAATTACAGTGGACTTATTTATATCCGATGGTGTAAACTGATAAGGGCAGAGCGGGTCCTTCTTTTCGATGATATACAAATGGAGCAAGTTAGCACACTGCTCGACTTGACTAGAGTTAATGACCTGTAGCTACGGACAACGGCTTAAACCAGTTTCTCAGTGGAGATATTTTTTGACGCAACCAATTTTAAAAAAAAGCTACCATTTATCGTAGCTCATATGTAATAGCATGTTTAAAACAAATATGCACAATGAAAAAATACTTCTATATTTTCTTACATAACAACTAAAATAATATATATTTATCATATGATTTAATAGTTTTTGGCAAAAATTTTCATTAATATTGTTATTGATTTTATAGCAGATCTAAAAGTTGAAGGTAATTTAAGTTTATATCCGACAGTACCAATAAAATCTGAATCTAGCATAATTTGTGCTTACAAGTACAGATGTAGCGACAAATACCATAACCACTTTTTAAACAAAATATTATGAACACTGACAAGACTGTCTTTTTAATTATTTTAAGTTAAAAATAAAGTCAAAATATTTGTCCAACATCTATAACTTTCTGTCCACTTTAATGCTAGCAGAATGAAATATCAATTTTTGAAAATTATCAATCTGTTACCACTTTTTTAGAGAGCAGAAATTTCTATTTACATCAGTAAAGAATTCGTTAAAGAAACGGCTTAAGTATGATAACTGCTTAAACAATAAGTACATATTGAAACAATGAAGTTCTCAAATCAATAACTTAGAAACAAACGATAGGAGTGAAGTAAAATGTTATATATAAAAAAAATAGTCAAGTTCTGAAAAATATTCGAAGTTTTAACGTGAATAATCTTATGATACAATTGAAATTTTCAGGTGAATATTTATTCTTACAGAACTGGGCAAGCAGAAAACAGTGGCGTAATTGGTTTTCTCAATTTCTTTAGGAAGTTGTTAAAAATATAGTGTTAAAAATGAGCTGTTGCATACATTTTTAAACAAAGTGTTAATTTGGTAATTGCTTTCAATTGGAGTGGAGGGTGTAACAAAAACCAATTTGGCTATGTAAGTTAGGTAAAGATTCTGTTAACTCAATTTTATTCTCGCAGCACCATATTTAAAAACATTTTTATGTTCAGATAGTGTACAATGTAAATTTATGGTTGATATTTTTAGGTGGATGAGTACGTTGGTATTACTTGAAATGTTTGGCAGTGTATTGTTGTTGTTAACTACCCTTATCGGAAGCGTTACACTTCCGTCTCGCTGTGGGCACTAAAAGGGGGATATGCCGCTGATTTTACCTACCCTGTTATTAATCCTTACCCCATTTCGCCTCTCTATTGAGCAACTTATCCTACCAACTGTGTTGACCCCTTCAATTACAGTTACCGTCTACATCGACGTCCTTTTAAGTGGTCTCTTCCTTAACGTCTATGTTACTTAGTCTCTGATTGAATGGTTAAATATCAAGAATAATCAACAAAATCACATGTTTATTTCAAGTTTATTCCAATAATATAGGTTCAAATAACTAATTTTTTTTCTGAATCAATGATAAGTTAGCAAATTGCAAAAATGAAATTTGTTCATAATTTTATCATTTGCGGTATCACAAAAAAGCAATCATTGGCCTATGTGTGTTTTTTCGCGTGACGGCCACTGCAACCTAATCCTATCTAAACTCATTATAAGTAATAATTAATTAAATTACATGTAACAATTGATTGGGTAAATAACTAGATATCAATATTATTAAATATTAATTTTAATGTACCACTGCATACTATCAGTTTTAATGAAAATATAATAAAATATAAAGTAACTGTTGATTGTTTAGATGGTGTCTTCCTGGTGAATACCGTCATTCAATAACGAATGATACCTGGTAATATTTCCAATTTTACCAGGGAATAAGTTCTATAATCAGCAATCAGAATGAGGAAAAACATAGCTAATAATTTAGGTTTATTTTTATTAATGGTTAATTCACTTAAAATATGAATATTTCAATTTATGATCGAATATTATTATATTGAAAAGAAATTTATTTGTTATGGGTCATTAATGATTGCCTTTAAAATTTTACAAAAAAATTTAAAAAATGGTAAACATGATAAGCTTCAATATGGTAAGCTTTTTGTTTGTTTTCCAACGCTCACACATATAGGCTTTTATATGAAAGTGTGTCTTATTTATGATTTGGACACTTTTTAGTAACGGGTGCCAAAGTAACCAATTTTAAAATTACCTGGTTACTTCTACATTTACTACTACTTTCTGCATATATATATATTATATACACGAGTTCAGAATTCAAGAAGAGTGACACACAGAATAAAGAAACACACTTGCAAACTCAAATTTTCGGGCAATCAATCTTCAGGAGAAAAGAGTTAGGGAGATCAAGCACGTTGTAGACGCAGTGGCTAGTAACCGATCCGTCAACTGCCAGCGCTGCCCTCCGTACAGAGTAAAGAAACATTTACTAACTCAAGTTTTCGGAAATCCGTTTTCAGGAGAAAAAAGAGAGGGAAACCAAGCACGCCGGAGACTCAGTTGAATGGGATGGGTTACCAGCTGTTGCTTCTCAGGTGTGATTAAGCTTATATTGAACATTTTTGTATATTAAATTAAACAGATGCATAAACTGAATAAAATTATACACAAATGCAGTATATATTTATTGAAGCCATTAAACAGTCAGCACATTTCCTTTATATTTCTTAAAAAAGTTTGATTAACTTTAGTGTTAATGGAACACAATTTTAAATATCAGCTGCACCATAAATTGATAACTACTGTGGTATTCAGAAGGCTGTCATCATTTCTAAATGGCATCTCAACTTTCTTGTTTTCGTAAATTGATCCTTATCACACCGTTGAAAGAATGTATTCAAATACGAGAGACCGTTAATTTTATATCATATCCCGTTATTATTTCATATGTAATCAATTATAAGAAGATTCCACAGCATTATAAATTTAATATAATTTAAAAAAAATATAATTTTAACACAGCCATTACATTTGTGCATTGCTATATTAAAAAAAATATATCAAATTCTAAAAAACTTAAAATAATGCATTTAAGTTTTTTATTAAACAACTCATCCAGCAGGCAGAAATTCCTTTTTTATTACCAAGTTGAGATTAATTCAGTCTAAAAGAGGAAATTGACTGGAAAGCAAAATTAAGGCGCAGATTAAGTGGATTGCAGAATGTATATCCTCTTTTAATCAGGTCTGGTTACGCGCTGACCAAGTCACTCAGGAACTTACATAAATTCTTATAAAACTTTACAAACTTCAATTCAATTAAGTTTCTGAAGAACAGAAAAAAATATTTCAATCATTTTAAACATGATTTGGATAAAGTATAGATGTTCACACTTTTATTTTGTCAAATGTTTGGATGATGTTTTCTAAAAAAAATTATTATATTACTATATACATATATATAATAGCATTTATACATATAACTAGTCATATATATATATATATATATTTGTGTATTTTGGGAGCAGGTCTGCTCCCAAAATACACAAATGTTCGTACTTATGAAGGTCTGCTCCCAAAATACACAAATGTTCGTACTTATGACCCAGCAGTCCGAGAAGAGAAAATTACTATTCAATACAGTTAAAATTGGCATAATTTTTAATAATATATATATATATATATTATATATAAAAAGATTTCACATAAACACGTGAAACAACAATCAACGGTCTCTTCAAACTTGATACTTTCGTCACGAGGGCAATAGCCTCTTCAAAGAGGGTTGACAGCTAGCGGATAGTTTTTTACTTTTTCTTACTGTACTCCTTTGTTTCCCCAAACATCCCTTTCTGGACATTGGTCCTTTCCTGTGCTTTCACCCTTTTAAAATACCATTCTTCCCTCCCACTCTTCTCAACTCCTCACCAGATGTTTTCTGCATCTAGTGTTCAGTTGGGTTTTTGACTCTGACGAAGACCGCTTGTTACGGTTGAAAGATCTTAGTCTTGTTTTCCCATTTCTTATTGTGGTTTGATCATTGATATATTATATATATATTGATTAATAAATAATATGTGTGAAGTTTAAAACATTTCAATTAATCTATTTTGATTTTCAAACTGCCATTTGTTTAATAAGTTTAGTATTTTAAACTTAATATTGTGTTCCAGGAGATATACTCGTATTTTGAACAGGCATTCCGAGAGTAATGGTAACTAATTAACAATCATTCTAAAAACTAATGAAAATTTATTTATAGTTAATAACTGAATTAAATAATAATAATACACTCCTAGGCATTTAATTTTGTGTACATTACATTATGTTGAATGGTATGTCATTTTGTAGCAAAGAATAGTCCAGAACATGGATTTCAGTGAAACTTACCAGTGTTACTGAAACAGGCAATGACCAAATTACTGGACAGACGTATTATTAAAATATGTGCAATTATGAGAATAAAGTCTAGACATCAGGGACTGGTTACTGGTGACCATATCAAAGTTTCCTAATTACATATATATCTGTAATTTGCAATTATACATTTAGTCGTGCCTTCTCATAAATTTATTACAGACTGTTATATTTTCGGAATTATTTACGAATTTCATTTCTTCATTCTCATACTAATTATTTTCATCGGATAATAATAGTATTGAAATGAGTCCTGGTTAATTTTGTTAAAACTGCTCTCATTGGATGTGCATAACACTAACTGCCTGCTCATTAAGAGTGCATAACGCTAACTGCCTGCTCGTTTATAGTGCATAAAACTAACTGCCTGCTCATTAAGAGTGCATAATGCTCACTGCCTACTCATTAAGGGTGCATAACGATAACTGCCTACTCATTAAGAGTACATAACACTAACTGCTTGCTCATTAAGAGTGCATAATTCTAACTGCCTAATCATTAAGAGTGCATAATGCTAACTGCCTACTCATTAAGAGTGCATAATGCTAACTGCCCACTCATTAAGAGTGTATAACTGGAACTACCTACTCATTAAGAGTGCATAATGCTAACTGCCTACTCATTAAGGGTGCATAACGCTAACTGCCTACTCATATAAGAGTGCTATAATGCTAACTGCCTACTCATTAATTTTCATAACGATAACTGCCTACTCATTAAGAGTACGTAACACTAACTGCTTGCTCATTAAGAGTGCATAATTCTAACTGCCTACTCATTAAGAGTGCATAATGCTAACTGCCTACTCATTAAGGGTGCATAACGCTAACTGCCTGCTCATTAAGAGTGCATAATGCTCACTGCCTACTCATTAAGGGTGCATAACGATAACTGCCTACTCATTAAGAGTACATAACACTAACTGCTTGCTCATTAAGAGTGCATAATTCTAACTGCCCACTCATTAAGAGTGCATAATGCTAACTGCCCACTCATTAAGAGTGTATAACTGGAACTACCTACTCATTAAGAGTGCATAATGCTAACTGCCTACTCATTAAGGGTGCATAACGCTAACTGCCTACTCATTAAGAGTGCATAATGCTAACTGCCTACTCATTGAGGGTGTATAACTGGAACTACCTACTTATTAAGGGTGCATAACTGAAACTACCTATTCATTAAGGGTGCATAGAGTAACTGCATACTTATTAAGGGTGCATAACTGAAACTACCTATTCATTAAGGGTGCATAGAGTAACTGCATACTTAACACTAACTGTCTACGCATTAAGGGTGTATAACACTAACTGTCTACCATTAAGGCATAACACTAACTGCATAACTATTGCGGGTGGATAAAGCTGGACTATCCATTATAGTGTGCTAACGAGAACAGTCTAACCATATGAGTGTATAACGCTAATTGGCTACTAATTAAGGGTGAATCACGCTAACCTGCCCACTCATTAAGGGTGTACAATGCATTTGCCTAACTATTATGAGTGGATAACGCTGTATACCTAAAACTGTTCAGAAGATCATAAAAAATATATTAAATTTTGGTTTCACAACTGCTGATGTTTATTTAATATTTGAAAAAACATGCGAATGTAAAACATTTTCATAATTTAATTAACACTATTTAAAGAAATTAACATAAGTTGAAATAAAATTAAAACAAAATAAATAAAATAAAATAAGACAGTTTCTAGGATGCAAATAATAAAAGATTAATCCTTTAGACAACACCTACCTCAAGTTAAGAAAAAGATCTCATTAGCATTCAGAATAATTCTGATCACGTTAGCGTCCCTGTAATTTATTGTATGCGATAAACATTAGAACAAGCTTGCATCATTAATCGAGAATTCTTTCCTCCAAATTATGTATTTGGGGCGTAGTTTTTTTTTCTAACTAACAGCTTTCAATAGATTAAAAGACATTATAATTCGATTTTTGGCATTAACTTTTTACTGGAATTACTGAAATAAAGTTTGCCAATTTAGTAAATATTCATGATAAAAAAAGGAAAAAAACCTGACATGAGACATTTTACTACACTTGATAAGAAAAAAAGTATACTTTTAAAAAATTCATGAATAATGTTATAATAATAATACTAAATTTAAAGCTAACCGATTCATCCTACGTTCTTCTAAAAGCTTGCAGAAAAACTCTGGTGATCTAGTCGTTTCTTGTTAACATTTCAACCCAATTGGGATTTAATTGTTAAAATATTGCACGCTATAATTAACCTAACCTTAAGTTGTATATTTATAATAGTAGATTGCATATATTTATGTATTCCATTAGAATGGTCTAATTATGATCCCAGGATTTAGAACATTTTCAACAGTATAAATTGTCTTGATTTGAAAGTTATGAACAGTTATAGGAGTATGATAGATTAAGATTATAACATTTAGTTCACTGACTTCATTTAAATACACCCACTTAAACTAAAAAAAACAGATATTTAAACAATTTAGCTTAGCATTATGATTTTGGTATATCATTTGTCTAATAAATTAGGGGTACATGGAGCCGGGTTGATTAAACTAAAGGAGCTCGAACCCTACAGTAGGAAGAATGTATTTTCCAAGTGCGATATCAGTTTAAATACCCCTCCGATAGCAGTACACAAGGTCCTCTAAAGCAGTTAAGGTTTGATAGTGTTGGCTAGGTTAGGTTAGGTTGCAGTGTCAGTCCCACAACGAACATACATAAACTATTAATTGGCCCTTTGTCATATGACAAAATTAACATTCTACTACATTAGAAGTACTAAATTTTGCCTAACTTAAGCGTATTTATAGTTTATATGCACTTAATCTAAATGTGAGTAATGCTACAACCAAAAAGGAAACAAAACAGTCCAATCTCCAGGAAAGAGAGAAGGTAGAAGATTCTTTTCGTGCATATTTTTAGTTTATTTCGGTAGGCAACATTGTTTATATATATATTTAAATCACTGTGATTTGCTTGAGTCATTAAATTCAATTCACTCAATTGAATGTTGTTTAATGCAATTTAGTGTATTTTTATTTATATGTTAGCATTGACATATGAAAGGAAGTATTGTCATCTATCAACTGTTCTTATTGATATGTTGGTTACACTTATTATACGTACAAGTGGTTTTATCTGTCAAATGAAATCACTGTACGCAATTAAGAGAATCTGTAAATGGTATATCTATAGTAAGACAAGAAGAAAATTTCCTTAATTTAATTGTATTTTTATATCTTGGTTTGTAACTTTGTTTAAACGCAAATTTAAATTTGATTTTAGCATACATAATAAATTAAAAGACGTTTAATAATGAGTCATAATTTGTGCCTATTTATTATTATATATATTGAAAGCATACAGGATATATGACACAATATATATAGCTTTATTATTATCATTAATTATACATTAATTTGTATAGCGAATTTTTATTTTTTAAAGAATGTTTAGAAATAATATTGAACACAATAAATCTTGATAGGTTGCAGATGAGGATTAAAATAAAAAAGTCAAAGAGATGGAGTAGGTAGGAAGAGGTGAACGTTAGGTAGGCAGGAATGGTTACGGGAACAGGAGTTACAAAAAATAGATGACTTATGAGCGCCAACTGTAACAATTTTTTTTTTAATGGTATAATGTAATCTCTACAATCTTCGTCTAAGATAAATTTTACATAAAAAAGAATGAATCATACTTATATTTCATTTTACTAGAGGAACAGTATCATATATCAAGTAAGGTAAAAGTAATGTTTTGCTTTGTATTCTAGAAAAAAAAAAAATTAGTTGAATATTTTAAGTTGAGAAATATAATTTGAATGAATGCTATTGCTTTTAGACATTGCTTGAGTCAGTATTCGTCGACCAGAATAACAAATTCTTGTAGGCAATTAGTATTCACATTTTTTTCATTATGAATTTCAATTAGTTTCTCCTTCCTTGAGGATTAGAAAGTCAATTAATCGGAGCATATCTGAAGAAAAAATAATCCCTACAAAGAAATATCCCCAAGGACTTAAAGAAAATCAGACCCTAACTGTTGTTAGAAGATTAAAAATTAGCATTCATAAATCATGTATATTATTTACTAAAATAATTAAAAATTAACATTTTGGAACCAAGAAATTAACATATTTACTAAAAGCTTATGAAAAAAAAAATTAAGTTTATGATTTTTGTTTATAAATTTTTGTAAGGTATCCCATATACTTCAATTGTTTTTTTTTTAGATTTTCTAAATTTTTTTATTCGTTGATTGATTTATTCATAGTTAAATTTTAAATCCATTTATCTAAATCAAAGAAATTGCTGCAGTATTCAGACAAAAACTTCAATTCTTTGAAATAGACTGCTTTCTAGACTTCTTCCAATGACCAATAAAAATGTCCTTCAACTGAAATAAGGAGCTGAGTCATTCTTGTCCAACAGTAAACTTAAAAACGTCGTTTTAAGGTCTTTACTTTCAATGTTTACAGAAGTCTTCTTATATATATATATATATATATTTGTGTGTATAAATAGGTAGCAGATCTTTTTAACATGTATAATTAAAGTAAAACACAGTCTCGGCATTAACAACTTCAGAATGATAGATTCGATACTATGAACAAACTTCCTACTAATAGGTTCCACCTTGAAAAGGAGTTGACCAAGCGAAATGTCAGATAAAATTAATAAAATATATTGATTATTATTACGAGTATTATATATATAAGTGTACGGTGGCAGCAAACCCTCTCTCAAACGCATTGCGTTAAAGTTAGCAGCACCTTCAGCATTGATAACATGTTTGCTAATGTTTATAGTCTTCTAACTAGTTTATAGTGAGTCGTAAATCTTTTCCAAAGAATTTTAGGGAGAGACATAAATATGTAGGTGATGAGGTGAAACACTAAACTAGACTACTCTTCTATTTAAAACACTATAATGACAGTAGAACTAACGCTATTAAAACACTATAACTACAGTTATAACTGACGTACATAAAACTAAAACAAGAAGCCTGTGGTTAACGTTCGCTGTCATATAATTTTCAGTTTCAGAAGAAGAGATAGGGACACCAAGCGCACTTGCGAAGAGACAGTTGGAGACAAACAGTGTCATATGCGTGCTCAGTTGAAGAGAAGTAAGAAAAATAAACTGAGGTTACGTTAAGGAAGTGGGTTACTTGCCGTTGCGACTATAATGTGCTCTGTCTCCTATTCTCTTGTCTCCTGAAGACGGATTTCCCGAAAATTTGAGTTTGTAAGTGTGTTTCTTTACTCTGTGTTACTCTTTTTTGATCTGGAACTCGTATTGTGTCCAGTTTGGATCGCAATTCCGATTTCAAAGTTTTATATATATGTATACCATATCAATCTATCTAAGGAAACAAATATTTATATCATATTATTATACAAATTCGTCGTACTTCGTGAATTGTTGTTGTAATCCTGATGGTTTTGCACGTTGTGCATCTTGAAGTAGGACTAAGCATCCTCAGGATTCTTTGACTATGAAAAGTTCTACTTGAAGATGCACAACGCGTAAAACCGGTCGGCATCTACAACAACGATTGATGAGGAAAGACGGATTTTTACAATAATATTATGTTTTTCAGCAATATACATTATGTTAGTACTAGCAATATGCATCTAAATAATTATCAGTTGCAGTTAATTTATATATCTTACACTCCAACCGCCATAGTCATGTTAAATACACCAGCAATATATATTTATAGAGTTCAAAGATGGGTTTCTTGAGGATTTTCGTCTAAATGCTTTTAGACTTTGGTTTAGATTTTAGACCCAAAATCCTCAAGAAACCCATCTTTGAACTTTAAAAATCAGTGGAACTTTGTTATTAATTATATTAATTATTTTTTTTAATTATATATATATATACCGCCCAGTCTTCTGGACGGTAGATTGGCTCCTGGGCTTAACCTCAATCGTTGATTGTTTTTTTTTGTTTTTTTTTTCTATAAGTTGTTATCAGCTTTTAATTTTATTTTAGTTAAATGTTTTCATTCTTTTAATTTTTATTTATCTTTTATCTCTTTATCTTCCTTGTCTACCTTTCCTCCGAAAGTTGGCTACACTGTTTGAGTGCTTCAATTCGAACGCCAAGCCAGTCGTTATCAGCATTTGGAATGATTCACATCTATTCCTGAAGATGAGAACATCGAAATATAGTAGTGAGTTCAGTGATTTCTTTTCTATGTGTTCTTTTGAAAATTCTAGTTTATATATATATAATATATATATATATATATATATGTATGTGTGTGCGTGTGTGTGTGTGTGTGTGTGTGTGAGTATAGTTAAATGCAAATAAACAAACAAGAAAAATTAAAAACATACACTTACGATCTCTAACTTCTGATTTAAAACGTTCTCAGGAGAAATAAGTGAGGGAAACCACGCGCACTGGTGCAGAGACTGTTGGAGACCAAGAATGTTGCCGAATATGCGCCCGCGTTTCATAAAAAAAGTGAATATATATATTAATTGGGCAGCTCACAATATGAACAATACAATCAGATACCAGTAATTTCATTTTGTAGTTAGTTCGCTGCGCACTAAAGCCGTTTTTGATATCATTATTCGTTTTGATATATAAAGAAATGTTTTAATCAATTGCCCAAAAGTATTGTATTAGCAAATGATAATTCACTGTTATCAAAAAAAGTTTCTTGATGTTATTAATATTATGCAATACAAAGTCAGGGTACTGTAAAAATTGGAAACATACATGAACTTTGTTAGAAAAAGATAGTATATTGTTTAATCAATAATACAAATGCGAAATAACGTAATAAAATTGTACCAATATGGCTTGTAATAGAAATTTATTTTTTAGGCGATGAAATAAATATTAAGCAAGACTTTTCTCATTAAGTTGTAGTAAGTTTTGCTCTGTTAAAATAATTAAAAAAAAATAAATGATATAAGAAAATTAGTTTGTATAAGTTTTTTTTTTAATTATTGTCTCGTTGTCGTGAGTTAATTAGATTGGCTGGGAAAGACGTTTAGTTGTACACCCAGAGCAGTTTATCACCATCATTGATTTCATCTAAGCATTGGATGTTAACTACTTGTTGCGTTTTATGCCAGAAAAATGTGCCTGGATAATTCTATATGACGCAGGTCTGGCTGTATAATATTAAACGTCGATGATTGTATAGATATTTCTTGGTTGCTTAGTAATTTATGGTAGGGCGGTGAATCTCATTATTTGATGGGGTGATTAAGAGCAATAATCTCTATTAATGTATAAAATTGTATGCGGTGCGTGGATGTGGGAAGTGGGGCGGGTCAAACCGGTTTTGCCGAGCAGCCCATTCACTGCTTCACTTCATTAAAAAGTAGCCTGCTAGTGGACAACCTCCAACCAACTCGGCGTTTCACTCAAATCTTTACAACTTTCACTAAAAACAAACTGACCACTAGTCTTACAATTTCTTTTTTTTTTTTAAACATTTCCAATTTAATATTACAATAATATGGTGATGGACACCATAAGAGTTTCATTTACCTCATAATAAATATAAATTAATTAAATTCTTCAAAACGAAAAGATGATTTCTTGCCTACAATTTTGGCAAAATATTATCTACTAGAATAACAATAAATTAATGATAACCAATATTAAATATTATCACTTTATATATCATAAATTCACTAGAATGAATCAAATAATGAAGATAGCATTATCATACAATTAATTGATTAAATAATAATAATTTAAATAAAATCCGAATATAAGGAAGCCTAAAAGTTTTTCTTTTTCCTCACCAGGAACACTGATAGTAAAAAAGATGTCAGTTTAATTGTAAGGTAATATTTACCAAAGCAGAACCCTTCAATTTATCTCAGTTTAGTAAATTTGAATCAAGTTTCATTTTTATCTTTTATGTATGTCCTTTTGTTTAATATACGTTGCAACTTAATCAGAGAATTTAAATAGAAATTTATTTAATTATTAAAAAATAAAAATGTTTTATTTAACAGTTTTCTATCTTTTGAACCTGAAGAAGATTTTCTTCACAAATTGTACCCCATATATATATTTATTTAATGCCAACTAAAAACCGAGAACCACAGCGAGTTTAGTTAAATTGAGCGGACAAACTGATATGAAATCCATATAACCTTTTTTTTTTTTAAATTAAAGTACCTCTTTAAAAAAAAGTTCAATATTAGTGTCAACCATAAAATTTTGTCTGAGTTCTAGCAGGAACATAAGATTAAATTTTATCACTGTAGCACTTCTGGCTTTTGAGATATCCTACTCGTACACACATACATACATATTCACTCACACGCACAACAATACACATGCACACACATACACACACACACACACACACACACAACATATGGAGATTTATGAAACTTATTTGATTGACTTAGAAAACCTAAAAATCCGTTATTGCTTTGAAAATTTGATATTACGGTTTTAACCCAGCCTTATTGTTATCACACCATTGTAAACTAATGTAACAAATATATAAAATTAACACTTTGTTTGAGTGGTTTTTAAAGTAAAAGTTGTCAGATGTTGATACCTTCTTTTATTTGATGTAACTATATTCATCGAAAATAGTCCATTAGAACTAGTTAATGTTGATATTTATTTTGTGTGTGCTTGAGAATTCCTTATTAAACCACATTCAGAAAGCATTGTTCATAAATTGGTCTGTTGAAATCTATGTTCAATCCAGGAAGTAATTTGTTGAATTTGATTTAACATCTTAATTCCGGAAAGTTTTCATTAAGAAACCTATTATATCACAACTTGTTTAGAACTTATAATTAATTATCAAAATAATTTATTATTATGAATATTTTAATATATTAATATTCAGATCATAGTCGGAACTGTTTTATAAAAAAAACATCTAATTGTGGCAATTTTATTCTTTTTATCCGTGATATCAGTTTAAGATTATAAAAACTAGTCATTAATTATTTTCTATGAAATGATTTTTGCTGACAATCTAAACTTGAAAAAGACAAAAAAAAATTGTCAATAACTAATGGAGAAGACAAAAAGACTAACCTTACGCTGTTCGCAATCTGTAACATATTTCCAACAGAGATGAAAAAGGTATTCAGTATGATATTCAGGATGAAAATATGTCAATTAAACAAGTTGGTTATAGCAGATCAATGAACAATTTTATGACTTTTTTTTATGATTTGTAATATTTATTATAACACAAAAATGACAAATTCATTTCTTTAAATCAACTTAATCAATCATTTTATGTATAAGCATGCTCATATTATTCTTATTTTCTAAAGAAAAAGAAAACAAAAAGAATATTTGTGTAATAAAATTTTTTAATAGCATAAAAAATAAAAACACCTCTAGAACTGAATCCATTTTGCAGTATTTAAAATGTTTAAAAAAAAACAGACTTTTAATTTCTGTTATATTAAAAAAAAAAATTTCAATAAATATAACAAATAATTCTTTTTCCAACTTTTAAATAGCAAACATTAAAAAAAAAATTTTGTGTCAATACTGTTTAATTGCATTTAAATTAGAAGGGTAACTGCAGCAAAAAAAAAAAGTTTTCGTTATATAAAACAAAGTGGAAATTGGAATTTCTGATTTCACTTGGTTATCCTGTTTCAGAAATTCAAGAATATAATTAGAGAAGAAAACAAAATTTGGGTATGTAGGATTAGAAGAGAAGAGGCGGCAATTTGCACATGATTGCTTATCCAGCCATCTCGTTTATTATGCCTTGGTAATTTAATTTTTGATTAGACTAGAGCAAAAGCTCTCTCGATTCAGAAAGACGCAGATACTGTTTCATTCAGTCCATACTTGCTTTAACTTCCATTGTAATTATCCAGGAAGCCTAAATCACTCCTACCCTGTATAATGACTCCCTTTCAAAGAACAAAACAAACCTGTATTACTCCAATTATGTATTCCAAAACAAATTTCTATTATTCATTACAACACGAAAATTACAAATTCATTTCTTTAAATCAAACCTAATTTTGAATATTATGCAATTCCAGATAGTACTTTCTTAACAAAAAAAAAAAAAAAAAAAAAAAAATGAAATTATATATATGAAAGAATTTAGAATACTTCATTAAATGATTTTTTTTTTTGAAAGAACTATACCAACATTAACGAGAAAAAATACCAATACTTTAAAATATATAAAATTATCTGTCTGCTTGTTATGGAATTCTCAAACGGCAATTATGAAAATATGTATGTTTCTTTTAAACCTTAGAAAGGATTTAAAGATGAGATTTTCATTGTTGGTCAAAGGGTAGTTGTAACAGTTATAAAATTACACTTTCTCAGTTGATTTTTTATATTTTTGTATTCACTGTTGAGTTAATAGATGTATTTCAACAAAAATTTGATTAAATAATAGATATTTGTATTGATTTTATCTTCTAAATCAGGGGTGCTCAATACGTCGATCGCGATCTACCAGTCGATCACGAGGCCAATAGTGGTAGATCGCATACAACTTGGAAAAAAAAGTTCCAGGATGACAGTCAGCCTATCATCCACTACATCAGTTGTACAGGGAAGCCAATGAGAGGTCAACAACATGGCCAATATTGTGGCTCATGCTGTAATGCAAGGTAAACATCTTCAATAAATTTTAAAATAACATACGCTTTCATGGGTCGGTAGATCATTTTAACTTGGTCATTTTATAAGTAGTTCGCATACTGAAAAAGTGTGAGCACCCCTGTTCTAAATAATCAAAAGTTAAAGTTATAATGTTTAAAAGATGAGTTTCAGAAACGAAAATCATTTGGAAAACTTTCTTCGAAGGCTATTAAGAAAAAAAAACAGGACATTTAAAATAAAACTCTGAAGACAGAAAAATGAGTCCAGCAATTAATAATGTCAGATATCAAGTATTAATTAATCAAAAAGAGTTTGAGAACCTGTTCATGGTAGTTTAGCTAAAGAAAAACTACTAATCTACTGAAGCAGTGTAGAGAAAATAAAAGGACAAGATACTTTACTTAAAGCCCATCGTGGAAGTATTCTGTGTGTAAGGCTTGATTAATTTAATATTACAAGTTAATATACTTATCTTACGAAGTGAAACCAGGTACAACAATCCGTTCATTAATAGGAAAAAATCTTACAACACTGCTTTTTCTTACACTTTCTTTAAATTCTTTATCTACTATATGTCATTGGGAATAGTACCATTACTCAGCTTCCTTAATATATATATATATACTTATAAAAAAAACTGTGATGCATAGAAAGAAACATAACACAGACTCCCTTTCCAATATTTCGAAATATTGAAAAGTGAGTCTTTGTTATGTTTCTTTCTATATGTGACAGTTTATTTTAAGTTAATCTATCCTGTAGGACCGCTTTCGTTTATCAGGTATATATATATATATATATAATAAAATTGCACATAAATACGTGAAATAACAATCAATGATCAAAGCACAATATGAAATAATGTGGTTTGATTGAGTTGGGTTTTGACTCTGACAAAGGGCGCTTGTTACGGTTGATATATATACAGTTCAATCAATGATCAAACCACAATATGAAAATGGGAAAACAATACTAAGATCTTTCAACCGTAACAAACCCAACTAAAACAAATTTTTTTTTTACTTTTTTTTTGGACAGTTTTTGACTCTGACGAAGACTGCTTGATACGGTTGAAAGATCTTAGTCTTGTTTTCCCATTTTCATATTGTGGTTTGATCATTGATTGTTATTTCACGTGTTTATGTGAAATCTTTTTATATAAATTTTAATATTTCATAATAAAAGTTTAAAATAAAAATCAACGTCTAAATCACAGTAAAAAATCAGAAAAATGACTGATCTTTCTGAATTCTCACTGAAGTTTAGACATATATATATATATATATATAATTATATATATATATATATATTATATATATATATATATATATATATTTATACATACATATAGATTTTGAAATACATTTTTAAAAATAACACCAAACAGACACCTGTTTCTTAAAAGGCGTCTCATTTTTTTTTAAATACCACTCTCATTACTCGTTATCACTGTATAGCATATTTCTCATAGGTGACATGTTTCAAATCCGCAGGGCATGAATTTACTTTTTGGGAGGATTTGTTTCATTTATATAGGAAAAAAAATGCTTATATAAACAAAAAAAAAATGTCCCAAGAAGTTATTAATGTCGTGAAGATGAATGGAAATTATTTGAAACAAGTCAAATAAGAGATATATGCGTGTAGACAAAGTAACAGGTAAGATGAACAGATTTAGAACAGATTAGATGTTTATTGAGAAATTGGTATCAGCTAAGTTTGGTGTTTTCTTCAATAATTTATATATATACCTCTGGTCGTGGTGTTGGACTTCAGTTATTGCTCTACCTTCCTGAGGAAAACCTTATGCTGACGACAACGATTGTCAAAATATTGAATTGCATTATGTCTGTGTCTATTTTTATGTTGATTTCGTTAATGTATATATATATATATATATATATATATATATATTTTGTCAATTTTTATAGTAGTCTTTCCTGTATTCAAACATTATTAAAAATAATACCATATTTGTCCCTTTTCCTTCATAAAAGAAGCAAGTTTCTGCTTCTTATATATATATATATAAGAAGCAAGTTTCTGCTTCTTATATATATATATATATTATATATATATATATATATAATATATATATCCATATAATTGGTGGTATCACCGCATAAGACAAATCTTTTTTTTTTTGCAAAGGTGACACATTCAAGATTCCTACACAATTTATGTAGTGCTTAAAATCAGAATGGAAATGTAATATTAAAATTAAATAAATATATAAATATTTTTCATTTTATTTACTAGTTAATTAAAACATGTATAAATATTTCTCTTTAATTGACACCATTAAATGTGGATATATGATTATTTAGAACTGGTACACAAAATAAACAATTTTATCTAATAGTACAGCAAAAATTTATCAAAATTATTGGAATTCATCAAAATAATTAACTTTTTAAATATTTCGATAAAGCGGAACATTTTCAGTTGAATTTTCTAGTATAAAATATTTATGACGAAAAAAACAAATAAGGATGAAATGAAAAAAAAATGAATTTTAAATCACTGGACAGTATATTTTAAAAAACAGCATATGTATAATGTATGCGTAACTTTAGTGCTGCCCAGGAAGATAACGAAAGGAGGCCATGATTTACCAAATCATATCAGCATCTAGCTTTGTGTTCATTTCGTTATAATTTATATGTATATAGTGGTTCCCAAAAGTTACTTTGCATGTGCATTTGGTCTCTCTCTTTTTTCTTATGTTGACTGTTGAACCAAAAATGAGGACAATATGTATATTAGTTTCATTATTTCCATATAAATAAAATAAATATTTTCACCAAAATGGTTATAATAAATTAATTTTGCAATAAATAAAATTCATATTGCTTACACTATTATAATTTACATATTATGATATTATAATAAAATAAAAACAAACATGCGTATTATTAATTGTTATATACAATTTTCTATAAATTGATCTATTTATTGTCGTTGTTTAATGCTTTAATTTATCAGTGTTTTGAAATAATAATAAAGTTGTGTTATTCTTTTTAGTTAAAATAAGTGAAAAAAGATTTTTTTAAATTATATTTAAAAAACTACAATATGTGCAATAATATTAGAATGTCATTAAATAATTTAGGTACAGTTAACTGACATGAAGTTTTGAAATGTTTTTCATTTAGAATGGTGAATAATAAAGGTGTAGTTTTCGAATAATGGTTTCAGTTTTAATATGGTTTATATTAAACTAATACATACATATGCATGTCATATAATAATACTTTGAAAAAATGAAGAAACAAGAATGAAAAACAAATACTAGGACTTACAATTCAATATTTCGACCATTTAAAAGGGTCAAAAGTAAATGGAAAGGCCAGAAGACGAAAGCCAACTGAACAGCTTCACAGCTGTTACACTTGGCTGCAAATATATATTTATATAGGAAAACTACTAAAAATTAGCAAATTGTATTGAATTGTCAGTTAAAAAATTAATATATAAAATGCAAGTATTGATAAAACTCATATAAGGATATAACTCTTATAACCCTTTTAATTAACATTTAAATAAGGTGAAAGAAATGTTAAGGGTTATGTTCTAACAACAGGGCAATACTACATATAATATATAAAATACATATTTCTTTCTACAATATAATTTATTTTAGTAATGTAGATTTGAAATTGTTTTTATTTTTTTAATTTCATAAATATTATTTTATTAAAACTATTTTCTAAAATTCCAGCTTCCGTGTTCAAAATTGCACTAATATGCAAGAAAGTTTTTGGTTTTAAATTGAATGTAGGCATATTTCATTCCATTGTTGCGTAAAATATTTGAAGTTAATGATAATATTTATGTAGAATAAGTAGAACTTATTTATTTGCGAGAAATGAAGGAATTAGATTTTAGTAGGAAAGGGATGGATGTTTAAAAGAGTAGGTGTTGTAAGAGATGATGCGAAGAGGATGGGTGGAGGCCAAGGAATGGTCTCAAGTGCGTGACCGGGCGGTAGGGAAGACTAATCACTCTCATTACCAGGAATTACCCGGTGTTGGCCTGGAAGACTGCCGGCAGGGAGTGGCCCGGCTAATCGGCCAATTTGGCCACGCTGTCTAGATAATCAGAACCCATCCACTACAATTTTACATTATAAATCCTTGATTCTTTAATTCGTCTGACCTTTCCCTCCATGCTCTCGTTTCAAACATCTCAAACCCCTCTGCTTCTCCAAATATATTTATTCACTAACCACTAATAACATTTACTGTCACGCTTCCTTCAATCTACAGGATATGAGGCGACTATCCCAAGTCAATTTAAAAAAAAAAAGAAGAAAAAATAGATAATGGGAAAAGAATAGGGAAATAAAAGTACTATTATAAAGAAATAATAATGATTTTGCAAGGAATGTTTGGACAGATTTGGAAGATGGGTGGGACTGGGATGAGAAGGTCGGAGGCTACTGTGTTGCCACTGCAGGAGCTCCGACGGTGGCAGTTCGTGATGCTGCCTGTGGACCGGCTAACCAAGCCCGCTCCCCTGACCCTGCTCCATCTAATACAGACCTTCACCTACCCTCCTCACTCTTACTCAACACTCACTAACACCTTCTCCTAACAATTACCTCCTTCTTATGTCTGCTAAAATTTAATCGAAATTTTCCAGTTTAAAAAATTAATAATTTTTATATTCTCCAATGCCATGAAAATAATATTCATTCTTTTTTTAACTACAGTTTTTCTATTTAAAAGCATATATGAGAAAAGTCTAAACGCACGATGTATTACCTTTCAAGAAACGAAATTACTAATTTCTTAGTGATTTAATATTCTTAGAATTGTGTTTCTAAAACACATAAACCACAATGGAAACCAAAAAATTTCTGCTTTTTTTTAGCAAGTAATGGTATCAAACAGACAGATACCTTAGTCCTAAGAAGATAAAATATTTTTCTGTATAGCTGTTTGACTTCACCCCTCCCTCTCCTATATATATATACGTATAGAAATATATGTTTTATAATCTAGACCACATTATATTGAACATTATTTTTTTTTTCTATCGAGGATTGGTCTAACTTCAAAGAATACAACACCTTTAAGCCGACGTTTTGTCTATATTTGTAGATATCTTCAGGGCTACATCAATACAGAATTTAATACTCTGGTAAGAACGAAGAATCATAAGATTAAATTCTCTATTGATATAGCCCTGAAGATGTCTACAAATATAGACGAAACGTCGGCTTAAAGGTTATGTATTGTTTGAAGCTAGAAAAATTCTCCTTAAAAAGAAGAACAGTATAAATATATATATATAACACAAAAAGTTACTAAAAGAAAATACAATAGACATTTTGACAATAGGTTAGTGAGAGAACTTACAGAAGCAAACAATTTTGAAACAGAAAAACTTATGTAGCGTTTCCTATATTTCCTCTGTCTTATAGGCCTATGAAAAAAGTTTTAAGTAAAAACCGAAATATTGGCATTAAATCTTGTTATTTATTATATATATATATATATATATATATATAATCAATAATATATATATATATATATATATATATATATATATATATATATATATGTTCATCATGTTATTCTGTTTCTGCTACTTATGATGTAGGTATCTTCTGCTACAATGGATGCAATATATAAAGAAATATTCGAGATTCGTGAGTGTTAGTTTTTTTTCTTGTGTTCTCTAGCTGTAACTTTAATTATATATATATATATATATTTATATATATGCACAGGTATATGCGAATAGTTTATCCATGCATTGGATGGTTTTTTCTTTGCAAGTTATTTGACTATGAATAATAGAAAGTACTAACTAATCTACGCGACGTTGCCCAGGCGGTAGATTATGCCCCGGCGTTTTGGTTATGGGCGATAGATCCCAAAAAAAGAACCCTGATCAAAATCAAAATACCGTACTTAGTTCCCCCAAAGAAAGCTACTGTAAGATCTATATGTTTCTTTGTATCTAAATGTCTCCAGTTTTATTTCCATAGCGGACAGACAGACAAATTTTGCATTTTATATATACAGATTAAAATTGTTCTTTATTTATATATACACTGCAGTCATACAAATGACACTTGTGAACTTCAGGTTGGTCGTTGTAGTTCTATCCGTTATGACTTTTGAAAGTACTGTCAGTTTCATAGACAGTCTTATACATATATCATGCCATATAACGGAGGAGTAATAGTCAAACTTTTAATGGTTTTATGGAAAAGTGGTTATTGAAGAGAATTTTCCAAACAATCTAACTTTACTTCTGAATATGCAATCTATCGTTGTTTGAAGAATGTTATTTACTTCTGAATATGCAATCCATCGTTGTTTGAAGAATGTTATTTTATTCTACATGAAGATAACTCGGTTTACCTCTCAAAAACATCCAGTCTTAGTTACTGATAGAACGCAAAGTCTTAAATATAGTCAGGTGTCAAATAAGCAGAAAATAAATAAATAATAAATTTATATATGAGAAAGATGTATAAATTTACAATTTTATCAACTATAACAAGTTAGTAGTTTTATATTAAATTATAATAATGACTGCTTAATGAATCAAAAAAAAAAACTCAGATATGGCTAATGGTAGGGAAATGTTAATGTCCGGATTGTTAGAGGTCTAGTAATTAATACAGCTAAGGTGAGAAGGGGAGACAACTAATGCCGGTGTTATTTGCACGGGTACAAGAATGACAGTTTGCACTAATCGAGCTTTCCTTAATGGGCTTCTTACGAGAGCCTCTTGAAGCTTTTTCAAATAACGCTCATACTTTTATACGTTTCAAACTAACTGAGCAGTATTCATGACCATTACTGCTAGCTACTTCATGGTGTTTGCACCATAATCTTTCCTGGCCATTTGATACCTAGTTATAACTGACTTCTGTATTACTACCAGAGTTTTATTTCTTATAAATAACTCCCTATGTAAATCGCCTTATATAAACACAAATATCATTAATATACAACCTAACTAAGGTAAGCACATCAAATTGTTGGATATAAAATTTCTAATCATATTTATGATATCCTTTATTTTTTTTTTTATTTATAACCAGTTGTTCTACGAGCTTTTCTAATATAAAGATGTTTATAATTTGCAACGTTGAATGAATGACGATTTATACACTAAATGTTTCAATGATAAATATTAAGTAAATGTCTCTATATGTTACAGTTTTTAACGCACAATTGAAGTTCTATAGTTGTTCCTATCTAGTCCTTGTCCTCTAGTCGCACAGCTATACCAAGATAAGTTTCTCAAGATTTTTTTACGTCATATACACTCTATTCATTGATAGTCTGACTTTTATGCCTAAATACCTCCTTTTTTTTTTCTTCACACACTTAGAAGAGAGTTTTCCAATAGCATTTCTTTTTTGAAAAGAATCTTTAAAAATCATAAAACTAACTTTGAAAGATTAAACTTTTAAATAAGGGATTTAAAAGATAATAATATATTCGAATAAAATTACTTTATATAAAATTTTGTTAAAACAACTTCCATTGGTTGTAAGGCGAGTACGAAAATGTAAACGAACAACAGGTAAAGTTAAACAGTATTTTCCTTCATTGTAAAATGTTAATTTTTACTCACAAACAATTTCACCTACTTAAAACATTTCCAGGCCCAACTTGCAACATTTAATATGCAACATTTAAAAATATTAATTAACCATTTGGGAATACATAGTAGACAGACAAACAGAAAGTTTATATATATATATATATATATATATATATATATATATATATATAGATCAAACCACAATAAGAAATGGGAAAACAAGACTAAGATCTTTCAACCGTAACAAGCGGTCTTCGTCAGAGTCAAAAAGTCAACTGACTCGGGGGTTTTTTATATATATATATATATATATACATATATATATAGTCACCGCCCTGCCTTCCTGCGGGACTCTTCGCTCTTCACACCACCTGATGACGACGATGGTCGAAATATTGATGTGAGTTATGTCTGTGTCTTTCTGTGTGTTTCATTCGTTTTGAATTTATTTTATTTAAAAAAGTCCGCTGGACCGTTTCTTTTAATTGTGGTATATATATATATCTGATTAGATGATGCAGGACTAAATAAGCTTGACTCATTTTTTTGCGTGCTGTTTTCAAAGTTGAAGGCTTCTAGCTCTGATCGAAGTTACGTACAGCGGTTCTTCTCTTCCATGAAGTCATCTCCGCCGACACAGCAAATAGTATAAGGGTTCGCACTCCCTCAGAATATGAACAGTTGCCGTGCGATGTCGACTTCTCCACTTCGAGTTTTCCCGATCCGGTCCTGAAAAAAGCCATAAGACTGCCACTGCTATCTTGTTGAGACTGGTCACAGCATGATGAAACCGCTAACGGCCTGCTAGGAAAGGATAAGGGCTCGCACTCCCTTAGGAAATACAAATACTGGCACTGGGCATTGGCCTCACTATGCAGCGGATTCTCATTAGTTGTATTTTTGGTTGGTGGGTTGGTTGTTGGTGTTTGAGCGGCTATTACTGGTGTTAAATGGATGTTGTTGTGAACTTGTAGAGACTGGTTGCTGCGCGATGAAGCCGCTGCCGTCCTGCCAGGAAAAGTTAAGGGCTCGCACTCCCTCAGTAAACACGAATACTGGCACTGGACATTAGCCTCACTGTGCAGTGAGGTCTCCATACTATTGTTCCATAGGTTGTTAGTGCTGGTGGAAATTATTCTAAGAGTCTTGTTTTTCTTCATGAGTTATTTTTTCTGCGACATGTTTCGACGGAATCTACAGTCATCTTCAGGCAAATTCACCCAAGAATTTGTATATATATATATATATGCATATGTGTATATATTAAGAATCAACGTCGAAATTAATAGTAAAATTATCCGTCATACCTCGTATAATATCAGGATCTAACCAGTTCATATCAGGAACTGAATTTGTTCAACCAACACAACTGTTCATCGGCAAAGTCACCCTCAATCAATTACAGAGAGATCAAGTGAGACTTTGACCAAGACCAGTTTTTTGGTTGGAAGATTTCAATCCCATTTATGAATTTCATACGATAGTTTGGATAATGACATAAATATATAACAAGATTTCAAAATAAACACGGAAATAAAAATCAACGTCCAAACCACAGTAAGGAATCAACTAAAAAAAAAGAATAAGATCTTTCAACTGTAAATTTGTCAAAGTAAAATCTGCACTGAAGTTGGGATTGAAGTTGGAACCACTATAATCAAATTTGTTAAATGTAATAATAATAGAAAGATAATTAAACTGGTCATTTCATAATTAAAACATACAACTAATTAATAAAATATTTATAGTAACTAATTCGTTATGTGAATCAAAAAAATCGTTATAAATTATAATAACTGAAAGAATTTATTATGTCATATTTGATAACTATCACATCTTACTCATTGAATGTTTCGACGATAGGATTTAGTCTGTTCGGTTGTTTTTGTTGTCCGCGAGTAATCAATATCTGGTATGTTGAATTTTAGTTATTTATCTTCTGTTTGAACAGCTCTACTAAATAGTCTGATTTCTTTAGAATTTCATTTTGAAATTCGGAGGCATCATATAAAAAAGAAAATTTCCTTGGGGAGCCAAGGAAAGAAAAATCAAATATATGCTTCAAATGATTGCATCATGATCACTTTAGTTAAAAAAATTCTATTGATAGCAGGAAGTACAGAAATGTAAAAACAACACAAAGTACTGTATTTTCAATCTGAGGTTAATTTTTTTACCTAATTTATTTTACAAAATTATCGTTATCACTTGGGATGACATAACAAACAGATGGAATACAGATGATTAAGTTTATGCCAAGTAGTTGTAGTTTATCTTAGTGCTTATTTATTAATATGATTATGAACAGATTTCATGAAAGTTTGAAGAAAACAATTTATTTGAATTTGCTTCTGTATTTCAACTCCTCTACTACTTCGAAGTTTATTGTCAAAAATTGTGCTTAAACACCTTTTAATCAAAATTTTCTAATGCAGTAATTATCAATATATTTAATGAGTTTATTTATCAGTAAAATATTTGTAAATGATACCTTCTCTAATTTCAGTTATTCCTTTCTTTGGAAACAACAATATATTATATTTGAACTCAACAAATAAATTTAAAATAAAATTTCACGTTTGTCAAGCATTGATTTAATTGTATTATTATGAAAATATTGTGCTATAATATTTTTTCTGCATATCAGCAATCGAAATTTAAAAAAAAAAAGCATCAACATAATTTTACAAATAACTATTTTTCATAAAGTTATGTTTGATAATAACATAAGAAGTTTCGTATTTGAACATAAAATATGTGGAAGCTCATAATGGATAAAAATTTCTTGCAAACTTCCAGGGTCAAACTCGTTACATATAATTAATAACTGATTTAAATTCCAGATGTAGGGGATTTTAAATAATTTAACCAAGTGAACTAGGCAGAACTTTTCTAAATCGTTCATGAATGAGATTCCCAACTTACAAAATCACGATAGACGCTTTTTAAGTAATCTTGCTGGATAATTCTTTATCACCCCTAATATGCCTTGATAGTCGTCTAAGACTGTAATTAGTTTTGAATTACATTAAAAATTTTTTTCATTTGCATTTTTGATTCTTACTGAAAGAAATATTTCAAAGAGTAACAATATGTCCCTGAAGGCCTGGTATTAGTTGTGATTAGTTTCATAGGAGGGAAAATTGGTTATTAAACTTACATTGACGGAGTTACTATAAAAATTACTCCTTGTATATGCTTACTGATTTGTAATTTGGCTTGCTTCAACTGTGTTATTACTCAACTAACTATTTAATACTATAGTAAACATTATTAAACAACCATTGAACAAAATAAACGAGAATCGAAAAAATAAATACAGCAAAAATAAAACCTCCATGTTAGAACTAAATTATTTGCCTAATAAAAACAAATTTCAAAATGTTTAATATAAAATACATATTACAAAAATAAATAAATGTTCATATAACCAAATTATTTATTGGCATAATTTTTAACTGCTGCGGTTCTACCTCTGAAGTTGATATTTAAAATGTACATGGTACAATCCGCGTACAAATTGTCCTCCACGGTCAAAAATTTGATAAACTGCTATCGATTAGGTTTAACATTTAAAAGATTCTAAATAAGTTGGGAAGGGATTTAAAAGAACAATAAAATACAGATAAAATTTATTAAATTTGATCCATTTGTTAAATCAAGAGAAACAAAAGAGTTCCGCTTTGGTAAATCATAGACTACGGAAGTATACAACCTGACGTCTATCTTAGAGAGAAATGTTTGTTGGTTAATCATAATCTAATTACAGGATTTTAGCCAAATTTATGATTGTTAATCTGATGATTTTTAGTTTTGGTAGTTATTATTCGAACAAATGATTTCCAAAGAAGATCATAGCCAAGTTTTTTCAATTTTTCATTATTTATTAAAGGGTTAAATTTAAATAATTGAAAAAGCGAATAATTGTAATGAAGTAATAAAACTCATGTGGCTTCTCACATTAGATTTTTTCGATTATTTGTTTTAAACACTAGGATAGTTTTCCCTCTACATTTATTTTCCTATTTTATTAGTATGTGTTGTCTAAAAATAAAGCTATAACAAATTTGTAAATTCCATTAGAATAAATTTTAACAAAACTCCTTCTAAATGTACGAAAATCATGCTACAAAATCTACTGGAAAAAACAGATTTGAGGAGGCCTTTTTAGGTTTGTTTTCTGTTGAATTTAGGTTTCCACAGAATAACTATAACTAATTTTATAAAAACGTAGTTTTATTTTACAAAATTCTTGCATAAAATTTGCAAAATATTTTCTAACATGTGATTTTTTGTTTTTTTTTTAAAGGTAAGATTATTTTAAATTAAATAAGCAAAACTTTTTTTTTTAGTAATAAAATTTAATTGAATTACCTTAAATAATGTGACGACTATTTTAAATTGAAAAATTCCTCTCTTCGAGAGCTCTAATTCTACTTTATTTTTATTCAAGGTCGGATGAATGTAGAAAAAAAAAGTAGATGGATTGATTAGATTTCAGTCACTCATTAACATTATAAAAACTAGTATACTTTAAACATTGATAAACATTGTTTAGGTAATGACAGGGTCAAACATATTGGACAAATGAATTATTAAATTTTTTTTAAATAAGTTTATATAACTTATTAATCTTTTTTTAGTGGAATATTATGATAGCCTTGGAACTTTGTTTTATGATGTTAAAGTAACTTTTGTATGGAGGTTACGCAACTCCAATTGTCTTGAGGACTCATTAAAACAGATCATTGGGGATGGAAACAAAATTAACGAAACCGCATGCCCGTATCAACAATGATGCTACAATACCAAGAAGTCTTAATTGTTTAAGTTTTTTTTAAAATTACGTTTATAATCAAAATAATATTATGTTTAATATTGAAATGAATACAAATGACTTTGTACTTTTTTTAAAAAAAATATATTTATATATTAAACATATATAATTAAAGGATTTTTTTTTAAAAAATGTGCTGTCTTAAATATACTGCTTAACTTTTTGTAAACTAAGGTTATTTACCCCAGTAACTGTAATGAGTCCCAAAGGAAATTGAAACACTTAAGGCATCTTTGCACCAATTAACTGAATATGACTCTGACACTATTGACATTGGACCAGTTTTGATTTGTGTACGTTTGTATGCAACCTTTTATTATTATAGGTATGAAACATATATACCTTTTTAATTGATTACTATTCATTTATTTGTGTACAAAGGCAGCAGGTCTTCCCTTAAGCATATATTATTAAAATAAGCAGCAGCTTCTGCATTGACCAGTTTCTTGTTGACACTCTCTACTTTTCGTATCACTTTGCGGTGAGACTCTGGTAGCTTCCAAAGAAGGTTAGCAAAAGACATTAACACACACAATAAACAGAGGTCAAACACGAAAAACTAAATCTTAATCACTGTATTAATCACTGTATTAATCTGTAGTTTGTTAATTTAGTGATTAATACAGTGATTAAGATTTAGTTTTTCGTGTTCGACCTATGTTTATTGTGTGTGTTAATGTCTTTTGCTAACCTTCTTTGGAAGCTACCAGAGTCTCACCGCAAAGTGATACGAAAAGTAGAGAGTGTCAACAAGAAACTGGTCAATGCAGAAGCTGCTGCTTATTTTAATAATATTCATTTATTATAAACATTTTTGAGGAAACTATAACTTTAATAGTCAAAATAGTTTAATTTTTATATCTTGAAAAAATTTTTAACTACCATTTAAGATCTCAAATTAAACATCCGCAAATTTAAAATATAAGTTGTCATTAATAGTAAAATATGAAAATCTGTTTCAATTTTTTAGAGGAGACTTAATTAAAGAAGACTTAAACTTAAGTTTCATGATGCTTAAATTTTTCGTTGATATTTATATTGTTTGACTTGCGTAGATATTTATTTTTTTTAATAATACTCGTATATTGTTGAACAGGTTCATTATATATTTATTTATGTATTTATATTATTGAGTTTTGTGAACATATTGATATTTTCAATTTCAGTTTCCGACAGCTTGAAATATTGAAGGGGGTGCAATTAGTAATTGAAACTAAAAACAAATAGAATTTCGATTTTAAATATAAATAATTTAAAATCTACACTTTGTGTACTTTTATATGAAAAAAAAAATAGTTTATGAAATATGTAATCCTTACCGATACTGAAATAGTTCTTTTGATGACACTTGATCTCTGATTTTTAATAAATTATTCCACGTTTGTTAAAACTGTATTATTCAGTTAAATATACGATTATGTTCACAGAGACTGTTGCACAAGCTGTTAATATTTCAGATGGTTGAATAAGTCGAGAGAAAGAATCGTGAGTGACGCACTTGTTACAGAACCGGTTCGGTAGCTGGCCACAGTTAAATGACAACCCTTTTTAAGTTTTTCATGACACGCTAGCATCCTCCCGTGCCAAAACTAACCCTCCTATTAACTGAAAATACCACAAATAGACCAGTTCCTTTTTTCTAAAAAAAAATTATATATATAGATATACATTACAATTTTGTTTAAATTTTTAATTATAGTAGTTTTTTTTACAATATGATTTACAAAAATGAAATGATAATAAATTAAATAATATTTTGTATTTGTTAAAGATATTTTCTTGTGGAAAGTACACATTCAGTATTTTGTTTTGTTAAATTTGGAACCTAATTACAAAATAATTATTTGCATACTGGCCACATTACTTAATTTTTTACTTAGGTTTAGATATTGATTTTTATTTCACCTGTTTAAAGAAAAATTTTGTCCTCAAGTATATTTCAATTTTGTAAAGTATATTTCAAGAAGTCTTCACTTGCTTTCGGAGCAACTCACATTTTTCTACCTCATGATGACGCAGTCAAAATGTAGTGTTGGGTTTTTAGTATCCCTCATATGTGTTTTCTTTTGGAAAATTCAGTTTATTTAGATCATGGAATTGTTTTACATAACTGATTATATATATATATATATATATATATAACAGATTTTGGTAACGAGTTTGATTTTTTATCCTGGAAAATTGACCGAACCCCGATTAGAGAACACACCTATATATATATGTATATATATATATATATATATATATATATATATATATATATGCAAAAAAATCACTATAAGCAAACACGTGAAGCAATTAATGAAATTATACCACAAGGAAATCAAAAAGACTAAAATAAAAAAAATGCTCTGTGGCCTTTCAATTTATGTCATCAGAGAGCCAACAAAGTAAGAACTAAGAAGATAACATAGAAGGTAACAAAACAGCTGGGAAAACAAATGTCAAAAAAGCATAGTAAGATAAAAACAACAAAATTCCCAATAAAATTAAACAATGCAAAGTGAACAAAAAACTAATTAAAATAAAAAATAAATAAAATAAAAGAAACAAGTGTTATATATAATTCTTAAATATAAAAATTATATAATAAATAAAAACGAATAGATACAAATTAATTTAATGCAGTATAAAATAATAAACAATAATAAATGAATAACGAAAGAAGAATACAATGAGAACGTAAATAAATTATATAAAAAAATTATGCTAAATTATTAGAATCCACAATCTGGTCAGAATTCATGTTCAAAGTTAAGCATCACCTTGCTTGGTTATTTCAGTTCAGTGTCACGAGTTCATTCAGACTACAGTTGTTGTTAAAATTCACATACTATTTTTCTTTGTAAAATAATTTGTAATGTAATACTTTGTTTTTCTGTTTCAAAATTTATAATTCTGCCTATGAAAAAGGTTTTAAATAAAGATCGAAACGTTGGGAATGAGAGTTTAATTTGAACCTGAAGAACTCACTGAGTCCCAAGTTTTGTTTCTATTCCACGGTCGATACTTTTATCATTATATATATATATATATATATATATATATATGTTCAAATCACAATTTTTCATTCCTTTCTCTTTAAGTCATCAGAGTGCGTCTACTAATTAAATACGTCTTTAATTGGCAGTCACTCTCTGATAACATAATGTAAATGATCTCAGAGCATATTTAACTGTTTTTAACTAATTGCACTTAAACAGTGCAAAAGCAGTTTGACTTCAAGATTAACCAAACTAATCCCTGGAAGGAGTCTCTATTTGAAGAAGTTCGAGTCCAGTGTCACTTAAGTTTTATCAAGAAGGACTGTGCAACCTCTACTCGGATTGACATGACGACAAAGGCTCCTTTAAATAGAAGACTAATTGGAGCCTCAAGAGAACAAGAATTAACATCTGCTGTCTGCAATGGAACACACCATTACTCCACCATCAAGAAAACAATAATTAAAATGAACTCAATAGTTTGCTACAAGGTGAAACTCTACCAGTACTCATGTTTTCTACCGATTTTCATATTTTAAAACGGGAATATGAAACCTGTTCACCAATTGACTAGACAACGGAGGCTAAAGCAGGGTAAGCAGTAACTGGGTCCTTTTCAACAACCATATATTCAAATCAACTTCACGTAGAAGAACTATTTCTATTAGCCACTAACGCAACTAATCATACTCGTATATATTCCTTCAGATAACTTATATATATATATATATATATATATATATATATATATACGCATTTACACACTGATAAACAAACGATTAAAACAGATATTTACAATCTCTAATTTTTGGTTTAAACGTCATGAGGAGAGAGCAAGCTCGCCATGTAAGTGCTTTCCGTCTGTCGCTTCTACAGTGTGTTTGGAGTTACGTATGTTATTATCACTTACGTTATTTCATTCTTCTATCTTGATTAAGGTTGAACAACGAATTAAGGGCTATAAGTGCGTGTATCTCAAATGCTTGTTTCTAAAATTTATTTCGGAATTTTTAATTGCCGATTTTTTAAAAAGATAAATAATGTGGGCATAGTAAATACAAACATGAGCCATACATTCAATTAAAAGCTTTACTTTATATTTCACAGAGATCTATTTACACAATTAAAATTGCTGTGGTTCTTGATTTTTAGTCGTATATATATAGTTTATATGTATAGGGTGATGCCTACGTGAACATTGTTCTTCAGGGTCAGAACTGTTTTACATGCTACAATTAAATTGATAATTAAAAAAAATAAAGTAATTTATGTATAATAAAATTTTATTTGGTTCGAATTATTTCAACGATAAAAATCAAAGAATTATACTTTGGTAAATTATAAGCTAACAAATGTAATGTTTAGGGTTAATATTAGGGTATGCTTTGAGACATTAGTTCTCTAACAAGAATCACGGTTTTTCAATGAGGTTTGTACAGGTTGTGTGCGTGTTTGCCTGAGCGTTAAAGACGTCTTTCATCTATCATCTAGCAGAACATCTAATGTGAGATGCTACCACGACTCTATCTCAATTCACTGCAAGTATTTATTTAAATAAATTATAATTATTTAACTATTAAAGCATAGCTCAGCCTAAAGATAAAATTATAAATATACTTGGTATGATATATATATATATATATATATATATATATATATATATATATATATATATTTGTTTAAATATTCACCTGTCAGTCGCTTGAAGAGTATGCAAACTTCAATTTCAATAAATTGTACTAATTAGTTGATAATAATATTCATTACAGAAAGGTTACATTAATCCTATCAAAAATAAATTTAATACTTATTATCTATATGTTACTATATTTTGTTAAATATCCGAATCAACTTAATCGGAATACTTTTAAAAGCTTTCGACCTTGTAGAATTGTTTCTAAAAGGATATCATCTGCATATATGTTAAGTAAAAGGTATTTGAATTAGCATGTAAAATATCAAATAACAAGTATTTTAAGTATATCAACTTGTGGTTAGGTAAACAGCCTAAGTGAAAGCTATTTTTAGAAAAATCGTATGTCCAGATCACATCTAAATCGTAAAAACCTATTCTTTTTTTATCAAACAAAGTACCACCTAAAAAGTTCAATGTTAACTTGGAGTTTGATATTTCATGTCCGGGAAACCTAATAACACAATATAGTGTTTATCATGCTATTGTTTTTGAGATGTCCTGCTCATGTACACTATCTCTCTCTCTCTCTCACATATATATAAATTAGAATTTTCAAAAGAACACACAGAAAAGAAATCACTGAACTCACTACTATATTTCGATGTCCTTGTCGTCAGGAATAGATGTGAATCACCTCAAAGGCTGATAACGACTGAGTGTGTGTTGATTTCTGAGTGTGAGGCTGATTTCTGTGTGTTCTTTTGAAAATTCTAGTTTATTCAGTTCGAAGAATCGTTTCATCGAACGATATATATTGATATATATTGGTTACATATATACCAATCAAATGAAACGATTCCATGAGCTAAATAAACTAGATCCACAAAAAGAACAGACATAAAAAGAATCATACAAACTCCCTACGATATTTCGATTACTTCGTCATGAAGAAGATAGATATGAGTCCGTACCGACTTTGGTACCTGTCTTCCGAGCGACTCATATCAAAATATAAGTAATCGAAATATAGTAGTGAGTTTCTGTGATTTCTTTTATGTGTGTTCTTTCCGTGAATCTATTATATATATATATATATATAGCAATTTGCGAAACCTATTTTATTTGATTAGGGGACGGCAATCCGTGTCTTTTCGAAATCATTCATCTTTTTATATTTTATGTAGATCGTATTTGAAAGTACTAAATGGATACTTCGTTTTGTAAACTACTACTAATAGTCATTAACTTTTATTTATTCATTTTTACTTCATATATGCAGAAAAAGAGATACTTCTACTAATAATTGTACTTTTACAACCATTTATGAAGAAATGGTATGTAAAACAGATTAATATATGATCATAATTATAAAAATATATTTACTGATTTTTCAATAAATTAGATAATCCCAGATGATTAAACATGTCAAATGTTTGTACATAAAATTATTAGTTTTTCTTTTAAATTATAAAAGTATACTATTTGATACGATTTTCATGATTAAAAAGATATGCTATCTTTATAAGTGCAACTGTATTAAATGAACGGACATTTTCACTTTTATGTCTATAATTAATTCAGAAAAAAACTCATTAATTCTAGAAGTATCTGAGAAGTGGTTAATTTAGATTAAATAAACTGTTTTTGGTATTGGTTAATGTAACCGACTAGTTGAAAAGATTCGATTTCTATTCTAACTCTAACGTTCTCTTTAATTCAGAAGAGAAGATGGATGCTCATCTCATTCTTATGCTTTTATAGTTGCATGAACTTTGTAATGTACAACGAACAGTTTTTCTTCTTGATATAACGTTTCATAGCAACTATAAAGGATTGTGATTCCTTTACCCTAACGTCTGTGATTAATGCGGTAAGAAAGTTGCATGTCCCTTTTCATCCTCTCAACTGGTCAGTAATATGCAAGTGGAACTAAGGAGCAGACTGTTTAAGATTCAGGCGGTATTGCGATTAGGTAAGGGAATGACACAAAGGGTGAGGGTCAGTTAAGAGGGGATACTGGCTTTCCGATGAGACTAGAAAAATGTGAAGGGTTATAAGAAGGGGTGTCCATAGGGCAGCCAGGTGGATCTAACAAAGCGACCAACGGCCATCCCTGCCCTAAGGCTCTGCCAAGGCCTCGTATCATCTTCCCACCGCTCCACTGTCCACTAGCATTCATCATCAAGCCCCACTGCTTACCGCCCGACTCAAACCAGTATTTGTATTAACTAAGCCCACTTTTTCAAAGAATCATCATTATAAAAAGTAAATAAATACTTTCAATTATCTTTTCAATCTTTTCTTAATCATACTCTTCTTATAAAAGCATCAACGTTTCTCAATATAGCTTCTGTTTATCGCTATTTTATAAGAAGATAATAATAATAAAAAAGAACTCATCACATCACTGATAATAATTACATGCACACTGTTAGTACCATAGATATCATAGTATTATAAACTCCGTCATAATTTATATAAAAACAGGATTTATATAAAATAAAATAGGATTAATTGTTTCAGAAATAGTTCCAGAACTATATCAGTTTCAACACACCTTTTATATATATATATATATAAATGCAAAATTCTGTAAATTTTTTATTTAAAATCACTATAAGTTTAAATCGAAAAAAATCTCAGTTTATTCATATTAATGTCTAAAGTACATTACTATTGATATTTTGGTGAGAAGCTATTTCTACTCTGAGTTACTTTCTAAAAATTGTTTAACCTCATCCATTGTTATTTAGCTTACTTTGAAAAGCACATAACGTAAATTTTAATGATAAAATACGGTAATGGAACTTTTAACGGCTTCTTATTGCTTAATAAGATTGAAAAATGCTAACTATATGAATAAATATTCATTGACATAACAATTTTTGTTCTACAGGATTTATGTAAAGTAAAATAAGATTCATTGTTTCAGAAATTAAGCAACACACTTTTTCGTTATATATATGTATTTAAGTCAATAATTATATGATTTTATTAAATAAAATTAATATCAGATTAGTATAAGCATTTCAACAATACTTATACTAACATTAATTAGTGAGCTTATGAACTACTTATGAACAATTGGCGGAATATGTGCTTGATTATAGTGGCACACCTGTTGGCACAGCGTGAAAGAGTGACAGGTTACTTATTACCAGTTAGTACCAACCTGCCCTGCCAACAGGTTAACCTTTATACATAATGCTCTCTTTTTGAGACAACTGGCACAAATTAAATAAAATATTTTTATGCAGGTTATAAAATAAAATAATATTTTCATTGAATGCTTATATTATAGTTTATATTTAAAGTATATAAGAAACAGTATAATTTTAAATACACTTTTTTTGTGTATTTTGATTATGCATTGTGCATATATCTGTATTTTGAACATTCTAATTTAATTTTATAATAAAATAAGATTAGTAATAAACATTTAAATGACTTATAAAGTATGTGTTTTGTTTGCTGAAAACTACGTGTTGTATTTTAAACATATTTGATTCAATGAATTGTTCATTTAGTCAAAATCTATTCATAATCTGTTTTATATTTATGATAATTACATTCTTCGTTTAATAGACTACACATTAAAAAGAAGAACATAATAATCCGAAAGTACCTGTAATCTTTAGCATTTAGCGGTTCCTGCAACAGGTGTTAATTAAATATACAAAACTTCCAATGAATATTTTTTGATCCATCTTGATTCTAAATTGTAATGAGATTCCAGACCTAACAGAAGCTAGCCTCCAGGGTGAAGAGGTGTATTCAGATTTACGTCCTCCTGCGCACTCCCTCGGTATTCCATTTGCTAACGCCAAATATATCATTTCGCTTTCTTAAAAAAATAGTACAAACTTAAAGAAACTTGGTATTATAATATCTTTAGCCTAGCTTAAAACTATGCTAAATATGTATTAAAATATGCATTCAAATGTACGAGTTAACCGAAGAAGATAATTACTACTGTTAGTAATACTAGGAATAGTGTATGACCACAATTTATCACGGATTAATCTGTTTTCCAGGATCAAATTGAACCATCAAGTGCCAAGTTTCCTTTTTTTTAAAATAGTTCTCTTAGGCAAAAGACATTTTGCTATCCTATATTAATCGTTTGTAAACCAATCTTGATAGTTATATTAAAATTACAATTTTCGAATAGATTGATTTTTAAACCTTCAATATAATAGTCTATTATACTTTAAATTCAAAATTGTATACTACTGCTTCTGGAAATGATATTAAATGAAAATAAAACCTCAGCATTTAAAGTTATATTTGAGATTGAAGAATTGATTTTCCAATAAAGGTAGCCAAAAAGAAAAAAAAACAAACAGAAATTATAAGAAATTTAGAAGACTTTTCAAAGAAATGACTGGTGTCTTCAAGTAAATCAACTCTTAATGTAAATTACAATCACCTTTATAGTACTAGCAATCTGAACGTAATTAGAAATAGTTGAATGTACTCCCAAAAACTTGAGGTACCATAGCTTTTAAACAGTCTATTACATATACATATATATATATATATATATATATATACGAGTTCGAGATTAACAAAGAGCAACACACAAAGTAGGGAAACACACTTAAAGACTCAAATTTTCGGGTAATCCGTCTTCAGGAGAAAAGAGAATGGGAGACCAAGCACGTTGTAGACGCAACGGCAAGTAACCCAGTCGTTTTGTGTCCAGTTTGGATCGTATTTCGTTTTATCAGTGAATATATATATATATATATATATCTGAATGATCAAACCACAATATGATTAAATCACATCAGTTAGGTTTTTGACTCTGACGAAGATCGCTTTTTATGGTTGAAAGATCTTAGTCTGGTTTTCCCATTTTCATATTGTGGTTTGATCATTGATTGCTATTTCACGTGTTTATATGAAATCTTTTTATCAATATATATATATATAAAATTATAAAATAGTACAATTATTTCCGGCATATAAAACTTTTGTATGTGCAAATATACATGAAATAAAACCGATAGCATAACTTAAAAAAGAACAGTAAAACATTTTATCTAGGGCCCTTTTTCTATTTTATTTATCTCTTACACTCACCGACATCACCCACACAACACACACGCACACACATATAGTACACGCACTATATATATATAATACAAGTTTATCAGGACTTGGTCATTTCTTCACATTAAATTAAACTCTCATTGCCAACGTTTAGGTTTTTATTTAAAACCTTTTTCATAAGCAGAAGTATAACATTTTTAAACAGAAAACCTAAGTATTACATTAGAGATTATTTTACAAAGAAAACAGTCTGTGGATTTCAGTAACAACTAACTAGTTTGAATGAACACGTGACACTGAGAGTTGGCTATGAGAGTTTAATTTGAACCTGAAGAATAGACTTCAGATCTATCAAATTTATGAACAGTGATAAATTTGTTCATAATTGTTTCTTTACTACTTTAATACATGATTTTTCAAAACAAATTATTTTTTTGTTTTTTAGTCTTTTCATCATTTAGGCTTTTTATTCTAATTCGTTTTCTTTTAATTTATTTTTTTTTATCAGTCTGTTATTGATTCTTTTATATTAAAGACAGTGTAAAATTTAGTATTTTCAAAATACCTGTATCTATTCATGAAAAGTGCCTGAAAAGTGAATAATTATATATAACATTATGTTGAGTTTAAAAGTTACTATAAATAATTATTTTAGATCACTATGTGATATAAGGCTTGATATTAATTAAGTAAACGAATGGAATTTTAAATGAAACCTTGAGGCTATAAACAACAATTACTGAAGTTTATGTCAGTTAATGATACAGTTTTTAACACAATGTACTAAGTTTGCAAAAGCTCACCTCTTCAGAAGAGGAAAATGTGAAATTATACTATCTATAGTAGACTAACAGTCTGATTTAAAAAAAAAAAAATTAAAAGGAAGCTTTTGACAAATGAAATGAATGTTTTGAGAGAAATAATAGAAGAACAGAGTGAAATAGGGAAGAGGATGAATTTAAGAGAAGCAGATTTTATGCACATTTTATATAGCAATAATATGTTTTAATAGTATTTTTTATAACTATCCTGTTAATTCAAATTACTCTCGTGTAAACAGTGAGTCGATTCTTGGGTTTTCCATCACTACAATAGAAGCCAAAATATCCAGTATTATGTCTATTAAGTTTTAAAAACTTTTTAATACCAGTATAGTTTTTGACAAGGGAGAAATTTAACTTTAGTCTTTAGATATATAAATTTAAACTTTCATAAAATTTAAATATATTAGTAAAGAAAAGCTAGATTTAATTCTTTAATACCATTTTAAGAAGTTATGTATTAGTGTAATGCTTTAAAAATGATGTTACTACGAGTATATTGTGTTATACTGAAAGGCTATATAGTTGGGTTTTATAATACAAACATTGAAACAAATGAATGTACTATTTAGATTTATGAATAAATATTTTGATTATTTGCTGAATGGCTACTGAAATTGGATGGAAAATAAATAAAAAGTCATATATAGTTTCCTCGTGAGATAAAAAAAATCAAGAAAAAACAATTAAAGGATGTCAGGAACAACCGGGTTCAATTTATATAAAAAGTGGTCCAGCTGCACTTACATTTTTAAAGAATACTATCCTCAAAGTGAGGTTTAGAAATACATGAAAAACATCTATTAGAATCTGTTTACTTAACTACTATGAATGGAAGCTGTATTTTACATCATAGGAATAATAGGAACTCTGAGATTCAAATTTGCAAACTAATTTTCTCATAAAAACTTGGGAAAAAATCTAAATTACAGAGTTGCAAATTTTATTTTTGTAAAACTTTTATACAAAACATTTTTCTTTATCACGTCGTCTAAATAAACTTCACTATTTTTAAATATAAATAGTGGATTTTGTTTTTTTTTTGTTATGTTCTTTTCAAGGTAAAATATTTATATTTGAATAATACAGTGTAACAAATATACGTTTTTTTTCGTTATATTTAACCTAGTTTTATTTAAGAAAAAAAAGAGAGAGACATTTATTTAAATTATTCTGCAAGTAAGTAACAAAAGGTTGTAACATGGTGAGAATTTCTTGGAGTTATCCTTGTCCATGCGGGTAGTGAAACATTCCACGCTTACGAGATCAGGTCTGTTGACCTCATCGGCAAGATTTGAACAGTACTCCGAAACAGGTCCAGATCATATCATTAAATTTAGTAAAAAGGAAACTCCAGAATTTCATTTATACATAATTGGTTATTTTTAAGATAGTAAAAATAAAACAAACATTTTAATAGCTGTTAATGTTTAAATTATTGAAATAGGTTGAAGAAGGGTAGGTTTCTTAATGATTTTGTGTATCTATATATATTAAGGTCATCTGGAAAGTTGGTGTCACTTCTTAATAGTCACAAGTTTTAACATAATAGACCATGCCAGATATAACGAAACATACAAAAGATTTCATTTTCTGTTTGAAAATCATTAAGATATTAATTAATAAAGAAAATTTGAATTTTACATAATTTATTAAAATAAAAACTGATAAAATATGTTTTTAGATATTTGAAAATACTTTAGTGGCGTAAAAGATATAACATGTGTTCATTTAACTAAAAGTTAAATAAAATATAAAAGTGGCTCTAAAAAATGAATGCTGGCGAAGAAGTTTTACTGCGGGGGAAACGTTCACTCACCCCTTCTACTAAACTGAAGTTTTAGATTCTGTCATATATTTAAGAACTCATTCAAAGATAGTAGAGATGGACACCTCTCGTTTAACTATTTCTATAATAAAATTCAATAGAAAATATCTGTGTACCTGTTCGTACTATACAAATGAACAAATGGCATCCTATTTGTAGGAAAAAGATTTCATTTTCTTGCAAATTTTACAGGGAAATTTTATGCTTAATGAATCTCAAAAAAATTACCTTATACATAATTTCAAAAACTCTAGATTTATAAAAGTCGTATTTTGATACTTTCTTTGTGATAATTTTAACTGCCCCAGCTGTGTACACTACTAAAAACGATATTGGTACCCTAATTACCTCTAAAAGGCTCTATTTGGATTAATTTTGAAAGCGATCTAGTCTAAATCTGTAAAATCTTCTAGAATGATTTTGTCTTCTAGATTTATCGACCGTTTTGTCGATATAACAACTTTTTTGACCGATTGAACACATACCTTTTCTACACATTTTTTTCAAATCAAGAGAATATCCTATTTTTTTTCTTATTAATAGCCTCGCAGATATTCTATTTTCATAACAGATAATTATTTTAACTTTCTCATTAGAATCATTGTATAAAAGAAATAGAAAAGATTCAGAGCATTGATTTTCGGAATAACTTTTGTACCCAGGACAAACTTCTGTTAGGGTACTTTTTTTCTACGCTTTTTTGTCAGACCACCTAAGATCTGGTGAAGTATCCATTATTAATGAGTAATTGTTTCACACCGTCTATTGATATAATAAAATTTTTTCAACCTGAGTAACTTTTATTTTTGTTGTCTGTTTTTTCAGTTATAGTAAAGTTGTTAAATAGGTGCCAGGATTCAGTCATTAGCTGGTAAATGGCATAACTGCGGTCAAATTTAAACCATATATGTACTCGTTATTACCAGAAAAAGAAAAATCCCACTCGGTGACCAGGCAGTAATACCAAAACAGCAAGTTTACAAAACCAATTATATCATATTCTTTAATTCTTTAAATTTTTCAATATGCGTGTTGAGAAACGATTGGTAAATTGTGATAATTTTTTTCCTGAACAGTCTATCATACCAATGAAATTAACTGGGTTACTTCCCTGAAATAACCAAAGAATTGGTTTAATGAAGTTCAACATACGTGAATATCATTGAGTGATATTTTATGTTTACTAATATTGTTTGTTATTTTTAAAATGACAGTTTATAGTTGAAACATCTCTGAAAGTAGAGCAAGAATGTCTTATTTACCACATACACTATAGCTTAGCAGAAAAAAAAACATTCAATTATACAGTTTGAATTGTAAAGGTCTAATATGAATTACGAATAAGTAATAATTTATTAAAGGTATGCTTTCTTTATTGAGGATAAACAGCAAGTAACACCGTCTTAATGTAGGTTAGGACATGTATCCGCTTTTACGGGAAATAAAGCCTTTCATAATTCTTGTAAGAAAACCACGAGTTTGACGAGTTTTGAAACCAGTCCAGTAGGTTTGTGTCGTATCGTGATACCTTTCCAAGATTTCTCGTATGCCAACTTTTTTTTTTTTTTTATCTATATCAACAAGTTCCGTTTTATCCAACGGTGCGGCTTAAATCGTAACAGACATTAATTAAGTTCATTAGAAGAATTCAACTTTCAATGCCAAAACGAAACTGCTATATCTTTCCTACATGTCAAAATTACCGCTACTCCATGCTCACTGCAGCTTCTTACAGCATTTTTTATTATTATTTTTTTTTTTTAATTTAATATTTTACATTCTGAAACGCTTTTAAACTTCAAAATTAACCACGCTATGTATACTTTGAAAAGCGAAACGATCCAATTTATTTCTTTTCAAATAAGGTGTCACTTTTCAAATCTCTTTCACTCATTAAATGACACAAGTATCTTTCATATACCGTAAATAATTTGCATAAGAAGCCTACTAACAAAGTAGCTCTCGTCTCAGGTTCAAGTAATGCTAATTCCAGATCTAAATTCTAAAAATGGCAAATGTTCGTTCCTTGTCCTTTTAAAATATTATTGACTTAAGTTTTAGAAAAATATTTTTATTTTCAGAAGAAATTGACATAATAGAATAGTCAATATTTTGCGCATAACATATAATGGTGTGTAAACCACATACTGAATTACTAAAATCATCGCGTTAGATGAAACAGCAAAGTGTTTTTTATTATTGCAAAAATTACAGATGATATACATATAAATACTGATAAAAGCATCACAGTGAAATAGAAACAAAATAATTAATTTTTATCAGGACTTGGTCAGTTCTTTAGGTTGAAATTAAACTTTCATTGCCAACGTTTTGGTTTTTATTTAGAACCTTTTTGATAGGCCTACAGAACAGCGGAAATATGAGAAATACTTTTATCATTTAAAAATCAAACATACATAAAAAGCGCAATTAGTTACATATAAGAAATTACAATATAAATGTTATAAAGAAAAATTTCATACTTCTGTAAGTTCTCTCACTAACCTATTGTCAAAATGTTTATTGTAATTTCTTATTTATAACTAATTACGCTTTTTGTGTATGTTTAATTTTTGAATGATTTCTTATATTTCCTCTGTTTTGTAGACCTGTAAAAAAGGTTTTAAATAAAAACCGAAACGTTGGTAATGAGAGTTTAATTTGAACCTGAAGAACTAACCGAGTCCTGATAAATTTTAATTTTGTATATAAACAAGTGATTTCACGTGATTTTACAATGAACACGTGAAACAGCAACGTTGGGGTTTTGACTCTGACGAAAACCGCTTGTTTCGGTTGAAAGATCTTAATCTTTTTTCCATTACCTTCTCTTTGTTTACATTTTCGTACTCACCTGTGAATTGAAAAATAATTACACAGAAATTGTATTGAAGTATCATATATTTGTATTGATTTTTTCTAACTTTCGATTCTCAAAAATTTAATGGTATTAAGATTAAACAACGTCTCCTTAGAAGAAAAAGAATCACAAAATCTCTCCTTTAAATCTATTAAAATAAACGAAAAAAAATGAAGTCAGAGAAATGTGACCAGGAATTAATAGTGCGAGTAAGTATATGATGTAAAAAACTTGAGAAACTCAACTTGGTATAACAGTCCGACTAAAGGACAAGAACTAAATAGCAACAACTACAGGACTTCAATATGCGTCGAAAACTGAAACATATAGACATTTTACTTAAAACCAATATAAGCTGTTAATTGGTTTTAATAAAGCAAGGTAAAAACTTGTCTATTTTAGAAAAGCTGGATATTTTCAACTAGTTATTAATAAAAAAATAAAATCATAAATATTTTCTAAATTAACAATCGTATGTCGAATAATTTGATATAGTTATCCTTGTTTGGTTATATATTATGGTCTTATGGGTTATATAATAATAAAAATTGTAAACAAACAGGCTAATTTTTGAATATTCAAAAAAAGTTGTTATATTAATTAAAAAAATATCCAGAAGTAAATACCACTATTTTTGATAGTATGATAAGGTGTATGCAGCCCAGATATTGAAAAAAAAGCAAAAGATATGTGGAATGTAACCATACCTGTAACTAATATTATTATTATATTTTTTGTATAATAATGCAAAATTTGAAAGTAGTGTCATCTATTAGTTTTAGTACAATGATTCAAGCGTAATTATCGGAGATGGTGTGCTCTGAGACAGTGGTCACCGATCCTTAGAACTTGATGGACCACTAAATGTATCATTTTTTTACGTGGCGGACCACTAATATAGATTTAGAAAAGAAAAGGTACTGTAAATATATTCATACAACAATTACAGAAAACGTTTTAATATATTTAATTGGAAATGCAAACATTGAAAAAAAGAAGAAAAAACTGAAGGTAAAATCACAAAAAAAAGGTGTTAAAAAAAGGGTATAAACGCACAGTTGTGCCTAACTGAATCAGCCACGGGCGCCAAATCGAAGAGCCAGTGACTTATCACCTTAAAGATTAGACCCTTTAAATCGTGTCTAATCGCAAATCTGGCTGAACAAACGACCCATGGCAACGTATATACGTATGAATCGCGTCTCCATTGACTTTTGACACTGCAAATGTAATTTAGTTAGCGACTCGTACTTTTCTAGTAAAAATGAGTTAACATTCACTTCAACAAGAAAAAATTCTCTTCAATATAGTTGTAGTAAGTTTGGAAATACACATTCTTTTCGAAGTACAATACTGTAAAAATAATTATACTTATATTAAACAATTAAGAATCAAGAGTTATTTCTAATATGAAATTAAAGAAGAAAATTATAATTGAAGATTACCCGTTTTTCTTTGATATTAGAGAGTGAACACTGGAGACGTGAAGGTTTCGTTTTCAAATATATAATAATAAAATAATATAACTTAAACATTTTTCATCTATGATAAATTTCCTTAATTTTTTTTCTTTTTTTAATGCCATGAAATATAAAAAAAAAGGTCAGTATTTAATAATGGTCTGTTTTCTTCGCGGACCACCTAAATATTGAGACCACGAGTGGTCTGTGACCACAGAGCGGCGACTGCTGCTCTGGCATACCAGGTGAAGAGGAGTTGTAATAACTCAAGAGCTCTCAAGCACATAGGTATTTTATTTCACCTTGGCTCAGGACAACAAACACAAAATTAATCTCACCCTCAGCCAGATCCTCTTTTATTTCCTAACACCATATTGCTAGATTTGTAAATTATAAATGATGTTAAATATTTATTTTTTTTAAGTAAAATAAAGTTGCAATGAATGACATAAACATGTGAAATAAAAATAATGGGAAAATAAAATACTCTTAATGTCGTTAAATGCAACAAGATAAAAGGTGAAAAACAAGGAAATGGAACCTTACAGTGAGACGGTTAGCAAAATAATTTAATTAATATCTATGCTATGTATGCAGAGGCGTCGAAATGAGGAAGTGGCCCTCTAGTTTATAAAATATATTAAAAAAAATCCTACTCTTAGTTCAGCAGGGAAATTATATTTATTATAATAAACTTGCTTAAAAGAAAGCTGTCATACAAAATATATTATTACATTAATCTTCCTCATAGGTAAGAAGTCTAAAAGGATAACTGTTATAAAAACTTACTTTTAGTTAAGATATCATATAATATATATAATTATAATAATCTTCCTCATAGCTAAGATGTCATATAATGTATATTATTATAATGATCTTCCTCATAGTTAAGCAGTCATATAATATATATTATTATAATAATCTTCCTCATAGCTAAGATGTCATATAATGTATATTATTATAATGATCTTCCTCATAGTTAAGCAGTCATATAATATATATTATTATAATAATCTTCCTCATAGCTAAGATGTCATATAATGTATATTATTATAATGATCTTCCTCATAGTTAAGCAGTCAAAAAAGTTTAAATTGACCCATGTCAAAACCTTAATTGCAATCCTCTAGAACAACTGATCAGATTTATCCGTCACACTAAAAAAACCCAAATCTCTAACCATTTTTTCACTTTAACCGTTTTTGAACCATTAAACTTTGATTAACAAAATATATAAGCAGGAAATCACAAAACAATGCATTAATAACAGAATAAATTAATTAATTATTTTTTGCTTAATTAAAATTAGGATGAATTTCGTTTTTACATTGTTTCATTTAAAAAAATTGAAGAATCAATTGAATTTAAAATTATTTATTCTTTTAAAATATTATACATAATAATTAAGTTAAAAATGTACAAACTGAGATATAATTATCAAAAATTAACGTTTGGAATATTACAAATGTAATATGTGTGATTACTGTTTATTGAAATTTTCTATTCATGAATTCTTTTAATTTGCTTTTTTTTCACACATGCTGACATCTCAATATGAAATAACGAATTAAAACCAAATTGTTTTAGATTTGATTAATATTTACAACTTTATTCAATAAAATGTATTATTTTGTTTACATGGATATTTTTTAAACAAATACAGTAAGACAGATGACTAGTGCTACCTGATGTGTATTTTTGAGCGGCAAAGTAATCGGTGAAACGACGCCTCAACCCAGTGAAATCATTGGGGGCCCGAAAAGGTTAAAAAATTACATTTTATGCAATACTAAACCGTAATATAACGTCAAAAAGGAAAACTCTTTAATACAATTTCCAAGCAACTATAAAATTTTAACAAATTTAAAAATGTATGTCGCTCTACACTCGTTGCCTGGTGAAGCAACAGGTGACTAACAAAACATTTGTTTGGGTAAACCAATACAAATCATTAATAGCAAACTGTAATATATTTATGTATATTTAGATACATAAAATATATTTATCAGAAATTGTAATTTAGCTTTTACTTACAATAGTTTTAAATGATAACATTTCATTTATTTGCATTATATCTTTTATATATTTAAGTATTATTCACATTTTAATTATATGTGAATATTAATAGTTATTAACGCAAAAACTATAATTTTGTGAATATATTAACGATCTATTAATGTCGACATTTAATTGGAATGGTTTAGAAATCAATTTCTTTTATGTAAGAATGATAGTAACCTAGTACAATCCTAGTATTTCTTTTAGATGTTACAATGATTCATTCTTCAAAATAGTTTAAATAGCCATACATTAAAAATTTCCACTTTAAAAGTACTATACTATCAGTTGTTTACAAATGGTATAAAAGATATTTTATGTTTTTTCCCTTCCAAACTATCTAAGTAACATTCGTTAAATAAAAAATAAACAATATCACAGCGTTATACTATTCCATTCACCTCTTTCAAAATATTTACAATAACTTTTTTTCCGATCATGAAAAATAAATATTTACGATTCAAAATAAAAATGAACTACATGAAGAAATGAGAAATATCAAAAATTACAAAAATGTTTAAAACATACTAATAAACAAAATTTCAAAAAAAGTCAGTTATAGTGGAATTACTTTTAGGGAATATTCTATGATTTCAACTTTAAATTATTGAAATTATATTTATTTGGTATAAATTCACTATTATTTATTGAATAACTCTTTCAAACCTAAATATAAAAATACAGGTGCGTTACACTATATTTTCGAGGAGTTCAAATAAAGATGAAATAAACCTAATTATTATTACATTCCAATATAAAACATAATACATTTAAAATTTTTCAAAATGTTATCGTTTGTTTAAAACAATTACTGTCCTTTACTCTTACCCGGGAAATTGATGATACTAATTAATACTTAATACTTTCATACGACATAAACAAATCGGATGATTAACGGTTCTCATTAGTAATTTATAAAAAAAGGTAAAAAATCAAAATCAATATTGAAATTTTATCAAATTTATATTTCAATGAGAATCAGGATTTTTAAAGCTATCAAGAACCTTCCACTGTAGTTTAAGTAAATACGATAAGCACATCGAGATGACAGTGATAGTGTTTTTACTCAGAAAGAAAATCCTCTCTTCATTCGTATGTTGCTCTACACTCGTTGCCTGGTGAAGCAACAGGTGACTAACAAAACATTTGTTTGGGTAAATCAATACAAGTCATTAACAGCAATCTATAATATATTTATGTATATTTTGATACATAAAATATATTATAAAAAAAAATTGTAATTTAGCTTTTACTTACAGCTGTGATAAAACAATGATAAACTAATCAATAATTACTTCCATCCAACTATTTACCTAAAGAGTCGTGTATATACAGATAAGTGAAGCATTCTTGTACAAACTACAAAACCGTTTGAAAAAACAGATTTTTGTGAAAGTGTGCTGGGAAGTGAGAAGTGATATATATATCCTGACAAGAACTTAGACGAACCGAAAATTTTTTTTTATCAATAATTTTCAATTTTAATTTTTTTAAATAAAATTATAAGTTTGAACATATAAAATTAAATTAGTTTTTTAAAGTAAGAGTTTTTTAAATAAAAATTTTGAAGTTGTATAAAATTTACAAATTTAATATCTTTATTGCTTTTATCACTTTTCTAAATAATTCAAATTATGTTATTATAATTTTCTATCTTCAAATTATAATAAATATAATTGAATTTATAATAAATATAATTGATTTTCTGATTAAATAAATAGTTTTAATTGTAAAAATTATTGTTAAAACAAACTATGCTTGAGGAACTACTTAAAAAATCATGGATATTTTGTAGAGGTCGTTATTAGTCTGTTATAATGTTTTATTGGTAAAAAAAAACAGAAATATACATTATTTTTGACATGATGTATATTAAAATATGCTTCTAAATTTTTAATATCGAGATTTGAATATGAAGTATAAAGGAATTCTCTTTTTTCATCTATAGTTTTCCATTTTTTTAATGTGTTCATTAAAAATTAAAGCTATTTATTTATTTATGAAGGCCTAAATATAATTATAAAATTAGTTTTATTGTTTTAAAAACAATAAACTAGTTCTAGATTTAATCACTTTTTTTAATAACAAAAATACTTAAGTTTTATTCAGTACATATGTATAGTTTCAATATTAGTATTTATAAGGAGATATGTTTATATATATCTGTTATTTAAACAGAAATCGTAATTTCTTTTTAAATTCTTGAACGGTTGCCAATCTTCTTGTAAAAGGTTTTGCTCAGCTTACATAAAAAATACACAAAAATGCTGCCACAATAAAATATTAGTCATTGATGGAGTCGTTTTGAATTAAATTGACTATATTAAAAAACAATAATTGGAACGTGCCTAACTTGAAATATCACAGTTCCAATTAATTTGTTGAACTTTGTCAATTCTTGTTAGGATTAGGAACGTGGGCAAAGAGAGAGTATCGCACTGTTCGTGATGGGAGAGTCGATAGTACGTACTTGAGGGCCTGTCGAGAGGAGCAGTAGGACGTCAATGATGGCACATGTTCACAGAGGCATTGACGCGACACGCACGTCGGCCGGCGCGTTACTGGCGCACTGCCCGGGTCCCTTCCAAGGCCACGCCCACTGTTACCCCCACTATACCTTCACACAATCCAGTTTTTTCTTTAATGAAAAACAAGTGAATTCAGGCCCGGTCCAAACGACCGGTTTGATATAACTGTTCAATCCTGCACTAACGGTCACCGCTAAACATACTTAACATATACGCTGCAAGTCATTTGAAATTACTCCATCAGAGGAGCTAATTGATCTTAGGAAAGGCTTCGTCTCATCTCCCTTTTGTAAATAACTCCCTCACCTGTCTACTAATTTAAAAGTCGCAGCCCAATTCCAATTTCCTAAAAACTGCAAAAAGTGATTAATTTTTATGATCAAATTTTATATAGCTGTTTAAGGAAAGATTGGAACAGTCATTCTCCTAACTGCCGTTGTATCAATAAAACAAAAGCACAAATCAGTTGTTGACTGCATTGTGTATTTTATTTAAAATCTAGTCTAAAAATATAGTATAAATCACTTTTAAATCAATCGATGAAATTTAGGTGTTTGGCAAACATTTATACGTCTTCGTCATATGAGAAGTTAGAGAGCGGCCGACCAAAGAACTGGTTCTCACTTTCCGGTCATCAAATTTGGGAAAGTCGACATTAGCAAAACACCCCAATAGTATGTCATTTTTGATAAAGCTTGAATCTAGCATTTAATTAATAAAAAATATATTGACATTTTCTTTAAGTAAGAATTTTATTATTTATTATTTAAGATTAAAATAATGACATAAATTAACTTTTGCAAAAACTTGTCATGTCTACTATAATATTCAAACATATTTTAAAAAGACAGAAAAAAAAACTTGAGGCGACTTGATAAATGTCAACAATCTTGCAGGAAGTTGAAATTTATGGCATTAGGTTTCTTTTATATTAATACAAATATGCTTTATATAATATGCCTAAAAAAAAAGAAAAAAAGTTGAATTCTTGCTAGATATGATACAATAAAGAAATTTAAAATCATAATCTATTAAAAGCAATAAAATCCCATTGACCATGGGCTTCCGTAAGAAAGTTGTTACCGATTTGCCAGGTAGCTTTCCTTATATTTATTACGACGTTCTGTGTTTACTCTGCATCGACAGACCTAAAGTTTGGTTTACCTAAGTTTATGAGAGTACCTGACATAGTACTGTGTGCAGTACAGTACACATATGTCCTTCGTGCGCAATATTTTAAATCTCAGAAAAATAAACACTTGGAATCATGACCTAAATTGCAATCTCAAATATTCAGTATTATGAGAAAACAGTCTACTACCAGACTACACCTACCTACCTATACCTACAAAAAGTTTATATTCCTATATCAAAACTGTAACGACAGCAACAAAAAGATAGATAAAAACATAACTTGCTTCAATATTTTGACTATAGTAGTCATCAGGAGGCAAAGTGTCCCTCAAGTAGTGTGGTGAGTCACTGAACTTCCGAGAACGATTTTCGAAATATGGATGTGAGTTACGTCGATGACTATCGTTTTGTTGCTTTCGTTATTATTTTTTATCTGAAGTTCTGTCTCTGATTATTTTTAATCCTAAGGACCTTATTTGATTTATGTATACTGGTTTCTTTGAGTTGTCCGGGGAAAGATATATGATTACTTCAGATGGTGACCATTGGGAATAGAGTATTTTGTAGGTCCAAGTGTGCGGCTGTTAGGCGGTCCCAGTCACTCGCTACCCAGCAAAGCCTCTTATTCTGCCAATATGTATAGAGGTTTTACAGTCCTTCTTTCAGATAACAGTACTAGCAGAAAACATCAGCCTCACTATGTACTAATAACACACACACACACACACACACACACACACACACACACACACACAACACACACACACAACATATATATATATATATATATATATATATATATATATTTCACAAATATATATTTCAATTACACATATTACTCCCTGATAACATGAAAAGCTTCAGAGTACATACTTCGTTTTCTCTATTTTTATATTGTTTTTTTCCTATTGTTGACTTCAGAAGTGTTAATTGTGATTATTTTCTTTTATATATATATATATATATATATATATATATATATATATATATATTTTAATACAGCACCACATTTTCTAGAAACAGTTTTCTTGGTAGATGTATCAAATGTAATGTATTTAATTAATTTAAAATAATTTAATGTAAATAAATATTTAATAAAATAATGTAGTATTGGTGATATTAATTGTCAAAAATGGCATTATAATTAAATAATACATTTTTTAAGACATTTTAATAAATTAATGTTTTTATGTAATAATAAATGATAATAAAATAGTAATATATATTTCCATTCTTAGACGAGAAAACTGTTCTAATTGCCCATTATGAAACTGAAAATTACCCATAACACAGAATAGAACAAAAGGTTTTCACAATCAATATTTTGAATAACTGATTGTAATCAAAACAAGATACGAAGAGAAGATATAGGAGTAGAGATGTTATCATACATTATATAAAACACTATTCATTTTCTAACCAGAAGAAATAAAAACAGTTAAGGCAACATATAAAAACTGCAAATGATACCATTAACTTATAATTAATTATAGTCAATTATTCATTAGAAGTCCATACGCACACACACACACACACACACACACACACACACACACACACACACACACACACACACACACACACACACATACACGCATATATATATCGACAACGAGATTTAATAATAAACACGTGAAATAACAATCAACGTCCAAATCACTATAAGAAATGAGAAAAAAAGACTAAGGTCTTTCAATCATATCAAGCGGTCTTCATCAGATTCAAATCCCATCGGTTGAAATTTTTGAAAATGGTCTAAGAGGAACAAAACTGGTTTATTGTGCTAGCGTGATACATAGAATTTGAAAGTAAATCATGAATAGCGAAATGTGTGTCGCCTCGCAAACTCATATTTAACGTTCTTATCTTCAAGATAAATTCGAGAATGTATAATTGTATATTAACAGAAATAGGTTGTTATTGGTTAATTAGTATATTTTACTTTTTTTTATTGTTTAAACCGATCTCCTAGCGGGTGATAACATCAGCCATTTATCGGCTTTTTGTTTGATCGGTGATTCTACAGATTCTACATTGGGAGTCCTAAATTTTGCCTGAATCAAGTATATTTCGAGAAGGAATCTTTAACGAGTACCTGACATCGTACAGGCATGGGACTAACGGCTTAACATCCTCTTCGAGGGACGACATACTCAGATTTATTCACCTCCCACGTGAAATATCGAGGGCCAGGTGGAGATTGAACCCCGGTCTACCAGCCCAGAGACGAGTACGTTAACCACTGAGCTAACCTAGCCCTTAATTAGTATATACATTTGGTATGGCATAGCCAATGTGTAGTTTTCTACTTCAAGATTTCTTCATTTTATCTTACTCATGTTAATAATAACAGCTATATAAAAACAGTAGCTAATATTATATATGTTCCAAACCTACTGATTTATGTCCTTTTTGGAGAATTAAATACATAAAATTTTCTGCTTCCCACATCCAAAATCAAGGATGATAATCAAGATTTCTACCGGAATCTTAGCTACTAAGAGCAAACAGGCTACTCATTGAACCACGTCTGACTTACGACTTCTAGCCGCTATCCCAACCTCTTCCACTTATGTTATACGCTATTCAAGACAAGTTTCTTAAGACAGTATTTGTCCTTGATAATCAGGCGTTCACCCAAAGCCATGTAAAGTCCATCCTGAGAGCTGTATTAGAAAACCTGCATCAATATAACTGCGATTCAGTAGATGCTGGAGTGAGTGTAACAATAACTTTTATTGTTGCTAAAAATACGAATATAATCAGTTTCTTGCGTGATTTTTAATAAAAACTATAGTGGCTGGTGGGCAAAGGTGAATACAGTGCCACTGACACCTAGACCTTGGAAGGCCGGCCACTTTGCAGTGGGCGCGTCACAATATGGTCATTGACCATATCTCACTCACACCACTCCACCCTACTTAATTTTCTTTTTTTTTTTTTTTATTTATTTTTAAACACTTTTTTTATTTTTAGCGTTTCTAAAATTATATTTTATAATGGTTTCTATTTAAAAATTTAACATTAAAAAAATCTCGTTTAATTGTATTATTAATTACAAATTACACTTTTCATGACATATCAAACATTCAGTTTTAAAAAAAAAAATATCTGCAATAATCGTTTAGCCAGTTGTTGGTCATATCAGGGCATTATACATAATTATACTTTTATAATCAGGGCATTATACTTTTGATTCTACATTGGGAGTCCCAATTTTTACCTGAATTAAGTGGATTTAGAGTAGGGATTTTTAACGAGTACCTTGATATCGTACAGGCTCGGAACAGACGATTTTAACGTCCTCTCCGAGGGACGACGTGTTCAGATTCACTCACGTCCCAAGTAGGTAAATCGAGAGCCAGGAGGGTATCGAACACCGGACTGAGCAGTTCAGAGACGATTACGTTAACTACTGAGCTAACATGGCCTCTGCAAACATTGAGAAGACCTATTGTCCATGATCCAATTCTGGTTTTCTTTTATTTTTACTATTCTTATGTGTGATCTGATGTGTCTAATTTATGTTCAAAAACTTGTTTTTATTTCGTTTTTAAAAAAAAATACAGCTCTCAGGAAGGACTTTACATGGTTTTGGGTGAACGATTGATTATCAAGGACAAATACTGTCTTAAGCAACTTGTCGTGAATAGCGTATAACATAAGTGGAAGAGCTTGGGATAGCGGCTAGAAGTCGTAAGTCAGACGTGGTCCAATGAGTAGCCTGTTGCTCTTAGTAGCTAAGATTCCGGTAGAAATCTTGATTATCATCCTTGATTTTGGATGTGGGAAACAAATAATGTTATGTATTTAGTTCTCCAATAAGGACCTACATCCGTAGGTTTGGGGCATGTAGAATATTAGCTAATGTCTTATATAGCTGTTATTAATAACTTGATTAAAACTATACTCTGAGAAAACTATACATTGGCTATACCATACCTAAGAAAGTGTAATTTGTGATTACTTAAATTATAAGATCTACTATCTTAGTAGATCGTATAATTTAATTACACAGAAAAAAACAAACAGAACTGACAAACTACTATATTTCGCCTCTTATTGTCATCATCATTAGAGTACTAGACACTACAGACCGGCAGGCAAAGTTTAGTACAAGTTAACCAGTAAACATTTAATGCTTTGCTTATTAATCTATAACATTAATAATTTCGAGAAATAGAAAAAAAAGCTTTAAAAGACAATTGTTGTTTGTGGTGATAATAACTAGATGGGGAAAACATTGATATCGAATAAGACCTAGGATTAATGCTGGATTAAATTGGTGCTCAGAAGCAGGTTTGAGATTCTTACCTGCAGATCAGTGAATTAATAGCTAGTTAATAACTGGTCACATTGAAAGAAAGGTGAGCCCCATACGTGTTGCGATTATATCAGAAAGAGTATAAATAAACCACCATTCCTCCAGCAACAAGATCAATGCAAAATTATAAATATTAATACAAACAATTAATAACATTTATTAAAAAAAAATATTTTTTTTTTAGAAATCAAATAAAACACAAATTATCCATAGTTCATTAGCATTAATTTATTTTTAAGAATTTTTGTTCATTCATTTGCCCTTTTATAGAGGACAAAAGTGTTGAAGTTTTTGTAAAAATTTTGAAAACAGTTATCTAAAGATAAGAACTCCTTATTCCAATAAAATAAGTTTTTCAAACTCATCCCATCTGTATGTGTGAGAGTGCGTTTGTGTGTGTATTTGTGAATGTTAAATTTCATGGCTTTTCAATTTTCATAGTACTTCATTAATTGAATAATTACTACAGTACTCGTGTTAATCTTTTATTTAACAATTTACGTTTTCACCTTTCAACAATAATAAAATATTATAATCAGTGCTGATTGTTTGTGTACGTCTACACAAGATACCTCCAAAACGACAAGAGTCGTAATTATTAAATGTTATATTTAAATTCCTGCTATCCCTGAGACGGAACAGTAAGATTAGTACCAAACTTTCTTCTTTTTTTTCCTGCTAACTTATATGAAAAAAATAGGTTTTCTTTTACAAAATGTTGATAAAGTTGATGTGGTTTCGATTTTTTGTTGTCATTTAATATATACTGGATGCGATGTGCGCAGAAATTCTTATTCAGTGTCAAAATTTCAAAAACTGTTTTTTAGTGGTGATAATGAATTCGTAAAAGAGTTTTGTTTGCATTGGAACTGGTATCAAACTAAAGGCAGAAAATAATATACATATTAATATTACATTATAACTAAATTAATTATAACGAAGAATGAAAGAGAGAGAGATTGGAAAAAGAACATTTCATTGCAAAATACTCAATCCGAAATACATCAAGAGCACCGAACGTTACACTACTAAAACCGCTTCTCTTCGTAATTAGTTACTTGTAAATGTCAGTCACGTCGAGCATCACACCAAATTTTTTTATTAATGATAAAAGTTTTTTATTAATTAATTTTAGTTGCAAATAATTTAATCTTGTATATAAATTATAAATATATTTGCGATGAAAATACGATCCGGAACGGACAAATAGAGTTTAATGTAGACAAAGAAACAAAGAGAAATTAATAACAAACACTTACAGTCTCTAATTGTTGACTTGTTGACTTGAACCATCTTCAGGAGAGATAAGAGAGGGAAACCAAGCGCACTGGTACAGAGACGGTTGGAGATCAGTAATGTTGAGGCACACGCGCCCGGTTACAAGGAGTAATATAAGAATCAATGTTGTTTGGTCCGTGTTTTTCAACCTTTTCGGATCAGTTTTGTATGTTGTTTGTGAAATATTCAACATTTTTTTTCGACCATTGCACCTGCAAACCCTATAGAAAAGTATCACAGAATCTTGAGTTGATTAAAAAGTTAAAATATAATAGTATTGGAAACTTCGGACAATCGGGAATATCGGACCGGTGTTGCCCCCTTTTAGTCCGTTCTTCTCTCTGGATTTTTTTCTAAATTTAGCATCTTTTACAAATTACTTAGCTTATTTAATCACTAATTATTATATTAGTTACTTTTAACCTGGAGAAGTTAGAAATGTTATTATCAGTTACTATTCACTTTTCAAGCATGACTGTAGTTTGCTGTTCTCAGACCGTTAAAGTCTCTACCTAACTTTGAAGCCGTTATATATCATTTCATACAATCACCGGAGAAACTCATTTGGGCATCTCAAAGCCAAAAAAACTTAGGGTCACCGTTTTCTTTTTAAATTTCTTTTTGGGATATGAATTTCAGATAGGCACGAATTTCTAACGTATTTTTTGTCTTGTTTGATATATCGTTAATTAGGTTAATATGTTTTAATTAATAACTAAAACATATTTAATGATATTTATTAGTTATTTAATTAATCATTATTTATTATTGAATTATTCTGTACTAGAACACTTCTCACCATGTAGGCAGTGACATCATGAAATACATTATAATTAGAAACAGGAATTATATTTTATAAAGTGCATAATAAAACAAATTTAAAAGTACGACAGACTCATATATTTTTGTATATCAGTTTCATTTTGAATCAATGCCAAAATGGAAATACTCTATGGTGCTGAACTTTGATTCGTCATTCTATACAATACGCAATTTAAGCAAACTATTTGACTGAATACTCAATAAATCACTTCTGTTGAAACTTTAAGACCAGAGAAATATGGAGTGGGTGAAAAGAAACGTACGAGAGACAAAACAAAACACAACCCTCTCCATACGGTATCCTTAGTAGGTTAACTGAGGCATATTGTGTACAACTGTACTACTGAATCGGCTGAAAGCAACTCATTCTTAACGAGCTTGCAATTGAACTTCAACACAAAAAGGTTTGATTCCTTTAAGAACCACCTAAACCCTGTAGAAGATTAATCTCAGGCGCTGTACCTAAAAATTCACTCTTGCATTTGAAGAGGTCAAATGCAAAACTCTTCTTAATTTTATTATCAGAAAGCATGCACTACGCATGCACTGAATTCAAAATTTAATAAAATATTATTTTCCATGACAAAAATAATTTCCACACGCAAGTATTATTTTGTATTGCCTCATATTCTTGGTTTAGTTTTTATGCGAGTCCAAAAGTTATTCTATGTTATTAATTTTAAATCTATGCTTGATACATGTTATTACTGTTCAAAACATTAAGAACTACTATGCTGTGTTATTTTTTTTTTTTTTTTATTGTCAGAGAACAGCATGCTCCACCTGAAGGCACCACATGCATCAAAATCTTTAATGTTACACAATAATTTCCATTATGTTATGTAAATATAGCTTAAATATATAATATTTAACAATAATAAAATAACTATTATGATAACAGAGTAATTGCTATTAGAGTATACAGATAATACAGGCTATGCCGTGTTATTGTTTCGTCATTGTGTGAACATATATTATTTAACCTTTTTTATTACGAATCGAATACAATTAGAGACTTAAAAGTTAATAAGAAGTTAATAAATGCTGCGATTATTTCTGAGAGAGCGTAAAAATTCTCAGAGGATACAATCCCTTCAGACAATGATCTTACACTGACTCTAAACACTTACCATTTTAATAACTTAGTTTCTAAGTTAGGAAGTATAATAATTGGATTATTTCATCCATCCTGTCTCCAAGGTATATATATATATTTCTAAAAATTGTATGCTAATTTCATGCTTGGGTAATTTTTTAGAGAGTTTCTCTAATGCAAGCAGAAGTCCTGCATGCTCTTTTGAGTTACTCGGGAAATAAAAAATCAACTGGTCCAAACTTTTTCTGCCATATATACACATTCTGACACTATTTATATCTGACATTATTTAATAACTAACTAAATATTATTTTTAATAAAACAACGACATGTTTCGGTCTCGTAGATGCCGTTATGCAATGCAATGACATTACATTGTAAAATACTCTATACTTTAGTCGTAAGCGTAGCCTGATGATGGTCTACGAGACCGAAGTCTCCTTAGACAAGAGACTTCAACGGGTGGTCAAAGAAGACCACTTAAGGATAATTATCCTTAAAAAAGACCTTACTTCAGCGCAAACTAAGATATCCTTAGTTACTTCACAGTACAAATAGATAAATTTTAGTCTTTTTTTTATTTTTTAATTATTAATAGATATTTATAAAGATATATCTATTATACAAAGATATTTATATAATTATAAATAAATAATAATATTTAAAAATTTTGACAATCTTTGAATATGGATAATTTATTAACCTGAAAAAACACAATAAGAAGGTTACAACTACAAATAATAATAAGACATTAGTATTATCAAGAATAAATTATAATCAGATACTATGTAACTATTAATTGAAATATGATATGAATTATCATTGAAATTATTTTTATTTAGGTTGGCATTTCTGGAATTCTATGAGACATCTAAAGGATAATAACAGTTTGAATAACTTTTTGTATTCAGCAAATACTAAATATTATATTATTGACATTAGGTTATAACCTCTATGATTATCCACCATATTTTCAATAAGAGAAAAAAATTGATTTCCTGTGTACAGGATATAAGATATGGTTCTAAAATAACATTTGGAATATAAGTAATAATGTATTTGAATATTTACATAGAGAAACAGAGTTTGTATTAGATCTCAATTAGTTATTACATAATTCAAGCAATGTATTAATGCAACTAATGCGTATCCTTGGGGTAGTAGGCGTATACATTGTTATTTAATAGTTTAACGTAAGAGTTACCACTAGTTTTTGGACATTTAAGTCTTGGCTTATAAGTTAGCAACCCTTATCACTAGGAGGCAGGGTAGCTCAGTGGCTTAAGTGTCAGCCTCTTGGCTTTTAGATCCAGTGTTCGATTCACATTCTGGCTCTCAGAAGATTGTTCACTGTGGCCTTCAGAATTATCCACGCAGAAGGTGAAAAAAAGTATGACCACGTTTCCTCTGAGGAGGACGTTAAGCCGTCGGTACCGAGCCTGTACGATGTCATGCACTCATTAAACAGCCTTACTCTAAAACACTTGAATCAGGCACCCATAACAAGTGATCATCAAAACAAAAGAAATGGTAAACACTGATATTTCGGTTTTTTAAGTTTTCGAGCATTAAAAGACGTCACTGATAAAAGTGTTTCGACTAACAGTTATGGAGAATGTAATTGATTATAGACTAAGTGTTTTCACATATATCATTTGTTTTTATGATAATATTTCTATTTGATTAATAGTATCGTAGACATTGGGAGAAACGACTGGTAAAATGACCAAAACCAAAACTGAATTGACCAGTCAATCGGTAGGCACAAGGGCTTGCGAAACTCATGTTCAAATGAATCACATTTAGAAAAAATGCAAGAAGTATGCAATGACAAATATTCAAAATAATGATTTTTTTGCCAACAGTTCATCTCATTTGTTTTAATATAATTTTAATCAATAATTTTATGTTTAATACTTCCTGAATTGCGTAAATTTCAACATCTCTACCAGAAAAATATTTATGGTTACTTTACAGTTAGACACCATTATATTGATTTGTGTTCTATAGGAGAATTTATCAGTTTATTAGTAGAATCAAAAATAATAGCGTACTTGCTTACAGATATGCTAAACGAAGAAAGTCACCTCATCTCCTCAAAGTATTATTTTAGTCACCTCTCTTCTGTACTTAATCTTTACTCTAAGTTTATTTGTTAATCAGAGAAAAGATGAAAGAGGAGTGAACATCAGCTTAGCACATTTGTGTACAGTCAAGTGTCTTGGCTAATGCAATTTTCAAAAAAACTTTGGAGAACTAATACTATTTTTTGTTATTCTTAAAATGTTTTTCAAGGGAAATCCATAAAAAATTGAATCTCAGAGTTTTTGAAGAGAAAGGCTTTTGGAGTTGAAATATGATAGGGGAAACATCAAATGCACTATATAATTAAAAAACTAATAAAAAGATCTCACATGAACACGTGAAATAACAATCAATGATCAAACCACAATATGAAATGGGAAAAAAAGCCCAGGATCTTTCAACCGTAACAAACGGTCTTCTTTCAGTGTCAACAACCCAACTAACACTAAATAAACATTATACTTCATAAGTAATACATTAACTTTGTACTGTTTAATTCTAGAATTAATAATATTTTTGCATTATTGACCCATAAATATATTTTAACAATTATAAAGCAATATACGATGGATTAATTCATTGAATTCTAGTAAATTGAGATTTACATAAGTAAATATATTCATAGGCTCATAATTTCAGTTAGAACATATTTGCTGGATATAATGAAAAATGCAAAAAAAAATCTGCTATGAGAGGCCTATTAAATCAATGAAAATACCAATTGGGCAGAAGCTACCATGAAGAACTTTCTTAAGCCTAGTTGAGGAAGATGTGTACTGGTGACATGTTGGCATCGAAGCTGACACCTTTTGAAGCTCATTACCAATATGTGGTTTTTTAGTAATTAATTATTTTAAATTGCATAAATAAAATACTGACTAGAAATTATTAGCTATAGTGAAAATAATAAATACAACAAGTACTAGTAATTGTACTTCAAAAAATATAACTCTAACTAAAATAAATGAAAAAGAAATTCATTATCATTCAAATGGATTTCTAAAATAATTATGAATTAAGTAACCTAAACATAATGATGGCCGAAAGCTTTCTTCTCGTTTCATCAGGAGCACTTCTAGAAAGATGGACCTGCTAAAGATGTCTATTATTTACCAAACCAAAAATATTCGACTGATGTCCATTAACAATCGATTCCAATAATTTTCATCAAATTTAGTTATCTATAGTTCACTTACTTTTGTTAAATACTAAATCACATTGATTGTAACATCTTATAACCAATATGTTAAAATCAACTTCAGTTCACAACACATAGAGATAACTATTTATTGAGGTAATACATTAAACTAGCGCTCCTAACGTACGGGAGGTTAACCAACCGTCACCCCGTTCTGATTAGTTTAATTTTAGTGTCAAAGTTTCTCGATGTAGGTATCACGAACACGTTACTGGCTTGCAAATTCAACTCTGGGCATTTCTCCTTTATGTAGATGGCTTCAAAAATCTGCAACTAGAGTGGATTTCTATTAGAATTTTAAATCGAAGTTCCATCTACTAGCATCTTACGTGTGAGAGACGATAGGTGTTCTTTCTTTACATGCTCCTCTGGTGATTCAGTAGCGAAGTGAATGCCGAATCTGCTCGACTAATTAACTATATATATATATATATATATTTTATTAAAGTAGACGGCAGCTTCCGCATTTACGATTTTTTGCTCGTTTTCTCTAGTTTTTTTACTAGTTTTTTCTGGTAGGGAGTGATTTCATGGAGGAGTTGCCCCAGAGACATCAAAGAAATAATCTTTTAGCTTAATCAATAATATTATATTTTTACACTTACAAGCTTTCGATTTTCTCAGAAATCATCTTCAGGTATATATCATTATTAAACAGATTAAATTCATACAATAAATTTTTTTTCAAATGTTAACAGACATTAAAAGGAATAAAAATTTAGATGTTATTAAAGCATAACTGAGTTATTATTAACATTGTCTCTGGGACAACTCCTCCATGAAATCACTCCCTACCAGAAAAAACTAGTAAGAAAACTAGAGAAAACGAGCAAAAAAGTCGTAAATGCGGAAGTGCCGTCTACTTTAATAAAATATGTTTACAAGAAAATCTGCTGCATACACAATATATATATATTATATATATATATATATATATATATATATATATAGTTAAATAGTCGAGCAGATTCGGCATTCACTTCGCTACTGAATCACCAGAGGAGCACGTAAAGAAAGAACAGTTGGGTTTTTGACTCTGACGAAGACCGCTTGTTACGGTTGAAAGATCTTAGTCTTGTTTTCCCATTTCTTATTGTGGTTTGATCATTGATTGTTGTTTCACGTGTTTATGTGAAATCTTTATATATATATATACAATGATCAAACCTCAATATGAAATGGAAAAAAAAAGACTAAGATCTTTCAACCACTTGTTGCTGTTTTATCTTAGTTTTTTTTTCCATTTCATATAGTGGTTTATGTGAAATCTGGTATATATATATTTACAATCAACAGTTAAAAGGTTACTAATATTTATTTTTTGTGTGTGTATGGGTTTGAAGATCTCATAGAAAATTACACATCTGATGGTAGAATACTGTGTCAGTAATGATTTTGCATTACGAGTCCTAAATTCTGTCTACTTGAAGGTATTTGGATTAGTGATCTCTTAACAGTAAATGATATCGCCATACTCAGAACATACCGTTTAAAATCATCTCTGAGGGACTATGTGATCAGGTTTTTTTCACCTTCTGTGTAAAAAAATCGAATTGAACCAGGATCTATCGAATGCAGAAACGAGCATAATACCCATAATTATGTTTATTTACAGTTTTAAATTTGTTTACATATAAGTAACATAAATAAATAACAAGTGATGATTAATGAAAAAAACATTGACTTGTTGTTGAGAGGGATAAATTTAAAAAAGTGATATATTCTTAGAAAAATAAATAAGGAAAAATTTTCAACTATGATGAAAAGTTTATATATAAGTTTTTTTTTCAAAATTATGTCTATTTTCATCGTTACCTTCTTTCCTGTATCTAGTGATTAGTATAAGGGGACTTATCAGGAAGAGAAAAGGAAAAGGCCAGGATTTTATTATGCAATAAATAAATTCTTATAAGAGCTTCGTTTCATTTCAAACTTCTTAATAGAATCATAAATAAGGGATTTTTATTCAGGCTACAGAACCGACCTACTTTTGGATCTGAGTTTCGACAACTTAACATAAATGTTGGTCGATTTAGAACTCAACAGTTGGCTGCTTCGAATTGACATAAAAACATTCGTGGTTAATGGTTTTTGTGTTTTTTTTTCTTCAATAGATTAAAACTTAATTTCATTTACTTTAATGAAGACAAATATTCAATAAACATTTTCACCATTAAAAGGTTCTTTATTAATTCTTATCAAAAAAGTCTGTTATTTACTTGAATGTAAATGTAAACGTTTTCAAAAATGGAATAATTTTATTTAATTTTGAAAAATACATTTTTGTAACTTTTAAAGCTATAAATTTCACAACAAAAAATAATTGTTATAGAGCAAGCCTGAAAGCTTTGCTCTTTTCAACTTGCAACATCTTAATAATTAAACCTTAAAAGTTATTTGATTCTTTTTAAAAAATAAATTATTTTCATTTAAGAGGTTTTCAAACTTTTGATCTTGAAGGACAATTTCTATGCAGATAACATCATAAATATATTAATGCCAACAAAAAGAAAGAACCATTTTAATCAAAATTGTTAGGACAGATTTATACCAAATGATAAAAAATGGAATTTTTTTTAAGAAAAACTATCTCTTAAAGCTGAATATTGTACTGAGCTCACTGTTCTGTATCAGAACCATGAGTACTGAAATATATCTAAATGACATTATGACTATATTAGTTTTTGAGAATCAATGTTATTGTATCTAAAGAGAATCAATGTTCAGGTCATCTAAATATGTAAATTTCCATTGAAAATTCAGTATCAACATTTTCGACACAATGGTATTACTTTCACACCTCTATAACAATATTTCACAATAAACACGTTAAACAAAAATCAACATCCAAATCATATTAGGAAAATCAGAAAAATGACTTAGATCTTTGAACCAAAACAAGTAATGTAATAACATTACTTGAAAGATCAACATATTTATCATCTTAGAAAACAAAGTAAAAAATGAATGAATACAATAAAGTAAGGTGAGCAAGTACGATTTGAGGAAACATCATTAGTTAAAAAAAATTTCTGGAAGACATGTCAGAAGCCCCGATATCAATATTGCTAGAAATTTAGAAATAATTCTTCTATTTAATATAGAGGCCAGGTTAGCTCAGTGGATAACATACTTACCTCAGAACTCGTAGGTCCCGGGGTTCGACACCCACCTGGCCCTCGATTTATTCACGTGGGCAGTGAATAAATCTGAGCACATCGTCCCGCAGAGAGGACATTAAACCGTCGGTCCCAAGCCTGTACGATGTGAGGTACTTGTTAAAGATCCCTACTCTAAATACTCTGAGTTAAGCAAAATTTAGGACTCCTAATGTAGAATCAACAGATAATGTGGATCGCCCATTACTAAAAATGGGTGCCAAATAATAAATGAACCACAAGTTCTTTTTCTAAAGCAACATTGAAAAGAAATAAGGGTGTTGGAAAACAAAACAACAAACAAAATCTTCTATTTAATATTTTTAGAATTTAAAATTAATTTTTTTGAAGTTGTTATAATTTGCAGTTAGTAATCCAGTGAAATAAACTGGTTTTGAGAAAATTTGCAGTATTATGTTATTTTCAAAATAATACTTATGTTATAATTATTGCCAAAGTATTGATGTTCATGATCAGCTGAGACTAGTTAAAGGTAGTTTAGTATTCTAATGTTTAATGATAATTTGACCGCAGCATGTGACAGCAATGAATAGCTCTTGTTTATCTGTTCTCATTGATCGCTGTAGAAGGAGGATGAGGAAATAAAACTGAAACTAGCTATGAAGAATCTGAAACACCACCGCTAGCAGCTAATTATTTCTTCCTTAAGCGTCACCCATTTATTAAAGATTATAAGAAAACTAAAAAAAGAATGAGAGAGTGAGAGAGAGAGAGAGAGAGAAAGTTAATTTTTAATTAAATCAGAAGTTTCTGTCTCGCAGTACCTTTTGGAGCGATATGTTACCGACAAGTTATGGATTCATTCAAGATGACAACCAAAGGGGAAAAATGCTAGCCATTTTTATAAACGAGCAGTTTGAATGTCTAACAACGTTGACGCTAATCTCTCAAGGAATGCTGGAAATGTCCAGGATATGTGAGTCAGCCATTCGAGGTAGTGACGGCCGTGTAATGATCGCTTCTCACCGACATCTCCGTCTTAATTCTCACTTTCCACATAATTCATTCCCCCAACCAACCAAAAAAAAAAAAACAAAAAACCATCAAATATGTCCTTTCAAAGTACCAATTGTGTTGATTAAACCACAATTTAACAGTTGCACATCATAAAGTAAATTTTATTAAAGTTACATAACATTTATAATTTTCTGAATATATATAATATAAAGTTACCAAACTAACCTTACCATAATTATTATCAAATTTAGAACGGTACAATCTGTCAAAAACCGGTCGTGGCGTTATTATAGTCTTGTTATTATTTTTGAATTCCATTAATTATATAAGAACTGTGATAAAGAAGATGCAGTAACAAAAATTCTTATCCAACAAAAAATTATATCCTTAATCTAATATTTAAAGCAATTATTTTAACTTTTCCTTTTTATTATTATTTTCTGAAGAATAGTTATATTGAACAGTAGGAAACTACAGAAATAGAATACAATTTTTTGGACGTCAATACAAATTGTCCTCGTCAGAGTCGAACTGAAGTAGTTCATACCAATGAAGTGAAGACGGGAACACTTAACCGGCGGGAACTTTTTGAATGGAACAGAGGGGGTTTTCAACAATTTAATGTAAACAGTTTGAGCTCTTATACTAATATAAGGACTCGAGAACTAAAAAAAGTTGTCAATCTCATAAATTAATTTTAAAATTTCCTGATTATTTGTCCTTGTTTCTAAAAAAAACTGTTATTGAGGCCTCAATACTTCAATGAAGTGATAAAATAAAAATAAGTGTGAATAAACCAGTGATAAACACTATTTTATATTGATTTATTATTTAATTAAATATTAATTATTAATGACGTGTAAAAATGTAACTAATTAGTTATTAGTTATTAGAAACTGTGAAGTTAATATTTGTGTGTGGCTGACTTTGTCTGGTGGTAACTACAAGGTATATGAAAACCACAAACTATTCCTCTAGAAGTTATAGTTTAATAATGTCTTGTTACCTGGTAAGCTAAATTAATGAATTTTAAGAATATTACTACTGAAACCCTACTAATATATCCAAATTATTATATTAAACATGATTACTCTGACCATCTGCAATATGTTCAAGATAATCTAATCAAGCCAAGAGCATAAATTTGCCGTTTGGTTAGTCATTCTCTTTGTAAAGGGTATTGGTGGCAGTGATATCCTAAAATAACATTAAATGCAAACTCACTATTCTCTATTAAAATATGAGAGTGAATCCTTAAATATCTGCTTATAATATTATTGAATTAAACATTAAAATATCATTACTTTTTCTTTTTTTATTTTACTAAAATAAGGCAATAAATAAGTTTTTAGTCCACCAGTCTCCTTTTAATATTCAGGACGATTTACTTTCCACAGTGTGTATTCCAACTTCTGTTTAGTCTTCATTGAATTCAAATGTTATTTACAACTGTCCATTATCATATATAATACCAAACGCAATTAGGAATCATAGGAACGGTCCATTTTCTTTCGCTATTAATCACTAATTTATTCTGCATGCATTATACATGTGGTTATAAGAAAGAAGGCGAGAGACGTTCATAATATTGTGTCCTCAGAGTTCAATTACACTATCCATTGCAAATTATAGAACTTATCATTTCTATTTTATAAAAAAATAGCAATACTTCTAAAAACATAGCTTTTTTTAACTTTTTCATGGAATGGATTGATAACTTATGTATTTCATAGTGCCACGGATCAGTCTTAGCTGATTATATAAATTTTGTATCAGGTTTCTAATAAATATATATAGAAATTTATATTGTTACAACTATAAATAATTAACTAGGGAGATTTTACTATAAAATGTTTTGACTGATGGGTTGATTGTTAGGGAAACTATAGCTAAGACTAGCAAGATGTATTGTAGAATTAAGGCGGTAGTTGTTACGTCACTTACAAGACCACTGTTTCCAAGAAAGCTGAATGAACGACCATTTCAGATAAGTAACTGGTTTCTGGACCATGAAACTGGTCGACACATAGTTTATTCATTTCTGAAGATATTTAAAAATGGGATCATTATCTTGATCGAGTAATGATTTTCGTCGGAGTCACAAATTGACTGGGATATATATGCATATATAACAGTTCAAAATTGAAGATAGGTAGCACAGAAAGTAAAGAAACACACTTACAGACTCAAATTTTCGGGCAATCCGTCTTCAGGAGCAAAGAGAAATTGCCCAAAAATTCGAGTCTATAAGTGTGTTTCTTTACTTTCTGTGCTACCTATTTTCAATTTTGAACTGTTATTGTGTCCAACTTGGATCATCTTTCCATTTATCAAGTGAATATATATATATATATATATATATATATATATATATATATAACCGATGGTAGATATGGGTTGGATCTGTTCTTTACATCATGCCAAACATTCTCTTCATCAATTTCCTTTACCCACCAAGTTTCAAATACATACCCTAATTTTCTTCTTGGATGTCAATGTCACCTACGATGATAGCAATCCTTCTACTTCTGTTCATATCAAGTCAACTAATGCTCAGCAATACCTTCATTTTAATAGTTGCCATCTCTCTCATGTAAAACAGTCCATTACCAGATCTTTGCTCATACGCCTTCATAACATTTGCAGCAGTTCAAATGATTGTTCTATTAAAATAGACATATTAAAAAAGAAATTTTGCGACTAAGGTTATCCTCCTAATTTCATTAATAATCGTACAGGAGGGATTGCAGTGACTCTACTTTCATCATCACCACTTATTTTCCTGGAACTCATAAGCTAGGTATAGTTATCAAGAAGTTTTCCCCTATACTCTCTTCTTCCTCCTGTACTTCTTCTGTCTTCAGAGAGAAATCTTCCATTTCCTACTGCAAACCTCCTAATCTTGGATGTACCTTCTTTCATATCTCTTCTCCTAAGCCTCTTAACACTGATAGTGGTATGATTCAATTCAGACGCGGTGGGTGTCTTAGTTGCCCTATCATCAATCCCGTTTCTTCCTTTAATTCTTTCCACAGAAAACACAACTACCCTATCTCACACAACACATTATGTACCTCTGATAACTGCGCTATCGTTTGAATTGCACTCAAAGTGATGCTTTTTTTGTGGGTTTGGCTTCCACCAAGCTAAGTTTACGTATGAATAATGACAGGAATAATGCGCTGTTAAACGCAGTGACCTTACGGAAGCTACTCATAGTAGTTCTCACGGACTCATTTTCAATGACTCTTTCTGTGTACAGGCTCTGAGGCAGTGTACACACACTGAGAGCTTCAGAAGAAGCATTTATTAGTCTTCTGGGAGGTAGATCTGCTTTTGGGCCTAACTTCAATCGTTGATTGTCCCTATTATTTATTTTAGTCCCTTTATTAATCTTTTGTTTGCTTACTTGTTTTTATTTTTAGTTTGGTTTTTTATAATGTGTTAGTAGTTGTTATTTAAATATTTTCATTCAATTATTATTTCTTTATCTATCCTTATCTCTCCGGTCTCAATAAGTTGGCTACACTGTTTGAGTGCTTCTTCAAGGACACCAGCCAGTCGTTACCTCTCTTTCGAATCGCTCACATCTATCTTCCTCATGATGAGGCCATCGAAATATAGTAGTGAGTTTCTGTGATTTCATTTCTGTGTGTTCTTTTTGTGAATATAGTTTTATATATATATATATCAATATTCTTGCCAATAAAAATTAATTCATGAAGATTAAATAAGATTCGACAAAGTCCCACAAAACCGAAACCAACAAATTGAATTTATGACAAGAAACTTATAGACAGAAAATATTCAATCTAGAAATGTTGTATATTGGTAACGACCAGTCATCCGTTAATTATAGAAGTGACATTTCAAATTTAAATAGAATTTATTCGGGTGTATTAAGTTAAATATTGTTAATCGTTGCAATATTCTTTTAGTGATTCTTTTTGGGTCTGGTGAAATTTGGTGTCATGCTTTGTTGCAGTTAAGTGTTGCTTATTTATTCAAACTAGACAGTTATTGTTGAAATTATTATTCAGAAAAATAATATTTATTAGCAGTAAAATTATATCGTACCAGACTATAATAAATGAAATTATCTTGCTTTAGACTAGTTCTCAAATAGTTGTTAGGTTCCCTTTAATATATTATAAGACTTCGAACTGTTTAGATGAATAGGTGCATTAAGATAGGATAATAATCTTGTATTTCAATAAATCTAGGAACAGAAGTGCTTTTTTGTGGCAAAGTTATGGCATTTGTATGTGAATGACTTAATGTAAATCTTTTATCAGCTAACAATCATGGCCTTATTGAGTACACTGGTTTTCGTTAGATCACCGAAGTTAAGCAACATTGAGTGTGGTTAACAGGTGGATAGGTAGCACCAAGTGAAGTTACATTACAATTAAGAAATATTAATGTAACTTTCTCGTAGTTCAGATGAATCTTATTTTCGACCCTTATACAGTTCAAAAGGCATTAAGACATCATCAATGAGGGGAAAAAAATTCAATTAAAAAAAAAAAGAAAATCTCTTGACACGACCTGTGATTTTGCTAAAAGTTTTAAAAACAGTCAAGACGCTTCTAGAAATGTTTCTCACATTTTCTCCAGAAGCTTAAAATTTAATATCCCATTAAGAAAGGAGGGGAGGAGAGTTGTTCTAATCAGCTTTCCGTGGACAGTTGATGTAAGCTGAAACGATTTAGGACGGCTCGCTTTCTAAAACAGGTCTCACTTTGCAGCCTCTCAACTGGCTTATTCTATAATTGCTTCAAAATAAATCCCATAAATAACGAAAATATCCATTTCCTTTAGAATGAGTGATAGATTCTAGTCATTGTCGAGATATTTAATCTGATATGTATCAGTTCTTAAGAAGCATTTACAAAATTACATTTTGAAAATCAATCTACATTCGAATATTCAGTTCTAAGAATTGTTTACAACAAGTACTTTATTTTTTTGTGGTTGTATGTATTACAAAGAACAAAAGATTGTTACATTGAGATATCACGTCCATAATTAATCAATTATAACCAGGATAAAAATAAAAGAAAAATATAATATAGAAGCCGTTGAGACGGAATTTTTATACATATAGTATCATTAATTAACTGAAATTTATTGTTTTCAAAAATACTATGAGTTTGCGATAAACACATCATTTATTACTTTAGTCTAATAAATACAATTCACACATAAATTGAACTTTTTACTTCGAATGAGGATTTTATATTAAATTTAGATGCTGAATTGTTTGTTCCAGGAAAAAATATCTATTTTATTTGATTATATAATTAAATTATAGGGATTAACGTAATTATTTAAATGAAAAATACAATTGGAATGATATTAATAAATTTTCTCTTTATTTGATGCTGAATTTGTGTATCCACAATGTAACCAAGAAAAGAAACTCAACCATGAGGATTCATATATATATACGTATATAAGAGTTAATACTGACGGCTTCTCAAAAACCTTTGCCAAAGTATTCAGAGTAGAATATTACAGTAACATCTTTGGAGGGGCAACAGGAGAGGGAATGCCGAAAAGTAATTTTGATAGAGGAATGATAGCTTTCTTCAAAGGTAGGTTGAACATCTTTTTTTGCACATAGTCCTTCAGGTGGATTCTCATCAGGAATTACTCTATATGTTCAAATTATAGCAACTACACTGAATTACTTACTAAATGTAAGGAGAGAATGCCAAATTTTAAGAAAAAAAAAGAATATATATCCTGATGATATATCATATATGACATCATATCATATATATATCATCAACTTCACGATTTGACTATACGGACATAGGTCTGTCAAGTCAAAAGAGGGCAACTGGAAACGGGAGACTAAACGCCCTAATCGTGGAAAGATGTAGCAGGCTGAAGTAAATGTAACATTCTTACTGCCATGATGGCTACCTCATCTTACCTACTTCAATCACATTACCATGAACTCATGGATAATAAGATATGGGCACAACTGTACTGTCAGGGGTCCTGACAAGAACTATACTGCGAACATCCAGAGGTGAGACTCCTGACTTTCTATAACTACTTGTAGACCTATTTGTACCGACATTGAGACCTAAACAATGCCGAGTGTTCACTCTGTTGAAAGAGAATTTCCACTGTTCCTGCAGAGACCACCTGCTGATATGAGAAGACTAGGTTGTGATAACATACTGAGTGGTAGGGTACCAAATGATAAAAAAGCTAAAGAAAACAAAGACGAAACTGTGTGTTGAATTGAATTACGATGAGCTAAAAAAATTCTGTTTAATTTGGTTCATTTCCGTGTTAACACTACTAAAAATATTCATGAATATTAGACAATTTTATGTTATTATGAAACATTTTATTTGAAGAGAATTGGAATCCTCCATTAAATATTCTATATTTATATTTTGGTCTAAATGCTATAGTCTAAACTAAAACAGAATTAATAAAAGAACATTTATTAGTACACAGAGGTCATTAGTAACGATAAAGCTAATTTGAACTATCTTCTCTCATATATATGCTGTCCTATATAATCACTTTATAGTGTTCATATATATAATCACTATAAAATTAGAAAGACGATCCAAATTAAACATACAGAGGTTTGAAATCAAAGAAGAGTAACACACTGAGTAAATAAATACACTTACTAACTCATATTTTTGGAAAATCTGTCTTCAGGAGAAAGGAGACAATGGGGCCTTGCACGCCGAAGACGTAACAGTAGGTAATCGATTGTTACCTATATATATATATATATATATATACAAAGTATAGAACCACAAGGAAAAAATAAATCAATAGAAATACATGTTCTGAGGCCTTTCATTTTATGTCAGTGGTTCTGTACAAGGTTCACATGGAACCCCGGGGTTCATAAAATGTCAAAGGGAGTAAAAAAAGAAAAGAATATCGGCTAGCATGGTAATTAGTGATTCATGCCAAATTTATATACATATACCATTATACCATAACGACGACTGGTATCATTAGACCATTAGAGTATTCAAGCATAAGCAGTAAAATATCAAGCGCAATGTTCTCACTTGTTTGTCTTAATGTGCCAATATTTTAAAATGTTATATTAATCTTTTTGATGCACTATCAAAAATTAGATACTTTTTACCAATGTTTTGTAAATTTTGCTAAAGATATATTGTTGTTTTAAAATATTGTTGGACATTTGCATTTGAAATTCATGGTATTAATATTTAATTTAATGTAATCCTACCTAAAATCCAAAATGTTTTCGAAAATATACACCCGCACAACTGGATTTTTTAGCCACAGGAGGTCCATGACAATACTTCTCTCAGTGGGTAAACAAACGCTGAGAAGCTCTGATCTAAGCTCTTAATATACTTTTACAAATATATAAAAGTGTAAAATACAGTTTACTATTTGTCATTTACTGTGATGGAGATTTTCGTTATAGTTTTTAGTTTTGGATTTGTTTCTTTCGTTGTACTTCATTCTATTAATGCAATTAATAATTGTAAATAAATTAGTAGGAATCCTTTAACATTATTCATTCTAATATAATACTTTAACTATAAAGCCATAAATAATCTTTTATCTATTACATTGAATATAATCCTCTCTATTTGATATTTAGTTTCCAAAAACTCCGATTCGTTTGAAATCTAGCGTGGACAATTTAAAAAGCCGAAAAAACAAAACAAGTATACTAGTATATTTAAAAAAAAAATAGCCTGAGAAATTAATTTTTATTTTGTTTCTGTTCAAAGGGATGTTGGACTAGTAGGTTGTTACACTTTTGCAGAAAAGTTTTTCAACTCTTTTGTTTATTTGTTCCAATAATATCAAAGAGAACGCTTTTTTTCCCTTCTATAGAAGGAATTTGTTGTACAACTTTAAAAGTGAAATTTGAAAACTGAAAAATAAAACAACCAGTCTGAATAAATGTAAATATTTCCCTTGCAAATATTGGTGGTAAGTAAATTAGAAATAGTAGGTTATTTTATATGGAAGATACCACCCAGAGGTAAAACTTGCTGACTTGAACACAGTCATGTCCTTATACGAAGGAAGGTGATATTTTTAAGTGAAGTGAGGTTGGCTAAAGGATGTAGGATGTCGTGCCTTATATGCTATGAACTGAGATCCTTGTAAAGAAACAGGATCTACGGCATGATGTAGTGGAAGCAGCCTCTCTTATCTCCGGCCTGCTTACCCCAAACCATCCTTTTCTCTATTTAAATCACCCAGTGATTTAAACACATATAAACGCCATCGAGTTTTAACAATGGAAGTAACAGTATAAAGCTAAAACAAACCTTGTTATAAATCTAACCCATCCAAGTAATAATTATTTACAACTATAACGGATTAATTAGATTCGTTTTGAACCGATGTTATCAGATGTATATTATTTTGTATTTATTTTCTATTACCTTAAATATCAAAAAATAAGAGAATTATTGAAAATAATTTTATTATATCTAATATAATATAATAGTCTGATTTTTTTGCTTATTTTGAATTAACAATAAACTCACTAACAATAAGATAACAAAAAAATAAATAAACAAAATAAATAAATTAATGAATAAATGAAATAAATGAATAAGCAAAAAAATTTTGTTTGGTTACATTTAGATTCTTAGAGAGAAGAAGTAATGAAATTTTATAATTTAGAGAAATCCATTTGAATGTTAAGCAATACAGGTTAAGCAATATATATATATATATCTTATATATAATTCACTTTTTAGCCTGAGGACAACCACGATAACGGTCAAAATATTGAAAAGTGAATACTTTGTTACGTTTATTTCAATGTGTCACAGTTTATTTTAAGCGTTATGAGTTCTTTTGGATCGCATTACGTTTATCATATGCGGGTATCAAAAATGCGGGTAACTTAATAAACGAACAAATAAATCACCAAAAGGATATTCTATGTAAACCATTAATAGAAATAAAAAGACGACAGGACAGACAGTATGACGAAGATAATTAATATAAAAGAATCCAACCAGATAATAACTAAAAAATAAAAAAATAAAATAAAATCGAAAATAACTGAATTAGCTATAATAATAATATCAAGATATTAGTGGACTTAACAGATAACCTCTTCATAACAGCTCAGTAGGTTAGTTACGATTGAAAATGGACAACGTCCGAAAGAGCTCCAACAACTTCTAGATCAGGGGTGCACAATACGTCGATCGCGATCTACCAGTCGATCGTGAGGCCAATATTGGTAGATCGCATACAACTTTGAAAAAAAAAAAGTTCCCGGGTGACAGTCAGCCTATCTCTCTCTCTCTCTCTCTCTCTCTCTCTCTCTCTCTCATCTCTCTCTCTCTCTCTCTCTCTCTCTCTCTCTATCTATCTATCTATCTATCTCTGTGGTGTGTGTGTGTGTGTGTGTTTTGATCCTCCTACTTCTGTCTTTGAGCACAATGAAAAGCTACAAAAAACAGCTGTATTATTATTTTATTTTATTATTGTTATTGATTTATTTTTAATTATTAATATTATAATAAATTGTCAATGTATTGTTATTATTATTATTATTGGGAGCCCAGCACAATGTGCGTAAATGAATTTCACCTCCTTAACAAAAAAAAAATTGTATTATTATTATATGGTAATCACAAAAACATGTTGAGAGCTCTTATTTTGTTGCAATATTGGCTCATGCAATAATGCAAGGTAAGAATGTTCAATACATTTTAAAATAACATACGCTTTTATGGGTTGGTAGATCATTTTGACTTGGTCATTTTATAAGTAGCTCACATACTGAAAAAGTGTGAGCACCCCTGTTCTAGATCATCTTAGGAGGTACGACGGTTTCCATATTAATAATATAAATATATACGAGTATATATATATATATATATAATATATATAAGATCTTTTTTTCCTCATTTCATATTGTGGTTTGATCATTGATTGTTCATTCACGTGTTTATGTGAAATCTTGTATTATAATAATATATATATATATATATTATATATATATATATATATATATTCGTGTACTTAGACACCAGTTTTTCAGATATACAGGTATCATTAAACAGAATAGATTATTCTCTATCTGCTTCCTAAGAACAAGAATAAACCATAAATATAACAACGAAAATCTAATCTTCGTAAGATCAAGAGAATTGGAGCATAGAGAATATTTAATTGTGTTCAATGAAACGTCTAATATTTACACTAATATCTACATAGATTACTTTATCACATAATATATAAATGCATGCGTGGTTGAATAGTATGGCATATTTTCCTTGTATAATAATATGGCAATCAAGTTCCTTGTGCAGTTTATAACAGTGCCAAGGAGATTAGTTTGCACCTTTAAAATATGTATAAGGAAACTTGTTTGTAAAAACATAGTGTGCTATTCAAACAAACATGCATAAATCAATGACGCTGCAAAAAAAAATATATATATAACAGATTCAATAATATATCGACCGTTTGATAGAATAGGTGTGTTCTCTAATCGGGGTTCGGTAAATTTTCCAGGATAAAAAATCAAACTCTCGTTGCCAATGTTTCGGTTTTATTTAAAACCTTTTTCATAGGCAGAAGTAAGAATTTTTTAACTAAGAAAATGAAATTTACATTGTTGTTCCTTTAAATAATGTAAATTTCATTTTCTTAGTTAAAAAATTCTTACTTCTGCCTATGAAAAAGGTTTCAAATAAAACCAAAACTTTGGCAACGAGAGTTTGATTTTTTATCCTGGAAAATTGACCGAACCCCGATTAGAGAACACACCTATATATATATATATATATATTATATTAGACGTAACGGTTCCACAAACTAAATAAACTGTATTCACAAAAAGAACACACAGAAATGAAACAGAAACTCAACCCTGTTATGTTTTTGACTCTGACGAAGGCCGATTGTTGTGGATGAAAGATCTTAATCTTTTTTTTTTTTTTCATTTATTTTTGTGGTTGTATTATATATATATAAAATTGTCCGACTAGACTACGGGACAGTGGCATGAAAATAAGAACACAGACGCTTAGAAACAGTAGAAGTGCTCGTGTGGCAGTTGGCATCATATTCAATGCCATAAACGAAATTTATGGTATTGCCATCTTACTCAAGAAAAGTAAAAATAAAACTAAATAGAAACAAACATTATGATATAAAACATGAATAAATATATAAATCAAATAAAGTCAACAAAAACTGAATGAAAGGAAAAGATTAAAATAAAGAATGAATAAAAAATAAAGGAATAGCAATAGTAATTATTATCATTGTAATAAAGAGAAAAATAAATAAATAATAAAAATAAAAAAGTTCCAAAACTAGCTAATGAATGATAAAAAATTAACGATCGAGAGTTGATAAAACTTTTACTTATGAATTTATACTCATATGTCTTAATAAATCACATAGTATATTCTTATATTTTAAAAGGCTTTCTAACTTGAAACATTTTTCGTATAGGAATATGAAATCCACCCTCGCTTATCTGTTAGTATTGGTGTAAAGCAATCTAGACGTAATAATAGATTATAACAATGAAGATATAATTGTTTCTTCTGTCCTATAATTAATCATTTTCCTTCATTCCCCCTTTAACTTTAATTACCCTGTCAACTACGTTAGCTCTTGCACATCCAGTTCAGCATTTATATTTTCAGTTTTCCTTGGTGTTACTCATTCTACAATAGTTTGATATTTACGTTATTGAGTTAGTATATAATTGTTCACACGTCATGGAGTCGTCTAAGTAGGAAATCTTCCGTTGATATTTATTCTAACATCCTTTAAAAACAACGGTTGCCAAACTTGATAAATTCGAAGTGTTTTAAATTCTGTTGAAGTTAAATAATATGTGTAAAAAAATAAATCTTGCAATTAAAAAATATAGAAGATGAAACATATGTTAAGATTACTCTACCTTGTGTTTATGAGAAACATATACTTCATGTGTTTTGGTATTTATTGAATGTATAACCGTACGTTGAATGAGCATCTTTTCATTTTGTTGTGAATAAAACAGAATACTCTTCTTTTATTGCAATTATAAAGAAATAACATACATAAACGAAATCTAATTTCGACTGCGTCGACAATAGCTAGAAAAAAGCACGAGTCAAATTATAGTAGTGAACTCTTGTGATCTCTTTCTGTGAATTTAATTTATTAATTCGTTTATTCTTTTATTTAATTGCTCTATATATATACTATATATGTATAGTACATATAATTATATAATTATATGTATAGTACATATAATTATATAATATATGTATTTGTATATTTCGGGAGCAGATTACATATTTTGATTAAACTATTCCTAGATACTTGTTCTTGTCACTTTTCTAGCATTATAATAAGTTGTTTGAAATTTTTACGTATGCAAAATAACAGTTCTCTAAATGTTTTATACACAATTTTTGTTATTATTAACAACCGTTTACTAAAATAACTTTTTTACAATTCATCAACGTTTTTGTCACCATTGTTCATCTTCAGTATATTATACTTAATAATACTAGGAAGTGCTAATCAATATAGAGTAAAGATAAATAATTTAAGAAAAACAATAATACAGTCGAAATGAATATAACAGTGTTAAGAGAAGGTTACAATTAGGCAATTGTCATTTGAAAGTGATACAGGTTTACATTGGTGCTTGAATATTTAGCCGTAAAGGCTGCAGATTAATTTCCAGTTTCTTTCTGATTCCTGTTTGGCAATTTTACTATATGCAGTTTCAAAATTCTGTTGAATCCTGATATTTGGTCATTAATGCTGCGTTTCTTTTCTGTTAAGTTGATTGCTTCTATTATTTAAAGACGGCTAACGTCACACTCTTGATTAATTATTTGGATATTGCTGTTCAACATTTGCCAGCTTAGTTTCATGCCATGAAAGTTTTTCGTATGCTCTTTAAGAGGTACTTGCTGGGTTAGCTAAGTCTTCTCGATAACATTGTAGTTGTTGAACCAATGTAGTGGTTATAAGGAACTCACAGTTTCCTAGGTTGCAATTATAGCTGTGGACTACATTAGTTCATTAGAGTTTGGCTTTGGGTAGCAAGTTATTCTTAATTACCAAGTTTGCTGTACTTTGCCTTTATAATATGTAATGAGGTTCAGCTCATCTTCAGGGTTAACAAACTTAATATCGGCTTTGATATTAAGATTCTTTCGTCTACCTTATATAATTTAGAATATTGGTTTTTATAAAATACTGTATGCTTCATTCTTTTAGTGGTTTGATTTGGTTCGTCCACGTTAACACTATAAATTTTATCTATATAAGTTTACAATACAATAATTAAATTATTATATTTATCGAATTGTTTATTATTGTAAGCATTATTGATACGAACCTGCTTTGTTCTTTCAATAAATGACTATATAGAATGGATGGCATTTTGTTCCTGAAATACACGTAATGATAAAGAAATATGCATTTGGTATTTTAGTCTCAAACTTTTTTGAAGTGTACCTAATCCATGTTGAATGGTGGACACATGGATGACAGTCTATTGAATGTCATCTAACAAGCCTGCTTCTTTCCTTGTTTGACAAGTACAGCGATAGTTCACAACATTCAGTCTTGGTATCAAAAATATCCTATTGTTTTCGAATAGTATGAAAGCCTACGGAAGGTGCATCATATTATTTTATTTCAAAATACGAATAAACTAGCTTTTATTGTGAATCTAACAACTTGTTTTTTTTTATTTTTCAATTTTATTGCGGCATGTTCCACATTGTATTACACATTTTCTACAATAGTAATATGTTTACTTTTTTTTTGTAATACCATACTACTCAAACCTTTGACAATCAAAATGAAATTTAAAAAAACCTTTATAAAAGAACGAGTTATTTAGTTTTGTGGGCAAAATTACATCATAGAAAAACTGTACGTATTACAGTATTGTTTTGGTACCCGACAACTTTATAATACAAAAAATGTATTAAAATTAAACCATTATTATTAATAGAACTCATATATACTTGCCAAATAAAAACCATCTACTTTTTAACAACATTTTTCATAATAATATAACCAAATGTCTAAAATAATTATTTCGTGATGTTATAATTTTTTATTTCAAGTTTTCAATCGGAAAATTAATATTTATTAATAGTTTATGCATAAGAATGTAATAATATTAATATATCCATAATCTTACTATATATTTTGTATTGTGGGGATACATATTTACATTAGTAGTGAGTATCGTCTTAATATGGATTTTCCTTGGTAAAAAATTCGAAAATTTTTAATATGAGATGATTAAAAGATAGTAGGAAAAGTGCCATGCTTATGTTCTATATTGTGGTATTTGTTTAATATTGTAGTACAACAATGATTAATTTTTGTTATAATCGATAGAATTAAGGAAGCTGTATTCAAATATAATAACTAAATAATTTGATTGGGAATAAGTTTGATAGTTCAGTTTAAATAAAGCTGAGTGCAGACCAATTCAATTTTTTTTTCATTATTAAATATTTCATGTTTCTTTTATTCAAGTCAAAATGAACATTATTTTTAGTGACATTGGTTTAAGCTTAGCGGCAGAAGGAACGTTCACGACTCAATAAATATTCACCCTGATCTTTAAGTGAAGATCTGTGGCAAGTCACTTTAGTAGAACTCAGATAAAAGACTGCTTTCCAAACCGGATTTATCACAATATTGTATACCGTTAAGCTTTTTTTTTCTTCTTTTTTTGCATAAAACTTCTCTTTCTAATGGAGTACTTAAATAAGGGTGAAGCTTGACATTTAGAAAACACATGATCAGAAAAATAAATAAATTATTATTAGGTAGTACATTACGATTAACTACAGATAAAATAAGTTGATCATTTTACTCGTCAAATCGAAAATTAAAAAAAAAATTGAAATTAACTATTATTATTAATAAAATGACGATTTGATCAATTTTTTTTAACTCTCCACTGATATAATATTTTTTAAAGCAAAAGTTTAAACACTGTAAACAACAAAATTACTCTTGGAGTTATAATATTCTCTTAGACTTAAGGCTATTTAATTTGAAATTATTATTTAGAAATAATTTAAGTAAAAAAATCTGAAGTGGCCAACAATTCACTTAACATAGCGATCATGAAAAAAAAATCGAAATTATGACGGATTCACATGTTTTGAGCCCCCCAAAGTACTTTCATGATGTTTTTTTGATGATGTCTGTCCATAAGTTTGTGTACACGCTACAGTCCATGTAGTGTATTTACTATAGATCGATAAGATATTAATCCATCTGGTGGATCAAATTAATGTTTTAAACAAAAATGGGTTTTATAGTGCAGATATCCTCTACTTTTTGGGTTCAATTATGCATAATTGGAAAGTCACTTTTTTACTAAAATGTGTTTTTATACAACATTCTTTCCCTAAAATACTAATTTTGGTGCCTTGAAATTTTGGCATTATCATAGAAGTGACCAAAAAAAATGGAAAAAATCCTCAGATTTTTAAAATATTTTTTTTTTCAATAACATGTAAAAAAAAATGGTTGTATCATTCAATCTGAAAGCTTCTGAGAATAATAGAAGCTATACCGTTTGACAGAGCAAAATGAAATTATACTTAGAAATAGATTATTATGTAGGAGATGAGTTGAGGCAAATCTGTTTAAAATTACTTGAACCAAAAAGACGTTGAGGTCAATTTTATGTTTTTGAGAAAAATATTATTTTTAACCACCTGTTAAAGAACAATGAACTTTGCCCAAAAAATTAACAAAAAACTAGCAATTTTTAAAGTATAATTTGTGAAGTTTTGATGACCGCAAAGAGCAAAAAAGCTATAAAAATTAAATATTCATCCTGGACTAATAGATCACCTGCTATAGTTGTCCTGTTAACCTGTATACATTTATTTACATTGACTTAAGACATTTTTTAACTGAATCGAATGTGAAATAAAATTATGTTCCGAGGTTTAATGAAAAAAATTGAACTGATTTAATGACTTAATATGAGATGAAAAAAGAATAAAATTTTTTCATAGAAAAATTCAACTCCAATCAAACATATAATTTCTGATGTTCTCCATGGTACGATGGATATGTCTAATAAAATGCTCTAATTAATCTACAAGTACATGTTGCTCTCTCGAACAAAACTTAATATCAGATGAAATTTTTTTGTGTTTATGAATCACATTATCTTGGGATGATGTTGAAGAATGATGAATAGATTCCGTCGTTTTATATTACAAAACAGAACTAACTACTAACTTTAAGATAATTCTTCAGTGATTCAATGACACTGACATTTTTTCTTGCTTGTGTCCAAAATTTTCCAGACAAACAAGAAATATTTTAAAGTCGTAAAGGGAACACTTTGGCTTAAACCTTCAATGTAGAAGGGCAGATAAACATCATGAAATGTAACAGATCACTGGTCATGTAACTAATGTTACGGATGGACATGGATGAAATCCATGGCTATAGGAACAAAGACATGTTCTCCTGCTAGGCATTCTTTCATAATACGAATTCTTCTCTTTGGCTTTTGAAAAACAGTGATATTATATGGATCAGTTGTGTTTTATACAAAAATAAGCGTATATTTTGATAATTAGATCACTCACAATCTGTACTACCTCCAGAAATTAAAAACTAATAAACAAGTCCTATTTAGGCGTTTTTTTAATGTCTAAATGGGACATTATATATTATATACCCAAGAATTTTGATATATCTTTACTAATTGTAAAGTTGAGTATAGGGATTTCCAGGTTTCTTTAAATATGGCTATACATTGTAATCAATAATGTATAATTTATGTACATGTGACTATTATAATTTGATCATTTGTATGAAACTTGAAATCATTGATTAATGTGATATGTTATTAAAATTATTAAACTAAGGGCATAAATCTCATGAGACTCTTATACTCCGCTTCCATGTTGGTCATATTGTAGATCCCATTGTTGAAACTGACTTAGACTTTAGATTTTACATTCTATAATGACCTTCATAAATGCACATAGAGAATCATTCCTCACTACTACAGTTTTAGACATGATTCGACACAAATCTTTATCTTCTCCATTCTGATTGGATCGCATTCAGATATAATGTCATCAAACGTTTCTACCTCTTCTAGACAGAGTCCTGCATTCTTCGTTCGATGTCAAACACAGCTTCCGTCACATTTTGGCCAAGGAAGTGACTCATGTCAAAATGCTTTTTTATCACTAGGCCATTTTACGTATTTAACGTATTTACTTATTTTATGTTTTTTACGCATAAGGCTCATTTATAAGTTTAATATAAATTCGATCTATCAAAACGGTGTAGATTGCAGCATGCCCATAAACTCTTAGATTATTAGATGCAGCACATATCACGGAAAAAAGGTCAAAAAAGAACTTTTGAAACCACAAAACATGTTAATCTGTCAAAATTTTGAGATTGAATTTTTTCATGATAACTGTGCTTTACTTGTAGCAAAGCGAAAATTAATGCTATTAATATTTCTATTATCTGATGTAAATCAACATTATGACAAGTCAATGGAGACAGAAAATGAAACAACAGATAATGTTCTCTTTTACATGTTTATGATAATTTCATATATATATATATATATATATATATATATATCAGAGACTGAACTACAATAAATAAATTTGTCAATGGGATTAAGATTTTCTATGAAGAGTTTATTCTAATTTCTCAATTTTTATTGTGGTTTAGGCATTGATTTTTATTCCCCACGTTTACTGTATAGTTGTGTATACATATAGACTTCATGTCTCCACTCACGTTATTTTTTTTTCAATTTTTTTGAAGACGGCATCAAGCTGAAATAATCGAGAACCATGATCAAATGTTTTTTTTTCTCATCTATATGTTTAATTATACACATATACTTATAAATTTACTATAACTTCCTGCAAAATTTTAATGGATTGCATTTCTAAATTAAATTGCTTTTTACTTCTGAACTTATAAAATTTGATTTATTGTAATGATACTCATAAAAAATATACAACCTTACCTCGTATGTTGTCTTCAACATTCCTGGACCGGTTTTGGATCTTGTCTATTATCAAGAGCAAACTGAAAATTATTTAGCATTACCTTCTACTTCCACCACCTTGTATAAAAGAGTTTTGAAGAAGGTAACACTAATGTAGTTTGCTGATGATAATGAACAAGATGCAACTCTGATAAGAAGTGAAGGAACGTCACAGTTATGATTGTGAGTTTTTATATTAGTGTTAAAAATACACTATGCAGTATCAATGATATTATTTCATCATTATAATGATACATTTTTGTTGTAATTGAATTGTTTTCTAGTTCATAAGTTATAGATTCTAATCACCTCATTTATGCTTCTTTCAGTTGTGTTTTAAAAAACGTGGATTAGTTTCTAACAGTCCTGCAATTCTTTTAATTTCAAACTATGAAAAGTTTCAACAACATATGACATTTATTCTTCTTGAAATGGCATAGGGAATTATTAGTAGAAAAGTGGTTCAGAATTATCATATTAATTTGAGTAGAAATACGTTTATTTAATGTTTGGTAGATTAGGTTAGGTTGCAGTGACCTTTTCAAGAGAGAACACATATGGGTCCAAGATTGGCTCTTTGTGATACCGCGCTATGAACATTCAACATTGGAAGTCCCAAATTTGGTCTAACTCAATTTATTTAGAGTAGGCATCTTTAACAAGTACCTGACATCGTATATACTCAGAGCCGGAGGTTTAATGTCTTCTCTGAGGGGCGATGAGCTCAGAGTTTTTGCCATCTTCTGTATGAATAAGTCGAAGTCCAGAGTGAGTATCGAACCCTGGATCCACTAGTCCAGCGAGCACATAAGCCACTGGGCTACCCTGGCCAATTAATGATTTTATAAGTGATATTACTACTCCGTAGACTGCTTATATTATCAAGTTATTTGACGTAGACTGTCAGTCAAATCAAGCTTATGGAGGTCTGAAGAGTGAGATTAGAGGCGACGGACTGACGAAGGCGTTAATGTTACATCGGGGGTTCACGACCTTTTTTTTCCGATAGACTCGTCAAGAGTAATCTTATCAACTGTGACCCTCTATTGGCTGCAAAACCCTAAAATAACTAAAGTAAAATTTCGAAATGAATATTCGTTTGGTGGTAAACAAAGTATGAATACAATGAAATCAATTAATTGTATTCATAAAGTATATTTTAAATACACAATATTTTTACTATAAAAACAAATTAAATGTTTATACACATATATTTTAAAAACAAATAAATTTTCGGTAAAGATAAGAAAATAGCGTGGGAACATTATAAATCACTGGATAATTATGATAAACTAATTAGGGCATTGTGTCTGGTGATGTAATCATCAGATTTAATGATTGCATATTATAGCCATCAGCTGGTTACTTTTGGATATGTAGTCTTCGTTTTGAATGTATGAAGGATGTATATAAGTCAAGCTCAAAAGGATAACACTTAGAAAGCATTACAAATACTTGCTTTGTTTTTTAGCCTAATAGGCATCATCGAAAGAGCAGATGCTTGAGGAGCGAAGCCACACTGGAAAATCCCTTAGTAGTAGTCGCAGTAAAAGTGATGCCCACATTTACAGGATTGGGAAGGGACAAAAAATAAAGGAACTAAAGGAAAAAAACATAATATAAATAGAGCAAATAATAAAAAAAATCAAAAAAAAAGAAAATAATAAAAAATAAAAAACCAAAGCATATTAAAAATTCGATGTAATATTAAAAAATAATAATTAAAGAAAGAAATGAAAAATAATAAAGAAATCAACTAACGTTTGAGGTTGTGTGACTTTTCAGAACCCCTCAAGGCAACTACGGTGTTGGAATCTGTTTAAGGATTTGTGCATGGATACAGTCTTTGAACTTGAGTCCGTGAGAGTTTGCGTGGGCTGCAACAGGAAGGTTGCTCTGCTGTGTAATTGAAACCGCATGATCATGCATACAAAAGAGCAACCTAGTATAAACCCAACCTACATAAAATACATCACACCGGGCACAGTGCAGTTCGTAGACGCAGTTACGAGAAGTACAAGAAGTCTAGGCATTTATCAGGCAGGTATAATTGTTAGGGTAGGAAGTGTAATAGGAATCAGGATTGATTATGATGCAAGTCGAACAGCTACACTGATGCGTACCACCAACCTCATAAGGAGTCTGGGAGAAAGTATATATATATGATTTCAAGTACGAAGATAAGTAACAGAGTAAACAAATACACCTACTACGTATGATTTTAGGAAAATCCGTATAGAGGATAGAAAAAAGACTGAGACCAAGCACTCAGAGGTGTCATATGGAAACAACTAATGTTATATGCTATGAAAGGTGGTAATCAACGGAGCTGGTACTTGAACCTTGTCATGAGTAGAGAAGTTTGAAAATAAAATTCAGAAAGGGAGTACAAAGTAGGTAAAAGTAAATAATTCAAAAGGAATCGCAGTAACAAAAAATATAGTACAAAAAAAACAACAACAAAAATTGGAAAAACCAGACTCAGTTGGAGAAAAACATGAAGTTTGTTATAAAAATTACCTTTTAATGTTTACGCCAGGTGCACCTCCTCGGAAGGATATCCGAGATAGGAGGGATATCTGTCACAGGACCTGTAGTTTGTAACATTCTTTGAAAGCTTCAGTATGTATAAAAAGATATCAAAATAAATCGCATGAATTAAAAATCAATGTCCAAACATTGTAGGAAATCAGAAAAATGACTAAAACCTTAAAAAGACGACAGTTACAGGACTGCGGCTCTAATCAAGACCGGATAGAGGAATCTCTAAGTGGAGAATCTGCCATCGCATGGCAGCTGTTTCTTTTCTGAGAGAGTGCGAGCACTTATAATATTCTCCATGCTGATATAGGTGATTTCATAGAAGAGATGCTTAGAGTACGTGGCTTTCATTAGAGTCAGCAGCCTACAAGTGGTGCAATGGACCAAGATATGATGGATGAATTCATCCAAATAAACCTTCATTGTCAACCTGACTAAGAGACTCGGATATACACCTATTCTACGCATTTTTTAATGAACAATACATACCAGTTAAAAATACGTTTAGGTCCCTTGGCGTTCACATCAACTATAAAATGTATTTAAAAAACCATATCAGCTACACACTTGTCAAGGCCTACGAAGCCAGGATTTGCATTTACTATTTATTATGGCCTGGTTCTGGTCCCTCTCTGGTCAAGCTAGAGCGTCTCTCCAGGCTTGCTCGCTGATTAGGCAAGAAAGAAGACAGAGGAAGCACACATTCTTCCAACCCTCTGATATCGGGCATTCAGGGGCTTTTACTAAGTGGTTTATAGTTTACTACTATTCTACAGAGGAGTAAGCTCGGTGGGGGTGACTGAGTATCCCCGTACGGCTACCCCAGAAATATGTGCATTGGAAGCAATTCTTGAAAAAAGAATTATTCATTTATTCTTACTGTGTATCATGGACTCCAAAATTACTAATTTTTATTCGTGGACTCCTAGGACTCCATGTAACCACGTCGGGAACTCCCGTGTTCTCATCTTGCCATTGATATCATTCTTCTACTTACAAAGAAGACTTTTGTCCCTTACAGAGATTACGTAAGAGTATCTTATATAAGTATCTTATTTACAATTCTGTAATCAATTTTTTACCATATAAACCAAACTTTAGATATTAGTATACAAGGATTGCATTGAAATTATATATGAATATCAGCTTATTTAAAATCTAGATATTAAGGTTCCAAAAGTATATTTTTTTTTCAAATATGTGAAAGCTCTGAGGTCGACTTAAGTAGTAGCATAAGGAGTCAAAAACAAACATTATTAACTGAAATCAATGTATTTAAGAAAAACATCTGAACTGAGGTAGTATTTAATAAGTTAAGATATAATCAATGTTTATTTTATTGAGAGCCCAATTTAAAAAGTTTTTCTAAAAAACATTTTACTTAATTTTTATCTTAAACTAACTTAATTAATATCAAATGCATAAATAAAACTATTTTAAATTTACCAAAAACTAACATTCGTTGAATAAATCAAAAGGATAGCATCACAAATTAACTTTCGCCGAAGAAGCCTATATAATTAATATAGATTAATATTAGGACACGTTAATGTATGTAGCAAGCAGAGTGATAGGTCGGGAAGAGTGAAACTGACATCCGGCTGGCTGAGGGATTGAGGTCGTATTCCCCGAGCCCTCTGACAGATTTAGCTTCCCCAGTCAGGCTTGATCAAACCGTTTTCTCCCCAAATCATCCCATCCAAACCTATTTCTTCTCAAATTACTAAGCAGATTTCACATTGTTTCACTTTATTTATTGCTTAGAAAACAATCGCTCCTCGAGGCAAACATATTTTTGTCTTAATTGAAATCTAATAAAATGGTATTTCTCTTAGGTATTTATCAATTAAATTAAATGATTAAAAAGAACCGTTTCAGTATGATTTTAAAGCAATAATTTATAAAATAATAATTAAAATACATTCATTTTTTCAAATGGAATTTTTAAAATTAAAAACAAATCTATAATGGTTTCCAATCTAGTTAGTCGTGTTACGTAGTTTAAGTTTAAGTGGGCGGCGAATGACTACAGATAAGCACATTCATCCGTTGATCCGTTGTTTTATTACTCAATAAGATTTGGGACTTGGTGGTCAAGAGTCAAACGCTCCACACATATGTGGTATAAACCCTTTGACTTAGTGCGTAGATATGTTTGGCTGCTAAGATATGTCGAATCGTTCCTGTAATATGCTTGGCAGTCAAGGGCTTGTCACTTATGTGTGACAGACTTTTTATTCCCTATATCCTAACACCCTCATCAAAGCTGTATAACTGTGCAACAGAAAAGAAAGCTGATCACATTGTCCTTGGAGAGTCAGCCCTGAGCCTGTACGATATCAGGTACTGGTTAAAGACCCTACTTTAAATACACCTGAGTTAGAACAAAATTTAGGACTCCCAATGTAGAATGTTCATTGTGTGGTATGACCAAGGGTCAATCTTTGGCCTGTGTGTGTGTGTGGGTGGCCACTGTAACCTAACCTACCTAACCTATAACCTATCCTAACCTAACCTATCCTATCCTAACCTAACCTGTAACCTAACCTATCATACAGAGAGAAATTCGTTGATGTATGATGTGAGAGAGATCATGTCAACATGATCTGTGTTCTCTCGTTCATAAAGTTTCTACCATCGAGTAACCACTAAGCACCTAACACTTATAGGTCTACTTAATGGAACGTTTTATGTAAAAATATTTCCAAATAATTTTTGAAACTTTTATTTATTTGATTAAGATTACAATTATTTCTGTAAAATAAATCCATATACATCACCCCAGCCATGTTCATTTAACGTATCAGTTATCAGATAAAGGGAAACACTAAGTTCTGAAACATGGAGAAAACACCACTGTTTTCTGGAACTTTTTTCAAATCACCCACATTTTAGATACCGTAGTAAAACTAACCGTCCTGATCCATAAATTACAACAGTTATTCAAAATTCCACGTCTCCTTTTTAAAAATACTGTTTTTTCACTGCTTTTAGTGTCTTCCTCTCATTAATATTCATCGTTCATTAAATCAAGTTGAACTAGAGACTTCTCTATTAAAAAAAAAGATCTCAACCAAAGCAAGTTCACTGTGAAAATTATCTACTTTAAATGTATTTGTGTATGAGATATATATATATATATATATATTTACCCATATTAAAAATCATAATGTTACATTGAATACATTATGCATTTAGTGATATATTACGCCTGTTAAAAAAAATAACACAAAGTAAGTGCGAGAAAGCATGTAGCACATACAAAGTCAGCCTGGTGTAGTGGCTGCCTACTTGTTGCTGAAACCCGATATTTTGACGTTCTATAGTTCGATTGACTCTATATTTCTTGATTTGGGAGACAGACAAACTTTTTTCATGCTTGGAAATAACGGTTTTGAATCCCTGGGCCACTAACCTGCAGAATCACTGACAATCTTCTAAGATACATGCTGTAAATCAGGAATTCATAAACCCTTTAATCGTTGATATCTTTATTTGTCTTCCTTTATTCAGAAATATTAGTGTAATTAGATTTTTGAATTTCAGTATATCCAATGTTCCTCACAAAACAACTCAAAATAAAAAATGACGTGTGTTAATTTTCTACCAAACGGTCGATATATGTATTATTGAATCTATCATGTATATTATATATATATATATATATATATATATATATATATATATAACAATATTTCGCTGAAATAGCAAAGCTTCACTACGAAATTTTGATATTCTTCGTCATGAGAATGAGAATAAGCCATTTGGAAGATCAGCCTATTATGAGTATTTGGTATTACTGTGAATTTGATTATTTCATAGTTATTGTTTTACTTTCTAAGCGGCTTGCTTCCCGCCCTGATGGCGACGAATGGCAAAAATATCATAGTAATTTTTTTGTAGCTTCTTCAGAATTTTCTCCCTGTATATGTAGTGAATTTATATATCCTCCCGGATCGAAATACAAAACAAACATGTGTTTATCCAATATTTATTTATTTTTGTAGGATAAGCTAAAACAACCTGTAACTAGTTTTAGAAATGTTAATATTTTTTTACAGTTCTATGTAAAAAAAAACTTACTTATTTGAGCAAGAATAATGTAAAAGGCAGATAAGTAATCAATATTTTAATAAACTAATAAACATTAGTTTATTAATTGTATAATTAGCCATTTTTTTTTATAATTTAATATGTATTCTTTCTTATTTGTATTTTATATTTAATTTTGATTTTGTAGATATTTTTGTATTTTGTTACTAAATTTCATAAATATAATATACATGTAATCCAAAATTATATACTATTCTTATTAAATAACAAAAATCAATTGGAAACAATTGGATCTGAAAAAGTTTTTTAAAATTGGGACAATTTTGTTTAATAATTTTATAAAATTGGCTTTACAGGAGCTCACTGAAATTTATACCAGTGAAAGTTATTTGTGTAATGTTGTTTAAAAGTAATTTGATTAATTTAATTTTGTTTAAAAGTTTGTTTAGTAGATTACAAAATGGTTTGTTAAATAACATTAAAAGTCAACTTAAAACACCGGAGTGAGAAATCTGTAAATTTGAAGGATAGCAATAGGTCAGGGATAATTTAATGCTGCTGTTTTTTTTTAAATGTTAAATATAAACAATTATTTCAGATATATATTCAGAGAAAAGTTTTATTTATTTATTTATTATTTTTTTTTTGAGGTTGTGGGATTTACAAAGGCAATGTCATGTAATCATACTGTAGGATGTGAAGAAAGAATCACAATTACTAGAGTTCCTTACAAGAAGAGTATCGCTGCGCTGTGCTATAGAATAGATAATGATGCCCAAAGATCTATAAGCAAGACCTCATTGATACACGGAGAACTAGTGGGCAAAACACTAATAGTGATTTTCTTTCATCCAAATATCAATCCAGATGAAATTTCCAGCGTGGTTGTTAGCAAAATGCCTACGTGGGCACTGTCTTTATTTTCTTCATTACCAAACATATCTCAATTCTAATCTATCCTTTCCTAGTACCACTCATGATGTAATGAAAACAAAATACAATTCACAAGAATAATCTATTTTTATTAGAATCGTAGAAAAAGTTTAACTAAGTTGAAATGTACAACATTTTATATTGCAACTAAAACCGAATATTTGCATATTGTTATTGCCACAGAGTTAGAGGAAGTTATTAAGAAATAGATAAAACTTTACCTGCTGTACTAGTGTAGGAGTCGTTGGACAGTTTCTGAAAACATTCCATCATCGGAATATAAGACATGTCGGTTCCTGATTTCTTGATGATCTATATGGCTTTTAATTTGAAAGTTAAAGAAGGATACCAAATAAAATAGTTCAAACAAATTCAACATCAATATAGAGTCGGATTGTAAGCTGATGGTACATGAGCTGTTATTATCTTATTACATTGAGAGGAGCAACTACCGATCGAGACTAGCGTAAAGAACTTATAGTTTCCATTAAAAAGAAAGTTAGAGAAATGATGTATTAACTAGACAGCAAGAATGAAAAAGTTCTATTTTATGAAATTAATTGAAAAACATTTTTCTAGGAGGTTACAGGTAATTGTCAGTTTGAACCAGCTATGGTTTTGAAGTACAGACTTGATCAGCTATATAAGAAAGGACTAAATGTGTGATATATGACAAACAGGGAGTGTATGTTGTCAACGTTCTTTTTTCAGTTTATCTGTTCAGCAAAGCCTCATTTTAAATATGTTGTACATTAGTCTGGATCTATAAAGTTACTGGAATTGGCTGAACAGAAATAGCTTGCTTGACAAGTTTGACAGTAGCATCTCGTTACTTTTAATAAATGCTATCTGTAATGTTCGGCTTATTGATTGCTACTCCACACTAAATCTCCTGGTAACTTATCTTTACGATTCTTAATCCTCAGTATAATCTCTTGAAATGGTAACATAAACCTTACACATTACATAGACGCTAGAGACAAAACTGAAGTTTGGAAAAAGTTTGAAATTAAATAGTAGAATAGGTCTTACAAAGGATATATCTCAAGAATGGCTAAAAAAATAGAGAAGTGCTTTGCAATTATTGGTCGAATAAAATGAAATAGTTTTAAAATGTTAATATATGAGCCGTTTATTTTGAAAGTGGCCTAATTCCATTTTCCAAAAAAATTTAGCTAGCTATTTAAATAATTACATTTTTACGTTATCTTTACCTTTTGCAGCAAATTGTACAAAATTTATTTAAAATTACTAAGTTTTTTTATAACAAAAATTAGTTGATAAATAAAATGAAAATATTTTTAAATTTTGTAAAACGCAAACCCTTAAATATCTCGATTTAAACATAAATGGAATTAGGCCACTTTCAAAATAAGCGGCTCATATATTAATAACTTCTTTTATTCTTTATTCAAAATTTTGTATACAATATATTCAAAACCATCACTTTTGAGTACTTACAAAATAATTAAAATAACTTACAGTTTGATAGGGAATTTACTAAAATAATAACACGAGTGAAAAAAACGAATATAAAAAAAAAGGAATAAAATGTTTTGCTAACTTGTTACAAGAAGATGTAAATATAATAGATAAAGAAAAACAAAATGTATGAACAAAAAAGGAAAAAACTTGATATCTTATATATTAAAAATGATCTAACTTCAATTAATCATTGAAGTATTATTACTAATTTATGTAATATTTATTTTGCAGTATTATGCTGTGTTTTAGTTAATTACCTTGGTTCCTATTACGACCATTGTGAGAAAAGTGTCACGGTTCACTAGTTATATGATTTGATTAGTCTAGTCGAAGGTTTTGACCAGTCAAGATTGTTAGTTCGTTTAAAAGTTTCTCTTATTACATTCTATAAAAACCCCACAATTAATAGTCTACTTATGAAAAACAATAATCAAACAAGGAATACTCCACTCAAGGAAACTAATCTACTGTAACAATACACATGTACCTACGGTAATTGTGAAAACTGCAGACATTCCTACATTGGAGTAACCACTACCACTCTGTCAAGGAGGCTCACAATACATCTAATATCTGGAGCTCCCAAAAAACTCATGGAGGATATTCACAAAACCAATTAACAAGAAAACTATTAACATAGAAAAATTAAAAGCACACACTTAAAGTTTCTAATTTTCTGTTTGATAAGAGAGCTCTCTTAACTCTCCTTAAGACGGTTTAAACCAAAAATGAGAGACTGTAAGTGTGTGCTTTTAATTACTCTATGTTTCTTTTTCTACAGTGAACTATATTTGTCAGTTTTGAATCGTATTTCCAATGAAAAAGTGTATGCATTTATATATGTATGTGTGGGTTTTTGTATGTTATGGGTTTTTGACTCTGATGAAGACCACTTGTTACGGTTGAAAGATCTTAATCTTGTTTTCCCATTTTCTTATTGTGGTTTGATCATTGTGTGTGTGTGTGTGTGTGTGTAAGTGCGTGTACGTCAGTGTATATAATAAGTACCTATAACTCAATTATAAATTCTCTTTTCTTGATATAAAATTATATATATTAAAAAATAACTCATAGGCTATGCAATCCTTTATTATATAGTATTGACTCAGGATTAAAATGAGAGAAAGAAAGACCAATTCTTTCTCAATTGTTCACCAAAAGTTTATAAAAATCGAGATGTTAAGAACTCTTAATGTTCATATTGATGCTACCCCTGCAATATAATAAATGAATTGCAAATGTGAAATTCAATACACATCTGGATTGTGTTCATATTTTACATTGCATATATAACGTGAGAATGAACACTAAGAGGTCGAAACGCGTCGAGATCTGTGTAAAAGGGAGACTTGTTTCTTTCCTTAATTCTAATCGTGATCAAAAAAATAACTGTGTATTTCTTAGTTAGTTTTGATTGTTACACTTGATGAGAATTTTAACAGCAATTTCTACAACTGAACAAGAACTTTTTTTTTTTTTTGATTCGAACAAAATAAATATCCAATTTTTGCTCTATTTGTTTGTTTTTTAATTATCTTGGGGAAAAAAATGAACGAAATGATTCTCGAGATCCTAAAAAAAATATTTCATTGGGGAAAAAATTATCGATGTAGATTGGTTAGGTGTGAAGTTTTGACCTATTACGCAATAGCTTTAGGTGACGAATACTGTAGGCCAACTCCTCCATTTATTTAGCTCTTTAGATCGCATTATTCAAATTCACGTTTCAATAACTTCCTCTATTTCTTAGTTTTCGTAGTAACTACACTTTAACATTAATTGAGCTATATTAAATTAATGTATACAGGTTCCTTAGTGCACTTATATACTACAGTTAAATCGTAATAGTAAACATAATTATAAAACTACAATGACCACCTGTTTTTATATTATAAAAACGTACCTTCTCAGCTTGTATGTTTTTCTCATATCTCAACTAGTTTTGAAACTCGTCTTTAATGAAAACTCTTGTTTTTATGATAATCCAAAGAAGTTCTCCTGATAATGGACTTCCGAAACCCGTTATGTTGGGGACAGGAAAAATGTACGCTATAATACGGTATCATGTTATAATAAAATTACACTACTCTAGTGCCAGAATTGATATTGATATATCATTTGATTTGATAAATAAAACAAATCTGTCTGCGTTATAAAAAGAAAAATCATCTGTCAAAAAATGGTCGTTTTTCCTAAATTAAAAAAAAAGCAAATTTATTACTGTCATACGATATGAAAAATGTATTACAAATTTAATATAAATAAATATAAAAAAAACTGTAGTGAAATCACTAAATACTCTGTGATTCTTACACATAGGATGCTAATTTTTCGTTCTAATTTTTGTATTTTACTGTATCAACAGACAAGGTTTTGAGATTTAAAAATATATCTTTTCGATTATTGACATAAACGGTAAAATAAAGTAGACAGAAACAAAACCAGCTTATTTAAGTAATATTTGATTTAAAAAAAATAAAATCATGAAATATTATAGAATTAAAATGTTTAATCACATGAAGATTATTGGAAATAACATCAGAAAATAGACTGTTTGATGACATAAGGATTATTGAGAATAATAAAATGTAATATGGAATTATAATTATACTGTCTGATAACATGAGGATTGCTAAGTTAGTAGAATATTACAAAATAAAATGAGAGTATTTAATAATATGATATTGCTGAATAATTTTTACAATTTTAAATGATGGTAAAAATATAATTATGGAAGAGATAAATATTTACATATTTCAGGAAAAAAAAATTATACAGTTAGGACATTCCCCATAGAAGGATAGGTTATGAGAAACAATTTCAACTTGTGAATTTAAATTAAATTAATATCAAGTTTATATTAATATGATTTCCCTATTTAGTTTAAGTTAGTTTCATGTTAATATAACATTACATTAAATAATAATAAATAATTTGATTGTTAGTTATACGGACAAAAGGAGAGGGGTTTCCAGTCACAAATTTTAGACCATACATATAACATAGCAGTTATAACTTCTTAGAAAGAAACCAGCTATATTTTATATCAATTTAATTTAGGAAACTGGTGGTATAACCGAACATTAGAGAACTAAAAATTACGGAGAACATCACACAAAGCAAAACATTTTGTGCATCAATAAAAAAAAATCGTCATCAGGAGAAGAACACAAGAGAACATTTCTCTCGCTTCGTCTTCTTTTTTGATATTTTTCTTTTAATAACGGCTGTTTTAAAGACAAATCATAGTATTTATTCTGTTCTGTTATGTGTTCTATATAATTTTTAGTTATATATATACATATATATAAATGAAAAAAGACAACAAATAGAAGAAGCGAGAAAACTTACTGGGTCGATATTTCGAACTGAAGTTCGTCGTCAGGGAGAAGAAGGGAAGAGGAAGAGGCACGTGCGTCTATTATTTATATATATATATATATATATATATATATATATATATATATAATAGAGCATGAAACTTACTATACCATTCATTAAAAACAAACTTTAGTCATTAGGAAAAGCATAGAAAAGTTAACAAAGAGTGGAAGAGGGAAAAAATGAGAGAAATTGAGTGAGATTGAGAGAGGGAGAGAGTGAGTGAGTGAGAGAGCGATACAGAAACAAATAATACTGAGGAAAAGGTCGTTTGACTTCATCTGTCATTCTTAACATGAGAATAAGGGTTCAGCATGAGATGCCAACAGCATTATTTACAATTATTTAACATAATTATCTGCTTATAAAATAAAATTGTAATTCTTTATTGTTATAATTATTAACAAATTATCAATATAATATATAATTATACATAAATATTTCACAATATTTAGAAATATATTTTTCACAAAATATATAAAGAACAATTAAACAAAAAATATAATAAATAAACGAAACAAAAAAAAATCAAAGTCTACAAGTTAAAAATCAAAGCTAAAAAAGTTACCATAAAAATTAAGTTCAGAGTTTGTAAAGGTCCCAACGAAACAAAAAGGTGCTTTTGAAGTTTCTTTCTGTCTCTAACTATGGAGTTTTTTACTTGACTCTCAATTAGATTAAGTCGGATATTAAATTAGGGATATTTAAAATAGGTAATAAATCAGAAAACTGAACATGATGGTTTCCTGAGAGAAAGAGTCAATTTTCCAGGTTCCAGTAGACTCGGTATTTTAAATATATTATACATGTTGTGAATCTTCATAAATCCTACAGACTCATTGATAATATTTGGTTGTTTCAAAATACTTAATACATCAAAAACAATCAGCCTGTTATAATTATTATCTTTGTAAATAATTTCCATGCTAGTTGTTAGTATTTCTCAAATTATATTAATTTTATGTTGAATGAGACATCCTTTAATGAAGTTCTACTCTCCAAGTATATCAAAAATAATAAAAAAATTACCATTTTCAAAACATTGTCATGGTTAGTACAGAAATTTGATTTTTAAAAAAATAGTGGCATATAAATGTAGTATTCTCCTTTTGTTTACATATGTCATAATTGTTTGCCTCAGCATGGATACCGATAAACTTTTATAATTGAAAGCAATATACATCATTACAAATTAAACTTCTTATTAAATTAATTTATGGTACTCTCAACAATAAAATGATATTACTTGTTTGATATTATTACCTGTAGTTAATATTTCGAAGCCAAGCATGAATATGTTATGCATGCTTTACTTACAAATAAATTGCCAAATTACATTTAAAACTTTTTATAAATACACAAAATATTCGTCAACAACCATGCAAATATGTGTTACATTAGAATGGGAGTAGGGAGAAAATCAGTACTCACCTGTATAATGCAGAGCAATACAAGAGGGAATCGTGAACTTGCAGTGCTTACCTAAAAAAAGAAATAAATGTTTTAATATACTTATGATTAATAATATTTATTAATAAGTATATTCATTTTAATAAACACAAACTAGAGGTTTAAACTTTTAGTAAATTCTTGGTGAATGAAAATAATGTTAGGTATTATATATGTAGTTATACAATTATGTGGAATTGTACAAATTCAGTTGAGGTGACATAGCTTTGTACAACTGAAAAATGGGAAATGATAAGAGGAATATAAACTCTTATCTTGTAATGTTTCTTTATAATTAGACCGACTTTGGGATACGTACATTATCAGGAGTGTTACTCTATTATTGTGTATATTTATCTGATATATTACTGATTTTCCTTGTTAGTATTATCGTGTTTTGTCTAAATAATTAATTTAATTTGTATTTTGTTTATTTACATTTGTTTTCTAGTAAATTTAATTAAAACATTAGGAATGTATGTACATACCTTCATCGTCAGTATGATTAATCTCTGGGTTTTTCCTAAATGTTAAATAATTTGTCAATTGTCTATTGTAAGGTTCATTCAGTCGTTAATGACTGTTTTTATGACCAGTGAAGTCTTTATATATTTTTAAATCATCTATTATTGTCTGTGTTATTAAAGTCAAATAACTTGTTTTAAACAAGTTTTCATGTTCATATGTCATTAACTGATTTGAAAAATTGGAGTTAATCTTATTGTATTTGAAATCATGAATATGTTCGTTACATTTTAGTCTTAAATTATGCACTGTTTGTTCTTTATAATGTTGTTTACAGTCTTATTAACTTTATATGAGCCTTTTTCTTTGAAAGTAGTGTAAGTCCATTTTGAAGAAAAAATTGTATAAAGATAATAATGAATATAATTGACTATGAACTTTTTATGTATATACTTTGTATTTTATGTATAAAATGCAAAAAAAAGTTCATAGTGAATTGTATTTTTATTGTTACTTAATTTGTCGTAACCAAAATTTACTTCAAGCGTCCATCCCAAATACGTTAAGAAGGTTTCCGACATGGTGAGTTGTCCTACAGATTCATCTTACTGTCCACTTCTTTAGGCCCGATTTGATAGTCCTGATTTATTTTCCCATATATTCTATTAAAATATCCTATTCATATATAAATAATTTAATTAATTATCCTTATCTCATTACACAATTACATTTCATCGAATTTAAAAAAAAAACATGAACTACCAAATTAGTGGCTTTATTTGAACCATAGCATTTATAAGCAGTTAAAAGGTTTATGTCTATTATATTATTTTAATAATGGAAAATTGAATGGAAAATTGAGTACCGTATGTGCGGTTGTTATTAAACTGAAGATTATTATTAATGGTTAATTTCATAAGTAATTTTAAAAATCATCGAAAACAAATTATAAAATGATAATAAAGAATAATTATTTGAAGTCATGATATTTCTGGAGATTATAGTATGTATTAAATACTAGTTGTAATAATCAATCGAAAAACAAAAGCATTTAGCTTGGGAAAGTTGGCATCTGCTGTTTGAAACAAAATTATTTATATCATATATTCCCTACATTGTTACGATTCTTTAAACTTCCAAAAAAATAATAATCCGACAGAAAGATAGATAAATATTCGTCTTACTTTATTCATACATTCAATAATAATCCAAATATAAGTATCTTCAATATCATGGCTGTCACATTGTTTCAATTCTTATGATTGGATTATTAAAAGCATTTATTGTATAGAAAAATTGCAGTTGCAGACATTAAGATTACTGCAGGGTTTGTTCTTCAGACAGTTTAATGCTTTCATTTTTTAAGTTGAATTATTAAATTTTTTGTCAATTTATTTTTCATTATTTAAATAATACATTAATACTGTACTACGAGGCACAATTGTTTATTTGTTGAATGCTATATACTACAAATGGAATACAAAGTTCATTTAAATTTTAAAGTATAAGAATTGTACAATAAAAGATATATAAATATAATTTATACTGAAGAAATACTAATAGTATTATGATTATAACTTAGATACAATAATAATAGAATGTTTTAAGTAATATCAATAACAATAACTTCTCTGGTTAAAATTTAGCATTTTAAAGAAATTTAATAAAATATTTGAAAATTTCCTTTTTTAGGAAATATGCATCGATTTTTATTATTTTCATTGATTATAATCCTGCAGCTATAATTATTATTATGATACTTTTTTTGTCGTAGAGAAAATAATTGTTCTATTAAGGACGAATTCCCATGTTGGTAGTTATTTAATTTCAGTTTCTTATTTTTAATAAAAGTTTTTTTCTTTGTAAATACGGCTTTAGTTAATTGCATTATTACACCATGTTAGGATCTGTTACTTATTCGTAATTTAGTCAAATGAGTGTTTTGCGAAAGAAGATTGATTCTATGCTTTTCCATAATATGAATATTATTCAAATCAAACACATTAACGAAACTTTATCAGTTCTTTTATTATTATTTATTCATATTTACCAAGGTTTCAACAAGCAATTGATATTTCTAACGGATATAAATAATTTTTTTAAAAAACTTAAAAAACTTTCTATATTTTTTTTTAAAAATTGTTAAGCATATTCTTTAAAAAGACTAAGTCTTGGTTGAAAGCTCGGAAAAAGGCCTGATTAAGTTTTAAAAATGGGTTGATTTAAATGGAATATAGAGCAGTAGAAAAATAAGTTAACTCTATAGTGATAAATACTATTGTTCTTATGACTGATATTTTTTATGCAATGTTTCATGTTTAATATACCTCAGGATGATCTGAGTATCTCCGAGATCCTCTTACTCCTAGTATTATACATTATAACTTTGAGTAGAAAATTTCATTGTATAAATCATCCTATAGTACCAAGTACTTCTCTCATTGATAATGTGTAGTTGAAAGTGGGTTGCTAATGGAACGTGTCGTGAAGTACATCAATTAATGAAATGCATGTTGTTAGTACACAAAGGTTAGTGTATATCATATAATTATAACAAGTCACGCCTAGTGAATCGTTGTAAACATTTAACCGGTTTTGCACATAGTGCACCTTCAAGTAGCATTCTGTGGTAGTAACATTAAATAGGTCACATTTTGAAGATGCATAACGTGAAAAACCGGTCAGGCGTCTACAGCAACGATTCACGAGGTATGACGGATTTGTAAATAATATGAAAATATCAACTGTAGAGTGAGATAGTACAATACATGTTTACCTTCCTATGGTAAAATTAGAATACAAATCTATTGAGAGAGATAAATAATTACAATAAATTCTGTAATGGTTACTCTGAATATTTCAACCAACTATGTGACCGTCTTCATAATTCAAAACTTACAAATTAAACAATATAATTGATTTTATACTTGATATAAAGGTTATCATCTGTGTAATAATAACGACCGTTTACTGTTTTTACTGAAGAATTTACTGAAAACATTACCTGTTAAAACTGTTGGAGTCTAAAGACAAAACTCTGATTATACTGTCACCGTTATGATTTAAATTCTTCACTATCTTATACATCAAAAATGTTATGAAAAATTGTTGAGTAGACTAAATGTATTAATGAATGTAGTATGAGGACATTAGACTCGGAATGAGTGAAAGAGTTTGAACTCACCAATATTTTATCAATTCATTATTGAATTTGTAACTGCGATTTTGTTCTCTGTAAGTCTTTAGACAATATAATCGAAGTTTTGTGTTTTAATTACAACAGTGTAAAAAAATAAATATGTGTTCAGTAACTTTTTGAGTCAGAGTGGTTGAGAGTTATTATTATTATTGTAAAGGTATAACATTATATGAAATATAAAACCAAATTCATGAGATTAGGATGTTTGAAGCCTTTGGATGGCTACATAATGGACTGAAATATACCACTATTTTTCAAATTATTTGAGAAAAACAGGTCTTGTTTTCAAACGTCCTACCAATCTATACTATCATAAAGGAAGCCATGTCAGTCTGTCCGTCTTTCACAAATGTAAACAAATCCGACAAGTATAGGAAGTGATACACTATTTCAAGATTAATTTTTTTAGTATTTATAGATATATTTGCCTTTGCTGCAATCAGAATTTTATGCATTTTTGTGTGAATTACTTATTACTTTACTATAAGTAAAGTATAGTGATAGTGAAAAAATTCTTTGTTGAGTTTTTTAGGAATTACATGTTTTTGAGCATCCCAAAGTCGTTTAATAACGTTTTTTTTTTATTTCTATGTGTATGGGTGTGTATTAACAAATTTGTTAAAATAAAACTTCCCAATATCAAACATATTTAAAATAATACTAGCTATTTACAAAATAACACCTTATAAGGCTGACACTTTCAGTTTATTAAAGGATAGTTTAATATCTGTAACGCAGCATATGGGAATTTGCACATACAGTTTTTCAATTCACTAGTTTTTGAACAAAAGAACAATAATATTAAGATTACACTCCAGTCTATTTCAGTTGCCTGTATTTTACCTAGAGGCTAAATATAAATTGTGTAAATTAAGAAAAGATTATAATGAATTGTATATCAATTAGTTTGATAGAGTCAGACATATCATCGATAACATTTTCTGATAAAGTTTACTTCTTAAATAAATTTAAAAAAGATCCATTAAAATGCCCTTGGTTGTTGGACTAATTTGTATTGCAGTTATAAGCATTAGTAGTAAATAGCAGATGTTAACCAGCCCTGCCTATTCCAACTTAGTTGATAACTGTTCTGTATAGGCTATCTAAACAGACTTGAATCATCTCCTACTCGCCATATATAGAAAACTTTCCGATGCCAAGTTCCTGTACCATTAGCTGACTTCTTGGTCTCTTTTATTTACACACTACTCTGTTAACCAATTTCATCTGTAAATACTTAAGTATCATTTGAGATAGTCATTTTAGTAAACTCTCTCATATTTTATAAATACTTAATATTATAATTGAACAATAAACTTACTGCCATCAATGTTTCAAATTCCTACATTATTTTAATCCCATTATTTTTTTACAGATATTTTTGTTCCAAATATTTATGAAAATATGATATTCAAATATTTTTTTTTTATTTTAGATAGTCATAACAACGTAAATGTAACATTACCAGTGACAATGATGAAAGAAATATATACATTCAAATACTTATGACTGAAATTTGTTTTTGCCATTAAACATATCTTATAAATTGTTTACTAAAAAATAAAATAAAATAAAACTTCCTTAAACTGTTCAAGTCACTTATATGAATTTCTTGCCTGATTTCCCCATAATAAATAATTCTGCTCTAACCACGTACCTACTTTAAAAGTACATATCTTCTAAGGTAAATTGAAATGCTTTTTTTATGAGAAGTGTCTGACGAATACTCTCAAGATTTATTTCAGATAAGACGTAGCCTTGCAAATTTACGCGAGTAGCATATAAATACTGTAGAAAGGAAAGCTATGTCCCCGCCAACAATATGTTTTGCTAAGAGGGTGGAATATAAAATGAGTCTCCGTATAGCAAGAAATCCATACATGCGCTGACGCATATTGTTTTATACTTCCAGACAGATTGCGCTTAAATATCTTTATTTAAAAAGCATATTTACTCAACACTAAGTGATATAGTATTTAACAAATATATATCAATATTCTAAAAAGCTTATACAAAATGGAATATATATAGACAACTATTGAAAATATATAAAAATATATACAAAGAGATATATAGTTTTGAATAAATATTCAAAATTTAATATTTTTGAATTAAAGTTTAGTCTTAGTGAGTCAGTATTAAATTTGGTTGTGATCAGGAATTAGCAAGAATTACGAATCACTATAAATTGAAACGACTAATGCATAATAACCAAGTAAACATAAAAAAAATTGCATTTTTATTGATGAAAAAGATGCATTTTAGGAGTGTTTATGCATGGATGTTGGCATGATGGTAAACAGTTACAAGAGCTGTTCATTGGTTTGAGTTTGTGTATATCATAGCTGGGTTGGCTCTTTAAATAACATTGTCATTTCATTCAGAGAGAAAATATTTTATAAAGCAACGCTGATTTTGATTCCTTTATAACTACTTTAACTGTAAAATACCATTTCCTATCATAAACCTTGGGAAGTCTAATTATATGTTTGTCTTAGAACTCCCCTCACTAAATCTGACACCTAAAATCTGGCCTCCTAATTATGCTTACCTTATTTAGAATTCATTAATTAATTCATATTCATCATGCTCTACACACATATTTAGAGCTAACTAAATAAATAATTGATATATAAAGAAACATTGAATATTATTTTTTAAGACAAACTTTACAAATTATATCTTCTTCAAATCAACTTAATCGATTAACGTTCCATATTAATCACAATGGCTAAAAGAAAAATGTGAGGCATATGTGTAAAACAGTTTACAGTGTCTCTAAACATCATTAAGAAAGCTAAACAAAATCACAAATTATATTATTTCTATATTTTAAGAAATGCGTTTAACTTTTACTTTTATAATTCCTTGTTTAATTGAACCTAGTAAAATTTGATTCTTTGTTATTATAGTTTGTCAGAATTTATATTATGCGATACAAAAAAAAGTTCACAGGGCTTTGAGTTACGAGTATATTTAAGAATTAATTACGACTTACGACTGCCAACAAAGACATTTTCATTAAACTGACTTGAAAAGTGATTTTTTTTTCTTTTATATGTTTTGTATTTTTAGTACCATATATTTCTATTTTGATTTCTTTAATATCATTATATATTAACATATTGTGTGTTTTAATTGTAACTCTAGGCAAATATATATATTACAGAAAACATTACAAAAATAAGTAAAATATGTACATTTAATCAAATAGTACATTTAATCACTTAATAAGGTAAGCTACAAAGTTGAATAAAGGAAAGAAAAAAAATTTTTCTGTAAAACGTTTTAAATAGAAAAGACATTCCTTGGTTTAAAAAAATAAACATTTTTTTTTTAAAATAAATCACTGTAACTTTTAGTACAAAATAAATGGTAAATAATTAGGGTTAATACAGTTTGAAAGACGGTTGGATTTAGAAAGTGTCCTAGTTGTAAAGATAATGGAATCATATTAGCGGTATAAGTATACGTTCTTCCATTTTAGAAAGATATATATAGCTCGTTTGTTCATAATGATTTAATTATTTGTATCCATTCAGAAAACATATTTCATTTAGTCCTTTTTGAGAAGTTGAAACAAACGATCTGAAAGTCAATATTTCTTATATTATTGCCAGAGGCAGAAAAAAAAAAGTGGATACAGGTTACGGCTCTGTAAAGACAGAAAGAAAAATCGCTGTTAGAACATCAGTTATTTTTGAATGACAGATAATTTCACCCACAAAAGTAGATCTACTTATCAACTCCACTGTTCCTTAACAATTATTACCTACTAAAAATAATATTTCCTTGATTTTTCAGCCTTTTTCCAGATGTTTCCATTTATTTTGTACATACACAAAGTCCACTAATAAGGAGTACATACACCTGCCTTCAGCAGGGTTTGAGTACAATATATTTTTCTTTAATAGAAGCAGCAGTACTTTTGCAGAATAAACAAAAGTAAATGTCAATGCATTTCCAGTTTTATTAACAAAACTATTAAAATTTGGTTAAAAATTTTCAAAATTAATTAAAAAAACGATCATATGACGTGGTAATTATTGATTAAACATTAAAACATAAAATAATCCTATTAGAGACAACGAGAAGGAAAAGTTACAGAAGTCTAAAATTATAACAAAATATGAACTATCAGAATTAATGTTTTAAAGTAATTAAAGGAGTTTTCGTTTTGTTTACGATTGTTTTCTTATCATGGATTCACCAAAACAAATTGAAGTTATCAGTTCAGCATTTCAAGCGGGCTCAATATTGAAATTCAGTTTTTAATTAAGCAATAACAGAAACATGAACCTTCTTGAGGTTAATATTAAAGAAGATATTGAATTATATAAAACATCACTTTACGTAAAACCGACAAATACTGATATTTCTTTAAAAGCTCAAAGCGAATGCTTAAAGAAATATACAAAAACAGTTGTCATAAAGGCGCTCATTCGTAGAGAATACAAGACTTCTTATACCTGAGTGGTCTTTCAACGTAATAGACCGCTCATTATTGAGCCATTAAATATTATAGAAAAGCAACCATCTATAAATGCCTAGGCAAGTAGTTTTACTAGGACGCAGAAGTTGTATAGAGGACAAGAGGGAAGAGGAATTGGAAGCCAGGAGCTTTTGACAATACAATGCTCAACACTGAAACCATCAATTGAAATCTCCTGAACCACCAAACCTAACTGTAGCCTCCCGATGGGAACATTTTCAATTTAAAATATTATGTCGTAGTTTTAGTATTGTTGTATATTCTTCTTTAGATTTTACATTCCAAATGGTTAATGATAACTAAAAGTAGTCTGCATATTTAGTATTGTAGTAATAGTTGAAAAATAAGCAATGGATTTCAAAATCAAATCGTTCGGTGAACTTTTTATACTGCAATTGGAAGTCTTTAATTAGGTAATTAGACAAAGTTTCAAGGAAGTATAAAGGAATAAAAATAAGCAAACTTTTTAATAGAAAAATATATATATATGTGATAAACCAAATGTGATCCAGAAGGACTGATAACACTTAAAACACACTAAGACACATAGACAAAAAACGTAACATAGGTCGTCCTAAAGAGAAGAAGTGAATTGACTGATGGATGGCCGTCAACTGAAGAACTTTCTAGTTAGAGGGCTAAGGTGGTGCCGCTGCGAAGGAGAAAATAAAAAAAACGAACAAAGAAATTGAGAATGAAAGAAATTTAAACAAAAATAAAGTGGAAGAAAACAAGAAATGGAAAAAATATACAGAAATTATTTAAAAAAAATATAATTTTTTAAAAAAATTAAATAATAATAATAATTTACATAAATAATATGAAATTATTTAAAAGAATATATTTAATTAAAAAAGTCTAATAAAATAAAATAATAAAAAGAAATATAATATAAATTTAAAACAAAAAAAAAACACTAAAGGTTTAAATTCAAGCCAGATTTGGGGCGTGCTTTTAGAGTAACTCTAAAACTAGTAAAGTAGTTACTCTAAAAGCTTCTGAGGAAGTCTTTATTTGGCTCCTAGGAGCACACTTCAAATATGGCTTAAATTTACACCGTTAGTCTTTTTTTTAAACTTATATTATAATTTTTTTTTATTATATTATCTTATTACAGATTTTTAGTTACATTATATTTTTTAAATATTTCTTCCATTTTCTGCCTTCTTCTCTTTAAATTGCTTTCAATCTTGACTCGGTTTTTTTTTTATTTTCTCCTTCAGGGCAGTTTTAGCCCTCTAAGCAGTGAGTTGTTCATTTGATCATCGTCCCTCTTTCAATTCACTTTCTCTCCTAAAAACTACCGCCATAACGGTCAAAATATTGAAAAGTGAGTGCTTTTATATGGTTCTTTCTATGTGTTCTTTAAAATCTGTGTCATAATTTATTTTAAGTATATATATATATATATCAATGATCAAACCACAATAAGAAAATGGGAAAGATCTTAGTCTTGCTTTCCCATTTTCTTATTGTGGTTCGATCATTGATTGTTATTTCACGTGTTTATGAGAAATCTTTATATATATATATATTAGTAGCAGTACTTCCTTAAGACATACATTGAAGATAAGACCAAACTTAGCTAATTCCTGTTTTTTAACAAGCTTCTAAATTTTCCAAAATAACTTTCGTTACTTCACTTACCCAGTAGTGTATATTTATCCTGCACGTAGGATGTATATACATTACGTGTATATAGTCGACCTAATGTATATATAGTCAACATGTTTCAAATGCTCACCATTCATCTTAAGAACATTAATGACTTCATCAGTGAATTTTCTCGTTTATATAAGTAAAGTGAAAACAGTAGGGGTTGTTTTCCTTAAAAAAAGGTTAGACTTTTTAGTAAAAAAATTACTACAATCATGCACAATGGAAATTTCTTTTACACACATAGTTTCTATTACACACATGTACAAATTAATGAAGACGCTATGGGCTCACCAATTGATGTGACTTATAAATGCCTTCAACTCTGCAAAGATGGAGCAATTAAATATTTAATATACAGAACATACAAGATTCCATTAAATTGGGAAATTTTCAACTCAAATATTAATAGAATAAAATAAGCATTAGTTAATAACGGTTATTATAATGAAAATGTTAATCACATTTTGAAAGAATATCTTCATTTCAAAAAGAGGAAACAAGTTAATGGGGATAGACAAACAGTAGTACATCAAGTTTATTATAAAAACCAATATTTGTAACGGGACAAGCTTGACGAGAGGGTATTAAAAGACATTGCAAGGAAGAATGTGAAGTGCAAAAATATAAATGAAAAAGTAACACTAGCCACTTACTTTAAAAACCCACCTGTCAGTAGCCTATATATAAGAAATATTAACCGAGTCAAAAAACCACCTTTAAAAGAAAAACTCTTGTACATTAGTATTATTAATGTATTATTAAATTTAATAGGATAAATTTAATTTTAATAGGATATATATGCCTAAATAAATGGAAAATCAATAGATACCTAAATATTTCTCAAATGCCTAAAACCCCTGTAGACTTCAATCCTCTCTCTTGACCTTCTCTTAAGACATTTAACTAGTTGTAGTACGGACCATTTTTTAAATGTTGACCTATAAAAGGTGTAACCAGACGATATGACCACAAAAACGACTGTTTAATATTAGTAAAAATACATAATAATAATAATAATATCCATTTTATTTCACAAAAAGTAATTAGACTTGTGAATAAAAAGAACATATGTTTTTTTCTAATTGTGAAACTATGCCCACTTCTGGGCATTGACCTTTCCCAACTCCATCCATTTTTTTCTTTCTCGAAGGACTCTGAACCACGATGGTCCCATTGTTTCTTTAAATTCTATTTTTCTTCTAGATTCTCTAGGACACCATTCAGTAATATTTTTGCTCATCTACTGTTCTTCATCTTCATGACATGTTTTTTCCACTTCCGTTTTAGTGCACATACTGTAGTCAAAATATTTTTCATTCCTGTTTGTATATTTAATATTTTGCTCATTATTTCGTCATGTTTCTCAATCTTTAATAAATTTCTCTCCATTCCTCTTTGTGTGGTTTGGAGATTCCTCATATTCCTTAATGTTGCTGTCCAAGTTTGCGCACTATAAGTCAATTCAGAAAACACACATTTTTCTAAAACCCTGTTTTTTTAGTATATTTCAACCTTTGTGTCTCTTAATATGTACTTCAGGTTCCAATATCTAGTCCAGTTAACCCAATTATTCTTTTTATTTCTTAATATGAGCAATACTGGAAGCTAAGTAATTGGCCTAGATATACCACTTCGTCGAGCTATTTAATTTCTTTTTACTGACCGTTTGTCATTCAGACAGTTTTTCTAAATTTATTTCAGTCCCGCTTTTTTACTAGGTACTTGTAGATCATTTATAATTTTTTGTAGGTCTCCTATGTTTCAGGCTATTAGGACTACATCATCAGCAAATTTTAGTTCTGTTAAAAATACACCATTGATCCTGCTGCCCTTTTGTTTCCATTTTATTTCTTTAAAAACTTGCTCCAGAACGCTGTACAGAAAATATACTGATTCATAATAATTACTGACCTTTTCACTAATGGTAGCACAATAATTCAGCGGTAGTAGGCCACTGTTCTGAAAGTAAAATTCTTGTAATAATCAATCAATGTACTCTACTGAATCAACACTGTTCTACTCCATAACAATAAAACAATGAGTTGCACCAATCTGAATCAACATTCCCCACTCTATTAACAATCAATCAATGAGTTCCACCAATCTGAATCAGCAACGTTTCCTATTCTATTAACAATTAAACAATGAGTTGCACTAATCAGAATCAACATTCCCCACTCTATTAACAATCAATCAATGAGTTCCACCAATCTGAATCAGCAACGTTTCCTATTCTATTAACAATTAAACAATGAGTTGCACTAATCAGAATCGAGAACTTGTCTTACTATATTAACAATCAATCAATGAGTTCTACCAATCTGAATCAACATTTCCCACTCTATTAATAATCAAACAATGTGTTGCGCTAATTTGATTCAATAACGTTTCCTACTCTATAAACAATCAATCAATGAGTTGCACCAATCTGAATTCACAAATTACCTACTCCATTAACAATCAATCAATGAGTTGCAGTAATCTGAATCGACAACGTTTCCTACTCTATTAATAATCGACCAATGAGTTACTCTAAAATGATAGGTTCCTGAACTATTGTGCACCTGCAATATTGGTATATTTTGTTGATCTCTTCTTGGTGCCTTCGCAGATGAATTATTTGAATACTTTGATATTATATTATGGAATTCTCTATTCCAAAACCAGTTGGGTGAAATTTTATAAAGATGCACACAAGTATTCTTTTTTAGTATATATACCGAATATACGATATATCTATACTATTAAATGAAGTTAAACCACAAGGAAAAAGAAAAACAATAGAAATAAATGCTCTGAGGCCTTTTAGTTTATATCTCAGTGATACAGTAAACAAAGTAAACACTAATAAGGTAACATAAAAGTTATACCATACGTTTTTTAATGTTGTGTTATAACGTTTATTCTACCTTCTTAGTATTTACTTTGTTTGCTCTCTGATGACTTAAAGTGAAAGGTCTCAGAGTATTAATTTCTATTGTTCTCCTTTTTCCTTGTCGATTAACTTCATTGATTGCATCATGTGTTTATTATGATTTTTCTGCAAATTATTATATAGGTATGATTGTCAGATTAGCAAAAGTTAATATACAATTTTGCATAGTAAGAGAGAACCCAAATTAAAGCATTAAATATTGTCAGATATTTTTAATGATAACTTTTTTTCGCAGAAAGAATTAATTTAAGCTATGATGACCAGCCCATCCAAAGTGATTGCATACTTTTAATGCGTAGGAGGCAAACATGATTGAAGGAATAAGCCTGAGATAGATAGAATCATAGCAGGTGTTTAAGGAAAAAAAAGAGATGGAGAAGTGCCAAGGCCAAAGTAAATTTATTCTTGTAACACTATAACACAAAACCTCTCACTTGATCTCCATACCTCAAACATCAATCCCAATTCCTGTTTGCACTATTAAACAAAATTTATTATGAAAATTAGATCACCTCAAACAATTATTTTTCCAATTTACTATTAACTTTTAAACTCATCTAATATAGTGTAATATAGGACCATTGAAATAAAGAGTTACTTAATAAAAAATATCTTAAATGTTTATTATGATTAATATAATGCTCCTTTTTCTAAAAAAAAATGTCTGTCACCTAGAGATATAAAAACAACCAAGGATATAAACAACTCTGAACCAAGGACAACAAACGTTTCCTAGTTATAATGTATTCAATAAAGATAGTATTTTTAGGGTAGAATCAAGACACCATAGTGCATGATTCTTAGTCATATAAAATTCATTGAGAGATTAATAATCAAAACTAGTCAGTTAAAAACAAAATGTTAAAAAAAACAATAAGAAATGAAGGTAGTAACTTTGTTTTACTCCAAATAATATAAACTTGGTTCATTACAATTTTCAATTTTTGATGATTTTTTTTATTACAATATATGAACAGTTATTGCATTTTACAAGGATGCATGACAAATTTATTTTTGTAATGTAATACACACAGATCTTATTACTTCGGATAAATAAAAATATGTTTGATAAATTAAGGTATAATAAATAAAAAATGATTAATTCATATTTAATTTTTAATGATTTTGAAAAAATAATAATGCGAAAATTAAATGCTAAATATCAGTGAAAATAAAAGATAACATTAAACAGTTGTGAACTAAAGTTCATTGCATTATTGTAAAACGGGATCAGCATTTTTGGAGAATTCTGAAAGGATATTTTGTTAAATATGAGACCTTCCTTCTTTAATATAAAGAGTGAAAAGTGAGAAATATGATTTAAATATGTAGAATATTTGAATGGATAGCCAAATAGAGCTACGGTGTGAGGAAACCTTTATTAATTTTCTTTAGAAATTTTCAGTTACTTTTGTTTTGACGTTTTAGATTAACCTGAAGATGAGCACGAAGGGAATGAAACCCTTTGTTTTCTGATAATGTGATGACTTAATTTGCTTGTGTTATTCCAATTAACAGTTTATTATTATCTATTTATAAAGCGTTTTAGCATATATATGAATGACTATAGTGTAAGAAGCATATATTCGGTACTATTTTCTCTTTGGCATATCCCAAAACAGCTGCCAATGTAATCATCGCTCCTGAATATTTTATTCTGATAAATTACCCAAAAAGGCTCTTGTAATCTATCATAGGCCTCAAGAAGTAGGGATGTAAACCAACATCTCCATCACTTGTACTAAAGAAATGTTTATTGTTTTTTTTCTATATTTAGGGGTCAGGGTAGCTCAGTGTCAGTAGCTCAGACTAGCTTCCTGAGATTCAGAGGACTGATCATCCTCCTCAGAGTTTTGATAGATCCTGGATCTCATTTTCATTCTGATTTTCGATCTTTTCACTTGGGAGAAGCAAAAATCTGAACACCTCGTTCCTCTGAGAGGACGCTACATACAGACTGTCTATGTGAGGAGGTACTAGTTAAAGGTGTCTGCGCAAACTGTACTTGAGTTAGGCAAAATTTAGGACCCCTAATGTAGAATCAAGCCGATAATGTAGCTCACTCATTACTAAAATGGATGCCAAATAATAAATGAGTCATACTCTCCATGCCTGGAACAGTACTAAAAAGTGAAAGAATATAAGAGTGGGCCTTGGAAAGCAAACAAAATAAACATGTTTTATTTTGTTTAATATTCTTAATACTACTCTTTCTCAAACCGAGGACATTATGTGTGACCTGCTAAGTTTACAATAGACGACTAGAACATGTTGTTTAACAGTACATTTGCCTACTATTATCATTCCAGCCTGTAACTGAGAGCAAGGTCCTAAATTTTAACAATGGTAAAATCCTTTCATTCAACTCTTACACAACAGTGACTCTATATAAAATTCTGAACTTCAAGTCTATTTAGATCAACATTTCTGAATTATTTATTATCAGAGTTAGGATAGTCGTTTTTATTTAAAATCGAATTTATTTTAAATATTCTAAAATAAATATCTTTTACCTCTCTTTTGTTTCTGACGAGCTGACTATTGTTGTTAGTACTATTTTCATTAAAGGTTATGTTACTTATAGTGCGTGAAAATATGAAAGCTTAAAAGTGTGTACACATTGTGCCTAGGTGATATACATTTTAATTTTGAACATTAAATTTGAATTAAAAAATAGTTGTTCAAGTTTCTAATTAATTAATTAAGAATTACTGTCTTGTATCCAAACTCTAGCAACGAGCAATAAATTAATTTTGATGTAGGCGCCATGCTAGATGAGAATTAAAGTGAATGAAGGAACAGACCGACTAGCAAAGGTAGGAACCAAAAAAATCTTGAGCAGTTCTCGGTGTGCAGCACCTTTGAGTCCTAAAGTCAACAGTTTAAAAATGATTTGTGAAAGAATCGGACAAAAGATGGCTGAGAATCCAATCAAATTATAAGAAGTTCATTCCATGTCAACTTAAATTAATAGAGAAAATAATAAAACTTAGAAGAAAGGTATTCAACATTTATGTGAAATATTTAACAGGGTATTTATTCCTATAAAATATTGTCTACCTAAACAGAAACATACAACAGAAGAAGTATGCAAAATCTGTCTATAAAAGGATTCAAATAAATTTCATATAAATTCGAAGCAATGACATACGTAAGGTAAAAATTCTCGGTAAATCTTATCTAATACAATCAAAAATGCGAGATATTCTTACAAAAATTAATATAAAGTTTAATTAAGAACTTAAACTTTAATTTTTTTCAAAAATAACAAATGACACGTACAAGAATTATGGCAATAGCAGTGCATATGAAATCGGTAGGATTTAGCTAAATAAATAATTAGGGTTCCCTAATTATTTAGAACCTTAATGATCAATTTTAAACTAATAATAATAATAATCAAAATATTAGCACCGTTAGTACCACAGAGGTTGTAAATGTAATTTAAATTATTATAAATCATATACCTGATAAATTTTCCACTTTACTGCAGTGCTATTGGAGCAATTCCATCTTCACAGAATGACACTGGGTGTTGACTGTTTGTCTACTAGGGTTATCTTATTAGTCTATCGGTATTTTAGTTTTCAACTTGTTCGATTATTATGAATATTGATTAAGTGTACAATATCTTTATTTATTAGCAATATTCGTAATTTTTTTACTTAAAAAAATATTGCAAAAATAAAGATGTCAGATATAATGGACAATAATAATCAAATAAGTTGAAAAATAAAATATCAATAGACTAATAACATAACTCCAGTAGAGAAATATTCAATCAACACCCAGTTGTCATTTGGTAAAGATGGAGTAGTTCTAAAAGCGATTGAGTAAGGTGAAAATTTACTGGTTTATGTAGTTTAAAATAATTTAAATTATAATAAAAATGATTAAACAACTAATAGAAGTATGCTGACTTTTCTAAGATGAAATGACTATGAATTTTATTATTATTATTTATCCTGGTAAAGCTGTAGTGGGTTTTTAGTAGGTCTATAACGAAGATATCCCTATGTTTATGCATATGAAATGAAGGTGACAGCTAAACTTTTTTTAAAATCATACAAGTCTAGCTAGAGCAAAATGGCTAACTCTTAACCAGTTATGAGGACCAGTTAAAGAGTTACAAAACTGAAGTTTTATAGCGTTTTTATAGCGTTATATTTCGAGGCCCTCATTTGTTGAAATCATCGACCAAATCCTATGAGTGGTCCTAAAATACTTCATTAAATGAGCCAGGAAAATACATTTGAAGCCATTACCTACTTAGTACCATCTTATTAATACTGTTTCTTTTAGAGCTATAAATTTAATAAATCATCGTCTATAGTAACCTTGACTAAATGGGAGGAAAAAACATTGGAGAAGTAATGGGAAAAGATAAAGATAAATTTATTAAATATAAATCAAAAGACTACAATAAAGTCAAAAAATGTTTGTGGAAAATAACTGAAAACTTGTCTGAATATAACAAAGATGTGGTAAAAAAAACAATGCAAAACCAATGAAGACGTAAACATAGAAGGAGTTCAAAAAACACACCCCAAACCCAAAGTGATAGAGAGGCAGGTCTTTCAAAAGCAAAACTGGTTTTACGGTATAGATGCATTATGCCTTGATACATTGCTCAAGATGAAAATATAGAGGTTGTCAGATCGTTAGTTACGACTGTAGCAGTTTAGTGGTTTTTCTAACAGTATTTCTATACTTATGTAGAAAACAATATACGTAGGGTAACTCCAGATCCCCAATTAACGAGATATACTTAAGTCACCATTTTTTCTAAATCACAAGAAAAGGGCCACACCCACACTCATACACACACACGCACAAACGCACACACACACACACACACACACACACCACACACACACACACACACACACACACATACATACATACATACAAACAGACAAATATGAAGCAATTTAAAAAAGTGGAGGTGACCTCAATTCATTAAAATCTATCAATTTAGGAGAACTTTTAAATGTAAGACCGATTTTGTGAAATGGATATTATATAATGATATTTGATTCCCAAATCTTATCACTTTATTTCAACTATTTCGAAATGATGGTAGAAACTTTGGTTATATACCTATAAACCTCCCGATAATTGTTTATGTTTCATTAAGTGAACTTGTATTCACTCTACTTTAACTGAATTATTTTCGGTATATACTTGAATTCTTATTTCTGAAAGAAATCCTTATTTTGGATGATAATTTTTGGGTAATTTTTAGGTATAACTCTTAGAAGAACCTAGAAAATCAATTTTAAAGAAAGATTCTTTATCATTGTAAGCAGCCTGCTCATTTAATGTATTTTAAAAAAGTTGAAAAGAATAAAAATTATGTCATTTATTTTTCTATTTTAAGTGTTCAGTTTCTTGCACTTTTATAAAAATGCTGTTTTTGTATTACTTTATGTGATTCATTTATATTTGCTGAATTAATGTTTTTAATGTGTCAACAAGTCAGTTAAGGATTAAACAGTTCAATGATCTGTATAACAGTATTTCTATTTCAATCTACATAACTCCAGTAACTCCAGGATCCCTAGTACAAAAGGTGTACATAAGTCATAATTTTTTTTCCTAAATCATAATAAGGAATGAAACACACACACACACACACACACATATATATATATATATATATATATAATGGTTATAGTAGTAGTAGTGACAGTAGTGAAATTAGTGAAAACAGAATATTTGAACACAATGGAACAAAACGTTCTGTACAATTTAAACGAAGACGCAAGAAGATTATACCGGTCCCTTGAAAAGTACACAAGGAAACTAATTAATCGTAAATATGGCATAATATTTAACCGAACCTACTTAAATGAGGGACTGCTTCATTTAATGTGAAACTACATATTTATTGTTTAAATAATTAACAGTAAATTCTTCAATTTAATAAAGATAATAGAATATTTAACTTAATAATGTAACGTTTTAATGAAGATATAAATAATTAATTTAAGAATTAATTAAGTTAATTGTCTTAAACAATTATTGTTTAAATACTTGGTAGTAATGGTTCAATTTAATGAAGTTGTAATGGTTGGTGATTTATTGCTCCCCTGTGTGAAATGAATGAAAACAACAGTTGAACTTTGGACTCGGGTCTTGTGTTTGGTGCAAGCCTGTACCAGTTACGGTTTGTGCTTCGTCCAATGAATACCTCTGTCATTTCTCCAGTTTTATCATGCTAAGGTAATAAGTTGTTTTCTTTTTATAATCCCATAGTTATTTTGAATTCTTATTTTTTATCATTCCTCATTGTTTACCTATGAATAAATAATTTTATTTATTGATAATAAATTGAACATTAATGGTTAGTAAAACCTCTAAGATTCAAACATCTGATTTAACACACTTACATACACAAAAAACTACTCACTTTATTCAAAAATTTGTAAAATATCATTCTGCAATTGTGAAGAACAACTTCAGTTTAGTGTTGTGAATGGACTTGTTTTGAATCCAGTCGAGTTGTAAAGAAGACTTACGAAGTAAGTGGTTAATTTTTAAAAAAAAACTATGATAAAATATGTATATGTACTTAATTTAAGTAATAAGTACATAAATAACATAAAACTGCTATTAGGTTTAAAAGATTTGACAGTTAATGAATTCAGAAGTACCAATAACTAATATTTTTTACATTATTTCTTTCTTACTCACATGCTAAATAATTGATTTATTTTACTAACTTTGATTATGTTTAAAAACGCTATGCTGATATTAATCACTTATAATTAATTACTTTTATTAAATTATCATTTTTCTTCAATATACTTGTATAAAAAAATAATTGCATGCTTAAGTCAAATAAATCTTTTAAATCCATAAAATATAATTTCTGAATACCATTAAAAAAAAAAGTTAAATTATATCAGCACAATTAGTTTCTGCTATAACAGAAGAAAGTTAATTTAATTTGAGGAGTAAGTAGGGAGATTATAAAAAAAGAATAAAGCTGTTGTTAAATTTGCTATCTATAATTATTAAGATAAATACAGAGAAACGTAAAAACATGAATATTTTGGCAAAGAACAGACAAATATTATTTCACTTTCTTATAAATGATTGAATAAAGTGTGTAACACTATTTAAAGAAGCTGTCGAATCTAAATATCAATGTTACTCTTGTGGATGAATGTTTTCTTCAAATTTGTTTATTAATATTTGCTAATTAGACATCCAAAGAATAACTACATGATACAAGTCACTGTTTATTAATAACGTGTAAATTAATAATGAGTTATTTATTATTGTGTGAAGAAACAATGTAATGCCTACTTATTAATTTCATCTTTTTTGTTTTTAACAATAAAAGAAAAACTTATTCTGTCTGGTGACTTATTCATAATATAATTCATTAAGCTAATTATTAATTATACTCAGGTTACTATATGATATATGCTAATTTAACATCTTAATAGGTATCTACAACAATTCACACCTGTTAATTGTTGAACTGAAATTCTATGAATAAGAAATATTAATGATAACCTATTACATCTTATGTTTTCCTCATGCTACCACTGGCCTATTGTTAAGAGAAAAACTGAAGGTTATTCTTTAGTTTGGTTTTAGGAAGTCAGTAATCCATTTATCTTGAAACAATTGTTTAATTCCTATTTAAATTAACCTAGTCTATACTATCATATTTTATGAGAGACTTAATTACTTTTATTTCCTTAAATGTTTATTTTTCAATTATACTTAATTTAAATCTAACAGCTTTCTACATTTAAAATTTTGTCACAATCTTATTTGCCTCTTTCCATTGTCCTAAATGCTATATAATCTGTTTATGGTTTAAACGAGTCATCACTTCTGTTATTGGTCTGGTCATTAATTATGGCCTCGTTAAGTATTTTATGTTTAACTATTTTTAATGATTCTTAAATTGTCGGTGTTTTCACTCTCTGCTCATTGGGCAGGAAGTCATTTTATCTTGTTCATGTCAATAAGTCATTAAGTGATTTGCAAAAATGGATTATATATATAATGAAGAAAACGGTTCACAAAGGACAACAAACGTTTCAGAGTAAACTCCAACGGTTACTTTACAAGTGCGCCTACTGTTCCTACCTCTTTTCTCCTCCTGACGGTTAAACCAAAAATTAGAGATTGTAAGAGAGTTTTTTTTACTGTGTATCTATAGTTTACTCTAAAAAAAAATACATATATCTTAGGTGTAAAGTTTGTTTAGTCTATCCTGAATTATTGTCCATGTTGACTTCATTCATTGAACTCTTTGTTTCAATTAATTAATTAAATACTATTAATATATATATCTGATGTAATTTTTTTGAGGGTTGAGGTCCAATGATTTTAAACTAGTCCTTTTGCCAACGTTTCGACATATATTTATGTCATCTTCAGGGCTACAACATGATTGTTTTACAATTAGCACTACAATTACTACTATTTGGTAATTTATTACATTTTAATATGTACAGTAACAAAGAGGAATTTATTGATAAATCAGTTATTTCGACTATGGATTTTTTTATACATTGACATAAGGAAGGATATTGTTATAATTATTCTATTGCTTTAGAATTATTTCATAAGTATAGAGATCACTATTTGATTACCTTGGAAAGCTGTTTATGTTGCAGCATACCTATTTACTACTGTTTCATGATGGCTACTATTTGTTTGCTAGGAGGTTTCTTTACGGTTATGTTCCCTTTTGCTTGTTTAAGTACCCAGTGTTTTTTTTTTTTTTTACTGGGTCTGCCTAGTCTTCATGTGTTAGTCCATATGGTTTGTTTTCTTGTATTGTGTAAAAATGTTTGTGTAAATTTGGCTAAATTTTTCTATGTCTGTTCTAGAGTTGCAAGTGTTTTCCGTTTGTCCAATGTGTATTATTTCTTTTACTAGTCTCTTTTAGGTGTGTTTTTCTTTGTCTATTATAAGTGGGTTATGAAAGTCAAAGTTTATATATATATATTTGCAGTATATATATATATATATATATATATATAAAAGTAAATGCTATTAGTTTATTATAATATATATATATATATATTCAAATTAAATGAAATGATTTCACGAACTAAATAAACTGGATCACTGAAAGAATACTTTCATTTGCGACCGCCGTCACTCTTGAATTATGAATTTATGTGAAAAAGTTTATCTGTGCTCTTTCTTTAAATTTAGTTTATATATAAATACATATACCAGTATACTTCTGTATTAATTTCTCTTTTATACATTATATGTTATACACGACTGAGTATATATATATTATAAATTAGAAGCAGTTCTTCTTTTAAACATATTTCGTTGAATAATTGACCATATTGCTGAAGTAATTTTTTTCACAAGTACTGGTGAAAAAATAGCTTCAGCAAAATATGGTCAATTATTCAACGAAATATGTAGTATATGTATACAAAATATATATACATATCTTTTCTACAATATACACTAAGAAACATAGATAAATTGAAAACACACTGCTGCAGAAACTGTTGGAGGACCAACCTTTTTTGAATTTCCAAACGACAATGCACCAGTGCGATTGATTAGTTTCTCTCTCATTTTTGTCCTCATGTCGGTTAAAACCAAATATTCGAGGCTCTGTGCGTGTGTGTGGGTTAATTTATCTATATTTATAAGGCTCGTATTGAACATTAGTTATCTATTTAGGGTCGTATATTTATACGAAACAATTTTTTCCCTATTGCATAATTTTTCCAATTTTCTGAAATTCTACCTCATACTATTTAACAATATATATATATATATATATAAATGCAAGTTCTAATTTCTTTTTTTTTGTGTTCTATAGTTTAACTTTAAATATATTATATATATATATATATATATATATATATTTATATATCAATGATCAAACCACAATAAGAAATGGGAAAAGAAGACTAAGATCTTTCAACCCTAACAAGCGGTCTTCATCAGAGTCAAAAACCCAACTCAGTTGAGTTGGGTTTTTGACTCTGACGAAGACCGCTTGTTAGGGTTGAAAGATCTTAGTCTTCTTTTCCCATTTCTTATTGTGGTTTGATCATTGATTGTTATTTCACGTGTTTATGTGAAATTTTATATATATAATTATTATATCTAATATTACATATTAATAATATATATATATATTATATATCAATGATCAAACCACAATATGAAATAGGAAAACAAAACTAAGATCTTTCAGCTGTAACAAACAGTATATAAATATTAGAAAATAAAGGTAAAATAACATTTAGTTTTACAAATACCCAATCTTTATTTTTTCTAATATATTTCAACGTTTTATGTGACTATCTTCTATCTGTAAACGGATAATGTTCAACATTCTTTTAAACATATTTAATTTTGGAACTATTAAGAATAGATAAGAAATAATTACTTGATTTTTGTGAAGTTATTCAGTTTTCTTTCCAGTGAAATTGATTTTTAATCAGGTTATTGTGTGAAATTCTTGTTATTAGTTATATAATCATATAATTAATAGTAAATTGAACTTTTTAGAGTTTTTCTGATAATTTGATATCCTGATGATTAAGGATTGCTGCAAAATATAGTTTAAAGTATATTTGATCTGTAAAATGGAATTTATCAAGTTATACAGGGCAACCATTGCAAAGTTATTGTAGTTTATGTGTTCAGTAATATTTTAATATATTGTAACTGCTTATTGTAATCATATTATCTATCAAACCAACTTTGATGGAGAGATTAAAGCCATCCTTCTTTCTCTCCAGTACATCGAACACCAAGAACTAGGACAAGTCATAATGTTTTTAGATTCTCAGCCAGTGATTTTGGCCCTGATATCCCCACATGACAGTGAGTCGTGTGACGTAATAGAATGCCGTGCTCTAATAGGCAACTTGATTACAGCTGGTTGGATTATTGCATTCCAATGGATTTTCAGTCACTGTGGTATAATTGATAATGGAAGAACTGATCAACCGGCTAATTGAGGAGTACAGAATGAGCAATTACCTATTCCTTTAGAATATGGTGCAATAAAAAAACTGCTTAGAAGTAAAAGGAAATTAACATAGCAGATCATGCACTAAATTAACAATCAGAAAGGAAACCGTGATATGATTAAAGGGCCCTCTTTTGATTTGAGCGCATCTGAGCCTCTTAGGCTACAACACTTGAATCAAGACAGGCTGATGCAAAAACGTATAGCCCTTTAGTCAGCTTTGGTCAGACAGCCAGCCGAGGGAGTCCCAGGTGGACCTCGCAGAGCTGGACACACAATACTACGTCGCGTATAAGACTAGTGAAAACACGCATTAATACCTTAGGTCGTAAACAAAAGACGGTAACAAATAACCAATAACCTAGGCACTATTTCAAACAAGAAATCACTTAAAACTAAGAACCCTGGGGTACTCGATACTTCCCCATAGATGGCCTTAATTCTAAAGACTAGTAACAACTTGAGTCTATTGATCCTAGAGGTACAGGGATATTCCCTCCAGGCAAATAATTAATACTAAGGACCCAGGGGTATTCGATATTCTCCCAGGACGGGCATAAGTCTAAGGACTAGAAGGGACTTAAGACTATTGATCCTAGGAGTACAAGGATATCACCCCTAGGAAAAATCTAAAAACTAACGTAAGACATAGGACATATAAACAGACACGCATAAATGAGAGCAAAAAGGAATAGACCGGGGATAGGTGATACTCTCGGGGTGTCTGTTCATTCCTGGAGGTGCACCGCCTACAAGCCTTTCCTTTTTTGAGATGCTGTAGACAAAGTTTACGGCTTTTATCAAGGGTTGACTTCTAAAACAGTTTTGGATAACTTGCTCTGTACAAAGGCAACTAGATATTACTAATTCATAACGTAAGTCACCATAATGATCAGAAGAAGACAAAACGTGGTCGGCTGTCTCAGCATCATTACTGCAGGTGTATCTCGGGCTCTGTACTAACTTATACTTATTTAAATATGATTAAATGTCACCGTGGCCCGACAAGATTTGAGTAAGCTAATGGTATAATGAGAGGGAGTGACAATTTAATCTCTTCCGTAATGATCTAAGGACCCATTGAATTCTTCATACACTGTCCAGAATATCTACATTGCATGTTTCAAATTGGCCTCGGGTTACAACTTCCTCAGTGAGCATCTCCATTCAATAGGTGTTGTTGACAGTCTCACTTCTATTTCATGCGGGATTATTGACATGGATAGGTAGGAATAATGATTTGATGGGAAGCCAAGGAAGGATTAGGGTTTCTTATATTAGATTGTTTTTTCGAAAGCTTATCTGGAACAAGTTTTTTTTTTCATTAAATAAGTGTTTATTTTTCTTGTTCTTTTGCAGTTATAATAAATGCTTTATTTTTGAGTTACTTTCAAATGATTTATTTCAAAGTTTAAAATTTTTTTCCCAAGACAATTGATTTCAAAAATTACATTTCTTACTACAATACTTTTTAAACTAAGTGCAAATGTTATGTCTATTTTGTGGTTTAAATGACTCATGAGATGGTAATTTGTACTTAAGAATGAGCAAGTTGACTGTATATTATTTGTGAAAGAGATAAGAATTTCATCATCTACTGTCACTATAATGGGTGAATATAAAAAACTTCAGCCGAATGTCCTCTTGTGCTCCCAGCCATAATTTATTTTGGAAATAAACCCGAATTTCATAATGATTTAAATATATGGGAGAAAGGTGCTCGGCATTTGGAAGAGGTCCTACCTAGTTCCCGACTTTACGACGCACAATCTAAGGAAAGCCTTAAAACTCTGCTCGCAGTATTCATTATTCACATAGCTTAGACAATTTTTCTTTCTTTAAAGTAGGTTTTATCATTTGTTGTAATAAATAAAACATTATATATCTATTATTTTGCCTTAAACTATTCAAATAATTCATCATTTAATCGCGACTTCTTTAATTATTTTGCAATAAACTTTTCCAGAGATAGAATAATTATATATGTTTGTTGTTTGTTATTGTTATTAATCTTGTTAATGATGAGGGTGCGATGAATAATACTCATAAAATCTATGATATTAATAAATAATTAATTTTTGTAAAAAGGCTATTCTTTCAAACTGTCTTTTGGTACATATTTTGGAGTAGCAGTAGATTTTGAATACTTACAACCCTATGTCATAAAAGAATAAAATAAAAAGTTAAACCTGTGAGAAAGTAAGAAAATCCCTTACTTTAGTGTATTTTTTTTTATCTCTACATTGAGAGCAGTGTCTTGAGGGAAGGAAGGTGTTTAGTATCATTTAGCTTGCATAACAGAGTTATGTCAGGACTCCCTATAATATGAATAATACAGAATAAGAAAATAAGTCTCTTTATTTTAGAATAATTTATATCTAGGTTGGTCAGTCTGTAGTTTATTACTTGCTTTGTGTAGACTATGTAAGTAATCCTAAAGATTTCTCTATTTGACATTGGCAATCATGTGTCTTAAAAGGAAAAAGAGAAAGTTACTTCAGTAGAAAAGTAAGGAAATCATTTATTTTAGTGTATTATTTCCATACATAGGTATGTATGGGCACGTATAATTTTTACTTTCCTCATTGGTCAACAATGGTTGTACAAATGCTTTACTGTATTCATATTGTAATATATATTTTCAATTTTTATGTTATATATTTTATAATTATATGTTTATAGCATACATTACTGAAATTTAGTAATATTTATTCAATTGTATATTTGATTTTTTATCATTATATTATTAAGAATATTGTTTTAAGAAAGTTTTTTATACCTCTAAGCTGCCATCACTGTGTACAATTAGGAATATCTGCAAAATGAAATACCTATGAAAAGAAAATAACATTTAATTTTAGTGTATTTGTATATTTAGATTAGTAAATGTGTGTGCAAGAAAGTTTGAATTCTATTTTATCGGTACGTTGGCAACATTGGGTCCTGAAAGCGGCCTAGAACGTTATGTCTCTCGGATAATGTGGAAGTAGCTTTTTTAGTATATTTCTTTTCTAACTTGATGTCAGTTATCTTCAATAGGAAGATAAGTTCTTAATAAGTAAACAAACAACACCGTCAGATCTTTAGTATAAGGAGCCCAGTTTACCTCAGTGGTTAACGTATTACCCTCTAAACTGGTAGATTCTTGGTTCGATCCCCACCAGGCCCTCGATTTATTTGAGCGGGAGGTGAATAAATCAGAAAACATTGTCCCTCGGAGAGGACGTTAAACCGTCGGTCCCGAACCTTTCCGATGTCAGGTACTTGTTAAAGATCCCTACTTTAAATACATTTGGGTTAGGTAAAATTTAGGACCCCCAATATAGAATCAACAGGTAATATGGCTCGTCCATTACTAAAATTGGTGCCAAATAATAAACGAACCAAAATTTCTACCCTTAGAACAGCACTATAAGGTGAAAGCTTATTAAATATGGGCATTAGAAAACAAACAAAGAAGAACTTTAAGGTAATATGGTAAAATTACCTAACGTATATTTTTTTTTATCGATTATAGTGGGGTTAACAATTGAATTGGTTACTTAATTCAGTCAGAGTAAATAACGTTGTTACAATTGATGGGTTTAGTGAGAGGTAAAAATTATAAACAAGATTCTTGTTTGAAGACTTGAAAGAATCTTTACGATTAATGGATTCATATATGTTTTACTTGCTTGAAAGGTAAAAAAAAGTAAAAAAAAACTTGAACTTGACTCTTTAACTTTAAATTGAATAAACAATTATTGTGGTTTGTGATGCACGCATGCGTTGATAATCTCTCATTTTCATAACTAGGTGTAATACCTTGTCAGATGGCGAGCATGATCTCCCTGCTCCAGTGATGATCAGTAGGCCTTGGTAATAGATAATTAACACCTCGCTTAATTACCATCCTAACTACGCCATCTTTCTTTGTAAGGTCATATCAATTTTTAATACAAAAGATTTAATAAAAGGCTATCATCTAACCCACTATTTGCTTATAAGATATAGAAGTTTTTTCTTCAGTTTATAAGCTAATATTACTACCCAACTAACCTTACAAAATAATATAACTCATTAAACCAAATTATTGCAAGTCACAAAATAGTGCTGTATGATATAGTGAAAAGCCTGAAATAACTCTCACTCTTCTCTTCTACGTCCTCCCTCTCACACTGTCTCTTTCACTCTCACTGACTTTTTTGCTAAAAGGGTATCATCTAATCCTCCTCACCACTTATAAGGGGGTTAGGGATTTCACATTAAACACGTGAAAGAAAAATAAATGTCTAAAACTACCGCAAGGAAGTCAGAAATGTGACTGAGATCTTTCAATGAAAGCCAGTGGATTTCATCATAAATTATAAGGAAATAAAAGAGAATGTATAAAAAATAATTAAAAATATATATGAGCAGTAATTAATAACATATTTTAAAAAATATTTTCAGTCTCCTTCAGCCAATGCAAGTGGTATTCAGTCAATTGAAACAGCGGTGATCAATAGAGACATGACAGCCCTTGAGTTATTGCACTCAGCACCACTTAAAGAGGTGTATCGTTTGAGGTGTTGCACTATCTCATCACTTTCATGGTATGAAGTGTTGAGCTGTGCCATCTACATCAGAGCAAATAGCACATGTGGGCATTCTGAGGCTTTTCCAACATCAACAATAAAATAATAATAAATAACAATTATCATACTGAATTAAGTGATGTAAGAAATTTGGTGACGTAGTAAGAAGAGAGGGAGACAAGAAAGGTATTTTAATTGGTGTGAAGTGCTAGGAAGGGGAATAAAGTGCTGGGAAATGCAAATCAGGGTTAACAAAGTAGTTTAGGAAGAAATAAGTAACAGATATTTTACTCATATATTTTTATATATATATAAAATATATTTAATTTCTTAAATATAGATTTTATATATTTGATACCACAGCCTATCTCCTAGAGGAGACCCTAGGAGGTATTAGGGTAACCTCCTCTAGGAGTAACCTTTGCTAATTATTACATGTGCCACGTTGAGAATAAAGTACTTGAGCCTGGATCTACATGCAAGCCGAGAGTCTATTGTAGGTACGAAGATGACTTTTCTAGTCGTTGAGAAAGAACATGAAATCGAAAAACTAAAATCTGCTCTAGAATTTAACTCAAAACTCAAATTTACCATAAAATTTAATTTCAACAAGAGTATAAATTTTTTAGATGTCACTATAAAAGAGAAGAATGATCTTTATGAGACATCGGTGTATGTGAAACCCTCGCAAGGAGGAATTTATTTAAATGCTTTGAGTGAGTGCCGACAGAGGTACAAGGATGGTAATATCAAGGCTCTGTTACATCGTGCATATAAGACCTCATCAAATTGGAATATTTTCGATCAAGAAGCACAAACTGTATCAATAAAGCAAGTGTTGATAAACAATGGGTATACCAATAGACAGTTTGACAATATTCTTCACACATATCTAAATAGACTGAACAGTGGCAGAAAGCCTCCCATAGATGAGCAAGGTCAAACAAAAGTCATATATTATTTGAATCAATTCTCTAGAACTTACAAAACTGATGAACGCATCTTGAAAACTATCATTAAAAATAACACCTCTTGCGTGAACCCCCAAGACAGATTAAAAATTAGTATATATTACAGAGGTTTCAATACTACGAATTTAATCATAAGAAACAATTCCCAAACAAAACCATTATTCCAGCGGACCAATGTGGTATACCAGTATAACTGTATGATAGGGAACTGTGAAGCCCTCAAATCTGCCTACATTGGTTCGACGACTACAACTTTGTCCCGATGGCTTACCATGCACCTTGCAGCAGGTGGTCCTAAAGACCATACTCAGAATACCCATATTGTTACACTCACTCGAGAAATGTTAGTTAATTACACAGAGGTTTTGTACTACGAAAAAGATAAAAACAGGTTAATGATATTAGAAGCCCTGAACATTTTGGAACGAAGACCAAACATGAATTATCAAACCGCAGGCTTCAACAATTTATTAAAGCTATATACGGGACATACACACCAGAGACAGGAGTTGGAGTTGCAGAGTGAAGATATCCTAGGGAGATTGGAATGAAATGGCAGCATTGATAGTGTAAAACCTAATGTAACCTGTCATTTTGTTATGTTTACTAAATTGCGTTATTGTTTCGATTGTTAACTTTAAACTCATAGAAATATGTTATGTATAACTTTTATTTATGTTTTCTATTTTTAATTGTATAGTGAGTAGCTTTGATTTATCTATTATCAAACCCTGAGGATGGTCAATGATGACCGAAACGTTGTTCTGTATTTTTATTTGTAATTTTTTCATCATTAAATGGATTGTATGAACAAATCTTTTGGTGAACTGTTGTACTTAGTACCAAGTAAATGGAAATGTGAGATCCGAAAACTTGAAAAACTGTATCGAAAAATAATACATAGAGAAGTTGGGAAGAAATTTAATAATGTTTATATATATATATATATACAATAAAATAAAAAACGAAGGAAACACACAGAAAGACACAGACATAACTCACATCGATATTTCGACAATCGTCGTCATCAGGAGGTGCGAAGAGCGAAGAGTCCCGCAGGAAGACAGGGCGGTACTCCTGGCAGGAGTACCGCCCTGTCTTCCTGCGGGACTCTTCGCTCTTCGCTCTTCGCACCTCCTGATGACGACGATTGTCGAAATATCGATGTGAGTTATGTCTGTGTCTTTCTGTGTGTTTCCTTCGTTTTTTATTTTATTGTAAAAAAGTCCGCTGGACCGTTTCTTTTAATTGTGTATATATATATATATATATATATATATATATATATATATTAATAATACTATAAACATTAGTAATGATTTATTGAAGTCAGACTCAGTGTTGATGAGAGCAGTAGTATTTACAAGGGTGGACAGAAAGCAGATAATTTGTTACTTATTTCTTATTAAACTCCTATGTTTGCCGTGACTTGGCTTTTATTGCACTTTATAAAATGCATAAATTGCACTCTCATGCCTCCCTCCCTTCTCAATACCACATCAAATGTCCCACATCACTTGTTTCATTGTGAGTGAGACTATGACAAACATCTTTTGTTTTAATTGAAATATCTTAGTCATTTATCTCATTTTCTTTCTGTGATTCAGACATTGATAAGGTATTAAATAGTTAACATTAGAACCAAACTTTCATACTTCACTGAAGCCAATTATAACAAGTCAATAACACTCTTTTTTTTTAGTGTAAAATTTATTTCTCCTCTACCAATAATGCATTCATTCTCTCTCACTCTCTCTCTCTCTCTCTCTCTCTCTCTCTCTCTCTCTCTCTCTATCTATCTATCTCTATCTTTCTATGTGACGATTTAAAATAAATGTGGCAATCGCGTGATCTACTTATTCTTTGTAAAATTTCCATAATCGTTACGTTATAAGTTTGAAATTATTATTATTTGATTAATCAACGAAATGATAAAATACTAGCTGCTGTAATCTGATTTGCTTGGCTGAATAAGTTTTATAACTTGTAATATATCAATCACGCTTTACGTGCTGAATCTTCATATGATGAATTTCAAGTAAAATGCCTGGGTGTTTCAGTATTCGACGTGTAATTAAATCGTGCTAATTGTTACTCTGTTTTATCTTTTTTTCCAGTCGGACAATTCTACCTTGAGAAGTTTCTGAAGTTCCTTTACTTGTTATTCTCACGCTATTATTTACTAATCTCATTTCTCTTTGTTCACAGTTTCATTTAAAATGACTTTTTTTTTTCTTAATAGACTTAAAAAAGACAATAAATTAATAGCTGTCATCTTCGAAAAAGTCAAAATCTTATCCTCATAAAATAAATTTTCAGGGATTTGGGAGATATAAGAAGAAGGAAATATGTCTTATTTAAACTAAATCTTTTATCAGTTGAAGTTTTGGTAAAATGTTTGCTGAAAGGTAATTACTGACACCTAGTTAATGCCAAAATACAGCTAACAAAGTAAAAACAAAATGTTGTCTTCACTATTCACCAACTTATATACTTGACCACCTAAAACCGTCCAGAAGAATCTGAAATTAATTTGTAAAATTTTATCAAGAATGATAAATCCAATTGGAAATACAAAGCTAACATTCAGATACTAAAACATATTTCTGTAACTTGATAAAAATGTGGACAATAAAATATAATAAAACGTATATATAAGGAATTAGACAGTTTTTTTTAAGTTCAAATCAAATATTTGAAGTCATTTGGATTTCTTAAAAAACCTTTAAAACAGATTGACAATACAAAAATAAGAAAAACAAGTATATTACATTTTCGGTTATAAAATTACAACAAATAGAATGTATAAATGTGAAAATTCCGTACTAAAAATAGAGAAAATTTTTCGTAAGTATGAAATTTTGAATTTATAAAACAAACTACTCTTACATTAGTGGTTTAAAATGAAAAGTTTAGAAGTGGCACTTTTAGCGGAACTGCTTATTATTAAAGATGTGCTTATTATTAATGATGTGCTTCTCTAAACAATGATGGTGACCAATAAAACAATGTTTTTTTAACAAAACTGACACAGAAAATCAAAACTTAATTAATTTAAAACACTTGAATAGATACTCTTTAAATTTACGGATTACTGATATTTTTACATGTTTTATTGATACATTTCTGCATATAGTGTATATACATACCTGCAAAAGGGTTCCTCAATCTTTTATGCTTGACATTGAATGCTTAATTTTTTCCATATTGAGAAAGATAGATTACTACGGAGGAGATACACAACATATAGTTTAGGTTTATTCTCCTTGTATATGTCACTGAGGGACTCGGCGAATGCCTCGGCAATTTCCTGAGGAGCAATGCAGAGACAGTCTTTGTGCTTGAGGGCCACCGTCGTCAGTTTAGTCCTTCTCTGAAAACTGGCAGGCTTCAGGGGTGTTGTCTATGGCTTCTAGCTGTTTATTGAGAGTCTCATTTGGTATAACTTGTAATCTGTGGCAAATTTGCTTGTTAAGTTTATTCACTGCAGTTTTGAGCGATGGTAGTTAATACTTCTTCCAAAGTTTTCCAACCTTATTCCTATATGAAATAATATTAGTTATTTGTTTGTCTAGAGGTTTCTCCCATTCGAAACTGCTTCGAGCTGCTTGTGAATTTTGAAGGGCCTTTTATATAGGGTCATTGAGGTTTTGAACCTCTCTGTCTTTTCCTGCCCATGTAGGGACCTCTGTTGTGTAGGACATAGACTTACTGTCCTTTTGAACCTCACCTAGTCTGTAACGACGGATTTGGTTTGAGAGCATTTGACGTCTAGACTTAACGTTTAGGTTTGCTGGAAGTGTTGTATATGGTACGTTCGTCCTGACAGCTATTACAGTTCCTCCATGACTCTTTTGTGCCGTTCGAGGATATGACTTTCTCTTAGTTCTGCTTATTGAGAAATCCGGTAGACTGAACTTTTGAAATTTTAGTAAAAAATTTCTTTACTATTTATTTCCTTTTCACAGCTAGTGAGAAATATTTTTTATTGAACACTCACAAATTTAAAATTGTGTATAAGTAATGCATAGAAAATTTAAAGTGCCCCCTAACACTTCTATTCTATTGCTCATGACATTCATGACCCTCTTCACAGAATAAATGAAAAAATCTTTATTGAGGTATTACACCCAATGTACATATTTCTGGGGTAGTCGTACCGGGTACACTCAGTGTCCCCCGCCGAGCTTTTTCCCTTATAGTACAGTGTATCCTACAATCTAATAACTTAATCTTAAGTCTTATGCTTACAAGGTATCTCTAAATATTATAGTAAACACTAATATTGTTGGTAATGACATTTATAATAATAAAATGCTGATTATAATGATAATAATAATGAAAACAATGTTTATAATAGTAAGAATACTATTATTAACAAAAATAACTATGTAATTAATACTAGTTTAGTAATATATATATATATACATATACTTATTCATAACTTGATTATAATTACGAAGAAGGAGAGAAAAGCCCTTCAACCAGGTGTTTTGGTTTAGTCCTCTATGTCTGGCTCTTTGAGCAGAAGTTCTTCTGCTTCTCCGTTGTAATAGATATCCCCTCCATCTTCTCGCCTCCACATGACATGCGGTACTGGGTACCCGATTGTTTTGCACGTCAGAGTCATATTAGATATAGCAGGTTGACAGTGAGAGTGCATTTGGATGGATTGATATCCATCCTCCACATCTTAGTTCACTCCACTATGCTGTCAACATGTTGTTGGAACTGTCTTAGAGGGATTTCTATGAAGAAGGACCTGCACGAGACCAATATGCCATCTGCATAGATCCCCTCTAGTGTTTGCATGTTTCTGTTATTTTTATTCCACTTGGGAAAGTCCTGTAAATAAAGGTTGAAAAGGATGGGACCAAGACAAGATTCACCTATAGTAAAAGAAATATATAACGAGAAAAACAAAAGGTAAAACATGAGCCAATAGGAAGGCAAGAAAAAGGAGAAGGTAAGGTGTTGCAGCATAGGCTGGGAAGGGCCAATGAGGAGTAGCTCTAGCACAGGCGAAATGATTAGCTCTTTCAAAGACCAATCAAGTAGCTTCCCTAGTAAGTTTGTAACTACTTTTAAAATTTCTTATACTTAAGATTTTGTTGATATCGCATGTGTGGCCATTAATTGAGGGATTTAAGTCTTCAATATATAAGGCTTTTAGAGACACTGACGATGATAAGTTGTTTTAGCAGAAAGGTTTTATTCACATTTCTGGATTTCTTACTAAGGTTCTTCTTTTGATATAAATATATATATATTATAAATCGGAAAGACGGTCTCAACTGGACACAATACGAAGAAACATTACTCTTCTTTCGATTTTGAACCCGTATATATATATATATATATATATATATATATAAAGATTTCACATAAACACGTGAAATAACAATCAATGGTCAAACCACAATATGAAAGGGAAAATGAGACTAAGATCTTTCAACCGTAACAAGCGGTCTTCGTCAGAGTCATCATTTCATATTATGGTTTGATCATATATATAATAAGGTATTGTTTTCTTGACCAAAATTTACTAATAAACACTTTTTCTTCTTCTTGGAGTTTGGTCAGGGTGAAAAGGTGATTCCGTATATTAACCCTGACCAAACTCCTAGAAGAAAAAAAAGTGTTTATTATATATATAATCACGTGATTATAAAATGATTTACATTTTGCATACAGTGTTTTCATTCTGACTTTACATTATACGTTTAAAGTTTAAAGTAAAACCAAGAAAAAAATCTTGATATAAACACGAAACATCTATAACAAAATAAATTTTTTTCATTTTGAAACTTTGAAAGCTAATCCAGTCTCTTTACTTTATAGCTTTTTCACAAATTAAAAGACGGTTTAAATCTCGATAAATAAATAATAGATATCTTTAAACCTAATGTTTAGTAAACTAAGTCCAATTTTGACAACAAGATAATAAAAAAAAATGTTGCTCTTATTCATAAATATTCCATTTTACATTTAAAATTTTATAAATTGAATATAAATAAGATTTTTGAAGGAACTGGTTTTTGGGAAATCAATTTTTCTGTGGTTAAGTGAGGTGAACTTTTAATGAAGTAAATAAAGTTCACGTTGCTTTTAATTATTCTTCAAAATGGTTTTATAAATGTATTTATTATTTGTGTGATAGTTTAAAACACTGCATGGTAATATTTGATGCATTCTTTAACTCTTTATATAATTTTTTATATTTATATAATTTTTAACATGAATAATTTTTGTACATTATGTTGAAACATTTATTAGAAAATAAATGTATTCAGTTTTTTAAATTGATTTTTAGCATTTATAAAAATAATTCGATAAGGCTGTTTTTGAATCATTTTATTTCTCATCTTACAGGCGAGTTTAAACAATTTTGCTCTTACTTCAATACTTAGATAGGTATGTTTTTCTTTTAATCTGTTTTATTATAGCATCAGATGACCTTTGGGGGGGGGGGGGGCTGGCATCCGTCCAGACAACCCCAGCCTTCTGAAATCTAATTTGCATATTCATCCAATGACACACAACAGGGGAAAATCAACTATAATAAACAGCCTTTTATACAAGCACGATAGAATTTTTTTTATTTACTATTTCACCTATAAGTTGGGTTAAGCTATATATAAAGAATTAGAAACATATTTCCGATGTTTGAAACCCTGGGATTGTAACACTATTACTTAGATTCAAAAAAAGTTTCATTTTTTTTAATTTTTAACTTGCAAAACAATTTGTATATAATTCTTTAAATAAATATTTATTTATTTAAATACAAAAGATTTTCAAAAAAAAATGAATGAAAATATACTTTCAAACATTGAAAAACTTAATGAAATTCAAAAAAGTGAATTCGTATTTTAATTCGTATACAGATATTTTTCGTCATAATTTTATTTGTTTCACAAAAAAATAATTTGAGTATCACACGAATAAAATATTTTATTGTACAAGTTTATTTTACACACAATATTTATTTTAACTTCTGTTCTGCAGTTTCATTAAATGCCCCTTCAATGTTTGTTTGGTAATGAGAAAAATAATATCTCATGTAAAGTTATAAATATTTTTATATAAATTATGGCCTGTAGTATCTAGATTTTACAACCTAATATTAATATTATTCTAAACTGTTATTCTACCAGTTAATTAGATTTATTTTTGTCAATTTACTTTACAAGTTATTTATATTTCAAAACATCAACCATAAAGTAATTTTTGATTTAAAACGTAACTTGTTCTAATATTTATTAAAACTATTTGTTTTAAAACCAATATGTTTTGAAAGAAATAAAATTAAGAAAATTACAAACGGGAAACAATAAATGGACTTTGATCTGAGTATTTTTATCTTCAAGGTAAATACTCGGCCTTCAATATGCACGTTTTGCATAAAAATTTCTAACCATGGTTTTTGTAAAGGTAGATACAATTTTACAGGCATAACAATCAACTATATTTAGTTAACCATACGGTTGTTATCATGTTTATGAGAATAATTAACTATTAAAGATAAAGAGTTAGAATGACTTGTTTAGAGAAGCATGTAGTGCAGAGAAGGCGGCTGGACCCTCTGACAAGACAGTCCCTGGCAGTCAGGTAGAAGGATTAGTTTCTTATCTGATAGGTCATTGACTAGGGTTAGATCAAGTTTTATTTTTTGCTTTTAATTTTCATTTTAGGCCAGTCAGATCTTACAGGCTGTCTATAGATTTATATCAACACTATAAAGCCTTTTTTTTCCACCTAATTAATTTTCTATTATTGAACACTTTACTCTTGAAATTATTTTCATGTGCGCTCATTCATGCATTAAGGAATAAACTTTGTTTTACTTATTAACTTTACAAAATTGTAATACAATCATTTGGTCATATAAGTTTTAATGAAGTTTTTCATCCTTTCATATTTTAAGCCGTTGACTGTATATTTAGATTAAACAATAACACTGTTTCCAAACTCTACTGTTGACAATAAGATGATTATTTTGGTTGAATTTACACCAAAAGTACTTTTCATAGTACTCCTGTAGCTTTACTGACGGCAAAACATAACCTCATGATTTAACCTTTCAACTGCTATAACAAACTGTTAAATTCACCTCGTTGGTTTAAGGAAATATAAGAATTAAGCATTATTAATAAGATCATGCTTGTCTTTGTTCAACAAAGGACTAGATTTAAAATAATCTTACTTATTTATTCTTAAAGCGTAATTTTTGTTAATTTATTTGTATCAAGAGAAAGTTCAACATGTTAGAAATTAACTATAGGCTTCATTAAAAAACTTCAAATAAACATTTGCGATAAATTAATTTTAAAATATAATTAAAGGTGAGAAATACAGTTCTTGAATAAATAAATTTATCAATAAATACCTCTTATAGTTATACAGTTTAAAAACTATTTATAAAATCTAGATAACATTAAACTTTTATCCAAAATCAAAGAACATATATTTTAATTATATAATGCCACTTAACAATAATATATAATGGTTATAGAAGAACAACATATCTTTTCTGAAGTTTGGATATAAATAACATGTTTAAATAATCTTAACTACCATAAAATAAAACTGACTGATAGTGACCATAGGGCCTCAGTTCGTGTATTTTATATTATATTATTTATAAAGAATGAAGTAATATTAACTGATTTCATTATTACTTTACTATAAGCAAAGTAGAGTGATTGTGAAAAAATTGATTTCGAGATTTTGAAGAAGTTACAAGTTTTGAGGTTCCCAAAGTACTTTAATGATGTTTCTTTGATATTGTCTGTGTATATATGTATGTGTGAGTTTGTGTATCTAAATATTTGTTTTTACGCTACAGTATACAATAGATCAAATTAATATATAACAAAAATAGTGTAAATTTCCCTATTGTTTGGGAGTAATTGCATGATGGAAAAATCACTTTTTTGGCCAAAATATGTTTTTAGACATTTTTTTTCTCCTAAACTTCTAACACTAGAGTCTTGAAATTTTGGCATTATTATGGAACAAACAAAATCAATAACTGAAAAACGGCTCAGATTTGTAAAACAAGATGAAATATTTTTTTTTTCTATAAAATATAAAACTTGGACTTATGATTCAGTGTGAAAGCTTGTGAAGAAGATAGATCAAAACGTTAGCTTAAATCTTCAACATAGGAGAAGGTCAGATAAACGACGTCAAAGTAACAGACCCACTGCCCATGTAACTGGTGTTACAGATCAGCAAGTAAGAGATCCACTTTCGTAATACGAAATCCAAAATTTTCACTTTAGCTATACAAACGTGTTATTACTACTGTGCTGATATCAATGATATATATGTGTATAAATATAGACATATATATCAGTTGTGTGATAAACAAAAAATGCGTATACAACAATAACTGAATCAATCATTACCTGCACTACCTCTAGGAAAGAAAGACTAATAAACCTCTCCCATTTAGACATTCATATTATGTCTAAATGGGACATCATTATTATAGATCCAAGCAGTTGTATATAATGTTTACTTATAGTAAAGTGGGTGTAGGACACTCTAGATTTTTTTTTCATTTAGAAACAGTATAATACTTACAGAATTTTTTAAGTATCGAGAGTACATGAAACTTAATATCTAAAAACCCTTGATCATCTTCTCCCTTGTTGATATGCTTAAATGTGAAGATTTTAAAATGAAATATTGAGAGTTTTAGAGTTTTATAATAGTCGTCCAAATATATGCAAAAACCTCCATTATTATAACGTAATTAAGTAACTTATATTACGTTTATAAATATTACTGTAGATTTAAGTAAAAAAAAATGCAAACAAAATAAAACTAATGGCTTTCAGTTAAGTTTAAAGCCTCAATATTGTCCTGAAAACTGACTTCATCTATTAGAAATATATATGTTTTATTCACTGATTTTTCGTGATATTTAAGTATTAAAATGGTTTTTTCTTATGTTATTTCGTTTATTTTATTTATCGTTATCTGTTATATATAATGAAATATTTTTCTACTAAACAAGAATTTACAAAAAATAAGAATATTCATTAGATGTGATTTGAACTATTCTTTACATAAAATTTTTTTATTTCCAAAGCAAAAAAAATCAATGTTTCAATCATACAGTCTTCACCTTGACCTTTATTTTATTATAGTGAAAGATTAAAAGCAGAAATGTTTTTCTGTATAAGCAGACAAACCTGAAGAAGAACACTACCTTGTTTGTTTGTTTTTCAACGCTCACACTCATAAGTCTTTCACATTTTAGTGATTTTCTAGGGGACGGAAATTTTGGCTCATTTATTATTTGACACCCATTTCAGTAATGGGCGAGTCACATTTCCTGTTGATTCTACAATGGGAGTCTTAAATTATCCCTAAGTCAAGTGTATTTAGAGTAGGGATATTTAACGAGTACCTGACATCGTACAGGCTCGGGACCGACGACTTAACATCTTTTCTGACAGACGACATGCTCAGATTTATTTACCTCCCGTGTGAATAAATCGAGGGCTAGGTGGGATGGAACCCCAGACCTGCCAGTTCAGAGGAGAGTACGTTAACCACTGAGCTAAGCTGAAGAACACTACCTGTTAGATATGCTTTGTTTGTTTGTTTGTTTTTTGACAAAATTGTTTATATAGAATAAGTGCAAACTTTCTCTATAATTTTTGAAAATGATTAAATACTACATAACTATTGATGGCACTTTTTAATGAAAGTCTAAAAAAATGGGTGTCTTCGGAAATATAAGAAAATATTAATTTAGAAATAACCTCAATGATTGTATTTTATGCCATATTTCTTTACCGACAAATTCTGTACTTTAAATATAAACGCATTCAATAACTTCTGGTGACAATATTAGAACAAATTTAAAAATTTATTAATAACCATTTGCAAAAAAATGGAACATTACTTAATGATTGGCCGTGTTATTCAAACTTGCCTCACCAGTCTTCTATTTTGTTTAAACTCTATTACTCACCTACTTAAAGAAACGAGTTTTTTTTTGAAGTTAACTTTTTGTAGAAATTAAATTGCAAAAAATGATTAAGACTAGTGAAATGATTAAAGAAATAGACGCTATTCTCGCATATGCATTATGTATACAAAATTCAAGGACTGGCCTCTATTCGCACGATAACAATCTCAACGTCAATTAACATTTCTGCAAAAGGAAGGACACTTCAATTGGTTTATATTGTGAAGCATATTCAAATTCTGTCGGCTGCAATATCTATAATTCACATTTTTATTTTATACTCTAACAGATCTTTACTAAATACCAGGCTCATCAACAGCACAGTTTAAAAAATTTGAACTACTAAATAATTTGCTAGGGTATAAAAATGTGTTTAAGCAGTCATTAAAATAAATCACAATATTCCGTATATGAGCCGTTTATTTTGAAAGTGGCCTAATTCCATTTTCCAAAAAAATTTAGCTAGCTATTTAAATAATTACATTTTTACGTTATCTTTACCTTTTGCAGCAAATTGTACAAAATTTATTTAAAATTACTAAGAATTTTTATAACAAAAATTAGTTGATAAATAAAATGACAATATTTTTAAATTTTGTAAAACGCAAACCCTTAAATATCTCGATTTTAACATAAATGGAATTAGGCCACTTTCAAAATAAGCGGCTCATATATTTTTTAAAAAAAAAATGAAAATTTTACATTAAATCACTAGTACTATTGAATAAAAAAATCGTTTTAATTAAAAATTGAGAAAATATAATTAAGCAAAATTTCATTGTATCTCAACGTCTAAACCACAGTAAGAAAACAATTAAAAAAAAAAAAAAACTAGTTCAAAGCAATGACACACGTGAACCAATTGATTTTGTTGTAAGATAGTTGGTTTGGTTGAATGATTTTAGCCCCATTTCTGAATTAGATATAGTAGTGATTAAGTATCCCTCACGACTGATTATTTACACAGAGCTGACAGGCTGGGTAAGTAGACAAAAGAACATTACACTAACATGTTCTCATTCGGTTCCTCAGCATTTTATAAACTTCCTCAAATCTACAATCAAACACCTTTTCATATTAGTTCCGAGCCTTTCCGTTGCCAAATACTCGTTAAAGATACCTACTCTAAATATAATTGAGTTAGAACTAATTTAAGACTCAATTATTAGGGAGATACAATACTCCTGTCAGAAATGTAGTTTTTTTAAAGGTCCTCAACCCCACAAAAAAAATATGTATCAAATATTTGAAGTAATCATACTATAACATTTGGTTATATCTGTGAATGACTAATGAAGAGATAGACAGATGTTTTTTGTTAGAAAGCACCCGAGATCAGACAGCTATATCAGACCAAGTATAATGAAGATGCCACATATTAAGGAAAACACCTTTATTTGCTCTAATTATAATAAAAAAAGTCATTCGCTGCTTAAGTCAAAAACAAGAGGAAGATAAAAGAAGCTTTTTTACAGCATGTTAGTAGAAGTAATAGCTATCTATTGTACCGCTTGCCAGAATTTTTACTTTTAGTCATATAAATTATAAATTACCTTTAACTCTTTTAGTTCTTCCTAATTTGAATCAAAAATAAAATGCCTTTTTTGTTTTAAAATAACAAAGTATTTTCAGTTCATTCTGCATGAAAGTATTTTATTTGTTTGCAATACACCCGAATCATATGAAAGTGTAAAAGAATTTCTTTCATTTAGAATTTCCTGATCAATTTGTTAATGGTTAGAGTGATTTTTTGTTTACTCAGAATTGAAGCTGTTTTTTATTGGTTCATTTGTGTTTATTAATTTTACTGTTTAAAGAAGATGCTAAGAAATAATGTTATAAAATAAGATTGGGAAAAAAAGCTATTCTATGCTATGCTTTGTAATATTATCACATGTTGAGTGGATTTACTTAAGTGAAAGTTAAAATCATCAGATTTTTATGTAGCATAGTTAATAAAAATTATAAAAAAAAAAATAAAGGAAGGAATACTTATGTATATGACTGTGGGGAATGATATTGCTTTAAGATAGAAAAGGAAGGAAGATGTAAAAGTGAATTGGTGGGTTGTGCTCTTTTGATGGACGTTGTATGACGTTGAGGTGGTAATAAGTGGCGAGCAGTCAGTCAATCCTCGCCACTCCAAAACCCTCTCATAGACATCGCTATAAAATTAAACCGTTATTAAGTGGCTCTAACACTCACAACAACCATCGCTACTTGAAGGAAAAACAAATCAAAAACTCCAGCCCGGCTTCCAAATTTTATAATTATACCTTTAGGCATTTGACCGTTCAACCAAGAAAACTCACTGAACAGATTAACGTCCAATAATTACTTTTAATGCACAACTCTTCCTACAATCATTGAATAAATTCCAACACTAAATTTGAATAATTCAAAAAAAGAATTGTTATGGGTTAAGACTAAAGTGAATTTAATTTCAGAGGTCCATTGCTGTTCAATTTTTTAAAGCAATGTTTGTTAAAAGTGTAAGCTTTAAGAAAACATTACATTAATTCTTACAGATTTCTGACATTTTCCAGACAAAATAAGAATATTTTGACGTCATAATGGAAAAGCTTTGGCATAAATCTTTAATGTAGAAGGAGGTCAGATAAACGAGATCAAATGTAACAGATCCTTTGGCAATGTATTGTTACAGATGGCCATCTAAGAGATCCTCTGACTGTAGGAACAAAAGCTATGTTCTCCTTTTATAACATAAGAGATTATTTTATAACACTTAATCTTCACTTTGGTTTTACAAAAATGTCATTACACCTGTGGTAATGCCAATGATATTGTATGCATATGTTGTGTGATGTACAAAACCAAGTATGTATGTGGATATGCATCAATTACTATGTGTGCTACATCCAAGATTGAAGACAAATAAAGTCTCCCACTTTAACATTGATAACGAAATTGATTTTCTCTTTATTTTATAAAATCAGAAGACCTCTATGTAAGATATAATATAAAAAAAAATGGAATAAATTATGACTTGGTTGATCTATATGTTGGCTAGATACAGTTCCCTTCGGAGACAAAGAAATCAAGAAGAAAGCAGTTAAAGGATGTCAGGAACAACCGGGTTCAATTTATATAAAAAGTGGTCCAGCTGTACTTAGATTTGTAAGGAATACTATATATTCAAAGGGATGGTTTAAATGTATGTAGAACATCCATTAGAATATGCTTTCTCAACTGCTATGAATGGAAGTTGTATCTGACATCATTCGAGGAATGCAAACTGTGTATCCAGAAGAGGTAGAAACCTTTGATCACATTATGTTTTTATTCGAGTCAATCATCTGGGAGTGGAATAAGATATCTGTCAAATCATGCCTACAAGTATAGAAGTGAGAGATACGTCTTTGTCTTTATTTATGAATGTCATTAATGAACTTAAAATCTGAAGTTATATTTAGTTACATCAGTGGCATAGAGAGTATGACAGCTATGGCTGCAGAGCGTACGAGTCCTGTGAACTTCAGGCCACAGTTTTATTATTTTAATAAGATGTCAGATTCAACACTGATATCACGATAACTATAATTAATAAAATGATTACTGTCCAATATAAACAAATGATACATATTGATTTAAATCTAAACAACATAAAACCATCAATTTGTGTTTAACGAGTTTCATATTATGTTTACTTGGAGTAAAGTTGAGAGTAGGCCACTACAGATTTTTAACTTTGGTTTAATAATAAATTATTGATTTTATACTGATAATTAATTCTAAAATTTAATAATAGTTTTATTTCCAAATAGTTTTCTGATATATTAAAATAGAAAAACGTTAATAACAATTGGTACCAAACAACAATTAATTTCTCTACCTTTATCAAACTCTTGCAATGAGTGAATACTATCAAACTGACTGGATATAATGTTCGAGAAGATAGATATTCTCTGGTATTTGTTAATAAGGCTTCCAGACATTGTAATCTCATAGAATAATCTAATATGATAATTAAAAATCTGGAGTGGGTTTCACTCAACTTTACTATAAGTAAACATAATATCAAAGTTATTGACACCAATTGATTTTTTGTTTTATTTTGATTTAACTATTGTTCTGAATTAGATATATTCATTTGCTCCAAGCATTTCTGTGGAAATGTCTCATTATCAAATACTCACAGACACACAGACATCATGAAAAAAAAAACAAAAAAACAAAAACAAACTTCATAAAACAACTTTGAGACCTCAAAACATGTAATTCTGTTAAAATTTCCAAAATAACATTTTTTCACGATCACTATACTTATAGAGAAGTAAAAAACGAGTAAAGTAAACTGCTTGGAGGGACAAGCAGATAAGTGCTCTAAAACAGTAATCAGCCACCTAATGTTTACATTCTTAAAGTTGTTCCGAGTTATAGAACAGTTCTGCTGTTGCCATGCATTCTGACTGGTTTTCAAGAATTTGATTGTTAGGACGGGCTCACTTTATTTCTTTGGTTGTCTGTTTGGATCTGGTATAATGCGTTATTTTTAATTTCTAATTGAATATATTTGATTGAGACAATATAATTTTAACGTTTGGAATGTAACAAAATTTTTATAGCTCAAGTTTTATGATTTGTCCTTTTTTTCAGTTGCGAATTGTAAAGGGACAGAAAGACAGTGGTTCTCTTTTCACGATACAATGTTTTTATATAATGGGTTTATAACGACTTCATGAAGTGAACGAGACGAAAGAAAAAAAAAAGGAATAAATATAAGGGAAGTAAAAATCTTTTTATTTCTTTAGTCGAGGGTTGGTTGAAACAATGAAGTGTGGACAAGGAGAAATGGCAGTGGAGGAAGAGACTTAGGCCGCCACCACACGAAATGACGCCATAAAGAAAGAATTAATGATTCCATCTAATGGACAAGGGGACCTTCTTCTACTCCCCGGATTAATCAAATGCTTTTTTCTCTTCGTTCCCAACAAGAATTTATGGGTCTTATCTAAAGTGAGACCTACTTCACGGTCTAGGAGGAAAGCATCAAAAAAAAAAAAATCTCTGGAATTGGATTTTAAACTGAAGAAATTAAATTGCTCTTGACATTAATATCTAAAGTACAGTTGTTTTCCTAACTAATACATTTACTAACGAAAAATTATCAAAAGTTTCAAAAAGTTTTTTTGTTTGTTTTCAAAAATTATAAATGTTCTAGCAATGTAAAAAAAATTATTCAGTATTATATAGCAAAAAAAGTCATATAAAATTGAACAAACCGTTCCTCTTTAGAACTAAAACGAAGATTTCATTTTTTAAGAGGTTCATTTATTAATTTAAAATATATATATATGATCAAACCACAATAAGAAATGGGAAAACAAGACTAAGATCTTTCAAGCGTAGCAAGCGGTCTTCGTCAGAGTCAAAATCCCAACAGATTTTTGGGTTTTTGACCAGTTGGGTTTTTGACTCTGACGAAGACCGCTTGTTACGGTTGAAAGATCTTAGTCTTGTTTTCCCATTTCTTAATGTAGTTTGATCATTGATTGTTGTTTATGTGTTTATGTGAAATCTTTATATATATATATATATATAGGTAACAGTCCTTCGTTAATACATAAGGATTTACTAGTTGAAAACAAAACGTATGGTGAGTTGATGTGCCTAGTTCGTGGTGAATTTAAAATACTCTTAAGGGATTCGGAAAAGTTATATAAGACATTATTTAAAAAAACAATAGGACCTAAGTTCAATTCAAATATACATATATATATAAGATACATATATATATATATACTATATATATATATATATATATATATATAATATATATATATATTGTAATAAAATAATATTTCACATAAACACGTGAAATAACAATCAATGATCAAACCACAATAAGAAATGGGAAAACAAGACTAAGATCTTTCAACCGTAACAAGCGGTCTTCGTCAGAGTCAAAAACCCAACTGACTCTGTTGGGTTTTTGACTCTGACGAAGACCGCTTGTTACGGTTGAAAGATCTTAGTCTTGTTTTCCCATTTCTTATTGTGGTTTGATCATTTATATATATATATATATATATATATGCAATATCTACATCTATGGGCAACTGTTGAATAAATCAATTCCCACCAGATGATGAAAGTCAAATATGTTAGCCGTTTTTACCAATTGAATGGGTGAGACAAACATATGCTTTTGATACCCTTTGTAATGTTGTCAGATCATAGCTAATAGTTTCCGAGTAGAAAATAAACCGCAGCTTTGCCTCTTGGATTATACGTTCCCCATTATACATACCTATTTTCTCGTTGGTGTATACGAGAAAATACTAATCAGCAAGAAGTCTTGAATTTGATTTTTAAGAAAGAAAATATACTATAAAAATACGCAAAATACGATAAAAAATCAATAATTATATTTGAGTTGTAGTACTAATAGAATAATAAATACTTGCAAACCCCAGGTAATAATATGAAGAAGCTCCTGGACTACCTAAGGAATAAACATACATGTGACTATGATGATTATTGCCTTCAGAATCCACATGAACAGTAAATTCTTTCATAATTAATAAGCCCTCGTGAAAGTGAAAACGTAGTGTTTACAAGTGTTTAAAATAGTAGTGTTACGTGTATCTTACTATAAATTTTGCAAGTTATTGAAATAAATGGCCATTGCAAAATCCTTAATGTTCAAGTAACTATTTTGATAATGTTTTTGAAATGTTTGAGTAGTCCATATTCATCTTTGTGCATATAAGTTCGCTATTGAAGAAGAGTAACACACAGAGTAATGAACACACTTACTTAATTAATTCCGTTTTTTTAGAAAATCCGTTGTCAGGAGAAAAGAGAGAGTGAGGCTAAGCACGTCGGAGACGCAACGCAAAGTAACCGACCCGGTAGTCGACACTGCTGCCAAGTTCACACGGTCTTGAGGTAATGAAGTAGAGAAGATTTAAAAAGGAAATTCAAATAAACAGTTAAGGTTGGGTAAATTTAAATGAATTAAAAGGAATTAGAACAAAATTAATATGAATCGGGGGAGTGGAGGTTATAATAAAAAGAAGAAAATTGTTAAAAATAAGGTGTCTATATATATATAAACATTTCACATAAAAATGTAAAATAACAATCAATGATCAAACCACAATATAAATGGGAAAACAAGACTAAGATCTTTCAACCGTAACAAGCGGTCTTCGTCAGAGTGAAAGACCCAACAGTTGGATATTTGACTCTGACGAAGATCACTTGTTACGGTTGAAAGATCTTAGTCTTGTTCTCCCATTTCATATTGTGGTTTGATCATATATATATATATATATATATATATATATAATATTAAATAAAGAAAAAATATTTTCTTTATCAAGTAAAGTACGATGGATAAAGAAATGTAAAGAGAAGCAAAAGAGTTTAAAATAATGAAAAAAGGTTGTTAAGTGTAATTCATTCTGGTGTAAAATAAAAAAAGATGCTGCCAATGAAAGAGACAAGACAAAATAAGAAAAAGTGAGTAGCTGGCTAAGGGACTTCGTACAAATTTGACCTTGAACAAGTTGGTGAACATGGGAAATATTTTTCTTCCTATTGCCCTAGCTTTAATCTAAAGATATAATTCAGGCTAAAAACTGGAAAAAATGTATGTACCAGAACAAAATCAACCAGGGAGAAGAATAAAGGGAGTGGAAGGTTAATGAATAAGTGATATAGAGCTCAAAAAACACGTAACATCTCATTTTCTCGCCATGGTCAATGTCAGTATACAAAGAGTTAGCATCCATAGGGATTGTAACAAGAAGAAATTCAAGGGCTGCATGTATAGAATAGTTGTAGAGCAGTTCTAAGAAGTTGAAGGAATTTTCGCACTATACACATTGCTTCCGATGTATAGACTAAAAATTCTTGAAAAGAAGTACCAAAATATTCGCCATGAGAGTAAAAACTTCTGATTTTCTTGTGGGAGGAGTATCAAGGATATTAAATAATTTATGAATTTTTGGAAGATTGTAAGATTTTCAAACAAATGGTTCAGGAGAAGCAAATAAGATGAAATCATTACTGGAGAGCTCTTCATGAGAGAAAGAGTTGACAAGTTAAATCTGAGAGCATCAGTATACAGAGATAGGGTCAGAAGATAATGTTTGATGGAACCTATGGTCATGCAGTTCTCTTTCAGCCTCACATCGTAATCAATGGGAAGAACAGAAGATTGCTTCTAGCATAACAATTCTGTCATTGGCATTTTTTAACTTATAATGATCTGTTTTGTAAGGCGTCAGGATGTTATAAAAGTTTAAAGAGATAAAAAAATAAATCAGGCAAACAAATTTGTTTTGACTAATATGTATATATATATATATATATAAATTTAAATTACACAAAGCACGACACAGAAAAGAGAATACAAAGAAAACTTACAGAATTCAATATTTCGAACTGTTGTTCGTCATCAGGAGAGTAGACTAGTAGAGAGGACGAAGTGAGAGAGATCTCCCCACGTCGAAGAACGGAGCGCGAATGAAGAAATAAAAAAAGAAAGAAATATATATATATATATATATGTAAACTAAATTCACAGGATGAAAAAACATAAAAGTTATTAAAAAAAACTCACAACGATTTTTGTCTGCGTCTTTATCAGGTAGCAATATGTAAGTCACGTCGACACTGCAAGTCACGTGTTAAACAGTTTTTATACTACTGCCTATGAAAAAGGTTTTAAATAAAAATCGAAACGTTGGCAATGAAGGTTTAATTTGAACCTCAAGAACTGACTGAGTCCTGATGAATTTTAATTTTGAGAATATATATATATATATATATATATATATATATATTCTTAAATAGATATATTCTATATCAGTCTAGTCGAATGTTTTGTCTGGTTGACATTGTTGTTCCTTTAAATAATGTAAATTCCATTTTCTTAGTTAAAAAATTCTTACTTCTGCCTATGAAAAAGGTTTTAAATAAAACCGAAACGTTGGCAACGAGAGTTTAATTTTTTATCCCGGAAAATTGACCGAACCCCGATTAGTGAACACACCTATATATATATTGTTAAATAGTGCCCCATATTTGGCTTGTATCTGTTTCTTACACAATTTCTCCAGTTTCTGGTATTTCATCCTCGTTTCTTCATTAAAACTATAAAGCTGATCACCAATATTGCTAGTCGGTATGTTTCGAATGTATCACATTCATCATGGGGATAATAATGAAAATAATAGTAGGATTATCAGTTCATATATAGAGAGGTGGATTATTATTGGAAAGTTCACAGCACATCGTCCTGGCCGCAGCGTAAATGCTACGTGAACAGTCTTCAATTTGTTAATGCATATTCTCCAACACTTCAACCATGGCTCTATAGCGTTTAAGTGTTGCTTGGTATAGTAGGATGCTAGGTCAGGGCTTTCATTTCTGCAAAGATTGCCTTGTCAACAGCAAAGGTGGCTATGACAGATGAGAATATTCTGGAATGTCTCAAGTGTATATGGAGTCCAGCACTGGTTTAATTATGCTTCCTTGTGTAACTCCTGGGTTAGGAATAACTAGTAAAAGACAAGAACCTCCTATTACTTGGTTAAAGCGGTGTTTGAGGTTGGACTTCATTATAATGTGGTATGTATGTGGGAGGATTCTCTTGAGCTGCCAAAGAAACCCAACATACTAAATTCCATCAAAGACTTCTGCCTCATCCAGAAAGACAGTTGAGCAGTAATTTTTCTTATGAAGAGTACAGGATATGACATGAACTATGCGGAGGCATTGTTTAATTGTAGAGTATTGCGAACGAAACCCGAATTTGTGACACTGGATTAAATTTTTTCACTTATAACCTTTTTCACCGTAGACCCAGGATAATATAATCGTCCAAGGACCGGGATATACGAAGGGCAGCAACAAGGAACCGCAGAACATCAACCAACCGTTCACTCTAGTCAACCCTTAATTTTTTCCTTTAAGTTTGAAAACAGTGATTTTACTTTACTTTACAGTAAATGATAATTAACTTCAGAGACATTTCGTTTAAAAAATTTTGTTTAATTGTTAACACAATGAAATTTTAAATCTTCCTTATTTAAAAGTTTTTGTTTAAATTCATTACCTTTGGAGTTTTTTAATGGTTGAAATATGTATGTGGACCAAAATCCATCAATTAGGAAAACAATTTTTCTGAAATAATGATTTTTCCTTTTTTTTATTATAATCTCATATTGATAATAATAATTTTACTCATTTATTATTATTATATATAGTTAAACTTATAACTGATATAGAAAAAAAGAAAAAGAAAATCACTCACTCAAGATTCTCGATCATTTCTACTCACGCTGTCTTCAGGAGAAAAAAAGACAAACCACAAGAGCGAAATAGCATTATATACATTGTAATAAATGTTTGCAAAAACTTTATAAACTCAATGCAAGAATTGTAACGCTGGGGAATGGAGCCTTTGCTTTGAGGCATTTAGATTAGTTTTGTTGTCAGACCGCCACTTATGCGGATACATACAACATGTTAACTGTTTAATTTATACTGAAATATTATGATGTACGGAGATGTAATAAAATTCCTAACAAGAACAGCATAAGTTGTTACTTGAGGTATAAATCTATCGAGTAGAAAGCTTTCAGAATTAATGAACCATACGGATATCGCCATCATTTTTTTTAAAGATAAAATTAAACAGGTCAATTAACGGTATTTTAAAGAAATACGATTTCTTTTTAAAGAATCTGATTTCAAATTCTTTATTAAAAACAAATATATAAAAAAGTAAGTGTTCCGCTACTTGTTACCGTTGGAAGAAATGGTTAAAACGGACCAGGTTACACGTATGCTGGTATTCAGCCATATGAATACGAAGTCCGTTATTTTAAACTTGCCTTCTTTGATTTCACATTTTTTCCTTTATTTTTTTTTCTTCTTAATCACTTTCTTTTTTTTATTCCTTTTCAATTCTGCTTTGATTTTCTTTGGCATTAACTAATGAACTTCGTTCTTAGCAACCTCAAAGGATTAAAAAGAAAAAAAAACGGACAATCCTTATTGAGGAACTTGTACCCCAGTTAGTAATAAATTGATTTTTATAATGTATTTCTTATTTTCTCTTGAAAAATTTTTAAAATCTACTGATTGGAATTTAAATTTCATTAATAGCCAGAAGTAAATATTTTAAGAGTTCTATTTCTTTTTGAAGGGCATACACAATTATGATTTAAATATAATAAAAAAATTGAGGAATAAGACTTTAGTTTTCTATAAAGTTAATACAATTAATGATCTATTTCATCTATTTGTGCTCTCCTATTCAGTATAAATAAAAATAAATGATGTGGAGAAAGGAATAAGTATTTTAAATGCTAGAATGACATTTCTAGATAATAAATTCTAAATTTATTTAGAATTGCCCAAGAGACATCTTACTTTTTAACAAAAGTTGTTAACGCAGAGGCTGCTGTGTATTTCAATGAAACATGTTTACGTGACGATTTGCTGCCATCATACACAATTATTAGAATAAGTAAGATGTTACTTGGGCAATTGACATGGCTTTTAACACCATCCCACCAGAAGTTGTTCGTAAATTAGAGCAGACCAGCTTTAAAGTCGTTAACGCAGAGTTTGCTGTATATTTCAATGAAACATGTTTACGTGACGATTTGCTGCCATCATACACACATATATATAAATGTAAATAACTCGTTCGTATTAGCTGAGGTGCATGAGTAGTTAACTGGACGCTCTTTGGCAGACGGAGTTAAGACTTTAGCCTAGCTACACTGTACCCTCAATTTTCCGTACTTCAAAAATCCGTACTTTCAAATATCCGGACATTTTGATTCTTCAGCATAAATTATCAACCCAGAATTGGTAATTCACAATGAGGGAAAAGTGAGACCCTGTAGACTAGGCTACTCCAATTTCATTATTTAGTCTGGTTAGTTATGCTTTGCCTAGAATAAGCGGGAAGTAGATCTGCTTGACAGTTTCGCTGAGTAGCAGCCGATAGAGGTCTTCTACCGCTTGAACGACTCCAGCAGCAAGTGTATTCATTGTCGAGATAGAGATCAATAAAGAGCTGCACCGAGTGGGTGTTACAGTTTCAGGCTTCATCAGAGTGTGTGGCGGCATTTAAGGGGATCCTTATTCAAGACAGTAGCTGACCGGTTCTCTCCTGGTTCTGACCCGTCCTAGTAGAATCTGATTCACAGTTCTCAAACGGCAAATCAGATGCTTCTAACATTATTTTTATTATTAATAGGATTATAATAATTATTTTTTTTATTTTCTATCTCACCATTGATATTATTCTATTGTTGTTATTTTATTACTAGCAGTTTATTACTACTATTATTATTAAGATTGCTATTATCTTATAAAAATATAACCAATGACTATGGATATGCTGAGCGCACCATTTCCCGTTCGATCATGGAAGGTATAAACAACCTGGCTATGTTTAGAACTTGTATATGTTACACTATGTGATGTTTAGAGCTTCGGTAATTTGGCTCGCATACTTTTATATGGGTGCCGAGTAAAAAATGGGCCACACTTTCATCGCTTGTACAGGCCAAAAGACGAGAAGTTTATATAACGGTGGGTGATGAGAAAAAATGTATTATTACTATTATAGTTATTACGGGGCGCGGGTAGCCCAGTGGCTTACGTGCTCGCCTCTGGACTAGTTGATGCGGGAATACTCATTCTGGCCCTAAATTGATTCATGTGGTAGATGAAAAAAAAAGCTTGTTTCTCTTTAGAAAGAACGTTAAGCCTTCGGCCCGGAGCCTGTACGAATCAGGTACTTGTTTAAAATCTCTACTAAATACACTTGAGTTAGGCAAAAGTTTAGACTCCTAATGTAGAATATTGATTGTGTGGTGTGACAAAGGGCCAATGTTGTCCTTTTGAAATAATTACATTGTACCCTCTATTTTTCATACTTTATTTACCCTCTATTTTGGGACTTTTTTTTCTTCCGAATGACATAAATTATCATCTTGCAATTGGTAATTCACAATGAGGGCAGAGTGAGACCGTGTGACTAGGCTACTCCAATTTCATTATTTAACCAAACTAAACATTTATTCTAGATAAACAATATTATTAATACGTATTTTAATATATAATAAACATTAACTAACAGTATTTACCTGTATTTGATGATTATGATTGTGATTTAAGGCAAGGTGAGGGGAAGTAGCACAAGCTATCCTACTCTACATACTATATGTCTACTCTACAAACCATTAGGCTACCACTTGCCATGTTCTAATTTCCGGACTTTTTTGTTTACGGGGACCTGTCTCAGCCTCTACTAGTTCGGTATATTGAGGGTTGAGTGCACTTTAAAGTTTTTTTTAAATCTTATATGTTTTGTCATTTTTGTTTTTTAGATTATCTACACTAAATTTTAAGTAAATTGGAATTGGTTATAATTGAACTATCAAATAATAACGAATATGGTTTTTACTAACGGATAAAGGGTTTATGTAGAAATTACAGTTATACCCAGGGATTTATGAGAAAATAATTTTTAGCAATTACCCTTAATTAACTTTGACTTTTTAATTGTGACAGTAGAATAAAAAGCAAATGAATGAAGCATTGTCATATCTTAATGTGACCATATTCAATATAAAATTGGTTGTTTATGTGCATTACAAACAGATAAATATAAATATATATTTAAATAGCAGAACCAATGTTTTAGTTTTACAATTTTTTAAGATTTAAAAGTTTGAAATGTTATAAAGAATAGTCTTTTAAATAAAATTTGAAGGAAATAATATTTTTAATCTTCCATAGGTGTTCAAATTTCATCTCAGCGAATTGTTTTTAAAACATTAATTTCAATAGTTTATTATCAACAATTTATATAACAGGTAGCCCAAAAAACGGGATTTTTTGAAGTTTAGCAGACATAAAAGAAAAAAATGAGTAACTTTTAAATAATCAAGAAAAAACTACAAGTGATGAAATGAAAAATGATTTTTCTTCGTAGTGATTGAAACAATGAATTCAAATTAAGAAACAATTAATGAACTTTTATTTTTTAAAAAGTACGTCGTAGTGATTGAAACAATAAATTCAAATTAAGAAACAATTAATAAATTTTTATTTTTTAAATTGTACGTCATTTAGATGGTGTTCTTCAGTACGAATTTATTCTTGAAATCTGTTGCGGAGACTCTTTATTGATCCATTTAACTTCTCAGCAGTGATACTGTAAATTATATCCTGAATTTTCTGTTTTAACTCATGCAGAGTAATTGGTCGAAACGTTTTCACTTGATAGCCCCACAAGAAAAACAAACAAAAAACAAACTTCACTTATTCTAGATAATAATTTTGAAACAAAAAATATAAATAAATATATATTTTTTCCAGAACTCTGTAAGAAATATTTCATGGTGAAATAACAAAAAGAATGCTTATGTCTTACTTATTTTGAAAGTCATTTTGAATTATGCAGAGATACAATATATAGCTTTCTTATATCTGACGATCTGTCTTTTCTCTTAAATGGTAATTTTCTTTTCATTTACAGCAATGTTTACAGCAATAAACCTTGTCAGTTGATAAAAAAGTGAAGTGCAAAAAGACATACAAAATTTGAATATACAATGTTGTATGTCTACTGTTTTTTTGTTGTTTTTTTTGTAAAATACTCTAGTTTCAGACATAAAGAATGTTTATTTTTTCTGGTTATTATGCTTCATTACAAAAAAAAGATGTATGCCAACATCCTTTAGTACAGATGTAACATCTGAATGCTGTTTAAATTGATTCTTTTGGACTTCTTTCAGAGTCTTGAACTCTATTAAGTACGCTGATAAGTTATTTTCATCTTTCTTCCCTGTAACTGGAAATTAATGTTCCCTGAACGTCGTGACCATTCATTCTAATGTTTTTGCAACAATGTTTAAGATGTAATAGGTAGTTTTTTAACATTCATACAATAAAACAAACCAGTGTAGATTTAATTTAATATAAACGTAAGTTAGCATTGCACCATAAATTACTTCAAGTGGGTGAAAAACAAGAAATATTGAATTCACCAGAAAAAAAACATACCTTATCGAAAAAAATAATTTTAAGTGAATGTTACTGGAAAGTATTGTTATCGTAAGCATCTTACTGCATTTGTATACAATTTCTGACTTTGAGATCATTTATTGTATAAAAAGGGTAAATAGTTTTTTCTAAAAACTTGTTAGTTTTTCAATGGCATCTCGCTTTGGATCTACCTGGCCAGTTGACTCTTCAATGTTCTTTAACTGTTAGGGAAATATGCCAATAATGAGTGGTAAATGAATTCATGAACGAAATGAATATAAATAATTTATACTTGCTAATCAAGCATGTATAAATTATTGCTTGATTAGTTAATAAACATATATTATTAGGATGGCATTAGGATATATTATCCTAAAGATTCTAAACTATTTTAGATATAATATTAGTCATGACTAACGATGTCTTAATCAAGTAATGAGATCTTGTTATTAATGTAATTTTTCTGGGCGTCACAAAAGATTTATTCTGAATTCAAACTACAAGTTTTCTCCTTCAAGTAACCACGCTAGAATATACTATGACCTTTGATGTTCATAAACTTTAACTCACAAAAACAACTAAATATTATATTTGAAGAAGATATACAATGAAAATATGTTAATGTCCAAGAATTGTAACTATAAAAAAGTTTTGAGATAATTAAAATGAAAGTCTGTCAAAGTCATTTCATTCTAGACTATTCGTTATAGATTAATATTACTTAATCTGTATGGATTAAATATCGTGTATTGTAACTATTGTGATGGATTTCGATATAAAGTTTTTAACGGAAATACAAATTTTAAGGTCTTCTCAAAAGTGTTTCTTGAAAATTGTTGCCTTTGTACATATGTGTGAGCAGAAAACTAAAAATGCAAAAGAACAGGAAAGTATCTGAAAAGTAACTGGAAACGTGGTTCTAATAATGCTTTTTCTTCGGGATAATTTATTTGAAAAAAAAAAATTCGTTTCTGTGTTTTGGAAGAATAACAGTCACATGATGTTGATGCAAATCTCTGTGGTTCAGTCAAATAGAATAAGATTAAAATGAATCGCAGTTTGGACAGTCTTTCGGATTAAAACCAAACTCTCAATATTAACGTTTTGATTCTATAACTTTTGGTTTAACCTTTATCAGTAGAAAGAAAAGAAGAAAGACACAGAACGAAGGCAAAAAGACAGTTAATGTTTAATTAAATTACAATTTAGTGTTTATTTTTTGAAATAATGACATCCATTTTGGATCCATTATGCGTTAATTTTTTTATTAGTATATGTTATATATATGTTTTGTTAAAGTGACCTGCTTATAATCGTATGAATATATTTCTATGAGAATCTTTCTAGTTTCCATATATAAATTTTTAATCCCTCAGGTCCTAAAAATACAAGTTCCCCAAGAAGGAAGTAATCTTTTCTTAAGACATACATTATTGAAAAAAACACACAACTCAAGTTTTGTTATTTAAAATAATGTATAATGTGTATGCATATATAATTAAAATTAGCAGCAACTTGTGCACTCTAGACCATTCGGGGCGGCCTCAATCATTGGAGAATTTTCTTTTTGTGTTGATTTATTATTTTTTATTTAATAATGATTATTCCAATAAGGAAGTACAAAAGGGTATTAAAAATATGTAAGGGAAATAGCACGGAAGAGTAATAATACTAATCTTCCAAACGAGGAAATAATTAAATTGTAACGACTGGACCTATATTAACATGGAGTAAGAAGGCCGTGCAAAAGCTTGTTAGAACTCACGTAAAACCTACGACTGGAAGCAGTCAAATTAGTCATGTAATATACTTCAAACAAGGTTCAATGATCAAAAACTAGTACACTGCAAACAACCACAATATCACTTGGACAGATGTTATAGAAAAGTTCAACCAGACGAAAGGAAAATTACTCTCAAAAGATTAAGCCCACCAGCGCTAAACTTGTAGTTACAGAAGCTACTGTCAATTTTAACAATATATGTTTGCAAGAAGACCTGGTTTCGACTTATACTATATTAATCTAGTATAATATAAGTTTAAAATCGAAAAGAATAAAACAAATAGTAAAAAAGCACACTTACAAACTCAAATTTTCAGGCAATCCGTTTTCAGGAGAAATGAGAAAGGGAGACCAAGTACTTTGTAGACGCAACGGCAAGTAACCCATGTAATTGGTTGCGTCTACAACGTGCTTGGTCTCCTTTCTTTCTCCTGAAGACTGATTGCCCAAAAATTTAAACTAGTAAGTGTGTTTCTATAATCTTTGTGCTATTTTTCTCCAATTTTAACTCGTATTGTATCCAGTTTGGATCGTCTTTCCAATTTTATTGTGAGTCTATGTATGTATATACATGACTGTTTCTTATTTACAAGAGTTGTCTCAATTTTAAACTCAATTGCATGCTAATTTAGTGTTGCTAACTACTAGGTGTCAATTCGGGCTAAAATAGTAACGAAAATTGACTAAAAAATGGCTAAAATTTTCCAAACGAGCTAAAAAAAAAATGGCCACGTGACAAAATAAGGAAAATAACATACTAAATAATATTCTAAAGGGTATTAATAATATTCTAATATTTTATTTTTAAACAAGATTAAACAATGTTTTCTTTAATGAGTTGAACCAAAGATGTCAGAAAAAAAATATATAAGGTGTCAAAATAGAGACATTTAGGAAGCCTTATTACCAACAGACGAATGTCTATTAATTATTCAAAAATTATCCTAAATGAATAATTTAATTATACTTAGAAACTGTACTGATTAAACATAATTATTACAAATATGAGTAATTAAACATATTATTTGATAATTGTGGGATTGTTTTTTTTTTTAAAAAAAGAATGTAACTAATAGCAGGTAAAAGAGGGATTAAGTGTTTTTCTTTGAAATGGATGGGAAGTTTGTGTAAGGGTCGGTTAAAAGAAGAGATGAGCGGAAAACTACGTTAAAGTGTGGAGACAAGCGTAAAATCGGGTTAAAAGAGGGATACCTGGTCAACAGGTATTCATAATTCTCTTTCATTTATCTTTTCCTTAGACCAAGATAAGAAGTGACTGTAAACAAAAACAAAACCAAACATATTTTTTACTTAAATTTTATTAATTAATTGATTTTAAGCAAAATTGTTTATTAAATACCAAATCGTGAGAAACCACATGGGTTTTATTTACCTAATTGTAAGACAGTTGCCCTTCTCTGATTGACTCGTGTCGACGCGTACTCTCAAATTAGTTTGAGAGGTTTTTGTTAAAGATACCTGATTTCTGATGAGACATGTCTACTTGTAATGTCACCTATGTATAATGGAAGACAGACAGTCTTACTTCCTAATATTGTAAGACGCACACAGGACAAGCAAACATTTGCTGACGTCTCTTACTTTTCCTCATTCAATGATGTTCGCAATTTATTTTCAAATATATCGGTTGTTAACCAGCATTCTCGTACGGATTATCGTATGGATTATATTTAGAAATGATTCGAAAATTGGCTAACACAAGTTAAAATGCTAACAAAAGTACAAAATATATCACAAATAGCACACAAATAACTTAATATTTTTTGGTAACTGGAAGGTGGGTTACCTTCCGTTGCTTTTTCAGTTTGCTTGGTCTTCGTTTCTGTGTTCCCCTGAAGGCGGATTTACCAAAAATTAGAGATAATAAGTATGTTTCTTTAGTATGTGTGTTGCATTTTTTTGTATTTGAACTCTATATATATAATTAAAGGTATAACTAAAAAAGAAAAAGAGATTATTAACAATTTTGATTTTCGACCATTTCGGCTGTTTTACCGTCTTCAGGAGAGTTAAGGAAAAAGAAGAAGGAACACAGGAGTGGAGATGTGCATGTATCCACCGATCGATCATATATACATATATATTTGACTTGTTGACTTCGTGACTAACAGGAATGCAGTTTTGTAGGACATGTTCAATCTAGGCATCATATATCAATCATACACCTTCCTATGGAAAACTTGTAGAAACCTAATATGTATATATAATTATTTTCACTACAATAATGTAATTGTATATTTTATAATATTATATTAAATTTTATTACGAATTATATTCATGGATTATAGAGTGAAGGAAAGTAATTGGTTCTTTTTTTAAACCTTTGAAGAAAGATCTATAAAGCCATATTTATTGAAAATTAATGTTTGTGCGCATTTGTTTGTGGAACTCCATTATTTATTAAATTCCTTCAACCGTCCATGAAAAAGGTTTTCTTCGGATTAGTAAAACTATCTGCTACTTTTGTTGTGCAATTTATAATGTACTTGATTTTTTGTCATTGATTTCTTTTAGGCAATGTGCCATTGTATTCTTTGCACCTACCCTGATAAGAAAAAAATCTTGGAAAAGTTGCTTAGGTGTAATTTGGTTAAATCAGTGTTTCTCAAACCGTAGAGTGCGTCCCCCTCGAGGGGGCACGATGTGATGCCAGGGGGGGCGCCTGTGACCTCGGAGAGCTTACTTCTTTTTTTCCCCTTACTAAAATAAAGAGTAATTGCACATCGACTGCAGTAGGTAGTTGTGTTAATAACTAGCTACTGTAACAGTGCCCATTAATCCTGACTTCTTTATATAATAAAAAATAATCTACGCAAATTATGTTATTCATTTTGTTTTACACGTTAAGGCTTCATATATTGTGTTACTGAGTTACGATATTATTAACTGAGATTAGAATAATGTTACCTGATTATTACGTTACTAATTAGGTTCATTAACAGCATACATACTTTGAACATTCTCGTCAATAATAGTGACATTTTGATCACAAGTAGTGCAAATATACAACCTTTTGCAGCAAATCGTATGCATGACGTCATTACACAATCACATTTATATTGCATAACTGAGGCATGCATTTGCAGGTAGTCTGATCCATATTTCTGAGGGTCTATCGCTAAAAACTTAGACAGTGTATGTTAACTAACAAAAAACCGACACTGCAACTCTATTATAACAGATAGTTTATAATTAATTATAATTTGTAAAACGTATATAACTGTTCTATCAAGAAATATATGTGTATTATCATAAATAATATTATTATTAATATTCATTCATATTTATATAGTTTTTTACACTTATAAGTAATGTAAATGTACTATTACCAATAAAATCTATTCATGAAGATATAATTTTCAGAGGAGTGAAGTGGCGGGTTAATAAAAGAGATATCAAGTTATTAATGGAATGAAGTCCATATTTATCGTTTTGTATAAAGATTATTTTGATTTAAAATAAATTTTGATGAAACACAGAGACCACTCAGCTTGAATCTTTATGATTGTATGTTTAGATTGATGTATGTAAAGTTTAGTTATAAACTACTAATAAGAAATAGAATAGCTAAATCGTGAAAATTATTATTTGATGGACTGGTTGGCACAAGATTAAGAAGATATTCCTGAATAAGATGGTTCTAGTATGCTAGAAAGGATCTCGTGACGTTTGGCATCGAGAATTCAAAAACTAAGAAATAGCAGGGCAGAATGGGGATATATTTTAAAAAGAGACACTGAACTCCCTAAGTTGAAATAGTGCTGAAGTAAGTACCAAATAATAATGTTAATATACTTTTATTCATTTTTTTAGGAAGTAGTGGTAGAATGGAATAGTCACTGTCCTGGACAGAAGTCATCGATGACTACTTTTTTTTCATCCATAAAATTACTGTACAACTGGGATGGTTCTACATAAACAGTATATAGTTCATTCAGTTCATTACAGTTCATTAAGTACCTGAAATCACACAGGTGTGAGTAGAATAGCTTTTCAAATGTATGGTGCAGAGGGACAGAAAGCTACACTCTGTATTTTCGGTACTAGCAGTATCACGCTAACTACTGGACCATCGTAGTTCAGAATTCCTTATAAAGCCATGTTATTATACAAATCCATCAGACCTCATTAATCGTTGTTGAAGACGTCCGACCGGTTTTGCACGTAATGAATATTCGAGTAGGATTAATGATAGTAAAAAAGTCCTGGTTTTAAAGAAGATGCATTACGTGTAAAACAACGATTCGCGAGGAAAGAAAGATTTTTATAATACTTTGATGTTTATTATCCCATGTGGTACTAACAATATTCATGAATACTCATAAATTATTCCAAGAGAAAGATTATTCTCTTGTTATCAATAAATAATGATGGTGGAAACTAGTCTTAAATCCAATTTCCGCGGCGTTTGAAAAGTAACGATAGTTCCAATAATTACTTAAAATCATTGTGTGTGTTGCGAATTGAAAGTAAATAAAATATAATATTTTGAATGACAAAACAAGATTAAATTGCCTATTCCAAACATTAGAGGTATTAGTAATTTACGAAAAAAAAAATTTCTGATGATGAGCTTCCACATTAAAACTGAATATATAAGTAATGTCTGCCCGCAAGACACTCTAGGGTCGGAGTCCTTATCAACATTGCCTCTCCCATGAATAGAAGAAGCGGACTAATAACCTCAATTCGGTTTTTACAGCCGCGTGAGCAATACTTGTAATATTTTTTTTTAAAAACCCTTTCATTCCTCAGAACCAGGAAACTTATATATATATATATATATATATTATATATATATATATATAATATAATATATTAAAACTGAATAATGTGGTTACTGAAGAAGTAGCCACATTAAAACCAGATAGATTTAGATCTGTATGTTTTGAACTAGTTTATCACGAAAGTCGTTGACTTTATAACACTCTCAAAAATGTTGGGACAATAAGAACAAAATAAAGTGATGCATAAATACATGAATATCAGGTTATAAATATTGTGCCATCAAAACATCAGGGACCTCGCTTACTTTGGAGTGTTTAGAGAAGCAACCTACATTTATAGTATCACGCAGAATATATTATGCTTTATATATTTGTATTTTTGATCATCTTTTTTTTAAGTAATGGAGTTAAATGTCAATGATGATATTGGGTTACTAACATCTTTTATTTTGAATCATATTATTTGAGTTTATGCTATTTAAGTAATCTCACTTTAATAATATTTGAAGTCTACTTTAAAATAAATTCAAGGAAAATATCAATGCACAGGTATGTTAGGTAGGTTACGTTGCAGGATCCATCTCCTGAGAGAATACACATAAGGTAAAGATTAACTCTTAGTGATACAAGGAACATTCTACATTGGGAGTCCTAAATTTAGCTAACTGAAGTGTATATAGAGCAGGGATCTTTATGAAGTAGCTGACATAGTATATGCTCGGAGCCGACGGCTGTCATCCTCTCTGAGGGTCGAAGTGCTCAGATTTTTTTCACCTCTCACGTGAATGATTCAAGGACCAGAGTGGGTATCGAACCTCGAATCTACCAGTTTAGAGGCAAACATGAATACCGCTGGGTTACCTGACCTAAAGGATAATGTTTTATAAAGATATGCAATGATAGGTTGACTGGATTTCAAAACAGTCAGTGAAGTTAAATAATATGACTCCCAGTTTTTGTTACAGTAATATAAGTAAATAATGCACAATATTTATGCATAACGTAAAAAAAATTGTTGCTTGCTTAAAATATGAGGTGAATCTGCATTGAATCTCCATTACTTGTTCATATTTTTAAGGTAAAAATTTTTAAATGTTAAGGTATAAAATAGAAATGCTTTACGGAATGCATTATGAGTTGGCTAACAAAGCTCTCTCTGTGCTGGAATAAACTATCAGTTGGAATTCCTTCCAAGATCCACTGAGCTGGGATAGAAACGTCATAGTTTGTTTAAAAATATTTGTTTGATTTATTTTATTATTTAAAATACCATTTTCTCCAACACTACGGTTTCTATACATTAACAGTTTATTAGAAATTTAAAAACAGGTTTTATCTAAAGACCTTTTCATTTTACTTTCATTTTTCCTATTTTATGTTACGTTTCAGTTGATACATGTTTATTTGTATAGTTGATTTGTGGCATTTCCATGTTTTTTTTTGCAAACATATGCTGATTTACTATCTACACAAATTACATTTGACAATATTTCCAAAATTTATTAAAATATGTGTGATGAAGTATTGTCAAAATATTTTTTTTAATAATGAAGAAATATTGATAAGTTTGCAAAGTATTGTTATAATACGAGTATGAGCGATTCTTATGAAGTATTCAAAATAAAACCAAGAATAGTAAACATTATTGGAGGGTACACTGAATATACCGCTCAAATTTGTTAATATATGGTATATATTACTACTTCAGTGTATAGAAGATGTAATATAAACGGGTAACTACCCATAAATACCCACGTATGTAACAAACGGTATTTCAGGCATGGGAAACCTACGGCCCGCGGGCAACATGCGCCCCAACAAGTGCAGCCCTCGGAGATTGTCTTATATAAACAAAGCCTTTGATTTTTGCTGACCAAAAAACTTTTCAAAAAAAACTACAACATGAGAGAGAGAAGAGAGAGAGAGAGAGAGAGAGAGAGAGAGAGAGGGATCTAGCCAGCTCAATAGTAATAAAAGGTTTCGTATTTTTTTTTATATGACGCTACTAATCTTTTGGGGATTACGAATTGCTTCACTATTATTATGATATAATGAGATAGGAATAATACTTTTTATTATAAGAGTAATTAAATGTTAAGTAATTATCACAGGTTAAAATAGCACTCAGTATATATATATATATATATATATATATATATATATATATATATATATATCATGATTTGTTTTCTTGACCCAATATTTATATGATGTAATTTTTTTTTTAAGGGTTGAGGTCTAATGATTTGAAACTAGTCCTTTTGCCGACATATATTATGTACTTTGTACTTATGTAGTATGTACTTTGTTGGTCAGTCGACGCTTTCACGTCTCCTACTCATGTGTTTCTTCCTTTTTCTTTCTCTTCTCTCCTGATTACAGCAAGATCGAGAACTGCCAGTGTTAGTTTCTTTTTTGTGTTTTCTAGTTGTAACTTTTAAAAAACAGATACATATATACATTCTACACCTCTACTGGCTGGATCATATTTTATTTTCAGTTCTTTTTCTTCTTCTTTATCTATTCCATGTACTGTTTTTGTTTTTTATTGTGACCAGCCTTCACTGGTCTACATAGAGGTAAATTTTTCATGTTGCTGTCACTTCCTCACCGTTCTACTTCCACTTCTCATGATAACTATTCAGAGGGTCGAAGTATTGAAGGTTTCGGGTTTTCATTTTTGTTTTATCATTAATGTATATATATATATATATATATATATATAAATTTCGTGAGTTTGTTTGTTTGTTCACCAATTTTCTGTGGAGATAGAGACCTGGAATTATTATAATCTTTACTTTTGTTGTGATTGGCTTTGTTGTAGTTGTATTACATAATAACAATTCGTATTAAGAGGTCAGGGTACCCCAATGGCTTGCGTACTCGCCTGGACTTTTTACAATATTATTTAATAATATTTCTCATTAGGAGGTCAGGAAAGCCTATAATATATAATAAACTATTACGTTAGAGGATAAAAATGAATAATATTAGAAACAAACTTAAACATAACTGGCAGATAAAATATGAATGTTCTTAGGTAATATTATAAAGACACATATCATTCATTAATGTTATTTTATATTAGGTAAAAAAAAATAATATTTCAATTTAAAAGTATTGTTTGTTTTAAATATATTTCGTTGTATTTATAACTCGATCAATTGATGTTTTATTTATTTATCTCATTAAATAAATGTTTTTTTACTTTTAAATGTTTTTTTATTTCGTTAAACATATTTACTGTGTATATATCTTGAATTATGTTAAGAATACTATATCAAAGCTTAAGCTATATAAGAATCTGTTTCCGTGCTTTAATAATAGGAAACAACAATTAAAATTATCCCTGTAGATCATGTTCAGTGAATTTACTTCAGTAACTATTGTTATAATTTCTGAGTGACACAAATGGTCACGGGTAGTCTAACACATATATAAAACTACTTATACTCTAACGTGTTTGTTTGTTTAGAGATATATACCAAGTATCAATTATCAATTATTATCAATATTAGATATATCAATTTTGCATTGTAGGAGAGAAAAATATGATCTGATTAATTAATGTTTTCCGTCGGAAGTTCTTAGTTTTGCTTTAGAATTTCAAATGTAGAATATATTTATTTTTTCTTGCATATTTGTAAGTGCTTAACTTGAGAAAAGAAATGGTATTTTGTTTTCAGGAAGGAGAGATTTTTTGGTGTTTTGAAGACAGCTGACAGAATAGGAGTCTTTTGTTAAACGAGGTTTTGATGTTATCTCTCCTGCACGTGTACGTATACACACTCTCTTTTTTGGGCTAGATGTATACACACTTGCATTTAGGGCTAAATGGTCCACTGTGTTTCATAGTAAATTTTGTATTCTTGTTACTTTGTGATGATTTATCAAAGAAAAACACTTGATTTTGTTTTATTTATAAAAGTATAAAGCATAGTGGTTTTTACTCACAGTAAATAAATCCTCATTATCACATCGTCTGTCTGTAAAATAAATTTTGTCTGTTTGCGTAGTTTAAAAATCTTTCTAGTATTTTAGTCATACAACCGGATAATCTTCTACATTCTGATAATACAAGAACCTGGTTATTTAGAAATGTATACTCCATTCATGAAATGTACATGTATGTTGTGTAGTACATCATTGGTTAGGTCTTCTACAACCATTAAGATTTTTAGTATTATTTTTTGGCACTGATAGAACATGATTTTGGTACAATTCTACTATTTATGCATGAGCAACTGCTAATAATAGAAATATGCCACATTTATTACGCATTGGTGAAATCGACTGGCAAAATTTTTGATTAATATCTATAAATAAATCTGTAAAAAAACATAAACAGAATTGTTGAAAAAAAATTCAGATCAATATATTTAAATAAAAAATCTTCTTTAGAGAATGTATTACACATTGATCATATTAGTTATTTAAAATGTAATTCCATCTGTCATAGAATTATCCTATTATCTGTTACATTAAGAGATGTAAAAAAGGTCAATTGGTAGTCCGTTTTTCTGGTCAATGACCTCCACGCATACCATTAATAGAACTAACTCCTATGGTATTCGGACACCATGTAATAAGCTCAATGTACAGTCATTTGCAAAAGCTGGCCAATTGATATGTATTGAATATTAGAATCTAAGGCATTGTTTTGCATTTTTTTTTTAGTTAACATACATATGATCTACATATATCTGATAATATTTATATAAGAATTAACAGTTAAACTGACATTTATTCAACAGGATCAGTAAAGCTTTCTCTACAGACGTCCATTATGTAGGTCTCCATTTTACTTCGAATGTATTATTAATATGAGTTATAATTACTGGTGATAAATAGCAAACACAAATTTTACATTTTTGCAGTTTTTTGGTGATTTTGGGGCCTCAGATGAAGTCACAAGGATATGTTTTTTAATAACAATAAACATTTTATGAAATTTAATTTTAATTGTAGTTAACTACGTATTTTTAGAACTTTTACGTAAGTTTGTTATTTTTAAAATGCCTTATATTTATACCTTAATATTAATTTTTCACGTATTTCATTCTATATACTTTTTACATATTTAACTGTAGACAAGAAGTAAGAAGTTATCCGCATAGCACCTCTTTAAACATAATTAATATCATTAATATTATTATAAAACTTTAATTGTTTACTTGCGCGCAGTTGATACTTGGAATACTTGGTTATTCAATTTTATGACAAACTATTCAAATAAGTATTATTGAAAACAGTGAGTAGAGTAATACTTCTCAAATAATAATTACAAAGAAAGAAGAAAGAAACATTTTTTTTTGACATAGGTAAGGTAAAATTAATGACTAGGCATGTAAAATCTATTCCCGATATCTAAACTTAACCAGTTATTCTCCAGAAAAGATTTCATATTTTGAATTTTTTATTGTATTTTAGAAGATTTTTTATCTCACGTGCTAATTGCAAAATTTATCTATACATATATATTTCTCCTGATGACAAACAACAGTTTGAAAAATTAAATTTAGTAAGTATGCATTTTATCTTTTTTCTTGTGTCTTGTGTCTTGTTTTGTGTAATTTAAAGATATATATATATATATATATATATATAACAAATTTAATAATAGTCTAAAATTGTGCGAACAATTTTAAAGTATAACAAGTCGAAGGTTTTGTCCGGTTCACATTGTTGTTCCTTTAAATAATGTAAATTTCATTTTCTTTATTAAAAAATTCTTACTTCTGCCTATGAAAAAAATTTTAAATAAAACCGAAACGTTGGCAACGAGAGTTTGATTTTTTATCCTGGAAAATTGACCGAACCCCGATTAGAGAACACACCTATATATATATATATATATATATAATATATAAAAAGATTTCACATAAACACGTGAAACAACAATCAATGATCAAACCACAATAAGAAATGGGAAACATGGGTTTTTGACTCTGAAGAAAGAGCGCTTGTTACGGTTGAAAGATCTTAGTCTTGTTTTCCCATTTCTTATTGTGGTTTGATCATTGATATATATATATATTTATATAATATATGATCAAACCACAATATAAGATGTGAAAAAAAGGCTATGATCTTTCATACGAGTATTGTGGTTTGATCATTGATAGTCACTTCACGTGTTTATGTGAAATCTTGTGTATATATATATATATATATAAACTTTAAATTACACAAAGCACGACACAGAAAAGAGAATACAAAGAGAACTTACAGAATTCAATATTTCGAACTGTTGTTTGTCATCAGGAGAGTAGACTAGAAGAGAGGACGAAGTGAGAGAGATCTCCCCACGTCGAAGAACGGAGCGCGAAATATATATATATATGTATACGGTTGAAATGTACCGCAGCTTCGACATTTACAACTTTCGAACTAATCCATAGATGTAAAACCATGGCTTGGATTATTGTAGAGGTTCTCCACGCGATAAGCTAAATCGGTATAACGATATATGTACTGACAGAAAAAAATATAAAGGTACAAAGTCAGACTTAGTTTGAAAGTTGTAAATGTCGAAGCTGCGGTACATTTCAACAAAATATGCCTCCAAGAATATTTGCTACCAACCTATACTAATGTATATATATAGGTAAATATATACCTTTTTAAAAATTAGTTAAACATTAACAATGTATGTATACAGGAACGACTGCTACCAAAATTTACAATATATATATATATATATATATATATATATATATATAATATAAACAAGCTATATTTATCAGAGGGTGGTCAATTTTCAAGGTTCAAATCAAACTTTCAAAGCCAACGTTTTAATTTATAAATCATATTCAAAACCATCGTAAAAAGCAAAAGAATGATGTTTTGAAAGTATATTCCATTTATTTATCGCATTTGTAGTTTAAAATTAATAATTGTATGAATATTAACATTAACACAACTGTCAGTTTAAACAGGAGCGTTACATTTTAAAAATATGTGTTGTGTTATATGTATTATTGTGTAATACAAATTATACAATAGTGTGGTTTTCACTGTAACGTTTTTGATAAACTTGACTGTTGCGTTGAAGTTTCTATAACTAAAATTATTTTTTAATTGTTCATTGTTTTGGTAAAATTAAGAACCATAATAATAGAGACTAATAAAGAACCAAATTTATTTATGCATCTTGCAATTTACAACCACCAGGAGAAGAGATACTCTTCAATTTAAAAAAGTATATGGTTTTAGTTGCCTATAACCTAAGCAGGGGTTTGATAACAAAACATAGAACAGACGAATTCTTGACTTGAAGCATAGCTTTTAGTAACAAAAGTATTTAATATTTCAATTTCTGTATGTTCTATAAAATGCCAACCAAACACAGTTTAACAATGATAAACACAAAAATGCGAAATCTTGTAGGCTATCTTGCGATTATAACTACTACATTACTACTACTACTACTCGTTGGCTCTACGTCCCGTGGAGGGACTGGGCCTGACCAATTATTGCCCTCCAGGCTGCCCGGTCTGTGGCGACGGTGCGCCACCGACGTACACCTAGCTTCCTCAGGTCCTCTTCCACACCATCGATCCAGCGAAGCCTCGGTCTCCCTCTTAGTCGTCTCCCACCAGGGTTTCCTCGATATAGCTTTTTCGCTGCTCTGTCCTCAGGCATTCTCTCCATATGACCCGCCCACCTAAGCCTTGCTTTCCTTGCTTCAGCAACTACATCGGGGTGTCCATATAGCTCCATCACTTCTCTGTTGGGGCGGATCCTCCATTCTCCATTTATCCGGACTGCTCCAAAAATTTTCCTCAGGATTTTTCTCTCCCACCGGCACAGCATATTTTCTTCGCTCTTGGTGAGGGTCCAAGTTTCCGCTCCATACAGAACCACTGGGCGCACTACTGTTCTGTATACTCGCAGCTTGGAGGCTCTATTTAACCGTTGGTTCTTAAAAATTTTGCTCAGTCCAAAATATGCTCTGTTTCCGGCAGTCACTCTAACTACTACATTATATGTACTATTATAAGAAACAAAAGATAAAATATAATGACGCGAAGCGATTATTTTTTTATGTTATATTTTAATGTTTTTGTATATTTTTTTTTGTTCGTATGAAAGACAAGGTGTAGTGCTGTTGCTAAGCAACCGGTGTTGACTGTTGGTTTTTTTTGGATTAGAGTTAAATTTTATAATAAAATAATATCTTGTGCGATTACCTTTAAATAGTTTTTATCTTCAAATTCCGAACAGTTTATGCGAAAATATAATATTGTTTTCAAGAAGAGCATATTTTTATTAAAAAATATAGAATTTCTCTTAGCTAAATAGAATTAATATCTTTTGAAAAAAAAAATTGAATGAAGAACTAATCAAGTAAATGTAGTTATTTAAGATATTAGTTGTATTAAGTTGCATAAGGAGATACAGTTTTAATCTTTATCTCCTATTATGGTCACATGACGTAACAGAAATGGATTCAGTGAACCTATTTCTACAGTAATTGCAGGTCCATTAATTATTGAAGCTATAAGATATAATGTCAATCAGGAGGCAAAAAAAAAGTATAAGAACTCTCATGCTGAGCAGAGTATACTAATCAAAATTTTAACTTTTATGACGCTTAATTGAACCAACTTAGATCTATTATTATTCATCTAAAACGAAAATCTCAAAATGCAAAAAACAGTTTTATTTCATTATTAGTAACTCATCGTGGCTTCCCTCGGGTGTACAAATAATAATTTCAATAATAATAATAATAATTAATTTGACCGGTCTTTAAAGACCAATAAAAGAACGAGAACCAGATTTACTTATGAATCTTCAAAGTCATAATCATCAGGAGAAGAAATACTCTTCTCTGAGCTTTTGCTTTCCTCTCAGCAAATCAATATTGTCCTGATAACAACGAATGACAAAATACAACAGTCAGATCAGCTGTTTATTTTCAGGGGCATTTCTCTGCTATTATATATATATATCATAGTTCTTTGTGTCAATATAGTTTATATATATATATATATATATATAATATATAAACTATATTGACACAAAGAACACTCAGAAATGAAGCAGAAACTCACCACTATATTTCGATATCCTCATCATCAGGAAGATAGAAACGAGTCACTCCGCAGGCAGACAACGATATATATATCAATATTTTCTTATATCGACCACATATATTCAAACTATTTCTCTTTTTTGTCGAGGTTTGGTCTAGCATCAAACAGTAAAACTACTTTAAGCCAATGTTTTGTTTATGTTTGTAAACATTTTCAGGGCTACATCAATACTGAATTTTATTGCAGTAACAAAAAAAAATCTAAGTTACATTATTTAATTAATATGTATAGCTACGTTGGTATTTTCCCTCTTTTATTCCCTATACTTTTCCTTCTTTTCCCTTACTCATTTTATTTGATTTAAATTTATCATTTGTTCTATTTATATTATTTATTTTTTTCTTTAGCTTTTTTATTTTTTTACCCTTTCTCTCCGTAAGGGGATCTCTAGTGGATCATCCTCTATTAATTCTCCTCATAACGATTTGAACAACAAATTCGTTTTCGTAATATGTGTCTTATTACCCTTATTGAACTATTTATATTTTCCTGAATACATTTGTATTCGTTAAAGGTATACATATATATTTTTATAAATAAACAAATGTGTAAATTCTATATTAAAATTAAGATTGGAAAACATTACATAAAAACGCAATATTATATTTTTGATTAAAATTGCAAATAAAAAAATAAATTTATAAATAAAATTATAATTGGAAAATTTATAAAATTATCAATGAAGAAAGACGTATGATTTATGTTCAAAACTTAACTTTTGAATATAATTAATTTGTTTTTAACAACCATGTCATCATATTAAATATTAAAATATAATTATATCTTTTAAAAATATAATATAAAAATAAAAATATAATTTATAATGAAATTTTGTGAGTTAAATAGAGTTGAGCAAGAATTTAAGTTTAACAATGAGAATAAAACTTATTAAATTGGGAATTAGTGGATTTATCCTTCTGCCTTGATTTAATGCAGTTTATCAAATAAATCTTTAAATGAACCACCTTCATCATTTATCACTCTAAAACGAGTAATATTAGTTCAGTAACTGGTTTGGTAATTAGTTATGTTTAGATATTGGCATCGAATATTTACCAATATGTAATAGTAGGAACAACATTTTACAAATTTAAATACCAGTAATTAATTTCGAATTTTTTAAATAATGTAAACATAAATTTGTGAATATTTTTCTTCATTTAGTGTTACAGTGTTTTTCATAATTTTTTATTGCAATTAAAGGGTATTAATAGGAACTAGGTAGCCTATTATAATGAATTATGTTGTAAACAAACTATTACATAACATCTATAAACGATGAAATCAAGTAGTACTTGTTTGTGAGTTCATTCTCACTTTGGATATGGTTTACATAGGTTAGGTTAGGTTAGGTTGAAGTGGTAGTCCCACAAGGGAACACAAGTAGGCCAAGCATTGACCCTTTGTGATACCACACAATGAAGATTGATTCTACAGTGGGAGTCCTAAATTTTGCCTAACTCAAGTGTATTCAGAGTAGGGTTCTTTAACGAGTACCTGACATCGTACAGGCTCGGGACCGATGGTTTAACGTCCTTCTCCGAGGGACTACGAGCTCACATTTATTCACCTTCCGCGTGAATAAATCGGGATGGGTATCGAACCCCGTTCCTATCAGTTCGGAGGCGAGTACGTTAACTACTGAGCTAACTTGGCCTCCTTTTTATATGGTCACATAATAGCCAATTTAAATGGATAGGGACACATATTTTTTTTGGTGTCTAGTTTGGTGCATGAATGTTTCAAAATTAATCAATATACATTGAATAATGTTAAATTTTAGTATTTTAAAGTTAACATGCAGTCCATAAAGTTGCTTTACAATTGAAAAGAAAATATCAGAAAGGTGTTTATGAAATATTCTAACAAGATTCGTTTTATTTGAATATGTTTTTCTCAAAGTCTTTCTTATAAGTCTTTATTTTATTCATATTATAATTTTGTGTTATAGATATTTTGTTAGTGAAAAAAAAATAATTCACTGTACCGAACAATCAGCTACATCTTAAGAAAAGGCAAAATTTTTAACGTGGTTTATTGAAACAAAGTCGGATGTTCATACTTAACGAAACTAAAGAACTAAGTATGGAAGAGATCCAACATCACGTCCTTCAATTCGAAATTTAAGGACAAGAAATTTAATGAGATAGAAATAGTGTTGGATAAAGGGAGAAACGGGTGATCAAGAACATCTAGGGAAAACGTCATGTTGTTCATGGTGGTTAGAGCATGGATTGTTAGAGGAAAGTTTCTCTCTACAGGGAAGCTATTAAATTATCTTTATTTATTCTTTGTTAATAAATATATTCTTTATTATTATATATTAAAAAGTTCCTCTTTTTTGACTATCTTATTGAATTTGTATAACATGTCACTTGTTTTAGTTAGACAAAATGTCATGTTCATACTTAACAAAACTACTGAACCAAGTATGGAATACACTGATTCGTATACGAATTCACGAATCGTATACGAATTCACTGATTCGTCAATTAATTTGTGGACAGCACAAGAAATTTATCGAACAGGGACGATTTTGGATTTTATTCGAAACAAATAATGTTTTTGTTGAGAACATCTCTTGTAACTTTGTTTTTCCGAGTGCTTCGGCCTTTTTGGCCACTATAGTTGCAGTATGGTATGAAGAGGTTAGGTAGTTGGAAAGGGAGGCTGAAGAACAGGCTCAGATAGCTGTGACATAATTGGAGAATTTGATGAATGATGCTTTTCCAAGTGAGTCTAATACTTTTTAACTAGACAGTAGGTGTTGATGAGATAAGATCTGGTGATGGGGGGAGGGGCATATTTTTAATAAGATTTTTAGGGTAGAGGCTAGTTTCTGAAAGTAGGAGTTTCTTAAATTATTATAATTAGCAAGAGTTATGAAGGATATATGAAGGAATGTTTGAAATTCAAATATTGCAAGATTGTTGCAGAAAATCAGGAGGCATGGCAGAAAGAGGTAACTTTAAAGTGATACCATTGGGTGGAATATTGAGTCGCAAACAATTAGATAAGAACTCAATATCAGCTCAATATCTGACTATATTGACAGCAAGATAGTAAATTTGGTTTTACGAGAAGTATGTGGGATTTTGCAAATTTAATAAGAAACCAAACAATAACTACTTTGAAATTGAAACCAGAGAGTTTTTAAAAAGGAAATAATGGAGAAAACGGTAAAATTACTTGTGAGGCAGTTTTAAGAAGTGAAAACAAATGGAAGTAAAAAATTAAGAAAAAATAAAAAAAAATCTGACAATCGAAGTTAATACTAATAAATGTTTCAGACAAACTCAATTTGATAGATTAGATAAATTTAAGATAAAATAACAAATCCCAGGTTAGAGTGGAACAATGTAGTGGGCTTTTGCAAGGAGAAATAAGAGTCCAAACGTTAACTTTTTTGAAATTGAAACCAACGAGATCTTATTTGTAGAAAATATTTGAGAACATGGTCAAATGAATTCTCAATTAATTAAACTAAAATAATAATTTTAAATGAATGACAGTTTTAAAAGATCAACAATTAAGATAAAAACAAATAGAATTGAAGAAATTAAAATAAAACTAATAAATCCAAGATAAAATGAAGCAAACTTATATATTAAAATGTTTGATAGTTAACAAAAAATTATATATTTAAAATAATATAAAACAAACAAATCCAAGATAAAAAAGTGCTATGAAATAAAGTTTATTAATCAAACACAATAAAACATTTAGGATGAAGTAACTAGGCTTACTTCATTTCTAAATGATTAAAATATAAAGAAAACAACATTACTTTTCATGTTCTCAAGGACTGCTTTTGTACCTCGAAAAACAGTGTCTACCGTTTAGAGTGTACCAAATGTGATTCGTTCTACGTAGGTTAAGCATCCGCCAAGCGTAGTCTCCGTATGAAAGGTCATAGTGCCTCAGTCAACAACCACTCCCATCTTCCCATTGCCATTCATGCTTACAGCCACAGACTCCACTCTAATGGGTAGTACAGATTGCTTATGCTGCGACAAATCCCCTCTGACTGCAAAGATCTTAGTCTATGATCCTCCAAAGTATCCCATATTTGGCTGCTCAGTGTGGGTAGTCCACATGGTCTTAATCTAAAGAGATAAGCTTCAATTAATTAATTAGTTCATGTGTCTTTGAATTTATTTTTTATCTTCTTTTTACGATTTATTTTTTTTATTACCAAATATTTTTTTATTAATAAATAATTTTAATTATTTATTAATTTCAGTTTTATTTTATTTTTTATTTAAACGTCAATAATGCTTACTGCTTTTACTTTTATTTATATGTATCACATCCTCTGTTCACCCCTCTGTTTCTCTCTGATTTAATTTTACTGGATTTTTTCTACTTTATTCTTGGTGACCGTTTGCGTGCGGCAACATTATTGGTCTCCAACCCTCTCTGCACCGCTAACTTTGGTTTCCCTCTCTCATTTCTTCTGATGACGGGTCAAACAGAAAAAAAAGACTATAAGTGTGTGTTTTTAATTTATCTAAGTTTTTGATCTACATTGAACTTTATATATATAACAAAATTGCATAATTAACACGTGAAATAACAATCAATGTTAGTTAGGTTTAAGTGTCTGACGATGACCGCTTGTTACCGTCGAAAGATTTCACTCTTTCTCGCATTTCTTATTGTGGTTGGAACATTGATATATATGTACAAAATTAAAGTTTATCAGGACTCGGTTGAACTAAAAAACTGACTGAGTCCTGATATGCGTTAATTTTGTTTCTACTTTACAGTCAATACTTTTGTCAATATATATATATATATATATATATATATATATATATATATATATATATATATAGATTTCACATAAACACGTAAAATAACAATCAATGATCAAACCACAATAAGAAAATGGGAAAACAAGACTAAGATCTTTCAACCTTTCAACCGTAACAAGCGGTCTTCGTCAGAGTCAAAAACTCAACTGAAACACTAGATGCAGAGAACATCTCAGATGAACATCTCAGACGAGACAGATGACGAGACAGTCCAAATATAGTAGTGGCTTATTGTGATCTATTTTATATATCTTCTTTTTGTAAAATTGTTTTATTTATTTTCGTACATTCGTTTTATATAATTGCATATATATATATATATATATATAATATATATGTGTGTGTGTGTCTATAATTATATATAAAAATTTCACATAACAATGTAAAATAACAATCAATGATCAAACCACAATATGAAATGAGAAAACAAGACTAAGTCTTTCAACCGTAACAAGCGGTCTTCGTCAGAGTTGGGTTTTTGACTCTGACGAAGACCGCTTGTTACGGTTGAAAGATCTTAGTCTGGCTTTCACATTTCATATTGTGGTTTGATCATTGATTGTTATTTCATGTGTTTAAGTGAAACCTTTATATATATATATATTGGTATAAATAGGCAGTAGATTTTCTTTCAAACACGTATCATTAAAGTGAACCGCAGTCTTGGCATTCACGATCTACAGACTGAGAGAATCTATTCTCAGAACTAACTTCCTGCTAACAGTATCTAACTGAAAAAAGAACTGGCCGAGAGATATGTTATACAAAATCAATGAGATAGTCAAACAGATGGTTTTTTTAATATATATATATTAGTATATTTTGGGAGCAGACCTTCATTTAGACATGTTTTATTAAAGAGTATGCCGATCTTCATTTTTGTTCGATTTTTATTTAATTTCTCAAGTTTTCTAAGCTTTCAAGCTTAGAAAATTTGAGAAATTAAATAGAAAACGAACAAAAATGAAGATCGGCATACTCTTTAATAAAACATATATATATATATAATATATATATATATATATATATATTATATAATATATATATAATTAAAAGAAACGATCCAGCAGACTTTTTTAAAATAAATTCAAAACGAAGGAAACACACAGAAAGACACAGACATAACTCACATCGATATTTCGACCATCGTCGTCATCAGGAGGTGTGACGAGCGAAATGTTTATTTTATATATACCATATATATATATATATATATATACCATATATATATATATATATATACCATATATATATATATATATATATATATATATATATATATATATATATAAATTAATTAAGAACAAGGAATGGTAATTTAAATTGCAAAGAAAATAAAATATGTACAAACTTGTTATCTAAAATAAATGTGTTGATAGAAAGTAAGAATTAATAAAGAAGAATTGTCCATCCTCATTAATTCTTACTTCCTTTCAACACTTTTATTTTACGTTAACTGCTTTGTATAATATTTATTTTCTTTCCTATTTAATTTATCTTTTCTTGTTCTTTAATAATTTATATATATATTAAAAAAATTCCATCTCATTGATTTCTTATATCTTATAACAAGTCACTTGGCCAGCTTCTTTTCCAGTTAAATCCTGTTAGCAGGAAGTTAGTCCGGAAAATCGATTCTCTCAGTGTGACGATCGAGAATGCCGAGATTGCGATTCAACCGTAAGAGCGGTCTTCGTCAGAGTAAAATCACAACTTAATTGATTCATCCATTTGAAATTTGACTCTGACGAAGACTGCTGTTACGGTTGATAGATCTTAGCCTTTTCCTTCATTTATTACTGTGGTTTGAATATATATATATATAAATGTATTATATATATTACAAAATAGAATTTTCAAAAGAACACACAGAAAAGAAATCACTGAAACTTGTTATAATATTTTGACCTCGTCGTCATCAGGAGAAGGAAAAGAAGAAGAAGATGAGCTCTACTTGGCTGGCAAACAGCATCTTTGCTATGAGAAGAAGTTTTCCCGCTTCTATTTGTACTGAGGACCCACTGCATGCATATATATATATATATATGATAAAACCCCAATATGAAATGGGAAAAAAAGGCTAAAACCTTTCAACCACAACAAGCTGTGTTCATCAGAGTTATAAAGCCAATTGACGAAAACAGCTTGTTGTGGTTGAAAGACCTTAGTCTTCTTTTCCCATTTCGTATTGTGGTCTTAGCACTTATTATTATTATTTCACGTGTTTATGTGAAATCTTGTTTTATATATATTTATAAAAAGATTTAAAACGTAATCGTGAAATGATACGTAATAATAATAATAGTAGTAATAATAATAATACGTAAACACGTGAAATAACAATCAATGATCAAACCACAGTATGAAATAGGAAAACAAGACTAATATGTTTCAACCGTAACAAGCGGTCTTCGTCAGAGTCAAAAACCGTTGTGGTTTGATCATATATATTTATATAAATCAAGTTAGTCATTGTAAGGACTTGTTTGCATTGCGAAACTGTAGCAGGCTACTAGAGGGTTGATGTAATTATTATAGGGCTGAATGAATGCTGGTGTGGGTAGTAAGATGTCTTTGGAAAGTGTTAGGGAGTGGAGGGCTGGAGACAGTGGCCACTACTCCAGTGTTGAGAAGTGTGCCTGCAGGTAGTCGTGGCCAATTAGCGCGTAAGGTCGCCCACTCCCAAGGCCGTCTCAGGCTCCACTGCCGCCAAACACTTCTCTTCACACTTGTCCCTTATTATTGATTCCTCAAAGTATAGTTTTTTTTTCAATAACCAGCTCAATAAAGACAATTCATTGTTTGTCATCTCTATTTTATAAGAATATGGTAGAATGAGTTATATCAAACTTGCAAACACAAGACCACTAAACACTTTGATAACCATCAATATACATAGATAAAGTCTAAGGAAGATCTTTTTTTCAAATGTTTCTGCAAGAAATTTTTAAATTAAAGGGGGCTTTATGGACACTGTACAGTGCCAGTCTATTAATATCATTAACGGTTATGAGAAAATTCTTCTATAGAACAGGGGTCACCAATCTGTAGAACTTTATGGATCATACAATAATAATCAGAAAATGTTTGTATATTTAATAACAAATAGATACATTAATGGTAAAAAAGGATACAGTAATTATTTGGAAAAAAAAAGAAGAAGAAATAAAAACGGAAGGTTAGTAAAGTAGGACCTCTTTTTAGTGTGATGGTTGCTGCTGTTTATTTGACATCAGTATGTGGAGATTCGGTTTCAATGATGTCACTGCAAGACGAAGAGCAATCACTGCATCTAATTTCAAGCAGAGAGGGGTTCGGAGTCTTAATTACTGTCACAGATGAAAACGTTTTTTCACATAAATATGTAGTTGAATAATAGAATCAAAATTTCATGAAATATAAAAAAAGGGCCATTATTTAATAATGGTCGCTTTTCATTGCGGACCACCTAAATATTTTCATGGCCACGAGTGGTCCATGGACCACAGATTGGCGACTGCTGCTGCAGAACATAACCAAATCACAATGACTCTATTGCATTAATTCGCAAATTTTAATTCAGTGATTTGAGAAATATCAATTTGTTTTTCAAGTTATCTCTATTATTTTTTTTTTTCAATTCTGAAAAGGTTTATCAATCTGGGTTTATAAGAAATGTTACTAATTCTTTATTCTTTGAACACAAATCCTAAATCCACTTCCCTTACATTACAATAATCTAATAAAAACAATATTTACAACAATAAAAATTGTCCACAAGTTAAGTTTGAATAATCATATTGCCGAAAAATAGCTTCTAGTCTTAAATGCTTCTGTTCATATACGTTATTCTGATTACTTAATATTTACTTTATATAATAATTGTTTAATTTATATATTCTTCAATACGTTGAAAACTCTTTAGTATTGCGTTCTTATATCTATTCTTGAAAATTGCTCTTTGAAATTTAATTCTTACACTAATGTTTACATTAACTAATTCCAACAAATTGAAAACAAATACCTGACCTAGTAGCTTATGATATTTTTATACTTCTAGCAAATTTAAACTATGAGTATCTTCTTACTTCTATTGTAAGTACTTCTTTGGGATAGACCTAAATTTAATTGCTTCTACACAGTATCCTTTGAATTCTCATTTTATTTTTATTAATATCAATTTTCATTCTCTTCTCATTTTACTAGGGCTACTAGATTGTTTCAACTTCATCAGTATGACAAAGAATTCCGCTTTGCATATATTAATACTCTCTGCAATTTATTTCCAATATATAGATTAATAACTTGTAAATGAAACATTAATATCTTTCAACAAAAATCGTCTTGATAAATCGTAACAAAACCAAATATTCTATTGCTCTTGTAATTTTTAATTATTCATTTTATGTTAATTAATCGCCATAAATGTAAATGATTCTCTGTTTTTTTTTTTAAATGTATGTTATGTTAAACCAACATGACTGTTTGTTACTTCTATTTTACTAACTTGTCATAATACTGATTTATGTTCTGTTGATTTACAAGTATAACTTGTTCTTACTCTTGTTGATGGACAAGATTGAATAGAGAACACAACTTAGGAAATAAAAGAATTCAATGAGGCTTCAGTAATTCATATTGCTCATTTCAAAATTATTATGTCTTTAAATAAGCTTAAAATTTGTGGCTACACAAGTCAATATATTATGAAAAACAATACTATTAGAAAGAGAAAAAACGAGAAGATAAACACGAAAAAAATATTATGTCAATCAGTAGATTTGACTAAGGTGTTAAACCGGTTTGACAGCCGGTCTACTCATCAGGACCTGTAGAAGCAGATCATTCAGTACTTCTTCATCTGCTTTTAACTTTTGTATTAGAATCAAGATGATTAAAAGAATATTTTGTCAATTAATTTAATGGCAATGTTTGAAACTAAAAAAAAAATAGACATAATGATTCTATTTCATCTTTTTATTAATAATTAATCTAAATAGGAATAAATTTAAGTTTGCAGATCTATGAGTGAGGTATTTTTGAGTATATCTTAAATCAATGCTATTATCAGTTGTACCATTGTGGATGAGAGGCCGTACAACTTACAGTCACATGTCTTATGTATTGCTATAGAAATACTAATAATAATGCTAAAATTATATTTTTCTTCGGAGTACTATATCCTGAGGTGAGCCCTAGTTTCAGCTCAGTACTACACCAGTCCTCCCTTTTCTTCTTTATTCTGCTTTTATTTAATGAACCAAACAGTGATAATCTATTTTTTCAATGTTTTTTTCTGCCAATCATTGTAGCAAGTAAGACGTTGTAAGTTTTTTTATCATCACCTATCCGTATTACATATCCAACCAATTCATCTGGTTATTAAAATTGTCTAACTTTTATTTATTGCCAGTAGAACTGCGCGAACCCGACCCAACCCGAAATTCGGCCCAGGGCGAGCCCAAAATGTCAATTATTACGTTCGGCTTGGGTCGTGCCCGGGCTTCTTACTCGCTAACTTTTTTTTAATAAATACATGTTTATATATTATGTATATTAGAACGATCTATGGATATTAAACCAAGGAATATTTGTTATTAAATAAATAATTTAGATAAAACAGATGACCGAGATTTGCTTGGCTGGTGGAGAATAAACCCCAATGTAGCTCAATATATATCTCAAGCGTAACAAGTGGTCTTCGTGAAATCTTTATATATATATATTACACACAGACACATACACCCACACACACAAATAAGACATGCGCATACATTAATTGGTAGCCTTTTTAAAATCAACCAATGGTCCTTTATATAAAGAAAAAGATAAATAAAAAATCTGAAAAAATCCGATTTTCCAGGTCTGTTTTCGACAAACTGTATTTTAAACAAATTGTTTATACTTGAATTGTCTAGACGAATTTATTGGTTTAGACAAATTGATTTAGACAAATCGCCTTTTGGACCAATTGTTTTAGATAAACATGCCGGACCCCCAAATCCATAAATATCTAACAAATGAACAACGAAAGTATAACTGTTGAGTTGTTTGTATAAATGAAAAGCATTCTACAGTAGATGAAAAAAATAATATAGAATTTTCTGTATGACAGAATAGTGGATCAGCCAAGCTAAGAGAGGGAGCTGAGATAAAGACTGATATTTCCCGGTCCTACCGTTTATATGGTAGAACAATCATCATCACGAGCACTACAGCACGTACCGATTTACCCAGCACTGCCTCATCCTAACTCTTCCACCAGTCGTCCCAATTTTAGATAACTAACCTACGATTCTTCCCTTCTAATAAACTGTAAGTAGTATCCTGTGCTACTCGATCCATCCGTCAAATTTTATGCAAACGAAGTGTTTTGTCTGCTTTAGTCTTTCATTGAATAACTTCCTTGATACCTTCCACCATTCTGTGTCCATCTTAATCTATCCTAACAATTCTCCAGATCTCTGGTTATTTGTAAAAGTGATATATTTCACGGTTTATTTGCTTCACCAAGTCGGTTCTTCTCGTATTAGTCCGTATATTATTAGAAGAATTCACTTTTCACTAGAAAGAAGGAAGTATATATCCATCATAGAAACTGACTATGCTTTTGGTGCTGGGAAACTTTTACGATTTAATTACGATTACTATAGTATAAACTAACCATTTATGTGTATAAATAATAATAATAATAATAATAATGACCTTTGTCATGGGAAATATTTTTTTGTTGTATATGCATGGTTTAAACATTTACCGTACTCTCTTGACATAGGAGGAAGGGTATTTTAACGAAAATGCAATAGAAGTAATGTTATATATTTATCATTAAGGAATGTAGGAAAGCATACTGTTCACGCCGTCAAAAACATAAGTCTAAAAACAGATATTTTAACATTTTTAGGATATGAAGAAGAAAAATGACCATGTGCAAGTATATTAGTAGGTTTTCTATATATAATAAAACGTAACTCTTTTGGAAATATATGCATAAGAACATCTAACAAGAGCTTCAAAAGTTGGAGAGAAAAATATTTACTAGCAAGATTTCTTACTCATTAAATGATTAAGTGATGTGCTAAAACTAATTTAAATTTAGGCTATCTACATTTATATCATTTATATATTAATAATTAATTCTTCTTAATTAATTAATTAAATTTGAATGGAACACATTTATTTCAAGCGTAATTATCCTGGTCAAATTTAAAAAGAAAAAAAATCATTTAATCAATAAAGATGCTCGCTAAAATTAAAAAGTTCTTTTAATTTTCCTAATTTATTTAATTTTATTTATTTATATTTAATTTGTTCTTTTATTGTTCATTGAAACAATAAAATTATATGATCCAAATTATTTAATTATATAATTTTAGACTGATATATATTCTATTAAATTTTCACAAAACACTCCAAATACATTATATACATTTTTAAATTTATAAGATTAAGATTAGTATATTAAAAATATACAAGCAAAAATTCTTTTTAATTGTTAAAACTCAAAAAAAGACATTTGTAGTTTTGTATGCTCTCAAGAAAAAATATTGTTTGACAAAAAATATTTATAAATGATTACTTATTTAAATATTGATTTTTTTTATCCAACAGTGATAAGAATAGAATTATTATTTTATAAGTTCATAAAAATAAATTATCTTTTTGAATGGAAACATTACATAAGACTGCTGAATACATACTTTGTAAACAATAGACTATCTAGATTATTAAGCGTGAAATTGTTTCATTCTGTTAAAGAAACGCCTGTTGAAAGATTAATTACCACTCCTTCTTTAAAACCACAGCACAATATAGCTTAACTAGAATAAATGGACCGTTTCTATATTACATGTTTTAACTAGTATAAAGTTATTTCACATTTCTCGTTAGTTTTATGGTTACCAATTTAAATTAAATCCATTGAATATATATATAAAAAGATTTCACATAAAGACGTGAAATAACAATCAATGATCAAACCACAATAAGAAATGGGAAAACAAGACTAAGATCTTTCAACCGTAACAAGCGGTCTTCGTCAGAGTCAGTTGGGTTTTTGACTCTGACGAAGACCGCTTGTTACGGTTGAAAGATCTTAGTCTTGTTTTCCCATTTGTTATTGTGGTTTGATCATTGAATAAATATATATATATATATATATATTAGTTATTTATGATACAAAGTAGAAGAATAATGGTATAATATTTTTGCTAGAGTTATCAAAATTCAAACTTATCTTTGATTTAAAGAGAACATTCTAATTCTTCAAGGAATTCATAGAAGCAGAAAGTTAGTTTGAATAGAGTTAAAATGATGAAATGATATTGAGTAAAAAAGGCTACGGTAATATTACTTGAAATTTATTTAGAATATAATATTGAAAACAAACAACTCTTAAAAAAATAGATCGATTGAAACAAGTACATTCTGAACCATTTTATTGTATTATAATTATCTTAAAATTATTTAACAGCAATGAAAATGTTAAGATTGTTTTAATCAGGACCATTTATACTAATACTATAGAAATAACTTTTTTATTTACAAAAAGTTAAAATTTTCAGGTATAATTAACTACATTCTGTTTTGTTATTGTGAGTTTAAAGTGAGAGTAATATATACATATATATATATATATATATATAATATATATATATATATTAATGTTCAATCGAAAGCAACACACAGACGATCGTTTTGACGATCGTCGAAACATAGAAGTTATATGTGTCTATCTGTTTGTAGACTGAAACATAACAAAACCGGACCGTTTTTCGTTTATCATGGTATATATATATATATATATATACCAATAAGGAATGGGAAAACAAGACTAGGATCTTTCAACCGTAACAAGCGGTCTTCGTCAGAGTCAAAAACCCAACTGAGTCAAATGTGAAATCTTTTTTTATATATATATATATATACAATTAAAAGAAACGGTCTAGCGGACTTTTTTAAATAAAATAAATTCAAAATGAAGGAAACACACAGAAAGACAGAAACATAACTCACATCGATATTTTGACCATCGTCGTCATCAGGAGGTGTGAAGTGCGAAGAGCGAAGAGTTCCGCAGGAAGACAGGGCAACCTCCTGATGACGACGATGGTCGAAATATCGATGTGAGTTATGTCTGTGTCTTTCTGTGTGTTTCCTTCGTTTTGAATTTATTTTATTTATATATATATACTGCTTCAAATTTTTCATTGACTAACCTTTTGCTGGTTGCATTCAATTTGCGTACTACTTTGTGCTGGGTTGGCTATAATTTCTTTATAAAAATTTAGTTATAGTGCATAATCAAAAAATTAGTCCTTCAGTGATTCCATTTCAGAATAATCGCCCCCCTCCCCCGCGGTCTGATACCCTGGTACTTTGGATTAGAGTGTAATTTTAGTGATAGTGTGTTGTGAATGTCTCTGGTCAACTTAATATGGATGTTACAGTCAACTCAGCGTAAAGTAGTACGTAAATTGGAAGCAACTAGGAAAATATTGCTCACTGCAGAAGCTGCTATGTAATTAATACTATTTGTTTAACAGTAGATTTACTGCGTACTTATTCTAATATATATATATAATGTATGTAGAATTATGTTTTTATGTATTTCATATGAATATTTTATATCAAGAACAGAAGATTCAGGCATTGATATCCCTAAGAAAAAAAGAAAATATATTAAATAAAGTGGAAAAAATGAAGCTATCAGAGTAACAGATGGTGATTTGAACAAGTTAATAGTATCAATGTTTTCGAGATTAAAATTAGTTACAATGGCTTAAAAATTATAAAGTCGTGTCTAACATTAAGTCGATGACATGAATATGACTAAAAAATGCACTTTGTAGGTTAATAGTAAACTAAGTAATACTTTAATCAATTTTCGTTTATGCTATAGGTTTCTAATATATGTTAATTTGCATGTATTCAATTATAAATGTTGTAAATTCATAAGGCTTATTCAATATTCGTCTGCAATTATGGGCAGCTTTTTTTATTCAAGGTCTAGTTTGTAACCTCGGTATGAGAAAAGCATAAAGATTTTCCCAAAAGATTTCTCCTTAACATTGTAACTATCTTAATTAAGAAAGAAATCGCAGATATAGTTTAATAACAGTCATTATAACATTGTATTTTTCTAGAAAAAATATCTGCATCTCGAATGTTAGGCATGATTTCCAGTATACTGACATCAAGTATAATAGAGAATGGGATGGTAAGAAAATAAGTGGTGAATAAGAAGGAGAAAACAAAAACTTGACTGGACAGTAAGTGAAGAAGAGTCTGCGACTGGACTTTATGCATAGACAATACAATAATACCACAGAGTTTTGTCGGATATTTTCAAAAATTATTCCCAGTTAAAAACAGATTTGAGAAGAACAGTATTTGCTAGCATTAGCATAAAAGTATACATGTCATTAAAAGTTACAAGTTATAAACACATATGAGAAGTCTAAACCCCTACTCACACACAAAAATCATCGAAAAAATGTCATAAAAAGACTCCATGTAACATGTGAATCCATCAAAATTTCGAGATAAAAGTAGGTACGAGTTCTCTTATATACAATAACAGTCTAAACAATGGATTCAATTGCAAAAAATGAAGGAGGTATGAGGAGGGCCAATTTAGGTATTATTGTTTAGCGATGAAGTAAAGAGGAGATGTAGGTTAATAACCGGACAGGTTTGGTAGCATCGACGCCCACATTGTACAATTCTCCTACTAGTAAAAAGATTCAAGAAAAATGATGAGAATAAATACTCTCGAGGTATTTTTTATCATCATTGTCACATCAAACTTTGACTGGTAAGGGAATGATACAGCGTGGGCGTCGTGGTTGTCAAACCTGTCCCATTACTAACCCAAATCCCCACTTGACTTCCTTGATGTGAATATAACTCCCTTGTCCTCCTCGTACTTCCTGCGTTTCCCCTAAGTGCATTTACGTATCGACTGTTCCCTTCATGATTTTATCATGTCTGTAATTGATCCATTGAATACTTTATTCTATTTGAGTCATGGCTAAATTTATTTAGGTGGTTTGCGTCGTTTTATTTATCTATAATATTGATTCAGTCCTTAATATCATCTTTCAATCTGTCTTTTAGTGTTTTTCCCGTTTTTTTTATGTAATTATTGCAGTAGTCTTTACATTTAATGTTATATATATTCCTCTTTTTCCATATTCATTGTCCTTATGTTATATCATATCAGTATTTATAGTATTATTAGTTTTAAAACTTAATCTTAAAAAGTATTTTCTTAAAAGCGTTACAATTTTTTTACTAGGTCTATCTATGTAATTAAACAGCGTATCTGTTCGTTAATTTTGCATTTGAATTGCTATTACGGTTTTTTATTAGTTCACTTATTTATTAGTTTTTGTATAATTTGTTCACAGTGCCCTTTGTTTGTTGCTATTGTTTTTGTGGTATTTAATTCATTATTATAATTATTTAAATTCATAAGTACGTTCACTAGTCTGCTAATCATATATTTATAAGTGGATACTTTTTGTTAGGGGGGATAGAGTGAGGATTTTTGTATACATATATCGGTGGTAACTGGTTTACAGTATACTTGAAAACTGAGATTATCCTTAACCTTTTATGTTATTAAGTCTCTGAAGTTTAGTTCTATATTGTTTTCTATTTCACGGAAGACGAGAAATAAAATAATAAAATTTAATAATTAAATATAACTACTAACTAAATATTAAATAATAAAGGGAACTGTAACATATGTTTTAGTGATCTAGATGGTAGCTGTGGGTTACATAAATCAGAAACCAAATAGACAAATCAGAAGATGAGAATACACAAATGCTCTTGAAGATGGGAATCAAAAGGTCTCGAAACCGGTCGACCTCTCCAGCAATGTTCGAGGTTTGACGGTTAATATTACTACTAATTCTAATGTATTACATTGCTTGGTAACTAATAATCTCTCTGTGTGTTTATCTAAAAACGAGACTACCCGTAATCTGTTGGGATATTTTTTGTATAGTTTACATCATTCAATATTTATTTTAAGGTAACATTCAATTTGAAAATTTATTACATTATTTCCTTTAGTGAAATTGTCATTTTCCTGTTGGTGATACTAAATTGTAGCGAGAAAGTTCTTCTATACCTCTAAACTATCATTACTGTCTGCAATAAGAAATAACGAATATAATATAAAATTATTAGGGAAACGGCGAGTTTTGTAAATTTAGTGATTATTTTAGAAGATCAGTAGAACTTTGTGAAACTTAGCTAAATTTCATTATCTCTTTATGTTAGCAATGTTGAAGCAAAAAATTGTTACTACATAGTTGAATATGGCAAAAAGAGAAAAAAACAAGCTTGTTTTAGTGATTTTTTTTCTGTATTTGAAAATATTGAATGAAGAGAGAACATTGAATTATTTAGTCGACAACATTTTTGTACAAAATAGGTCATTCTATTTTGGTTGCACAAAAACTCCCCAATTAGTACGATAAAATTATTATTATTTTTAATTTATTTCACGAAACAAACTTTTTATGGCTAAGCTCCCACCATTATTTGCAGATATTTATATTTTTAAAGTAAAATATATACTAATAAGAGAAGAGTTCTTACATTTTTCCATATTTTTATCTCTTTCAATATATTTTATTTTTTTCATACTCTGTTAATGAAAGGCAAAATTTTATTCTATATTAACAGCGTAGACAAATGCATAATTTAAAGTGATTTCTTTCGTAAAAAGAAGAATTACTTCATTTTAGTGAACTGTTTTCTCTAAATTTGTTAATTATCTTTTATGTTCACCATTTTTGTGCAAAAATTAAGGAAATATTGGCAAGAAGGTAAGGTACACAGAGTTTTATAAATATAGATATATCATCCTAAATGAAAAGAAAGCATTTTTTTTTTATATCATTTCAAAATAATTAAGAAATACTTACATATTTAGATCAGTAACTCATGCTGTCATAAATTTATAAAATAAGGTAAAGAAAATGGATATTATTCATATTAACCATTATCTAGTAATTACTAGAGCAGCTACTTAGATAAATTATTTTTGAAACTAATTAAATGTTATGTAATTGATTGAAATGTATTAATGTCTTAAAAACGGGTTAAAATGTTGAGAACTACAGTAGGCATGGTTATAATCAATCATAAATGACAAAGTGGAAATTCAAGGTATTTCATCATCCTATTAGCCATGATTGCGGACAGGTCGAAGAGTTATATCAACAGTGGAGGATAAATTGGGGTATTATTGAGATTAAAACAAGTTCTTGAAGTGTCACAAAATCACAAATACATTAAAATCATTGTTAATATGATATCAGTGCACAGAGATTTGAATTGATTTTAATGTAGTTGATATAGAGATATACACTTCATTATAAGCTACTTTTTTTAATGAATTTTGAAGGAATATATTTAAAAATAATCTCTAATAAAATGTTAAAGAAAAATAAACAAGTCTCGCTCATTTCTGTTGGTACTTCTTTAGATTAGAAAGTGTTTAATGAAATTTCTCGGAACGTCGTCTGAACTATCGTCGTTCTTGAAAGAGCCAAGATGGTATTCGCATACAGGTTGGGCATATACAGTCCTTAGGGATTGTTTTGAATTCCTTACCATTTCATTATTAATTGACTATATGTCCACAGAGTGATTGCTATAGGAGTACAGTATTACAACTTTAGAATTAGACAAAAAAAATATAAGCTAGTTTTCTTTCAAATAAGAAATTTCATGCACAGAAAACTATTCTGCTGTAGTTTTATATGGATATTGGGCTACTGATGGTGTGGAGTGCAATAAACTTGGAGTTGAAACACCATTTGTGAGACTGGATCAGGTGCTAGTTATACCTTCTACAAGAACCAAGCATCCTATTAATGGCTGACTGCAAGAAAAAACTTACACTAAAATGGCTAAAGTGACAAGAAAAAGACAAACCGACAATATATATTAAAGGTTCCAATAAGCGGAAAAAAATTCCATGTTATGCCTTGGTTAGATAAAACTCAGAACTCTTGTAGGGCTGCTCACTAAATAACTGGAAAGTCGTTTAAGCATAGTTGGTTTTGATAGCAGTGCAAGTGGTGGTTTGGTTAAAGACAATGCAACTTCCTTTAAATTTCTGACAACTGTGTAGCTTAAGCCCACTAAGATTAGATATTTTAGATTGAAGTTATATTGAGAGTAGGGAGCCAGGGTAGCCCAGTGGCATCGTAATCGCCTCTGGACCAGTAGATACGGGTTCAATACCCACTGCGACCCTCGATTTATTCACGTGGGAGGTAAAAAACAAAATCTGAACACTTCGTCCCTTAAAGAGAGCGTTATGCTCTTGGTCCCAAGTCTGTATAATGTCAGGTATCTGTTAAAGATCTCTTCTGTAATACATTTGAGTTAGGCAAAATTTAGAACTCAATGTAGAATGTTGATTATATGGTATCACAAAGGGCTTATGTGCGGCCTATGTATGTTCTCTTGTGAAACTATTGCTGTAACCTAATCTAATATTAAGATTGAAAACTCAAAGGATTTTAACTGGAACGACTTCTTGGTCTTAATTGAAAGATGAAAAATATTACCTTGTGTAAGCACTGTTCACAAGGGGTTTCCAGAAAGCACAATTTGGTGCCTTTCTATTTGACCGTTCAACATCAAAATGTTTGAAGCACTATTTTTAACTTTAATTAAGGTTGTCACGACTAAAACGTCAATGACCACGTGACCTTCTGTCGTCATAAAGATTAAATATAGTTACGGAGTACCACAATGGATGCCACCCAATTTCCGCTACAAAATCAAACAGCTAAAGGACAAACCCTTAAACAAAATTACTTCTAAATACATGAAATTATAGTTGAAGTATCAAAAAATTAGATTGAGGTCATATCGCTAAAATTATATATATTAGACGATAGAATCTTTTGGGAGTAATAAGTTTTAATGTTAATATATAAAGGTGGAAGGTTATTTTAGGTAAAACATCTGAGTCATGCCTATAAATTAAAGTTTTTATGGCTGTAAAGAAATGGTGAAGAAGCAGAGCGAATAATGAAGGTGGAAAGGAGAAGAAGAGAGTACTACGAGGAGTGCCAAGTATCCTGCTTCACCAGAGATGGTTCTCATTCGCACTCCGCCATCATATCAGTTGCTTCAACACTATATCTTTTTTTTTTCAACATTTCCAAACCATTGCCTCTCATCCAGAAGTTTTGATTTAAGATTTCGATTATCACCTCTGACTAAACTCCCACATGACCTTTATTTTTTATTCCAAAGGATATTAAGGGATTTAAGACATACATAAATCACAGCAGGCTACCTAAAACTAACCTGCTTTGCTCCCACCTCATAATACAAAACAACTAGTCTTACCAAAGATTCAAATATTAAAGTAACAAATATTTTTAACCTATACATTTTTTCTTTACAAATATGAAATTCCTTTCTTGAAATTTGCTTAAAGTAGTAGTCCTAAAGATTTAAAAAAAAAACTGTATAATTAGATAAAACTCATTTCAAACACCTGTTATTCTTCTTCAGGTTTCATTGACTGGTTGTAACTGTTCAGTCAATAGTTCAGAACTGTTCAGAACAGTTAAGTAGTTGTTCAGAACCGCCAGATTAACCTAATGAAGACCACAAATGGGCAATGTAGTTCATATAAATTCATTAATTTTGCAATTTGCTATAGTGTGGTATTTACTCATATCGGGAAAAGTATTATGTCCCCACACAAAAAAAAAATATTATAAAAAAACTAACAACGCGTTTCGAACACTTGATATTCTTCTTCAGGTTACATCTGCCCTGCTGGGTTGTTATTCAGTATGTGAGACCAAAGAGTCCTGGTTTCAACATTAAGTGTTCGAAACTTGTTGATTTTTTATAATAAACATTTTTGTGTGGAGACATAATACCTTCTCCAATGTAGTTCATATGAAACAACTCTATGCTTTTGAATAAAGTTTTTATTATTTTTTCTAATATGAGTAGAAATATATATACTTCTGTCACAATTTTAATATTAAATGTCATTAGTATTTTTTTTTATCTACATTAGGAAGAACTCTACTCAAGATTGGTAAAAAAAGATATAAGATAATAACATAAAAGAAGTTAAATACAAAAAAATAACTTTATAAGACATGTAAGACAAATGAGAAAAAAATCATTCAAAAACAAATAAGTAAAAAATAATTCCTTTAATAAGTTCTGATATTACCAGCTGCGTTTGATTGTGTCAACGTTTATTTAACCGACTTGTAAAATGTATATTATCTTGATAATATTTATACAATTACTGATAGATCAGATCAAAAAGTGGTTACTCTTTAATCTTCTATATGTAATAAAGTAGTCATCCTTGACTTGTCGAAGGTGATAAATGTTTCAAATAAATGTAACTGTTACTTTGGAAACACTCTGGAAAGCATTTAGAAAAAAACCTTCAGGCAGAGATAATGGGAATAAAATTAACAAAAACAAAACAAGCAACGCACAAAAATAATATGTGCTTCAATTATTTAATTAAAAAGAAGAGAAAAAATTGAGTGGTCTACATTCATTCCACTTTGCTGTAAGTACATTCATTATCAAAAATAATAAACAGTCAATTTAATTTATTCATTTTTTTTTAATTCTAGTGCTATATTTTGCCAATTATTATGAAATTGTAATTGCTATGTTTGAAAGATACGTTTTTGTTGAATTGCGTAGTTTCATAATGAACATTAAAACAAACATAAACAACTATAGCCCAGATAATACTATTCAAACACAATACAGTTCACTAACGTACATAAAAGTGTTATAAGAACAACTTAGTAAGGTGTTTAAAGGTATCATTATAAACATTATTTATAAGGTTAAAATAGTTTAAATTCGAGTATTTTTTCGAAGACCAAATCACCTATTAATGAATTCGTGTGTAGTAATGTTATATACTTAACTCCATGTACGATTGCGATTCAGTTTATATTAGATAAACAAAGAAATATTTAAAAGATAGGTAGGCTCTGCATAAATATGATATTAAATAAAAAAAAAAAATGTGGTTTAGTCCATCACTAAACTAACAATAGACTTAATTTTAATCTACACAGCACGAAAATTATGAATTATTAAATTAATAAAAACAAGAGATTTATAAAAGAAATGAATCACATCTGATAACCTGAGTAAATATATAGTCTATAAATTAGTAATTAAAAAATCTCTTTGTATCTTTCAGTTCTTTTTCAATGTAGTTTTTATGAGTTTTTTAAAAGTTTTAAAATATATATAAGATTATATATCTCTATATATAAAGTTCGTAAGTTTGTTTGTTTGTTCACCCATTTCCCGTGAAGATAGAGACCTGAAATTAAATATATATTATTTATTACCTGAAAAATGTTAAATGAAAGAGAATTATCACTGTATTCCCAAAATTGGAGCCGGGGTAGCAAGTATCGTGCTTGCTCGCCGATGACAGTGGTGCAAATGTATAAAAATACAGTGGTATAAATGTAACAAAAAAAAAATCAATTTAAAATTTGCAAAATATAAACACTTGTAATAGAGTAAAAGCATGGAGCCAGAGTAACCCAGAGGTTTGCGTACTCTCTGATGACAGTGGTTCAAATGTATTATAAATAAATGTAACAAAATATCTAATAAACTACTACACTAGAGGTTAAAAATGAATAATTTTAGAAACAAACTTGAACATAACAGTCAGATAAAATACGAATGATCTAAGGTAATATTATAAAGACACATTCCTTTCATTAATGTTATTTTATATTAGATAAATAAATTGAATATTTCAATTTACAAGTTCTGTGTATATATCTTGAATCATGTTAAGAATACTGATTCAATAGTTTGGGTCATATAAGAATTTGTTTCCGTGCCTTAATAACAAGAAAGAACAATTAAAATTATCTCTGTCAATCATGTTCAGTGAATTAATTTCAATACCTATTGTTATAATTTCTGAGTGACACAAAGGGTCGGGTAGTCTAGTATATAAATTTATAAGTTACGTAGTTCTGAGGAACGAAAGGGTTTTTAAAAAAGAAATATTACAAATATTGCTCACGCGGCTGTAAAAACCGAATTGAGGTTATTAGTCCGCTTCTTCTATTCATGGGAGAGGCAATGTTGATAAGGACTCCGACCTAGAGTGTCTTGCGGGGAGACATTACTTATATATTCAGTTTTAATGTGGAAGCTCATCTTCAGAAAATTATTTTTTCTAAGTTTTTTTTTGGTAAATTACTAATACCACTAATGTTTGGAATAGGAAATTCAATCTTGTTTTATCATTCAAAGTATTATATTTATATTATTATATAGTTAACCAGGTGGAAGGTGACCTTCACACCTTCCTCCTGGTTAAATTTTCCGTTACCTTCTTTTTTCTTGCTTTATTTGCTCTGTGATGACAAAGTGAAAGGCCTCAGAGCATTTATTTCCTTTTTTTTTCTTTTTCCTTGTGGTTTTAGACTTCAGAGATTGCATCATGTGTTTAATTGTTATTGTTTTTATTGTGTTTCTATTGTTTTCCTTTTTCCATTGTGGTTTAAACTTTATATATATATATATATATATATACAGCAGACCCTCGAAATTGCGGACTAATTGGGGGGATGGCCGGTCCGGTCATGGAAAATATTGCCTGACCGGTCCCTAATATAACAAAAGTTGAATGAAAGGCATTATTTCTGTGCTGATAGTGAAAGAACTATTACATTTATGATATTTTGACCTGTCACACATAATACAGAACATTTATGCAAAGATATAAAAGGAACATAATGCAATATAATGTCATGTAAATGTACTGTACAGTACTGTATTATGCTGTATAGTACAGTACATTTTCATAAATATAAAATATACTGAACTAAAATAATATTTTTATTTACCTTATCCTAGGATGATTATGTACTGTATTTACACTTTTTACATGGAGTGGACTCTTGAGATTATTCAGACTCCGAGTCCAATGTGTCAATCAACATCGGGCGATGAGGTCTACTAGGTCCAGGGCGACCGACGCCCACTAGATCCAGGTTGGTGTCCTGGGCTGTCTGGGTTGTCTGGACTGTGGCTTGGCCCTGGTACAGGACGGAGAGGACGAGGGGCTAAAAAGGAGCTGATTTTGGACTGCTTGCCCGGACAAGCACGAAACTACCCCGGACAAGTCAGTGCTTCGGACAATCGTACCGGACCACGGATTTTGTCCGGTCATTCAAAAATCCGGTCAATCGGAGTCCGCAATTTCGAGGGTCTGCTGTATATATATATATGATTTTACAATAAACACGAGAAAGAATGATGTTCAAACAACAATAAGAAATGAAAAAAAAGACTGCGATATTGTGATATTTCAACTGTAACAATCGGTCTTCCACTGTAACAACCAAAGACCGCTTGTTATGGTTGAAAGATCTTAGTTTTTTTTCCATTTCTTATTATGGTTTGAACATTGATATATTTGAACACTGAAGGAAGTTGTGTCAGTGTCTATCTTTGCGTTTCATTTGTTATAATGTATATCGAAAATTCCATGAAGCATCTGTTTGATTTCGCAGAAAGACAACTTATATTTGAGATCACTAAAATTATTTACTATATTCTTACTGATTCGTCATGAGGTATGTGAGAAACTCCGAACATCTCGCTTGTCATACAGTAGTGAGTTCTTGTTGTGTGCATTATGTTTTCAGTCTATGAATTTAGTTTCTATAAATGTGACAAATTATTTTTAATCATATGAAGTCATTTTTTTTTAATATTCTTAATTAGCCTTTGATGCTTTGATAATCTTTTTTGCATGATATCATTACAATTGGATAATATAATTTTCATTTTTGAAATTAATAATTTATAGTCATATTTTTATATTTTTAAATTACATGTAATAAATATGCTATCATTCTTCATTCATTGATAATCCTTCAAGTTACATCACTAATTTCTATCATTACACATTTTATTTGATCAATAGTTTATTTTAATGAATACTTTGAAGTCTAACGTATTAGTTCTATTTTTTTGTCTGATTTTTGTGTACCATAACATCAAAGTGTTAATCGGTTCTTATTTACAACTCTCTAAATAACATTATGTACATAACTGGAAGATATTGAGGGATTTCAAAAATTTTGTTTCTACTCAAAAAACAGTTCAATGTGAAAACTAACAAGGCGTTTCGAATACTTAGAGTTCTTCCTCAGGTTTCATATCTGCACCCTTGAGATAGATCGACGGAAGTATATTAACCTTTTTTTTGTGTGCAGACGTAATTTTTAACAGATTGCACAAGTAATGAAATAACTGGAAAATATATATAGACATATTTGAATAAATATTTTTTCATTTTTTTTATATGATGTGTTGACTTACAGTAGAAGTAATTTTGGAACAGTCCAAATTATAGTCTTGTTATCAAGTAATCAAATGTTTTGTTCAGTCAATGCGTAATAACTATATGCTATCATAAATAATGCACTCACATAGTTTAGAACAGAACTTTAATGTTCATTCATACTAGATTAAAATTTTAATTTGTAATAAATAATTTTGACTCAATGATAAACAAAAACAAAAAAAAAACTTTAGTTTTAATGATATAGTGTCATTTATATGTACAGTTTTTATAAAGGAATCCTGCTTTATAAACATATATAGATACAATCAACTTCAAACCACAATAAAAAATCATAAAAAAGACTAAGATCTTTGAACTGTGACTAGCGGTGTTCGTCAGAGTCAAATGCCTACTGATTCAGATTTTACTCGGTTGGGATATGACTGTGACAAAGACTGCTTGTTACAGCTGAAAGGTCTTGGTCTTTTTTCCCATTTATTATTGCGGTTTGAACTTAGATTGCTATTTCACGTGTTTATTGTGAAATCTTGTTATATAGATTCAACTGTAATTGCTTTTCATTTGACGCCTAACTTCCAGTTTTCTTGTCTTTTGTATTATCCAAGGGGTGCATACATGGATCTATGTATGAGTTCAGCGTCTATCAACATGAGCAAGTCATATCTTGCCTATGTGTCAACTGCTCCTGGCGTCACCTATCCAAGCAGAAAGCACGCCTAAAGATGTTTAACTTCAGTCATCTAATAGCAACATTTCTATTTGTGTTCAACATTTCTAAGGTCACTGCAAAATTATTATTAAATGTTTAAGAATTTTTTGGATTTATGCTGATGACATGCAGCAAACTTAAACAATTCTATTTTATTATCTTAAAGTAAACTCCTTAGAGAAGCAAGCATAAACCTTGAATTGTCATAAAGAAGAGAATGCGTTTCTTCTGCCCGCCATGATTTCTCTATGCAAGGCAAATTGCAACGCCATGGAGTGTTAATACTTGTCGTGTAAACTGATTACGTGTACACTCTTTATTACGCTTGATTCTAACACATTTGCATAATTATTGAACTATGGCATAATATTAAAAATTAAAGGAGTATATTTATTTGCCAACCCATTAATACTAATAGTTTTTGATTGGGGTTAACTTATCCATACATAAGATGAACCCGTAGTACAATAAATCGTGGCTTGAGAGGTGAATAAGAAATGATAATGAACTGATACACTCATCTCCTTCTCAGACATTTATTCCTAGCTTTAGGAACATATATTCAACACACATATTTTTCCATGTTGAATGATGACTTTGCCGCTCAAATTAAAAACTCTTGTTGTCTTTGAATCCTATAAGTTTTATGTTGCTCAGACAGTTGCAAACTATTTGTTGTGGAAGGTCAAATTCGGTGCTGCTGACTTCACGAAGAACGCAAGAACTGCTTTTCTGTTTAGTACAATGCATCTCATTGGCTGCGTAGAGAGATAGTTGGACAGCTTAGGACTGTAGTAATATCTTACAAGAATGTAATGTGGAGAGCACATGTCACTCAACTCCGCTTCGGGCACTGCAACTAACCAGTATCCCAATTATTTCCCTATTTGAAGATTATTACTTTATTTCTAAGCAAGGAGTCAATTAATACAATTTATTTGAATTACTATTAATCTTCTTTATTGTTAATATCCATATAAAATTAATCAGAGCCCTTCAAAATATATTATTTTTTGCATTATAGAACAGCTTTTTAAACTTTTGACCCTGAAGAACAGATTTCACTCGGATCGGGGTCTATAAATATGAATTAAAAAGGCAGAACATGTAGCATTTCAATCAAAGTGTGCGTATATGTGTGTGCATGGGTGTAAAGGTTTACCAAATTGTGAACATTTATTTTTTTCCACGGTTCACGATAACCTGAAATGAAATTCAGTGATTATAACTCTTTTATTTTGACTTTTGAGATACCTGCTCACCCTCTCTCATACTCTCTCTCTCTCTCTTTCACAGACGCACACACACACACACACACACACACACACACACACACACACCGAGTACATACACAACCAACCAATTATGGAAAACCTATTTTATTGGACTCAAGGTGTATTTTCATTGAAAAGTCGATTTCAAAATCATGAATCGCAAGTAATACGACAATTAAAAATACTCGAAATGCTTTTGTAGAAATATGAGTGAATATATAGATGGGTTCTTCTTTTTGGATTTACTCCATGATTTACTAATTTAGATTGCCAACTATAAAATAAGACAGCTAAGCGTTATCTAATAAGTAAGATTAGTAACAATAATTTCAATAATTATACTCATCTCATTAAGTGAAATATAAGTATGTGAATATCGTTATTACCATTGAGGTTAGTAAACATTATACTATTATAGAAATTCGTCACGCCTCGTGAATCGATGTAGACACGCAACCGGTTTCGCACGTAGTGCACCTTCAAGTGGGACTCGGTGGTAGTAACATTAATTAGGCCACATTTGAAGATGCACAACGTGCCAAACCGGTCAGGCGTCTACAGCAACGATTCACGAGGTATGACCACTTTATATGATACTATGATGAAATGTAGGTGTTTATGTCATGTAATTTGATTCTTAATCAATTATTTTCCAAGTAGATGTATGATTTAGATAGAAACAAATACCACGTTTGTAATGGGATGGGTATTTCAGTTATTGGATTGTTTTCGTTATGAGACACTAGATGTCTTTATGTAGCGGAAAAAGAAGATTAACCTAAATAGATAAATAAATAACCTAAATAAATTTTGTACTTATTTTTCTTGGAGTGTATGATAAAAACTGGTTGTTTAACGTCGTCAAAATTTTTAAAATAACATTCACTTTTCTTAATAAGTTATTTGACTTATCTAGACTAAAAATTTACTATGGTAAATAAATCTGACAACAGCATTAGAAAAACAGTCGTTTTCACCATTATATTGTCTTTTACAATAGTAAAAAATTTCCAAAATGTTTATCATGAGTTTACAATTTTAATAAAATATAGATACAAAATTTCAAGTCTGTAATGTTACTAGAAGGGCTAGAAGAATAATGGAATCTGTTTTGGCATAAAAGTGCATTTTTATCCTTCAATTTCACATAGCACAATAGTGTTCTTTTGTATACATCGGAACGTATATCTATTTTCTATAACTGAATCAATATAGCATGGAATAATCCATTTTTGGATCAATGATGATTAGTTATTTAGATTGTTGTTTGTAATAAACATTTATATTCAAGTTTATAAATAACACGATAAACATAAATACAAATAAATATATAAATATACAAATAATTGTCTTCAGATTACTGTCATTGGATAATTGATTTTCGTACAACTCAGTACGAAAGTTATTCATAACGTTTCAACTTTTTTTTTTATAATAATCACTGATGGGACCCTTCTCATCATTGAACGTTCTTTTCATTGCTGTTTTGTTCTTAAGAACTCTACATATACGCACTATGATCACATGATATGTTCTTAAATTAAACTGGAGCAGACAAATATTGGCCAATTGTTTGTTCTGAATTCAGTTTAAAAGACCTTTTATTTTGGAAATGAGCCCTTTGTCAGCATAGGCTGAATGTATTTCAAATGTCCTTTATGGGAGTTAATACTACAGTATAGATAGTATTGTTAATTACAAAAAAATGTTAATTTAAAAAAAAATTATTTGAACACTTTCTAATCAAACAATCGCTATAAATTAACGACACTGTGGATACGTATAGGTAACATGCTTAGTGAATATTTATAAGATACTTATTCCTCAATGGACTTGAGTTTTTTTTCTACGCATATCTTAAGAGTTGTTGTAACAACTATTGAATTGGTTTTAGCAATTCAAATGAGTTGTTTTCTCATGGTAATTTAATGTTAAATCGTCATTTAAGAAAAATAAGTATTTTATTCTATTTTAAAAACAAAAAAAAACGTATATCGTGCAAGTTTTTGTTAAATTTTATTCCATTTTTAGATTGAAATGATGGTTGTTTGTTTGGAATGCTGGACTTGTCACTGACTCTACGACTTTGTTAATGTAATAGATCAATTTACAAATTGATTATTTTTATTTATAAATTGATATTATTTATCAACTGATAGATTAGTTACAAATAATGATAAATATGAATCTCAATATCAACTTTGTTTTAATGTTACAATTTTCTTTGCAAATATTTACCAACATTTGTTATGGAAGAATTTAATAAAAAATAAAGTTTTAAGTCTATTGTGTCACATATTCAAAATTCTGATAAATAATTGTATTTACTTCGTCCTATTTAAGCTGAATAGATGTATAATTTTCACACCTTAGAGGTTAGTATGACAAGAGTCATACCTCGAGACTGATCCACACGCCTGACCGGTTTCGAACATAGTCCATTTTCAAGTAGAAATTATCATAGTGGAAGAATCATTGGTATAAATACTTATCAAACAAATAGTGCAAATATTGCCTTGATTTTTTATTATTTGTTTTAATCGACTAATTAAATCTATAATTTAAATGGACTTGTATGATGTGTCCAGTGGTCTTATCAATTTATATTATTTTTTTTTATATATTTTATATATTTTGAAAATGGCTTACTTTCATGAATGCCTACTTATAAATATGATTATTAAACAAATTAATGTATGTTTATTTTTTTGGAAAAGGTTAAAATAACAAAACTGCTAATTAAAGTGCTGATAAAGGAGTTGAATATGTTGTTTTGAAAAAAGTATGTTTTTATAAAAAAATAACCGCAGTCATTGAAGCTATGACTGTGTAAAATATCTTGAAGACAACTGTTTGAGATATTTATTATTAATTTTATACATCTGGGAGTCTCCGTGTTCTTAAGGCACACTGCACCAAAATGCCCTACTATGCTCCTCCTTGTCCTTGTTATAACAACTTAGATATTAAGTTCTTTAATGAATCTAGTAATTATTTTTAGTTCGGTCATATCTGTTGGTTTTAGGTGTAAAAATATTTAACGTTTCAAAGGCGATTGCCTCACTCACACACAAAATGTGTTTAGAAGTTTTCTCATGTTCAGTTAGATATTTTGCATACATTTTTATTCTTTTCTAAGTAAATTTATAATAACCTGTGTAAATGTAAGTCTCGTCGGAATAATTTTTTTTTTTAAACTGAATTAGATTTACTTCTGCTAGACTCGTTCTTTCTGCTTTCCTTATTAGATCTTATAAAAGAATACACAGAGATACACAGAATATCCTCAGAAAATTCTTAGGCATCATGACATTTGTTTCTATTGGGAACGAAACATTGATGTGCATAGGCTGTTATCGTCATTGTGTCATGTTATTGGCCGAAAGGTCACGGTGCATGCTTATGAATCAAACAGGATAGGCTGTTATCAGAATAATTAGCATTAAAACTAGAATTGGATATACATGAATATATATCAATGATCAAACCACAATATGAAATGGGAAAAAAAGACCAAGATCTTTCAACCGCAACAAGCAGTCCTCGTCAGAGTCAAAAACCCAACTGAGCGGTTGAAAGATCTTGTTCTCTTTCCCATTTCATGTTGTGGTTCAACATTGATTGTTATTTCACATGTTTATGTGAAATCTTATATATATATATATATATATATATATATATATATATAAAGGCTTCTATATTATCATAAAATTTTGTCAATTGAGTACATAGTAAGTAGTAGCGAATAGTAGCGCTTCCTGGTGGGAGAACAAAATAACTCTCGGGTTTTCAGTATGTTTGTGGTATTAATTAATTTTAATCTTATGAATTAATTTAATGATTATGAAATGAGAATGAAGTTTTTAATTGTTTAATTCATGTTAGTGAAAGTTTAATTTTTTAATGTAGCAATTAAAATTGGCTAATTTTAATTAATTATTATACCAATTATTATTTCTAAAATAAACATTCCTTTCATTCATATTGTATGAAGTTGGTAAAAGAAATGGAAATTTTTACTTAATGTTTGTAAAATAAATGAATTTGTGTTCACTTTATAGGTCAACACAAACATTGATCACAACACAAACAACATAACTTGAATTGATCATTGCTTATGACTTATAAAATGAATAGAATTCTTCATTTTTAAAAGATTTTTTTCATTTATTGCATATACATACCGTGTATATACTTTGAAACATGTTAAGTATATTATACCGCTAGCTTGAGCTACATGAATAGTCTGTTTTCAGGACTTGATAAAAAAAAAAGCAATAACATTTATTCTTGTCAATCACGTTCAATGATTTGGTTTTATTATCTGTTGCTATAATTTCTTAACACTGAGAGATCCACTCGTCTAGTTATTATTATTATTAATTAGTCACAATTATTATCAGCTAATAAATCACTACGTGTTATTTAATCATTAGAAGAAATTATGGGAAAAGTCTCCGGAAATGTGGTTTTATTATCAAAACATAATATTTAAAATATGTAGTGTTCTTCTTGACGCTTTTCATCCCATAGTCACAAGGCAGAAATGGAAAAGTCTTATTCCGTAGCTCCCTCCCACAATAATCACATAAACCTAAAGAAAACACTATGTGTTCGAAACGTGTTTTTTTTATAACAAAAAAACATTGTGAAATAATTTTTTTTGCTAGATTTTTTAAAAATACATACTAAATAGTTATCTTTGTAATTAGTTCAAGAATGATACCTAGAGTATAACCCTACAGCTGGGTTTTTGACTCTGACAAAGACTGCTTGTTACGGTTGAAAAATCTTAGTCTTGTTTTCCCATTTTCATATTGTGGTTTCATCATTCATATATATATAGTAAATAAATATTTTTGTTTACTTTAAGGGTATGTTTGTTTTAAATATGCTTGATTGTGTTCATAGCTTAATTGATTTTTGCTTACGTAAAATAAACAAAAAGTATACACATGATAATGTTGTTATAAGATTATACATATTTTTGACTGCAGATATGAGGTATGGACACATTGATTTCCATTAAAGTTTGATTTTTCTATGCTAAGGTATACGGCGTAGTGAAGTTGTCATGCTTTGCAGAGTGGATAGATACATCATCGCTCTCTGCATTTAGGTCAATCATAATGAATGACCAATGTGTCAGCAATCAGACGAAGGAGGCTTTTCACGTGACACGCAATAGCTTTTCATAGCTTTTCTATAAATAATATAGACCAGCTGATAACATAATTGCAAAAGAATCATTTTCAATGATTACGGCTTCCTCAGTGTTTACAATGTCAAATTTTAATGACAATGAAGTAGGATTATTAATTAGAATTTATCATAGCTTATCCGAGCTCCTTAGTTTAATTCTTTCGTGATTTATTAGCTTTATAAAAATATATAGTGAAGATCGAATCAGTCATATTTCTTATTTAACTTCAAAGATTAATTAAATGTGAGTTATGCAAATAAATTATCTGGTAAATAAATTTGTTCTTATAAATATTATAAATTTGTTATAATAACAAGGCACCTTTTATTACAGAGTCTTCTCACGGTACCACTTCTTTCCTGAAGAGGACTGATAAAGGGTCAAAATTGAAAGTAAGTCCTACTGTCTTTTTTTCTGTTTTTAATAACATGATTTTAAAATAACAATTTGAAGTAAAAATTAATAGCTCACCACAGCAGAAAGTATTGATAAAATCTTTTAACCAAAATATAAATATATATTATTATTATATTAGAATTGTTATTTTAAAAGATATAAATGGTGTAAAATAATCAAAAGGAAACATTAAATGTAGAAGTATTACACTTTTTTTTTAAATAATACAGATTAACAGCCCTTTTAAACAATTTATCATCACAGCAATAAGTAAAGAAAAGTGGTGCAAAATATTTTTTTATGATTTTTTCCTTTAGTTTCACTGATCGAACAACTTGCTTGCAATAGTTTAGAATCAAATAAACCTATGCATTTTTGAGATAAATGTTATGCATTTTTTCAGGAATAGGGTTTTACACTTATTAAAAGTATGATTTTGTCTCTCTTCTGTGAATTTAGACAGCTTTGCTCTTAATGACCTTTCGTAAGACAAAGCAAACATAGGATTTGCAGCAATCAATGAATATACATTACAGCAGTCCTGAATGCAACAAAGAGTTTTGCAAGTTAGTTGGACTGATGTATTCAATATACAACACTACGTTATCAATAGATCTGATCTTTAAACTCAATTGTGCGCTCAGAGAATCGTTTTATGTATCTAAGCTTTACACCTACAATTGATTTATGGTTAAATAATACGTCGTTTAAACAGAACTTTATCAAAATATTCTTTTGAAAATAGAAGCTGTGAAATAAAATAAAATCAAAATAGTTTTCTTATTCATTTAATAAATCAATAATTACAATGAATTTTTTTCATTTAAATTCATTGAACCTGTCTAATTAGTAAGTGTCTCTCTTTCCCTGTGTGTTACTATTCCTCGTTTTTGAACTTATATATATATATATATATATATATATATATATATATATATATATATATATATATATATATATAACTATAGTTTATCGGGACTCGGTAAGTTCTTCAGGTTCAAATTAAACTCTCATTGCCAACGTTTTGGTCTTTATTTGAAACCTTTTTCATGGGCAGAAGTATACATTTTGAAACAGAAAAACTAAATATTACATTAAAAATTATTATAATTTGTAATGTAATACTTAGTTTCTCTGTTTCAAAATGTATACTTCTGTCTATGAAAAAGGTTTTAAATAAAGACCGAAACGTTGGTAATGAGAGTTTAATTTGAACCTGAAGAACTGACCTAGTCCCGATAAACTATAGTTTTGTTTCTATTATAAAAGTATCGGTCGATACTTTTATCAATATTTATATATATATATAGTAATTAAATGAAACGGTTCAACGGACTTTTAAATAAAAAATAATTTAAATGAAGGTACCACACAAATAAATAAAGGATTACTCACTTCTATATTTCGACGATCGTTGAAATATAGAGTGAGTTGCTCCTTTGTCTATTTCTGTGCTATAATCGTTTTAATTCGTATATATATACGAATTTTGTGAATTTTGTATATATATTTGTGCATTTTGGTAGCAGTCCTTTTTTTAAGCACACCCACACACACACACACACACACACACACACACACACACACACATATATATATATATATATATATATATATACATATATATATAAGATTTTACATCAACATTTGAAATACCAATCAATGATCAAACAACAATACGAAATGGGAGAAAAAGATCTCGGATCTTTTATCTGTAACAAGCGGTCTTCGTAAGAGTTGTGTTTTTGACTCTGACGAAACCACTGGTTGTGGTTGAAAGATCTTAGTCTTTTTTTTTTCATTTCTTATAGTGGTTTGATCTTATATATACATTGGTATAAATAGGTCTTCTCGTTACAGATACTGTTAAAATTAGCAGTTCACGATTTTCATACTGGTGGCTTCAATTATACGAGTGATTTTTCCTTCTTCTGGCCGGAGTTGCCATATCAATTGTCCAAATGGCAACATAGACATTTTCAAGCAATTGATGTTCGTATCATTATTTATCATCAAATAGAATCTAGCTTGTGAACGAATGCTGATATAACCATCCCTAGTGAAAACCTTTAATTATGCATTTATTTAAACAATTGTGGTGACAACTTGTTTAATGAATGTGTGTATTGTTTGAGTTTGTAAGTTAAAGTTAAAGAAAGCAAATTGATCTGCAGGGTTACTTCAATGTCCAATAAAGTTAAACAGCGGTGCGAATACATTTTTGACGAAATAAGTAAAGCTTTCGTTTACTTGTTGTACAGTGTTCACCATATTCTGAAGAAGATGCCATCAATAACACGGGAAAAAAAGAGAGGGAAGAGGGAATAGGTGGCTATAAAACTTCATTAAAGTTTAACTGTTTATAGAAAAGATGAAGAAGTAAACAGGTAGTTACGGATGTCTTTTCATGTTATTTTGGAATAAGTTGGCAAATGTGGGAGCCATTCCTGCTTACATTGCCGTACTTGAAATCTGAAACTAGAACTCACCATCATACTGAAAGCAGTTATAATTTAAAACATAGGCACTAGATGAAGAAAACAGTTCGTGGGTCTCTGCGCTGACCAACGGACGCCCTGTGATTGTTCATACGCAGGCTCAGCTTGGTTGAAGCCAAGCCAACGTAAAAAGCATATATATATATATATATATATATATATATATATATAACACCACTAAACCACGATAACAAATTGACAAGTGGGGCTACGATTATTCAGCTAACTCGTCAGAGTCACCCTTGAACTGATTATCTTCGCATGAATAATTTCAGAGAGGTTCAAGCAGAGTACTTCACCTTCTTATTCTAACTTATTCTTTTATTCTTATTCTTTTATCCAAAGGTAAAACAAGTTTTTATTGATTATTTTCTGTTGTTTGCTGTCCTTAGAGATTATTTAAATTTATTTTTGATTTATATGAAATTATCCCCTTTTTTTAATCAAATTTTTAATTGTTAATAAATGTTTACTTTTTCAAAGGCAAACTTATTGTTCTGTTTTAATTTTTTTACAAAGGATGTACCTTTTTTAGGGACAGTTTTTTGTAATTGTTAAGGGTTTCTTTTACTGTATATTGGCATGTAGTTTATTACTGAACCGCAGTATTTTTATCTTCAAGTATATATGTATATAGCTTTATCATTGGTTCTGTTCAAAAACTTGAAAATTGAAATTTTTAAACAAGAATGGGATAAGAAGTGAATGTTTTGTTTTGTAGATATTGTTGTAAGCAAGTGTTGGTTAAAGGGAAAGTAACATGTAAATGACGTGGTTCATGGGGGCAGTATTAGTAAATATTAACTGCTTGATAAATAGAGTTGGGAGGGCTTTTAAAATGGGAACACCAAGGTCAGATGTCTCCGTTAAGGACATTAAAAGCCACCTGTTACCTGCGCCCCTCGTAACACCTCTGCTTCCATATGTTCAACCTTTTGTCCAATTTATACACTCCTTATTCTCACTTCTATTTATTTTAGTTAAATCGCATAAAATTGCCTCAACTATTAAATTAAATTTCTATTATTTATAACTAAAACATATAATTCAAATGAAGAGAAGAATCAGATATTTACGTTATTTCATTTCAAACCCATTATAGTCGAGAATACTAATTTCTACTTATCAGACCCACAATTAATTAATGAATACTATTGATAATTTATTACATAGCTTGTAATAAACATTACAAGTTTGAAGTTATGTTTACATTTCCGTTATGTTTGGTTACCAAACTGATAACCATACTGATTACAGTATTTCCAGTATACAATACTCTCAAAATACAAATAATAAGTTCATTACATACAACAGCTGCTGCCAGACTGCTTCGCTTCACACTATAAAATATTTTAAGTCCTCTTAAATAAACAGTTAAGTTGACAGGAGAAACACTCGTTGTTTAAGGTTATTACTCTGTTCGAAGGGCAGATCAGGCAAGAACAGAACACTGTCCAAGGGCCAACTCCAGCACAGGGGAAATTAATTCCACTTGACAAACATCTCGTGCACGTGGTAACCTTAGTAAAATGGCAGCGTCCAGAATTATGACTTATCTATATTATTGAGTTCAGTCTCTCTTTTATCCTTTCTATGTCCTTACTTGATTTATATTATTATTCGTTGCCTTTATGTTATTTAATAGTTTATTTATGTTATATTCTGACCGTTCCCTACCTGAGTATGTTTGCAGTACTGTCACTGAGTAAAGAATTCAGTTTTCCATCCTCAAGAGAATCACATCACCACTGCGCATGTGGACTATTAATCTAAATATCGAAGTAAATTGTGAATTAATAAGTAAATATATATATAAATGTTCAAATCATGGCAAGAAATCAGAAAAAAACTATGATCTTTTAGCCGTAACATGTGATCTTCGTCAGAGTCAAATCTCAATTTTTTCAGTTGAGATATGACTCTGACGAAGACCACTTGCTATGGTTGAAAGTTCTTAGTATTTTCTCTGATTTTTTTACTGTGGTATGGATGTTGATTTCTATTTCAACTGTTTATTATGAAACTTTATATATATATATATGGCAGGTCGTTTCATGACCAAATGACTTGATTGTTTTTCCTCATCAATAGCCGTCAGGACTCCAACAACCAACAACTAACTACAGAAAACAATAGAAATGAGACTCTCCTACACAGTGAAGCTAATGTTAATTGCCAGTATTCTTATGTACTGAGGGAGTGTGATTCATCATTTAATCCTGTAACAGGATTACAGTTACAAGACTACGGCCCTAATCAAGGACAGACCGAGGGACCTCCAAGTGGAGAAGCTTATATCGCAGGCATCTGTTTATTTTCTGTGGGAGTGCCAGCTCTTATAATATTCGTCATGCTGATGGAGATGACTTCATAAAAGAGATGCTCAACGTACGTGGCTTTCATTATAGCCGGAAACCTGTAACTTCAAGACCCGTCCTCCTCTCCTCACAAGAAAAACATCATTGGGTCATGAAACATCCAATCATGTAAGAGATCTAGACTAGTTATGTAGATTTCAATATATATACATATATATATATATATTTGACCAATTCAATAATATAATAAGTGTTTGATAGAATACGAGTATTATGCAATGACGTTTGATAAATTTGCTAGGTTCAAAATTGAACTTTCAATGCGGACAATTTGGTTTTATTCTAAAACTTTTTTCACAGGCCAACAAACAAAGAGTAATATACAATCATATATATACATCAACAAATAAAGAGTATGAAAATGGATTATGACATCATGGGGAATATTTCTAGTAGAAGTATTTCAGAGATAAATTACATGAGTAATTTATTGACAAATTCAATAATATAATAAATGTTTGATAGAATACGACTATTATGCAATGAAGTTTGGTCAATTTGCTAGGTTCAAAATTGAACTTTCAATGCGGACATGAGTAAGAATTCATTGATTTTTTTTTAAATTTTTATTTTACATAGTCACAACAACGTAAATGTAAAATTACCAGTGACAATGATGAAAGAAATATATACATTTACACATGGAGGCAGGAGGGAAGAAATAATTCAATAATCATACTTCCTGGCGTGAAAAATAAGTTATAAAACTTAGATTAAATTTATAAGTCACTAGAGTAATTCACACCAATAAGTCTCTTGGCCACTTTCTCTTTGGTCTCAGGCGCCTTTGGGGATTTCCTGGGATATTTGTTGAGGAGATGTTTAGGACTAAGGGATTATTATTCCTAAAAAGATTTTTATGGAAGGCTTTGTAGCGAGATATTGTTACTTGATGAACTGTTGAAATCCTGAGGTCTGAATAGATTATTTGATTTGGTATGTAAAAGGGACAATGAAGAATTCTTCTAAGAATTTTTGACTGAAGAGCTTATATCCTCTGGGCATTGCTAGATTTTGTTGCTCCTCATATTTCAATACCGTAAGTCAAAATAGGCATAATCATAGAATTGTACAGTAATAGTTTCTGGCCAGTTGTTAATTTTAAACGATTATCAAGTAAGTGAATTAAAAGTCTATAGCGTCTGTTTAGTTCTGTTCTTTTCATTTTGGTATGGGGAGCCCAAGTAAGACATCTGTCAAGGTGGAGTCCTAAGTATTTGGTGGCAGTAGCTTGAGGGATAGTAATTTTGTTAAGAAAGACAGGAGAACAAGTATCCTGCCTCAAAGTGAATGTTACATGAACACTTTTCTGTTCATTGATACGTATTCTTCAACTCTTTAACCAGGATTCTAAAACGTTTAAGTGTTCTTGAATGTAGTAGGAGGCTGTGTTAGGACACTTATTTGAGGAAAGTATTGCCTTGTCATCAGCGAAGGTGGCTAGGACAGTGTGAGGAGATAATGGAATGTCAGATGTGTAGATGGAATTAAGGACTGGCCCAAGTATCTTCCTTGAGGTACACCTACTTTAATCGGAAAAATAGGTGAGAGAGAGGAACGTTCAATGACTTGACTGAAGCAGTGGTTGAGGTATGATTGCATAATAACATAATACGTATGTGGAAGGATTTTCTTGAGTTTCCAAAGCAACCCAGCGTGCCATATTCTGTCAAAAGCCTCTGCTTCATCCAGAAAGACTGCAGAGCAATACATTTTCTGCTCAAGAGCCGAGGAAATGACGTCAACAATGCGATGACATTCATTGAATTAGAAAATAAAATTTACATTATATAAATGAACAAGCAATCTTGACTAGTCAAAACCTAGACTAATCAGATGACACTACAAATAACCTCAACAATGTTCACTCAAAGAATGCAACAAGATCAAATTTCACCAAAACTCAGTATATTACTCTAAAATAAATATTTCTTAAATTAGTAATATCATTTCTATTACCAATAGACATAGCTATGACAAATGTTCTCAACGACAAAAAAATATGTAAATAATGAATATATTAGTGAGAAGATGGTGGATGAAGTTAATAAAAGATGTTTGAAATGAAGATTTACTGTTTATGCAAATAATCATCTAATAAAAAGCCAAGAAATAGAACCTCTTAAAATAATCAACCGTTATCCAGACATACTTTTTAGATCTTTTCCTTCAAGATAGTCATTATATGGAAGATGAGACAACTGTTGTGAACAGTAACTTGCTTCCTGTGGCACAGTGGGCTCTGGCTCCCATCTTCCCCTCCACAATCCAACCATATTGTTAGCTCCCATTTTATAATGATATAAAAAATATTTCAAAATAAATACTAAGCTGGATTACAGTTTGATAAATATTTTTTTATTTGATTTTTAATGATTAGAATATTTCTTTCATAATTATTTCATTTCAATATAAATGATAATCTACCAAAGTACACATATTGAAATACAAAACAAGTGTACAACTTGACTGCAAAAAACTGATATTTATTTTACATTTAACAACTTTAGTAGACTTCAAAAGCATCAGCAATTTTCTTTTGCAGTGTTTAATGCTATTTTTGTTTATTTTTGAAATGTGCATTATAATTAGAACTTTTGATTAACTGTGCATCTTTTCTTATAATTATATTTAATTCTTTTCTGTATTTATTTATTTTTATTTCTTGTATGAAAATTAATTAATGCTATATGACATTTTTTTCTATTTTTGGGCAATCTTAAGCGCACATAACTCATGCTTTAGAACTATCATATGCACCTTTCTTTTTCATTCTTTCATTTTTTAATATTGGTTGGAAAAATAAACGTTTTGTAAAAAACAATTTTTTACTTGATCTTCAGGATAGAGGGGTTAATTAATGAACAGAAATTTGTCCTAATCAATATAAATCCATTAATACAGTTAAACACATATTACAACGTACTAGCGTTATTTTTAGATGGGTTAACAGTAATCATTTCTTGAAAAATAAACGTTTTGTAGCATAACAGGTCTTTTTTTGATATTCAGGATAGAGGATTTGTGTTAAGAAACAGTGACTGTTTTAACCAAAGTATACCCATGTTATTAAATTGGGAGGCTAACCGTGTGATTTCAATATCTGTGGTTGGGTTAACACTAACAAAGTACTGTATGGTCTCCTTTTTAAAGACCGCATTCAAGTTCAAGATTTTAAATAACTAACCTTTCATATCACTCCAACTTCCCTTTGTGGTGGGGTGGGGGGTGGGGGGGTGTGCAGAGATCACATAGGGTAAATATAGAAACCCGCAGGAGTCTTGTACATTTTTTTGAAGTTTTTTTTTTACTTTTCCCCATATTTTTCTTCGACTCATTTTATTATGCTTATACTATTTTATTTATTTTTCTTCCTTAATTTAATCAGTCAAGTCACTTTTTTAGTAATGAGCTTTCAACACATTCATAACTTCACTGATATTTGATACCCCAGTTGGAATTTTTTTACACTGAACATCCCTTTCCAAAATTCTCCTGATAAGAAAGTGCTATTCGACATATTTCTAACAGCTATTTAGTTCAGTGTTCCTTGAAATTTTTTTTTATACATTTTATTTTTCTTTGATTTAAAATAATACTAATAAACCACTTCTAAACAGACATATTCATATAGAACAATTTTAAAAGAAGAAAAATGGATCAAATAATATTTGGATAAACCCAGGTACCTAATTTTCTTTCACAAAAAAGTTTTTATAAATAAATCAAATATTTATGTTTATTAAAATTTAAATCATAGAAGACAAACTAAATTTCACAGTGCAGGGGGAAGTAATACTGAATTAGTCCAAAACTCTAAAGGAACCTAACTTCATTATGGAAAGAGAGAAAACTAAAAATGGTCTGAATATTGCAAAGTAACCTTATTAGCTCATTTTATTTAACATTGATAGGAAGTGTTTTAGGTCAAAATGATATGTTTTTTTATCAGAGGTTTGAATGTGATTTGAATTATGTTTGTTTATATGTTTGAATTTGATATATGTTTATACGCAAATTGTTAGGAAAGTAATATATTTCTTATAAAAATTGCATATACTATTATAAAACTAACTGCATATGTACGTATGTAATATATGAAATTGCAATGATTGAGAGTTTACTCTAACCTTAGCTAAGATATAGCTTAGATGCTGATTTCTCAAGCGAATATTATATATCCCTATATATCCTACATCAGGAATGTTAAATTATTCCTAATTCAAGTTTGTTTAAAGCAGGGATCTTTGTGAGTACCTGACATCGTACAGGCTCACGACCGATGACTTAACGTCCTTTCCCAGGGATGAACTGCTCAGGTTTTCCACCTTCTATGTGGAAATGAAATTGATGGTCAAAGTGAGAATCAAACCTAAAGCGTCCGGTTGAGAGACGCACACACAATCCATTGTTTCAAAGCATTATAACCTTTTGATGAACTGTTGACGTTCAAATTCATTTTACAAGTAATCAAATACAGGGATACTGTAAATCTTGTTTAATTTGATGATAAAAAGACCAAACAAAAAGTTTTAAACTATCTTAAATTTGAATTACTTATGTTTTATGTTGTATTGTAAACAGAGCAGATAAAACCGTATTAAGTAAAAGATAGTAGTGTATTTATAAATGTATCTTGCAATTAACCAAGAGATATTGGAATGGAACATTTTTTTTTTAGATTAATTTAATAGGAACTTCAAGGAACCGAAAGATTATATTTGTATATGTCTGCTTGCTATGAATTTCAAAAGGGCTTCATTAATTTGTTATAAATTTTAAATCTAATTCAAGATGAATATGGAAGAGCTTTAGGGAGGTCGAAGGGTAATGTCAGAGTGGAGATAAAACGTTTTGTAACTTGTTTTGAAAACCAAATTTTTTTAACAAAAGTGTTTAAAATGCAATTATTTGTTTATGTAACACATATCAGAATTCCTTTTATTTATTTTCCAAATTTCTAAAAAAAAAAACATTAGTAAGTTTAAACAATGGCATTGAAAAGAGAAAAGCTATTGCAAAACAAATGCCATTTGAGTATATTGCCAAAGAAATGGTTTTCAATAAAACTGAAGATAAAGAAAGTACAACTAGTGATCAACGGTGTAAGGATATCAATAAAAGATGTATAGAAACTCTTCAAGGTAGAGTAACCCGACTCTAAGATTTAAAACGGGAAGTAACAACTAGAGGACTTGAGTTACACGTGGGCGTCTATCATCAAAACATTCAATGTGCAAGGCACTTTATGTTTCAGGTTGTAAAACTTATTCTCAGAAATGCCGGATACAACAAGTAGTTAACGATAAATTCTCATTACTGAAGTTCAAACTATAGAAGATCTGGTGTGTTTTTTATTATGCTTATACTTGGCGTATGCATAATATATATATATATGTTGGTATATATTGGCAGCAGATCTTCCCTCAAGCATATTTTATTGAAAATGTTCGCAGTTTCTGCATTCACGACCTTTTTATTAACAGATTCTAACCTCCTGGCTATTTTCCTTATAAGGTTGTGAATGCAGAAACAGCGATCATTTTCAATATATATATATATATATATATATATATATATATATATATATATATATATATATTTGTGTAAGAGGGCAGCAATTCTTCACGTAAGAATATTTCATTGAAATTCACAGCAGCCTCTGCGTTTACGACTTTAAAGCTGGTCTGCTCCAATTTCCTCACAACGTTGCTGTGGGCTGGTGTTAAATGCTATATTAACTGCCCAAGAGACATCTTAATTTAGCATAAGCAGATGTAAAAAGAAAATAACAATTTTCAGACGAAAAACGAAACTTTATATTGCTAAACAAAATTCAATAGAAAAAATTCACCGTATTTGTTTCTATTCACTGTAATTGTTGTTTCTCTATTAAATTTTGTTTCGCATATTCACCGTTTTTCTGTTTATTCACTGTAATTGTTGTTTACCTATTGAATTTTTTTTCACATTATAAAGTTTCGTTTTTCGTCTGAAAATTGTGATTTTCCTTTTACATCTACTCATGCTAAATTAAGATGTCTCTTGGGCAATTGATATGACATTTTACACCAACCCACCGCAAAGTTGTGAGGAAATTGGAGCAGACCTGCTTTAAAGTCGTAAACGCAGAAGCTGCTGTGCATTTCAATGATATTAATATATATATATATATATATATATATATATATATATATATATATATATATATATATATATATATATATATATATTGATAAAAGTATCGACCATGGAATAGAAACAAAACTAATGTTTATCGGAACTCGGTCAGTTCTTCAGGTTCAAATTAAACTCTGTATGCCAACGTTTCGGTTTTTATTTAAAACCTTTTTCATAGGCAGAAGCATATTGAAATGGCAGCATTGGCAGTTGCTGTTCAAATTCACAGACGATTTTCTTTGTAAAATAATTTGTAATGTAATACTTCTATGTTTTTCTGTTTTAAAATTTACACAGCTGACTATGAAAAAGGTTTTAAATAAAAACCGAAACGTTAGCATTGAGAGTTTAATTTGAACCTGAAGAACTGACCAAGTCCCGATAAACTTTAGTTATATATATATATATATTAATATAAGTAGGTGTACAAGGAAGAGGATATTGAGGAGTTGAGAGAAGCAGGCAGTGAACGTTAAGCTGGAAGGTGGTTAAGAGGGAGAGTAGCGAGTGTTCCTCCACCCCTCCATCGATAAATCTCATCTGGGGCCTCCCAGAGAAAAAGGAAAAAGAAGTAAATAATACGGGCCACGGGTTATAATGGTCGTTGATGAATCAGGCGCGGTGACGTAAGCGGGAGAGAGTGAGGCGACCTTGCTCTCTCACTCTTTTGTTAGTGTAAGCTTTTTTTTGTGGATACTGGAACCACCTGCAGAGCAACTCAAGCCAAGGCGAAAGAAATTCACTTGATTCATTCAACCCTATATCTCTAGTTCCATTTCTTACTAATATCAAACATATTTTACAATATATATTTTTTTTTGTTTTAAATAAACATTCATAGGCCTTAATACATCCCTCTATTTATCTATCACAATTATCATTTACAACCACCAGTTTAGACCTCCAGTCAATGTGTGCTTACTTAATGGTTATACAATAATTTACTGTAGTATGGTATTCACCTAACACAGACATCATATCTAGACAAAAGAAGTTTTATAGAAATAAAATGAGTTTCGAACTCTAGGTGTCCTTCTTCAAGTTACATCTGAATATGAGAAATATAACACACAAAAGGATGCAATGATTGAACAGACTGCAAATGTAACCTTATACTGATCGAAATGGCTTATTTTGTATAAAACTTATTTTATGTAGAGACTAGTTTCTTTAATTATCCTATTATTAGCAACTTAAATCTTGAAACAACTCCACACACTAAAAATAAACTGGAAGAAATTGCTATTTATTAAACATTAGTATTTCTGAGGGCTACACTCTAATCCTTGATTTCTATAGTTTTATATCATTTTGGAAAAATAACGTTGTTATTGGGTTTATGTTGATGATTAAAATGTTTAGAGCGATATTCCAAGAGTGTAAAATTCATATCTTATTTATTCATCGAAATTATTTGATCTCAATAAATATAATATTAATTTTATACAAACATATTTAAAAGTTACAACTAATACTACAAGTGTTATCAATTAGTTGACATTAATATGTTCATATAATTTAACATAATGTGCAAAACTAATATAATAGGATGAGCAAAATTATAAATGTTAATTTGTTTATAATAAGGATAATAATTTGTATAGTAATACAAATTAAAAAAAATGTTGATCGTATCTCTATTATTATTAATATTTTTTCATAAATAAGCAATTATTTTTACTTTATTATTATATTATTACTAAAAAATTTTCAATTTCCTTTTTTTTAGACAATTTAACTTTTTAATTAATTCAATCATTCTTGTTTAATTATATTCAATTCCTTTTGAGCATCCCATAATAAGTTTTTTTTTTACTTATTTTAAATAAATAAGAAGATCATCAAATATTTCAGTATACCAGATTATTCTTGAAACCTGTGAGGCAATGAGACCACAAGGTCCAATTAGGTATTCCACATATATTTTTAAATTTTTCCTTTGTGTATTTATTATGATTTTATATCTGGGTAAGAATAAACAAATCGGGAATTTCTAAATAGAATACATCTAAAGAATGGATACTATGTTTGGACTGAACAATAATTGCTTTCATCTTTCACCTTCCAAGAAGCTGATCTTACCTGATCTAATACAAGTAATTTTCCAAAATACGGTTTTTTTATATACAACTTTATTTTCCGAAAATTAATTTCCTAAATTTTTCATTATTTTGTATTTTTATTTAACTTTTTTTTTCATTATGCAAAGATATTTACTTTCAGAATTAATTAATTTAATAATTTGGCAAATCTCGAGTTTGACACTACATTACTTAGAAGTAGTATAAAGCTTCTGGTGTTGCTAGGCAAGTCAACAAGTCCTTGATTAGTGAGGTTGGTGAATATTAATAGACTCAGGGCAAAACTGAATAAACAATATTGGTTTGACGATCAGATTCCAGTAACCCAAGCTGTCAAGTGACCCGTGTCGATAGTTGGTCAGACACCGAGCTCTTGGTATCGTTAACTGGGCTTCACTGTGTCTGAAGCGACCTTTAGGAGTAAAGTTTTCCTAACCATGATATGTTCATGGCATGCCAGGTCTAACAGAGGAGATCTTTTGTGTTTTTTTTTTTAGAAAATGAAAAAAAAGAGATACCTACAAGCAGGTTTTCATTTCCCGAGGCTCCTAATGAACAAAATAATTCTGCACTAACAGTCATGTAGATGAGTTAAAACATGCCAGTACTGATATCAGATAATTGAGGTTCATTTGCTTTACATATTGAACGATAAGAGTATATTATCTCTGTAGTAGTTGCTCTGTAAGAGGAAATTTAATTATAAAAAAGATTCCCTTTTAAGTATCTAAGAGGTAAACAGGGAGATCAAATAAGTAAAACAACTAACGTAACCAGAAGAAGTTACGCCCACTTATTTGTGCAGATATAAAGAATAGCCATAGTTTAGAATGATGGTTAAGATTAAAATCTGACAAAAAAAACAACTTCAGTATTCGTGTTAAAAGAAACACATAGAAACATAAATCTGGTATCAAGGATTATTATAAAAAACATAAAGAAATTACCTTATAACGTGAAATAAAGTAGGTATCTTTACAGAATGAGGAAGAACACAATTTTATGAAATAAATAACATCATATCTACTATGAGTGTGACACGCAAGAAGGAATTCCTGGATAAGACTGAACATTACATAATGTGCTCAGAAGGTGGCTATTTCTATCAAAATGTATTTAAAAAAAAGGATAGGGTTGACTGGAATACCAGGAACTTCTGACCCGATGTTCTATTAGAGAGTATTAGGGTTGACTCCCTAAATAAATAGTGTTTAACACTAGATTTAATGTTTACACCTGCTTTATGAAAAAAAAAATATAATAGAAATGTAAAAATTAAGAGAAAAGAACATTAAAAAAAATCAAAACATACTTTAATGTTTATCTTTGAGAAGTTGCCCTAACGGATGGTTTCTTGTTCTTACATATATGCATTGATATAATATCCACTAAATAAGAGAAAAAAATACAATATAAAACTTAAATCAATAAATTTTTTCAAGTTTTAAATGAAACTTCAGAAACTGGTATTTCCGATCTATTAAAAGCCTTTCTGAGAAAATTTTTAAACAAAACCAAGTTATTGGTTTTGAGAGTTAGATTTGAACCTGTAAAACTGACCAATTCATGTTATCTTATTAGTAATTCTCATATATAGGAACATATCATAAACAGTGACATACAAGCAAATGAAAAAAAGCCATTCATGAGCTTTTTCAGAAGCTCTTTAAGTGGCAAATCTATTTTGTTGAGGGAATGTCTTTTGGTATTTGAAGTCTGAAACAATCATTGAAAATTAGACTATGGAAATTAACATGAATGGCAACTGGCAGTGTACAATCCAGACTGACCGAGGACGTATCATTACAGCACCAGTCCGGATTGTACACTACCAGTTACTATTCATACCTACTTCAATAGTCTAAGTTTCAATGAATGTTTCAGACTTCAAATACTAAAAACGCTTCCTCGACAAAATAGCTTTCTCACTTTAAGAGCTTCTGAAGAAGGCTTTATATGGCTCCTAGGAGCTCATTCACATTCGGGTATCGACCTGAACTCTTAAGAAGTACTTTCTTTTTTATTTTTTTTTATGGTTGATTCACTTAATTATCAATAAAATTTATTTGAATGTGATAATTATTTTTAATTTTATTAAGTTATAAATTTTCTGTTCAATTAAATTACTTCTATATGAAGACCCATTAATATTATTATTTTCCCCCATTGTTGTTCTTATTCAACTGTTTCTAATACATTTTTCGTTTTTGTTATTGTCCACCTGAACATATTCTGGGAAGCTGTCTAGTTAGCTTTCGTTTTCACACCACTCAACTTCCTTTCCTGAGGACGACCGTTATAAGGGTCGAAATATTGAATGTGGGTTCTAGTATCTGTGTTTATTTAAGTTTTAAAAGTATTATATCTATGTATATACTGTTAAAGTTAGCAGGAATTTTTGAATTGACTACTTTTCTGCTGTAGTTTTCTAGTCCTGTAATTAGTTAACGGTTAGTCGTAAGTGTTTGCCAAAGAAGATTAAGGAGAAACATAAAGATGTGGGTGATGAGATGAAACATTAAACTGAACTAGTCAAGAAATTAAGTCACTTTAATGGCAGTAAAAATAACATTATTGAAAGCAACATTAAAACTAAATAACTAACAAATTAAGAACTATTTTAGTTTTGTATTTATTAAGTAGTTCAGTTAATTGTTTCACCATATCACCCACATCTTTATCTATATCCCTGGTTTTCTTTGGCAAATACCTACGACTGACCATAAACTAATTACAAGCATGCAAACTATCAGCTTAGTTGATTCCAAAACAATAGAAAAATGCTCATGGTGAGTTCATCTATTTGACGTATGTAATGCAGAAAAAGTACAAGAAAATAGGATAGCTATCGTTTTTACAAATTTTGTATATATATAATATATATATATAAACACTAATAACTTCTCGACCGTGTGACAGATATACAACTAAAAAATGATTGATCGGGATGCGGTCAGTTTCTTCCACTTTTTTTAATTCAAACTCTCATTGCCGACGTTTCGATTTTATTCAAAATCTTTTTCATAGGCCTACAAACAGAGGTAAACAAGAATTTTAATACGTACATTTTTAAAACACAAACAAAAGAAGTACACTATGAAAATTAAATACAATCTTGAGTATTAGGATAACAAAGACAGAATAATAATAAAGAGAAAAAGATGGAGTCTAACTATAAAAACAAAGTTTTTTTTACAATGTACTTACATAAACTTTGTTTTTATAGTTAGACTCCATCTTTTTCTCTTTATTATTATTCTGTCATTGTTATCCTAATACTCAAGATTGTATTTAATTTTCATAGTGTACTTCTTTTGTTTGTGTTTTAAAAATGTACGTATTAAAATTCTTGTTTTCCTCTGTTTGTAGGCCTATGAAAAAGATTTTGAATAAAATCGAAACGTCGGCAATGAGAGTTTGAATTAAAAAAGTGGAAGAAACTGACTGCATCCCGATCAATCATTTTTTAGTTGTATATAATATATATATATATATATAATATATATATACAAGATTTCACATAAACTTATTCCATCAAATGGTTGATACATTATTTAAATTTAAAGATATATATGTATAATGAATTCACATAAACACGTGAAATACCAATCAATGATCAAACCACAATATGAAATGGGAAAACAAGACTAAGATCTTTCAACCGTAACAAGCAGTCTTCGTTAGAGTCAAAAACCCAACTGAGTTACGGTTGAAAGATCTTAGTATTTTTTCCCAATTTCATATGATGGTTTGATCATTGATATTATTATATATATATATATATATACAGAAAAATCACAATAAATAAACACGTGATGCAATCAATGAAGTCAAAACCACATTAGAAAAAATACTCTGGTGCATTTCAGTGTGTGTCATCAGAGCATTTTTTCTATTGTTTTCCTTTTTTCATTGTGGTTTAGACTTCATATATATATATATATATATTAGTTGTATATCTGTCACACGGTCGAGAATTGATTAGTGTATATATATATATATATATATATATACATTTGGTTGAATAGTACACCATACAGTACAAAACATTTTCTTGTACATTCCTCAAGTTTTTGGAACAATCTTCTTCTGTGATCGTTGACAATATATTGTATAAAATATCAATCATATCTTCATATGATCTTCAATCATATTAATAGAAGCAGAACTTTAACGGCCGTAAAAAGCATGCAACTCAGCACAGAACCTCAGTATCCCGAAGATGACTAAGAAACAGTCGATAATACATAGAAGAATTGAGATGAAGAAAGAATAAGTGTACTATTGCATAGTGATAATGGGTGCAAAGATGACGATGGAGATGTATTATACAGTATAAACGAAGACTAAAGAAGATTGTTCCGCTCCCTTGGGAAAAGTTCAAGGAAACTTATTTGTAGAAAAATTGGCGTATTATTGAACCAAATATGAATAATTTAAGTACTGCTTCCAAAATAAACAATTATCCATATATAGTTCAATGTAGAAAAAGAAACATAGAGAAATTAAAAACACACTCACAGTCTATAATTTTCGGTTTGAATCGTCTGTCGGAGAGATAAAAGAGATAAGTGTGTTTTTAATTTCTCTATGTTTCTTTTTCTACATTGAACTATATTTGTCCGTTTCGAATCGTATTTCCAACGAAAAAGTATATATATATATATACTACATCGAACAAAATGAAAGTACCATGTGGACAATTAACAAAATTACACATAAAAATGGACAGAGAAAGTTACTACAGAACTTCCTTCGATACTTCAACGCTGTCGTCATCAGGAAGAAGTACGAAGTACTCGCGTTGAGAAGCAAACTGCAACCGGCAAGCCAGTACTTCGTACTCTTCCTGATGACTACGGATGTCAAAATATGGAAGTGAGTTCTGTAATGACTTTCTCTGTTCTTTCCTATGTGCTAAAGTACACACACACACACACACACATATATATATATATATATATATATATATATATATATATATATATATATATGTAATGATTTCTTCAAAGCAAAAGAATTGACGGTTATTTAGAGATGAAAAATATTTCTCAAAAGATAACCGTGGTCTATCGAAACAAAGAAACAGTGTAGAAGAGATAGATGCCTAGTGGTCCTATCTCTTCTCTTCTGATGACGGTTAAACTAAAATTAGAGACTCTAAGTATTTTTCTAATACTGTAACTCAAAAGGTCTTACGATCAAAATAACTGATGCTCCTCTGGGTCATTTGATGAATGACTCACACATGTCATTTAACGAGTAACTCTCAAAGACCTGTTATTTGAATCAAATTATCTAGGATTATTTTTGCATTCTTTATTATGGTTTTAAAAATTACTTTTATTTGTAAAATATAGAATATATATATATATATATATATATATATATATATATATATATTATATATAAAACAGGAACTATTTAGCAAACTGATGCTTAATTCTTTCAGGAAAGAATTAGTTTTTAAAACAGGTGAGGAAAAAACTTCTGCTGGATTTTAACTTAGCGAGAGAAACCTGTTTAGGGGATAATGGCTCTGAACGGGAAAAGGAAAGCAATATTAACGGTTGCTTTTAAAGCACTGCTTGTTGACCAAATGAAAAAATTATTTAATTATAAATAGCAACCTGTTTTTTATAGCCATTTCTGTGGCTTTAAATCGATTATTTAATTATTTTACTATAGAAATTTAGTATGTTATACTGATAAAAGTATATAACATAAGTGTAATTATGGTGAAAACTTTATAGAAATAAAAATTCATACGAGTCAATATTAATTATTAACAAAACTAATTATATTATTAACAATATTGCTAATATTTAAAGTCTATTTTACAAATTTTATATAAAACATAATGTTTGACAAAATTCTCATTGCTAAATTTTTTGTCTTTACTTAAAATTTTCACATATGCCCGTAAATAAAATCGTCCAGCGCTCTTTCAAATAAAAAATAGTCAAAAGAAAGGTAACGAAGGCTAGAAACAGACATCGATCACTTACATACTCTGATGATCATCATCCTCAGGAGGTGAAGGCAGGGTGGCGACTCATAATATATATATATATATATATATATACCATGATAAACAAAAAACGGTTTGGCAGGACAGATAACACTTAAAATAAACAGTGACACATAGACTAAAACATAACAAAAGACTCACTTTTCAATATTTCAGTTTATTTTAAGTGGTATATATATATATATATATAAATTTCTTATAAACTCGTGAAATAACAATCAATGATCAAACCACAATAAGAAATGGGAAAACAAGACTAAGATCTTTCTTAGTCAAAACCCAACTGAGTTGGGTTTTTGACTCTGACGAAGACTGCTTGTTACTGTTGAAAGATCTTAGTCTTGTTTTCCCATTTCTTATTGCGGTTTGATCATATATATATATATATATATATATATATATATATATATTAGTGTATTTCGGTAGCAGTCCTTCCTTTATACATGATTGGTTATACACGACTGAATATTGTCGATCGATGATCTTCTTCTCCAACTTTTCAAGTTTACGAAAAATTAATTTTTCGTAAACTTGAAAAGTTGGAGAAGAAGATCATCAATCGACAATATTCAGTCGTGTATAACCAATCATGTATATATATATACGAGTATTATATATATAATTAAAAGAAACAGTCCAGCGGACGTTTTTAAATAAAAAAAACAAAAATTCAAAACGAAGGAAACAGACAGAAATACACAAACATAACTCACATCAATATTTCGACCATCGTCGTCATGATCGACGATATATATGTATATATATATATATATATATAACAAAAAACAGTTAAAAATACTGCATGAACTCTTTTCAATATATTGACAAATTGTCGTCATCAGGAGATGAGATTCTGATTTGTTTAAGAATAGTTGTTCGGTAAGGACGAATTTTTTTAAGTGCGAATTGTTCGGCTACGAATACAACTGCTACCTTTTCCGCATATTTAAAATTCATAAACCTGGAAAACCTGTCCAACCAACAGTCTCCGAACAAGTAATCAGCCCTACATACTAAATATCAGAGAAAATGGACAAGACTGCCTACATGCCTACAAATTCATGTTGACATAAACTGATGACTTTTTGATTTTAATTAAAATCAAATCAACATAAAAAAGTAGTCGCATCCCAAGACGTCGAATCACTCTTTACAAATATATCACTCATTACATGTAACAGTGGAAGATAGATGGATGGTGTGGACATGGGATCTTTTCTCAGGGTTACTTTTACCAACTAGTACATGCGTCATTTGGAGAAAGTTGTGGAAACTACCCAAGAACAGGTGTACTTCTGCTATGGTCACTTTGTCGTCATGGAAATCCCAGAAAAACTCTCTGAATTTCAACATAATTTAGAACAGGATTCTTGCTTTAAGTTTACAATTAATCCTTGTATAAAAAAAAATCCGTTTTCTCGACGATAAAATATACTTTTCAACCAATCAAACAGTATCTTCGACATTCAGGTCGAAGCCGAATAACACTGGTATGTCGTTCCCCCACTGCCACAGTGTATGTCTGCAGTATTATAAAAAGAATATACTTAAATTCTTTATTCAAAAAATATTAAAGGTAGCCTAAATGTAGCTGTTCAATCAGTACATCACTACCATCAAACATTCATTATATTACGGGTATCCCTACGGATTATTTAACGAGCTATTAGAAAATCATTAATCCCGATACCTAGAAAATTTACTAAATATATGTCAAGAGCTATGCATTCTTTGGGGTCGGTGTATTTCGGGTTAAGATTTTTCGATTTTAAGTAGCACTACATGTAGACTGCATGCGAGGACTCAAGTCAGTCCTCACTTGTACATGAAGTGATTCATATTTTTCTACCATATGGAATGCAATGGAAATGCAGTGGATTATTGTGATCTATTTTAAATGTGCTTTTGTTAGAAAATACAGTTTATTTAGATTGTTGAATCATTCTATTTAATTGATATATGCATATATATATATATATATATACATATACACAAGGGCGGTTTGATAAGTCCGTGACTTTTTGAATAAAAGAAAACTTTTTCGGCAAAGAAACATTTTATTTTTCTACATAGTCAACTTTTAGCTCGATATATTTAGTCCAGCGTTTTTCTAATTTCTTTTATTCCTCTCCAAATAATACTTTTTCTCAAAGCTCTCCAAATACGCGTTTGTTTCGGTATTGACTTGTTCATTCGACTCAAATCTCTTACCACCCAGCCATTTTTTTAGGTTTGGAAACATAAAATAGTCGCAGGGGGCTAAATTAGGAGAATATGCTGGATGAGGTAGCAGTTCGTATCTCAATTCGTGGATTTTGGCCATCGTTACTAGACAAGTGTGCACACGTGCATTGTCTTGATGGAACAGCACTTTCTTTGCAAAATGCAGCCGTTTTTGCTCCAAATCAACGTCGAATCTGTTCAATAGTTTGAATAATATTAGCCGGTGATCGTTTTACCTTTCTCGAGGTAATCGATGTGAATGACACCACATGCATCCCAAAAAACTGTGGCCATGACCTTGTTGGCTGACAGACTCTGTTTGGCTTTCTTTGGTCTACGTTCGCCCACAGCAACCCACTGTTTCGATTGTTCCTTGGTCTCCTCTGGCGTGTTGTGATGGATCCATGTTTCGTCCACAGTAACAAAACGGCGCGAAAATTCGTCCGGATTACGGCTGAACATCACTAAACACTCTTTTGAAGTGGTCGCACGATTGCGTTTATGGTCATGTGTGAGAAATCGCGGCACCCATCTCGCGGAGAGTTTTTTCATACTCAAATATTCGTGTAAAATATGATGTACCCGTTCAGTTGAGATGCCTACAGCATGAGCCAACTCTCGCACTTTCATTCTCCTATCATCCAGTATCATTTCAAGGATTTTATCGACGATTTCCGGCGTGATCACTTCTTTTGGTCGACCTGTACGTTTGGCGTCACTAGTGCTGGTACGATCACAACGGAACTTTCATTCTACGAACTGCCTACTATTAACAGGATTCAAATAGAAAATGAGCTTCCCAAGTGACATGTTAAAGGATATCAATGAGTTAGTCAATAGTATTAATAGGTTAAATAAATTAATAAAAATTAATATAAATAAAAGATAAAAAATTAATAAAGAACAAGAAATAAAGCGGTTAGAATAAAATGATTGAAAGGTCAATAGTATAAATAGATTAATTGGTGTTGCTAAATAGGCGAATTTCTAATCTATTCAAAGGTTATGGTTAGACATATACAAATGTGCTGTTAAAGGTTCTTCTTCCTATGTCTTATGGCGGCAGAGTTTCCATCTGGGAAAATTTTGCGGGCAAACCAACAAACCAACTGTTAGAAATTTGTCTAAGGGTGGATTCGGTTTCTCAAATGTATGAAACGAAAAGATAACTTGAAAAGGTTTTAAATAAAAACCGAAACGTTGGTAACGAGATTTTAATTGGTACCTGAAAAACTGACCCAGACCTGATGAACTTTAGTTTTTGTATATATATACATATATATATTAAATCCAAAACCACAAGGTAAAAGAAATAGGAAAGAAATAATGCTCTGAGGCCTTTCAATTTATATCATTAAAGCATTTAGTTCTTTTGTTTTTCTTGTTACTTGGGGACTTCATTGATAGCAACACGTGTTTAACTGTGATTTTTCTGCATATATATATATTTGTATACTTTTTAAAAATAAATTCAAAACCTATTTGCATTTTTTTCGCCTAGTTTCACTTTTAGCAGGTGGTACCATAATTCTAGAGAATAATATCTTTGTAGATTATTAAAGAACGAGAAGCCATTAATGATATTGGTTTTAAAATAGGTAATTGCTTATTTTATTAATTAATACTTAATAACTTAATTATTTTATACAAAACTTCTAATTCTTCTGTCAGAGTTAATTATAACTTTCTGGTTACTGAACTAATGGCATATAATAGCTAACTGTATTGAATGATGTTACATTTTGAGCTAAATGAAAAAAAAATCAAGCAAATTAAGGTAGAATGTTAAACATGGAAGGCTGGAAGAGATTAATTGTAATGTGGTAGGCTGTGTTCATGTCAAAAATGATTCATCATTTCAGAGGATAAACGGACCATGTTAGGCTCAGTAAAAATTCAAACAAGAAACTTAACTGACCTTATGTAACGGGATGCAGTAAAATGTGATCGTAAAACTCCTTTAGATAATCGTAATACCTTGCGATGAATTCAACCATTAATTGAGCAACAACGAAATTTTGTGTTCAGTCATCTGTCTGCATAATTATGCCGTCAACTTCTTTCCCTTTAAAAGAAGAATAACTATGACGCCATTAAATGACAAAAATTATTAAATTTGCAATTCAAAAAAAAAACAGTATACATTATAGTTATATGCAAAATACTGAACACCTTTGATTTATATTGCACACCCAATAATTCATAATCTTTAAATGCATAAATCCAATGGTCTGTTGCTGTGTCCAGATTAGAGAAATGGCTAAATAACTTCAAATATGAACAAAACGAGTCTCATTTGTTTCAAATTTATTTGCTGTAAAATATATTGATTAAGAAGTTCATATATAATTTAAAATGTTAATACATAACCAGTCTTATCTTTGGCAATTTTTCGGTCATTTTAACGAACCATACTAAACGCTATTAGTGAATTCATTTAATATAATCAATTACATCTTCAAGTGTTCTATCTGGATAGTTTTTTATGACATATTAGTGTCTAAATCTGTGAATGTTACAAGTAATATAAAAAGTTCATATTTAAATATTAACAGAACAAATTTAAAAAATATCTGATATTAATCCGGTGTATTAAAAATTTAGATTAATACCAGGTGGACTACTCGCACTAAGCAGCTAAATATGGGCTACTTCGGAGGAGGTTTTAATATGCAGTCATAGGAGGTTTGTCGCAGGATCTGCAACCTGTAGCACTCATTAAAGGTAAGTCGGTGACTATTGGTATGAATGGTGATGGGAAGGTGGTAGCGGCTGTTGTATAAAGTCTATGACCTTTCATACGGAGGATATGCTTGGTGGATGCTTGATTTGCTTAGAACGAATCACCTTTCTTACACTCTAAATGGTAGACATAGTTTTTAGAAGTACAAGTGCAGTGATGTATGGGACACGATAGTATGTGTCAAAAGGAAGCTGTCAAAAGATTGGTATATTATTAAATATGTTGTAAATATATACATAACGAATTAAATGAAACGATTCAGCGAACAAAATAATAGATTCACAGAAGGAATACACATACAGAAATAACAGAAAATAATTACTACGTGATGATTCATATTGTCAGTTGAGTGGTCACCTGTCTGCGACTCAGATCTATCTTCCTGTTAGCTAAGCAATCACAATATACAAGTGAGTTTCTGTGATCTCATTTAACTTTTTTCTTATATATATATATATATATGATTCGTTGCAATGGTGACCAATAGGAGAGTAGAGTTTTTAGGTCCGTGCGTGCGGTCCCAGTTACTCGCTGCCCAGCGAAGCCTCCGTTATTCCGCCAATGGATATAGAGGTTTCACAGTGGCCCGACGTTCTCCCTCGCTATAGATGTAAAAAAATGGCTTGGATTATTGGGAGGTTCTCCACTCCCATAAGCTAAATCGGCAAAACGACATATATACTGACAAAAAAATACGAGTCATATTCCTTTCCCCGGACAACTCATAGAAAACAATATATATATATATATATATAATACGTAAATGTCCCTATTTTTATCAATCTGACTATTGAAGAACATTGAATAACTAATTTATTTGAGTCATGTAATTTCTACTAGTTTTTTGATTCCATATCTTCTTACTTATGCCTCTGAAAATGATTTTGAATAGAAATCAAAACGGCAGAGTTTAACGCTTGATTTGACATTGCATAAAGCGACCTAATCACATACAACGATTCTGCTTACATATATATATATATTAAAATATATAATTAATATAATTAAAAGTCCGCTGGACCGTTTCATTTAATTTTTATATATATATATAATATATATATATAGTGTAAACTTAGCAGCAGGTTACTTTAATACAATATATTTGAGAGAAGACTTGCTCCATCCTACACATATATATATAGTTGAAAAGTTGACTTTTCTGTTACTTTCTTCTTTCTTACTTTGTTTGCTCTCTGATGACATAAGGTGAAAGGCCTCAGAGCATTTATTTCTTTTGTTTTTCTTTTTCATTGTGGATATATATATATTTGTGTGTGTGTGTGTGTGTGTGTGTGTGTGTGTGTGTGTGTGTGTGTGTTGCTAAACCACAGTATGAAATGGGAAAAAAGACTAAGATATTTATAATAGACTCGTTCTACTGTCGTTGAATATTGATTGTTGCTTCACGTGTTTATTGTGAAATCTTGTTATCAATGAGTACCACGTGCAGTTGGATTTTGACTCTCACCAGAACCATCTTTTGGGGTTGAAAGATCTTAGTCTTTTTTCCTATTTCCTACTGTGGTTTGATCAATTAAATATATATATATATATATATATATATATATATATATATTGTACAATGTAAAGAAAGAAACATAGTGAAATTAAAAGCATATATTTACAGTCTCTAATTTTTGCTTTGAACCGTCTTCAGGAGTGATAAGAGAAGGAAACCAAGCGCACTGGTTTAGAGACGGTCTGGTTCTGAGACTGGATCTCCCTCCAACTGAACCAGTTTCTCTCTTTTATCTCTCCTTAGATGGTTCAAACCAAAAATTGGAGACTGTAGGTGTGTGTTTTTAATTTTTCTATGTCTTTCGGTACATTGTACTATATTTGTCCGTTAGGGATCTTATTTCCAACGAAATAGTATATATCATATATATATATATAACACAGGAAAATATTGTATTGTATTCTTGAGATGTATGATACAACGACTTCTGTGTGAGATTTAGGGTCTGATAATATTACCAATTCCTTATCTTTATTGTGCTACCTTAATCTAGTGTTATTAAACTTATTTCTATTATATGGGTTAAAGTTAAGATTTTACAAACTTGATTAACTCTGTCCCATGAAGGTAATTCAATACTAGGTGTAAGATTTAAAAAAAAAAATGTAAAAAAACTTGCTTATTATTAATCAAATATCAGCAAAGAAAGGAGGAATTATTCTACAAACAATAAGGAAATTAAAATACAACTCTTTTGTATGCATCGTGTTACTTGTACTGTTTGAACATACTAGACAATGGAGAAAGTTTTTCGAAGATAATTTGTTTTATTCTTAACAATTTATCTCAAACTTGTAAGTAAAAATAAAAGATACCGTCATTCTATAACTCGTGATAGGTATACTGTATCAGTTGTTTAGTTTTTTAAAAAAAAATTAAAATTAAATAATTATTGTTATTCTAAAATATCATAAAAAAATTATTGTTTAAGTTATAGGTTTTAATTTACATTAAAAATAAATAACCAAACAAGAGATTTGTTTACTTCATTTAAAGTTTCAGTGAAACAACAGTTCAAATTTAACGAACTCTACTATACTAGTCTTCAAATGTCTTGTTAAGTATGAAGTATTGGTGTCCAATGATGGTGCTTATTTAAGAATATCTACTTTTAAGAGTTTAGATTCCAGAATAATTTGTTCATTTTAATCACTATACGCTGGAATATTGAAAGTTTGCTGGTATCTTGTAAGTAGAAGTAGCTACAAGACGTTGTAACGTATTTGTACCCATGTATAAATCCCGTTGACTTAAAATGTCGGTACTAACGGACAATCATCTGTGCCTGATCAATGCTGCTGTATTGTATTGATTGTACTGATATCTTCTAAGTCCAATAAATTGGGTTTCGGTAATTTTATGTGCCTACCTGCGGTTGCTATGTGTCGCTATAGCGTGTTGCTATATGTGTCTATCGAAAAAATGACACACTCTACAATTACCAACGTTTGACAAATCTCAATGATATTTAATAGGTCATTTGTTGGAAATAAACAACAGGCATTATATTCTACAAAAATTATATCTGTTGAATAAACTTTTTGTTTACGCAATGTTGAAACACTGGAGATTTACTTTATTCTTCTTTAATCCAAAAATTAGGTTAATTTAAACCCGCCTTTCTAGTCACACTAGGGATTCAAAATTTTATATTAAGTATTTTTTTAATATTTATATTGTATGGCAAACATTTGGAATTTTAAAAATTGGAACATTCACACAATAATTTTTGCAACCAATTATTACATTTAAATATTACATTTAATAGAAAAGCTATAATGTTCCATGTGAAGAAAGCTTCCAGATGGAGTAATAATAATGATTATATTTCCCTTCAAATTGAAAAAATAAATAAGTCCGTAATGAAATAATATAAGTAATCAAATGTATTGTCAATGAGGTTAGCACGACTATTTTGTTTGTATTATTCTTTCAAGCGATCCCCTAGCAGGTGATAACGTCAGTCGTTTACCGGCTTTTTCTTTGATCAGTGATTCTTCAGATTCTACATTGGGAGTCTTAAATTCTGCCTACCTCAAGTGTATTTAGATTAGGGATATTTAACGAGTGCCTGACATCGTACAGGCTTGGCACCGACGGCTTAATGTCCTCTCCGAGGGACGACGTACTCAGATTCATTCACCTCCTGCGTGAATACATCGAGAGCCAGGTGGGGATCGAACCCCGGACTGGCATCACTATTACTTGTATATTATATATTATGTTATATTACATATATTATTACATATTATATTACTTGTGTATACTATAATTACTAATCGGTTGCAAAAATTATTGTGTGAATATTACTGTCTACAGCTGGATTTAAAACGACCCTCAGTATCATTAATTTATATTGTAAATAGATTTATAAATGCAAACCATTTGAGTCCACGTCAGTGATCAGTTTCTTCTATTCATCATAATGGTCCTAAACCGGTTGATAGCCTAAACAAATTAACCTGTTTCACTATGAAGTTCCCTAATGTACAAACTAGAGCCTCGTTTTAACCTGTTATTAACAAATTAACTGATGCATTCGTCGAAAGTAAACATCTGGTGAGATTAGCATCAGTAACGCTTATTATCTACTTATTTATTTAAATTTGCTAATTAAACATAAACCAACAAATCTGAACATTATTTCGTTTTTTTTTTTTTAATGCATCGCTTTTACAGGCGCTATTGCAGCCTTTATCTCCTCCTTGAGAAAGCTGGTGTTCGACCAATTGACATTTTAGAGGTTTTAATTTTTTAATCAACAGGTGTAAACACGTTTTCTGACTGCTCTCCGGCTAAAACTCATACATCCTTATTACTTTACTATAAGTAAAGTATGGTGATCGTGAAAAAATCGATCTCGAGATTTTGACGGAATTACATGTTTTGAGGTCCCAGAAGTCGTTTTATGAGGTTTTTACGATGATGTCTGTGTGTGTGTGGGTGGGTGGGTGGGTGAGTGTGTTAGCATTGCTTGTTACCACGCTACGGTCCAGAATCTTTGATGGATCAAGTTGATATTTTACACAAAAATGGGCCCCATAAAGACGAAGATCCCTATTGTTTGGGAAGAATTATGCATGATGGGAAAGTCACTTTTTTGCCAAAAACCGTTTTTTTTTAAAACATTTATTTCTCCTAAACTGATAACCCTAGAGTTTTGAAATTTTGACATTACTCGTATTTTAGAGGTTACAAACGCAACAAACGAAAAATATATTCAGAATTTTAAAACAACGGAAAATATTTTTTTTTCACTAAAATGTAAAAATTTTGACTTTTAATTCAATCTCAAACATTGTGAGAGCGATACAAACCATACTGTTTGACGGGTCAAAATGAAACTATGCCTAGAAATAGAACATTATGTGGAGAATGAGTTGAGATATTTTTTTTCAAAATTACATTCGCTAAAGGGGCGTTACAGTACGATTTCTGTTTTCAGAAAATGTTTTTTTGACGCTAAACGGCTCATTAAAAAATAACGAAAATTTGACAAAAATGGACCCAAAAATTAGCAATTTATAAAAAAAAATTCATGAAGTTTTAATTACGGGAAAGAGCAATAACGATATAAAAACTCTTTGTTTATCCTAGACTAAGAGATCTCCTGCTATACTTGTCGATTTTTTTATATTTTTTTACATTGTTTACATTGACTTAGAAATTTTTTGAGCAAATCCACTGGTATAAAATTGATATTTATAAAGGAACAATTTAAAATGTTTATTGACTTATATGAGATGTATTGGGGAATAATAATATAAGAGGAATAATATAAGAGGAATAATATAAGAGGAATAATATTGTGCAGGAAAATGATAACACTCACTGTGAAAAAATTCGTATATATGTTATTTGACAAAGGGGAAGGAAAATGATATTATTTAATACTAAGGAGCCATAAAATTCCTAGTATAATAATTCTATAAAAGACCGAAAATGTAAAAGATAATTCAAAATTGAAATCTTTCGTTTAGTGATTAATAAATGTAATTATCGTACATAGTTAATTATAAATCATCTTTAAACAACATTTTTTCTTCGCTGTTTATGATGTTTTTCAGAGAAAAAAAAAGGTATTTTCTTGTTTTAATTTTGAAAGTTTTACTTTAATATTCAATGTAGAAGGATGTCAAGTAAACGATGTAAGAAATCCACTGGCTATTTGAACAAAAGCCATGTTCTCTTGTAGGAGAATATTTCGTATCAAGAAATGTTCACTTTGGTTTTTCAAAAATGTTATTACTGCTGTAGTTATACTAATGAAATTATTTGCATCAGCTGTGTGATGTACAAAAATAAGCTTATATATTGATATATCCTTCAATCACTATCTGTACTACCTCAGGAATGAAAGACTAATAATCATACCCATTTAGATGTTTGCATTATGCTTAAATGAGACGTTATATATTATATACTCAAGAAATTTGATATGAAGTTACTTATAGTAAAGTTGAGTGTAGGCCACTCCAGATTTTTTAAAATGGTATAAGTCCATTTTGAGCTATGAAAATAATTATTTTTTTTAAAAAAGAATTATTTATTATTATTATTATTTCGTAATAAAATTTAAAAGATGTATGGTATTAAAAACATCACTCGAATTGATTAACGTTTGCCAACATTTTTAAATTAACTCAAAATGCAAACCTTTAATCTCGATACATAAAAAAATGGACTTATACCACTTTAAAAAAATAACAAATCATGTAATTAATGCAAAATTTGATTTCATTGGTCTACTAATTATTTAAGAATTGTAAAAGATTTCAGTAAACATGAAATTTCAGACAACTTTTAAAAGAATATATATTTACAGTTTATTTTTATTAATTTATAATATTTTGATAACACTGCAAACACGTAATGTCGACTTTATTTTGGTTAGTGTGTTTTAGGTGGTGTGCGGGAATAATGGATGGAGAGATGTAGGGGGTTCCGAGTGTTAACTGCCACTGTACGCTTGGACATTTCAGTACGCTACGATTGCCCGTGTACAGGTCAGTCAGAAGGGAATATAGTATATCAATAACCTCTTTCATTATAGTATAGTATGTGACCTATTTATTTATTATAGTATAGTATACGGGACTAAACTAATTAATTTAAAGTATGTATTGATTATATTTTTTTAAGAAATAGTTTAATATATTTCTCTGTATATTAAATTAATATTGGTGTAAGAAACACTGACAGAAGGGGACTATTTTAAAATGAGATAATTTAGATGGCATTTGATTGGTCACTGGTAAAGCTCAGTCATTCAAAAAAGGCGGCAATGACTCTACTAGTTTAGTCCTCCGCGTCCTCTATAACCTGTTTATTGTGTTAACCATTTAATTCCTTAAATAATTCTTCAAATAGTGAGTACAAATTAATTCTTGACTTAGTTTTGAATTTTTAATGATTATTTAATTAGTTTAGTGTGAAGTATTATTATTATCATGATTAGCAATTAAATATAACGATTCCACAAACTAGATAAACTAAACCCACAGAAACAACACACATAAAAGATTTCACAAAAACTTACTAATATTTTCTACTCTTTCGTTATCAGATAGAAAGATGTAAGTCGATACGAAGAAAAGAGACTTTTCTTATTTCTAAGAAAATATGTTTCTAAGAAGAAATATGTTTCTTATTTCTCTGGAATTATTTTCATAAAAATAATTAATAAATTCCTTAATAATTTATACCTTAATACTTATAATAATTTATACCTTAATAATTTATTCCTAAACATTTAATACGAATGATAAACCTTTGATTAGATTTATTTTATGTTATTTTAAACCTTATAAACTAAATATGTTATGACGAAAAAAATTAAAATGCTTAATAGTAGATTATTTAAATTCATTAATCTATATTAATATAAAACAAGGGACTGTTTGTCTTTGCCTTAGAAAATGTACAATTACATTTGATTTGAAATGACTTAGTGACATTTATGGGATTTAAAAAGAATAAAATTCATATATTAAAACAAATAAATGCCAATCAAATATATAATTTCTGTTGGTTTCCATGGTTTAATTGATTTGTTTAAAAAAATACTTTAATCAATCTATATGTTGCTCCTTTGAACAAAAAACTTAATTTCACATGTAGATATTCTTGTACGCATAAATAATATTATCTTTGGGTAATGATGTATCAGGAATGGCCTCTTTTAATCTATAAAGAAGTTGCTATGTTTGTTGAAAAATATCCATTATTTACACTATTCTAGTCTAATATGGATGAATTTGATATTAAGTTACTTATAGTAAAGTTGAGCCTAGGCCACTCCAGATTTTTTTGACTAGTGTTACCCAAGTGAAATGTTTTTTTAAGGTAACAGTTAAAAAAAACATTAATCGAAATATACTATCAGTTTATATAAAATTTCTGACATCAAAAACTCATAAGCCCACATAAAAGCAACTTGTTTTAAATGATCTTATGTGAGATGCAATATAACAAGCATGTATCTTATATTAAATATATTCCTTTTTATGAAGTTGAATTTCTTATAAACATTAACAACTTCATGCCTACTACTATATTAACAAAATGACTAATTACGAAATCTAATAATTACAATTTTATGAATTACAATTTTTTTTTTAAGTTGAACAAAATAATACAGCATTTATAACATACATGAACAAAGCTTTTCTTACATCTCACCGAAAGTGCTGGTAGAAAGGTAGACAGCAGGTATAATTAGGTTATTATTTAAAGACCCCGACTGTTTCATACCTATTTCTCTCAGTTTAGCCAATTTTAGATTAACTTAGCATTGATTATTCTATATTACCCTCCTTCTTGTTTGATAACAACATTTAAAAGTTAATTTACCCCTGCTCCATAAAAAATGTATAAACTTTAGGCTCTAAAAGGTAATTTCAACACTGTTCACAATATATTTGTATTAAATATCAATTATGACATGATAAAAAGCCATGTCAATTGAAATAATGTAGACAAACTATAACAAATTTCAAAATAGGTGAATTCATCTTTTAGTTAAAGTACCTCTTAAGGAACTGAATAGTGATGCGAACTTTGTTGTTCTGTCTGAATGGTGATAGTAACAAAAATATGAAGTTTGTAGATTATGGCACAACTTGTTGAGTTCTCTTACCTATACGCATGCACACACGCGCAGACATGTCAATTTGTGGAAGCAATTCTATTGGATACAGATGACCTGAAAAAAATACCGGGTATTTTCCTTTCAAAACTTGATAAGACAATTTTTACCTGATTACAATACTTTGTTACCTCTACACTGTTATTTATTATTATTATTATATTGTTAATTGTAGATAGATAATAAACATATTATTGTTATTTAGAATAACGCAATAATATGCTATTCTATGCTATTATGTTGTCCTTTTTTATAAAAAATACATCATACATATAAATGGAGTTTATATGTATACAAATAATAAATAATAAATAATACAAATAATAAACAAATACCATCTTGTTTTAAAAAATATGATACTTTTTCAATGTGTAAATACAATTTTCAAGAGATAGCACAAATGACATTGTTTGCATGAGCTCAGGTTGGTTAGAATAGCAAATGCTCCTCGGAAATACCTGCACAAATCAAAGTTATTTGGCAGTGCGTACAGAATGACCTTGGGCTTATAATAAGAAGGTAGGTATGGGTGAGGCTGGCATAGGCAATCCTCGGAGAGTAGCACAGCGTCATGTGTATGTAGTACCCCCAGATTTTTCTAAAACTCCCTCCTGTGATGACCACCAAACAACACATCCTTGCCCACCCCCCCCCCCCCCAACTTTGCTACAGAACTATAAATATTATCTTTTCTGATTAGAAGTATTTTTATAATCCAGGTTGATGATGATCTATGATATCTTTCTTTTGTTTGATTTCAATGCCCACACTTATACCATTTAGTGCTAGTCTAAGGGTCCAAAATGTGGCTCATTTATTATTTGGCACCAATTTCAGCAATAGGCAAGCTACATTACCGGGTGGACACTGAATCCTAAATTTTGCCTAGCTCAAGTGATTTTAAAAGAGCACCTGATATCATGCAGGCTCGGGACTGACTTAAAGTCCTCTTCGAGAGATGACCTGTTCAGATTTTTTCCACCTTCCACATGAAGAAATCGGTAGCATAGGGACAATCGAACCCGGAATCTACCAGTCGAGAGATGAGCACTCAAGCAACTGAACTACCTTGGTCACATCTATACATATAACCATCAACGAGATCGTTACCTTCAATGGCTACCAGTTATTCAAATAAACATCAGAACGAGTTTACAGAAAACTTGTCTTCATACAAATAAGTTTAGAAAAAAAAAAAATTTTTTTAACATTTACTGTTCTTCATCAGATTATATCTGCTTATTGGATAGGTGAGAGAGGAAAAAATGCAAAGACTGAAGAAAAACATTATATGTTCTATACAAAAAATTGTTTTTTCTTAATAGGAGTAGTTTATTGCGTTAAGATAAATTTCCCTATTATGAATGAATACCACAGTGTAACTGCTTGCACAACTAATAAATTAAAAACTCTACAATTTATTTATGAAAAGAAAGAATTTTGTGAGTTTTATGCAAATTAATTAATGTTAGTTTGTACAATTAAATTTATAGTTATATTAATCAACGTTTAAACCACAGGAAGAAACTCATTAAAATGACTAAGATATTTCGACTAAAACTGATTGATTTTTCTGATTTTTATACTGTCGATTAGACGTTGATTTTTATTTCACGTGTTTATTGTGAAATTTTTTTATGGTTATATAAATTTAGGGGAAGTTATTTAGCGCTATTTAGTTGACCTAAAACTTGATTCTCACAACTTTGTATGTACTTGATGTAATAATTAATTTATGATTTCTAAAAAAAAGTTATTACAATAAAGAGTGATGATAACAATTAAAATTAGTCATAAAGAATTTTAAAGCACGCTTGTTTTAATATGCAATAAAATTGACGATTGGTTCTAAATTAAATATGGGTATTTATAATGTATAGAATTCAGTTTATTTACACTTGTTTTTTTAATTCATTTTTTTTCATGTGGGATGGAAATAAATTTTGGTGGCTGGTCCCCAGTATATTAGTTACGCTACTGGCAAAGCAGCGTGAAAGCTGGTAAAGGTTATAATAATACCTAACGTCCATAAATCAAGACACTCCTCTCAGGACGAGAGTTAATCTCATAAGCAGGGTGCTTTTATATGTCATCCGCCATTTATATATTTAAACGATATAAATGTGGATATCAAAAATAGTTAGAGCTTGCAATCTATTGTTTATCACATCTCACGATGTACAATGAACCAGAAGTCACGAGTCATAAAACGCAGTAAAAGAGAAGAATAGTAATTATTATTATTGACTTTACAGTTGTTATGATGAAAAGACCGTTATACCGTTATTCTTGGTACTATTACTGTTGAGTATCTATGCTAAATTTTAACTGAATTGTTCTTTCAGAATGAAACTATGAAATAAAGACAAATATGCATGCTAATATCTAAAGAGTTATCTATGAATTTTAAAAAAAAGAACTTATAATAATTATTATTAAATAATTTCCTGTTCTATATTTGACCAATGGGATGAAGCGAAAACAAATGGTACAGTAACAGATCTGAAAGTTACAAAATATATTGTGAAATTATTGGTATGATTTCCTTTACCACTGATCAAAAATATTAAAACGCAAAAAAAATGACAAACAGAATTCAGCAGTTATACAGCTTTCTATGATTTTAAAGGCTATTTAGATGATGGGAGATGTATTTCAAATAACATCAGTACAGATTTAAAACTTCTTTGAGTATTTGTTTCAAGATTTCCCCTGAAGTCATTTGTTTTTAAAATTTTGAATGTAGCTATAAATGTTTTGTATATTGAATATATGTATACTTTAAAAACGGAAATGTGATCCAAAATAGACACAAACAAGTTGAAAAACAAGAAATAGTACTACACAGAGAAAAAGACACACTAACTCAAATTTTTGGACTCCCGCCGTTGCGTTTCCGGGGTGCTTTGTCCTCCACTCTCTATTCTTGTCAGGAAACACTTCAAATAAGTATTAACTGATAATGAGCATCTCATTTTGTGAAGTCAACAAAAAAAAGGCATAGATTAAATGGTTTTAGATCCATTTTAGGACTTCTTACTATTCTTTGTGCACGGATTAGTTCATATTTTATTTCATACCATCCATGATATTATATAGGGCGTTATATAGGACATAAATCTATTTTAAGATTTGTGCCCAATATGTTTGGTTTATTTTTGTGTAAAGCTGAACAAAGCTAGTATCCTGGCAACCCAAAGATTTAATTTTATGAATTATAATGTTGGTGAAGGCCTCATTAAAAAAAAAAACGAACAAAATGTTTGTTTGTAAAATAGATAATTAATTTAAATGACAACAATTAAAAGAGTAATTGATTTGATACTTTTTCATGAAACAGTTATTATACATAAAAGGATTATACGAGGGAAATGATGCTAAGAGAATGTTGAACAGATTAACATAAATGAATTCTACCTAACTTAAACATAGTTAAGAAAGCCATTCCTTGCAATCACTTAGTCCTAAGGACCAATAGATCTTATTTAATAACAATTCCATACAGGTAATTAAATTGATCAACTAGAAATAAGGCACATACAACAAAGTCAAAATAAGAAAGGACTGACTGAAAAACTTGTTCATCCTTGAATAATAGTTTTCGTAAAGAAAGCAAGAGAAACAAAGAGAAGCATGATGAGAGTGTGCATGTACGAATTATGAAAGAGAGAAATAATGAGAGTGTGCATATGCGCATTATGAGAGAGGCATGATGAAAGTGTGCATGTATGTATTATGAAAGAGAGACATAATGAGAGGGTACATGTGCGTATTATGATAAAGGGGCATGATGAGAGTGTGCACGTACGTATTATGAAAGAGAGGCATAATGAGAGGGTAATGTGCGTATTATGAAAAGAGGCATAATGAAAGTGTGCATGTACGCATTATGAAAGAGAGAAATAATGAGAGTGTGCATATGCGCATTATGAGAGAGGCATGATGAGAGTGTGCATATGCACATTATGAGAGAGGCATGATGAGAGTGTGCATGTACGTATTATGAAAGAGAGAAATAATGAGAGTGTGCATATGCGCATTAGGAGAGAGGCATAATGAGAGTGTGCATATGCGCATTATGAGAGAGGCATGATGAAAGTGTGCATGTACGTATTATGAAAGAGAGAAATAATGAGAGTGTGCATATGCGCATTATGAGAGAGAGGCATAATGAGAGTGTGCATATGCGTATTATGAGAGAGGCATGATGAGAGTGTGCATGTACGTATTATGAAAGAGAGACATAATGAGAGTGTGCATATGCGCATTATGAGAGAGGCATGATGAGAGTGTGCATGTACGTATTATGAAAGAGAGACATAATGAGAGTGTGCATATGCGTATTATGATAAAGAGGCATGATGAGAGTGTGCACGTACGTATTATGAAAGAGAGGCATAATGAGAGGGTAATGTGCGTATTATGAAAAGAGGCATAATGAAAGTGTGCATGTACGCATTATGAAAGAGAGGCATAATGAGAGGGCACATGTGCGTATTATGAGAGAGGCATGATGAAAGTGTGCATGTACGTATTATGAAAGAGAGGCATAATGAGAGGGTACATATGCGTATTATGATAAAGAGGCATGATGAAAGTGTGCATGTACGTATTATGAAAGAGAGGCATAATGAGAGTGTGCATATGCGTATTATGAAAGAGAGGCATAATGAGAGGGAACATGTGCGTGTTATGAAAAGAGGCATAATGAGAGTGTGCATATGCGTATTATGAAAGAGAGGCATAATGAGAGGGTACATGTGCGTATTATAAAAAGAGGCATAATGAGAGTGTGCATGTACGCATTATGAAAGAGAGGCATAATGAGAGGGTACATGTGCGTATTATGAGAGAGGCATGATGAAAGTGTGCATGCACGTATTATGAAAGAGAGGCATAATGAGAGGGTACATATGCGTATTATGATAAAGAGGCATGATGAAAGTGTGCATGTACGTATTATGAAAGAGAGGCATAATGAGAGTGTGCATATGCGTATTATGAAAGAGAGGCATAATGAGAGGGAACATGTGCGTATTATGAAAAGAGGCATAATGAGAGTGTGCATATGCGTATTATGAAAGAGAGGCATAATGAGAGGGTACATGTGCGTATTATGAAAAGAGGCATAATGAGAGTGTGCATATGCGTATTATGAAAGAGAGGCATAATGAGTGTGTGCATATGCGTATTATGAAAGAGAGGCATAATGAGAGGGTACATGTGCGTATTATGAAAAGACGCATAATGAGAGTGTGCATATGCGTATTATGAAAGAGAGGCATAATGAGAGGGTACATGTGCGTATTATGAAAAGAGGCATAATGAGTGTGTGCATATGCGTATTATGAAAGAGAGGCATAATGAGAGGGTACATGTGCGTATTATGAAAAGAGGCATAATGAGTGTGTGCATATGCGTATTATGAAAGAGAGGCATAATGACAGGGTACATGTGCGCATTATGAAAGAAAGACGTAATGAGAGTGTGCACGTGCGCATTATGAAAGAAAGGCGTAATTATTGTGTGTGCATGTGCGCACTGTGTAAGAGAGGCATAATTAGACTGTGCATGTTCGTATTATGAAGCCAGTTATGTTTTCATCATATTCAATATATTTTTAGTTCAGTAATACTTATGTTAAATTATGTAGGTGTTAGTAATTTCTTTATCAAATAAACCGCCTCCCTTTTTTTTTTCATTACATAATTTCATAAATGACTCATTCATGTGAATATGTGTAGACTAATAACATTATCTTATCATAGAGAATATATGTTAGTATTCAGTAAGTGGTCAAGGAAAATGGCTCACGTGGTCATTGTTGCAGATGATGTAATATTTTTTCCACTTAACTATTAATAATTTGTTCTTTCCTTGTTTAGCTATTAACTTTTTAACGGAGTTTAAAACAAAGACTCAAAATGTTGTTTACTAATGCAAATCCCTTTCTAGACAGTATTCTGTTGTCCATGCATTCATTCTGTTTATTGAATTTTTAATGTTTTATATTACACTATTTGCGTGTAAGACATTAGCTTTTATTGACAATAAATAAACTATAATAATCATGAGGAAACATATATTGCGCTTCTGAACATCTCGATGTTCTTTATCAATTCTTCGTAACGATGTGAGTGTGTATGTGTGAGTGTGTATATGGGTGTGATCGTCACGCTCTCTCAGTTTTCTCGAGTTTTCTCTCTCTCTCTCTATCTCTCTCTGTATGTGTATGTGTGTGCACGCGTACGCGAGTGCGTATATGGGTGTGATCATCACTCTCTCTCAGTTTTCTCGAGTTTTCTCTCTCTCACTCACTCTCTCTCTCTCTCTCTCACTCTCTCTCTCTCTCTCTCTCTCTCTCTCTCTCTCTCTCTCTCTCTCTCTCTCTCTCTCTCTCTCTGTATGTGAGTGTGTGTGGGAACGCGTACGTGAGTGTGTATATGGGTGTGATCGTCACGCTCTCTCAGTTTTCTCGAGTTTTCTCTTTCTCACTCTCTCTCTGTATGTGTGTGTGTGCACGCGTACGTGAGTGTGTATATGGGTGTGATCGTCACGCTCTCTCAGTTTTCTTTCTCTCACTCTCTCTCTCTCTCTCTCTCTCTCTCTCTTTCTCTGTATGTGTGTGTGTGTGTGTGTGGGAACGCGTACGTGAGTGTGTATATGGGTGTGATCGTCACGCTCTCTCAGTTTTCTCGAGTTTTCTCTCTCTCTCTCTCTCTCACACACTCTCTCTCTCCCTCCCTCTCTGTATGTGTGTGTGTGAATTTCTATAGTTCTCACTGTTTGACATATATAATTAAATATGATATATTAATAGTTTTTGTGAACAGATATAAAGTATATATTTGTCAACAGACTGGTACATGGAGTCCTTTCTACAAATAGAGAAAGTAATTATTTTTTTTGCTAAGCTGCTGATTATTTAGAATCCATTTTCTTACATGAAATTTGGTTATAATTAATATAATTATAATTCATTGCAGCTGAGTTCACAGAAAGGGGTTGTATAATAGAAAAAGCTCAAATATTAATATATGAACATCAAGCGATCATTTGAATAGTAACCGCTTATGCTAACTTCACTTATTCGTCTACATTAGGGATATTAAAAAAAAACCTTATTAAACCCGCCGATCTTGACCACATGGGTATTGAAAGCATAGTTCATTCAATAAGTGTGATTCGATTTTTATAATATATTAATTATTTAAAACCAATATAATTCAGAGGAAATTATTTTTGTTTTTTTACAACTTTGTGTGTTATCCTTGTATATGGGGGGTATATCATAGATATTAATTTGCTATATACACTTCAAAGTTAAATATTTTTGACCTCCATTTTATCATAGGTGTTATGATGATTCTTGATACATAACAATAAATCAATTGATTAATTATTCATGTGTAAGCTAATATGGTTAATTTTAGTAAACTTGTGTGTAGACTACTCAGAATTTATGATAATATGAAAGAATCAAAATACTGATAACTTTATTATTATTACACAATTATAACTGATTCTAGTTGGCTATAGAATAATAAAACAGGGAAGTTAAAGATTCTGATACTTTTATGTCTGATGTGAAGATTAAGACAAAATGATAAACCAGACTGACCTGAGGTTAAGGATCGGCGATATTTCATCAACGAGTTCGGAAAGGACGAGCACTGTGGGCTGGCTAGGGTAGGGCTGCTCGTCGACGTAGATGACCTTCTGGTCGGGGGTGTCTAGCAGGCTGACAGGCGTCATCGTGGTCAGCATGACGGGCGAGCTGGGGCCCCCGGAGCCGCACTCTTCTTCCCCCATAACCACCTGCTCAACCTGCAACTATCACGTCACATTTCAACTTAATCAAATCAACCAGTACTCTTCAATATCAATTATAGTTATTATAAAAGTAACAGTTATAATTACTTTTTTTCTATACAAATTATATAAGCCCTTCCTTTGAAATAACCTTCCGGGATGCTGCTGTTATTTTCTTCTTTATTTCTGAAAATAAAGTGAAATGTTCAAAATTTTCAAATTTTGTTTGAACTGAAGTTTCTTTCTTTGTTTTAAAGTTCACTCACTAGGTTAGAGATATGACTAATTTGTTAATTATCTCTATTGCTTCAGGTTGGTTATTCAAAGGGAACAGCACTCCTATGGACTAAAGTTCAGTACTAGTTTCCTAAAGATTTTGATGCACTCTCTAATATCATACAGAATTAACATCAACTGTTTTAAATCAAAGCACAAGATTTTATATTTTCAATATGAAGAATTAAGGACAGTTGAGAGATATGCACCCCTAATCTACAGCACTATTGGAATCAGTGAAGCGCGATGCTTACTTGCAACATTAGCACAAACTTAAAACTTTCTTTCTGTTTTTCCTTATGCGACCAGTGTCACATATGCTGTTCTTAATCTGGGTTATACAGTTCTGCTCATTTCAATATATTACAGTAACTAATTCTAATAAGTGTCTGACATTTTACTGGCTTAAGACCGACAATTAAATATCATCTTAGAGGGACAATGTGGCCAGGTTCTTCCATTTATCAGATAAAATGTTTGAAGGGTAAATTAAATGGTTAAGTGCCCAAAAGATGGGTAAATACAATCTGTGAAATGAATAAAAAGAGTTATACAAATAATGTTAATTCAATATACTACTCACAAGAACACGTAAGAACAGTTTTTATGGCACGTTTCGTCCTTTCAGGTATTGATTATTTTTGTTAATTATTATTAAACCACTGTATTTATTTTTTTCGTAAACCTTCAGTTCTTTACTTAAGTAAAATATCACAATCATTCAGTTGAAAACATTAGCAAATGTTTTTGTGCTTTATTATATTTATTAGTAGCTGTGACTTGCAACAATACAACAGATATGTAAAAACATATATTATATAAAACGATTTAAAGAAAAGAACACGTAGAAACAATATACAACTCACTTGAAAATTTCGACATCGTCGTCATCAGGGGAAGGAGGAGAAGGAGAGTTGCTGTGTGCTGGCCCAGCAGAACTCACCATCTTCTCCTTCTTTAGAAAATATGAACAACATTTTATTTACAGTCTTGATAAGAAGTTATTACCTAAAAGAATACTGATAAAATTTACTTTAAATTAATTAAATAATTTGATATAATTAGATAAAATTTGAATATACCAACAATGTTTGGAACTCTCAAAGTTTTCTTCATTTCTCAACGGGAGAGCTGGTTGTAAGATAGACACCAGGTAATTTATTACTCATCAATAGCAAAACTCCTAGATTCTGTCAATCAGTTCAATTAATTAACATGAAATGTCTTACTTATTTACTTTAGTTTATAAACTTTTGTTTTTACTCATGCACACACACACACACAACACACACACACACACACACACACACACACACACTCACATACACATATTCCTGCAAATTTATGAAATCTATTTTGTTAGACCAGAGAACTTCAAAACGTATATTCCTCCTTGAAAAGTTGACATCGAAATTATGACCTAAAGGAAATACATTTTAGTATTCAATACTTAATATTAAAGATAAATGAAAGTAAAATGGTCTTGTAAACCGATGAAAAGGAGAAAGAGAATAGAGTTGAGTGTGGTTCACTCGTACTAGCTTACGTCAGAGTGGACCTTTACAAAGTGAAGCTAGGGCTAGGATGTCTGCGTAGCCCGAGGCAGTCAGTCTATCGGACACCGCCTGCTGCCTGCTCTCTGGGGCTCACTAACGAGAGCACAACTGCTTTCTACCTCCCCTTCAATTCTTATCTTTACATTTTCTCCTTGTTGCTATGGTTGTCTTCACCATCAGCCAATTCTAGTAGATGACCACTAAATGGAACATGAAATTTGTAACTATCTTGTTACAAAATGGCAGAAACGGCTAATTAGTTATTAATATTTGTTGAACATATGTTTAATAACCAAGTGAAGCAAATTATGTGTTTCGAATTACATTAGCATTCTCACCTCCTCACATGCAGTCAGACACCCTCTTTCTCTATCCTTCACTCTGTTTAATACATTGTTTATTTGTCTAGATAATTTTGATATCTACTTTTCAAAGGAAATGAACGTTTTGTGATCCCATGAATTTAGTAAAATAGTCTCCGCATATTAGTCTATCGGTGGATCTGGCTGTGTGTGTGTGTGTGTGTGTGTGTGTGTGTGTGTGTGTGTGTGTGTGTGTGTGTGTGTTGTGTTGTGTGAGAGAGAGAGAGTGTGTGTATGTGAGTGAGTGTTTATGTGTATATGCCTCTGTGTGTCTGAGTCTCTGTACTCTGATTACTTAAAGAAAAAGAGTTATGGTCAACAGATATTATATTTAAATCACTGTTAGTCTTGAGATAAAACAATATATTTGGCACCTATTAAAAATCTTTTTATGACCATTTCGTAAAAAATAATTGTTTTATTTGTTTGTTTTTTTAGATTTATTACCAATCCGTCTACACAGTTTTGTTTACAATTTCTAAGGATATGGATTTTCAATTGAAATGAAATGCATATATACGGGGTGTTTTTTAAGTAAGTACCGTTTTGCGATTCCGCCACCGCAGCGCTACGGTCGGCGTTCTGCGCATGCGCACTGGTTACCTACATCTCTTGTTTACACACTGACGCCATTACAGTCTGATTCTTCATTGTATACGTTATTTATTGAGTGTTTAAGATGCCTCCGACAATCGTGAGTCCCGCCGATTGTGAAGTACGGGCTGTTGTATGATTTCTTAGTGCTAAAGGTGTAAAACCGATCGATATTCATCGTGAGATCTGTGAAGTTTACGGACAAAACATTATGAGTGATGGAATGGTAAGGAAATGGGTGAGAGCATTTAAAGATGGCCGCACGAATGTGCATGATGAAGATCGGAGTGGGCGTCCTTCGGTCGTTAATGAAGATTTGGTGCAGAAAGTGGACGAAAAGGAGAGAGAAAACAGACGCTTTACAATTTCATCATTGTGCGACTGCTTTCCTCAATATTCTCGTAGTGTTTTGTATCGCATTGTGACCGAGAACTTGAATTGTGTTCATGTTGGGTTCCAAAAATGTTGACAGATTTGCACAAAACCCAACGTTTAGTCAGTGCATTGAATTTCATTGAGCGGTACCACAATGAAGGTGACGATTTTTTAGACCAAATTGTTACTGGTGACGAAACATGGGTGGCCTACGTTACACCAGAATCGAAACAACAATCCATGGAATGGCGACATTCATCATCACCCAAAAAAGTGAAGTTTAAGCAAACAATTTCTGCCCGGAAAATCATGTGCACTGTGTTTTGGGACAGAAAGGGAGTATTGCTAGTGAGTTTCTGCCTCGTAATGAGACAATCAATGCAGCATCTTATTGTAAGACATTGAACAATCTGCGTCGTGCAATCCAGAACAAACGACGTGGCAAGTTGAGTAAGGGTATCGTTTTACTGCATGACAATGCCCGTCCACATGTGGCTAATCGGACCAAAGATCTCATCAAATCTTTTAAATGGGAAACTCTAGATCATCCTCCATCAGCCCTGATCTGGCCCAGCGACTACCATTTGTTCCTGCACTTGAAGAAACACATGGGTGGTCAGCGTCTTCAAGACTATAACGAAGTCAAAACATTTGTGATGCAGTGGTTAACAAGTCAGGCGGCAGAATGGTATAAGGAGGGTATTCTAAAACTGGTGCCACGTTATGACAAGTGCCTCAATATTCAAGGAAATTATGTAGAAAAGTAGATTAAGGTACAGGCTTTCATGTAAAAATAAAATTATTGCGATATCTTTGCACGTCTTTTTTTAATTCCAAAACGGTACTTACTTAAAAAACATGCCTCGTATATAGAGTGCGATCCAGATATACTTTTTCATTTAGGTTCAAAGGTTTAGAAAACTGTTTTAGAATGGCCTTGTACTAATTTGGAAAGAAATCTGATCAAACTAACAAAATTAAGTTTTAAAAAAAGAGAGTAAAATACAGATAACAAATATTACGTCTTTTTCTAAATTAATTGAAATGATTGAGATAAATCAAATAGTTCTGCCATTGTAAATATATATTTGGAATTTATTATTCTTTTATACTTCAAGTTTTCCCTGTAAAAATCAAGAAAGCTCTGTTTAAAAGTTACTAGTTGTTGTTATGCATATAAATTAATTTATATAATTGATTTAAATATTGCATTACTTAAATTATTTTAGTAAATTTTATATTTCTTTAAATTATAATTATTAACATTAGTTGATATGTTTTAAATATTTTTGTTTTATCAGGAATTCATACATGCCAGAATGTTCTCTGCAACGTGAGCCTTTTACAAATAAAATTCAGTTTTCTATCATATATGATGGCTATAAAACCATGTTATACCAATAAGACCATGAGACCAATAACAAGTCTCAGTGAAAGAAGCCACATTCAGAAAAAAAGGTGGTATTACTTAGTTGACCGGAGATCTTGACGCATCTGTAGAATCTTGTGAGGGATTTTACGAACTCAGTTACTGAGTCTTGAATAAAAATTATCTAAATAATGTTTAGAAAAACTTGTTTCATTTCATCAGCAACTTTAAAGTAGTAGATGGTGAGTGTTTTCAGTTTGGTCTATCGTATGTTTTTTGCCCATTAAATAGTCAATGCCATTGACCTTTTCTTTCATGAGCTAATTTTAGATTTATAATTGAGTAATTTGAATTCATATATCACTGGATATCAACTTGCACCTACTTCAGCTCCCAATTCATTGACCTGCTGAGCATGACTCCAATAGTTTTGTTGAAGTATTATAAAGTTAGTTTTGAAAACATATAATTTTGAAGGCAATGCTGTTATATGATTATGAAGACAATTTCAACTGAAAAAAGCAATTGATTTGAGAGAAAGAGCTAAACATTTTTCGACAGAACAATGGCATTTGAAAGTTTTTTTGAGAGAAGGGGGTTCATTGCAACCATCTTCTGCTACAGTTGTTTCCTTTTTTTCTTCTTTGGCTCGCTTCATTGATAAAATAACATTTTAAATTGATTAAAAAAATCCACATCTCGGTAGCATTAATAATGAATACTAAAATTAATATTAAAAAGAGGTGATCAATTTTAAGTTTCATTTAATGGAAAAATTAAAACATGTCTTAATGCAGATGTTAAGGGAGAGCGGTATAATGGACTTTGCAACGAACCACACCCAGCAGGCAGTCGAACAAACTGCTAATAAGCTTACTGCTTCTACTCTAACAGAACCTTAATGCATTCGAATTTTCTTATAAAAAACCAATTGATAAACTACAAATATGACCTATCACTATAAACAAAACTTCAAGACTCTGCACAATGCATGAAATTAACTATATAACTGCTTATATCATTGAAAAATAAGTTTTTATTTTTCATAATTACATTTCTAGAAATAAACTTTCACTATTAGTCCCAAATGAAAAAAGAAATCCTTAGGCTATTGAAGTAACAATTTTTAAAAACTTGTCAAAGTTTTTAATGCATTAGATTACCTTATTTTCTTAAAATATAGTAAAACTGTTAACATCTAAATATTGAAGACCAATTGGAACTTAAAACTACACAATAATAACTTAAGATTTATTGATTCACTTTCTAGATTATTTGTCTTCCAAAGCTCACATTTATTGCTTTTACCTTTTAGTGCTTCTCTAGGGGCGGAAAGTCTGGTCATTTATTATTTGCCACCCATTTTAGTGTAGGAGCCATATTACCTGTTGATTTTACATTACTCTGGAGGCCAGTAGCAGTTTACTTCTCAACGCGAGTACTTCGCACTTCTTCCCGATGACGACGGATGTCGAAATATCGAAGTGAGTTCTGTAGTGTCTTTCTGTGTTCTTTTCTCTGTGTTAAAGTATATATATATATATTCGGACCGAATCCCGATTACAGAGCACACTTATTCTATCAAACGAAAGATATATTATTGAATCGGCTATATATATATATATATTATATATGTTTTATATATAAAACAAGATTTCACATAAACACGCGAAATAACATTTAATGTTCAAAACACAATATAAAATGAAAAAAAAAAAAGACTAAGATCTTTCAACCGCAACAAGCGGTCCTCGCCAGGGTTGGGTTTCGACTCTGATGAAGACCGCTTGTTACGGTTGAATGATCTTTGTCTTTTTTTCCCAATTTCATATTCCAGTTTTATCATTTATCATATATATATATATATATATATAAAAGATTTCAAATAAACACGTGAAATAACAATCAATGATCAAACCACAATAAGAAATGGGAAAACAAGACTAAGATCTCTTAGTCTTGTTTTCCCATTTCTGATTGTGGTTTGATCATATATATATATTTATATAAATTTGCAGAAATATGCACAAATATTTATTCAAAAATATGCAGAAGTGCAACCAATAAAGTCTAAACCACAAGGACAAAGAAAGACAAAAAAAATAAATGCTCTGAGGCCTTTCACTTTATGTCATCAAAGAGCAAACAATGTAAAAAACAAGAAGGTAACAAAAAAGTTACCTTCCTCTTGGTTAACTTTTCTGTTACCTTCTTTTTATTTTTTTCGTTTTCTTTTTTTTTGTGGTTTTGATTTCATATATATATATATTGGAGATCCAATCGTAGCTTTGCAAGTACTCTTGGTGTCCCTATCTCTTGCTGATTACATTTCAAAAATTAGAGAATGTAAGTGTGTTTGTATCTTTACTCTGTACCTATAGTTGACTATTGTTTGCCAACAAATTAGCAATTTATAAAAAATATTCATTATATATCAATCACCGCAAGGAGCAAGCAATAAAACTATAAAAACAGAATATTCAACCTAGACTAATGGATCACTTGCTATACTTGCTATAAGTAATGCATCAAAATTACTTACATTTATTAAGAAGTTTTTTAAGTGAATCGACTGAATTAAAATTGATATTTAAAGGTTTAATGAAATGATTTTTATGTGAGATATGAGTTACATTTATTTAATTAACTCAATTAATTTAAGAGTGTGTGAGATTATAATGAAGTTTCATTTGGTGCTACCGCACAAAATAAACATTCGGAACCATTGTATTAATTTTTGTTTTTGGTTGACGAATCAGATATTTTGAAATGTTTATTTAACATAATGTAATTTTTGTAACATTTTAAACCTTGCAAATATCTTTGTAGATGTCTAAATTATATGTATAAAGCAAAAAAAAAAAGTATTGATTTTACAGAAACTGTAAGTTTTTTAGTTTATCTTTTTATTCCAATACAGATTCTCTCAAGTTAGTTATAGTTTTACAAAGCTATAACTGAGTAGCGGAATGAACAATAAGTATCGAGAACCGGTTTTACATTATTTGAAAACACTGAAAGTGAAAAACTCAATAAATAAACTAGGTGTTACTCCTTGAATTAGTTCCACTATTGTTTGACCTTTCCTGCAGTCACATGGTTAGTTTCAGTGGGGAACTTCTGGTTTAACTAGTTTCCTGACTTAAGTTCCGCTTATTATATCTAACCACTTTCACTCTTACATATTTTATGATTCGAAATTATTATCACAATTTTCATATTTTTGAAACATCTCTGTATAATATATAAATTGTCATTTTTTCGCAGACAAAAAAAGTAGTATTTTGTATTCATCAGTAAGAGATTGCTAATGGGCAAAATATTTAAAAATCTATTATTTTTTTTTTACTGCAGAGATATGAATCACAGTAAATAAAACAAGGAGACAATTTAAAGCACGCAAGTTTACAATGCAAAAACCTCAAATCTAATGATTATCGACCATATATAATTTTATTCTACCGTAGTGTTGAAATAACATTATATTGCTGTTCTTACATAGATTGTAAAAATAGATATTGTTAAATAAATAAATGAAGTTATTTACACTATTTTCTATAAGGTTAATTACAAACTAAAATAATCATAATGATAATAGTGTAAATATAAAAACACTAATTGCATTAGTTCACATAATTTTGATCGTAAGATTTAGTCACTATACATAAAACAATAGAATTATAAACCACGATATTTTGGGATAATATTATAAATTATAAATACATAATTCTACAAATATTGAGTATATCTTACCTAGAACGCTTTATTATATATTTGCTTTTGCGGTAAAATATGGATGAAATAGAAAATTGGTCAAGACAGCCATACGGTTGTCTAATTAAAATTGATTTATAAATATAATTAATTTATAACAACTTAATTTGGTTATTATAGCTGATTATAATAACTTTGTTATAATATCTGGTTATAATAACTTGATTGGTTATTGATCCAATACAATTATTGTTATATAACCTTGAAGGGTTTTAGAGATATAATCTCATAATCATGCATATTCATAAACCATTTGACATAGACTACTTACAATAATATGCTTAATTTATGTCTTCATGCCTCCGTCAATGAATGTATGACGTCACATAGCAAATTGTTAACAATTTCCAATTTTTATCACCATAACGAGTCGTACCTCTGTATGTATGTTAATAATAAACAAAATATGTATTGTTAGTGACTTGTAAATGAGATCTATGAAAGAGGTATCAAACCATATGTTCAATTAGTAAACAAAAAAAAAGAAAGATGATGAAATATTAAAATATACAGAAACAAATAACTTATGAGAAAATCTGAAAATAAATTAACAGTTATATATTCTGTTCTTTATATCTCTCTCATGTAGATGAATTTCTTATATCTAAGAAACTGTAGATATGTATACTTGGGCCTGGAAATCAATTTTACATTTTTACGTGAAATTATGTGAAAAAATAAAATATTTTTACGGAGCAATTTATATAAATTTGTATTACTTTGAAAGTATTGTAATCCATTTACAATCAGAGATTCAATTTGTAGATCATGCTTCTTTATAGTATCATGATTGCATAGTATTCACGTAATTATTGGAACAACATTTTTAATAGTATGCTTATTACAAAACACTAAATGCAACTTTTCTTGATAGAAACATTCCAGATTTGAAGCCGCAGCCTGACATTGACTTTTCGTAAATGTACATAATATGATTATTGGTATATATTTCAATTAATTGATGAGGTAGATAATTTATTAGTATAAAAAGTATATTTAGATTCCAATTGAGAATTTTTATTTCTTATGAAATCTATTGATGTTCTGAATTTTCAACTTTAAACGGTGATTTGGGAATGTTCATACAAGGAAAGTAGTGAAAGCAAATATTAGACTTCATCAATATTTTAATGCTTTTAAATAGTTTATAAAGGATCAAAAAATACTTATGATGCAATAGATAAGGTTTTAAAAGAAAAGAAGGGCTGGAGAAAGATTAAGTGTTGAGGCTGAGCTCGCGTCGTCCTTGGCCAGGCCGAATGAAACTAAGAACTAATCACCTCTGCAGGCCTCGTGCCTGTAATAGCCAGTCACCATTATTTCTTGCATAGCCCAGACTGTAACTCACTTATCAGTATTTCTTCAACTAGTTCCTTAGTCATGGTGACAATTTTTTCATTCTTATAATACCTTATTCTTAACAACTCATTAATTCCGTACCTATTTTTTTTTAAACAATTAGTTCTCTTGTTTATTTCTAAATGAGAAAAAAGTGATACATATTTAAACCTGGAAATGTTTAGCAATAACATAATAGTTATGGATTAGAGAAATTATTTTTCAAAAAACCAAATTCTGAGTTGACCGCTTGTTACGGTTGAATGATCTTAGTCTTGTTTTCCCATTTCATATAGTGGTTTAACCATTGATTGTTATATCACGTGTTTATGTGAAATCTTTATATATATATTATATATATATATATATATATATATATATATATATTGATAAAAGTATCAACCGTGGAATAGAAACAACACTAAAGTTTATCGGGACTCGGTTAGTTCTTCAGGTTCAAATTAAACTCTCATTGCCAAACTTTCGGTCTTTATTTAAAACCTTTTTCATAGGCCTACAAAAACAGAGGAAATATAAGAAATAATATAATCATTCAGAAATCAAACACACATAAAAGTGAAATTAGTTACAATTAAGAAATTACAATAGAATTACACTTTTGCACTTACATATTACTAATTACTCTTTTATGTATGTTTGTTTTTTGAATGATTGTATTATTTCTTATATTTCCTCTGTTTTTGTAGGCCTATGAAAAAGGTTTTAAATAAAGGCCGAAACGTTGGCAATAAAAGTTTAATTTGAACCTAAAGAACTGACCGAGTCCCGATAAACTTTTGTTTTGTATATATATATATATGTTCACTAATGAAAGAAAAAAAAACATAAAAACACACACAAAAAACTCACAGTGATATATCGACATTCATCGCCATGGGGCAGAAGTAGCCAATTCGAATATATATATATATATAGATTATCTAAACAAAAATAGATTAAAATAGATTAACTATCCTGGAAGCCCTTTATATCAAAGTTATCAATCCCATCCTTAATATTCAAAATTATTATCTTAATGTAATCCCAAGTAGCACTACTTTCGATAATAGCTTTAAATTTGTTAGAGAGTTAGAGACCAGTAGGGTTTGGCAGCAATTGAGGGTCAAACCTGTATGTTGTTGCAACCCTGCTGGAACCTACACTTTGTTTTCCTCTCACTCACTGTATTGTTTATTGTCTTCTATCTGTTAAACTTGTTATGTTTAGTTTTTTAAAGATTATTATATTAACTTTCAATAGATTTAATCGTAGTGTAACCTGAAGATGACCAATGTATGGTCGAAAGCTTGTTTCTACCTAGTGTTTTAGTATTTCATTAAAGTTGTTTTTATTAGTTTTCTGAATAGTTTCACTTGTTACGATGACATGTCTCTGGCCCATCATATATGGAAGTTACCTCAACAACATCGAATGATAGTGAGAAAAATCGAGGCTATCAGCAAAAAGGTCGTCAATGCAGAAGCTGCTGCATACTTTGATTCCATTTGTCTTCAAGTGGATTTGCTGCCCACTTATACTAATATATATATATATATATATATATATATATATATAAAACCGTCGTTATCAGCTTTTGGAGCAACTCACTGCAATATTCCTGATGATGAGGCCATTGAAACATATTAGTGAGATTCAGTGATTTCATTTCTGTGTGTTCTAAACTAATTCTAGTTTATACTATATATATAAAACAATATTTCACAATAAACACGTGAAGTATCAATCAATGATCAAACCGCAATATGAAGTGGGGGGGAAAAACTAGGATATTTCAATCGTAACAAGCGATCTTCGTCATTGTCAAAAACCGTTTTGACGTTTTTCGTCGTTTCAGCTGGGTTTTTGACTCTGTCGAAGACATCCTGTTATGTTCAAAGATCTTAGTATTTTCTTTTCGATGTTATATTGCCGTTTTATCATTAATATATATATATATATATATATATATATATATCTTATGGTCATATATTTAAATATGAGTGTTTGTCTGCCTGCGGAGCTTCTCGTTTCTATCTTCCTGATAAGGAAGACATCGAAATATAGTAGTGAGTTTCTGTTTCATTTCTGTGTATTCTTTTCGTCAATATAGTTCATATATGTATATATATACTTATTTTTCGTTGGAAATACGATCCAAAACGGACAAATATAGTTCAATATAAACAAAGAAACATAGAGAAATCAGAAGAACACACTTACAGTCTCTAATTTTCGGTTTGAACCGTCTTCAGGAGAGATAAGAGAGGGAAACCAAGCGCACTGGATCAGAGACGGTCTCCAACCGTCTCTGATCCAGTGCGCTTGGTTTCCCTCTCTTATCTCTCCTGAAGACGGTTCAAACCGAAAATTAGAGACTGTAAGTGTGTTCTTCTGATTTCTCTATGTTTCTTTGTTTATATTGAACTATATTTGTCCGTTTTGGATCGTATTTCCAACGAAAAAAAGTGTATATATATACTTATATATACCTTAGATATAATGAATACTTTCATGTTTAAATTTAAAATCAGTTCCAAAGCACTATCCCTCATTTAAACTACATCAAGAAAATTCGTGACTAAGTTGTTTGAAAGAAATCAAGTGGTCTTCTTCAGAATCTCACTCATACTGACGAAGACCTCATATTTCGGTTGTAAAATCTTAGTCATGTTTAGTTATGGATTTATGATGATTATAAATGTAGTTTGAATATGTCGAGAACCTTTTTTTTCTTAGATATTCTTTAAGCTTTGTTACATTTTATATAGTAAAACTTGATTTATCTGTAGAAAATCGAATAATGTATGTTTACGTACAAATACTAAGAGTCCCTGTATACATTTGACTATAGATAAAATGATAATTTAAGGAAATCAAAATAGTTGTAGATTTTCTCTGACAAGGAGTATTACGGTTGAAATGTTCTTACCTTCATTTTACAATTGGGATTATTTTATAACTTGGAAGTTGTCCAAGAACAGAGAGATAAAATTATTTTCATTTTAATAAAGGTTTTCCTTTATTGTTTATCTAAGTGCATATTCCAGGAATGCTGTTAATATTCCTACATCCGGAGACGTAGGAAAGAAACCTCATCCGGTGACCCTGGAGGATTGAAGTAATGCTCTGTCATGGCAATCATGAACAGATCAAAGAGCAATGATAATTTATATTACCATAATCAAAATCAATTTTAACACCAATACATATTGCATATAAATATGGAGGACTTAGTGATTAAACATTAAATTATTCGGACTTTATTTACTTTTTCTAGCTAGTTTATTTCTTATTTTCAGTTGGCAATCTATCTGAATCAACTTTTAAGTTGATTGGAATTCGGTCGACTTATCATTGTTGAAATTTTGCATAAAATCCCACTCCTGATCACTTTGAAAAATTAAGCTATTCTAATAACAAATATTAACATATATTTCTTACTACTAAAAATATAGTTTCTATTCCAAATATGTATATAAATATATATATATATATATATATATATATATATATTATATATATATATTATATATATATATATTAAAATTGGAAATACATCAAACGAATAGAATGAAAATAACAAAATATAGTTCTAACTAAATCTGTTACAGAATCTGTATTCTGTAGTTTCATTAAAAGCTAGAGAATGAGAGTTAGCTTGGATGGCAACAGGGAAATTGGAGTGGTTATTACCGGATGCTCTATGGCTTTCATACGGACGCTAACCATTTTAGAGGAGAGGCCTACTTAGAACCAATCACACTCTATTTTGTAAGCAATTTTTGGAGGTACATGAGCAATCCTTAGCAACAGGAATGAGCTGGTTGCAGGAAAGTGGAGTGAAGTAAGCGGTAACCCTTCTGAATATTAAGTCACAGTGGGAAATGTTGGTGCTGAGGTTTAAGTGACATCTATAGGAGAGGTGTGGTTGTTTAGAGAAGAAGGCAGGTATAGAAGAAGAACACAGGATGAGGAACACATCCTTGAGAATGTGTTTGAGTTTTTCAATACCATGTATGAAGCTCATCACAAATTAGGTGATCTCATTTTGGGGAGAAGGTATTGATAGGTACATCTGCAGGGATCAGTTTTCCTTATAGTTACACTGTACGATAGCAACAATCCAGAAACTAGGTTCGAAGAGACTTGAATATTGAGTTGAGTGCTGTGTTAGAGTTTATTACAGATCCGATGGAAACGTTGTAGTTGAAAGAGAAAGATTAGCAGAAGGTTTTCAAATTTAGGATTAATTAGTCATGGTCAGAATTGACAAAGTCCTTGACAAAGTTCGGATAGATGAAATGTCCTTTATATATATATATATAAAGATTTCACATAAACACGTGAAATAACAATCAATGATCAAACCACAATAAGAAATGGGAAAAGAAGACTAAGATCTTTCAACCGTATTCGTTGAGTTTCAGCGGTTTTCGTCAGAGTCAAAAAACCAACTCCGTTGGTTAATACGGTTGAAAGATATTAGTCTTGTTTTCCCATTTCTTATATATATATATATATATATATATATATATATGTTGAAACCAGAATAAGAAATGGGAAAAAAGTTGAGATCTTTCCACTGCAACAGGTGGTCTTTGTCGGATCAAAAACCCGTCAGTGTTATCTGTCCTGCCGTTTATAATATATTTTTATAAACCGTTTTTATCATGGTATATATATATATATATATATATATATATATATATAATGAACATTACGTTATAATGTGAATGAGACTGTTGATGAACTGAAAACACAAGGAGAACAGAATTTCATCAAACTTAAATATTGAAGTCATACAGTGGATGAACACTACGTTTATATGCTCTAGTGAAACTGCATATACCAGGATATCTCTTAGGTCAATCGATTGTTCATTGGAAATTCAACTAATAAAATTTCTAAATATGTAGTTAATTATGTCAGTTTTATTACAATCATGAGTGATTTAAATGTAAAATCTCATTAGAATTCATAGAAACCCTGGCCAGTGAAGAATTAAATGGTAATGTAATTATGATTTACCTTGATATTCAATCACTTTGGACTGTTATAAAGTTACATTTAGCGTATCACTATGATAGCAAACTGTGGAATAATATTATACCAGACTCTGCAATGAACAGAAGGCTTTTACTTTCGATCCTAGACCTTCTATGTGAGGGAATATATTTTACTTTTAATGGAAGTGTAAATAAGCAAAAATTGGATTACACACGATATCTCCCATATCGTGTTGCCATAGCCCATATCCCATATTGTTGCCAATTTCTTAAGTTATTCCAAAACTATTAAATGACTGTATTAAAAACTAGATACAAAAATAAATTTAATTATATATATGTGTATCTATTGAAGAAGAGAGAAACATTATATTATATTTTTAGTTCTTTACACAATCGTTTACAATTTACATGTGCAGTAGAAAAGGATGAAACCTTCTCGTTGTAGATCTGAAAGTTATGTGAGATGAAAGTGGTAATATCTTAATGAAACAGGTATACAAAACGAACTATTGCTAAAAAAATTCTGAAATACTCCTCTTGTGGTAGAAATCAAAATTTCCTTTTCGTTAACTATTTAGTTAAAAATGCGATTTCAAATAGCTATGTCTTCTGAATAACAATAAGAAAAAGCTAATACCTTTATTACAGAATAATAATTACCCAGTTATTTTCAATAAATATCATTGGTATAAATATTTAAGGAAGTAAAAAGAAAATTTAAATGAGAATAATAATAAGAATTTAAAAGTATTCAATAAAAGGTATTTCAAAATTCCATTTATTCGGGATGTATAATAAACACGTGAAGAAGTGTTCGAATGAAGTATACTTGAAATTAACTTAGTATTTTATAAAAAAGAAAAGTTAAATCACTTTTTTCAATATATGAAAGAAAAAATACGTAAGGATTTACAAACTTTTAACTCAAGATAACTTGCTTATATTTCTTAACAATTTTGATCTTTGATAAATGATCATTTTAGCTTCTATTCTATTCTACATAATGAATCTCATTTATATGCCAAAATAAGGGTTGCTACTTTGTTCACTTCTAATTACAGATTGTTTTTGTTCATTGGCAATGAATTTTAATAGTTTACCACTCTGACGTATGTATATTTTATTTGCGTCTTGGATTTTATAACAGGGAGTGTTATAAATAGTACTGTACTCCAGATTCCTTAGAAAGTTTGTAATTAACAAATTACCAACCATTTTATCAATAGAAAAACTATATTGAAGTCAAGAATTGCTTGCAAACCAAGGAAGGGATCCAATGATTCATAATATGTTAAAAATATGAGAGTTGACATTGTAAAACGTATTTTTGAACATCCTTTGAAGCTTTAAAGGCCAAATATTGAGAATCATGGTATAAATTTGACAGAGCTGAAATAATGACATAAAATGATCGATGTTGTTAAAAATTATTACCTAGTTTTCTTTAATTAAATTTATTATATCAAATGCTATAAACATGGTTAATAATTTATTAAAGGTAACAATGTTACAAGAGGATATAAATATTAAGCATAAATGTTAAGAAGCATATAAATATATCGTATTGAACACTTCTTCAATGAAAATTTCATGTTATCTCTAAACCATATTTTAAAAAAAATAATATTGTTAAAAAACAATATAATTATAAAACAGTTAAAATACATAAGGATAGTCCTTCTTTTTTCAATTTCTATTTAATAAAGTATTACAATGTAAGCAACTTTATATAATAATAAAATTTTGTAAAATTTTTTATGTTATCAAATATAACGTTTTAGTTTAGTAATATATACCAATGAAGTTGACCATTACAAAAATACAATGTGTGTTTATATGTTAAAATCTAGTTAGATTGTGGTGTGTGATACTTGTCTACATAGAATGTTAGTTTCTAAGGTCAAATCTAGTTAGCTTGAGATGTGTGATATTTGAGTATGATAAGAATACCATGTCAGCTTCTAAGGTGAGATCTAGTAAGCTTATGATCTATGATGTTTTAGTATAATAAAAATAGAATATTCGTTTTTAGGATGAAATCTTGTTAGCTTGTTATGTCTGATGTTTAAAGCTGATAAACACAGGATGTTAGTTTCTAGGATGAAATCTATTTAGCTTGAGATGTGTGATATTTGAGTATGATAAGAATATCATGTCAGCTTCTAAGGTGAGATCTAGTAAGCTTATGATCTATGATGTTTTAGTATAATAAAAATAGAATATTCGTTTTTAGGATGAAATCTTGTTAGCTTGTTATGTCTGATGTTTAAAGCTGATAAACACAGGATGTTAGTTAGTTTCTAGGATGAAATCTATTTAGCTTGAGATGTGTGATATTTGAGTATGATAAGAATACCATGTCAGCTTCTAAGGTGAGATCTAGTAAGCTTATGATCTATGATGTTTTAGTATAATAAAAATAGAATATTCGTTTTTAGGATGAAATCTTGTTAGCTTGTTATGTCTGATGTTTAAAGCTGATAAACACAGGATGTTAGTTAGTTTCTAGGATGAAATCTATTTAGCTTGAGATGTGTGATATTTGAGTATGATAAGAATATCATGTCAGCTTCTAAGGTGAGATCTAGTGAGCTTATGATCTATGATGTTTTAGTATAATAAAAATAGAATATTCGTTTTTAGGATGAAATCTTGTTAGCTTGTTATGTCTGATGTTTAAAGCTGATAAACACAGGATGTTAGTTTCTAGGATGAAATCTATTTAGCTTATGATGTGTGATTGTTAGGTATGATGATAATAGAATGTCAGATTCTGAGAGGAAGTTTAGTTAGCTTATGTAGCCTGGTACTTTTTTTTTTTTTTATTATTGAGAGACTAAATTAGAGTAGTTGGTAAGAAGAAAATTTCTCAATAAATTGGTTGTGAGGAGTGAAGCCCGTATCAAATAATAATTATTCTGCTTGTAATGATAGATAACAAAGTTACGATCTCATCAATTTGTATGATTTATAGTATCAGTGTTTGTGGTAATAATAATCCAACGCCTCCAAATGTTATAAACATGCAAATGAAATTCAACTACATCTTAACAAAACGTATTAATCTGTAATTAATAACAAGAACAAAAAAAAAAACAATTTATAAGCGGGGTTATTAAAACAATAAAAAAATATTAAAATATCGATCAATAAACTTTAAATGTAAGAATTTAATTACAAAGATGACATAATTATACAACACTTGAACACAAACTTATGAACACGATTCAAAAGGATTAAACATTGTTTATTACTTTGAGTCGAAGAATGTTACCTTTTCCTACTTTTCTTAAAAGGCTAACAAAGGATAAAACAAAAGATACAATATTAACTAAAGCAGTAAAAAAATAAATTATAATGTTAAAAAAAGTGAAATTTTTGTGTCTTTCTTAAAAGCAACAGATAAATGCTTCAAAGATATAAAAAATAAAAGAGAATTTGTTATTTTAAACAAACTATTGTCTATTAATTGGAATTAAGGTCGATTAGAAACTCTATCTATTGAGTTCTTACATTAGTCAAATTATAAGAAAGATAGATTACCATACGATTATAGACATTTCTTTAGTCGCAGTTCTTATGAGAGTTTAAATCTGTGATATCACGGAATATTAATTATTTGACCACACAGATAAAATGTTAGATTAAGTACTATGTAGACTTGAATACTCAACCTGAAATTGGATATTTTTCCAAACAGATATATAATTTCCCAGGGATTTAATCATACATTGACTGTATTTAATATTACTCCAAGAAATCATGACAGACATTTGGTTTTACTAGTTCCTTAGTAATGATCCAAACATATTATTAAAAAAAACATAACCATAGTTGGCAGAAACTTGCTTCGTTATAGGTTTCTCTATCTTTCTAAATAAGGATTTCGTTGTCCAATCTAAACTATATAACAAACTTCCTACACAGTTAACAGTCAACATGTTTCAACTCTTTCATAGAGCCATCTTCAGGATGAGAATGTCTCGAGCCATTCAGGACGAGAATGTCTCGAGCCATTCAGGACGAGAAGTCCTGAAGATGGCTCTATGAAAGAGTAGAAACATGTTGACTGTTAACTGTGTAAGAAGTTTGTTATATAGTTTAGATTGAACAACGAAATCCTTATTTAGGAAGATAGAGAAACCTATAAAGGAGCAATTTTCTGCCAACTATGGTTTTGTTTTTAATAATATGTGCTTAAAAGAAGGACTGCTACCAAAATTCACAAATATATATATATATATATAAAGATTTCACATAAACTCGTGAAATAACAATCAATGATCAAACCACAATAAGAAAATAGGAAAGCAATAAACACGTGAAATAACAATCAATGATCAAACCACAATAAGAAAATGAGAAAACAAGACTAAGATCTTTCAACCATAACAAGAATCATTCAAGACTGCTTGTTACGGTTGAAAAATCTTAGTCTTGTTTTCCCATTTTCTTATTGTCGGATGATCATTATATATATATATACTATATAATCACAATAAACACGTGATGAAACTAATGAACGTATAAGCCACAAGGAAAGTAAAAAAACACAGAAAATATGCTCTAAGGCCTTTCAATTATATGTCATCAGAGAGCAACTAGATATTGATAACAACAGAGGTTACAGGTTTGTTACAAAAACAAAATATGGGGAGACCCATTAATTATTTTAATTTTATGGGGAGACCCGTTAAATTATTTTATAATTTAACATGTGTTTTGTTTTGTCTCCCCATATTTTGTTTTTGTAACAAACCTGTAACCTCTGTTGTTATCAATATCTAGTTGCTCTCTGATGACATATAATTGAAAGGCCTTAGAGCATATTTTCTGTTTTTTTTTACTTTTCCTTGTGGCTTATACGTTCATATATATATATATATACTTTTTGTTGGAAATACGATCCGAAACGGACAAATATAGTTCAATATACAGAAAGAAACATAGAAAAATTAAAAGCACACACTTACAATCTCTAATCTTTGTTTGAACCGTCTTTAGGAGAGATAAGGGAGGGAAACCAAGCGCAATGGTTCAGACGTTTAGGACGTTTGTAGTACGTTTGGAGACCCAAATTAGAGGCTGTAAGTAAGTGTGTGCTTTTAATTTCTCCATGTTTCTTTCTGTACATTGAACTATATTTATTTTAAATATACTTTAAGATATCTTCCTAAAAAATATTTTTATCGTGACGATAAGAATATAGTAATAACTGCTGGAACTAGAGGTTCTTAAGAATTGTGATTGACCAATGTTTGTGTATCTCTTCATATTATTCGTATAAATCTGGTTGAAATACACAACAACTTCTGTATTCACGATCTTATAGTTCTCCCGATTGATTTGTTATAGGTTTTTAACTATTTAACGTTGTCTTGGAACTAAATCTGAAATTAGTTAGTCATGAGACAATTAATAAGAACATATCACATCACTATAAAACACATCATTATATTGATCAGTTTTGAAATAGTATGTTTAAATTGACCCGTGATATTTACACACAAAGTTTTGATCTAATAGGTCATCTTTATGTACACAAAAAAGAATTTTAGCTAAAAAGAATGAAACATTTTAAATGAAAGAATTAATATTAGTAGAAGGAAACAGCATTACAAATAACCATTGTTATCATAGTAACAATATTGTTAATAGTGATAATAATAATGCCAGATAATTAATATAAACAGATTAAAAAGTAAATGAATGACTGTGGCACTTATAATTTCTACTTAAGCACTCAGTTGATGATCAAAACGCACGTTTTTCTACTATTTTTCAAATTTGTTTGGCATGTCAATACGACAAACCTCAGACTCGTATCTTCAAGTTTGGACTCATTGCTGTTAGTGTTATTAATAACTGTATAACTAAAAACTGGGTTTTGATAATAGGTTACGAGAAATACTTTTTCAGGTCTCGTTCATTTAACGTTACTCATTATAATATTCTTCAGGATTCTCTCACCGTCTTATATTTATCAGAAAATTGTTTTTTATAATTTATTGGTGGGTCCCAGCTGTTGTCCTTGTTTTTTCAGAGGTGAGCTTATGTTCGAAATATTTTTTTAAAATAATATCAAAGTTTTTGCTTCAGTAAATGTTATTGATCGTAGTCGGTTAGTGAAGTAGATATTCTGATGAAATAGTTGAGGTCCAGTGTCAATACATATTAATCAAGAGGAATTGTGTAACCTATACTCCTATTGACATGAAGACAAAGGCTACTTTGCTTAGAAGACTAACAAGAAAATTAATATCAGCAGTATACAATAGAGCAAACCAACACCCAGCCACCATAATAACAGAAACGGAAAGGAGCTCAGGAACCACTGCAAAGTGAGGCTCATGTTTTCTGCAAATATCCTTATCGCAAAGAGGGACTGTTAAACCCCTACACCGATTAGGAGAATAACAGAGTCTTCACTGGGTAGCAAGTGACTGGGACCTTGTAACAGCTGCATACTATACTTGGATTCATCGAGAACTGCAAAATACTCTCTTCCTATTGGCCACCATCTAAACTAATCTATATATATATTATATATATATATATATATATATATATATATATATATATATATATATATATGAACAATATTCGATTGCTGAATACACCTATATATATTAGGCAGGAAAAGAAGATTCAGAATAGAAATAAACTCGGATGTTTAAAAGACAACAGGAAAAGGTTAAATAAGCTAATAAGATAATAGAAGGATATTAATGAAATTGATAAGGAAATAGTAAAGGTTAAATGAAGCCATATGTTATAATAAATATGGTAAAAGCAAAAGTTATAAGGAAATAAGAGAAGGCACTAAGAGGAAAAGATCTATCAAGTAAGGAGAAAATATGTATCTGAGTTCTTCTTTAGAGCTTTCAGCAGTACATGTGCCCTTTACGAGCAGTGAACAGTTACCGAGTGAATATTCTTTAGAATAATGAGGGTCCCACAGGTGGAGTGACACTCTGCGGCTCCCTGAAGTGTCGCCGAGGAGCCACAGAAAACTCATTGGGTATATGAGTTTACTTGCAACCGAAAAAAGCCCTGCCTTCCACATATATTGGCATGACGAACATGAAGCTCTGGTGGCGTCTTACTCTTCATCAATTGGCAGTGAAAGAAGTTAGACAGGATGTGTTGCCACCCGATTGGGTGGTACTGATACCAAAGCTATTTCCGACGAGGCGCTAAAAGGGCTGCCACGTGCCGGGTAACTCGTGTCTGTCTCAGGCCAGAAGCATTACAAATATCTACATTAATTTAGTTTACTTTTAAACATAAGTCATTTTACAACCTACAAAACGTTGATCTAAATAACCAGGCTACCAAAATTCGTTTCTCCTACTAGATTGTTTTAGGGAACTAACTTTAGTTTCAGATTATATCATTAGGAGAAATTTGTTTGCTGATTTGATTTCTATGACGATATTAATGTTACTGAATTTATATTTTAAGGGTGCATTTAGGTGATGATGATGTTACAAAATATGTTTAAATATGGATAATTTTGAAATAATGTAACAAATTTTAATCATCGTGTCATTGTCAATGATTGGTATGGTAAAATAAAGTGAACAGATGTAAGTACTGTTTAAAGTATAGTGTAGGGAGTTAAAGGAAGTATTAGAAGTGAAGGTGTCTTAAACAAAAAGCTGGTTCGGAACAGGCTTGATAGAGCAGGAAGTGTTTACGTCGTCAGGAAAGAGCCCATCCTGTCTGCAAGTGTAAATAGAGAGGACAGTGTCATTGATGAAAATTCTTGAATGAGCAGAGGAACAGGTGGCGCAAGGTCGAAAAACCGGTCAACCAGCCTAAGCCATCCGTGCCAGTCTACCATTACCTCGCCCAACTTGCTTCTCAGCCTCGTACTTGTAGTTACCCCTTGCCAAGACAACAAAGCAGTCTACAGAACATCGAACGGGTCAACAGAAGAAGGTGGTGAACAAATCACCTGCTTACAATTCAGTATAGGCATAAAGACATTTCAGCAGACCCAAGCAGTACACATATGTTTTATCATTGAGAAATTTGAAGATTTCGCTATCTTATTAAGAAATCTTGAATCTAAGTAAAATCAATAATAAAAGGAGCATTAAGTTTTTGTATACATGTAACCTATGGTCTAGGTTATCTCAGTCTAGAGGTAAAAGAACACACATAATATTTTTTTTGGTAATTTTTGTCCCTCCTTCAAACAAATACATGATAAATTGTACCCTTTAACAGATTATAGTCATATTTGATGTACAGTTCTTCTATTTATCGGAAAAACTGTAATTTTCACTGAAACGCAACATGAAAAAGATGCCCTTCATGTCATTTTTTTTTAATTATTAATTACATAGCACTATTTTTTTTATTTAAAGTTCTCATAATAATAGTATTGTATCATAGAGGTTATAAGTTTGAAGTAAACAGTATATTATGAAGTAAGCCGCTCAAAGGATCACAATGAAGTAGGAAAACTAATGCAATGATTTACTTATGACATAAATATGTGATAAGTAATGATATCTTCAAAATATATCTGTGCTTTTTGAGTATGCTAAAATATCTTTAAGCCTAATCTGGCTTGTAAACAGGTGATTTGTTCACCACCACCTTCGATTTGTTGAACCATTCTGTACACTGCTTTGTTGTCCTAGTATGGGTAACTACAAGGTTTACGAAGCTGAATAGCAAGTTAGGTGAGCTAATGGTTGACTGGCACGGATGACTTAGCTATTTATTATATGGCTAGCCATACATATCTTATTATAATGACTAGCAATTTTAAGGATAAATATATTCTTATATGTCTCTAATCTTTCCAGAAAAATTATTGCTGATATGGATTCCGTCAGTAATAGGGAATAAGTTTCTTAAGCGTGTGTGTGTGTGTGTGTCTGTGTGTATCTGTCTGAGTATGTATGTTTATGTTTACCATGAATATTATACAGCTTAGCGATGGAACATGAAACTGTAAATATAATTACTTACAGATTTTACAAAAGACAATCGTTAAAGCTTTAATGATTTTAGTCTTAATAACAATTGTATATAAGTAATGGAAAACTCTCAAAATTGGTCTTAAACTTTTAAAAATATTAGTATTTAGTCAATATTAATAACCGAGGAAACACAAAGGAAAATACTTTTTTTTGTGTACATTCAATTTTATTAAAAAAAAACTTTGAGTGGCTTCCAAATATCAACTTTACTATAAGTAATGATTATATCAAAATTGTTGACATCTTGAAGAATTTGTTTAAAAATAGTCTACTCTTTGTAATATAGAATGAAAGAGTCCATTCCTTATACTTCAATATTAACCAAAGATAGTATGATTCATAAACACTAGGAAAACTACATTTGATATTAAGTTTCTTTCATGGGAGCTACATATAGATTGATGAGATCATTTTGCTAAACAAATCCATCATACTATGGAAAGCATCGAAAATTATATAATTGATTGGTGTTGGTTTTTATATATCCAAGAATTTTATTCTTCTTACATTAAATGATTTTAAATTTTTCATTGAACCTCTCAATATCAATATTATTTAAGTGGATTTTCTTAAAAAGTTTTAAGTCAATGTAAACAATGCAAATAAATATAAACAAATCCGAAAAGTGTAGCAGGTAATCCCTTAGTCCAGGATGAATATTCAGTTTTCATAGCTTCATTGCTCTTTGCAGCAATTGAAATATAACCGTTTTTTTATAAAATGCTAATTTTTGTTCAATTTTATGCTAAAATGTCATTGTTATTTAATGTGCTGTTTAGTGTCAAACATTTTTTTTCCAAAAACCTAGAGTTTACGTAATTTTGAATAAATATACCTGAACTCATTCACCACATAATCCTCTATTTTTAGGGATAATCCCCTTTTGATCCGTCAAACTGAAAGGATTGTATCTTCTTCATAATCTTTCAGATTAAATCATAAGTCAAAATGTTTGCATTGTATTGAACAAAAAATATTTCTATTTTCTTAAGCATCTGAAGATTTTTTCAGTTGATGAATCTATGACTTCCATGATAAGACCAAAATTTCAAGATTTTAGACTTAGCATTTGGGAAGAAAAAGAATGTTTTTTAAAAACACATTTAGCCAAAAAAGTGACTTTGCCATCATGCATAATTACTCTCAAACAGTAGGGCACATTTACACTATGATGCCTATTTTTGTGTGAAATATTAATTTAATCCATCAAAGATTTGTGGACTGTAGCGTCCCCACAATTGGATACACATTCACCACTCACCCAAACACACACACACACACACACACACACACACACACACACACACACACACACAGACATCATTGAAAAAATGTCATATAAAGACTTTGGTGATCTCAAAATCAAAAGAAATCTCGAGATTGAATTTTTTAACGATCACTTTATTTCACTTATAGCAAAGCAAAAAAATGATGTGAAACATTAGTATAAAATTTAACATGTACATACTCATAAAGTGTACACAAATATCAAGATAATCATGACAAGAGATGTCTAATATGATCATATTAGATATCAACCATGTTAAAGAGACAATCTAGTAAAATAACTAGTAACCTGCTTTTGAAAAGAGCTCATTACAGTGAAAAACTTTGAGGAACTCAACACAGACCTGCAGGAGCAGTAGTGTAAACAACAACGGTCATCTATATCCAAAAACTTAAATTTCTTTGTAATAATAATAATCAATGATATTTACTTGTTTTCTAGTATTATTCCCAAATATCTCAAAAAAATAAACAAATATCAACAGAATGAATTTAATGATACTCCTAATACAAATGTTATGTACCTCCCTTGCACCCCCCCTCTCAACCCCATACCGTAATGTTTCTACATCTTATGTTTTAGTTGGGTTTTGATTCTGGCGAAGACTACTTGTTACAGTTGAAACATCTTAATCCTTTTTTCCGATTTCTTATTGTGGTTTTAACATTGATTGTTATTTCATGTGCTTGTTGTGAAATCTTGTTATGTATATTTATAATGGTGAATTGATCTTATATTTGAAGTCTTTGATTTTAAAAAAAATATTAAAGACTAAGTGTTTCTGAGTTCTATACTTCAGGAATTCAATACCATAGGTTAAACATAATTTAATCTTTATTTCTGCTGTTTCAACATTAAACCCGTTGAAGATTGTGCTGGTATTTAATTATTTTTCATTCAATATGTACGTTTAATGTATACAAAAAAACTTTTACAAATTATATTCTTTATTTTTCTTTTTATCAGATTTTTTTCTAGATTCCGTAGTTATCAAATACAAATATATTAAGCTGTATAAAATTGTTACTTTGGGAACAAAATATTAATGTTTCCATAAATTTGAAATACATAAATTTGATGGACTAAAATATCACACAAATTCTGCACATATGGTTCTTGGACTGAGGTAACTTAACCCTGTTCCAGCACACATGATTAGTTGATATTTATCTCTATTGACAAATTTTTCACTACATTTAAAAATATAGTTATTATCCATATCAGATATAATGCTTTTAAATAATAATGCAGCGATTTTTTAAATATACTAAATTACCTTGAATTAACAGATTAAAGAATTTACATAATACATTATTTTAATCATTAGTTGGATGAAAACTGCACTTTTTATACCTCATTATACCAAATAAGGAAATATTTTAAAATATGAACAAATTTGTTTCTTTATAAATCTGTTACGCCATTATGAAGGATACGTTATTTTATTGTAGTGAATTAATTATATTTTCTTATTAATTGTCAATTTTGTTCCAAATCGTAGTTGGTTAAAGGCATGAGTTTATTATGTATATATTAGCAAACGCAGTAGTCTAATGATTAAGAGAGCAAACGGATTTTAATATAATATTTAATATTAAGTTTGTTTCACTATTTTCGTATTTTGTATTACTATACTTCTTATATATATATATATTATATATATATATATATATATATATAACAGAATTGTCACAATAGCACGTGATATAAATATTCAGGTAATTCACCACAAAAGATTGAAGATAATCGCTCTGAGACCTTTCGTTAATCACGTCGCCAGAGAGCAAGTGAATACCACTTGCTTGTTACTTGAATATATATATATATATATATATATATATATATATATATATAAAACTGTGTACTGGCTGCGTCTTCTCTTAGTTATGCATTGTTGAACACTACAGCAACATTTGCATTCACGACCTTTTTGCTGGTTTGAACCTTCTATTTAAACATTCAAATCTGGCATTATCATTGACATTTAACTGTGCCAACAATAAATTTGTCTGTCATTTATGTTAGAAAAAACAGTGCAGAACTAAACAATAGAAGTCTGTCTTGATAAAGTTTTGATTTATGTAAGTACATCATTTAGTTTTCTGAATTTCAATATCTCTCTCACATTGATTTAACTTAATTTAGATTATTATAGTTCAGCTGTCAGTCTCAGGTCTGTATCCGCTTGATGAAAAGAAGTTGATTCTTCTTTTATAACACAAGTTGTGGAATTAGTTATTCTATAGTAAACTTACTACCTTTACAACATTTTATACAAGCTGAAGAAGATCAACATAAAGGATCCTACAATAACAAAATACTAGTAAATCTTTTTCAATTTCATCCCAGAAGTTTATATGCTGTATTTATCAAAGATGTAGAATATAAATTTTCTGTAATATAATTACAGATTATAAATCTGGAATATGAATTACTCTGGGGAATAATTATTTAATAAGGTTTGGAATAATTTTTATTTGTTTATATATTAATAGATTTTATTGGCAATATGAGAAGTAAAAATATTCAAACAGTATGGCATTAGGTGTTCTTAGAGCAAAACTTATTCTTCTAAATGAGAGCTTATGTTTTAAGAGTAAAGAAAGTAGGCGATTTTTTTATGAGTTGACTTTATCTTTACCAAGCACTCTAGAATTTCAGGAATCAATATTAATTGTTTTCTACTCCAGACTGTGACTCTGAATCTATTAATACTCTAAAAGTACTAAATACTTTAGTATCGACAATATAAAAAAAAGTCATTTGATCATCCTACCAAAATATTCAGCTTTAATATCCTATAAAATGTAACGAGATATGCAAGCTGTTATTGTGTGGTGTTTATTATGATAGTGAGGAAAATATATTACGTCTTTACCACAAGGAATTTATTTTACGACGCGTTTCAAACGCGTAGTGTTCATCATCGGGCACATCTACCTCAGAAGGGGTGGTCAGTGAATAAGTACTTAACAGACGATCTGTTAACTTCTCTATCACTGAACACCCCTTCTGAGGCAGATGTGCCCGATGATGAACACTAAGTGTTTGAAAAGCGTCGTAAAATGAATTCCTTGTGGTAAAGACGTATTAGATTTTCTTCACTAACCTGTAAAAATGTCATTTAATTTATAATTAGTCGTATATTAGTTGAAGTAATAGTTAATTCTTTCATTCTAACAACTAGCCGAGTTGAAAGCTCTGCGAGTGATCTTGACGTGTCCCTAAGTTCACCAGACAGAATACTGATTTTATAAATTTATTCGCTTAAGTTAGTTAAACACTTAACATTCTATATTGGCCCATTAAGTGAATGTTTTTACTTAAAAAAAAAAATTACTGTATATCTGGTTGCTTGAATATTGTTAACCAAAGTCTTGATTTCTTTTAATATAATGTGAAGATTATATTAATTTTTTCTACTTATTACAAGAATGCAAAAACACCTTTGTTACATACACCTTTCTCCATATCCTGATTAAATTGTTTCAGTATATTTAAAACAGGTAACCTTTCACCTTTATCAAGGTTTCTTATGTAATTTCGTTATCACTGAACAATGTATTTGCGTCTGGTGATACTCTGTTGCATAATGTCATATAACCAACAAGATACTAATTGTAATATTTTTATAAATATTATTTTTGCCACTTGATTTATTTATTAGCTTATTTAGTCTTCTTTTATTCCTGATTTCTCTAAACAGTAATGTTTCTTCCTTAGATTTTAAAGTTGATATTAAAAAAAAAAATATTAAAAAAGGTTAACCAACTCTTCTTGCATTACATTCTTATAATATTTTAAGCAAATAATTCATTGGACGAACGGGAGCCAATAAAAATTCATCCGGTGGGTTCTATGTTGGAGGGGGGGTGGGGGGTTCTTGGGGTCATTGCCACTAGAATGGCTCCTCTTCCACCCCTGGAGTTAGTTAAATCATCTTGCCTCATAAGATACCAGCTTCTGGTGTTGCTGATAAAAATGTCTGCCTATTTCAAATTTGTGCTTTATCTTAATGAACATTCTTGATTCAAACGCTACACATTCAACCACTGATAATTGCTAAGATTTCTTAACCATCATTTTTTAAACAAGTTAAAAACTACGTATGTCAAATTATTTCCATTGGCTTATTCTAAAATAACTATAGACATGTATATATCTCAAATGAATAACTATTAAAAAAAATCAAATGAGAATTTAAATATTTATTAACATTTTAGAGATTGTTTTACCAAAAATATAATTAGTTATTTTTTTATGGTGCAGTTATTTTCTTTATATATCAAACAATTAAAAGAAAATATCAAGAAGAAACGGCAAGGATAAAACTTTCGTCAATATTTCGATTTCGTTGTCATCCGGAGAAGAAAACGAGTTTTGTTCGGTTGGAAAACAAAAACGCAATATATATATAAACGCAATATATATATATATATATATATATATATATATATATATATATATATATATATAACTGATATTACTTATAGTCGCTTTCCACTGGCAGTCCAGAACGCACGTAACTCTTCTTCTTCCCTTCTACTCCCTTCCTGATGATGAAGTTCTGTTCGAAATATTTATTATTCAGTAAGTGATCTCGTTTCTTTTATGTGTTACCTTTTTCATATATATATATATATATGCAGTAATTAAATGAAACTGTCCAGTGGACTTATAATAAATTAGAATTAAAACGAAAGTAGCACACTAATAGACACATGAATAACTTACTTCTATATTTCGACGATCGTCATCATCATGAGGCGAAAATTCCCACAGAATGACCGCTGTACTATACTATATATATATACATATATATTCGGCTACTGTTTTCGACTTGAAAACATTGCACTTGTGAAGCTATGGTTGGAGACACAACGGTTTTGTTTGGTTCTCCAACCGTCACTTCACAAGTGCTCTTGGTGTCCCTATCTCTACCCTCCTGATGATGTTTCAACCAAGAATTAGAGACTGTAAGTGTGTGTCTTTATTCTGTGTCTATCGTTAAATGTGAAACAATATATATATATATATTATATATATATATTATATATATATATATATATATATATATATATGTTGAATAATTCACACAATATTTCAGCACATACATTCCATTTGAAAGTGGATATAAGTTATACTATAAGTGATGTATTACATCTTTAGGAGGTAATTCATGGTAGAACAATATTGTTTTCTTACAATATTGGATAAATATTGATTGAGAAATAGAAACAAATTTTTTAAAAGTTTCATTTTACTTTCTAAGATAATCAAAGAGTGAGTAAGGTCAATGTTGGGTTTATTGTGGAACTGTTAGGAGATTCTATTGAGAACAAAGGATACCTACATCACAAGTGAACGTTACAATGGTTACCATGGAGAACAAGGTATGTGGGAGATCTAGAGAATAGAGAACACGCCCTGGGTCACTGTCCTATCGAACAAAGGTCATTTATTAAACATTAACATGACTTGTTTGCTAGTTGTTGATTTAATCAGGACTAATTTATTAAAACTCTTCCAAACATTTTGTAAGGCCATTCTGTCATTTACATATTGCTTGATCTTAGAACAACAATTTACTTCCGTATCTGTAAAATAGAAAATTGCCCTTTTTAAATTTTTGGGTTCTCTATTTAGTTTTTCTTTTAAATCACCTTTCCACTACCTTTTTTCCATTTGGTAGTAATATATATTTTTCAATTAGATACTATAGTAATTAACTTTGTTCGATATGCGATAAATACCAACTCCAAATAAATTCTACGTAATGCATAATTTTTTGCGTACGTATAAATCGTTGCCAAATAATCTATTTACCTGGGTCATGTCATAACCATGTTGGATATACAAGTTGGTAATCACTAATCGAGCAATCAGTCATCCAGAACAATGAGTTATCCAGCACTATTTTCGCTACTGGACGCTAGCCTTTTTTGCCGACACACACAAATCACATTCTGTTTATTAAAACATTGGCAATCTTTGCCTCCGTAAGTTTAAGCTTAATTTTTGCAAAAAAGAGCATTTTATCCTCAGACATGACTCCAATGAATAAAGGAAGTGACAAGCATAAACATAAAATTCTGTCAATATCAGAAAAGGTTTAACTTTAAAAAAAAAATGTTAAAAGGGTCATCAACAGCTTATGATATAAAGACATAAAAAGGAAAATCACTCAACTTTTTTGCTAAAAGTGAGTCAAAGAACCAAGTGTTTAAAAGGATATCAGTGAAATAACAACTAGATCAATTGATGATAAGATAGTTCAAGTTGCGTGAAAATAAAGGTGTTGAACTAATTCTGAGATGAACTTGTAAAGAAATAAGCAAAAACATTTAACGAACAACTGAAATAAGGGTTATTTGTAATTTGAAATGTGTTGGTTAGCTACTTGGTTTTTTTTATTCTAGGCTAATCAATCACTAATCCGGAAAAATAGGTAATCTGGTACTCTTCAAATCCCAAAGTTGCCAGATAAGTGATTGCTGACCTGTACAACTTTTTATTGGATTATCAAAGTTAAGCTAACATTGGCCATTAACACTTGTTGAATGGGTGGCACCACATACCATAGGAATCCTAGCTAAAGTGGGTCCATTATGCTTAATGGCTACCAAATTAAAAATTAGTCTTAGCATAGCTGCTTGTATACCATATATAGATCATTAAAGCATTAGTGCATTAAATCCCACAAGTTTGGGTAAAAAAAATTAAAAGTAATAAAACAAGTAAATTAAAACAAAAAGTAAATTAAAACAAGTTTGGTAATAAAAAAAATTGTTCTCCAAAACTTTTCGAAAAATTTTTGGTATTTGTTGAGGAAGAGGCAGTATTACGTTATACATGGACATTTCAGAAGTTATTAGAATTTAAAACTTTTACTTTTACTTTTGAAAATCAGCTTGCTTTGGAAGATCGAAATAACCCTGATCTATCATTACTACATTATTGTGAGGTCTTTAAGAAAAGAAAACATATGTGTTTATGTTTTTTTTTTATGAATCAGCTAATAAGGTTGTTGACACAAACATTTGAATTGCAAATTTTGTATTATTTAACTAAATATATAATAGGGACTTTTAAAAGTATTTTAGGTGAAATAAGCTAGACAGTCAAGTTTACGCTACCTAAGACGGACAGCGTCAAATTGTATAGTCAGAGCGAGATACTAAAAATCTCTTAACTGGAGCAAGCAGGTAATGAAAAAGACTCCTCCATGCTCTTAGTTATTTACATAATTATTTTTTTTTTGAACTTCAAGAATAGACTTAAAAATTAACGAACACGAAATGCAGCTTGAATTTCTATTCTTTCAATACAACGAAATGCCTGACCCTTCTTTTTCTTAAAAAGAAAAAAAAACCCAAATTTGATTATCATACGACAAGCTCTATTCTTAGTTTATTTTAAATTATTTTCATTTTTTTTTTTAGTTATTTGGGTATATATTGTCATATTCTTATATTTTATTTCTTTTAAGAGCATTATTAAATAACATTATTTAATTTATTGAATTTTAGGTTAAAAAAGTGAAAGAAATAGTCTTCTCTACATATAGTATTTGATTAATATAAACAGATAGTGTTCTCTTTCTGCATTAACTAAAAAAATAAAATTAACTAAAAAAAAATACAACGACATCACAGAGTTATCTATAGCATAAAAAAAAATGTACATCAAATAAGGAAAAAGAGATGTATGTACATACCCAAGGATGAGTGTCTGTGGTACAACTGAATAGAAATAGGATGGAATTGTGTGATGGTATGGAGTGTACATCTGTTTTATATTGGAAAGCAGGCACATTTCTTTGATATTTTTTCCCTAAAATGCAGGCAGAGGCCTTTACATTTGCTGTAATACTATGTGTACAAAATGTATTAAAAATATATTATAATTCAAGTTGATATTTTGTTACAGTTCCCTGTTATATTTTGAATATATCTTCTATACTTAGTTTTAGGGTAAAATAAAGGTTTCTGCCTGATTTTTAAGGAAAAAATAACAAAAAAATGTACCGGCTTTCCAATATGAGACAGATGTACACTCCATACTCCCACCCACTTCTATTCTATTTGTATTCAATTGACCCACAGACAGTCAACCTAGGGCATGTACATATATCTCTCTTTCCTAATTTGATGTTGAACCATTTACTTTATAACTATCGATAACTCTCTGATGTTATTATATTTTTTAGTTAGTATCCGAAGAAAAACACTACGTGTTTGAAACGCGTTGTTTATTTATAAATTACTATATATTGGGAATATTTTATCAATTTTTTACTTTACAATAAGTAAAACTACATAATAACTGATTGCACTACCTTAAAATTTATTTAGTTTATTTTACAGTGGTTATCACATAAATTTACAGATAAATGATAACATTCTACAGTCTAGGTGGGGACGAAACACCTTGATAGACCATTTTAGCAAGAACTAGTGATACCTATGCGAGCATCACCCTTATAACACCAAAAAAAATACTGCTGTTTATATCAGGAGTCTGTATATCAGAAATAATTAAACTAAGCTTAATTTAAAAAAAAATAAATGAATCATATCATTAAAGAACAATATATTTCTAAATGTGTGCCTTAAAGTTTTTTTTACCTGATCTCAAATTGATGAGATAAACTAATTAAATATTTATGTAGTACTTATTTGTTGAATCATATTTGATAAACATGATTTTTATCAAACTAAAGGTTCTAGTTTATTTATGATTAATAATTTTTCTTAGATTTCATTAAGATATCATACAGGAAAAAAATATTCTTTTATTTGCTTCTAAACCTTATTCTATTAATAGCCTGTAATTGTAATTTAGGTTTTGAGACATATAATTCTAATAATGGATGCAACTTGAAAAAGTTACTATTTCATATTATCATTAAAATAACATATAATTTAAGAAATAAACTATTTAAGATTACTTCGATATTTATGTTCTGCAAATAAAGTGGTATTCTCAAGTTTTAAAACCAAAAAAAAAAGACGAAAAAAAAAGAAAAGTTTAATTATGCCATAAAAAAATTAAATTCCTTCTGGAAGTTTTAACATGAAATTTTATAATTAATTCGTTCTTAAGTGGTTTTTAAGTTCAAGGTAGGAGCTTTAGTTTTGTTGTATCAATTATTCTAATCCTCTAATGGCATACCACTGTACGACTGACTAGATAATAATGGTTTGAAATTTCGTCAACTGCTCTATCCAAAGTTAATCCCTTCAGTTGGCAGGTTTCTATTAAAACATTGCTTAAGCATTACAACAGAAATAACTCTTTAATAATTAGAATAAAGACTATCAAATTGTTTTGAAATATTTCCGATATATAATGAATTAGGAAAAACTTGAATTGAATTCAATTTCGAGTAATTTAACAAATTGTATGGCCAACATGTTCTAGTTCATTCATAACTAACTATTTTCAAAACAAACATAAACAGATTTAATATTACTTTGGTGTTGTTTTTTGATTGAAGATGCTACATATAACACTACTATAAACATTATATACCATACACTCAGTAAAGTCATGAGTCACTCACGGCTAATCTTTACAAAACAATCACTTTACAACTTCTGTATATTAAATAGAAATTTTCTTTAAAAATAATGCCATATATATATATATATATATATATATATAATATAAATATATGCGACAGTTGACTGTTTTTCCTCCGTCAATTCACATCTTCTCCTGGGGATGACCACCATAACGGTCAAAATATTAAAAAGTGAGCCCATTCTTATATTCTTTTATGTGAACAGTTAATTTTAAGTGTTATAAGTCCTTTTAGATCACATTTCGTTTATCATATATATATATATATATATATATATATATATATATATGTTAAAAGTATCTACCGTGGAATAGAAACAAAAGTAAAGTTCCACAAATTAAACTCTCCTTGCCAACATTTTGGTTTAATTTGTTGAACCTGAAGAACTGACCGAGTCCCGATAAACATTAGTTTATATATATATATAAAGATTTCACATAAACACGTGAAATAACAATCAATGATGAAACCACTATATGAAATGGGAAAACAAGACTAAGATCTTTCAACTGTAACAAGCGGTCTTCGTCAGAGTCAAAAAGCCTAACTGAATCCCTAGATGCAGAAAACATCATAGTGGTTTGGTGATTGAATATTATTTCACGTGTTATGTGATTGCTTGTTATATATATCTTTTAGACGTTATCCCTATAAAAGATATTACCTCCACTCTATTTTCATTATTTGTGATATTTCATTTCACAATTTCATAATTATCTTAGTTTACTTACTTTTCAGCTCACAAGCATTTATATCTACATACATGTACATATGCATTATAATTTTTTTATTATTGATACTCTTATAACTGGTGGTTTTTATATACTTTCATATATACTCTTTCGTATTATAAAACTATACCATTTTTTTTAAATTGGATATAAATGTTGCCTTTGAAGCTTTTATTCAATCTGACAAACTTATCAATTGTAAGTAAATATTATATTAACTAGTGTTCCTGTCCATCAGTTAATAATATTAAATATTATAAATAATAAACAAAAACAAGAGACAAATATTCAAAGTATGATAGGTAGTTTAGGAAATAACAACTCTATTATATGTAGGCATAAAATACGTTACTAATAAAAGAAGAATGCAATTTTAGTTTAATGATTTAAATGTCAGTATCTTGAGTTTTATTAATTTTACTTACACATAATGAATATAATAAAACAAGATTTGGAAATTTGTGTGTGTGTGTGTGTGAGAGAGAGAGAGAGTCAGAGAGAGAGAGAGAGAGAGAGAGAGAGAGAGATAGAGAGAGAGAGAGAGAGAGATAGAGAGAGAGATAGAGAGAGTCAGAGAGAGAGTGAGAGAGTTAGAAAGAGAGAGAGCTTAGAGGAAATCCAAGCTCCACACATTTTACAATGTGCACGTAATCTAAAAAAATATTTTCTTTTGAATTTACTTAAAGTACAGATGTATAAAAATTGTGATTTAGAATGACTGTAGTTGTGGCTGTTTAGTCGACATTAATATATTTGTGGAGTGATCCAGGGCTAAATTGTCATTCTGGGTTAGAAGTTTGAAGAATTGTTAATAAAACTTTTCTGTTACATGAAAACAAATATATTATAACATTTAAAGATTCCCCATGAAGTTGACTCCAAATTAAGAGAAAACAATCAGTGAAACGTTGACTATAAATATGATCGTAAATGATAGAACTGATGTGTAGAAATTGCTGTTTTTTTTCTCTGGTAATTAATGATCTGCATGGTGTTTATGATTCTACTAGGGATCCTGACGAGGGGAGAAGAAAGTTTCTCAATCTTTGATTTAAAGCCTATTATTTTTTAAGGAGCTAGAGTAGCCAAGTGGCTTGCGTGTTTCCCCTTGACTGGTAGATGCAGGGTTCAATTCTCACCCTAGCTCTCGATTTATTTACGACAAATCTGAGCGTGTTACTCCCGAGCTCCACGATGCCAAGTACTCATCAATGATCTCTACACTAAATACACTTAAGCAAAGTTTAGTTGCGTGGTATCAGGAAGGGTCAATGTTCGGCTTATGTGTGTTGGCTCTTAGAATAGTCACTGTAGACTAACCTATTATTATTTAATAAATCCACTGAATGATTCCATATTACACGGAAGAGATTTCAAAAACTATCTTTTAAATCTAAAGTGCTTGTTATAAAGAAAAGAATCATTAAAATTGTGGCATAGTTAAAAATCCATAAAAAGATCAAACAAATTCGTTTACAACTAAAGACAATAAAGCAATAGTAACTATAAACTGAACTTTGTCTAATAGAATACCTTCTGTATTAATCGGATTTGTTTACATTGACTTTAACATTTTTCACTCAAAATCAAGTCTAACATAATTTTTGTTTTATGATTTCATAGACATTTAAAGATATTTTCAACAGTTGAGTTCGTATGCAAAAGATAATACACTGTTTAAATCAAAATAGGAATAACCAAACAACCATATCATATATGATATTCTACAGGGTAAGAATAGATACTCAGGAAATGTGGGGCATAAATTAACGTGTAACACCCATTAACATAAATTATTAACAGACATCTAGTTATTAACATTTTTAAAACTTCATTATTAGTTTGGGAGATATTTAAAGATGAGAAGAAAAGATCACGTTTTTACTGTTTACGACAATAGGGCTGCTATTTTTCCACAAGCATGATGACGGCCAACAAGACTGAAACATGTCCTGTTATTTAGATTCGTTAATTTAAATCATAAAGTAACAGTTACTTTGTGATTTAACAATAACAAATATAATACTAATAACAAAGAAAAGTTAATAGTTACATTAGCACGAATAAGTTAAAACATAGTGTTAAAATGAATAAATACGAAAAAATATCCCCTGAATAGCCACAATCAGAGGGTTGGTTGAGTTCCTATTTCTTCTATTTTCTATCCTGTCTAACATGCGGTCAAACCTGGAGTGAAGCTCTAGCTTGAACTCACTATGCAGGAGCTCGTTCGTCACGTAGCGTGGTGTACCCGGGATAAGTCGGAGGGTTTTATTCTGAAAGGCATAAATGCGTCTCATCAAGTTGTCATTTCACATGTTTAAATATATATATATATATATATATATATATGATTAGTTCAGATGGTGGCCCCTGGGAATAGAAAATTTTGTAGGTCCAAGTATGTGGCTGTTAGAAGGTCCCAGTCGCTCGCTTCCCAGCAAAGTCTCTGTTATTCCGCAAATAGGTATAGAGGTTACACAGTCCCTCTTTGAGTTAAGAATATTTTCAGAAAACATGGGTGTCACTTTGCAGTAAATTCCTGATTTCCTTTCCATTCCTTTTTTTTATGGTGGCTGGGTGTTGGTTTGCTCTATTCTATACTGCTAGTATTAATTTTACTTTTCTTGAATATCTTGTTAGTCTTCTAGACAAAGTAGACTTTGTCTTCATGTCAATAGGGGTAAAGGTTACACAGTCCCTTTTGATTAATAATAGTTGACACTGGACTCCAACTTCTTCACATCGAGACTCCTTCGAGTTATTGGTTTTGTAGAATTGAAAGGTACACTGTTGTTTGTACTGCGGATTGTTAATGCTTCTATTTCTGTATGGTTGGTTCAAGGGAAGATTTTTGGGCAAGGTGACCTCTCGACGATATTTGTTGCGACATTTTAGCCATTCTCTGGTTATCTTCAGGGAACGTTATAGCCCAAACATTGGTTCCTATGAGTTATCCGAGACATAATATGTACTGTAAATTGCAGCTTGTAGATCTAATTATTTCTTTTTCGTAGCTCTGGTCAATTTCATGATCCCAATATTAGAAAGGTCAAAATAGTAGGATTCAAGTTCCACAAAAACATTACTGCTTTGGTGAAAAGCATTTTACTCATCTATGTGAGTATCTGTAAGCTGCAACTTTCACCACTATGGAGTTCATACACCTGCACAGTCATGCAGTTTGATTTACATATACACGGAGTGTATGTTTGTATTATTTATATTATTTTTATAAAATTTTAATCATTTATAAAAGAATTGAATAACTTATAAATTATATTAATATGGTTTTTAACTTCGATATTATTTTTATTTTATAAAAGTTATGTTATATTATTTTTAACTTTTTACTAGAGACAGTATTATTTATTTGTGCAAAATGAGTAAATAAATACGTTTATGAGCGGTATGTAATTGAATTAAAGGTTTCTGTTTGTTAAGGATGACGTTAAAAGAAAACCTGTAGTCTGATCTTCCTACGAATAGTGTGGGACTTCTATTGCTGCCTATTACTTTGTTGGCTGAATAACAACATCAAGTAAGTGGATATTACAAGTATACATTAGATTTCATAAGTAAAATTCACTATTTTATTGATTATTTTTACTTTTTTTAAATATTTGAAAATTTAAATCAGTTATTATGGAAGCGTGAATTTTATTGCAAGGTAATATAACAGCTATATAATTCACTTATGTAAACATAAGTTAATGTCAAATTATGCCAATACCACTACATCTACATTGTATATATGCAATGCACCAGTATATTGTATATATGCAATGCACCAGTATATTGTATATATGCAATGCACCATTATATTGTATATATGCAATATATACAACACTAGAGAGAGTTATAGTCAAATTATGTCAATAGCACTGCATCTACACTCTTTTCTTCATATATGCAATAGTAGGGAATGTTATAGTCAAACATTGTCAGTATTTAGTTCCTGTGACAACATGCATTATGCATGCATTCAAACCTACAACAATGGTAGGAATTAGAGTAGAGCTAAGTCAATCACATGTCAAATACTCTGCTCATTGAATCAATTCTGACACTATTCTATAAAATATGATAGCTGCGTTCTAGGTATATCATCTACAAAAAAAATTATGAATTACAATTAACTTTCACACTTTTCCCATACATTATACCTTTTTTAATATATTCTTCTTTTATAACTACGTCATTATTTCTTAATATTGTTGCATTTTAATAAAATCTTTCATTTTCATCGTACACTAGATGTTTACACGTTGTACGTACATACAGAAAATTGTAGTAATTGAATCAACTCAATCTCATATTATTTCTTTTTTTTTTAATGATTATTTATAATTTTCAATCTGATGATTGTTAGTATTGCTAATGGCGAATAATTCTTATTGTATTTAATAATTTCTTGTCATGGTTAGAGGAAAGAAAACATGATGTTAATGTAGTTTCTTTTCGAGTAAGGGTATATTTATAACGAAGGAAACGAAAAAGGCGTCTCACCATTTCGTGGTATATAATGTATTCATGAAAGACTGCTGTCTAATGTTAGAAGATCTCTATTGAGGTATCTGAGTTATGATCAAACCACAATATGAAATTAGGGAAAAAAAAACTAAACTCTTTCAACCATAACCAGTAGTCTTCGTCAGAGTCAAAACCTGACTGAAACACTAGATGCCGAAACATCTGGTGAGGGGTTGAGATGAGTGGGAGGGAAGAGTGGTATTTAAAAAGGGTGTAAAATGCAGGAAAGGACAAATGTTCAGAGAGGGATGTTTGGGGAAACAAAGGAGTACAGTAAGAAAGAGTAAAAAACTGTCCGCTACCTGTCAACCCTCATAGAAGAGGCTACTGACCTCGTCAAGAAAGTATCAAGCTTCAAGAGCCCGTTACTAATGTTTGCAATATTTGATTTATTAAATTTAATCAGAGAAGTTTCGATAATATTTCTTAACAACATTGATATATTATAGGTAATAAATTTTGCTCCTGTCTAATCAATATGATGATTTTCATTATTTATGTACAAGAATAAGGCGCTACTTTTTTCCTTTCTACTTACGTTGTATTCGTGTTGTTTTACACGAAGTGTTGTTTTACACTTAACTTTTAAGGTTTACCAGTTTGACCAATATAAATTGTATGACAATTTTTGCACGGAATTTTGTAAAAACCACTGGACTCCAGTTCCCGGGGAGAGTTTTTTTATAACATATTGCCCACATTATTAGGATTAGTAAACACCATACTAAAATCTTGATAACTAATGTCTTGAAGCCACCAGTTAATAAATTAATTAATACTTAATAAAATACATAATAAATAAACAACTTAATAAATTATCATAAAAATAATATTTTTACTGAGTATCTTCATTTTTCTTAGTTTTTTGTGAGTCGGTGATATTTGCCACAAAAAATAATATACATTAGATTTTACAAAAAAAAGTGCCACTTTTCTATTATCAGTAGCAAAGTGGCTTTTTTAGGAAGAAGTTCTTAAGAAAAAATAAAAAAAATCAATCGATAAATGTCATGGATAGCAGCAAGTTAGTAATATAATTATTCTAGGTTATATTAAAGTGAACAGTGTGGGCGTAATCGAATATCTAATTCTATATGCATCTGATTACAATTCAATCGTAATGCTTCAGCTTTAAGAAGTATCAGTTCAAGCCGTTCAAATCTCCATGAATTTGTATGCATTTATTAAAACTAATGTTTTTTTTTGGCTTGAGATGTAGTCAAAGAGAGTGTTGACTAAGAGCTAGTGCAGGCAAAAGCGAAATAGCCTTGCTCCTCAACAACGCTTATTATTATGCAAATTCAAACAGTTATCAAACTCTGAAAATTGATTTATGCATTGTCTGGGTTATTTCTTAGTCTCCAACTCTCAAAGGCTTGGTGCGTATTTGACTTTACAGTCTTTATTTGACTGATATAAGATCTACATTTGTGAATAAAGATATTCTTTCATGAGTTAGATGATCTATATACATTATCATTATTTAATTAAAAATACTGCAAAAGATTTAAACTACTACTTCTGTTAACCTCCAACCAACTAGTTTTAATCACATTAAATCATTTATGACTATTCTCTTTTTCTCATTAATGTAACTTGACTTATTAACTTTAATTACCAAATTATAAATGCCTTCAAATATGATTTTTTAATGATAACATATAATTATAGGTCAGAAATAGTGATTTTATGAGATAGTTACATTTTATGAGACCTTCCAAGAAAAATAAAAGTAATAATCAGTTTGAATAAAATACTGGTACAATAGTACATGTTTTATCCTTTCTCTGTTTTAGAGATCCAGCACCACATTTCAGTTAATCAAAATTTAATCAAAACTGTCAAATAAAAACAAATATAATTTTCTAATAAAGACATGACTTATTCTTTACACTTACTATATACAACTTAAAGTTATTAATCAAACCAATGGAATTATATGTAAATTAACATAATATAATGAAATCATAACAAACTGTTTAGTAAGAATATCTCAATCACTAACAAGGGAATGTTTAATAGTAAACAAATGGCAATCGTCAACTTTACACTTTTATTGTTTTTTTTTTTTAGATTTTCAGAGCTTAGGAGACGTTCCAATAAAAATTAAATGTTTCATATAAAATTTGTAGAGAATAAAATTACCATCAAATTTCTGTATTCATAATTATATTGTTTTATTTATTTTTTTTCCAATGCCCACATTTATAGGTTTTCTGATTTAGTTTAGGGATGTTCTAGGTACAGAATGTGTAGATCCTTAATTATTTAGCACACATTTTAGTAATGGGCGGGACACATTACATGTTATTTCTACATTAGGAGTTTTAAATGTTGTGTTCACTTGATCACAATATCCCAACCAAACATATATTGGTTTGCGATCGGATAAGTAAGTTTCATAATCTGTGGTTGTATCTATATGTGTAGAAAAAATTACATATTATTGATCATTTCAATCAATTGTTACTAAGTATCATTTTGATAATGCATATAACTTATAATGAATTAAATAATATGAATTAAAATATCACTTTGTTTTAAAAATTTGAGGAGATTTTCAGTTATTGCTTTTATCGCTTTCATGATAATGCTAATATTTCATTACTCTATTGTAGTTAGTAGTTTGGACAAAAAAATGTTGCCCAAAAACACATTTTGGCCAAAAAAGGAACTTTCCCATCATGAATAATTGCTTTCAAAAAAGAAGGTTAATCTAAATTTTGAAGCCTAATTTTGTGTAAAATACTAATTCGATCCATCAAAGATTGTGAACTGTGGATGGTACACCCGGGGTACCAATCTACTCATCTAAACACACAAAGACATCATGGAAAAAAGGCATAATACGACTTTGAGGACCTCAAAACAAGAAATCCGGCAAAATCTCGACATCACGATTTCACGATGACTATACTTTACTTTTAGGAAGGTAAAAAATTCTTTATTTTTAAAACATACATCATTCAATTAACTGCAAAGTAGCAAATTAATTAGTATTTATGTCTTTTGAAAAAAAAGAAAAACCTTGTTGATAGCGCACTAATGATAGATATAACAATAACACTAATCCTATTATTGTTGTTTAACAATAATAGGGGAATTTTTGAATTAGAATAAACTGTAACTGAAGAAATAGTTAACAGATTAAGATTTTTTGTAACATAATAAAGATAAAGACAGTCTAAGTACTTATTTGTCTTGTTTTCAATGTATACAATTTTTGAAACCTAAAAAAACTATATAAGAAAGATAAGTCAGCAAAAGAATAAAACCAACATAAACAAGTTATAAGTTTTTGGAAATAATGATATTTATAAAAGTAAATAGAATTTTTGGTAAATATAGTATTTATAAACTTAATTGCAATATTACTGTTGAGAAGTTCTTTTAAATTACTTCTGGAATTATATAGTTGTGTTGTATGCTGCACACTTGATAGATTTTCAATGACGTTCATTCTCGTGCTAATGAGACGAAGGAAAGAAATGATTCGTCAATTATCCGACTGGCAATGTACCATAATTATACGTTTTTAATAACTTGTTAATGATTTGACTAATACCTCTATTAGCGTAAGTAATGCAATTGGTGCGTGATTAGAACACATATATGATTTTTAGATAATTGGAACACATTAAGTTTAATATCATGTAGACACATAGAACAATATAATAACATATAGAACAATATGATTTTATGTTATCATTTGACTGTATCAAAACTGGAGAGTTATAGTTAATAATTTTTTTTAAAAAAATAAATATAGGTAATTAAAAATTAATTTTAACTCGTTTCAGTTAATAAATATAGTCATCTCATAATTAACTTCTCGTCTCGACAGATACATTTAATACCTATATTAAAATATAGTTGTCTCGATTTTAGTTAACTTCTTCCCTTCTAAACCATTAAATTTGAAGTGTTAAAATTTTTTAGTCCTTATGGGTCTAACATAAGCATTATTTAAAAGGGATTTTTTGTTAAACATAACCATCAGTGTTGCGTAAAACTTAAAAGTGGCAACTTAAGAATGAATTCATTAGCTGGTGAGCATGATGATGGTAGAAATATACCCTTTGACCTTTCAAAAAAAAATTAAACAGAAAAAAAATTTTTTATTTGAATGTGTGCTGCAAAGTTTTTTTGAATTTCCTATAGAGAAATAAATAGCTCAAAAGTTCAAAATTTTTTTCCTACACTGCAAAAATTAGAAAATATAAATATTGTATGTGACATGTACCAATAATTAGTACTGTATGAAGAAGTTGGCAGATTAGGTTCCATTGTAATATAGAATTCAGTTCTAAGAACGAGAAACTATTTGGGGCATGAGCTACTTTATCTACTTTTCAGATTTGTTTACGTTAACTTAGAAATATTGTGCAAATCTCTAAGAATTGATGTAATTTTCTCTCTTGATAAGCTATTTTTGACGTTTAATAAATTAAATTTGTAGTAAACAGCAATATGTTAACTATTTTAGAAAAGCTTAGATGATTCTGGCTATTGTCAATTGTGTAAAAACTCAGTGGGGTTTTTGACTCTGACGAAGACCGCTTGTTACGGTTGAGAGATTTTAGTCTTTTTCCCCATTTTATTTTGTGGTTTGATCATTGATTGTTATTTCACGTGTTTATATGAAATCTCGTTATATATATATATCCGTTAAAATGGTGACCAATAGGAGAGTAGAGTTTGTATATCCATGCGTGCAATCCCAGTTACCCGCTGCCTAGCGAAGCCTTCGTTAATCATATTTCTTTCCCCGCACAACTCATAGAAAACAATATATGTATATATATGTTTTGTTGAACGACCTTTGTACTGTGGCATGAATCAATTTCATAATCTATCTTTCAAGTTTTCTCACCTTTGATTTAAATCTTTCATGTATTAAATACACTAGTTCTCCAAATGATTTATTCTTTATAACTGACATTTTTCGGTCCCCTTGACCATCTTCAGAGTTAATCATATTTATAAAAACTTATTCCTACTAATCAGAACTATATTACACTATACAGTTCTTAAATTAACACAATAATTTTCAAAAACATCAAGAAATAATTCTATCACCAAAATAAACATTTGCTTGATGTTTTTGAAAATTATTGTGTTAATTAAAGAAATGTATAGTGTAATATAGTTGTGATTAGTAGGAATAAGTTTTTATAAATATGATTAACTCTGAAGATGGTCAAGGGGACCGAAACATGTCAGTTATAAAGAATAAATCATTTGTAGAACTAGTGTATTTAATACCTAAAAGATTTAAATCAAAGGTGAGAAAACTTGAAAGATCGACTATGAAATTGATTCATGCCGCAGTACAAAGGTCGTTCGACAAAACATGCATAAAAGAAGGATTGCTCCCTAAATTTACAAATATATATATATATATAATATAATATATAACCAATATGAAAGAAATCATTGCCATACACGAAATATAAGCATCGTAATATACTACTATGTAAACGTTAAAGTTATGGACATACTCTTGCAGAACTATTCTTTAGATGAAAGATAACATTATAAAAGCTATATAACAGATCAACTGCCTAAGAAAACAAAAGCAATGTTCTTCTGTAAGAGATTAGTTTGTAAAATATGGGGTCTTAACACGGAATCTTTACTTTGGAATAGAAAAGTATTATTATTGCTGAGGTAAAACCAATATAATATGGTTTATATCGATTGTGCAATGTACAAAAGCAATTGTTTATAGGAATAACAGGATAAATCACTATCTGTATTACCTCAAAGATTGAAGGACTAAGAAACATCTCCCAGTTAGACATTTATTTGAAAAATGATAATTGTTGTCTTTATTTTACCAAATGAAAACTCCTCCATGTGATATAAAATATAACAAATAATAGTAAAATGAAAAATTAATAATTTGACCTATACTTTAGTTAGATACAATGCCCTTAGTAGATTATCACAGGGTGCGTCGAAGTAAACACAAATGAACACCTGGATTTAGTGCATTTCGGATTCAGTAAAATGGCTTTAGTCTGATATACTGATATGTTATAAATTAATAATGAAAACAGTGCAAATAATTTGATTTTCATGTGAGTACCTGGAAACAAGAGACTACCTAGGAATGAGTTAACAAACAATTTAGAAATGTTTGGAACCATACAGTTATTTGAAACCTTATATATCAAATAATACTATAAATTCAAAGGGAGAACATACAAATCTATGTAAAATATTTATTAGGAATTTATCTACTTCTACTTTGAATGGAAGGCGTATTTGACGTCATACAAAGAATGCAGATAGTCAAAGACGTAGAAACTTTTGATCACATTATATCTGAATGTGTACCAATCGCCTTTGAAGCGACAAAAAATTTTAAAAGATACTTCTCGATGCACATTTATGAAGGTCATTTTGAAGCTAAATTTGGTTACACAATGGAATGTACAATAATACAGGTAAGGAAGCGGAGTGTATGAGTCCAATAATTCAGGCCCTCAGTTTAGTAGTTATAATATCGCATCAGATTGGTCAAGATTTGAAGTTTCTTATAATTGAAAAAATAATTATAGACTCATGTAAAGAAATTATGCATCATTGATTATTATGCATATCCATATATTGTTTTAATGATACTCACATTAAAATAAAACAAAAATCAGTTTGTTGAAACGTAATTGATAGAATATATATACTTATAGTAAAGTTGAATGTAGGTCATTCCAGATTTTCGACATTCATAACACATCAGAGTATAAATATATACTTCCAAAAATTAATATTTATGCATCTTGACTTTTTTATTTCTATATTTTTATGTATTTAACTATTTATAACAACAGTAATTAACTAATATGAACGGAAGTCCTTCTAATTTTAGATCTATTTGCTTAGATAAATACCATAACTTTAAGGTTATAGCCCTATTTGAGGATACTAAACTGGTCAGACATCTAAAACAACGATTCTCGAAGAATGACAGCTTTTTATAATAATAGGCTATAACTATACTGCCATGACACATTGTTTCCAATATTTGATAAGTATCAATGCAACGGTAAAACGTAAATAAAATTCCAACAGAAAAGTATTTTTAAAAAAAAAAATTAAAAACTGAATTAATGAATATAAAAAACCTTTAATATAAGCTAGTTAGCCTTCTGTAATTATTCTAAGTAAGATATATATATATATATATTCTAAAGTAAGGTAACCAAGGTAATTTCTACTCTCCAATATCAAAAATTTTCTTGTTTTGTTGGCACATTCGTCATGATCTTATATTCACATTATATACTATATAGCCTGTGTTGTTTTTATGTCAGAGGCTAGACGAGATTAACAGGATTAGACGACTTTTTGCGTTGTCGGCGATTTTTTGCTGTTGAAAATAATGGAGCAGAAAGTTTGTATTAATTTTTTCATAAAAAAATGGTATGAAGTACTCAAAAACACTTGAAATATTGACAGTGTGGTGCGGTGAGTCAACAAACTATTACACAGGTAATTATTTTTTCAAGAGAAAAAAATTACAAACACGAATTTAACCTTTATACCTTTCACATAAAAACAATATATGATGTATAGCCAAAACTGTGAGCATATGATCATGACAAACGTACCAACACAACAACAAGAGATTTAAAAAAATATTTTTACTTTTTGATCACACCTCGTAAATAGGATAGAAGCTTTGGCAAACTTAATTAGTTATTTCCTTAAAAATTGAGTATAGTGATCTGGATACATGAATATAATAAGATTTATTTAGTAAAATTTATACATGTGGTACTACTGTGCCTAAGAGATTATTGACATTGCAAACGTCCACAAACGATCTTATTTGTCGTCCCTGAAAACAACATATAGAAATACTACTAGTTCCATTTAACATTCAGTTTTAGATTGTATCTCATTAAGAGTAATAGATTGTATGTCATAAAGAGTATTAAATTATATCTCATTATGAGTCTTAGGGTGTATCTTATTTTAGTTGAATAGGGTAAGAATCTATTACAAATATCTCACATTATACAATCACAAAGGCTACGTCTTTACTTCATATTCTAAGAACTAAGTGACCAGATAATTTATCTTTGATATTTAACAAAACAAGTTTTTACCTAAATCTAAACAATAACAAGCACTAAACAACTCAACTATAAACATTAGAGTGACCTTTTTTTTCTTTTGTTTTTTTTTTATTGTTTAAACTGATCCCCTAAAGGGTTAAAAACGCCTGCCCCTTACAGTCGTTTTGTTTGATTGGTGATTCTACATTGGAAGTTCTAAAGTTAGCCAAATTCAAGTGTATTTAGAGTAAGGATCATTAACGAGTACCTGACACCGCACAGGCTCGGGGCAGACAGCTTAACGTCCTCTCCTAGGAACGATGTACTGAGGTTTATTCACTTCCTGTATAAATAAATCGAGGGCCAGGTGGGTATCGAATCCTTCATAGGCGAGTACGTTAACCACTGAGCTAACCTGACCTCCTTAGAGTGACCTTACATCTTTTTGAAATAATAACGAAGTTATTTTTAACTAGGGGACAGACTATTACGTTTAAAGTTTTATTTTCTTATATTCAATAACGACCCCGTATTAGAAAAGTAATTGGAAAACAGTCAGCATTAAAAATATTTATTTATTTTTGTTTAAAGGAGAAAATGCCTTAAAGTGACTGTTGAGTTTCTTGTAGCTTGATATACATTTGTAATTGCATTTTACTGCTGTGACTCTTGCCTCTTGGTTGAAAAAAAAACAGATATCAATTGTAAGAAAATTTAATGTTGCATTAAAGACTTGATAATAAGATTTACCCTATAACTTAAAAATTATTTCCTGTTGAAGATAAGATAACGTGGATAACTGGTCGAACAACTGCAATACCAGTATACGACTTTCAGTGACTGTACAATCATTCACTCATTAGTGGGTTTTAGTCTCAGTTGGGTTTTTGACTCTGACGAAGACCGCTTGTTACGGTTGAAAGATCTTAGTCTTGTTTTCCCATTTTTTATTGTGGTTTGATCATTGATTGTTGTTTCACGTGTTTATGTGAAATCTTTTTAGTGGAATTATATGGAAGTCCCACATAATCCAGTTTCATTCCCAAAACAATGAAAATGACTCTTGTTTCTACCTTCTTTATAAACAGATAAACCTGAACAAGTGTTTTGAGGTTTCTTATAATTTTTATTAATTTCTTAACTTATCATTCACTAACCCTTGTGGAATTGATAAAATGCTTTTATTTCAAATTCAATTTAACTTTTTTACATATTAAGTTAAAATTTAAATCGTAATTGGACAATTAAAGTTTCAAGATTAAACAATAAACTGAAAAATGATTTTGAGTATTTTAAAAATGTGTTTAGTGATGTGAAATGGGGCAATGAAGAAGTGGTTATAAGGTAGAACAATGTAGAAGATTATTTATTGGGCTGGATGAATTATGGGGTTGGAAAACGTCTAGTTTGTTGAAGGCCTTGATTGATAGTGGACGAGACTCGGAGGCACGTAGACCATCGCTGCCCCAGTCACCTCTTGAGGCGCCTCAAAAAAACCACTCACCTCACGTCTGCTTCTGACGACTCTTTCAGCTCAAACAAACTAGATCATCGTGTAAAAATCTTCATTACTATGTCTAAGCGGCCATACAAGGTACCTAGCAAGAGACATCAGTTTGTCTGTACCTCTATATTAAGATTTCACAATAAACACGTGAAATTACAATCATCGTCCCATTACAATAAGAAATGAAAAAAATGACTTCGATCTTTCAACTGTAACAAGCTGTGTTTGTCAGAGTCAAATCCCAACTTCTATATCTCTATATAGCTATATCTCATCATTTTAAATCACATTAGAGTAGTAGAAATCCTAAGTATAGGTTTCACCCAGAAATTATTTTGAATATATAATCATAAAGCCAAAGGAATATCCAAAGAAGTTATAGAAAACGAGTGTTAGGAAGAATGACAACTGACAACGCTTGTCACAGTCTCTGAAGCCAGTCGTCAGAATATTGTTGATTTGGCTCTCAACGTTGGCTACGTATACCATAAGAACAGTCCTTTAGGGCATTTTGGAGTATATTTAACCCTCCACTAAGGTAACGGTTTGGTTTCAAATCTTATCCACCTAACTGAAGGAATACCTAACTGGAAAAGGAAAGTCGCTTTTCAATTGATTTTCTTTGGCACGTGCTTACATAAAGAAAACATCCGTTTTACGGGAAACAATCCCAAAATATACTTACTGATGGATATTTTAAACCCACGATTTCCCAATGCGTATTAGTAGCAATATATCAAAGGAAATAAAACAAAGTTAACGGACTATTTTATCATAAATATATATTAATAGTATTGTTTATAGATATATTGGTGAATATAGTGAAAAAAATGTAATTTGAAATAAAAAAAAATACATTAAGAGGTATAACATACCATAAATATTCAATAAAAACAAAAACATTTGTGATTGTGATGCCCCTTATTCAACTTTATTATTTGTACTTTTATATGTGAATATTAACTCATCTATGCTTTCTATTATATAAAATATCAACCCATATTTTATATAATATAAAAACTCTTATATTTTATTGTATTTTATATAATATAATATAAATACATCCAATTTTTCTGTTGTATAAAATCACTATAATATATTATTCACCTTACTTGAGTTTTGACCACCTAATATGAATTGGAGTGTCAATAAAATATCCACCTTACAAGAATTTTACCTTAGAGGAATTCACCTTACTGGGAACTTAAGTGTACTTGGACTCTGGGATACAATTACTGAAAAGTGCATTGAATTTGTTACTGCAGAAGATCAGTTACCAGTATCCTTCAAAATGACAGACGGACAAATTGTACAGCATGGTCCAGGTTAACCATAACCTGGACTAAGGTGATGATAGTCACAATGCCTTATAATAAAATAAGTATCTCGAACGTTTTACTGACTTCTGACCATGGGAAACGATGTATTTTTTTATAAAGCTATAATCACATAAGACACATTGGAAGATTTCAAAAATTATGTCTCCAAATATACAAAAAAACTTGTAGAAATGTAATTTCTGAAATTCTCCAATACGAGTAAATACCACACTATAACAGATTGTACAATAAATGAACATATAAACATCTCAAGAATGCCGAAATACTTGGTTAATATTTGCAGTCAAAAATTTTACTTGATCATAAACTACACATTACTGTTTAATAAGTGTATCGTTATAATGTATATTGGATATTAAATTCATTTTTCTAATTATAGTTTTCTGATGTTTTATGCCGATACCATGTCCAATTTGAATGGCAGTATTACAAAGCTTGAAGTATGACGTATTATTTTAAATCCTTTTATCTGTCCTATATGATTACTCTAAACAATCAAAAAATACTTTCTTATTTGAATGTAATTTTTTCATGAATAAATAAAAAAATATGTTTGTCAATTTATTATTATTAGTAAAGACGTCTGATGCAGTTACGCAAGCCTAGAAATATAATAAAACGCCCGCATGATTTCTGATGCTAATCATTTTACTCCGTTGTTCAAGGATTGAAACGTTTTCCACGTAATTCAATTTATGGTGTATTTGATTTCATAATTTATATAATACTCAAGTTCATTGGTTTCTTGCTTGTTTATGCGTTTGTGCATGATATGCCGTGTTTCATAGTTATCTTGTTTGCGGTAATGTGAATTATTATTTGTATTTATACTTTAAGCATTCTTGACTCTTCAGCTACATGGTAGATCGTCATCTAGTCAAGATGGTTGATTTTAGTATATTTCGATCAGTGATAAAGTTTGTAATAAAATAGCATTGTAGATATCCTCCAAGTCTGAGAATAGGTTCTGGTGTTTGTCGTTAACCATAAGCATAACATCATACTGATCGTTTAAATTATGCAAGAAGCACCGTCATGTATGGAGTTCATCACTTTATTCTCATCGTTTCAGTCTCTCATTCAATACTTGTTTACTGTAAGTTTATTAATTTTTAAAGTTAAGTACAGTGTTTTTTTTTTAAACTACGGTGTGTTTTATTTCTAAATTATGAAACCTATTAATGTTATTTATTCCCCCCCCCCCCCCCCAAATAAAAATCATCAGACTACAGAAAAATTGTAGTACCTTTACTTCAACAAACTTTTCAGGTTTTTCCATTCCACCAATCTAAAGTAATTGAACCAAACAAACTCAGCTTCTACTAGTTTATTGCACTTTAAAAATTATAATACTCTTACTAGAAATATAGTTTCAAAATAATAGAAATTTACAGTTATTATTTTTGTAACGTTTCAAACCAAACGAACACACGGATATGTTGAAAAGAAGTTTTATCACAAACAAAAGAAATATAAGTTAATATTTTTAAATTTATTAAACCTATATCAAATATGATGTTTTGTAAGCCATTTTGTACTGATTTTGTACTCATAAAATCAGGAAGAACAAGATATTTAAGATATCTGAACTTTAAATAAAAAATTTCAACTGGTTCTAACATTCTTTCTAATAGTGAAAACATCATGGCTTAACATTTCTTCTAAGTTTTCTCATTAAATGAACTGTAAGAAATATCTAAAGAAGCTTTATTATTAACAAAACGATAATGGCCGCAGTAGAGATTTGAAGAATTTAAACATTCATTGTAAATAAATATCCACAGAATAGATATATAAATACATTAGAAAATAGATTGAGATAAATTATTGTTTGAAGTAAATATAACTTGTAGTTAACAAGTTGGCGAAAGCATACTGAAGAGCCTGAAAAACAAATGGTAAACGATAAATTGGAAAACACTAGGAAATGTTAAAGTAAAAACCAGTGCATAATTCAAAGAAATAGGACTTTGTATTTTGCAGCCAATTCCATTACTTTTCAGGAGCTAGTAGTGTATTTTTTGCAATAGTCTGTAGTGCCTATTTGCAATTTATTAATTTATCTAAAATACAAATAACTACCATAAATGCTCGTTTTACTCCTCTATCAAAAAAAAGTTGAATCTAAATAAGCTGTAATAAAATGAAACCATATTATACGAGTAATGTTTATTTTAAATGGTTCAGAAGGTGTATTTAAAATATGGTAAGAGATTTTACCAAGTTATTCTGTATCATCCATATGCACAGTTACATTCAGTTCAGTCTGAAAACAATTGCACGAAAGAACCTATGATTTTATTGCAACAATATGTTGGAATTGACTATTAATTGGGTTTGCGTTTAAAATAAAAGTTTGAATATAGATTCAAAAAATACAGAAACTATCAAATTTCAACATTTTACATCTTATTCAATACATAGAAGCAAAATCCTCTAAATTATACTGTGACGAATTAGGTTTTACATATTTAGAAAAAATAATTTATTTGTAGGAGGTATTATTAGAAAAAAAAGCACTTCATAAACATTATAAATTGATAAATTCAGTTATATCAAAGCTGCATAATGGAAGGAGATTTCTTTATAAACCCTAAAAACTAATAAAGAAATGCCAGTGTAGGTGAAGTACTTTATTTATTGATTGCCAACACTCAAGAATACATTGGCTATATATTATCTACATGTTTTCTAGTATATACATACTCAATAATTTGTGTAAAATCTGTCTTCCGGAAAAAAAAAAGAGTAAGACCAAGTACGTCAGAGATACGACGGAAAGTTACCGTTGGCTGGTTGGTCTTTCTCTCTCTTTTTTCCTGAAGACAGATTTTATAGTTAACAAGTGAGTTACACTGATTAGTATTAACAGAATGCAAAGAAAGATACATACAAAAATGAAAAACACGCTTTCATAGTCTCTAATTTTTTATTTAAACCATCATCAGGAAGAGATATGAGAGGGAAAACAAGGACACTTGTGTAGAAATGATGGGACAGCCGTTACTAATGGATCATTATTCAGTCTCTAACCCAATCCTATATTGGATTCAAATAATGTATTAAGTCTCCAAGCAAGCTTGGTTTCTCTCTTTTCTCTCCTGATGACGGTTCAAAACAAAAATTAGGGATACATACACGTAATGAAGTTTATACTACAAGTAAAAAAGGAAAATAATAGAAATCAATGCCCAGAGGCCTTTATGTCATTGGAGAGCAAACAAAAGAAGGACTAAGAAAGTAACAGTATATATATATATATATATATATATATATAACAAGATTTCACAGAGTATTTGACTCTGAGAAAGACCGCTTGTTACGGTTGAAGGATCCTAGTCTTCTTTCCCATTACTTATTGTGGTTTGAATTATATATATATATATATGTAAAAGTTTGAAGCAGTCCTTCATTTAAACATATATTATTAAATAACGCCCTATATTTGGCTTGTATTTGTTTTTAAATAATTTTTTCAGTTTTCGGAGTTCCTCCCACGAAGGTAACAGTATATTTAACAGTATATATATATATATATATATATATATATATATAAAGTTTAAACCACAATGGAAAAAGGAAAACATTGTGATTTTTCTGCATATATATATATATATATATATATATATATCAGTGATCAAACCACAATATAAAATGGTAAAACAAGACTAAGATCTTTCAACCGTAGCAAGCAGTCTTCGTCAGAGTCAAAAACCCTACTGATCTTAGTCTTGTTTTACTTTCTTTTTAAAATTTTAATATTAACTTTTACCATATATTCGTATATATGTCGTTTAATTGATTACTTATCTTAAAATTTATTTAATTGTTTTTAAAATTTATTCCAATGTCTATTGTAATTTATTTAAAATTGATGCACCAATTTTTGATTAATTTTTTTTAATGAAGAACTACTGGCATATATACTTGTCGTCAATAGTAATATATTTATTAGAAATTATGCTAGATTTGAACAGTAATATGTTTACAAGTATTGATGTAAAGATGGTAGAATATACAGGAGAATTATGTATTGTTTATAGTGATGATCTAAAATTCATTATTTTTATATACAAGTAGGGGACTTACTTAGATGTGTAGCTAAGACGTAGTTTAATATTCTGTTTTGATCATTCCAGTGACGTTCATAATTTGTTTATTTAAATATTTTTTCTCTGACTCATATTCGTGTCAAAGAAGGTGGTCACTTCTTATGTTACGTAAGTGGTCAGTTATACCATATTTAGATAATTTCTTGTTGCCAAGGACAGGAAATGAATAGTGCCAAAGTTATAAATTTGCTATTTTATGTTCGTTTCTTCTTATTCTAATTGACATTTACAGAAAGTAGTTAATTCTATTGAGAGAAATAATATTTTTTCATTTATAAATAATTAATAATAATAATCACCCGAACTATCCCATTATTTCAGATTTCAGGAAGTGATTTAAAATATGTTTTATAAACAAAATCTGGCTATTTTAGAATTTCTATTTTTTTATTAAATAAATTCGCCTGATTTTGTTTAGTGTTAATGCTTATTTATGAATGTATTCTTCACTGATGCGAAGAATGTTAATTATTAGTAAGAGGTTTATTTATGAACATCACTGGCGATTGTTTTTAAGTTTTATTGATTTATTTTAGTGTAGTGTATTACGTAAGTATGTTAACAAGTGTGGAGCACCGACATGATTAATCCACTCACCAAGGACTTGTTATCTCAATGACGAATTAAGAATAAAAAATCAGGTAAGGTGTGACGTGGGGGCTAGGGTAACCCAGTGGCTTAAATGCTCACCTCTGGACTCGTAGATCCGGAGTTCAGTACCCAAACTGGCCCTCACTTTATTCACCCGGAAGGTGAAAAAAATCTCAGCACGTCGTTATTTGGAGAGGATCTTAAGCCGTAGGTTCTGAGTCTGTATGATGTCCGGTACTTCTTGAAAATCAGTACTCTAAATACATTTCAGTCAAGTAAAATGTAGGAATCGCAATGCAGCATGTTCATATTGTGGTATCACAAACAGATTTGTTCTCTCGTGAGACAGCTACTGCACCTAACCTAACCCAAGATGAGGTGTTCTGATAACCTGTTTTTGTACATTTGTACACCTTTTGTAAACCTGTTTTGGTTATCAGTACATTTTTTTATGCAAAAGTAGAAAATTTTGCTCACGAGCACACTGAAAGTAGCCGTAAAACTAGCGGTTTTACCTTTTCAGGGTACTTTCCTTTCTTTAATAAACTTGAGTAAGTCACTATTGAAGATTCATGATGTGGAATAGACTAGAGAAGACTAATCACCTATAATTGAAATAGTTCGTATTAATAAATAATCTTAATCAGCCAGCCCTAGAACATCATTGATGTCGAATACTTATTAGAATTATCGTTGGAAGCGAACAAACAAACATATTGCCAAAGAAATTATAAAATATTATTAGCAGTAGGTATAGACAACTTTATTTTTGTGGTTTACCAACAGTTTAGTTGGACAGTTCTTATAAAATTCTGTCAAGCGATATAGTACACTTGTTTCTTGTTATGACTACTAAGATTCGCAGTCACGTCGACCCTGCAGTGTTACAGGCCGTGCATTGTGACGCAATTCTATCGTGCGTACCACATGTGCAAAAGGTCGACTCATGAAAATAAATTGCCCAGCAGTCCTTGCCTCAATTCTACTGTCACCGATAAGCAACAATCAAGTATTTTTCAACTATGGAAAACTTAAACGTGAACTTTATATTATAGAAGATAAATTATTTACTGACATAGCAAATAATTAAAACATACTCATGCCTACAATAAGTTCTTTAATGTTTGCAAACTATTTTGCAGTTCACGACACGTACTAACCTTGACTCAAAAATAAAGAGGTGCTAATATGGTATTATTGTAAGTCGGTTCTCAGAAAGTTTACTATGTGTGTTCACCATCGACATTTGAACTTAGAAAGGAATTTCGCAAGTGCTGTATGATGGATACTCTGGTCTCAATGTATCAAGATAATCATAGAACTCTTAAAAAAATATCAACAATTATGAACAAAAATTGATTATGATAACTTTATTTTGGGGTTAGTAGTACGAAGGGGCTTGTGGATATGTTTCAAAAATCAAACATGATACTTTGTACTTCTCCTTCCATTCCGACGGTTTTCGGAACTGATTTGGTCTGTGGTTACTGCAAAGGCAAAAATCTGGTGTGAAGTACCACACTGCTTTCTGATATCTAATTTCAAATATATACTTTATCAGAAATTAAATTAAATTCTTCAAAAGAATGAATAAATTGGAACCTCTAATCTTGAACAAAAACTAGTAATTTGATTAATAACTGTTATACTAATAATTAGCACTTTAATAAGTATAAATATAACTAACAGAAATAGATTATCAGATATTCTTAGCGATGTAGTAAACGCACCGGCAAGGCTTTCCTGACTTTTTACCAGAAGCGCTGGTGAATAATCATAGATATACATCAGGTTAATTTCCTTGCTTATTATCTAAAGAAACGTAGATTTTATTTTATTTTCATTTATATTTTTATTTGGGAAACTATTTATACTATTTATTTATGTCAGTTTAATTAATTTAATATCAACATAAGCAGAGGTTTTTTAAAAGTTTATTTTTCTATGATCAAAAATACCATACTTTTGACCCTGAAAAATAATTTCTGCTCAAATCGCACCCATATAGTATAGCTAGTATAGTCCATATAGTATAGTCGTTAGTATAGCTGTGGTCTAACAATCAGTACCACAGCGATTATAATAATAATCCTGACCGTTTTCTACCAAATATCAATCTATACTATTTCTAGATTATTTACTGTAGTTCAAACTTTGGTTTTTATTTCACACGTATATAGTTATGTCTAGTCATATATATACACAAAGAGAATCACCGTTAAAAGTAGTAAAAGATATGGAATAATGGAATGGTTTTTAATCGTTTTTCAGTGTTAACCGGTTTTTAAAAGAACTGAAAACTTTGAAAACGAAAAAAGAACGGAAAGCTTAAGTTTTTTTGAAAACGCGATAATATTCAAAAGTAATTACCAACTTTTTTTTATTATTGCTATTAGTGGTATTTTTCTTAATTATAAAGTCACCTGAGTTTATTGTGACACTTTTTTATTATATATATATCTATTTATTTATACCTTGATATCAAATTAATATATAAATAGTGTACATTTTAAAATTATTACAGTTTTTTTCATATAAATAGTTTTCTATGTTTGTACAGACTGAAGTCATGTAGTCATTTTTAAAAATCCAATAAAGCAATTGCCACAGTAATAATCTTCTCAGAAGTTTTGCTCAGTTGTATTTAATGCCGGATATAATCACGTTTGATGGCGTATCATTGAAAAGTTGTTTATTAATTAAAGCAGAGAAACTATTAAAGCCGTGTTTTTCCTCATTTAAGACAAACACAGTTCATCTGGATGATTGAATTTCTTCACACAATCTTAGAGAAGATGTGAAATTTGTTGCCGAATACACTAGGATAAACCTATTTGTTAAAAATCTTCACTTTTATATACTTGAATGTAATAAAATTTTGATATGCCAATGTGTAATCAGCTTAAGCTGATCTATAACTATAGTAGCGAATAATAAACAAATTAACTATTTTTTTAAGCCCTAGAACAGCAGTGGTAGTGAATGTCTATACGTATGGGAGTTGAACAAACACTAATATAAAAAACCTCACTATTAAAAATAAAGACTTGCCAGTGCTATAACTGTATTTATTGAAAACCAAGGCTCTTTTATAAATAGTTTAAGAAAATAAAGAAACATATAAGAATGCAAGAGTTGGTATTATAAAAAAAAATAAAAATAGAATAAAATAAAAAATAATTAATGTTTCATTTTTGCATAATTTGGCCTAATACAAAATAGTGGCCAATATTTAATATTTAAATAATATGTGTATACAAATATACCACTATATATCTAAACAGAGGATAATATGTTATAAACTAATACAAAATATATAATAAGGTTTGCAAGGAATCTCGACAAAAGTCCTTCATCAGGGCAATGCGAGGTAAGAGAAGGAAGATAAAAGAATGCGGGTTGGGCAGGACTGAAAGGCATTGACTGAGGCACTGCTAGGTTTGAGTGAGAGTGGTGGGGATAAGTTTCAGTGGCTTCTCTCTCTTCTTCCAATTCAAATTATCTGACGTTTTGTTGTGGTTTCTGACTAGATTTAAAAATGTGCTCAAATAAAAGTTCCCAGCAAGAGTGAAGTCTTTCAATAGTTTATGAAAGAGGTGCATGGATGGGATTAATATTCAAACATTAATAGATCAAATACTATAAACGCAAGTAACGGTTTATTGGACTCACTACTACCGGGTAATATCTTTATCTATGATGGTTGAAAGCTAGCAAATAGTTCGTTACCCTGACATCCCTTCCCAGGGCTTTTGTTCTCTTTCCTGCACTTTACACACTTCAAAATACCTCTCTTGGCCCCCCACACTTCTCAACCCCACACCATATGTTTATGCATCACCTTTTTTAATATCATTTTTGACTCTGTCAAGACAACTTGTTAGTATTGAAGAATTTTAGTCATTTTTCTGATTTTGTGGTTTATAAGTTGATTTTTGTAAAATATTGTTGTGTTTATTGTAAAATATTGTTACGTTCAGTATAGTATCATCAAGAAAACGATCCAAAAAGGAAAGCAGACGTTTAAGGGTGAATTATGGGTAAACAGGAAATAGAAAAAACATAGTTACAGTCTCTAATCTCTGCAACAGTCACTTCGCAAGAGCGCTTGATGGCCCTATGTCTTCTCTCCTGGTAACGATTAACCAAAAATTAGAAATTGTAAGTGTGTGTTCTTTATTTACTGTATACCTATAGTTTATTCTGAAACGTATATATGCATATATATATAAAATATTCAAAAAATGAAACAGTCGGTTAAGATGACTTACTAAGAAGATATATACAAATTCTCTCTCGTATCTACATGTAGTAACACATTTCTAATAATATACTTCCCATCAATTTTTAATAATATAAACTAGAAGACGGAGGTTGACTTAACATTAATTAGCCTATAGGTGCCACCAAGTGCAGATGATGCATTAAAAGTTAGTAAGAACTTCCTGAAATGAGCGTTATAGCATTATCAAACCAGTTACACAACATATGTTGTAATCTTTTGATATATATATATGTTATATATATTAATAAATGTATTGACCGTGAAGAAGAAACAAAATAAAAGTTATCAGGACTCGGTCAGATTTTCAGGTTCAAATTAAACTCTTATTGCCAAGGTTTTGGTTTTTATTTAAAACTTTTCTTTTATAGATAGATGTATAAATATTTTGGAACACAAAAACTAAATATTACATTAGAGATTTTTTTTACGAAGAAAACACTTTGCGACATAAACTAGATAAAAAAGACACAGGGATAGACCACTTCGAGAAACCTTTTTAATCGATTGAGGGAAGTTCACAACTAAACCTCGTTTTCTCTTGAGAACACGATATCTCAATTTTCATCTGAACGAAATAATACCATTGCTGTATATTTGATATTGAGGATAAATTAACATAAAAATACTGAAAAAGGCATTGCTATTCATACTGATTATGGAAACTATTCTGACATATTATTAACGGCATATAAGGCATATTATTAACATTTCTAACTTAGTATCACATGAGATGGCATATATTGGTGTGTTATCTTTTCCTAAATGTCATCATGGTTCTTATTTTGACATGACTCATAATGTATTGATTTGTTTTGCACACTGACCTGACAATGATTAGTTAAATAAGTATTGGCTGCATTTTCTGAGAAATAAGTGAATTACTATTATTAATATATCAAAAGAATAAACATTTTTGTTATTTCTTAAAAATATATATTCCACGATTACTGCTATGAAATAGATTCGCATTGTGATTAAAAAAAAAATGATAGTGGCAGTAGTTTATTTGGTTTTGAGAGACAAAAACATGGGAATTTGGAAATTTTTTTTAGTGTTTCATGGTAAAAGACGAGTAGCTTAGTCAGTAATTATTAATTCAAACCTGTGCTAGTAATCAATCAGTGTCTTTAAAAGCACTTCAGATGAAACAAAAACATTTTAAAGAAGAAAATAAAACAATCATGAATGATAGTTTGAAGGAGCTTTTTGAATTAGTATTCTGAATGCTTCTAATATGATATCAATGACACTCTAATAAATCATTACGAGAAGAATAAAAAAAGTATTTTTTTTTGCAAGTAATACTCTTTTTTTTTGAGTTAAGTGTATAATTCGTATTGGTGGATGACGTGGGTGCAGGGCAGTGGCGAAGAAGTGCGTAGGCATTCGTCAGAGGTCTTCACATATCCAATCTGACCTGCACTTCATAATCATACTCCTTCAAAGCGCATATAACTTCTCTCACTTCCTCGCTCGCCTTTATATTTTTTTCTCCCTCTCAACAACTTTCTCTCAATGTCTCACTGTTTCTTTTTTTCCTTTGTCACTCTCTTAGTCACTCTTAAACACCCTTCTGTCTCATTACCCTCTTTTCTTGAAGTGCCTCACAAAATATAACACATTATAGACCAAATTGTGTAACATTATTGATTTTGTTTAGTTATCATATAATATTTATTTATGAAATTAATGTAAGTTAAAGTAAAATATTTATATAAACTATATCCGTGTCTCTCACTCTCTCTCGTTAACCTTCATATCAATTCAATTCTTCATATATAGCAATAACTATTCTATAGACTTATGCTTAACATTATTAGGTGCCTTAACCATATCCTTTCCGTAATATCAGGTATTAACAACATAAGATGTCAAGTACATGCATGGTAAACTAAATTCAAGGAATGAACTCAAATACTAAAGTCATGATAGTACTACAATATTTCTTAAGGCCGAGACTAAAACACTACATCCCTGGTAGTACTATAATATTCCCTAGGGGAGATATTTATGGCAAACAGCTGAATTATCCCTAGGCTAATATAGGAATAATATATATTTAAAAACTGAAAGGCATACGAAGGAATTAAGTATACTCACATCTAGTTACTAATTATGAAAGTATATATTTTTTTTAAGGTGTTTGATATAAATTGAAAAAGTTATTTGAGTTATGTAGAATAAATTATTATCGTATATCAGTTAATAAAATTCCCAGTCGATATTTCTAACCTACATTTCTGTGCATTGAAAAAGTGGCACAGCTGTGATATTTTCTTGGCAGATTCAACACTACGACTCTTAATAATAATAACTGATTATTAGCTTGACCAGCGTCAAATAATGGTTTTCTACTTATTTCCAACAGCAATTGAAGTGCCATAACATTACTCACTTTGATCTCTAAGTACAATACAACATATAAAAGACAGGCGTTAACAAACGTCATAAAAAGCTTCTAAAACTCTACATGCTTGCCAGACTATACCGTTACCCATTAAACCATTGATTTACAACAATCTATTAAAATAGTCTGGGTATGTCCACTTAGACTTCAAGCATCTGCCAGCATTCCGAACAACAACAAAATTTGGATTACATCGTTAACAGTGACTTTAAATTACATCCATATATAAGATTCATAAAATTAAATAATGTGTCTCTATTATCTGGGCAAAAAATTATAAATAAAAATAATTTCTATTATTACTAATAATAATTAACGTTCCTCACTTCACCGACGGATATAATGACCTTTTGACTGTTATATTATATTATATATATATATATATATATACCTCATTAAAGATCTTGCCAACATTAAGTTTAGTATGTTTCCTACATACCTTTTCAAGGTTTCGAATGCTACCTTTCCATCTCTGTGGTACCATATAAATTAACCCACCGATTTTTTTATCTTTCATTGTATTTTTCATATTACATTTCCAACGTTTCGGTCTACGTTGACCATTTTCAAGGATTCTATATACAAGGTTTTTTTAAACAATTCTAATAAATACTTATTTACAATGACAATTACCTCACTTCTATCAAACATAACTAATAATAAAATATTCTTTTAAAAAACACTACCTTAATAAACATGGGTAACAGGTTTGCTACAAAATTCCCTACATGAACATTTACACAACATTATTTAAATCACTATATAGTTATTTTTCACGAATGTAACTTTAAAATTCTGGAAAAACAACAGGACTGATCATTAATGTTCGGCTTCTTTTCCTTTATGCATAATGATTCAATTATATGCAGCCTCGTGTGATTATTTTCTGCATATAATACTTCAATGTTGTCTTCCAGCATTTTTCTACTTAGCCTGCTTTTATGTATGTTCATTGTGTGTTCTTTCGGTCCTCCGGCTGCGAGATGCATCGTAAGTCTGCGTGAAAGTGTTGTCGTCGTAGAACCAATGTAGCTCGATTTTAGGAGCTCACAGTATTATATGCAGAAAATAATCACACGAGGCTGCATATAATTGAATCATTATGCATAAAGGAAAAGAAGCCGAACATTAATGATCAGTCCTGTTGTTTTTCCAGAATTTTAAAGTTACATTCGTGAAAAATAACTATATAGTGATTTAAATAATGTTGTGTAAATGTTCATGTAGGGAATTTTGTAGCAAACCTGTTACCCATGTTTATTAAGGTAGTGTTTTTTAAAAGAATATTTTATTATTAGTTATGTTTGATAGAAGTGAGGTAATTGTCATTGTAAATAAGTATTTATTAGAATTGTTTAAAAAAACCTTGTATATAGAATCCTTGAAAATGGTCAACGTAGACCGAAACGTTGGAAATGTAATATGAAAAATACAATGAAAGATAAAAAAATCGGTGAGTTAATTTATATGGTACCACAGAGATGGAAAGGTAGCATTCGAAACCTTGAAAAGGTATGTAGGAAACATACTAAACTTAATGTTGGCAAGATCTTTAATGAGGTATGTTTAAAAGAAGGTCTGCTCCCAAAGTATACCAATATATATATATATATATATATATATATATATATGAAAAGATTTCACAATAAACATGTAAATTAACAATCAATAATCAAACCACAATAAGAAATGGCAAAAATAGGGACTAAGATCTTTCAGCCTCAACAAGTGGTCTTCGTCGGAGTAAAAAATTCCCAACTGATTCAGTTACCCAAAACCCAGAGTCAGTTGGGATTTTGACTCTGGCGAAGACGCCTTGTTACGCTTGATAGATCTTTGCCTTTTTTTCCATTTTCATTGCTGTGGTTTGATTATTGCTTGTTATTTCACGTGTTTATTGTGAAATCTTGTTATATATGTATAAATACGAATAAAACCTAAATAATATGAAACACTTGTAATATTTTGACAGTATAAATGGTCGTATTTAGGAAAGGAAGTGGTGCAGTGAAGAGATGACAGTCATTTATATGTATTCGTAAAAAGAGCACATGTGTATGTTCTTTGTATGAGAAAAAAAGATATGACAGAAACTCACTAATATATATATATAAATCATAGCATGAATCAAATTCACTAAGAAGAACGTAGGTTATATAAAAAATACTGGACATTTCGAAACGAATCTAATGAATCTCAATTACAAAAAAATGAACAAATAAATAATTTGACTCTGTTTGAAAATGATATATTTTAACATATAATTCCATAATTCTTTAAAAAAACAAGACAAATATATTTCCTAGGACAGCATTCTGATGAACCATATTTTGTACTACTTGGGAATATTACTTTTAAGTTTTATCCTAACTTTATATCCATGCCTGTATTAATTGTTTACATGTCTACATATGTATAGTAAATCTAGAAGCAAAATTTCTTAATACACAACATTTCTTGTTAACATTTTTTCTTTCTTCTCATTTGTTTGTTTGTACCGCAGGTTAGTAGCAAACTGCTATTGATTAGTAAAGCTTTTGTGTGGTTTTGATTTCCAAGACGACTTAACACAGAATACAACTGGCCAGGAAAAATACTGACAATGGTAGGTAGAGGCTATATTTACTACGACTCTGTCCTGACGTTTATTGATTGACATTGCTAAGGTTGGCCTGATAGGAAATTGCCAACTCTTGAGAATAAATGGCACTCTGTGTCAGACTGAAAAAAGGAAATACTTTTGAACGCTAACTCGCTTGGTAAAAAGCATTGAAATTTCGTCAAAAAACTATATCTAAAATTAGGAACTAACAACAAGAATTTCACAAAATTCTGATTTAGGCAACGGGTAATACACGTATAAAAACTGTAAATTTATATGAAATAATATATGTCTTGCAAACTGACATGGCTTCTTTTATAATAATATAGATAATTAAAAAATTAAACAATCAACTGTTTATAACTACGTTTAGGACGGTTGTTTCTCATTTCTCTAGCAAAGGAAGCTAGTAAAAAATAGATGGCGGTTTATATGCTTCGTCTGCATATTGTTTGCACAAGGTGCTGTCAGATTAATTGATTTGAATCAATAGTTAGTTTGAAAATTAATAGTTTCAAATTAATCCACATCTATTCCTGACGACGAGGACAACGAAATATAGTAGTGAGTTCAGTGATTTCTTTTCTGTGTGTTCTTTTGTAAATTCTAGTATATATATACTGCTTTTTTTTTTAATATCAACTTCATTACTGCCATTTAAGCCAGGTTTTTACAATTCTATGCTGATGGATGAACCCAGAATGTTTGAAATATTAATGACTAACTATGATACTGAAACGCTTATAATCACAATCGTGCAGATGCATTTCAATGAAAATGAAAATATTGGAACTAATCAAGTTTATTAACTATAATATATAAAAGTGATGTTTTTTGTATAGAAAATATATGCCTGTTTAAAACTCAACATGCATTGAAAAGATATTTTGGGTCAAATTTAGATAAGCCGCACATTTTTAAGTTTTTTAGTTTCACATGCCGGATAAAGGATATAAAGCGAAAAGGAGGACGTGTCCTCCTTTTGTTGGACATCTGGCATGCACAGTTCTGCCCAAAACTAGATAAGAGATCATGATGGATTACAGCTTTAGTATGGCATCCAAGTATATATTTTTCTATAAAAGTGATGTTTAATTAAAATAGTTTTCTTATACTAATATTGCAATAATTTACATAAATTAAAAAAATATGCTGTGAGATCACACATCAATTTTAATTATCTAACTATAAATTTATATTTTCTTAAAATTATGATGACATTAAATTCCAGTAAAGGAAAAAAAATAGTCTTACGTATAATATTTACTAGGGACCATTCATTTGTGTAATGACTATCAGTACTATTCTTTAATATATTAGAAATTTGGAATTTCACATTAAAGCAACACTCATTAATTTATGTTTATCAGTTTCATTATTTAACTCAAATTTAATGTTTTTTATTTATATTTGACACATAATCTAAGTTATATATATATATATATATGTGTCAATTATCCTTTTGTTTAATATCTGTATCAGAGTAATAAGAGCAATTTAAAAGTTAATTTATCCCTGCTAAAATAATTTGTTAAACTTAGTAGCTAATTAAATAAAAAAGAGAAACAGTTCTACGTAGATGATACCTAAAGAGACAAAGGACGCACACAAACTCACACGAACACATACATAGACATACAAATACACACACACACGCACAAACATCCACAAGATGAGACCGAGATGGTAAACTATGAAAAGAAACATAACATACTTGAAGAAAGCGTAAAGTGAAATGGCAAGATGATGGAAAAACTTCAATAAACAGAAGAGAAACTAAAATGTATATCGTCAATAGAGACAGTAAAAATATAATCTCATTTATTAATAAACAACAAACTTATACAAAAACTAAATGGAAAAAAACGGACAACATCCTGCCTAACCAGATTTCACATAATACTAGAAGATGCGACCATAGTATGGATGTTATTAAAATTTTAATAGGTATTTCTCTCTATTATTATGGTTGATTCAATATTGTAATATATCAATGAATCTTTTGTTAAAACTTAGAATTTTTCATAGTTTTATGTATTTATAAAACATTTTATTCATAGTGTGACGCGTGTTTTGTGTCGTAACTCACTCCCACCAGTAGGGCTACTACTGGGTAGAAAAAAAAACCATTCACACAGACTCTCTTTGTTTCACACAGACACTATATGAACCCATCGTGCAGAAGCCCATTAGACGTTTGTATTCTAATCATAGTAATTAAAAAAAATCCTGCGTTCTATTATTTTCTGAACTGCTTTATGTATTAAAAAAATTAAAATCTATCTTATTTCGGATAAATATTGATAATGACGATATCATGTTTATAAAGAAATTAAGCACTTTCTATGAAAAGAAATTGCTTTATTTGAAGAATTAATTTCATAGATGAATTCACCGAGATAACTAAACATAAATTTTTAGTATAAGAATCAGGAACCTCTTCAGATATTCAAAGCAAATCATAATTTTAAATCTAAACAGAGCAAAAGATGCCTTTCTAAACAGAGTAAAATGTCAATGAATATTTGAGGGGAAAGAATGGTGATCCTTAAAGCAAATAGAAAAGAAAGTCATGTATTTCAAACGTAAATATAGAAAATACAAGAAACAAATACGTTTATTTATAATGTTAATAATAATAATATTAGAAATAGTAACTACTTTGTTGAGCGATTATATTTCGATCACTTTGATTTTTAAAACAAATTTAAAATTCCATTCAATGCTCAGTTAAAACAATATAGCATTATGTTATCAATTTTAAAATATTTTTAGTTTCAATTTATAAACTATTTTTTCTCTTTTTTTTAATTTACACGTCTTAAGTATATGAAATAAAACTATATATTATTTGTTATAGGTCAATGATGATCTAAACCACTTGACAATAAGAAATTCTTAAAATAAAAAAAATGTTGAATTCTTATAATCTATATGATTTAGTTTTATAAGTAAGCAGAAAAAGTTATGAGGAGGAGTTTAATATAAGAGGCAATGGGATAAAAATGCCACACCCTAGTTCAAAAGGAAAACCTTGAACGAACACTTAATTACGGTTCCATTGAAAATATTAAATATTGAAATCTTTAGTCCTTATTAAGAGAACTTTAATTTTCTAGTTAATCAATTTGTTTCTTTTTTTTACTCTGATCTGAAGTAATAAACATTAACGATTGATAAAACATACTAATTAAAGATCCTTGCATGTCACTAATGAACAAAATTGGTCCTTGTTGAAGGACGTTTAGATGAAAGTCGCATTGCTTGTTATCATATTTTATTTTTGGAAATAGTTTCAGACAGAAAGGTCTAAAATAATATTGAGATTAGTTCAAGGTATATAATGTACGCGGGTAATTTAAATGCAATGTTGTCAAAATTTTCATCCTTCCAACTAATACACCCTTGAAGCAAAATATACTGATTATATGTTACGTAGAGACTAACTCAATTATGAGATATAATTTTATCACACCATTTAATCAAATTAACATTTTTATAGCTTAATGAGTTTAATTAAAGTTGTAATTCTCTTATATAGAAAAAAATTGAAGTAGTGCACATTTAAGTTCACAATAGAGTAACCCATTCTTAATCAACAAATCAACACAATGACAGAGCTTGGCGACTTTTAAAAGGCTTTATTAAAGCTAAGTAATTTCAATTAGATTGGTTATAACATTTTTTTTACACAAATATTAAAATATTTTGACCAATTATAAAGAAAGACGACTTAATTCACACCGTTCTGAGGTAAAATGGATAAACAAACAAAACAAAAGTCTCCACACAAATGAAGTTTTATTCAACAGCAACGCGTTTCGAACACTTTGTGTTCAGCATCAGGAAGACACTATAATACAAATTATATCTAATCAGTTACAAAATTAGAGTGAAATAATAAAATTCAATTAAGAGATTTCAAGACATACCCAAGGATTCAATTCTCTTAATTGAATTTTATTATTTCACTCTAAGTTTGTAACTGATTAGATATAATTTGTATTATAATGTCTTCCTGATGATGATTTAATTCACACCTTTTATTGGAATGCTATGCTTTCAGTAGTAAACTTTTTTGTGTTTTTCTGTATTTTTAGGTCAAACATTTTTAAATTATGTTTAACTACTGCTTTTATACAGTTGAACTCTGATATAAATATTGCTAAAAATATTTTTGAATTGTTAATGTGTCTCAACTGTCTGATTAGTTGACTTACACTATTATCAATGATCAAACCACAATATGAAATGGGGAAAAAAAGACTATGATCTTTCAACCCAACCCAAGCGTTTTTGACTCAACTGTTGAAATCTTAGTCTTCTTTTTCCCATTTCATTATTATTCCTACCTGCACTATTACTAGTCATCAAACCACAATATAAAATGAGAAAAAAGACTAAGATCTTTTATTCCAACTCAAGAGATTTTGACTCTGACTGTTAAAATCATAGTCTTTTTTTTTCCCCCCATTTCATATTGTGGTTTGATCATTTATTGTTATTACACGTATTTATGTGAAATCTTGTTATTTATTAATTATTTTCACTATTATGTATAACCAAAAAAAATTACCTGAAGCAGAAAATAACGATGCTGAAAGTGATACAAATGAGAAGGAAATTAAATAATAGCTCATTTGTTTATAGAATGCCATACTATTAGGAATAAAGAATAAATCTTTAATTCGTCAAAAACTAATACAATATAATTAAATTTCAACCATCCATCTGATCATCTTAGGCCATACAAATTATATTTTACATTAAGTTTAAATTTAGGTAAAGTTTTCCCAGTGTCAGCTATATTGTTTAACAAAATATTTCTTAAGAATTTTTTAAAGCTTTTTAAGTGTATTTTAGTGAATGTTTTAGACATTTTACTAATTTATGATTACTACTGCATCTTGCATCAAACATTGAATGATTATTGGTAAAAAAAAATGTTTAAAATATTTAAACAAATTTGAAAAAAATGGGTGTTAGTTGTAATAATAATAACGTTGTGCAAGAAATATTCAATTTGGGAGGTATTATTTGAGAACACCCACCACGGAATCTAACGGCCAGTCTGCATCCACGAGTCTGATATACTGCTCACCACCGCACTATATCTTAGTTTCAGAACAGCCAAATTTACATTTGTAAGAAAAATGGTCTGAATTTCTAAGGTAAATATTTTTTTCTGGCAAAAAATTCAGTTGTATTAAAAACAAGAAAAAAGGAGAAATACAAGTGTTATCTGTAAGTTAATATACATTCATTAAACGGAGAAAATAATGTTACATGTACATTTTTTCAGTGTTTCAATAATTTAAAAATGCTCATTTTTTATTTACTAATTACATTTTATACATGAAAAAAAGGATTATTTTATTTATTTTGGGTTATCAGGTGTAATTTAACAATAAGTCAATGAGCAATTAAATGTCTATAGAATAGTGAATAATTGAATATTTTGAATGTGATAATTGATTCCATTTGAATAGTGAATAATTTTCTACCAGGATAGGACTGGTTGCAAGAAGGTGAGGTGAACTGAGGAATGGGCTTGAGAACCTATCCTGTTGCTAGGGACTGCTCTTGTACCTCCAAAAACTGTATACCAACTGGAATGTACCCGCTGTGATGCGTTCTACGTAGGCTTATCTTCTAAAATGCTCAGCCTCAATATGAACGGTCATAGAGCATCCGTTAGCAACAACCAAAAATTTACCCGTTGCCATCCACACTAACTCCCACGGTCTCACTTTTAATGAATGCTTCAGAGTACAGATCCGGCGACAGATCCCTCCTTAGGACTATACCGTAACTCTTAGAGCATCCGAGGAAGCCCACATCTGGTTGCTCAAGGCACGTACCAAACCCGGATTAAACCTTAAGCGATACAAATATTTTTAATTATTTATTTTATTATTTATTATTTTTAGTTATTATTATTATTATATTTTCTAATTTATTTATTTTTTTATTTTAATTTTCGTATTTTTATTTTTTAATTGATCATATCCTTGTATTTTCAATTGTTTCTCATCGCCTTACTAACTCTGTTATCTTGCTTTTAGGTATTTTTCACGGTATTCCTTTTCATACTTCCTTTATCTTCCTGTTGTTTATTTTACCATCAATCAATCAGAACTGCTTGTCTTAATTTTAATTTTATTTCTTCTGTTCGTCTTTACTTCATTAGTTCCTGAACCGGGCGCGCGTGGCGGCACAGTCGGTTGCTGGGACGGTTTCCTGCCGTTGTGTTTCCGGCGTGCTTGGTCGCTCTTTCTATTTTCTCCTGAAGACAGATCATCCAAAAATTTGAGATTGTAAGTGTGTCTCTTTCTCTGTGTGTTGCTTTTCTTTGTTTTTGAGCTGATATATATATATATATATATATATATATATATATATATATATATATATCTTTCTCCCCCTATTTCTAACAGCCCCTGCGCTACCAGAGGGATGCAGCGATGTGAACGCCATAACTGCCAAACCTGTCCCCTAATTAACTCCAGTCCTTACTTTACTTCCCCTATTAGTAATAACTCCTATCTTGTCCCTTCTGATACATCTTGCACCTCCTGTAACTGGATTTACCGTTTGGATTGTACTCGATGTAATGCCTTTTACGTTGGCTTGGCTTCAACCAAGCTGAGCATGGTTGAATGAACAATCACAGGGCGTCCGTTGGTCAACGCAGTGACTTACCCATAGCCATCCATGCTAATTCCCATGACCTCCGTTTCATTGATTGTTTCAGGGTACAAATCTTCAAACAAATCCCCGAGTCTAATTCCCATGTCACCCTTAGAGCTTCTGAACTGGCATTCATATGCCTCCTTGGGGCTCGCTCTCGTCCTGGTCTTAACCTCCACCGTTAATTATTTTTTTTTAATTATTATTATCTTTTTATATTATTATTATTTTATTGATTGTTATTGTTTATACTTTTTTTTTCAATTTTATTTGCATACTTATTGTTGTCTTCATTACTATTTCATATTATTTTTTTTTATCTGGTTTTATAAATAAATATTGGAGGGATTCCTATTTTTCCTCTCCTCCGCTTGGGGGCAGCATTGCGGTGGTTACACGAGTTACTCCGGAGCCCAGTAGTAGTTTGCTTCTCAACGCGACTACTTCGCACTTCTTCCTGATGACGGCAGATCGATGACGAAACACCGAAGTGAGTTCTGTAGTGACTTTCTCTGTTCTTTCCTACTTGTTGGAGGTTTATATATATATATATATATATATATATATATATATATATATATATATATATATGGATTAATTTACCACAATGAATCTAATTTGCAAACAATGGTCTAAGGCCTTTCGTCAACACATCGTAAGAGAGCAAGGAAACTAGAAAATAATAATAAATACCTGGTGGATTGAAGTTTCTATAATTGTTGGCAACCGTGAATTCACGTAGGAAGCTCCCAAAACGACATAAGATCCCAGCAGGCTATATACTCGCTTCACTTGATGTAACCTCATTATTTACTAACATTCCATTAGAAGTTGTAAACCACATAGTAAAAGAAAATTTGGTGACCCTATACAATCACACAAAACTAACAAAAATAGATTTCCTACAGATATTAGAACTTTGCACTGAGAGGGGATATTTCCAATATAAAGAAAATACTTATGAGATGATTGATGGAGTAGCAATGAGCAGTCCCATTTCTCCCATACTAGCAGATCTGGTAATGAATAAAACTTTATTACATGAACCAGGCCATACGATGACTACTGTTCCAATTACACTTTATCTACAAATTTGTCGATGGCACTTATCTGGCTATACCACAAGGGAGCCAAGATATAATAATAGGAAATTTCAATAGTATTCATAATAAATTAAAATTTACAATAGAAATGGAAAGCCATGGAAAAATCCCGTTCTTAGATATGTTAACAATACACAATGCAAATGGCACCACTAGCGTAGATTGGTGGAGAAACCCCATAAAAGTGACAGGTATCTGAATTACAAATCACACCACCCAATTAATCAAAAAATAAACACAGCTATCGCGTTAAAACATAGAGCCCTCAACCTCATTACCCCAAATTCCATAGTAAAAATATAACTCTAGTAAAATCCATATTGCTTGATAATAATTTTCCTAAAGGTGTAATAAATAAAATTATTACGCACAGTTGCAACACATACACAGATCATAATGATATGGACAACGAAATAACAATATAACAGCAAATTCAAACAGTCGCACGGATATAAACACAATGGACATATAGACAACACAGTCAGACTCTCAGAACAGTGATACAAACCCAGGCACAGACAATATAGAATACATTAGTGTTACGTATGTAAAAGGCCTCTCGGAAAGATTGAAAACACGTTAAAAGACACTATACATTGCAAAATTGCACACAAAAACACCAAACACTAAATAGTTTAGTTTTCTCTAAACTCAAATCTACAACCTACAAAATACTAAATAGTTTAGTTTTCTCTAAACTCAAATTTACAACCTCTACATTACAGAACAGAAATATAGTCTATCAAATTAACTGCAACAACTGTGTTACAAAATATATAGGGCAAACCAGCCAATACTTAGCAAACAGAATTTCACAGCATAAATCAGATATTACAGGACAAAAAATAACATGCACCCTAGCTAAACATGCCAACACTCAAAAACATAACTTTCACTTTCATAACCCACTTATAATAGACAAAGAAAAACACACCCAAAAGAGACTATTAAAAGAAATAATACACATAGGACAAACTGAAAGCACTTGTAACTCTAGAACTGACATAGAAAAATGTAGCCAAATTTACACAAACATTTTTACACAATACAAGAAAACAAACCATAGGGACTACCACATGAAAAGTAGGCAGACCCAGTAAAAAATAATCTTGATAAAGCACATGTATCATTTATACACGTGCATTAAGCACAATACGTATTTTAGGTTTATTAGTTAAATATTTTATGTACGATTAACAATTGTCAGTAATTTTTATTCATATCACATTTTTTTTAAATTATATTATTTTTTGTCCTAACATATTATTCAATATTAATTCAATTAATAATAATTCAATAAACTATATCAATTTTACTTTGTTAGTATACTGTTCAGCGGGTACCTTCTTTATGTCTGACGTATTTTTATAACTAATTAACTAATTTAATAGATTGAATAAGCATAAAACTCAATTAACAACATTATAAACACAGGAGAACTTGAGAAAATGAGTGGACAGATGTTAGACGGTGATCATTCATAGCTGTTATCTCCTGTCGACTCTCCAACTTCACCAGTGAGACATTACTCTTAGTTTTAATTTCTTTTTTGCCTCTTCAACTCTGTTGGTTGGTAGAACACCATCAAATAGTTTGGATTCTCTAGAAAACCCTAGTGTCTGAAAAATCAAAATATCTTTTATATTTCATATATTTATGACTTCAGTATTTTGTAATAACCTTTTTTAAACCTTTAATGTAATGGATCATTCTTTCTTTTTCAAGAGTTCATACTTTTTTCTTGAAATTACTTCGACTTTATTATAAGTAAAGTATAGTCATGATGAAACAATGTAACCTCAATATTTAGACAAACTACCTGTTTTAAAGTCTTCAGAGTCTTTTCTTTGATGTTTTAGGACAATGAGTGGGTGTGTGTGAATCTCTTTGTACGTGGGTAGGTGTGTCTCTAAAATGTTGCAGTCCCACTTCAGACTTCACCGTTTGATGGATCAAATTCGTTGTTTACAACAAATTGGGCTCTATAATGTGTATATGTCCTACTGTCTTTGGCCAATACTACAACATATGCAAATTACTTTTGTTTACCACAGTGTAATTTTCGATATTTTTTATCTCCTAAACTACCAACTATAATAAGTTGCAATTTTTGAATTATTATTAAGTTTTCTGCAGAAAAGGTTAAAAAAAATTCAAACTTTTTAAATAGTCGAAAAGGTTAGTTTTTCCGTGAAATGTAAAAAAAAATATTCAAACAATGTTCAAACAAAGGACACAGCAGGATCTAAGTAAAACAAGTTTCACTGAACTAAGCATATTACTCTAGATAAATACTGTTTCAATTAGTAATATCATTTCTATGATTAATTTAATTAATTTATGATTCTGAAATTTTATGGGCACGATGAAGGTCAAATCGTTTGACGTATCTTATTAAAATTATTGCCAGAAATAGCATCTTTGTAGGAGGATGAACTGAATGCCTTTATGAGTAGATTATATGGAACCAAATAAGTTTTCTGGTTTATTGTGCAGTTTTAGAACATGTTTTTTTTTACTCTAAAACGGTTAACTATAGAACAGTGAAATTTTTTTCAAAAAATCAGCCCAAAAGTGCTAAGCCGTGTATAAAATTCTGATGATTGCAAATGAACTTTTGAAAAGTACTATCGCTTCTATTGGTTTAGGTATTGTTTAACAAAAAATCACTATCTTCTTATAGGCAATTTCCTCACTCTAACACAAAATGTGTTCAGAGGTTTCTTCTTCTTCTAGACAGAGTCAGTATTTAACTTCTGACATAGTCGGTGAAGTAACTTTCCTGTCTCAAGTCACGTTCTTTGGAAACAGCCAAGTTCCTGGTATTTTGTATTCCGCAGATACATATTTTTGCATTTAGGTAACAAAAGTAACAATAGTTTCTGATACATCAAATAAAAATAACATCATTTTATCTGAATGTCAGATAAACAATCATATGTCTGAAATCGTGGTATAAAAAATTTTCAAATGAGTTCATCATATATACTCTGTACAACTGTAAGTAATATGTTCTCAACAATTAATAAAAAAATATCAGAAATTTAAATTATGGTTACAAATTAAATAGTTGTCTTAAATGGTTCTCTTCAAGTAGTGGGTTAAGGAATTATTTCCATTTGGATATCATTGTAACAATCAGTGTTTGAAATAATAAAAGGTATGCGCAGTTTTTGCTATGAATGGAAATGACCTCAGTTTTTAAGCTGCCCCAAAATTCATTTTTAAATACTTAGCTTAATTAAATACTGTACATAAGCGATCCTGTTGTTCCATATTAAAGTGTGATACATAAAACATGTTTACTAAATACTCTTGAAGTCTTGAGGGGAAAATATATTCAACATTTAAAAAGATATTATTTTGAGCCTATGAAGCACATAGGTATAGATTTCACACACTTCTGCCGGAAATATAGACTTCCTAACTTTAATTTGTTTACCATATGTATGTCTGTTAATATGCTGTTAGAAAGTTTCTACAAAATTGTTTTAGTAACGACAAACCTTGCAAGAACCTCTTAGCCGAGGAATTTAACATTTTTAATATCTATAAAGAGAAGTTTATTTTACCAATATATTATGCACAGTGAAGTCTCGTCTTCATATTTATTTCTTCTGAAAAAGTTGTTATCATTTGAATTATTATACTAGTAAATAGATTGTTGAATAAATTATTCAACCTTCCATCATATATAAGTACAGATAATATATACGATGGACACTAGACTAAAAAAATCACTTTAAATATTAAGATATACGCATTTTTTTGAGCATAGTTATGTAAATAATTTTAGAAATGAGTAATATAAGATATAATTAAAGAAAAATACATTAATTGCTTACACATTACAGAATTGTTTTAATGATTTCAGAGAAATAAAATAGAAGAAAATAAATCTTAGAATGAGAATCTCCTTCTAAGAGAAGTTTCGCAAGTTTTTTTCTTACATACCTTTTTCTATATGTTACGATAAATATTTGCTGAGGTTGAATACCTGAGGTAATGGATGTTAAGCTACTCGGGTCTGGATAGACACTGCTGGGAATCACTTTTATCTCAACAGGATGCTTGTCAGTCAAAGAAACTTTTCTTATCCCAGATAAATCAAAACTGAATAGTTTTCATCCTTTACAAAGCACTCGTATTAAAATTTACGTAACCTGAGTTATTGTTTATACTTTACATTGCATATACTGCTTATTCCACACAATAATAAATCCTATGATTCTTGTGTAAGCAGGCACAAATCATGATATTCGTGGAATTTTATTGCTAAAAAGTTAGTGGTGTCTTCACTTAAAATTAACAGCACTGGGAAAATATTAAATATCTTTACATACAATAGTGGACGAGTGCAGCCTAGTGGCTTACTTCTCAACCGAGGATTGGTAGATCCGGGGTTCGATACCCATTCTGTCCCTTGATTTATCACGCGGGAGGTAAAAAAAAAATAATGTAGGCATTTCGTTCCTTTCGTCGGTCCCAAGCCTGTACGATGCTAGGTAGTCGTTAAAGATCCCTACTCTAAATACACTTGAGTTAAGCAAAATCAATCTTTTGCGGAAACCTAACCTAGATACAAAAGAAGCACTTTCAATCTGAACAGCTGGTATAATCTGGCGAATAGCCCTACGTTTTTAAAACCCGTCCTTTACATAAAACATTTGTATGCAGGTATTTTTAAAATTTTCCTAACTTATTGAATACTGTGAAGAAGAAATGTATCAAAAAGGGGACAAAAAGAGTAGTCCACTCCGAGTGGCTTGTGCAAGAGGGTAGACATTTGAGGAGGGCGAAATATAGGAAATTGAAAATATGTGTTAACAGAAATATTGGATGAAGATGTGTACATCACATTTTTCAATTTTTTTACCTCACCCTATAGGTTTCAGGTCTGGTCTATCGCTGAAAGTCAAACCGATAGTTTTCAGTGAAGGATTGTTAAGGCTGACTCTGACGATGGACGAAATGTCAAACGATCCAGTGAAAAAACAAACACTTACAATTTACTTTGCAAAAGATGACACTTCTTCTTGAATTGTTACTAACAATGTCTATAGTATATTAATACGACTAATACTACTGCTACAACTAAAAAAAAAAATATTTATATCGAATTTAATGCTAAAATATGTTTTAAGATCTTAATTATAGAGCGCCGACCACTGACATTTAAGTTACATAATTTAAGCATTTGCGCTACAACAGATCAGTGTATGAAATCTTTTGTTTTCATACGTACTTGACAAAAAGCCATATTGACTTTATGGATGCTGAGGTGCATAAATTCAGAGGGAGAAATTCGTTATATCATTTTATCTTGTAACTTGAAGCAATATATTTGAACAATATCTATCATTCTTCTACTAATTTCAATTTTCGGTCAAAATTCACAATTAAACCCAAAGTAATTTGTTTTTTTTTTTTTAGAAAAAGGGAATAAATTGTCAACACTGTTTATTATGTAACTTAATAGTTTTGATTTGTAATGGCAAAGATTTTTACGACAAAGTGATTCAATTTTCAGTGCTACTGAAACAATTAGTCAACAACATGACTAAATATTCATTATTGAAAATGTTTTTAACTTCAAATCAAACATACAGCGAAGTGAAGGAGTGGCATAGGAGTAGGAAATCATATGAGCTTTCAAAAGTGCGAAAAGAGCTCATATGCTCCTTACTCATATGTAAGTGGGGACACAAAGTTTGATTAATAGTTAGCACCAATATTGGAAAATAAAAGTCACCGCAGACAATATAGCTTTTCCATGTATCATAGCCTTTTATATAACCTGAAGAAGAACATAATGGGTTCGAAATAATTTTTATTTCCGAATATAGTTTTTTTTTTATATGAAAAGTTTCTATATGAATGCTTTTATCATTTCTTCTAATATAATTAAATACCACATATAAAATGATTAAATAACTAATAAAATAAAATCTCAAATGTTGAGTATACAGTATAGGTTTTAATATACAAATGAACCTTCACAATATACCAGAAGAAGAAAGCTACGTGTTGGAAACGCGTTGTTCAGATAACACGTTTATATGTAGAGACTTCCATCATTTTCTAGCATAATCTAATACTAAATAGTAGCTGACTACACATCTTTGAATAAAAAGATCAAGCTTTATAAACTAATCAAGAATAATTGTTATCTACTTCATAGTATTGTCATAAAATCTTTTTCATAGTAACAATAATATTAGCCAAATCTTCGAGAGATCAATTTTTGTTGGATGTCATACAACAGTGGGTGTAATATTTTCATGTATTTTAGAACTAAGAGAAAAAATATGAACCTAATAAATAAGAAATGTGCTTTCACTATCTACTTACTAAACATAATATTTGAACAGATAGAACGTTTTTTTTTTTAATTCATCACAGTCCTTCAAAAATGAAATTGCTATCTCCAAAATAACTCCATACTTATAAACTTGAAAATTAAGAATTGCTGTAATTTTTGGGGTTCAGATAAAGACACATTTTCTTTTCAATGCCTGATGTAAGAGGTTAGTATATATAATTGCTGATTTCTTCTTGAATGTTGTGAAATCCAATACATAATACATATGTCACATCAATAACACCATAAATTAAAAACCATGTTTTTTTTAACTCTATTGATTTCATTTGAAAGTAACTAAATAAAATAAAAGTATTGTTAACTCTAAGTTAACATTTTTATGTATAATTCACTGTATTCTAAAATGAAGTTGCAATTAAAAACGTAATATTTATGATATTATCTGATTTTTAATCAAAATCATTTGAAGTAGAACATTAAACTTTAATTCAAAATGAACTTGAGATAAATAATTTAAAAGGTTACTCTAACGGTATACTGATGATATATATTTAACAGATTTTTGGGAACGAGTAATTAATTAATTCTGCAAACCTTCCCAAAATGAATTGCTGATTTATGACGACAAAAGCCAATTAAATTATGTTCAAATAAATTATAAAATAACAAAATGTCTTCTGAAATATGATTTAACTTATTTATCGTTGTCTATATACTGCTAATAAATAAAAAAAACTATGATTAAAATATTAAATACATACAACAGTTATTATTTAAATAAATGGTAGGGAATTAGTAGAAATCAAACATTTATAGATTTGCAACCTACCAATGTCAAATATAGGTTAACAAATATACCTCTACCTTGGCTAGGTCAAATTGTTAGATTACTCCATAGACAAAGTAAGTGTATAGTAATATAAATGAATGAATTTCATCATTGCTTTGTAAATTAAGATATAAAAAAATAAACCTTTCCTTAATTTATTTAATATTCCACGTTTATGTAATTGAATTATGAATTTTTTTTAAACTAAAAATAAAAACATTCTATAACATTTTTATTGGATTTATTTGAATATACGCTAACACATAATAATAAGACAAAAGATATCTTATTTCAAATGAAGGTGTTATAAATATTACGTATATTGCATATAAAGCTAGAAAACTACGTACTTTTTTGAAAAAACACATAGTTTTTATAATTGTGTAATAAACAGAACAGAAGCAAAATAATAAAATATTTTACATTGGAGAATATTAAGAAAAATATATACTTTTTTTATTCTTATAAAGTTAAATAAATATATTTCATACTTTTAATGCCACACAGCATTAACTGTGTTATATATATATATATATATATATATATATATATATATATATATATATATTAGTGTATACTGGCAGCAGATTCTCTTGTAAACATATTTCATTAAAGTAGACGGCAGCTTCCACCTTCACGACCTTTTTGCTGGTGTTTTTTTAGTTTTCTAACTAGTTTTCTTTGATAGGGAGTGATTTCATGAAGGAGTTGTCCCAGAGACATCAAAGAAATAATTTCATAGGTCACTCAATAATATATTTTTACTTATAAGCTTTCGATTTCACTGAAATCATCTTCAGGTATATCGTATAAACTGATTAAGCGTAAACTAACACAATAACAATTTTGAAAAAGTTAAACAAACATTAAAATTATTAAAATTAAGAGGATAAATAGAAATAGACAATCATTGTGAAAAAACAAGTCCACTGTGACAAGTGGAAGGTTACACCTTCTTATGGAGATTGCCTGGTGCAGTCAGGCCCAACTGTCACTGTGGGCCTATTAAGTTTATAAGAACAATCGAAGTTCATACAACTTCGCACCAAAGCACCACAAAGAGGTCGTAAATGCGTAAGCTGCCGTCTACTTTAATAATAATAATAATAATTATATATATATATTATATATATATATATATATATATATATATATATAATAAGATTTCACATAAACACGTGAAATAACAATCAATGATCAAACCACAATAAGAAATGGGAAAACAATACTAAGATCTTTCAATAGTAACAAGCGGTCTTCGTCAGAGTCAAAAACTTAACTGATGGGTTTTTTTTCCATCAGTTGGGTTTTTGACTCTGACGAAGACCGCTTGTTACGGTTGATTTGGCTAATCTTGGAAGGGGGTCCAATGACTCATGATGTAGCAAAACTCTAGAATTTGACAATGAACGGTGCTCTGTTGAAGTATTAGAGAAATTTTGTTTAGCACCCTTCAAAGCTAAATCGATATAACAGGAAGGGTATTTTAATAAAAGGGCAATTGACTTAATATTGTTAATCTCTTCATTAAGGAATTCAGGAGAGCACACTCTTAACGCACTCAAAAACAAGAAAATGTTAAAATTTCTGTTTTTAGAAATATTTTTTTCTAATTAATACTAATAATAATACTAATTTAATACTAATATTAATAATAATACTAATAATCTAATTAATACGAATACTAATAGTACTCTAATTAAATACTAATCGAGTTAGGACAGCGTTCTAGATTTAAGTCAAACTCTCAAATTACAACGTTTGGCTTCTTATTTAAAAACCATTTTCACAGGCAGAAGTAGGAAAATTTGAATAGAGGAAACTATAACTTGTCTTATGCATATCAACTTATACATAACAATTATTGCAAGATGGTATGCTTAACTGAAGTTAACGTTTCCAATATTTATTTTTTCTATCTCTTCTTATGAAAATATGTTTTTAATAAAAATCAAGACTTTGGTATTTGAGAGTTTGATTGGAACTTGGAACACTTGCGAAAACCCAAATAATATTCACTTCCATTATATCAAACGGTTGATACTTTATCTATATATTGGTATATATATATTTCAATATGAGTAAAGGTGTACAAATAAGTAAAGACTCCATATACTTTGTTTTACTAAAAATAAATGAAGGACTAAGTGAACGATTTGTAGAGACTCTTAAAAACGTGACTGTGCTACTACTTTATAATAATATTTATATTCATATAAAATGTATATACTTTATATGGTATATCTGAACTATTTATGTGTCATTGGAATTTCCCTCGGTCTGAACACAATCAGATGATTTACTCTAATTTATTTTATTTCTTATGATTATTTCTATTTCTTTTTTTATTAGGTTTGTTAGTTTATTTTATTGTGTTAACTATTTATTGTTTAATTTTCTTTTTTTAACTAATTTTTTAACTCACACTTAAGCACCCTAAAGTTTAGTTTTTACTTCATTTTTTTCTGTTGTATTTTCACCATGTTTCCCTTCAACGTTATATTTAATTTTTAATTGTAACTTGGTTATATTTAAAACAAAGTAAAAATTGAGAAGTTAATATAAAAGTAATGTTAGTAACATAAAATTACTTTTATGTTACCTGAGCATTTACTTTGTTTGCTCTCTGACAACATATATTGAAAGGCCTCAGAGCATTTATTTCTATTATTTTCCTTTTCCTATTGTGGTTTAAACTATATATATAGTTCAATGTACATAAAGAAACATAAGGAAATTAAAAACACACACTTACAGTCTCTAATTTTTGGTTGAATCATCTTGAGGAGAGATAAGAGAGGGAAACCAAGCGCACTGGTACAGAGATGGTTGGAGACCCTCCAAAACTTAGAGACTGTAAGTGTGTGTTTTTAATTTCTCTATGTTTCATTATGTACATTGAACTGTATTTGTTCATTTATGATCGTATTTTTATCGAAAAATTATATATATATATATATATATTATTATATATATATAATGGTGTACACTGGCAGCAAGTCTTCTTTTAAACTAGTGTTATTTCTGTTTTAAACAGTTTGTGTTTGTGTAGTGTCTAATATAGTTTGTTTCAATAGTTTTCTTCAAGATTGCTTTCCTATTCTCGTTATGACATTAGGTAGAATAATTTATCAGCTACCAGTGGATTACAAGAAAATTATAATTCAAGAAGAACATCTTTCTAAGAAGATAATTCTTGCCGAAGCTGCTGTGCTTTTTAATAACACGTATATATAAACAATATATATATCAGTTCAAAAATGAAAAAAAGCAACACACAGAGAAAGAGACACACTTACAATACATACTTACTTACATACATACTAAGTATTAATTACATACTTACATACTTTTCTTTCTCTATGTGTTGCTTTTATTCATTTTTGAACTGATTTTCGTCCAGTTTGGATCGTTTTTTCGAATTTTGAGTGGATATATATATAAAACAGTTCCAGTTTTTTTCTTACTTTGTTTGCTCTCTGAAGATAAAGTGAAAGGCCTCTGAGGATTTATTTCTTAGGTTTTCTTTTTACTTGTGGTTTGGTTTTCATTGATTGCATCACGTTTTTAATTGTGTATTTTTCTCGATATATATATATATATACTTAATAATATTTTAAACATGTTTTCAATATATGTTTAAAAAGGAAATAAAATATCTAAAGAACGGTAAGTCACTCAAAAAATGAAAAATTTAATTGTATTGGTACCAGTTAATACAATGTTTGAGGCTTTGAAATAATAATTAAAATTATGTTTGTATGGTATCATTACAAGTAAACCACAAGTGTGTTAGGTAGCAAGGAACGGAATTAAGGTACTGTTTTATAGGGAATAATAAACTGCCTGCTTTCATTAGGGTCATTTTAATTACAGACACTTGATAACTATTGTTTGCATTTCTAATGAATATAGAAATGAATAAATATTTACCTATCGCCTAGATAAGAACACCATTAATAGGAAGAATGAGTAGTAATACTTTTAAGTATCACTTGTGTGTCATTTTAATACTTTTGATATATCTGAACAAAAATTCATTCATTTCACTCTGTGCTTTGGTAGTAAGGTAACTCTCAGGTTATATGATTTCCTCCCTTATAATTTACCAAACCAGAACTTTTGGTTTCTGCTTTTATTAGCAGAACATACATTTGAACAATATAACATTTGTTACCTAAATTTGACTGTTATGTCTATGTTACCAATGCTGATTCACCTTTTGTATAATATCCATTTATATAATGACCCTTAAGTGCCCTTTGAAACAATTTAATCCTACTAAATCAGTTTTTGTAAAACTTTGACTTTAAAATGGACTTTATGAACGAATCGCACCCAATATATATTAATCATGAACTAAAATAACTGAACCAAAGCTATTTTAATCAAACTCGTGTTGATAATTGTTTTCTCAAATATATCATAAAAATAGAGCCGAGTCTAGAGACCTATTTTAGAGATTTGTTGATTATAGTTCCCTTCAATTTTGAGACCTCCTGGTCTTTTACACTTACCAATTTGTGAAACCTATTTTATTTCACTGTATGAATCTCTATAGACATTCATTTTCGTAATAAACTTGGCATCAAAATTTGGGCTCAAATATAATACTTAAATAGGATTATAATTCATTAAAATCTAAAATTATAAATTATAAATACAAGGTTGTAATAATATGTGATAAATTACAAAAAAAAGTGTTAATTAAAATATCATAACAACAAAAAATTTGTGAGTACCTAGTGATTAATTTAAAAGTTTGCTCATTATATGTCCAGTCAAAGCATAGACGTTTGAATTAAAAGTTCATCATTTCATTAAACTTTTTTAGTTATTTATACAGTGTAAAATATTGACCAATATTAAAAAATAACCTGCGAACACATAAGAAAAGGTGCTGAAATCCTTATCAATGCAAAATAGATTAAAATAAATAGATATTATTATTGAATTAAAATTAAAATTAATCAATTTACATAATTGATTATATATGAATGTGATTAATTATTCACTTATGGTAATGATGAGAAAATATCAGTTGATAATTTTTTGGGATGTTTCTGACTGGTTCGTAGTGTTTCTTTTCGACAGTTTATCGTTTTAAATTACCTGAACCAGTGCTGGGTTAAGAGTGGATAGTTGAAAAGATGAGGCGATTAGTAAGGATCAAGCTATGGGTGAATGAAGACTCAAACGATGCTTTCAAAGTCACGAACTTCACTCACGTTCACTTTTCATTCGAAAACTTCTCAGTCTACGATTGTTTACAATTGATGACTGGAATCAAAGCATAAGACACAAAAACATACGACATGTAGGCATAACATATGTGCAAGCTCGTGTCAGACGGCCAACGACTTTATCTAACTTATTATACATTTTTCAGAAATAATAATAATAAATGAAGTAAAAGAAAATTTATCATTTATACTATAATCTTGAATAAAAATTATTAAATAAAATAAAAAAAATCTGGAGTGGCCTACACTCTACTTTACTATAAGTAACTTAATGTCAAATTTCTTGAGTATATAAAACATAACGTCTCATTTAAGCATAACGTAAACATCTAAATGGGATATAATTATTAGCCTTTCATTCCTGAGGTAGTACAGATAGTGATTGAAGGACATATCATTTTATAAGCTTATTTTTGTACATCACAGATAATTTATTATTTGCAAATAATTGCATTAGTATAACTACAGCAGTAATAACATTTTTGAAAAACCAAAGTGAACATTTCTTGATACGAAATATTCTCCTACAAGAGAACATGGCTTTTGTTCAAATAGCCAGTGGATTTCTTACATCGTTTACTTGACATCCTTCTACATTGAATATTAAAGTAAAATTTTTAAATTTAAAACAGGAAAATACCCTTTTTTTCTCTGAAAAACATCTTAAACTGCGAAGAAAAAATGTTGTTTTAAGGTGATTTGTTAATTAAAGATGTACGATAATTACATTTATTAATCTCTAAACGAAAGATTCCAATTATGAATTATCATTTACATTTTTGGTCTTTTATAGAATTATCATACTGGGAATTTTAATCTTTAAAATAATAATAATAATAAGCTTCTTAGTATTTAATAAGATCATTTTCCTTCCCCTTTGTCAAATAACATATATACGATTTTTTTCTGAGTGAGTGTTATCATTTTCCTGCACAATATTATTCCTCTTACATCTCATATAATTCAATAAACAATTTAAACTGTTCCTTTATAAAATCAATTTTATCTCAGTGGATCGCTCAAAAAATTTCTAAGTCAATGTAAACAATGTAAAAAAATACAAAAAATTCGACAAGTATAGCAGGTGATCTCTTAGTCTAGGGTAAACAAAGAGTTTTTATATCGTTATTGCTCTTTCCCGTAATTGAAACTTTATGATATTTTTTTTATGAATTGCTAATTTTTTGTTCCATTTTTGGTCAAATTTTCATTATTTTTTAATGAGCCGTTTAGCGTCAAAAAAACATTTTCTGAAAACAGAAATCGTACTGTAACGCCCATTAGCGAATGTAATTTAAAAAAAAATATCTCAACTCATTCTACACATAATGTTCTATTTATAGGCATAGTTTCATTCTTGTCCGTCAAACAGTATGGCTTGTATCGCTCTCACAAGGTTTGAGATTGAATTATAAGTCAAAATTTGTACATTTTATTGAAAAAAAATTATTTTCTGTTGTTTTATATTCTGAATATATTTTTCGTTTGTTGCATTTGTAACTTCAAAGATAATGTGAAAATTTCAAAACTCTAGGGTTATCAGTTTAGGAGAAATAAATGTTTTAAAAAAAACTGTTTTTGGCAAAAAAAGTGACTTTACCATCATGCATAATTCTTCCCAAACAATAGGGATCTTCGTCTTTATGAGGCCCATTTTTGTGTAAAATATCAACTTAATCCATCAAAAATTCTGGACCGTAGCGTGGTAACAAGCAATGCTAACACACGCACCCACCCTCCCACCCACCCACCCACCCACACACACACACAGACATCATCGTAAAAACGTCATAAAACGACTTCTGGGACCTCAAAACATGTAATTCCGTCAAAATCTCGAGATCGAATTTTTTCACGTTCACTATACTTTACTTATAGTAAAGTAAAAATCACTATTAATAATATTTATTTTGAAAATGCTTAATTGAAATGTATGGCATGATTATGTTTTGATAAATCGACTTTTGATACGAAAATAAACGTCAGATGTTGTGCTTTGCGTGTACTTCAGTTTTTAAATCCAAACTCTTTCATTCCTCTCCATTTAATATTGCTTATTTATATTGTAAATCTATTTATTAATTGTTAGTAACTTTATCCGTAATCTGAGCCCTTTAAAAGTCAATTTATCATTATTTTAGTACCTTTTGTTTGTGCTACGAAACTTTTGATTTTATAGGAAAATTTCTGTTTGGTTGTTATGAATATTAAATTTATATTAAAAAAGCTAAACTAAAATATTTTTTCAAATAAATTGAATATTTTTTCAGATAAAATACTCCTTAAAAAGAAATGCAATATTGTACGGGGCTGCGGTTCTTTTTCAGTTCTAACAGTTTTTAAATATGAAATTTAGTCATCAGAACTTTGAAGTGAGATGTTCTACTAAAACACACACACACACATACTACACATTCAAACTGACTTATTTCCGAAACATATTTCATTGGTTACAGAGAACTTCAAAACGTGTTTTTTCTTTTTTTAAAAAAAAATGTACATTGATTTTTTATTCCGAACACTTAGCATTATGTCTTATATAGAGTTAAAACTTTCAAAAGTATTAAAAGTATATATTCCTAATAAACCCCTATTTTAAGGACAATATTTTTAAAGTTTATTATATAATTGTTTTTAGATATACTGAAAAAGATAAAGAAATGGAGTTGTAAGGTTTTTTGATATCTTTAAATTTCAAAAACCGTTAACTATACAGTGGAGAAGATATTGAGTAAAATAAACACGTGGGTGATAAAATTCAAACTTTATTATCTTGCTATTTTGTATAAGCCTATAAAAATGCTGTTATTTTCATGGGCTTATTATATACAGAGAAAGCCCCATTCCCGGATGTATTAAGCGGTGTTATTTAAGAATTGGGATTTTCCCTGTTAGAATTAGGACATTCCGTTCACAAACCTTCATTCTGCTTGTTTCAGAGCCCGTTATTGTGACCAACAAGATGTAATATTTGACTCTTTTTGAATGAATTTTGACATATCCTGCACTTTTCTTAGGAATAGCATATTGTTTACTATGTACTGATTTACTGCATTACTATATAATGCACTTAACAAAGGATAACAGTTCACTCAAAATGTAATTCAATGACTCCTATAAAGTAGATGAATATGTAAGGATGAAACTATAGGTCCAAGATCAACTGGACCTTGCTTGAACAGATATACAATTCATACAAAAAAATTAAACTATTAATGGGTTTATTATTTTAATATATTATATCTATTATTACTATTTTAATAATTATATGGTTTTTTTAAGTGTTAGACACTTTGATGTGCTTGTGAAGTGTTTGTTGATTTTACATCGTCCAAGCCCAATTTCTCACTAATATTGTCCAATTAAAAATGAATATGAAATTGAATTAGTTTTTGTGAATACATGTGATATTCATAAACAATACAATCAAACGCAGTTTTAATGTTTATGGTACCATCAGGGTAATTTAAATAAGAATAAATACTAACGACTAAGTAAATAACACTAAATCGTTTTATTTTTTGTTATCAATGAAATCATTTATTACGAATAGCAGAATAAAAATGTGCTCTCAACCTCTACATCATTGTTTGGGGAAGAATAATTAGCCTATACCCATCTCGCCAGTAATGTTTCTGAAAGATCGAAGGGACGATAGGATATCAGATTATAATAAATAAGATGCTTCTAGCCCGGATTGAAGAATCATATACCGTTAAAAGAAGGACAATTTTTCAAGAAGTTTTGATAGCAATATTATTTTAAATTTTCTAACTCCGATACTACGAGCAGAGTGCTTGTCTTTAATAAAGAAATTGGACTGTTGTTTTTCCATCATTATGAAATCTTGATTCATTTTTAGAAATGAAATCACAGAAAAACACAATGTGTCAACCTATATGGGCAATTCAACAAGTTCATTCTCTAATAGTGATATGTCCCAACGAATCCACATAAAACCTGGAGCAGCAAACAAATACTGACAGATATAGAGGAGTGAGCGAGGAGTTGATGGTTCTCAATGTGAGTAAAACTCACCCCCAGATGTCATTTTGGGTTTTCAGAGGTGAACTGTGACCATAGTAAACTTACAGAGTGAGAGAAGTTATTATAAGCTTTTACCTCTTAATTAAATTACAAAAATACCATTTTAATTCAATTGATATTTTATCTAGCCAACAAACTCTATTTAAACAAAGTCCATATACATTTTAAATACATATACATACATCTGTGTATATGTATTTAAAATATATATAATTTGTACATATATATATATATATATATATATATATATATATATATGACTTCAACATTCAAGAACAGTAACACACAAAATAAAAAAACACACTTACACACTCAAATTTTCGGACAATCCGTCATCAGGGGTAAGATATATATATAATATATATATATATATATATATATATATACTATTCGATAAAAATATGATCTGAAACTGACAAATAAAGTTTAATGTAGATAGAGCAACTAAACAATTATATATATATATATATATATATATATATATATATAGTTTAATGTAGAGAAGCATAAGGAAATAAAAAACAAACAAATACAGTCTCTAATTTTTGGCTTGAACCGTCTTTAGGAGAGATAAGAGAGGAAAACCAGGAGAACTAGTACAGAGACGGTTGGAAACCCGTCTTCCTCCAACTACGAGTATTCTGTACCAGTTCGCTTGTTTTCTCCCTCTTATCTCTCATGAAGACAATATTAGTAGTATTTGCATATTTTGCCGAATACACTTTTCGAAAAAGACGATCTTGAAAGAAGGAGAAGAAAGGGAGGAGGTCATTGTGACAAATGGCGGGAGGAGTGTATGCAGCTGAGAACCCTTGGTAGTCGGATGGTACAGTTTTAAGTTACTTTTGTGAACTATTCTTGTTTTTAGTTGTACTGGAATGGAGTAATTTTCTAAATTGTAAATGATTAATTATTATTTAAATATTAATCCACTTAAATATTAGTACCACTTAAATCCATATGTCAATTAGGATATGTTTTTTTTGCAGAATAAAATACAATTGTTAAAGGTTTCGTCAGTTTTGAATAACTTGTTGTTATATTATAGTAAAAAAATCTGGAGTGGCCTACACTCAACTTTCCTATAAGTAAATTTAATATCAATCCCTTGGGTATATAAGATATAATGTTTCATTTAAGCATAATGCAAACATCTAAATGGGAGATGTTTATTAGTCTTTCATTCCTGAGGTAGTCAGATAGTAATGATTGATCGACTTATCAAAATATAAGCTTATTTTTGTATATCACACCACTGATGCAAATAATCTCATTAGTATAACTACAGTAGTAATAACATTTTTGAAAAGCCAAAGTAAAAAAATTATTGCTAGGAAATATTCTCCTACAAGGGAACATGGCTTTTGTTCAAGTAGCCAGTGGATTTCTTACATCGTTTACTTAACCTCCTTCTACATTGAATATTTAAGCCAAATTTTTAAATTTAAAACAGGAAAATACTCTAATTTCCTCTGACAAACGTCATAAACATCGAAGAGAAAATGTCGTTTTAAGATAATTTATAATTACATTTATTAATCTTCAAACGAAAGATTTCAATTCTGAATTATCTTTTACGATTTTGGTCTTTTATACCCGCGCGTCTTATCCTCAGTTAAACTTGCCCTAGGAGATTTGATCATCTGCTCTTCATTCCTGGAGAAGGTTGATTTCTGATCGGCTTTTGGAGACTTCCCACTCATCTCGCCGGATTCTCCTTGTTCTCTTGGTTAAAATTTCGTTTTCCCTGTGCCTGTAGCTCCAACAGGAGCCGAGAAAAACGCGTTTAAAAGTGGGGGCAAAGTACCATCCAGAAATTTTCTGGATTAGGGGATTGGCCCAGAGGACCGGAGATGATGGGAAACTGTCAGGGGGGGTAAGAAAATAAAAATGGGTAGGGGCCAGGTATATGAAAAAAAAGGAGAGGGGGGGGAGTAAAATCGAAACAACGCAAAAAACGCTGAAAAATTCGATGAGTGAAGGTTAAGAACTTCTCACTATTGCTCCAAAAAAAAAAAAACTTAGATGAAGACGCACTAAAAGAGTGCTCACGCGCAATGCGCTCTCTCTCGACGAAAAATGAGAAAACATTTCCCACGGGGGGAGCATCCACAGGTACATCCACAGGTACATCCACAGGTATGTACCTATGGATGTACCTGTGGATGTACCTGTGGATGTACCTGTGGATTTACCTGTGGATGGTACCTGTGGATGCTACCTGTGGATGTACCTGTGCATGCTACCTTGGATGGTACCTGTCGCGGAACAGATCCGGGATTCGGCGACTCCTGGATCGTTGGTGGTATTCAGAACATCCCCCGTGGGAAATGTTTTCTCATTTTTCGTCGAGAGAGAGCGCATTGCGCGTGAGCACTCTTTTAGTGCGTCTTCATCTAAGTTTTTTTTTTTGGAGCAATAGTGAGAAGTTCTTAACCTTCACTCATCGAATTTTTCAGCGTTTTTTGCGTTGTTTCGATTTTACTCCCCCCCCTCTCCTTTTTTTTCATATACCTGGCCCCTACCCATTTTTATTTTCTTACCCCCCCTGACAGTTTCCCATCATCTCCGGTCCTCTGGGCCAATCCCCTAATCCAGAAAATTTCTGGATTGTACTTTGCCCCCACTTTTAAACGCGTTTTTCTCGGCTCCTGTTGGAGCTACAGGCACAGGGAAAACGAAATTTTAACCAGGAGAACAAGGAGCATCCGGCGAGATGAGTGGGAAGTCTCCAAAGCCGATCAGAAATCAACCTTCTCCAGGAATGAAGAGCAGATGATCAAATCTCCTAGGGCAAGTTTAACTGAGGATAAGACGCGCAGCCCGACCAAAGCTGCCAACCCCCGTCCAAGGGGTGCAGACGGAAAGTATGTGTTCTTCCCTATGGGGCCCATTTTTGTGTAAACTTGATCCATCAAAGATTCTGGACCGTAGCGTGGTAACAAGCAATGCTAACACACTCACCCACCCACCCACACACATACAGACATCATCGATAAAACTTCATAAAACGACTTCTGGGACCTCGAAACATGTAATTCCGTCAAAATTTCGAGATCGAATTTTTTCACGATCACTATACTTTACTTCTAGTAAAGTAAAAACAAACTTTGAAACAAAATTAATTTATCAACAATAGTTAGTAAACTGCCAACACGAGATGAATTAAAACGTTATTAAATATGCTAAATTTATGAAACTAGAAAGACCGAAAATTCTCATGAAGTATTGAATTTAGTAACTACATTTGATAAACAAAATTTTAATCTTGTTCAAAAAAACATTATTAAAATACTGTTTAGAATGTTATATTCGTTATATTGCCATTTGACCCTTTTTCTTAGCTCAGTTTGGAAAATAAGAGCTCTTTTTAGCTCATTTTTTGTATTATTTTAGCCAGAATCGTTACCTGATATTTGGTAACACTATCTTTCAACCGCATCAAGCTGTCTTCGACATGGTCATATTTCAACTGATTTGTTCAAGAAGAAATCAGTTAAGATTTGACTCTTAAGTAGACCGCTTGTTACGGTTGAAAGATCTTAGTCTTATTCCTGATTTCTTACTGTGGGTTAGACGTTGATTTTATTTCATATGTTTATAGTAAAATCTTGTTATATATCATCAATTATATAGTCGTCTTTTTATCCTTCATACAATTTATTGGTTTTTATAATATCCATCAAATAGATTTTATTACATTTATAAGTTTCCGAAGTCATTGATTATAAGGTTAAAAACTGAAGAACAGTAATAAAACTTATTATTAAATTCTATTCTTGTAACCTACATTGGTTTTAAAATTGCTGGTATAATCACATAAGATTGTGAATTTTAGTTTATAAAACCTTCCATGTTTTAACTCACGAGCTATATAATCTTCTATTTTTGGTATTTACTCATGATTAGAATGAGGCAAAGAATCACCGAGTCTCCACATAAAAGATGTTTTGTGTCGAGCTATTTTCATTCTTCCTTTGTGTAAATGGCCCATTGATGACCTTTTTTACAAGTCATATACTAATAACCTCTTTTTGAGTGGTTATAAAATGAAATGTGCACTACTGATAAATATATAGAATATTATAAACATGTTATAAGTAATTATTTCAATAGACATTATAATTTTCTGCAAATTATTCTCAGGAAACAATGGAATACAATATACGTATGTACGCATCTAAATAGAAAGTGACAAAAAATTAAGATTATTCTGAAATTCATAAAGAATGATACTACTTGATTTTTAAATTGTGGGAAATGTAATAAACTAAATAAGTGTAAATAAAATTTACAATAATGTATTCATAATCGGATTTTACAAGAAATCTTTCTAGTATTTCTTCTCTTATGATAGTGGTACTAAAATGTTAAATAATGTTTCTTTCTTATTTGTAATGCTTATAATTTGTATTATCATATTAATTTACTGCGAAATATAAAATAAATCTTTTTAAATCAGTAGGCATGGAAGTTCAAGTTAAGAAAAGGTTTCAATTTAAGTTACGAACAATATAGATTATTATTACTATTCAAGAAATATTTATGTCTTGAAAATAGATATGATGAGTTGAGTGCTGAAACATTATACACACTCACTTATAAAAACATGCAAAATAAACATTCATACTCACTCTAATACGTAGGTACAAAAAAAAAAATCTGGAGTGGCCTACACTCTACTTTACTATGAGTAACTTAATGTCAAATTTCTTGAGTATATAAAACATAACGTCTCATTTAAGCATAACGTAAACATCTAAATGGGATATAATTATTAGCCTTTCATTCCTGAGGTAGTACAGATAGTGATTGAAGGACATATCATTTTATAAGCTTATTTTTGTACATCACAGATAATTTATTATTTGCAAATAATTGCATTAGTATAACTACAGCAGTAATAACATTTTTGAAAAACCAAAGTGAACATTTCTTGATACGAAATATTCTCCTACAAGAGAAATGGCTTTTGTTCAAATAGCCAGTGGATTTCTTACATCGTTTACTTGACATCCTTCTACATTGAATATTAAAGTAAAATTTTTAAATTTAAAACAGGAAAATACCCTTTTTTTCTCTGAAAAACATCTTAAACTGCGAAGAAAAAATGTTGTTTTAAGGTGATTTGTTAATTAAAGATGTACGATAATTACATTTATTAATCTCTAAACGAAAGATTCCAATTATGAATTATCATTTACATTTTTGGTCTTTTATAGAATTATCATACTGGGAATTTTAATCTTTAAAATAATAATAATAATAAGCTTCTTAGTATTTAATAAGATCATTTTCCTTCCCCTTTGTCAAATAACATATATACGATTTTTTTCTGAGTGAGTGTTATCATTTTCCTGCACAATATTATTCCTCTTACATCTCATATAATTCAATAAACAATTTAAACTGTTCCTTTATAAAATCAATTTTATCTCAGTGGATCGCTCAAAAAATTTCTAAGTCAATGTAAACAATGTAAAAAAATACAAAAAATTCGACAAGTATAGCAGGTGATCTCTTAGTCTAGGGTAAACAAAGAGTTTTTATATCGTTATTGCTCTTTCCCGTAATTGAAACTTCATGATATTTTTTTTATGAATTGCTAATTTTTTGTTCCATTTTTGGTCAAATTTTCATTATTTTTTAACAAGCCGTTTAGCGTCAAAAAAACATTTTCTGAAAACAGAAATCGTACTGTAACGCCCCATTAGCGAATGTAATTGAAAAAAAAATATCTCAACTTATTCTACACATAATGTTCTATTTATAGGCATAGTTTCATTCTTGTCCGTCAAACAGTATGGCTTGTATCGCTCTCACAAGGTTTGAGATTGAATTATAAGTCAAAATTTGTACATTTTATTGAAAAAAAATTATTTTCTGTTGTTTTAAAATTCTGAATATATTTTTCGTTTGTTGCATTTGTAACTTCAAAGATAATGTGAAAATTTCAATACTCTAGGGTTATCAGTTTAGGAGAAATAAATGTTTTAAAAAAAACGGTTTTTGGCAAAAAAAGTGACTTTCCCATCATGCATAATTCTTCCCAAACAATAGGGGTCTTCTTCCCTATGAGGCCCATTTTTGTGTAAAATATCAACTTAATCCATCAAAGATTCTGGACCGTAGCGTGGTAACAAGCAATGCTAACACACGCACCCACCCACCCACCCACCCACCCACCCACACACACACACACACACACAGACATCATCGTAAAAACGTCATAAAACGACTTCTGGGACCTCAAAACATGTAATTCCGTCAAAATCTCGAGATCGAATTTTTTCACGATCACTATACTTTACTTATAGTAAAGTAATAATTATATAACGACACAGTAAGTAAAACAGTATTAGTATTATGCCAATGAAAGGAGCTATGGTAGCCGAGTAGCCTGTGCACTCACCTCTGGACTGTTAGGTCCCGGTTCAATTCTCACTCTGTTCCTCTATTTTTTTGCGCGGGAGGTAAAAATTTTGATCATGTCATTCCTCAGAGAGGATGTTATGGTCGTCGGTACCAATCTGGGTTGATGTCAGGTAATCTAAATATACAAGTGTTTTTCAAAATTGTATTCCCAATGTAGCATGAATAGGAATGTGTCATATTCTTTTGAGTAATCAGCGAGTTGGCTGTAGTTTTCTGTTCCAGCAGACCCTCATCCCACCTTCCAAAAAAAGCTGATTAGTTACGTCATTAAATATAATCAAATAATATGTTATTTTTTATAACGGAAGGATAACTTTAATTATAAATTTCCTTCTTATTACAGTTTTAAAGTTACTCCGAAATACCTTTTTTCCCTATAATTGTAATAATTTAAAATACATTACAGTAAAACTCCAATATTAATATTCATTTGTTTATAAGAGATGTTTATTTGAATTTATATAGTTAACATCAAGACCATTTTCCACTGTATCATTATATCATTAATTATAAAAAAATTCTTATAAAATTCAATTAAGTAAATTCTTTTTCGAAAATAAATAATTTAAATTAATAGACAAGGTTGTCATTCTTTGTTGTCTATGTTAGTCTTTCACTATACCCAAGGCCTGAGTGAGACAGCTGAATCTAGTTCAAGGATCTTCTTCATGGAAACCTAGTCCATATAATTAACCATATCCCTCAAATATTACAATTTTGCAATTAAACTTTAATTTAAAACTAATTAAATATTATGTAGTTTACACAACTTTATAGTTGGTTTAATAACTTACTGTATTCATTGTGAAGAAAAATATAGTTCAACACAATATCAAAATAGTTCAGTATTTTATTCTATAAATGTGAAATACTTCAGAAGAATTGTTCATATTTTACAATTAAAACAGTCTACATTTTTTATATTTATTATATATTTTATATTAAGAAATAGTGTACATCTTTTGCAATATAAAAAAATATTGGTAATGGCATATTACTAAATTAAGATACTAATGAAATTAAGTTAATAATGAAATAAGGAAGATGTTTAACTTTTAATTAATTACAATTTATGGCATTAAAATTCTAAAATGGTCATAAAAATGAATTTCAGTGAAGAAGTGAAACATAATATAAGAGAGTTAGCATTCGCCTTGGGAAAAATACAATGAAGTATTCTAGCATGGCGTGCTCGCATTTCATGGCTAAATATCTTCAATATTGCTTAATTACATTATGTTATTTACATTTATGTTTTCCATTCATATGAATATATTTCAATTGAATACATTTTTCAGTTAGATATTTCAGATAATTATCATTACAATGAAGAATGAGGTTTATTTGAGTTGCAGATGCAGTAGTATATAGTATATCGTAGTTGTATTGAACTGTAAAGCCTCAGATTACAAATATCTAAGATTATTAGTTTGAAGAACATAATTTACATCAGATCAGGAATAATGCTCCGACATACCAAGTCTTTTGTACAGCGTATGTTCGCATGTTAGCCACCTAGATTTCCTTAATCGGAGATCGGTTGCATATGTAAATATTACGGAAACGTCGGCTGTGCGGTAATTTTAGCGAATAATTTATTGCTTTCTACAGATGTTCCCTACTGATTTAATTTAAGAGATTCCTCATTTATAAAGTTTTATATCCCGCCTATACCACCCACGCCATTAAAAAGGCTAAATTACAGTATTATTTCATTTAGTTTATTTTTTTAATAAGTAAAAATTTCTAATGTAATTCAATATTTTTTTGCTATAAAAATTCTTTTACAATTTAAAAATTCTATTACTTATAAAACCCTGACAATAATTATTGTTTTTAGATTAACATTCCTGTAATAATTGTGTTTTGGTTACCAACAAACTCCCGGAATGGTTTAATTGTACGAATTAATATTCCAGCATATTCTACAAATTCCACTAAGAGAATGAAATTATTATCACTCTTCAGTATGTGATTTTTATCTATACTTTAAATACAGAATTTCTAACTGTACTGATTACTGTTTCTGTTACTGTTGGTGAATTTTAATATTGTCCTCCAAGGTTAATTCAAAATATTGCCACTTAGGGCAACATGTGGATTCTAACCATTGGCTGAAGGAACTGCTATGAAAAGGATTTCAGGAAAGTATTATAACCAGTTAATATGAAACAGTGTTAGCTCTAGTGACAACGTAAACGCTGACATTTTCTATCGAAAAAGTCAAAAAAAGGGAGTAATTGCAAAAATAATGAAAATACAGAAATGGTTATACAGAAGAAAAAGCACCTACTGAGTCTAAAAATAAAATTTAATACAATCCAACAACATAATATTTAATAAAATATAATCCAACAACAATAGCACAAACTAGCCAGTCAATCAAACGTTTTACGAAGGCTTTGGACTATAATGAGCCTTGTGCAAGGGAGTTAATGTCAACGTCAATCTAATAAAGAAAATAAGAGCGAAGAATCCTACACCTTGATAAAAAGACAGCAGAAAACCTTTTTCAACAGATCAACAACTAACGAATATCTCTGCGCGCTGACATGTATGTTTATTTGTTAGTTCGAGGTTATGAGCTTACTGCTCTTGATTCATCTGTTCTACTGAGAGAGTGATGTCAGTAAGTAAATATCAGTTGCCGTGTGTTTCTTTAGTCTCCGTACATTCATGATCGATTCGTTGTTTCAAGTGTGGTACAAGTAGTTAGTATGCAGTTGGTTCAGTTTCATATTTAAGCAGCAAATTCTATGTATGATTTGGTAAGAATTGGATGATTTAGTAAATTGTAGTAAAGTTTATTCAAAGGAAATTGGATATGATTTTATTTTTTTATCGCTCACTAGTGGACAGGTGAATTAATTAATTTCAACTTGAGATCTCTTTGAATATTCACATTTCTGGCACAACAAGATGATCCAGCTATAAGACCTCCCCACATTTTTAGATTATTTGGATGCAACTGCGTTACATTTTTCATTTTGAAGCCAACGTTTCTGTCACCAGTGGTCATCGTTAGAGTATTATTATAACTCGTACTAATACTGAAGATATTTATCTAATGCAATAGTACAGATAAATAATGTTAAAACTACCAAGCCTAACTGTAACTGTCCCTTAACGGTGTAATATATATTTTCATTTTTTTTACTGTTTTTCTTAATATTATTTATCCATACTATTGTATTAGATTAATATTCCTGGTATAATGATTATATAAAATACCCTGAAGATGGCTAATGGTGACAGAAACGTTGGCTAATTGTAAAAAGTTAAATTAGTGTATACTTGTGAATAATGACAACCAATGTAAATAAAATATTTCGAGAGTTGTCATGCTTTTGAAGAGGCACATATCAGTCTTCTTGGTGTTAGAATCACTCCTCGACTCAATCTCGAACGTCAGTTCATTTTTTTTTTTTAATTATTTAGATTATCACCATTTTATATTTATTTTGGCTTTTTTATTTCTTCTCGTTTTCTTTCTTTTCTCTTCCTCGTTTTATTTTTTTTTTAATTTCTTATTTTATTTTATGTTATTTAGTTTTATTTTTAGTTACTTTATTTTTTTGTCCCTTCTCATCCCTGTGTTCTTACTGCGACTTCTACAAAGGGATTTTCCAATGTCGTTTTGTTCTTCAAGGAAGTCACACTCCTCTTCTGATGACTACAATTAGAAGAGTTTTAGTTGTAGTAGGTGATGAAGTAAACCAAGGATAATCTGGATTGGAAGCTTTCTGATTTTAAGATAGAAACTTAATGAGCCTTGTGCAAGGGAGTTAATGTCAACGTCAATCTAATAAAGAAAATAAGAGCGAAGAATCCTACACCAATAATTAATAATAAATCGAGCAAAAGTAAGTTAACTTTCATTTGAACACCTGACACAAGGGAATACAGAGAATGACGGATTTGATCGATTGAAACCAAGCAAACCTTCTGCGACTTTGGGGCCTTTTTTTCACAACACATCTAATTTCTCAATGGTGGAATTCATAAATGTATGAAGGAGGAAATAGATAAAAGTTGATTACGACAACCAGGTCTAATTTTATCTGATAACCGAAACCAACTGTACTTATAATTTGTAACAAAATAATACATTTTGGAGGAAAAGGGTCTAAAAATATATGTAGTATATCTAACTGAGCATTATCTTCTTAACTACCATTTACGCAATCTATGATTAATAACATAGGAACAATGCAGACTCTGCTTCAAAGAGAAAGAGACCTTTGACCACATGCGATGTGAATACGAGTTTAAGAGGTAAAAGATTTATTGGCAATTACACCTACAACTAATAAAAGTGTGCCATTATTCTGTATGGACAATTATGAAGTTCATTAAACAACTTAAAATCTGAAGTTGAATTTAGAAACAACAAAGGGAAACACAATAGAACAGATATGGCTGTATTGCGCACCCGTCCAATCATACTCAAGCTTTATATAATGCTCAACTTTAATAATAATAATCATAATGATACTAATCACAATAGTAACATGTCAGATTGCTCTAGATCAATGATTTTTGTTTGATTATAACTGATAAATGGATTGATAGAATTAAAAACAAAAATGTTATAATAAAATTAGTTATCTATGAATTTGATAATACATTACCAGAGAGTTTGATTAAAATAAAATCAAAACTCAATCGATTGTTAACAAGTTTGATATAATGACTCCTTATAGTAAAGATGAGAGTAGGACACTCAAAATTTTTTAATGTGTTTCTTCAACTTCACATCAAAAATAAAAGAAAAAAAAACATATTTATATGAACAAGATTTGAAAGGTAGTGATTTTATTATCTGGATTTCATAGAAATTGGTTTTATCAATTTTCACTTTCTGTTTACATTTTGCAAGAGGATACTTCTTCTCTTGATTAAATGATTTGTCGAAATATAAAAGAAGTTTTATTTTGTTGTATCTATTAATAATAAGTTATCACCATAATTAAAGGGAGCTTAAACAGGTAGCCCAGAGGCGAATCAGTTCAGAGAGGTCAATGCTGCCAAGAGGGGTCAGGTGTAGGCTAACAGGTAAGAAGATGATTGACGAAAGTACCATGCAGGTTTCAACTTGGCATCACACTGCCTTTATCAGGAGGGAGAAAGAAAGTCTTGTGCACACTGTCTCTCAGAGAGAACGTGCAGATGTCGGTACCAAGGCTATTTGAGCTCCATTCATTAAAGATCTTAATAGCGGAGCAAATGTATCACTTCTCATGTAAAATCAACCCAATAATATCGCTCTATTATTATTAAAGTAGGTACCAAATAACAAATGAGCCAATCCCCCTGCTCCTCATGGTGCTAAGGCGAAATGCCAATAACTGTTGACGCTGGAAACAATAGTTGTTTGACAACAAAATAACTCATTCTTTAAGTATAACAAATCACTACTGTACTATTTTGTAGAAGGTTATAATTGTTTAATTAATTAGAAATTTTGTGCTGTGCATCTGTTATTTCTTCATTGACACACAACCACACAGAAATATATATATATATGCAGAAAAATCAAAATAAATAAACACGTGATGCAATCAATGAAGTTTAAACCACAATGGAAAAAGGAAAACAATAGAAATAAATGCTTTCAATTCTGTTATCAGAGAGCAAACAAAGTTAAACCACTTTTATGTTACCTCCTCAGTTTTTACTTTGTTTGCTCACTGATGACATAAATTGAAAGGCCTCAGAGCATTTTTATTGTTTTCCTTTTTCCCTTGTGGTTTATACTTCATATATATATATATATATATAATATAACATGAAATATAGCAATGGTCCAAACAGGACTAATATGTTACTAATAAGAAAGATTAACAAATAAAAGAACAAAAACACTTACTAGAATCAATATTTGAAACCGAAATTTGGAAGCGTTTTCGTTCTTTTTTAATTGCTCTTTTTTCAGTTACTTTATATATATATATAAAGTTCAATGTACATAAAGAAACATAGAGAAATTAAAAACACACACTTACAGTCTCTAATTTTTGGTTGAACCGTCTTCAGGAGAGATAACAGAGGGAAACCAAACGCACTGGTACAGAGACGTTTGGAGACCGTCTTAAATCTTAAGAGTTAAATTTAAGATTTGGAGACTTTGTACCAGTGCGCTTGGTTTCCCTCTCTTATCTCTCCTGAAAACGGTTCATCCGAAAATTAGAGACTGTAAATGTGTGTTTTTAATTTCTCTATGTTTTGTTATGTACATTGAACTGTATATTTCCATTTTGGATCACATGTTCATCAAAAAAGTATATATATATAAAGATATCACAGTAAACACGTGAGTTATTAATAACGCCTTATCCACAGTAAGAAAACCAAAAGTGTCACTAAGATCCTTCCACCAATACAAGTGGTCTTTGTCAGAGCTCACTCATACTATTAGTGAGTATGAGTGGAACTCTGACGAAGACAAACCAGTTTAAGTTGAAGATCTTAATCACATTTCTAACTTTTCTACTGTGGTTAAGACGTTAAACATATAAACATATATATTTATGTAAATAAATAAATATTAACTAATAAACATAAGTAATAAACCGCTCAAAAATTACAACAGATGTGATAAGAAAGTTGATCGGTACTTTAGGATTTAATACGATTTGACTAAAAACTACTACCTTCGAGAGTTATTTGTTAAAAACCTTCACATTCCGATTAGAATTACTAAAATATATGATATATAGTAGAAATAAGTGGAATTACTAATGAAGGCATTAATACTTACTGTTATTCATATTATATTTTTAGTGTATATTTCCAGAATTGAATATTGATAATTTCGAATAAATATTATCTGAAATACTAATATTGAAATGATTTTATACCAGTGTGCTCTAGGATTTATTTACATCACTTTTATTTGTATTGCAATCAATAGTATAACTGTCATTTCAATAAAATTCTCATCAACTTCAATTGATACTTATACAAAAATATTACATTTCTGTCTTCATATTAATTTACCATAATTAAATAAAGTTATAATTCAACTTTATTATAAAGCATTATCATTTATTAAGGTAATTTTTATATAAATTAATAGGCAGACTATTATTGGAAAGTAATACCATCATTACAGTTTTATAAGACGTGTGCATTGGGTTCTGTTGCTATTTCCAATGCTACTATACAGTTATTAATTTTTAGTAAAAAAGCAAAAAAAATAACAGTTATGTTTAAATATATATGTATATAACATAATCATCAATTAAAAATGAAAGGAATTTGTGGATTTACGATTTTTTAAAAATGAGTTTATTTATATTTTATTGAAATGTTGAGTTTTAATTGGTTTTCAATAATCCATAAAGTGATTAATGGTAATCAAGTAGGTGTATGGGATTAGGTGTGGTGTTTGGGAAGGGTTGACCTGAGAATTAAATAGTTATTAGACATTGGATAAGGGACGTGCAGGTAACAGGTGAACAGGCAGGTAGGTTACTCAGGTAAGAAACGATGCACCACCTGAGCGCATACCATCTTTGCCTCAATAACACCTCTTTCTTATCACTGAATCAATTAATCTTGACACTTAGTTAGTCAAAAGGGAATTTTCTATAATAATTACACTACATGGAGGCTCATATGGAATATCAATTATCAATATGGAATAACAACTACTTCTTTGTAGCCGCTGTCATACTGGCGATGTTTTTATTTAGATATTTCTTTCGTTTGACATGTATATAATGATTAGATTACAGTTCTTTAGTTATAAGCAACATTAACACATGATTGTGTCTGATCTATGGTTCATTGCTGACAGAACATATGGTTTTTAAGCAAAAATTGATTCTGTCATCATAAATTTAAGAAATTTAACTCACGGGGTTTCGAAATCGTTGTTGATATACTTTATATTTATACGTTTTAAATAACCTTTTTGTATTAAATAGTTATACATTTTAGTATGATTCTTAAGAGGAAAGTGGTTATCTTAACTCTTCTATTTATGAATTTCAAAATGTTGATTTATGTGAAACCATGTGGCTATAGCCGTATGCCGGTAAGTCGATTTTGTTGCAAGGACTTGATGGGAAGGAAATGAGAGAGCACCGTGGAGGAAGAGACGGAAAGACCCAGGTGCTGTGAGATGCTGAGCTGTTAGCGTCGACTAGCCAGCACTAAGCCTACAGCCAGACCTGGCCCGACAACGAGCACCATCCGCAACACTGTCGGCTAATTTGTTGACAGACGAGATAATTGTGGTGATTGGGAAGAGTGTGAAGCAGTAGGCGAGTGGGGGGTGGGGGGGAGGCGGGGTGGGGGTACTCACTTGGGGGCGGCGCTGGGGCAGCTGGGGCGGCTTGAGCGGAGGCGGTGGAGGCGGCGGTTAGACAACAACGCATCTGAGAGTAAGAGGCAGCTGACTGTGCGAGCCGGCACCCAGTTCGCTTCCAACATGGCCGCCTCCCCTCCCGGCCGTCGCCCAGCCTCCACTCTTACTCTTTTTTATATCGGCCTCTATCCTCCTCCCCTCCTTAGGTTATATACTGCTTGGACTTAAAAAGTATACACCTCACTTTTGTTCCCTTCAACCGCTTCCCAAATAATTCTTCACCTGAGAGCATAAACCTAACTTATAAGGAGAAATCACTTCCCCTGCTCCCTTGAGCCTCCACATATATCTTTCTCTTTATCAACTTTAACACAACTTTATATCATCTGCTTTGCACCATCCGTTTTTCCTATGCTCAATTAAATGAGATTTTTAACTTTAGTTTTCATAATTCCAGGTTTTATTCTTTTGACCTTGACTTATGAAGGGCAGTGCTTTGAAATCATCTGCTTTCTCAGGACCATATGCTAGTTATGTTTTAATGAGAAATATAGACACTATATTACACATAATGTCAGCGCTATATGATGACATTAGGAAGTGTTATTTACAGCTGTTAGCCCTTAATTTGCGCATTTGCCACTTTAGACACCTATATATGCATTTATTTCCCTGTTTAAGTTCGCATATTTCATACTACTATTTGCATAATAATTTCTAATTCACTTTCCTCTCATTATAACAATTTAATATAACTTTTCAAGGAGTTATATTTTAGTACCAACTAATTTTTAATATAGTCAAAATAATCCACATGTCAAAAGCACAAAATACAACGCTATCTAATACATCTTCAGTCAGAAATTGACTGGCCTATCAGTTTACAATCTTACAAAAGCTTGCATCCAAGCACATACCAACATACCAACACTCGCGAGCACTCGCAGGCTTGATAAAGCATCAAATTCGTTGCGGTATATCAAACGATGTTCTTGGCATTGTTGGCTACTGAAAACTCTCGTATTAATTGCATTTGGCCTTGATTTATTTCTCTTCGAAGGGGATTGTGAGTGTATTGTATGGGTGCGTGTGTGTATTTATAACCTTCAAAAGTTAACATCAATGAAAACTAATAACATTTGGCGTAATAACAAATTAAAAAGAAGGCAACTTATTGTGAGTGTACAAGTATATTGGAATTCAATAAATCACATCTCTCGTTAACAACCACATAACAAATTATAAGACAACAATTTAATAAACAATGTTGACAAGATGTTTTGTGAGTATGTATGCAAATGTGCACCTATGGGTTAAAAATTCATCCACATTTGTGGATGGAACACAGATTTGGGATAAAACTAAAAGACAACTTGTTAACGAATATAGACAACTTGTTCAAACACAAAGCATTTGTGTTTGTTTTTATGTCTGTATGTGTGTGTGTGTGTGTTTGTGTGTTGTAAGTTTGTTTGTGAGTGAGTGAGTGTGTGTGTGTGTGTGTGTTTGTATGTTTGTTTGTGAGTGAGTGAGTGAGTGAGAGAGAGAGAGAGAGAGAGAGAGAGAGAATGTGTGTGTGTGTGTGTGTGTATTTCAATGTGGGTGTGTGTGTTTGCTTGCGTGCGCATGTGTGGGTGTATGAGTGAATTCATGTAGTTCAAAAACCTACATCTTGTAATACCAATCACGATCGATGTAATAACAAATGAAAATACAACTGCTTGACAAACGATTCATGATTTCTTGTTCCAGTATGTCAGATAAACAAAATAAGTTCTTATATTCCGATGATTACAAAATTTAATCCAATACAATGAAACATAATGTATGTATAGTCCTATTAATTTTAAATGATAAAACTATTTATTATGTTGTAAAAGCAATGATTTGCATTTTGAATGAATTAGATGATTTTCTGACAATTTTGAAAGATGTAACTACACAATAGTGCTATCAATTAGTCGACTAGTTCCTTCATTATCATCATGATAGCTTGGTTAGACAGTTACCAATAAAATTACTTAGCTAATCGGTTCCTGTGTTAATCTTTTCAGATATAAGATCTTGTGACATCCCAGTGGTTGAAATAATATAATGAAATTCCTCGTCGGGGTTCAAAACACAAGCGTCCCTTATTATGCCCATTCCCTTGTCTTAAAGCTGTCATATGTTTGTAGTTGCTGCACTTTATCCAACCTGAGTTTACTCAATACTGCTTAACTAAATCTGCAAAGTTTTAAATACTCAGACCATTTCTATTGCCACTATATGAATCAAACTCCTTTAGCTTGCATTTGACCATGAACTGCTGTTCACAGTCATATCCCACATAGTATACATCCCGTGACTCAGATCAGATTGAGTACAAACTTCTGTATAAATTAACAAAGAATTTCAAATAGTTTATGCTAAAATTCTTATGTATTATATTAAATAATTATAACATGGTGCACATTACTGTTTACATTCTATAAAATTGTATACAACTTGTAACTACTGTTACGACTATGCAATGGAATTACAAAATTAAACGTTCCTACTTGATATCATGCTGAAATAAATCTTCAAGTTACTAACAATTTTTCATGGGAGAGTGTTCTATCTTGTTCTTCAATACTGCTTCCTTCACTTTTCATGCTTGTGTTTATCTTGTATTCAGTTCATCTTGCATGTTCATGCTTATTGTATTGTAGGTGAAATAGTATGTATTAATCTTGACTCTGTTGTCGACAAGCAAACACATATGACCTTTTCTTGAATAATGGTCTTAATATTTGTTCATCTGTTTTATTGTTTTATTAACTTCAGAATTGTAATGGGCTATATTACCCGTTCAATCCATCTCTTTGCAGGTTTGCTTGCAATTACTCTATCCATGATTTTTTGTAAACTATGGTCAAACTGCTTATTAATGTATCCATTGCTAATCAAAGTTTGTTGAAGTTTTGCTACAACTTGGTGAGAAAGAGACTAATTAAAGGCTGTATAAGTCTTATTATTTTGATTGTGCTGTCCTAACGTTCAGGGATGTTGCTTCTGGTATTAAGGTGGATACTACTGTGTGTAAGTTTGGTGTAAACCGATGCCTAATATGCTCTATTTTCCTTTATTTCCTTCTCGCATAAAAAGTTCATTATAATACTTTCGCATACTTCTTTATAAATACTACTCATATTATAATTAATTATAAGGAAACTTGATTCATATATATATATATATATATATATACATATAATTGTTGTTGTTAATTATATATATATTGTTGTCTGTCTTTATATAAATTATAATCTGTTTGCAGTATAGCTGGTAGAATTTCTGTTGTATGCCCGTATAGAAGATAAGCAGGTGAATATCGTGTAGCGCTGTGAATCGTATTGTTGTACTCCTCAACACATAACTCTGCTAGTTTTGTCCATGGCGGCGCCCATTCCTATTATTAATCTTGCATAATATTAATATAGTCTAATATTAGTCTATAGAACGTCTGATTCTATAGACTAATGTTTGATTCAGAAGTTCATTTAAACCCTTTGACTGGGGATTGTCTACAGACGTAAACATGTAGTAGACGTATATTTTTTTAGTTTTTAAATAATTTTTAAATTTCTTTGAATTTAAACCGCTATATTGGTCTACTAATAATGTTGTAACAACATATCTAGAAGTGATTGGGTCTAAGAGTTTGATAAAGTTGTAGGCTGTTTGACTACTGGACGTACGAATCCAAGCGTACCTACTAAAATGGTCAACCAATAAATGCATATATTTGTTTTCGACCTGATGGCGTTAAAGCCTCCAATTGTGTCTATCGACATAATTTGATATCGATGTTGTGCTGGTCCTAGTTTTGATAACAATCCGACTGCTCTATTTGTTCTTGTTTAATTCTTTATGCAGATCGCACAGGTTTTGCACAATTTTTTAATAATAGCATCCATATTCTTAAAGTAATAAAAGGGGTGTAACGTATTTGCTATTTGGTTCGTGCCAATGTGTCCAAAATGTTTATGTATTTTGTAAATGATTTGTTTCCCAAAATCTTCTGAGACACAAATTCTTTTACGATCTTTCAGAGCTTTAAAGTTGATACCGCCTTCATTTATAATGTTTTTAGAATTATTAATTTCTTCTGTAATAGTTTTTTGATTATGCAATATATCTTCTAATCATGTTTACTACTTTTAAAGCATCGTCTCTGTTTTCAAAACATTCAAGAACCGGGTTACGAGATAACGCGTCTGCCTCCTTTATCGCGTCTGGGCTTTTATCAACAGCAGCCCAGGACTTTTTAAATTAGATAATATTTTATTTGAAGGTATAGTCAGGCAAATTGGACCTCTTGATATTTTAAAACCTTACAATATGAGCTCTAATAGAACTGATATTTCTCCATTTGGTACCTAGTTTTTGTTTTTTTTCTTTGTTGTTTTTCTTTTTTTGCTTGTATTTTATAAGTTTTTAAATTTTTACATGTGTTTACATTATCTCCCCATATTTTGTTTTTTGTAACAAACCTGTAACCTTTGTCGTTATCAATCTTTAGTTGCTATCTGATGACATATATTTGAAAGGTCTTAGAGCACATTTTCTGTGTCTTTTTTACTTTTTCCTTGTGGCTTATACTTTCATATATATATATATATAATATATATATATATATATATATATATATATATATATAAGCATTAAAATAAAATTTTTCATAAACTAAATATACAAATACACAGAAAGATCACGCGCAAAATAGATCACAAGAACTCACTGTTACATTATCTCTGACTCGTTATTAGGTAGTAAGATATGAGTGCCTCCAAGGATCTCGTTTTCCCAAAGTCATCCACCTATCTACAATAGACTATTGGTTTAATATCTGTTCAGTTGTACATTATATTGTTTTCAATATAATACAAGTAATTGGTGAATGTTACTCCCAGAGTATAATGGCTATCCTAATAAAAAAAATTATCATATTCTGAAGGCATATGTACAATAAAGTATACAGAAACAAAAAGATAAAAATCTGGAACTAGTCACATCAATGTACACAGAAAAATGTCATCAAGAACAATAAAAGTGTACAAATTAAGATGATGACATTTCTCTTGTTACATGCTATAAATGACCCATAATCAGTGGCGTATTTATAAAAAACAACAACCAAACAAAGCACTCTACTCAAGGAAACCAGTCTAGTGTAAAAATGTACTTACGGTGACTATGGAAACTGCAAACATTCGTACGAGATACTTTGGAGTAACCACTACCACTTTGTCAAGGAGGTATATGATGTCTGTAGCTCCCAAGAAACACATGGAGCTAATTAAATTCATAAGACCAATTTAAATTAACTAGAGAATTCATGGCAGCAGAAAGCAAAATAAAAAAAAAGGACAAATTTCATCACAGACTTAAAATTATTTAAGCTGTGTGAATACGAAAAATCAACGAATTTATGTCCAATTAGAAAATAATTATACAATTTTAAAGTTATCACTATTATTTATTATTATTATTAGTTATTTTGAAGTAAAAGAACTGTAATCCTCTTAACTGTCTCTACTTTGCCTATATAAACCTATTTACCTATATAAAGGTGAAAAGTTTAGAGAATCATTCTCGTTCCGAAGATGACTCTAGAAAGTAGCTCGGACATAGTAGATGCAATAACAAAATCTTTTTAACAACAAGCAAGGTTCTGGAAATCATGATTTTATTTTTTATTATAATACTAATAATAATTTATATAAAGAATTAAACAATACGATTCCACGAAATAAATAAACGAAGTTTACAGCAAGATCTCATAAAAGAGATCACAAAATCTCCCTATTACATTTCGACTGCCTCGTCATCGGGTAGATATATGTGAGTCCCACCGAAGACAAAAGAGGACGTGAAGCCTCATTGAAGTGGCACGCAATCAGTGTGGCTAACTCACAGATGGAAAGGAGACAAATATTTTAAAAATATTTAAAATAAGTAAAATATTAAAAATTAACAAAAAACACAATAAATGAAAAATAAGTAAACAAAATTGTTTAAAAATACTGAGTAAATAAAAATTAAAAAATAGCGATTGATGTTAGTCAAGCCGATCTACCTCCTGGGAAACAGACTTGAGAGCTTCAGAAGAATCACTTGTTTTCTGGTAAGTAGATCAGATCGTGGGCAGTTGAAATATAGCAGTGAGTTTTTGCTAACTATATACAGTCTTTATATTCTCTCTTGCTTTAGAGTTTGAAAAAGTGGTGACTCCTATTTCAGTTTTAAGCGGGTCACAATACCGCGATGATTAACATATGGGGATCCTAATTCTTGTCTAACTTAGGTTTAGCTGATGTTTAAGATTTTTTTCAATATTACATATTTGAGACATACAAAAGAGGGATCATGCACAAAAATTTCCGTAAGAAGAAATTGTCAACGAAAACACTGCACATAGTCACTTCAAAACATATCTGCAAAGATGGCAGCGTTTACTGACAATAATGTGATTTTAACAGATAACTATAGCCCTCGTCTAGCTTCTGAGAAATTTCAATACCACCTCCTTCTTATACAACCATTGAAAATAGTCATAAGAGAGTTTCAAATTTATGGCAAAGAAATCAAGCAACTTTCCTACTCCTGGTCCTTTTCTTCACAAATACTCTTAGAATGTGCTGAAATCATCTCCTAGTCAACCACATAACTGCTAGCCTGGACTACATTTCGACTGCACATGGTCTGAAACATCCAAACAGTGCCAAAACGAATAGTTTACAACAGTCGAGAGAAACTTCCAATAGATTTTGAAATGCAAAGTATAGACTTAGACAAATTGAATATGTCAAACCTTTCTGAGTAAAATTTTTTTTGCCAATATATATATATATATATATATATATATATGCCAATATATTTTTTTGCAACATCTGACATATTTATGTACAATATCATGAAACGAAAATCAATAGTAAATATCCCGCCTACTATTTTGTATTCAACAAAGTTTTTCATTAAGGTTTTATTATTATGCTTATTATTGATCAAAATCTATTTGTTCCAACATTCTTCTGTCATATACTCTGAATTTCTCAAGATAATGAAAAAAGGGGATACCCATTCAATATACGTTGTAGCATGCCTCGGTAAGAGAAAGATTCGCTTTAATGTTTCTGAGTAGGATAGCTGGGAAAATTCAGAACAACTTCGTTTTGTGAAATAGAAACAGATTCCCGATCCCTGAAGATGACATAAATATATATCGAAACGTCGGCAAAAGGACTAGTTTCAAATCATTAGACATCAACCATAAAAAAAATTACATCATATATATATTTTTTTATCCATTTATTTTGCATGCATCATATATAATATTACACGCTATCGAATCTTAGTAAAGATTCCAAACTTTATATATATAAACATTGGAAAGATGATCAAAACTGGACACAATACGACTTAAAAATCGTATTGATTTTTATCACACAGAGTAAAGAAACACACTTGCAAACTCAAATTTTCGGGCAATCCGTCTTCAGGAGAACTTGATGGTTATGTTAAAAAAAAAAATTTAAACTAAAAAAAAATGGAAAAGAAATTTCAAATTGCTTGATCGTTATATCAGCCGGCTTCTTGTTGCTCAGGGATGTTGAATTCATTACAGAAAATACACATATGTTACATTCAATAAATTAACATTATGGTACCAAAATGTATGATTGATTTTATAATATCAGAAAGACATTTCTGTTGAAATTTTAAATTTCAAATGGTGGAGAATGATAATTTATTTTTTAAGGAAAATTGTTTTTGAAAATAAAAGCAAACTTCCACTTTTGTAGCTGGTCTATTGTAACATGCATGACGTACTCGTAATATCCTCTATTAAGAAAATGATTCTAAGAGCACATTTATGTTTAAAAAATCTCATATTATCAATTTTGAACTACCCGCAATATTATGTAAAGTAGTAGATAGCTAATTTAACCCACTACCCGTTATTTGTGTTTATTATAAAGCAATCTTTCAAAAACACCATTTTAACACAAAACTGTTTTGGTTTGCATAATCTAATAACAACAAGATATAATAACTTAATTTAAAGAGTATATACTAATCTTAATTGGCTGATTAAGTTGTCTTGTCTTTGAGAAAGTTGTAAATTTTGAAATTATTTCAATTCAACTCAAAAATGCTCAGTTTGTAAACCTGTCAATAGAAGTCAAAAATTATAATTACTTTGTATTTATCTTATCGAAACTCATTAAAAGAGCTAAATTAATTTGTAAATTATCCAGTAAAGAAATTTGAGACTTTTAGAAGAGAATTTGAATTTGAGTTTTCTAAAAAGATTCGAAATTTTATAAATTCAGAAATTTAAAGTTATGAATTTTTAGAACAGTTTTGGAAAAAACTTCTTTGAAATGTGGATGTAATATATGACATTGTCATTTTTCTGTCTAATATTTATTATAAATAACTTTAAAAGTTTCTAACAAGAATTTTTTATCTAAAAAAAATTCTTCATTATTAACATATTAAAGATTGAATAATTTTAAAAAAAATTAAAAAAAATGGTGTTGATTTTTTAAAAAAAACTTCTTTGCCTTCTAAATCTTTTGGATAGTTATCCCCGAAATCCTTCCTCCACTGTGTCACTGTAGTTTCTCTTTCATTCCCCTCCCTCCGACCACCTTCTCTCTTCTCTTTCACTCTCACTCTCTCTCTATCTCTCTCTTACTTTTGATTTCTCTTATTCAGTCCATATGTCTGTCTGTCTCTTTCTCTATATCGCTCCCTGTCTCTCTGACCCTCCGTCATTTTCTATGTCTCTCTTTATCTCAACATCTATTTACTTAACTTCCTCTCAGAAGGAAGGAACTTTATATACCTGAGGCCACGCTCACCATGGGTCTGTTAAGATAATTTACTCATGAAATTGAGATATAAACATATCAACATCTGATATTAAGTTTTCTTCAAGGGTTCAACATATAAATTGATTAGAGCATTTCGTTAGACAATTCCACTATACCATGGAAAGCATCGGAACTTATTATGTTTGATTGGGGTTGATTTCTTACATATAAGAATTTTATTTTCTTACAGCTCATATTAATTCATTAAACCTTTTCAGACTTTTTCATTAAACCTCTTAACACCAATTTACTTTCACTTAAAAATTTCTAAGTACATATATATACTCATATTTACTTAAAAATCGTAAAGTTGGTCCATACTGGACACAATACGAGTTAAAAATCGAAGAAGAGTAACATACAGAGTAGAGAAATCTCAAACTAAGTATATACATGTATCAATAAGTAAACTTAATGTCAATTTACTTATTAAGTTGTAAATAACTTGTAAACACTAACATGTTATATTTTTATTTATTTTATTATTTATTTTTATAAGAAGAACCTTTTTTCTAATATAGTTTTTCTTCATCAATTCTACATAAAAACAAATATAAGTTGAAAGTCTGAGCTTTGACTACAGAGTGCAAAGACCTCTGGGAATGCCATGGTCTTCATTATATATGATCACAATCATATCTAAGGCAATCAAATCTGCATGAAACCATTTCAATGTCATCTCTAGTTAAAAGCAATAAGAGTTTTTTTCTAAATTAAGTATTGTAGCATGAGTTTGACAAGAAATAGTTATTAGTTTATAAATCAGGTAAGTGCCATCACAAATCTTTCATCTGCTTCATTATATTAATACTGCTCAGTAAACACATGAAATAAAAGTCAACTTTTAAACAACAGGAAACGGGCCAGAGTAGCTCAGTGGTTAACGTACTCGCCTCTAATCTGGTAGTCCGGGGTTCGATCCCCAGCTGTCCCTCGATTTATGCATGTGGAAGGTGAATAAATGAATAAATGTACGTCGTCCTTCGGAAAGGAACGATAACCCGTCGGCCCCACTGCTGTACGATGTCAGGTATTCGTTAAAGATCCCTACTCAAAATTCACTTGAGTTAGGCAAAATTTAGGACTCCCAATGTAGAATCTGTAGAATCACCGATCAAACAAAAAGCCAGTAAACAGCTGACGTTATCACTCGTAAGGGGATCGGTTTAAACAAAAAATAAATACAACAAACCACAGGAAACTATCGTCTTCTAGACAGTAATCTCTCAACCAAATCAACTGCTGCTCTTTTATACTGTATGAGGAAGACTCTGATAAATACCAGTTGTTTTAGTTGAAAAATTTTAGTTACATTTCCATTTTTTTACTGTTGGATGTTGATTTCATTATAAATGTAGGCATTTCCATAATTAAAACGAAATTTTATTTCCGACCTATAATCGTTGACATAAATGTTGACTGAAATGCCAAATGCTAGTAATTACAGCTTTAAGAATTATAAATTTCACTAAAATGAACTAATAAATAAAATATGCTTAACGGATTAAGAACTTATCAACCTCTCAATCAAGCTTTTTTCATCTAAAGAACGATTGTAGAAAAATAATTATCCGCTTATGCACATTGCTTGCATATTATGTTTGAATGGAATATCTTTTATTTTGGTCGAACAGTTTGGTCACCGTTTTAATCAATTTATACAAAATTTAATATTTGTTACCTATGTTTTCTTGGATTGTGTTTATTGTATTAATTTAACCAGAGCCCCTCAAAAGTTAAGTATTTCTAAGCAATCAGTTTTCTACATTTTAGATCCTGAAGGAAAATATTGAAGTTCACAATAATAATTTTATCAAAAACTTTAGTAGACAGATTTATATGGTACATACGGAATCGTAAAGAATGTTTGTTAAGAAAATGCATTGTTGGTGCAGAACTAATTATGCAATGTTGGTGAGAGGAATGTATAACTAACTATCTGCTTCGAAATATTCTTAATTTTTATTAAATACATGTCTCCATATAATATTAAAATAATATCTGAAGATTTGATCAACTTTAAACTGGCTAACAGATCTCTGACAATATTCTAATCAAAGTTTTACAATGGATAAATGTTGAACTGGTGATGGAAATTTTTAACTGTTCCCCTTCTGATTATATATATATAGATATATTGCAGACATGTATACACAAAAACGAACATTTATACAAAGCAATTTGTAAAAAATGAACTCTACTTTACTGGACTCAGGGAACCTTACAAATGTACTTTGAAGACTCTATATTGATATTATTACCTTAAGAAACTACTTTCATACCTGCCTTTTTAATATAATGGGTAGATGCTCCTAAACGAAAACAATTGGTCAAAAGCTGCAAACTTTGTAGAGGCGGTTCTCCATCATAAGAAGTACGAAAGTGGTGTGAGGCAAGGGCAATGATTGAACGAATGGGGACAAGAAGGTGAATCCTATTCAGGACTGAGGCACCGGCACGAAGTAATGTGCAAACGGTTTCCGTGTCGGGTATTGCCAGGAAATAGGATATGGTTTTTTAGTGGGTTGGGACCCCCAACCCCACATACCCTGAGCAAGACGTTTTGCTAAGAGATCTGATGAACAGATTTTTCCACATCCTACGACGAAAAAAAAAAATATATAATGGGTAAGTAGAAGCAAAAATGTATGGTAGTTAATATTTTCAACAAGCTTAATCCTGCCTATAATGTACCTTAGAAATTCTAAAGTAAATTTAAATAATAAGTTTGAAAGTTTTAAAGTAATAATTTTTTCAAGGGAATAACGATGAGAGGCAAAATGACTTCAAGGCCATGTGGTAGACGTCAGATTTGGCCCGCACCTCTAACCATTGACATTTGATTTCAGAATTATTCTCATGTTAAAGAATAAAAAAAAAATCGATTGAATTATAGTCAGTTTTTATTTACTCGTACTTGACACTATTAAACCAATAATGAGATTAAAAAAAAATCCAAAAGAATTCAAGTATTAAAATACAAATTAGTTCTTAACATACAATACTTTTGATAGTTTCAAGGTAATAAAATTTGGTTTAGGTTGTTTGTTAAAAGTATGATGAAATTAATTACCAATTTTATAAACTGAATCCTGAAAGGTGTTCAAGGTCACTAGAGAAACTAATCCAAAATTCCACTTCAACATTTATACCTTGTAAGACTTCTGTTAGCATATTGTCAGAGTTCTGTTAGTCACTGATAACTGGTTAAAAGTTGATCAAATCTTCAGAAATTATTTAATTAATATATTATGACATTTATTTATCGCAGGAACCACTGTAATAAAAAAAAATTAAGAATGTTTTGAAGCAGATAGTTATATATTCTCAACACTGGTCATGTATTATACTATTAATTACAAATCCATAAAAGGTTTGGTAACTTCTGGGAATTTTTTTTCATCATAATTGACACTCTGGTTTCCAATATGTTATTTAGAGAAAGTTTATAGGATATACAAACTTGTTCACATTACTATCATGTACTTCAATAGATTAGGAAAATAAACTGAGTTTTGCTTTTAGAATCGGTAGCTTCGATGGTAGATATAATGACAAATTATACCATTATAGACATAATGATATATGTTTCTCAATTTTTTTTTTATTTTATCAGCGGATATCAAAACAGCCAATTGGAATGGCGTTACAGCAGTCCAGAATTATTGAATTCGGCAATCGATCTTGTCAAGTTTTTAAGAAATGGTTTTATTCTAAAATAATAATAAGCCTATGTGGTAGCTGGCAAAGATCCCAGTGATGCGTTTATGTACTTGTCTAAAATAAATTAATAAAATATTTAATCTTGATATAGCTCCTCGACCACTGATCCTTAAAATTCAAAATGTTTGATCTCAATGGCTACTGAGAATATCTATAATGACGAATATTCAGGCGTATAAGCATTAATAGCATCATGAAAGCTCATATTCTGCAAATCACATCCAGATAAATATTTTGTATTCCATAAAATATTACAAATATTATATCAATTTTTTTACAATGTTCACCAATAAACGCCTTAATAATATCTGTTATTCTATTCTAATAATGAAATATTAATCATATTCCCTTTCTTACTAGATTTTTACTATATTCCTTTGTGTACTAAATAACACAAAATCCGTTTCTGTTAAGTCCTTTTTTATAAATCATTCCTACTATGTTAGGAATAATCTTTAGACCTAATCTGTTTTAATTTTCTTTCAAAATCAGTTAAACTTTATATATGAACAATGGTCAGGTATCCATGGATAGAAACCCAACGAATAGCCAATAAACATCTTATTTAGATATTAAATGACAACGATGATAAATTATACATAACAGATTTTGGATTGCACAATGAAACTGACTTCATAAATGAATATGACTTATTTGATAAGAGTGACAGGATGTTCATTTTTTCTGTTTTCACTCTCCCCTCTGTCAATGGGTTTCAGTATCACAGTATTTACTAACACATATTACAGAAACCAGAGAATACTCTATAAATATATGGCTTTGTAAGTGAAATCAAGGTATACTTACAACAAATATGATTCATAAACGTACTTTAAACTTTATAAACGATTTTTCCTTAAAGAGATTACTCTTTGCTTTCATGCAGACGCTTAATACATTTTTTGAAAATAATCATAATATTATGTTTTGATTTGCTTTAATGAAGTCACACACTTACTGCAAGAGTTGAGTGGACCATTATGGTCATTAATAATATAGGCTATTTTATGGATATATAATGGTAAAAGGTCCATTAGACTGATTACTTCATTGGTAAATAAATATTGAAGTAATTATTGTATGTTACATAGAATGGAATCATTGGAGACATAAAATAGAAACTGACTAGTTCTGTGAAGCGTTATGGATGTGGCAATTTGATTTCTTAGGTTGTTTGAACGCTTGGCTCTGAATCCCATACTCTGAGTCCATAGGTCCAAATTGGTTTGAGAATTGAGGTGTATATCAGTCTTTTGTTTTGTCGAGTCAAGTTTGTTTAGAAGTTAGTGTATGGCATATTCTCGTTAGGGAAGTTTGTTTTAATCTGTTTCTATACCCTGCGTCTGTAACTGGCAGAGTAGAATTGCTAAAGCCAACATGAAGACTGGTTTCTGTACAAGTTTGACTGTATTGTGCATGGGTTTTTCTAAGTTCAGTTGTTTTCTTAGATAAAGTTTAAGAACTTAGTCTACGTCACAGAAAATGTAAATATTCACGTTGGTGATAATTACATTTATAATTGACTATTTCTTTTAAATTTTCTCTAATATTATCCGCTTTTAAGGTATTTATTTTATCAGCTTTTTATACCCACACAAAATTTTTTTATTAAAAATCCTTGATGATTTCATAAAACCCTTCCTTAACATTTAATGATATGACTACATCAATTTGCTACTAAAATGAGCCTTTGGGTCCAGCAGCTTTGTTTGTGCGTTATTAGTCAGTCAGGTAACTGTTATATTTATCATATGTACCCGGGCTGTTTAGTCCGACTTGGAATCAAGGAGTATGAGCCGAAGTCTGTTAATTCTCAACAACTCCGACTCCTCAAAAAAAAAAAAATAATAAGAAACATTGGCATCTAAAATGTTGTGCTTCTCTGATTCAACTGGTTAAGGTCAAATTCACAAAAAGAAAAACTTGACACTGAATACCTATGTTATTGTACTTATGTATCTGCACGTGATATTTGAACATTATGGTTGCTTTGGTTATAGAGATATGTTGCAATTAATACTCGTAATTTTGGAAAGAGAGAGGTGAGGGAATGTACGGGTTTTCTTTTTTATTCCAACTGTAAATTTGCTACAGTTACTAGGCTATGCTGCAATAATGTATACGGACATTATACTAATATAATTTTATTTTATAAAAAGTTAGCATTGAGCTTCATATATATTTTTTCAATAAAGTTGATAAAAAGAAGTTAAAATGGTATATTTATAGCCATAAAGTTATTTATCACTTTGTAATTAGCCTTATGAGCTACTTGCCATTGATAAATGCCACTTTGGTTGGTAGGTAATATACGACACGAAAATGGTGTATGTATAAATATCCAGTAATTATTAAGAGTCGGAGTCGGACTTCTGAAATATTTCGGAGTCGGAGCTTTGAAATATTTCAGAATCGGTGTGGGATGTTCAGAGCCTTGTTTATATGTACCTAGGGATCCGCACTTCATTTTAACCCATATGTCTCTAATCGCCTTACTAGTATTTCAGATTTGTCAGGGGCGGTGTACACCAGCTCATCAAACTATTTGCTATCCACCTCTTTTTCAGGCTATAAACACGTATACTACTAATACTGTTTCTAGTATTAACATTTCCGACATTTTCAGTCAATATAAACCATCTTCTTGCAATTTTTTAATTGATAATTACCAAATTATCTAGAGAAAAAAACTAAGAATGAAATTAAATTAACAATATCCCAAATTGGGATTACTAATCAATTTTCAGTTACGTATTAATAATGAAGGATAGATTATCATCCATTTGTTGATCATCATTGGAGACATAAAAGCAATATTTGAAATGATTGACTATTATAATTTGTTGCAATTGTTTTACTTGCAAGGAATAAAAAAAAATTTTTTTGCAGCGGCGCTTTCAAGGACAACGGGGAAAGTATTCTACGTTTCTGACTATACTTTTCTGTTACCACAAGAACATGGAATCACCAAAGGTTAGTTGAAAATGCATTAGTTACGATAAATGTTTTAAGAATTTACACATAACAACTGACCAGGTGACGTAGTCACTTGTATTCATGTCAAAAAGAAGCCTCAATTCATCTTCTTTATTTATTTATAAATACATATTTCTTTAGAATAATAGCGATATATTATCAACTCGTTATAATAGGAATGCATCTTTCTTGAAGGTTTAAAATCTCCAAAGGATTGAAAATAAAAATATATACAATGTTTCCTGTTATTTTGAACTGGGCTGAACATGTGATTGATGGATTATGATCTGGCTTTGTAAAAAGTAGGTTCTGGTAAGCGTATTGTACTTTTCTTCGAGATCTGAAAAAGAGTTATACTTGGATAAGGGTTGCAGATGGGTAGTCATTTTACCAATGTTACGTGAGCGATTGCATTACTTCAGCTCATCAAAACATTGACTGTTAACTTCAATATCATTGCCTGAGAATTGTCTTGTTATATACTTCTTCTGTATCTATATATGTTACTTTCGTTATAATTTATGTATATATATTTCCTAATATGAGAATTTGGGAGTTGAATAAAAAAATTAAAATCGCAAGTTAATTTTAAAAAGGAAAAAAGGAAGCTAGAATAGGTTTGATATGGCAGCGCTGCGCATGAATCCATGTCTAAGGCCCTCAGTATAATCCGAATAATAAAAACTTGTCCAATTGTTCTAGATCAAAGTTTTAAAATTAGTTATAACTGACTAAATGCTTATAGCTACAACAAAAGAAATTAAATCACTAAACTGATTACTTATATGCCTGATCATCTTTACCTGAGAGTGTATTATACTCTCATTATACTTCATTATGACAGCCACATTAAAATAAAACAAAACTTGATTAATTGCCAAATAGTTTGATAATATGTTTACTTAAAATAAAATTAAGTGTAGGCATTTTTTTCTAAGTAAATTTACTACTAAGACAGCGAATTTTTTTTCTCCTTTTCAATTGCAACTTTCACTTGACGATTTTTCTGTTACTTTTTGATGGAACTTTGACAGCCTATAAAGCATTTGGTTACACTTACCACCTTACACTGATTCGTTTAAGAAGAATAATAATTTAATTACAGTTTTCTGTTCAAACTTTTCTAGTGATTGATATATGATGAAATAAAATATAAATAATGTTTATACAACGATTTCTTGAGAATATTTGTGAAAAAAGAACCACATTCTTCTACAACAAAATTTCATACTAAATTTATAGTTTGGAATATATTCCTTTAGTCGTACTTGTTATCCTAAGTTATTTTCTAGGATGTTGGAAGGTTTATGAAAGTATTCTTACGTTTTATCTCTTAAATATTTTAGATCTTGTTGTTTTACTTACAAAACATATCAGTTAATCACAAATACCATTTCAGTTTACATTTTCACGTCTTTAAATTCCATACTCTTCTAAATACACTTTGAAAACTTAGATATTTATTATTCATAAATATTTCAGTATGAATAGATGGTGTAGCAAAACTTTAGTTACATATTATGATGAAGAAAATTATGTATATTTGTTCAAATTTATGCTTGTACGAGTGCCTTGTGGATGATAAAATCAAAGACTTTTATAACATCCTAAGGAAGATAATTCAAAGCCGCAGAGTAATTCATCAAATCAATTTGACTGTCATGAGAGACTTGAATAGCAAGAAGGAAGGTAGTGAGCAAATAGTGACAGGACCTTTTGAATAACCCACGGTAAGTCTTGAAGGCTAGGAGAAGCGAATACATTTTCACACACAATTTAACTTAAGAATAATCAACACTTTTGATATAAAGAATCAAAGAAATTAACTTTGTTATTTTTAAATAGATTGCACTGAAACGAAATAGATTTCATGATATCACCCAACTACACGATTTTTCAAGATGTTGAAGAATTTTATGATTTCTCTTTTGATAATGACCATCATTTATTGAAGTCTACAATTAAGCTTCAACACCACTCTTTGAAGAAAAATAAGAATACAACTAGTAAAAGGGTAATGGAAATGATTACATAAAGAAAATTTCACATTGTTTGATGAAGAAGTTTAGGTGAAGTTATGTGAAACAGAGTTCTATAAGAATGAGTTGGAAAAAAATAATAAAAATAACAGTAAAATACATTAGAGATTCTTTTCTTTATGCTACAAGAAAATAAAGATAGCCAAAAGATAGCAGGCGAATGACTGGACTTAATGAAAAAAAATGAAAAACCCAAAACAGAAGATAAAAAAAAGAAGTAAAGAAAAAGTAGAGTACAATATGTTTTGTAAAAGTGTTAAGTATTTGATTGAAAATGAAGAAGGAAAGTGTAATAGAAGCATAATTGAAGACTTAATAAGGGTGAGCGTTGCGGTGAAGAAAGCCAGGAAAACGATCATTCCAGGGAAGAAATGGATTGCAATGTTGAGCAACCAGAAAGGCGATGAAACAATCAATAGGAAGGACACCATGGGCTTAGTGACTAACGTATTACAACTTATATTCAAGTAATGGTAGTTATTATTTATAAAAAGAACGGAACTTAGAAGAGTTTGCAAAAATGTATGTACAGTGAAATGGCTAAGCTGATGAAAAATTAGTATAAAAGAAAAATAGCAGACGAGACAAAATCACTGTTGAGTTGACAAAATGTATTTCTACTATCTTAAGCCATAGCTCTACATTGTTTTTTAATAAGGTCATAAATGTAGGCAGAGTCCCTGCCAATGGTGTAGGTCGGCTATGACCCGGCTGCATAAGAAATAAACTCGTGAAAGATTATTACGTCCAATAAGCGTAGTGCCTAAATTGACAATAATATTCTATTTCCAGTTCGGATATTTATAAGTGCAATTACTGTGATAATGCACATAATGAGCACATTGACTGGATATTACAAAAATTAGTCATTAAAGAAGAAAAACAAATGTCTCATCAAGTAAATTCAATTTAATTTAGTGAATGAATGTAATTTAGTGGTTAAAAAAAGCTTTCTTTTTACAAAAATATTTATGACAGTTGAAAAGTTTCATTGCATATTAATGTTTTTTTTATCTACGAATAGTCTTCGTAATCTGTTACCCAATCTGGGTAAAATTTTTTTCAAAACCTAGCTTACCAGCTAGGTAACGTACCTGGTAGAAAAGTTATGATAGCTTATACTAACTGTGAATGCAAACCTTGGTAATTGTTGTTTTGATAACATCAATCCACTGGTGAATGTTATTCATCTTAAATCTGTTCATACTCCAACAATACAAAAGTTCATTTCAATTCAAAAGTTCAAAAGTTCAGTTTCAACAAAGTCTTATTTCTGTCCTTCTATTGTCACTAACCTAATTTTTCTTCAAATTCTCCACATATTGCAATAATAGTTTTCGCTTTTATTCATATTTGTACTTCTTCTACTTGTTTTGCAGGCCTCAAAAAATGGTTTTAATTTTAAATAAATAGTAAAACATTGCCATTTGAGAATTCATTATATTAACTCGAAAACAATCAATTCATTATATGACGATTTTATTATAAAGTTACATATATGAGCCGTTTATTTTGTAAGTGGCCTAATTCCATTTTCCAAAAAAATTTAGCTAGCTATTTAAATAATTACATTTTTACGTTATCTTTACCTTTTGCAGCAAATTGTACAAAATTTATTTAAAATTACTAAGAATTTTTATAACAAAAATTAGTTGATAAATAAAATGACAATATTTTTAAACTTTGTAAAACGCAAACCCTTAAATATCTCGATTTTAACATAAATGGAATTAGGCCACTTTCAAAATAAGCGGCTCATATGTGTATTAAAAGTTAAAATAAACAAATTTATATGATTACCAAATTATTGATTTAGCTGATTTCAATAATGCACTGAATATAAACTTTAAAGGTAATGTTGAATATTTTATTTTAAACAACAAAAAATAGCTTTAAATAAAAGAGCAAGTTGAGATTAATGTAAGATAGACTAAAATAAATCAAGCTTATGGAATACCGTTTCTTAAAAGTCTTATGACCATTGTCATGTTAGTACTAGCAGGATTATAAGATGAAACTCGTGAATAATGAGAGGATTAGGAATGACCAAGGATTTTAGCCAGTCGTCCATCCAGCAACTTAGCTGAATACTTGTCATAAAAAATGGGATGATTAGACTTGACAATAATATTGCTTACTATCCAAGTACTGCAGCTAATTTATTTCGCTTTATATAAAGGATTATTCAGGATTTTTTTTTCGTAGGTGTATAAAGTAACTTAACATTGATATATAAATTAATAATTATTATTGTATTTTAAGAAAATAAAAAAAAAACTTAATTGTTGGTGTCATTTATATAATTGTATTTAGAGGAGCTAAAGATAATTTAGAAATACGAAAATTACAAATATTTGAATACTGAAATATCAGTCACTAGTAGATAAAAAGAGTATGTCCATTCATGTATTTTAGTGGCAAATGGATTTTTAAGAAAAATAAATCAAATGAGTAAAATGCAATACTCATAATATTTCAATTTGTTTTAGGACAAAATTATCTGTACCTTCAAAAAACTAATCGTTTCAATTTAAACTATAGGTTTAAAAAAAAGAGTTATCTTTTTTTTAGATTTTATTGACTTATTATTTCTTATATCACAACTAATAATTTTAAATACGTTAAAAATGTACATTCAATAAATCATTAAAAATAATAAATAGGTTATTTTTCAAATAAAAAAAGTAATATTATTATTTTATTCGATATTATTTATTAAATAATAATTTTAAAGAATGAACAATATATTAAAAAAAACATAATTAAATATAGAATATATATTATAATATTTAAAATATAAAAATAAATATTATTCAGTCGTTTCCCTATATATCGATATAACTTCACTGTTATTAAATAATAATTTTAAAGAATGAAGCAACATATATTATTATTAAATATAATATGAACATAAATTATAATATATTATATAATACGTTATTATAATATATATTGAGATATTTTTTCAAATTTCTCCGCTCTATTTGTCCACATCTGGTTGAAACTTTTTGCAAATGCTCAACAATACAAAGACGAAAAAAGAAATGAATACAATTTAGGTAGAACACAGCTCCCAGCCAGGAGAAGCAGAGTGCAATAACACATTACCTGGACATCCCTTCACCACAGATGTCGCCAGCCACCCTCCAAAAACCTTCAGTGAAATGTAAACCTTAAAGGCGGTATCGTGTTACCTCCCTAGTAATAACTATCTCTGTGTGTTAATTTTTAGTTTACAGTGTCTAAAATTAACCTGAAGATGGTCTTTTGAAGGACCGAAACATGTCGTTTTATACAGTTAAGTGTAATCGTAAATTAATAGTAAACATTAGTGTAAAATAAGTGATAAAATGAATTATGGACAGCTTTTACATACGATATCTCCTACCATAAGGAAATCTATCAGAAAACTGGAAAGTCTTTCCAAAAAAATTAACCAGATTGGAAATAAGTGAGATATCCGTAATGTATTTTACAAAAAATTAGCCTATTTAAGTATATTTATCCTATATCTATTTTTTATGTAGTTGTCGGTTGGAAAGGAATATGATTCGTTTACAATGTTGTACATAGGAGTGAAGTTTACAAGTTCATGCGTGAGTTCCTGCCGCTAAGCGAAGCCTCAGTCATTCTGCCAAGGTATAGAGGTTTCACAGTCCTCTGTGTTAAATGATGTTTGCAGAAAACATTAGCCTCACTTTACAGTGAACTCCTGTTCCCTTTCTATTTTTGGTTTTTGTGGTAGTTGGGTGTTGTTGTTTACTATTTTCTGTTACGGATATTGCTAGATTTTTAAATGATACTCTCGGTTGTTTACTGCGAAAAGCGGCCTTCATCTTCATGCCAACGGAGGTAGAGGTTTCACAGTCCATCTTGATTATTAAAAGCCTGAAGATAACCAGAGAATGGTTGAAACATGTCGCAAATACCACCACCAGGTCAACAGTGCAGAACTTTTCATCACCCACCAGCCATCCATCAATAGCAGCAATAACATTCAACTGAAGAGAAAATATGAAAATAAGAAACCGAAGAGGAAAGAAAACAAAACCTATAACTCGAATGATGTTATTCTACGAGAAGAAGTTGGAGTCCAGTTCAACATCCTTTAATTAATATCATAAGTGATTATGAAACCTCTACCCCGTTAGCATGAAGATGAAGGCCGCTTTTCCGCAGTAAACAACCGAGATAATAAAAAAAAAAATCAGCAATATCCGTAACAGAAAAGTAAACAAACAACACCAACTACCACAAAAACCAAAAATAGAAAGGGAAGCAGGAGTTCACTGTAAAGTGAGGCTAATGAGTTTGCCAAACATCATTTAACACAGAGGACTGTGAAACCTCTATACCTATAGGCAGAATGACTGAGGCTTCGCTGAGCGGCGGGACCTCACGCATGAACCTGTAAACTTCACTCCTATTGGTCAACATTGTAACGAATCATATATATATATATATATATATAGACGCTTTAACGTCTTTTTTTTCCTCTCCTGAAGATGGCAAGAAAGCTGAAATGATCGAGAATCGAGAGTGTTACTGTGTTCTAGTTATAACTTTAATTATATATATATATATATGCTTAGATGCCCCAAACAAACCACGTGACAATAAAATTAACGTAATCACCACAAGTACAATGGACAAACAACAAGTTCAAATCTTTTAATTTGCTTGCTCTTAGTGAACTAAATTGAAATGTTATTGGACAGTAGGCTACCTCAATAGGCCGTAGAGCATTTTCATTTTTCTATGAAATTAATAGTGATTCCTTTAACTGAGTACATAAATAACAAAATAGATCTACAAAACAGTTTAAAATAAAACAAAAAAAATTGTAAAACATAAAATAAAAATAATTTTTTTTTATATTTTAACTAATGAGAAAGTAGAAAAGTTCTCAGTTTTTATGAGAAAACATGTCAGACAATCAATTCGTCTAATTCGTTTAAAAGTCAGAGTTACTCAGCATGCTATAATCATGAGAATCAATTGGGATGTTTGATAAGACTGCTGAGTGGAAATCAAAATCATGGTATGAAGAAATTCATAGTTCTCTGCCTTATAAAGAGTTTCAATAAATGATTTACAAGTTTAAATAAAAGATTTGATAGCCAATATTGTTTAAATACATTCTTTCACAGCAATAAAAGCTATCATTTAGAAAAAACAAATACAAAACATTTGAAGCGTATACAAAATTGACCATTACTACGTTAATTCATTGATCAAAATATATTTGTATGTATACATGGTATATAATATATTACGCATCTTACATTAAATTTTGTCATTATTAAAAGCACACCTGAGTTTTTGATTGTCAGTTCATTCTCATTATACAGTGGATACAATATTGATCTTATTTAATAAACACTATATTTTTTTATAAAAGAATAAATGAGTTTGTAATAATCTTTCGTGTTTGAAAGTAATATGAAGAGATTTAATATTCTCTAGGCAGTTGTAGTAATCGAAATACCGGTACTGAAGCAGTGTAGGAGGCTTTTGAAGGTCGGAGGGCATCGTACATCAACATGTAATTAATTAGGCCTTCCACTTACACAACTGATACAGTAGCAAACCAACATAATTTATGTTTTGCTTTAACTTGATAATTAATGTAACAACAGTTTTAATGAAAAATATAGACTTATTAAATACTACAAAACTACAAAAAATCATTTGGTATAATTAAAAATTCTATCAACAGAACTCACTGAAATATTTTAGTGATTATTGAACTCTTATGACATTTTGTTTATTTTTATTTTTGAGATTAGTTATGTGAAAATTTAACTAAGTAAAAGTTTTAGGTATAATTATCAAATAAGGACTTGTAAAACTCCACGACTCCTCTGATGCTGATAAAGGATATTATTAAACAAAACCTCATTTGCAATTTATAAGTTGACTACATTATTACGCCTTTATACTATAGAAATAAAGGGATTAATAAATACTTAAAAAAAAGGCATAAGATTAACAAGAGAGATAGAATTTAAAAAACATACTTAGCCATTTACATTTTTTAAATCTGTCTCCTAATTTATATATATATAAGGTGGCTGCACTGCGTGTCATTGTATCGTTGTTTACATCGGCCAGTGGACGCATTTACGTCTCCGTTCCTTCATTCTTTCTCCTTTTATTTTCTTTCTTTTTTCTCTCCTGAAGACGGCAAGACGCCGAAATTATCGAGATTCGTGAGTGTTAGTCCTGTTTCTTGTGTTCTCTAGCTGTAACTTTAATTATATATATATATATATATATTGAAGGGGGGAGGTGGTAGAGAGGGGTGATTGTATGCAGAATCACAGATTATTTTAATTGGCTTTTTTTTTTTTTTTTTAAAAAAAGAGAAGTTAGGCGATGAAATGCATTTACGCACTCCCAGACCGAAGTCTGGGGAGTGTCGGACTCCCAGCAAAGCCAGACTACCGACTAAACACCGCCAATCTACTCTCAAAAACTGGTCCCTTTCTTGCTCCCTGGAACCAGAAAATGAAGATGGAAGATGTGGGTACCTGGAGAAGATACAATTAAAATAATCTGTGATTCTGCATACAATCACCCCTCTCTACCACCTCCCCCCTTCAAAAGATCAATTATGGAAAAGTTACTAAGAATCTTTATAAATAAAATAATGATTTTGTCTGTACATTGCTTAGAACTGACTCATTTCATGTTTTCTTTACGTTTCATATATTGGAGAAACCGAATCCACCCTTAGAAAAATTTCTGTCGGTTTGTCGGTTTGTCGGTTTGTCGGTTTGTCCGCAAAACTTTGTCACAGGTAAACACAGCTACCATAAGACATATAAAGCTGAAACTTATACAGTAGATTTGTGTAGGTCTAACTTAAAATATAGGCTATGAATTGATTGGAAATTCAACGTAGAAGTGAAGTTATGGACGTTTAACGGAAAAATGTTTGTCACAAGTAAACTCAGCCACTATAAGACATAGCGAGCTGAAACATTGACACTGGATTTGTGTGTGCCTAACTTAAAATATGGGCTCTAAATAAATTATTAATTCAGTACAGAAGCGAAGTTATGGGGCTTTTAGCTGTATTTTCCTAACTTCACAGACAAGTTTGTTTTGAAAATACACAGGTGTGGCAAGTAGGTATTGTTAGTTGATTTTAATTTCAATCGAGCATATGAATATATTGCGTAATGGTGTTTCACAGAGTTAAGGATGTACTATCTATTGAGAATAAATGTTTTGTAAACGAGCAATTCTCAGCCCTTAATATGAACAGGCATAAGAAATCAACAAACAAGTTCTTACGCTATATGAAGCCGAGGAAAGAACTTACAAGTCAGTAAGGAGATTAGATTAGTGATGAAGATTAGTGAATAGTTCATTATCTAATTAAATTTCTTGACTCTGAATTTATTTCTCCTGGACTGCCTGCTCATGAGTAAAAACTTAAAGTAGAGCACCAATCATGCTGCAATTTAGTAGCAGTAACAAATTTCATGTTACGAAACATGAGTGCCCCAAAACTGTGCAACGGGACACGACTCTGAGTTCGTGCTCTACACAGATATGCCATAGAGGCGGACATAATGACTGGATGTGGTATTGGGGAGTCTGTGTGTATACTTCACATACCATTGATTCCGAGCCACTGTCTGTTTACGTTGAAATGATTGCAAATTCCGGTCAGAGTCTATTTCGCAATGACGTTAACTAAGTCGCAAAGGGAGACTTCATCTAACGCAGGAATACAAGGTAGCATAACCAAGTTTTTCTCACATGGCCAAATGTAGTTTACATGCTCAACGGTCAGAGGTTTCAACTCTTTCTTCTACCATGAACCTGAAGGACAGACAGCTAATGTAGTGTAATAGCTGGAGACATTTGTTTAACACTGTAGTAATAATGGTATTATCTACTATTCTATATTTTCTAATGACATTTTGAAATACCAAAAATGACAGAACTTCTGATTCCTCAGTGGTATAGCCAAAAGGCATAGGCACACGGCAATAAACCAAAACAGGAACTTCTGATTCCGTCAAAGACGGGTACGTTTGCTATGTATTATATATAACTGTCAACTTTTTTTTAATTTAATATTTGCTTAATAAATACACTGGTAATAATGTAAGGAATGGGACCAGAGTAGCCCAGTGGCTTGCGTGATCGCCGATGACAGTAGTGCAAATGTATTATAAATAAATGTAACAAACAAATATTTTTTTGAATTTAAAATGTGGATAATATAAAAGATGGTAATAAAGTAAAGGGATCTAGCCAGGGTAGCCAGTAGCTTGCTTGCTCGCCGAGGACAGTAGTGCAAATGTATTATAAATAAATACAACAAAAATATTTTTTTTTAATTTAATATTTGCGTAATATAAACACTGGTAATAAAGTAAGGTATGGAACCAGAGTAGCCCAGTGGCTTGCGTGCTAGCTTTTGACTGGGAGCACGTTAATTAGAACTAACTCATTTCAAGTTTTCTTTACGTTTCATTGTTCAGAGTAGCCACATGTACCCTTAGAATAATTTCTGTCTGTCGGTTTGTCCAAAAAATATTGCTACCATAAGACATATAAAGCTGAAACATTGATTGTAGATTTGTGTATGTCTAACTTAAAATCTAATCTTTGTATACAGAGGCATTTGCTTAGCACTGTACTAATAATGGTATTTTCTACTATTCTATAACTTCTAATTGTAGTATTAGTATAATACTATAATTTATATTTTAGAATACCAAGTATAATAGAATTTTTGATTCCGTCAAAGACGGGTACGTTTGCTAGTGTATATATATTTTCTTTGCATTTGTCCCAAATCTTTAAATAAAGTTGATTTCCTAACAAAATTGAATTCATTAGTGCCGACAATCAAATTCACAATGGAAGAAGAAATAAGTGGTAATTTGCCCTTCTTAGATGTCCTGATCCATAGGTTACCTAATGAGTTACGCTTTAGTGTATATAGAAAACCTACGAATGTACTTGCATACGTTCATTTTTATTCATCGCATCCAAAAAATGTTAAAATTTCTGTTTTTAGAAATATGTTTTTGAGAGCTTTAAGAGTTTCATCTCCTGAATTCCTTAATGAAGAGATTAATAGCATTATGTCAATTGCCCTTTCATTAAAATACTCCTCTTCTTATATCGATTTAGCTTTGAAGGGTGCTAAAAAAACTTTCTCTAATACTTCAAAAGAGCCCCTTTTATTATCAAATTCTATAGTTTTGCCATACCACGAATCATTGGACCCCCTTCCAAGATTAGCCAAACAACTTGATTTTAATATAGTGTTTTCTAATCGTAATAACGTGGGTAATATGTTAATAAAAAACTCTCCAAGCGAATTGGAGTCCGCTGGTATTTATAAAATTCCGTGCAAAAATTGCCATAAAATTTATATTGGTCAAACTGGTAAATCATTAAAAACACGTGTAAAACAACACCAATATAACGTAAGTAGACAGGAAAACAGTAGTGCCTTATTCTTGCATATAAAAAATGAAAATCATCATATTGATTGGACAGGAGCTAAATTTATTACCTATGAAAAATCAATGTTGTTAAGAAATATTATTGAATCGTCTCTAATTAAATTTAATAGATCTAATATTATAAACATTAGTAACGGTCTCTTCAAACTTGATACTTTCGTCACGAGGGCAATAGCCTCTTCAAAGAGGGTTGACAGCTATCGGATAGTTTTTTACTTTTTCTTACTGTACTCCTTTGTTTCCCCAAACATCCCTTTCTGGACATTAGTCCTTTCCTGTGCTTTCACCCTTTTAAAATACCACTCTTCCCTCCCACTCTTCTCAACTCCTCACCAGATGTTTTCTGCATCTAGTGTTCAGTTGGGTTTTTGACTCTGACGAAGACCGCTTGTTACGGTTGAAAGATCTTAGTCTTGTTTTCCCATTTCTTATATTGGTTTGATCATTGATTGTTGTTTCACGTGTTTATGTGAAATCTTTTTATGTATATATATATATATATATATATATATATATATATATATATATATATAACAAATTCAATAATATATCAACCGTTGGATAGAATAGGTGTATAATAAAATCGGGATTCGGTCAATTTTCCAGGATCAAAATCAAACTCTCAATGCCGACGTTTCGGTTTTATTTAAAACCTTTTAAAAATTGACCGAATCCCGATTTTATTATACACCTATTCTATCCAAAAAGGTTTTAAATAAAACCGAAACGTCGGCATTGAGAGTTTGATTTTGATCCTGGAAAATTGACCGAATCCCGATTTTATTATACACCTATATATATATATATATATATATATATATATAAATCAATGTTCAAAACACAATATGAAATGAGGAAAAAAAGACTAAAACAGAGTAACGATAGCCAACTAAAGAACTCTTTGGGTGAGGGCTAATGCGGTGCTGTCGCAAAGGAGAAAAAATAAGAAAAGAACCAAGAATAGATCACAGAAAAGAATAAAGAAGAATAAAGGGGAAATAAACTGAAAATAAAGGAAATATATAAAAATATATTTAAATAACTTGTTATTAAAAAAAGTTGTCCTATTGTTTTTTCTTGGTTTTTATTTCTACTTCATTTAATCTTAATTCTTACCATATTCACAACGCCTCTTCTCAACTGACTGGGTTTACCTATTTAAATGCACCCGATGTGATGCTTTCTGCGTACTGTCGCCACTCACGCGAATTCCGACCACCTCAGATTCAATCTTGTTTCACACTACCAGTTCTTAAACAAGTCCCTAGTGATAACAGACAAGCTACTCCAAAAGTTTCTGAGAAAGCCCACTACTGGGAGCGCGTACCAATCCTGGCTTGAATTTAAACCCTTAGATTATATTTATGTTTTAAATATATATTATTTTTATTTTTTTAACACTTAATATATATTATTTTTATTTTTTGTTATTATTACTTTATTTTATCATCTTACACTTTTTTATCTCATGTATTAACAATTTTTAAAAAAAAATAATTAATAAAAATATTTAATATTTTTTTATATATTTCTTTTATTTTCTGTTTTCTTCCCCTTAATTCTTCTTTCATTTTTTCTATCATCACGACTCCTTTTCTTTTTTTATTTTTCTTCTTTAAGTAGCACTGCTTTAGCCCTCACCCACTGGGTTTTTCAGTTGCCTGTCGTCCCTCCGTCAACTCACATTTTCTCATAAGGATGACCACGGTAACGGCCGAAATATTAAAAAGTGAGTCTTTGTTAGGTCTCTTTCTATATGTCATGATTTATTTTAAGTGTAAATCAATGTTAAAACCAGAATACGAAAAAAAAAAGACTAAGATCTTGCAACCGTAAGAAGCGGTCTTCGTCAGAGTCAAAAACTCAACTGAAACAGAAGATGCAGAAACATCATGGCAAAGGGTTGAGAGGAGTTGGAGGGAAGAGTGGTATTTTAAAAGGGTGTAAAGTGCAGGAAAAGTCAATAGTCCAGGGAGGGATGTTTGGGTAAACAAAGGAGTACAGTAAAAAAAGTAAAAAAAATATCCGCTAGCTGTCAACACTCTTAGAAGAGACTAGGGTTCTCGTTAGGACTGAGTCACGTTTGAACAAACCGCTACTGATGTTTATAATATTTGATCTATTAAATTTAATCCCTTGCTTGTGCGTAAACTTGATTTTAATTTCAGTGTATCTCTTAATAATTTATCTGACCTAAATAAAGATTTCAGATAACGTTTTCCATTTAAAACTTGATTATATTCCTATTTTGTCTGAAAAATGTCAAAAACAAGTAAGAAAAATGTCTTTTTAAGATAATTTTTAATTTAAGATGTCGGGTAATTTCATTTATTGCTTTTCAAAAAATGTTTCCAATTTTGAATTATATTATAAATTTTTGTTCTTTTTTAAAATTATTATACTGGAAATTTTAAGACATCCTAGTGTTTTTTAAACATAATAATCCAATTTATTCTGAGCGACTGTTATCTGTTGTCTGCTTGTTGTACTCTGTTACAAGGTTCCTGTAAATGTATATTGGGATAAAATTTATCAGTAATTAGCCAGTTTTGGGTACTCAAATCAAATTCAAAACCGATTTTTCAGTATAATTTAATACTTTTATAGCCAGAAGCTTGACATTTTTAAATATAATAGATATGAACTATTAGACTAGAATGCTTAAAAAAATAATATTTGTCCACAACATAATAGCTCCTTTTGATGAAAGAGTCCATTCCTCACATTTTAATATTACCCAAAGATACTATAATTCGTAAACAGAAAATAATTTACACCTGATATTAAGTTTTGTTCAAGGGAACAACACATATATTGATTAGAGCTTTTTGTGAGACAAATCCATCATACCATGTTTCCATCAGAAATTATATGTTTGAATAGCGTTGATTTTTCATGTAAGAATTTTATTCTTTTACACCTAATATTAAGTTCTAAAATTATTGAAATATTTTTCATTAAACCTCCAAACATTAATCTCTTTTCAGTCAAAACACTCAAAAAGTTTCTACGTCATTGTAAACAATGTAAGCAAATATGACAAGTATAGCAAGTAAATCAATAGTCTAGAATAAACATTCAGTTTTTTTAGCCTTTATTACTCTATGATCAAAATGGAAGTTTCACGATTCTTTTTTAATTACTAATTTTCTGCTTAATGCTATGGAAAAATTTAATTGAGTTTTAACAAGCCATTTTGCATCCAAAAATCATTTTCTGAAAACAGACCATATGCTCTAACGTACCTTCGGTAAATTTAATTTTGAATACCATTGCTTCAACTCATACTCTACATAATGCTCTATTTTTCGGCATAATTTCATTGTCATCTGTCAGATGGTATGGCTTTTATCTCTCTCACAATCTTTCAGATTGAATTATAAGTCAAAATTTGCACTTTTTATTGAAAAAAGATATTCCTCTTGTTTTAAAAATGTGAAGAAATTTCTTTCTATTGCCTTTATGCTTATTGCCTTTGTAGCTTCAAAGATAATGCCAAAATTTCAAGACTCTTGAATTAGTAGTTTAAGAGAAAAAAAAATGTTGTGTAAAAACAACATGGTTTGGTTTTGGCAAACAAAGTGACTTTTCCATCATGAATAATTGTTCCCAAACTATCCAGCACATTTACACAATGAGGACCATTTTTGTGTAAAATATCAATTTGATTTATCAAAGATTCTGGACCGTAGCGTGGCCACAAACTTTGGATACATACTCACCCACAGACAGACATCATCGAAAAAACTTCATAAAATGACTTTTGGGATCTCAAAACATGTAATTCCGTCAAAATCTCCAGATCAATTTTTTCCACGATCATTAAAGTTTACCTATAGTAATGTAAAAAATTATGCAAAATAAAAAATACGTTATCCTTTAAAAAAATACTTTTTTATAAAACGCTACGTACAAAATCCTGTCCTCCGATACGAATTCCACAGTTGTCGTCATGGACTACGGTGTTAATGAGTGCGTAGCACTGGGGCAATTACAGAGTCCCTTGATATACCAAAATATTTCTTCCAATTTCATCTCAACTTCCATCAGTTTGTTGAATTCCTTAAAACACAAGCCAGTGCACTACGAATGATGATATTAAACTCACCATGCCGACTACACACCACTTTCCGGTTTTCTATATTCTCTTAAAAATCTACAATCCTTTCATAATGACCGACAACTTACCTACCACAATACATAGTTTCAGACACCTTCGGCTGCCTCACTGAGAGGATGCCAGCATTTGTACATTATACTCTACATCCGAGTAGTCAAGCTTATAAAGTGTATATAGTTGCTTTTATAAAGAATATATCCAATTCGACTAAAATATCTACAGATTATCTCTCTTCTGTATTTTCTGCTAATCTGATACTTCAGGAAACAATGAATGTAGCGTTCTTTTCTATTGTCATAGACCGTGATGAGTGTTTCAATGCCTTTGAGGGATTGCTTTCCTTCAGACCTTTCTCTTGCACGCAATCTATTAACTTCAACATTACTCTAACAAGATTTGTCTTCAGGCACAATATATCAAGTAAAATTATTATGTCTATTTGCAAGTTAAAAGAACTACCATAGTCAACAGAACACCCGCTCCTGTTGCCAATCTATTTAGAAAACAACTTTTCTTGAACCTTTCTTCTTCCCACTCTTTATTATGGGCATAGGCACATTTTATTCCTCTGCTAGTCAGGCTCCTTACCTGATCAGATCCTCGGTATCTATACAATGGGTACATCTATCATATAACTCTTCTCTATTTGATTTCTTCACCCTTCACCTACAGCACTTTCAATAAATTTTCACATTTATGGTACAAGCGTCCCTCTAGCTAGGCAACTTCTTCTTCCATAGGAATTTTGCTTCTCTAAGAACTAAGCTTTTACTTAAGGATGTGAAACTGGAAAAGGAGATTTTCAAGTGACATGTTAGACTTGTCACTAGGCCACTTGTTAGACTTAATCAATCAAATAGACAAATAGACTTAAAGTGATATTAGATTATCAAACAGATATCTACTTCAGAATAGCATGTAGAAATTCTAATTGAATCTAATACTATGAGAATTAGCATGAGACAAATTGGACAGATTGCTGCAATTAGCAACAGAATATCTGTGACCATCCATACACAATAGCATCTTTCCCAAAACAAATCTAATATAAGGACCATCACAATAAGTTAAATCCAAACAAAATTGAAGGTTTTCCAGTCAACTTAAGTATCTGGAGCCTAAATGTAATGTATGAAATCCTGACATCCGCAACAAGCACGAGACGGAAATTATCAAGTCCGTGTATGAAGTAAATGAAGACGAGGCATTGTCATTGTAAAACAAACAAATATAAGAATGTTGGTTTTGATATGACCACTTTATAACAGTCTTAAAACTACTTTTAACAGATATAAGTCTGTATGTTATATACTTCTGTGATTGACGTATTTTTTGTCCATTTTTACTTGTTGTGGTACCTTATATACATTAGTGTACACATAAAAGTAAATAAATAAATAACCAACTTTTAATAAAACCTTTCGTGTTAAGCGTTATGACTTTAAGCTTGCAGTCACATAATTTACGCTTTTTTTCTATTTAAAAAGACTTGAGTCATCTCCTTTCTTTTAATGACAGTTAGTACGTCTTAAATTATTGTAATATGCCATTTCCATTTTGATTTATATTCAAGATTACCTGATTAGATTATCATACCAAACCATTTTTCTTTTAATAAGGATAAATATTTTTCTGTTCATAAATAATCGCAGTAAAAAGACTATCTACATGAAGTAATACATATTTAAATAAATTTATATCCAATTATTTGCTAATAACAAAAATTAATGATCCCCATATAGTTTCACTAGAATTACTTCTACTGAAATCAACATGTGCTTATAAATAAGCAATGGAATTCTTAGTTTAAATATTATTTAAAGCAAGTTGTGTATATTAAATTGATTTCTCCATTAATATGCATCCGCTTACGAAATATACCGATTATGTTACGGCCAGTTTACAAGGCGGGAGTTGCATGTTTTTGCTATCTGTGTTCTAACTTTCACAGCTTGCCCCGTCAGACAGTTATATAGTCAACTTGATGGCAACACCTGGCTTCCCTATAAACTTGTTTACGTAATTTGATTAATTTATTTTTAATTACTCCTTGAGTAATGTTATGTCAACTTCTCATTTAATGACCTAATAAGTTAATTTGTATTTATTATAATTAAGTGAATAACATATTATGAAACAATATTATATATATATATATATATATATATATATATATAATTTAAGTTGAAAAATGATACTAATACTCACGATTCTCAATCATTTCGGTCGTATATCATCTTCAGGAGAGAAGAAGACACATATGTGAGGACATACGAAAGGGTTCACCGACCGATACAAAGTATCACACTATGGTCACTATATATATATATATACGATTTAGAGTAAACTATAAGTACACAGTAAATAGAAAAACAAACCTAAGGTCTCTCATTTTCGGATTAACCATCATCAGGAGAGGAGAGATAGGGACATTTAGTGCACTTGAGAAGCGACGTTTGGAGTTGACGCCTAAACAGAAAATTAGATACTGTAAGTGTGTTTTTTACTGTGTAACTATATTTTACTCCAAAACTCTGAAAAAAGTAAATAATGGAAATCATTATATTGATTGGATAGGAGGTAAATATATTTATGACAAAACGATGTTATTAAGAAATATTGTCGCATCCTATCTAATTAAAAAATAATAGATGTTTCTACATCTAGTATTTCAGTTGTGTTTTGACTCTGACGAAAACTGCTTGATACGGTCTGTTTTCCCATTTCATATTGTGGTTTGATCATTGATTGTTATTTAACGTGTTTATGTAAAATACTGTATATATATAATGTAATAAAGAAACGGTCCAAACCGGAAAAAATAGTACTGTTAAAAAAGTAGTAACAGATAAAAATACAAGACACTTACTTTCAATATTTCGAACCGCAGTTCGTCGACAGGAATAGACTAGAGTGAAGAAGAAAAGGCACGTTTCTTCCAGAAGGACGGTAGATAGTCTAGTGACTCACTACTTCACTCACTGGAACTTACTCACTTAAGTTTTTATAATAACATGAAGAAATGTCCTTGAATACTTGCAACTTACAACAAACAAATTTTGCAAATTTCTTACAAACTTAGATAATTAAACAAAGGCGTCGCTTGTCTTCAAAATACAACGAAACTCTTCAATAATCTATCTACGGTTATGTTGGCGTTACACAAAAGAAATATTACACAATCTTCATTAGAGATTACGTAGAACTCAAAGTCCTGTACTCTGTCTCTTTAATGTCAAATACAATTCACAGTTCCATTTATTAATTAAAATGGCATTTGATAGAATTTAAAACTTATAATGCAGAATCATCCCCAGATATAGCAAGCTTGTAACACAAATGTGCCACAAATATGAAACGATAGGTTGCCCCAAAAGTTCGTAAACAGGTGAGAAAAATTGATTTTATGTAATTTTAATTTTTTTGGGCAAAAAAAAATTCATTTTACGGCATTTTAATTGTTTTATAGTTATTGTGATCTTCGTTTCTTATTCAATATGGCAATTGATAAAATTGAGCTGCGAGTTTTGATTCGTCACTGCTGGAAGAGACATCTTTCAATCAGAATAGGCGCAGAAGAGATTTGTGCTGCCGAAGGAGCAATTGCATATACGGCGATCTCAAACGGGAACAAGCATTTTGATTCTGGAGACATAAGTCTTGAATGTAAGTCTTATTCAGACGGCAGATAATGTTGGATGATGGGGACATGCAAACCGGGTTAAACGTTGGGCCTTCATCAAGTACTCGAAAATTGTCTGATGAACTGGGAGCTGGTAAATCGACAATTCACCAAAACTTGAAGCAATTTGATTTTGTTCACAAAAAGCCACGCCAAGATCCACACGGACTCATTGAAGAACAATACAACTGACGAATTGAAATTTTCTACCAATTGCTCAGCTATTCATTGACTGTGTTACATCAGATTACGGTCTTATCTGCTAAATCTAACTTTCTGATGTACCACCAACTCAACTCGTTTGATGAAGTCGAGGAAGTGTGTGAAGAATAAATTAATTGAAAGCCGACTGAATGGTGCTTTGACCAGATCCGAAAGTATGCCGATCGACAGCAGATAGTCTTAGAAAATAATGGTCTGTCTTTACTTTCAGGAATAAATATTGTTGTTTTTTACTATTACTTGGGGAGAAAATTTTAAGTTTTGTATGTGTTTTGGAATTTTGGGACAAAACAAGTATTTTCCATTGCACTGATGATAAATTTGAATAACAGGAAGAACTTTGTTCTGAGACATTCCATTTACTCTCATCACTCTTCTTTCAATTCATTACTTGTCAACCTGTTATATATGGTATTTACTCATATTGGGAAATTTCAAAAATTACATCTCCACATAAAAAGGGTTTAATATCAAAAACTCTCTTAGCCATTAATATGGCAAAATAGCCATGTTTTAGTTAGCAATATTTACATGTACAGTTAGGTAAATATACCTACTAATATTCCCTACATTCTCCGAACCCTCTCCCATGCCTATCAACATTCCATGACACCCTCAGCCCTTCTTAGATCTCGGTTGGAACATCTCAACAGTTCAGATAATTAAAAACATTTGTTACATATAAATTGGTTCATGTTTCAGTATGTCGCCATGATTTATTAAAGTTAAAGATTAATTAAGTCTATTTTCTTTCTAATTACCTTCTTAAAAACCTCAATAGTAAAATTGAACATTCCTATATTGTATTAAATTTTGAATAATTCACTCTGATGTATATGTTTTTAGATGTAAACAGTAAAAAAAAAACTGAATCGCGTTATAAGTAGTTTTGATATTAAACTCTTTTTTTGTGGAAACGTAATTTTTGAAATTTCTCAATATTATTACTTTAAATTGAAGAGATGTCATAAATAACCACTGTGAGTAATGGTTATCACTGTATTTTTTTTTCTAACATCTTTATTTAGATATGTACAACTAAGCATAATTTGTGTAAAAATCATATATAGTAACAATAACATAAATAACATTGATAGACATGAGTAAAGAACGAAACCCACTGGTTCAACTGGTTTGATCCAATGGTTGTCACTGTCAGAATAAATTAGATGAAAATGAAAGACGAAGGAAAATGTAAACGGAAGTTGTGAACAGTTGAGGGGTTAGTCAACATGTCGATGTTGAGTTGGTAGTAAGTTTGAACATATGTGTTGTATTCTCTCCACATACTCTAAACAATTTGCTTTATCCTGATAAAGTTGGAACTCCTGCTACTTCTGGATTTTCTTCATATTCTATACGGTTTCAAGTATACTAACTTTCAATGCAGTTTATGTCAAATTTTGTTTGTAATTATAATTATATTTTTTTTTATTTATATGATTTAAATATTAATTATTAATAAGGTTTGATTTTGAAAGAACTACATATTAAAACTTTAAAATATTTAATTCCAAACGTATTAAGCTCAGCTTTATTTTATTATGAAGTAGTTTGACATAAAACATTCTATGTTAGAAACGAAGTAAGGATGATTGATTAAAAAAGGAAATTCTGTCAGAATTGGTGAAATAGAAATTTGTGTTACTTAATCTCTGCCTAAAAAGCCAGAAAGTAAATAGTTCTACCTTCTTTGAGAAGATTATATGAAGTAGCAGGTTGGACTAGTGAAACTCCACTGTTTTCTCATAAACAATGAACAGCAAAACACTATCACATATTACCATATAGCATTATAAATAAATAAATTTTTTATTTATTTAATGTTTTACTATATAAATTCGTTATGAATTAAGAGTAAAGAGAACAAAATATATAATTAAAAATATGTCATAGGTAGGGGTCAGGTTAGCTCAGTGGTTACGTGCTCGCCTCTGAACTGATAGGTCCGGGGTTCGATCCCCACTTGGCCCTCAATTTATTCACGCGGGAGGAGAATAAATCTGAGCACGTCGTCTCTCGGAGAAGGACGTTAAACTGTCGGTCCCGAGCCTGTACCATGTCAGGTACTCATTAAAGATCCCTACTCTAAATACACTTGAGTTAGGCAAAATTTAGGACTCCCACTGTAGAATCAATCTTCATTGCGTGGTATCACAAAGGGCCAATGCTCGGCCTAAGTGTGTTCCCTTGTGGGACTGCCACTGCAACCTAACCTATGTCATAGGTCATGAGAACTTTCTCGTACTTATATCAAAACTTATAAGTAGAAAAGATCTACTCTTTGAACCTATTAGAACATTACAAATTTAAATAAAACGTTTATTATATCTGTACCTTAACATTTTTTATATCGTTAACGATTTCATATCTGCTATATGAAATCGTTCTTATAGTAGATATTTAATTTATGGTCTATGATGAAGTGTTGACATGTGGAGTCTAAAAATAATAATAATTGTTTAATCACTCTTTTAAGTCTTATTTATTCATACAGGAGGTGAATAAATCTGAGCACGTCATCCCTTGTAGAGGAAAACGTCAGTACAGAGCCTGTACGATGACAGATCCCTACCCTATAGTCAAAGATCCCTACCTAAATACATACATTTGAGTTAGGCAAAATGTAGAAATCCCAATGTAGAATTAACAGTTATTGTGGTTCACCGATTGCTAAAGTGGGTGCCAAATAATAAATGAGCCACAGTTTTCGCCCCTAGAACATCATTAAAAGGTGTCCATATTTAATAAATGCTAAATCAGCAATTGAGCCACAATTTTACCTCCTAGTTAGCACAAAATGTATAAATCATTTAACTATTGGAGTTATAAAACAACCATATATATACGGAATATTTCTTAAACAAAACTGCTCACTCAATGTTTAAAAACTTATTTAAAACATCATGTTAAAAATGAAATAATCCAGACATTTTGGTGCAATAATCAAGACGTAGGTGTAGATTTTTACTAAAGAAATGTTTAAAAAGTGTATAAAATTTCATGTTGAATGACTTGAAAGGTTTTTTTTATGAAAATTTAAGCTGAAGTTAATTGGCTGATCTCGGATCCACATTCATGACTAAATTGTTAAGTAGAGACGTGAGCCTTGCTGATGAATGAGAGCTCCTGACTGATTCACAATTAATAGTTGCATTAATGAAAGGGTATGATCCTTCTTATCTGATGATTAATTCACTGTACTGATCTTATCTCTTTTTGTAAGACTATCTCCCAGGAAAATTAGTAGATTTAACACCGATGTCAAGTTAAATGGGTTACTAACCAACAAATAAATGAAGTACAACTGTAACTGATGAATGTATTTCTGATATTTAATTGTTGATATAATTAAAAATAAATTAATCTTGTTACATATTTTTCACTCAATAGTACACTTTATACAAACATAACAACTCACTATAAGTATAAGAATAACAGAAATCAGCTACTTAACTCAAGCATATAGAGGTCAGGTTAGCTCAGTGGTTAACCTAGTTGCTTCTGAACTAATAGGACCGGGGATCGATCCTCACCTGGCTCTCGATTTACTTGCGCGGCAGGGGAGTGAATTTGAGCACATCGTCTCTCGGAGAAGGACGTTAAACTGTCGGTATATATATAGATTTCACATAAACAAGTGAAATAATAGTCAATGATCAAACGACAAAATTAAAAAGGAAAAAAGACTAAGATATATATATATATACTGTTCAATATACTGAGCGTTTTCATAGAAAGTTGAATAAGGATTATGTACTTTCCAGAATATAACATTTCATTGAATTTAATCTCGTTTCTTTTTCTGTAGTGGTTGTTGTGAAAAATAAATCAAATTGTAATAATAATCATATGGCAATGAGGAAGACGTCTTTTAACAAACAAGATAAGACCTTCATCAAATTTGACTAACGACTGTTTTCGTAGCCAAATCAATATTCTGTTAGATTCTTAAGAAATATGATCATCTATCTATTTGCTTAAATCAGAATGTTTGTTTTAGTAAATATGTGGGAAAAACTAGAAAACTGAGAGATACAGATGTTTAGATACTTGAATAGACATAGACAGCTAACTCTCAAAAAGTTTCAATTTTTTTTTTCTAAAACTTCAACTTATTACAGACTTCTGTTTCTCGCAGGTGGAATGTTGTGCAGGCGTGAATGAGTCTACGAGGTGTGTAAATAAAGTAGTGAGACTGGCAACGTCGCTTTCGATCTGGCAACGCTGGAGACGCGTGGCCTTGAGTAGCGTCAGGTGCACGTGTGATGCGCCTCCAGTATGAATCTGAATTCGCCACAGTCATTTGTTTGTCCGTAGCGTTGGTTTTCGTGAAATGGTTTTTTCTTGAGCGTTTTAAAAATGAGTGACCTCAAAGTTGAGCAGCGGTGTGCAATCAAATTTTGCTTCAGACTTGGACATAATGCAACCGAAACTTTTGAAAAACTTCAGGAGGCCTATGGAGAACGTGTTTTATCAAGGCCACAGGTTTTTCGGTGGTTTAAGGAATTTTCAGAAGGAAGAGAGTCGATTGAAGATGAACCACGAAGCGGAAGGCCTTCAAGTGCAAACACCGATGAAAATGTCAACAGAGTACGGAACCTTGTGCGTTCAGATCGACGCTTGACAGTCAGAATGATCGGGGAACAGTTGAATTTGAATCACACCTCCGTTCATCACATTTTGACCAATGAATTGGAGATGAGAAAAATTTGTGCGAAAATGGTTCCGTGCCCTGTCACACTGCCATCTCAATAAACGAGTTTTTGGCCAGTAAAAACATTCCTGTTGCTCCTCAGCCTCCTTATTCACCAGACTTGAGTCTTTATCACTTTTTCCTCTTCCCGAGATTGAAAAATCACCTCAAGGAAACTCGTTTCGGGACACTACAAAACATACAAACTGCTGTAACCGACCAGCTGAAGGCCATTCCAGAATCCGAGTTCCAGCAATGCTACAATGATTGGAAGGACCGTCTCCAGCGCTGTGTGGCTTCCGAAGGGAACTATTTTGAAGGTGACAATATCACATTGTAATTATATTTGAATAGAAAATTTAAAAAAAAATCAGTCTCACTACTTTATTTACACACCTCGTACTTCTACCTACCAATTCCACCATTCAAATCTCTCCAGGAAATTCTTTTTTATTGCAAAAAATAAGTAGGGTTCTTCTTTAAAGTAGTTTATTGTATTTATTAATTGAATACCGTTAAAAAAAACACTCGATTATAGAATTCACTTTTGAACTCATAAAATCTTAATTTTTGTTTATTCAAAAATTTTGGAACTTCATATTTCAAAGCGACAGAACACTGTAGTACTCTTCTAAACTCAATAAATTTACATTTGTGTGGTATGCAAATTTCTTCTATCCAACGTCTTTTTAATAAAGTTTTAAATTATTTTTTTTTAGTGCTCTAGAAAGAAGTTAATTTGCAATATAAACCACTGCTGATGTCATATGTTTCAACTTTTTCATATAACACTTTTCTGATGATTAATTCATTGATGAACAACGATTCATTTCTCAGTAAATTTATGAAGAAAAGCAGTGGTTCAGCATTTTTTTTTTTTTTTGCTGCCCTCCATTTTGCCTCCTCCACCATAATGCCGGTTTGTTAAATATGGGATTTTATACACTTTAATATTTATATGGGTCCAGGTGTTCAGTTCTGTAGAACAACATTTTGAATGATTTTCAATGAAAATCCCTTCCTGGTACATATAAAAAAGTATGTATACTAGTGAATACTCAATATTGTTATTTTTTTTTTATTATTAATATTGCATTGTTATCGATTATTCAAAAAGACATACAGGAAAATGTGTTAAGACATTGTTTTGAATTAGCGAAGTAAAATGCGAAAAAAATAAAAACTATTTCTGTGAAGTTCTTTGATCAAATTATGTCACAACGGTGGTTGACACTGTATGGGTATGTGGTAGCGCATGCGGAAATAAATGTGGTAAAAGCATATACTGATAAGAGGCCATAATGATAAAAATAAAAAACATGACCCAGCACTTTTTACTCTGATAAACTTTATATCACTGTAAACAAGTCATTTGTAGTATTAGCCTTTATTTTCTCTCTTCAATATTCATCTCCCTGGTATTTCCACCCTCCCACCTCACCCCTTTCCTAGGCCACTAAATAGTAGATATTTCTCATATATTATACAACATTTTTACTAGTGTTGCAAAGATTAATCTAAATTGTTAATCGTAAAAATCGTGTATTCTTAGGGGGACTGGAATCGCATCGTTAAATAAATACCCTACATTTCCGATTCTTTTTATTACGATTCTCTTAAATTTTTAATTTATTTAAACTGTAATAACAATACTTCTATTTGTCTGAAGTGAGATTAATACTATCAAAAAACTTTATAATAGAAACATCCTAGAACTTTTTATGACATTTAATATGATGAAGAAGAAGTTTATAAATTATTTCAAAGATAATCTTATAAAACATGTAGAGGTATTCGTACCTCTTGAAATGAAGTACTGTAAAATACTATAGCTACCTAGATACGATCTCAAAACACATTTATACAAATAAATTAATTTTTATTGAACCTAGAACACTATTTTATGAATAATAACAGATTATCATTGAGGTATGTTTTTCAATCTACAGTATTAGATGAACAAATTAGTATCACAGAAGGAATATGAGGTACTTTCAATAGGTTGATGGTTGTAGAGATGTGACTAGCTTGAAAGTGGAAATACTAGAGTACACAAACATCTACCTACAGTGACTGGGTAGGTACTAGGTATAGTTTATGAAGCAACTCTTTATGTCCGTCACGTCGTAGACCATCTGTTATACCTTTGAATAAATAAGGTCAACACAAAAATGAATTAAGGTAGTTGAGTAGCTGATCACATACAAGTAAAACCTAATTATCTTGGTATCAGAATCAGAAATAAATTATGAATCTTCCTAACACTAATTTTTAGTAATGCCATAATAGCACTCATCAACTAAATTTGTAAAATCATATAGCGATGGCTCAATTACATATTTTTAGTTCTCAGGTGTTCTATGAATTGCATGCTAAAAAGTGTTTCACACATTTTATCATTATGTTTAAATCTCTACAGTAGATCAGAAGTTAAGTTTTAAAAAATGATTTGTCTTCTCTGTTATCATTAGCTAATACGCACAACTGTTGCACATTCAGAATTGCATGTTGAATATATTCATTGTAGATTAACACATTATACGCTCTCATAAATTAACATTTTTTATATTTATTATAGCAGGTTATTTTCCATTAACATTTTATTTCGTATTCTATTAAATAGTTAGTCAATAATTAAGTTTCTCACATGAAAATAATGAAAACAAGAATGTCTTGTAGACTGATGAAGAAATTAAGAATCAATTGTCAGGGACTATTAAAAAAGTAACATTATGTTGACACAATATGATGAGCCTTCCAGTGCCATATATGGCATTAAGAATGCTAATTCTTAAGATAACATCTTTGAAAGCTGCACAAAAGTTTTTAAACAGGTTCCCTTCAATTTAACGTTTCAGATCCCCACATGATATATTTAGTGACTGATTTGAACGGATAGATTCGATTTATAACTTCCATTGATGAATTAATCACATTTACACGCTGCATGATTTCATGATTGGCTTTTACATAAAGCCTGGGTGTTACCTTTATAAGGAGATATTGAAATCGATGTAGTTACAGCTTTGTAGCTCTTATTTTCTAGTAGGATAACTCTTTCTTCAAGGGTTTTTTGATGTTCCTTTACATAATATCTTTATGATATTAGTTCCCAATCTCATTTTTTTTTATCTTTAAAATCCCTTATTTTTTATATACTCTCAAGTCAGTTTGCAATAGCATTTCTTTTCAAGTTGGCAATCGTCAAAACATGATAACAGAAACTGTCACACCTTTAGAAGAGTCCTCGGAAAACATTCAAAATTGACACTCCACAACAAAGTGCTGTTATATAAAACATTACTGCGACCGATCTGGACTTACGGAATTGAACTATGGGGTTGTGCAAAACCTTCCAACATTTATAAAATACAATCATTGCAATCAAAAATCCTCCGTACTATCACAAATGCTCCTTATTACGTAAAAAACTACACCCTTCATAAAGACCTAAAAATTCCATTTATTCAAAACCTAGCCTATGATCGTTACAAGTCCTTTCACAACAACCTTTCCTCTCACCCAAATCCATTAGTACGAATCCTTACTTCCTCCTCACCTTCCCAGAATCCCCAAAGAAGACTCAAGAGAAAATGGCCCAGAGATCTATTATTACAATAATATACTAATAAAAAAAAAAACAATGTGAAAAGTTGAACCAGTGGGTTCTATTCTTTGTTCATGAGTATCAATGTTTTTGAGTAATCTATTACAACATATGCCTGTTACGCAGAAGATGCGTAGTTGTATATTTAATAATAAAGATGTTAAAAAAAAACCTTTAGAAGATACATACAAACACTACAAATATGCATTACTTAAATTAAATTACTTCATAATAATTAATGTAATAAAAGTTTTGCTGATTTTAGGATAAGTACGTGAATGGAAATAAACAGGAGTTAAACGCAAAATGGTGTTATGCCTTCACACTGTTTTACCACTATGAAGAAGACTCCAACTTTAAAAGGTAGAACATTCACAAGATTAATAATTCATTTGAAAATGCATTGAAAACAAACATATAAAAAAAATTACATACACATAGAAATTGAAAAGATTTATTTATGTTTGTTAGTCATAAAGTTTAAACACCTGTACAAACTTTACAGGTGTTACTTCATTAAATTTACTTTAAGTTTGTTAATTTATCTAAGGCTCCCTCAAATTTATTTGATAACTTCAGAGCTAGAAACATTACAAATGAAAAACACAAGATGTGTTCCACAGATATTTAAATATAAAACCTTTTTTAAACAATATGAAAAATAGTTATGTACTTCTAAGTCGACTTTGAAGTCTACCAATGTATTACTTTAGTTTTATATTACCAAATAATTATTACAAAACAATTATTTTTTAATATAAAATTATTACAAGTTTGTAATTATTTTTTAAAATTTTGCATTTGAATGACTAGGGAACTTCATGTGTTTTTTTTGTTTCTAATCTTTTCATCCGGGAGGATATCAAATGAATTTGAGGAATTATAGGGTAGAATATAATAAAGGTGTTTCAATTTATTTACTAATAAACTTCAATATTTTTTCTTTCAATTTCTATGAGATGCAGTTCAAGAATCTAAGTTATATGTATATAAATAATTAAACAACAATATTTCACAATAAACACGTCAAAAAACAATCAATGTTTAAACCATAATAATAAATGGGAAAAAAAGACTTAGATCATTCAATCGTAACAAGTGGCCATCGTCTAAGTCAAAACCCAACTGATATAATTAAAGGAAGATCAGAGAAAGTATATAAACAGTAGGTATATTTCTCTCCCAGTAGTAGTTGCTACTTTTACCCACTGAACCAACCGTTCAAATCTCCGCAAGAAATAGCCTTTTTATAAATGTTACAGATATACAGACTATCTTATTAAAAATGGTCCACTTTTAACCTGTTACCTTCAATTAAATCGTCTAATAGAACTTTAAGTTTATTTAAAATTATTAAAATAAAATCAGAAAAGGCACGCATCAGGAAATTGAAGATATATTTTTAGTTCAAACTGGTTGTTACTTCTGCTGATCCACCGTTCAAATCTCTGCGAGAATTCCTACTTACATGTTACTCGATATATAAATTAAATTTTAAAAAAACGTTGCTTTACCTAGTTTATGCTCAACTACTGGAATAGATTTAGCAAAATTTTAATTTATGTTCAGATGAAAATTACATATTTATAAGGTACTGTAATTTTCTTATATTTATCTTCAAATATCTATATTTTTCTCCACATATTTTTTTTTATTATATTTTTCATTAAAGGTATCGACTTTCAGGAAGTACTCTGGATGTCTCGCATATTTACAAATAGAACAGCGTCAAAAGCCAGGTTTAATATCAAGCTATTTCTAGAAGGTATTTGAATTAGTCGTTCCTATTCCAAAAATACCTTATTCGGCAGATATCACAAGCATAGAACATATTAAACATATAAAAGATATTAAGTTATAAAAATTAAAGGAAGTTAAAAAAATATTTTTAATAAAACTATTTTTTATTGGCTTTTAAACATTCATAAAATGTTTGTGAAAATAAAAAATTAGAGGGAACTTACAGGTTTAGATTACTATTAAGTCATTTTGACATGGGTTATTAGTACTGTACAGTAAACTTAAGACTTGAACAATTCTGGAAATGAAAGAGTGGGTAATGAGGCAAGATAAGGATAGCAAATTAATGTTTGACTAAATATCTAGTATCCATGGTTATAAAGGATTGACAAAGAAAGAATTTCAGTGACATTCTTTTCAGTAAACAATGTTTTAAAATATTAACATACTCAGAGCGTACTTATTTTAGAAATATCACGACTAACGAATTTTACAGCGCACGTTGTAATTAGCAGTTTCAGACCACGGACCCACTGCTGTTAATTATTGTCATAATTACATATATATAATTAAGCCTTGATGTCGGGTCATTTGTGCAGACGTTCTATAGGAGCTCCTGACTTCAGGTGCATTACAAGTCTTCTGGAGGGAGTAGTGACTATTGAATTTTTATATTAGGAACTCACAGTTTTCAAATGTGAATTGGAACTCATATACTAGGTTAGTCTGTTTCAGTGGATCATTATCGTAAGCCTGGTTTCATATTATGAGTTGTGCAGTGGTCTTGCTTCTGTAATAAATAATTAATTTAAGTTTTTCCTCTTGTTTTGCATTGTTGCGTAGTATAGTTTTGAGTGCTCATTCATCGTTTTTATATCTTTTATAAAACTGGTTTTCATAGAACATTTTGTAAGTAATGCCATTACTTGCTTCAGTCATTTCTCGGGTCTTGTTCTGTTGATTAACGTAGTGTTTCAAAATCTTCTCAAAATCTCTTTTACTGTATCCATTGTTTATGAATACTTGTCTCAGCTTGTCTACTGTTCGATTATACTCCAATCAGTTGAAATGTTGAATGTTCTGCCCATTAAAATCTTTATGGTTCCTAGTTTATATCTGCTTGAGCATTCGCTTCTGCTATTTAGGTATATTCTTCCACTGTGTAGGAACCCAAACGGACAATACATTTTAAAAACATTAAATTAAAACAAATACTAAGACTCATATTCAATATTTCTTTGGGACTTTTTAAGGCTCAAAATATTAAATATAAGTTCTAGTATCTGTTTTTCGTACGTTATTCTTAAAGGAATATATATATTGTAGATAATTGCCAAATAGCTGAAGTTAATGCAATCATTTCCCATGTATCTAGACAGTATATGTACTATAATAAGCCTTCCATTTCAGCCACTGAAACGTATTTCCATTTCTGTAATCTTGGTACCTTTTGCCCTTTTCTTACAATCATTCGAGTTGTGCAACCAGATACATATCCCAATATAATTCTTAGAACATTACTAATTTTTTGGAAAATTTAAAAGCAATTAACTTTGAGAACAAAAAAGTATGTATCCTCTTGCATTAAATTCCAAAATTTATAGAGAGCCAAAATTATATAATCCTGAAACAAATATTAGGTATATTAAAATAAATAAAGAAATAAATTGTACATAATTTATTTTAGAGTATAATGAAACTCCAAGTTAACATGGAACATAAATAGAAGACAGTTATATCCAAATGTCCTTCCTAGTCTCAAGAAGACTCACAGATATCACTCCCTTTTTGTTTTGTTTTTTGTTTTCCTTGCTTTAGTCAAAATATCAATAATGCTGAGTGTACTTTTTAGTTGTTTGCCTTTTTTTAACTTTAAGTTTTTAATAAGTCCGTTTGGTTCAAATTATAGTGTATAAATATATATATATATATAACTGAAATACATAGAACGGATCGACCAACTACTAAGATTAATTTTAACAGCTGTTCGTTGCAAAGATTTTTTCCTGTTTACAGTGAGACGTAGGGAGACACAAACAAAAATATAGCAGCATCCAAAGATTTAGTAAAAATAACGGGAAATTCCACCTTTTAGGAAATTATGAGCATATATATCACTTAATTTGTATAAATAACGTCATTGGTATACAAAATGGAGCATTGACATGTTCCTTAGAATTCTAAATTGCTTAATTTTAAATGCATAGTTGTGATTCTTTTTTACCCTGGCTGAATACATATGGACGGGAATAAGTTGAATAACGTAAATTTAAATGTTACTACCTTTTTAGTAATTTGTAGCTAATATTTTACTGGTTTTTTTTTTTTTATTATATAAAATCTAATAGAAGAAGGAAGGTTGTTACAAAATGCTGGTTGAAAAACATCGGGAAAATATTTCTTATCACTTGATTTTGAAGTTCCACCTCTGATTTTATTTCCACACTAATACAAATTTTAAAAGATATCAAGAAGTAAAGTTATCTTTAACTAACGGAAAGAAGAATTTAGGTTTTAATTGCTTAATTCCTTCAAATCCATAAGAATAACTAGGCCCCATCTATGTTTACGTTGTTTTTTTTCGCCTAAGGTTTTTACAGCGACATTTAAATGTTTTATCTCAATAAAACAAAGGTAGTTTAGATAAAAAAAATGTACTAATTTTTAAATATATCTACACAAATAAATGCCACTTGTATAATCACAAATTTTAATTTAACTAACTTATTGCAGTAAGCTCTTAAAGCAGCGTTTTCCTTTCAGCTTCGAATATTTATTGATTCAAAAAGAAAATTACATAACTATCTAAATTATTTCATATGTAGTCAAAGACTTTTATTTTCTTTATATGTATTTATATTCACAAAAATCAGAGAAAATTACAAAAATATTCTGACCAAATGCACTTTTATATTTCAAAATTCATTGTCATCAGGAGGAGATATATCCCCTCTTCAGTGATTAACAAACTCTAGAATAAGAAGTTTAGGTGAAAAAAATAACTTTTTTAAAAACGTATTTTAGCCAAAAAAGTAACTTTTGCATTGAAATATTGCTCCCAAATAACAGGGCACATCTACGATATAAGGCAAAATTTTGTGTAAAATTTAGATGCTCTCTCACCCACCCACCAACCCAAACACAACCACACAGACTTCATCGAAAAAACGTAAAAAACGAATTTGAGGACCTGATAACATGTAAATCAGTCAAAATCTCAAAATCAAATTTTTTCATGATGACTAATTTTTATTTATAGTAAAGTAAAAATCCTATTAAAACTAATTTTTTGAAGATTTCTAATTAAATTACAAAATAATCAGGACTATGAATTGATATCTATGGAAATTGAACGATCCACTATGTAAGCTTTAAATATCTAATTGGATCCAAAGTGTACATGACCCAGTAAATCCAGTATAATGTCTTTTCTAGTATTATTATAATTATTATTATTATTGTATCACCACCAACTGCAGTTATTATCAGTAATTTATAGATGATTGAAAGTAAAATGTTTATGAACTATCGTTTAAAAAGAAGAATACTATTTTGTACTTGTCTGTGACTTTGTGACTCAGTCTTTACCAGTAACTTATGAATATTAAAATGATATCAATGTAGCAACATGCTTTTCCAGTCTTTTACGAAAATATAAAATGATAAAGTTTAGGTCATAAAATAGGTAAAACTGCTGTGCAAAGTTATGAGATTCAAGGCAATCCATGTGAAGTATGAAAAATTTTTAAATTGGCATGAAAAAATGACCAGCATTTTCTATATTTTTAACACTTTTTTACTGATTTGACATTTAATTTAGTTGATTTTAGCTAGCGATTTATCTATTTTCATTGACGCAGAAAAACTTAGATGTAAAAAGGATAGTCGATGAAACATTGTTCAAAAAAAAAAAATAAAGAGCATGGTACGAACTGGAAAGGTCGTAAAATGACTCTCATAAACTTGGTCTGGACTACTAAACGGCACAAAGTTAAAAACAAATCCAATAATGAGGCGATTTCGTTAGACATTATGATAAACTAATACACAACTTTGCACTTTATAAAGGCTTATTTGTGAAAGAACTTTTGATGGAATACTAAAGCACTAGTATTCACCATGCAATTAATATTACCACTATTTTTTTTCTTTGATGTGCAATAGCATTGAAGTACAGATCACTCAAAAAATTCTTGACTTTATTCTGATAATAAAATTTTGTTCAGTCTAAACTGAAGATGACACATAATATATAAGTCCGGCTACACTTTCAATTTTTCTTTACATTTAAGAAGCCACATCGCGACTTGGGATAAAACTCAAAGAGATTCCTAGATTTTTTTTAAATAGTGATTTATTTTAATGCACTTTCGCCAGTATTTACCACAAAATCAATGAATTTTGTTGTTTTTTTTATCATTTTATTTATCATTATAATTTGACAATAGTATTATTAATACTTCTTGGAAACAAATGGTTGATGAAAAACATTATACGTTTTTTTTCTACTAGTTTTGCAGGTTTGTACCCATTCACATATACTTTCATGTCCGCAGTTTTTTTAATATTTGTTTTTTTACCTCTCTCTCTTATAAAATAAATCGATAAAACATGAAGATAAATCGCACAGTACAGGACTACTGCATATTAACTGTCATTTATTTACCCAAGTATGATCTTCATATTTGCCATAATTATTCATACTATTAACTATATTATACTATATTCTTCATACTGTATTAAGTAAAGCAGTATATAAAAAGGTCGTAATCCACAAAATTGCTTACTCCCGGATGTAGCCTGATCGACCACCGAAGTGGATAAGATGTTGTCTTAACAGAGAGAAAGTTTCAACTTCGGATAGTTTTCAATACTGTTTCAATGAGATTTTAGCCGATTAGTATCTGAGTTTTGGGAATTAGAGTAATCACAGATAGCAATTGTTTGAATAAAATGGCAAAGGATTCAGTATGCAGTGATCTGGCCATCAGTGAATTTGATTTTCTCCCTTTACGGCCTCAGGCTTGCCAACAAACCACGCTTTCAAATTTGTGCTTCCATTCAACTGTCTGGTTTTTTTCTTCTCTAGGGCGTGTATCAGAAGATCTGAAATCCTTTATAAACTTTCTATTCAACTTAGATTTATATATGTCAAATAGAATGAATTATATGTCATAGCATTATTGAACAAAAAACAGTGGCTTAAACAGCAAATTTATGTGTGATACATTAAAAGTACTGGATAAACAAAAATATTGTTTGAAAAAAAAAATAATAATCTAAGCATATACAATTATTTGATAAAAATGTTTTCCAACTTCTAACAACATTCTTATTAACTGGTGAAAATTGCAACAAAAGTTCTCCAACAGACATGTTACATAATGAATAACAACTTCTAAAACAAATAAAAACAAACTTTCATTAGACAGATATATAATGTTAAGATATATGAGTAATAGATATATATGAAAAAATTATAATAATTTGATTAGGATCTTTCAACAAAAACTAGTTGTTCCTGTCATAGTATAACTGATACTAAAAGAAATGATGCAAAAATATCTTGTATGATGTTGAGAAGGGAGGGAAGCAAGAGGGATATCGTAAAGCGTGTAAAATAAAGAACGGATATCAAAGAGCTTGGAAAAAATAAGTAACATATTATCTGCTGTCAACCATTGTAGACAATGTTATTGCCCTCATCAGTACAGAGTCCAACTTCAATAAACTTTACTAATGTTTATTGTATTTGATCTATTAAATTTAATGAAACAGGATTTGATAATATTTCTTAACAATACCGTTTTCTCTATACAATCATTTTAGTTCTGTATAATCTATATAATGATTCTGATTATTTATAAGCAAGAATCTGGTCTAGTTTTCCACCTACACTTTCATTGTAGAGGTGCACTAATGGTGATGATTTACACGAGTCTTTTGGTTTACCAGTTTAACCAATAAAACTTTTCTGGCATTTACTTGGAATTTCATAAATTCTACTGCACTCCAGTTCAATAGGAGAGTTTTTAACAACATATTACCCAAATTATTACTATTAAAAAAAAAAAACCTATATTAAAATCAATATTCATGCAAGGCTAGGAAGAGTGTCCAATGACACATGGTACAGTAAAAACATGACTTTAACATTGAACGGGATTCTGTTATATCATTGAAGAATAATTAGCACACTTTAAAGCTTTGTTGATATAAGAGGTGAGGTATTTTAATGAAAGGCCAATAAAATCATGTTATTCATTTCATCTTTAAGGAATTCAGGAGAGTTAACTTTTAATACCCTCAAAAACATTTGTTTAAAAATAGATATTTTCACATTTCTTAGATGGGAAAATTTAAAATGGACATAAGCAAGTATATCAGTAGTTATATATATATGTTTCATTAAAGTACACAGCAGCCTCTGCGTTAACGTCTTTTAAGTTGGTCTGCTCCAATATACGAACAGGCTTGTGGTGGGCTGGTGTTAAAAGTCATATCAATTGCCCAAGAGACATCTTAATTTGGCATGTCATGTCATTCTCGTATTTAGATTCTATGGACTTCTCACAAATAATGCCTTAAGTTTCACGATGCGTAGCATTAAACAATTTTTACATACCTTTGTGAGTTGACCTTAAAAAAAATCAAGAGTTATTTTTCACCAATTCAATCCCATTAACACTAGATTATTTTAGTGCACATAAGTAAGAAAATATCATTTGAAGAGTACTTATGAAAATAGAGAAATTAATGTATAAATAAAAATATGAAGTTAAATGCTATCAAAATGCAAAATATTTAATGCAAACAGTTCGTAAAATGATAAATAAGTGGATAAATATGTAAAAAAAAAATAAAGGAAAAAAAGCTCAAAGCACGGAGAATGTACGAGTATTATAAATTGAATGAAACAAAAAAGAAATAATATTACAAAGAAGTAAACTCATTTATAATGAAGGAAAATAATAGGTGGCTACCATTTGTTGCGTAAATAACAAAAAAATAATTAAAAATATTTGTAAGCAGAAACGGACACTGATACATCAAATGCTTTATATAACGTTAAGAATAGATTTTTAGATCAAATGAAGATACAAGAATGATGGCGGTTAAAAGTAATTTAAAAAAGCCACTAGTTCTTTTCTTTAATCCATCGTCAGGATAAGGTTATTCTTTTCATTAGCTGTTGCATTTTTTTTTATCTTCCACATTTATTGTTCTTCTTACTTGTACTGGTTGATCATTTAAACCCTATAAATCAGGTTCTTAATTGGACAATTATGCGTTTATGATGTGCTATAACAATTTTCAGGGTTGTGTTGATATTATTTTTACAATTTAACGTTAGAAAATTCATTGTTTTCTGAGATTATCAAAAGAATGCTGAAAAGAGTTATTACAAAGGTAAATCAAGGTGGTAAATGTAAGACTCATATTTGTTTGCTCTATGGACCCTAAGTGAATAGACATAAAACAGATGGGCAATCACCGTGGAAGATAAATAAAAAAGATATCAGTATAACTACAGAAGAGCACAAGTTTAATCTCATGACTTACTGTATAATACTAATGTATTAGAAGACAGTAAGATTATATGTGCTTATGAAAGTAAAATAATATATAAAATAAACTTATGAAGTTAATAGAATTATAGAAGTTTTATAAAAATAAGAAAAAAAGAAGTAAAATAGTAAAAACTATCAATATGTAAAATAATCAACGCTAACATTTTGTAAAATGATAAATAAATGGAATAAATATGAAGAAAATAAATATAACAAAAAGATTGAGATAGATAACAGTAATGGTATTATAGTGAAGATAAAATGTTAATCTGCAAGTTTATTAGTTCAGAAACAAATAAATGGAATAAATATGAAGTAAATAAATATAACAAAAAGATTAAGATAGATAACAGTAATGGTATTATAGTGAAGATAAAATGTTAATCTGCAAGTTTATTAGTTCAGAAACAAATAAATTGAATAAATATGAAGTAAATAAATATAACAAAAAGATTAAGATAGATAACAGTAATGGTATTATAGTGAAGATAAAATGTTAATCTGCTAGTTTATTAGTTCAGAAATAAATAAATGGAATAAATATGAAGTAAATCAATATAACAAAAAGATTAAGATAGATAACAGTAATGGTATTATAGTGAAGATAAAATGTTAATCTGCTAGTTTATTAGTTCAGAAACTCCAGGAACTGTTCAGCATTGGCTTCTGCATAGAGTAGGATGACAATTATAATGATGTCTAAACGTCTAGCTTTACATATCTCTGCTGGTGCACTCAAGTAACATAATGAAGAAGTCTGTTCATCTAATTAGAGAGAAATCATCAAAGAGACACATACTCTGTGTCTCTTACTATATAAAAATCTTGAAGATACTATACATGAAGTTCTAATTGATTGCCATTCTGTATTTACGTTTCTTTGAGGAGTGTCATGGTAGAAAGGTAAATATGTGGGGAAGTGACAGAGTGGATACATCGGCTGATAGCAGATAGCCTGAGAATAGCCTATCTATACAGGTTGGACTGGAAAATCACCAGACTTCAATAGAAAGTTACCAAGCATCAGTCATACATCCTGGATGGCTAACAAACTACACTTTCCTCTCTTTTCCAAGAGTCGATGGGCTTTTTCCCCCCCCCGTTATCTCTCACCTGTCGATGACTAAAGTAGTCAAAGACTCAGATACATTTAACCCTTATGTTTTCATTATATTGGATTAATCTAACTAGCATTTATTAGCGTAATATATCTCCTTATCAACGTCTAAGTAACAATAAGAAATGAGAAAAAAGACTAAGACATTTCAACCATAACAAGCGGTCTTCATCAGAGTCAAATCTCAACTGATTTGGGATTTGACTCTGATGAAGACCGCTTGTTATGGTTGGATGATCTAATTTTTTTTTCTCATTTCTTGCTGTAGTTAGGACGTTGATTGTTATTTCAAGTGATTATTGTGAAATGTTTATATATCATTATATGTATTAGTTTCATTTCCTCCTTACGTAGAATTAATAATTTTTTTCGTGACATAGTAACACTAGGATAACTTCATTATTTTATCTGTATTATTTAATAGCATTTATTCATAAATTCCAAACTATTTGGTGAGGTTTACTAACTTAAACATTCTACTTGTCTCTTTGTGCTGATAGGTGCAGTCAAAGCAACCGTAAGGAATTAATATACTTCATTCAGCCAACCTGACAAGTTTTTGTGCTCCCCCTTGGTATGTATGTCTTGATATGTGTATTATAAGGGGTAAAAATGAAAATATGTTGACTGATTTGTATTCATATCCTACCAGTGCTGAAACAATTCTAAATTACTACACATCCCATGCCAGTGTTCTAAAAAATTATTCAAAAAAGTAGTTCAAAATTTCAGTCTATGTTTATAAATAGTAATAAGAAAAAGCGAAAATTATTATTACAAAAATATGGTGACCAAAATAATATAATTGAACACTGCTGGTCTAGGTATCTAAGGCAGGAACCAGAAAATTCAATTAGCAATTGTATTAATTTAGAAGTTTCATATAAAAATTAATTGAAATTTTCATTTATTCGAGGTTTATCACAAGCTTTTAAAAAAGTGTTGAAACGGAACGTTCTTGAAGTTACTCTAAAATTCCGCAATAAGTGAAATGTTAAACTATTGTTTTTTAACTTAAAGAATGCCAGAGAACTCAAAAAGTAATTTAATTTATGCTATAATTTGTATAGATTGTAATAAAATGTACTATAGAGAGGAGAGCCGTTTTTGGAAAGAGAGATTATACCAACATTCTTTTTCAATAAGAACAAGTAAAAGTACTGCTAGTGACCTTGAATGTCACGAACTAACAAACCGACGCACTTTAAATTTTCAGATGATTATTGTAATAAAGGACAACTGTAACTACGCAGAAAAACATTGAAATTTTATATATTGGAAAGGATCAGAGGTGGATTAATTGTACAAGTTATATGTCAAGTTTACATAATATTTTTTTAGGTGCATTAAGAATACTTTGTAAAAGATTTTATTAAATTTAACATGGTATAATATTTATTTGTGGTCAATTTTTATTATATTTGCTTGGTATTGTCTCTAGATAACAATAATGTTTCAATTGACATAAAATTGCAATAATACTATTTTAACGGAAGGTTTAGTACTGTTAACATCATTAAACGGAAAGTAATGAAAAAGTTCATTTTATTTCTTATTCAATAAATTTGTACTTCTCTAAGCACTTAAACTGTTAATAATTTATTCTTTTATTTGTATCACACCACTCATTGTAATAATCTATTTCTGTTGTTTATTGATGTATAATTTTTATTTCCTCCTGTTATACACCTATATAAAAGATGTTAAATGAAACCAACCCGTCGGTATTCTACAGTTCCTTTTGAACCTGAAAACATTAACGAACACCGACTTATTTTAGCACTATGTATGTTATTATAAATTTTAAACAGTACTTCTTTCTTTTAACCATATTGTATTAAAATTAATTTTAAACATTTTATTTTAAAAATTTCCAAATTATTTAATAGCACTACTGTTTCTGTTTTCAGCTGGAGAATTATTTTATTTTTCTTACTAGAATTCATTAATTCCTCCTAACTTTCTACTAAAGTAGTATATAAAACCATTGAATAGGCGATCCAAATCATTGTTAGATATGAATATTTCTGGTATTCTCAGATACAGTGCTACATGATTACATTCTTTACATGATGTTTATTCATATATGTTACATGTTTGATTTTTTGCAGCTTACCTATTAAATTTTTGTTAGGTCCTTAACCAAATTGCTTATGGTAGATGTTTTGTAATATACTATACATCTTTAGTATTTTGGAGTAAGTTGGAGAATAAGCTCAGTGACCACAAGTAAGCCTCAATGACCAATCTTTAATTGATCATTGAAGCTTATGATTCAAAATAATGTAATAAAATGCAAAAACATTAAAATTGAAACTGTAAAAATTTTCAGAACGGGTGGAACGTAAAAATCAACAGTTGAATTGAATTGTAAATATACACCTTTAAATACTGAAACTCCCAATGAACGTAAACCTTTTGATAAAAGAACAAAGAATAGAATGCACTTAGAGTAGGTTACGTTACAGTCGTCATCCCAAAGAGAACACACATACTTCAAAGACTGATGATACCACATAATGAACATTATACATTAGGATCACTAAATTTTGCCTAACCCAACAATATTTAGAGTAAAGAACTTTAATGTGCACCTGGCATCATACAGGCTTCTTAACGTTCTCTCCAAGCAGCGACATGCTCAGATTGTTTTAACTCCCCTTTGAGTATATTGAGGGCCACAAGGATTATCGAACCCCCTGCTCTACCAAACCCGAGGTAAGTACTCAACAAACTGGGCTACCCTAGCCCCCAAACAAAACAGTTAATATGATATAATTAATATTATATATTATAATATTATAAAACAGTTAATAATATAAAAGTCCCGCCCAGCCTTCCTGCGGGACTTTTTGCTCTTCACACCTCCTGATGATGACGATGGTCGAAATATCGATGTGAGATATGTCTGTGTCTTTCTGTGTGTTTCCTTCGTTTTGAATTTATTTTATTTAAAAAAAAGTCCGCTCCACCGTTTCTTTTAATTGTATATATATATATATATATATATATATTTGTAAATTTAGGGACCAATCCTTCTTTTATGCATATTTTCTTGAACGACCTTTGTACTAATAATAAATAAAATACTTTGGACTGGTGTATTTAATACCAGAAAGATTTAAATCAAAGGTGAGAAAACTTGAAAGATCGACTATGAAATTGATTCATGCCACAGTACAAACTGGTGTATTTAATACCAGAAAGATTTAAATCAAAGGTGAGAAAACTTGAAAGATCGACTATGAAATTGATTCATGCCACAGTACAAAGGTCGTTCAACAAAACATGCATATATATATATATATATATATAAAAAGATTTCACATAAACAAGTGAAATAACAATCAATGATCAAACCACAAAATGAAATGGGAAAAAATACTAAGATCTTTCAATCGTAACAACCGATCTTCGTCAGAGTCAAAAACCTGACCGCTTGTTATGGTTGAAAGATTTAGTCTTTTTTCATATTTCATATTATGGTTTGGTCATTGATCATATATATATATCCTGTGTCTGTATGTACGTGTTTAAGTATGAACAGAAGAAATAAACACATGAATAAGCCCCATTCAATTAAATGTAGACATAATTATATTAGTTAATTTACTTGAATAGGGCTAAATTGAATCTGGTGTCAGTTAATATTGCAAGCTTACATCCAAAAATTTAAATGCTGCTGTTTTTGTTTTAAAATAAATAAAACCATTTTTCTTCGCAGTTTTCATGGGAATGCAATAACTACGAATTTATACATTGGTGGGAGGCTAATAATGTTAATAGAACAAAATTATTCTAGAAGTAATAATGTTAAGAGTACAAAATTATTCCACCAATAATGTTTTTAATATAACAAAAAATTTGACTCCTAAAAGTTTTTTTGAACCTGGAAAACTGATTAAATATCAATTTATTTAGTTTTAAATATATAAATTCAAAGTGAAAAACACAGAAAAGAAACAAACACTGACTATTTTAATGATTTTTGGAAACAGATCATGTTCAGAATAAATGAGGAACTAAAGTAGATCGTAACTTATATATGAGATTCTTTTTGTTGTATTGGTCGGTGAACCCTTACACGTCTTCACACTTGTGCTGAAGATGAAATAATACAGAATCGTGAGAGTGATAGTTTTTCTTTGTGGTTGCTAGACGTAACTTCAATTTTACACGCATATATATATATATATATATATATATATATTATATATATATATATATTTGCCGAAGTAAACATTAACACACAGTAAACACACGTTACCCTATTATTAGGAAAATTACTACTTAGTTAATAAAGTAAATAGAAAAATTTATTATAGCTTTCGAGTATTATTCTGTTTTAAAAAAAAAACATATGCATAATATACATATTCAATTATATAACAAGATTATGAATTACGAGTATATGAATCAATATGTGAAAAAATATAATAACAGTTTTGGTTTTTCCTTCCAGCCATAAACATCTACCTTTGTATACGTTGATGTCAAATTTTGAAGATAACATTGCTGAAGTGAATGTATATTTTCTTTCGCATTTTATTGTGTGTTCTTCTTGTCTTTAATATATATATATAGTTCACACAGAAAAGAGAAAAATAGATAAAATCACACACAAAAAAGATTCACAACGATATTTCGACATTCGTCATCATCGGGCAGAATTATATATATATATAACTTTAAAGTACACAAAGCACGACGCAGAAAAGGGATAAAAAGCACAATTACAGAATTCTCAATATTTCGAACTGTTGTTCATCATCAGGAGTAGACTAGAAGAGAGGATGAAGTGAGAAAGATCTCCCCACGTCAAAGGACGGAGGTAGCTTCATTCATAGCGCGAATGAAACAATTAAGAGTCGACCGATGGGAGGAGCACTAGCGTAAAAAATGGACTAGGCACTAAAGGTCGGAGAACGGAAAGGGCAATGCCAAAGTATAAGTCAAATACAATAATTAAATTTAAAAAAAGTATACTAAACAAATAATAAATTGAAGAAACGTAAAAAACAAAAAAAATTAAAAATAAAATAAAATAAGATACAATTGTTCATGCTTTTGTCTGAGGGCCTCCTCAGACGCCCTTAAGGTAACGTCTGAATAGTAACCACTACGGGTATCAGTGGTCACTAGTGTAACGATCTGAACAGTAAATCATTAAAAGGAGGGTTTTGCACTGACCAGCCGAAGCTCTATGGACGTTCATTGAGCTTGATGAAAATCATACCAATGTAGACAATGCTCCACATTGTCTACAGTTCAATCGATAGACGCAATTCTTGGATGAGCATTAGGTGTTAGAGGCGACGAGGAGAGAGTTGGTGGTTGAAGAGAAGAAAGGTGAAGGGTTAACTAAGAGGGTTTAACCCTTAGTATATCTCATATATATATATATGGAGTAAACTATAGATACACAATGAACAGAAAAACGCACTTACACTTTCTAATTTTCGGTTTAAGCGTCATCAGGACGGAAGAGTTAGGGACACCAACAGCACTTGCGAAGTGACGGTTGGAGAACAACAGTGTTGTAAAACGCGTGCCCCGTTCAAGGGAAGTAAGAAAAATAAACTAAGAAAGTGAAGAAGTGATGAATAAAGTAACTAATATGACACTGTGAAAATAAATAATAAGGGATTGAGGAACTATAAAAATTATAAAATACATAAAATATCATATGTTAGAATTATTAAAACCTAAGTAGCATAAATAATAAGATAAGAGCGTAAGTTAAAAATACTTTAGAGGCAAAGTTTATTATTAATACCACTTGGGGTTTATTAATTTTAACATATAATTTATTTTCATATCTTGAAATATTCTTGAAAGTTCTTCATTCCCTTGAACCAGGCACGCAGGTGACAACACTGTTGGTCTCCAACCGTCGCTTTGCAAGTGCCCTTGGTGTCCCTATCTCTTCCCCCATGATGACGGTTAAACAATTAATTAGAGACTATAAGTGAGTTTTTCTATTTACTGTGTACCTATAGTTTACTCTGAAACGTTTATTGCCCTTTGTGGATAGTTTTCATGATGATAATATATGTATTAGTATACCATAGATTGGTAACAGATTTTATTGCAGGCAAACTTTTTATGCAACAATTTCTTCCAATCTATTTCAAACGTTTCACTGCCCCATTTAGCTGTATTCCCTGGTTTCAATGAACCTATATACATGTTCATTAATTTTTCCGGTTTCATTACTAATTTTTTTAGCATCAGTATACTATGCTGGAGTTCTTTTCTTCAAAGCGACAAACTTTCTATCCAGGTCATCGTTTGTAATCAACTTAAAGCACTCGATAAAATCTATACTTAATGTTAATGTTCTTTACGTTGACATTGTATTAATCCATTCTGAAATTTCTAGATTAAAAAATATATATATTCCTGCTGAAGCAATGGATAGCAAGGGTGTTCATTACTTGAAAAGGATGTACAATACTTAAAAGTAATCCTTTTAAGCCTAAATGTGCCTTCTATTTTGTTCACCAACATTTTGGAACTGACACTGTTGTTTATTACTTGTGCAACCTGTTATAATGTGGTATTTACTCATATTGGGGAATTTCAAAAAAGTACTTCCCAGCACAAAAAAGATTTTAATATCAAAACTAGCAACGCGTTTCGAACACTTAGTGTTCTTCATGAGGTTTACATGTAAATCTGTATTAGGTTTACCTGTAAACCTGAAGAAAAACACTAAGTGTACAAAACGCGTTGTTAGTTTTGATATTAAACTCTTTTTTGTCCGTAGACGTACTTTTTGAAATTCTCCAAATAAGATTCTTGTATCTACTATCTTAAATGTAATGTGTGACACTTCTGTGTAGGTTGAGCAACTATCATGTTAAAACTTTTTATAAACAATCAAAACGGCTGTCAGTGCCTTCTGCGTGATTTTGATTTCTCTTTACCCTGTTCTTTTGTTTTCTTTACTCAGACCATTTACAAGCAATACTACTATTGTGAAGCCTTCACTAATAATAACGCCCAATTTGTTTCCAACAATTTTTTTTCAAGTAAATCACTAGTCTCAATTTTGTTTACATAAATGTTATTAATATAACAATTCGTCATACCCCGTGAATCGTAGTTGTAGCCACTCGACCGGCTTCGCAGTCGGTCATCTTCAAGTGGGACTGATAACTGTTGAACGGTTCTTGGTATTTAGTTTTTTTTTTGTAATAATATGATGTTTACTCTCTGGTACTAATATGCATGTATTTGAATGAATTGTTTAAAAAATAAAATATTGTTTTAACAATAAATACAACAAATAACCACAGATGCTCATAGAAACATTATTATAAAAATCCATAAATCCTCCTAGGTTAAAACGTAATGTAGTGGATTTTTATAAAAATGTTTAAATAAATGTAATGTTAACGTAAGTGTTTCATTTTTATCTTTAAAATATTTTGGTATTTAATTATTTTAACAGTTATACAATTTATTTATCTAAAAATAGTGTTGTCGAAGGTGTTTTGCCTTTAGATGAGGATAAGATTGTAAGAGCAGATGGTTGCCAGGTTTAATATTTGGTAGCTTGGTTTGTGGTGAAGTTAATCTGGAGGTGAGTGATTGACAGGCTGAGGTCAAATCACAGCTCTGTGGTTGAAACGCAACACTTCGGTAATCCAGTCCATCTTGTGGCCGGTTACTTCGTTCTAAATATAATAATGCCTCTTTAAAGTAAACACAAGACAAAGTCACACTAGACCAAGAGTCTAATCATGGGAGAGAATTCACTCCCAGTGTTGAGTAATTAACAACTTTGTAATAGTCCCGCTGCATAATGTGAGAAACAATATATTAGAGATTGAAAATAAAATCTGAAGACTTTGTTTTCTTAAATATCCAATTTTAACTTGAGCTGCATATAGTTTTCATCAGGCTACAGACTTATCAGGCAAACTATATAACGTTCAGCATACCTTCAAATATATCTGATTTCATAACTATTAGCAATATTTAACAGAAATTAACCATTCAGTTGAATAAAAATCTGGAGTTCTCTATACACAACTTTATTATAAGAAAACATAATATCAAACTCGTTGACAATCAAGTGAGTTTTGGTTTTATTTTAATTTGAGTATCGTGTAAACGTAATATAAATTCATAGATAATCAATAACAATATCATTGTTTTAATGAAGCTATATTCATTTTATCAGCTATTAGGAATTTAAAATCATTGATCTAGAGCAGGGTTTCCCAAAGTGGGTTTCACGAAGCCCTGAGTCTCCATGAGTGAAGCTAAAGGGCTCCGGACGCCCTTTCTTAAACAGGACCAAATGCTTTATATGAAAAAATTAAATTACTCCATACATTTAATTATTGTTTTTTTTAACACAAAAATCATTAGTTAGTGTAAAAATTTGAAATTTTATGTTTCTCTTATTTGCATTAGGAATTGCCTAGTTAGTGCTCCGTGAAAAACCTTTGCCCTGCTTGAGGGCTCCGTGGTGTCCTGAAGTTTGAGAAACCCTGATCTAGCGCAATCGGGTATGTTATTATTATTAACATTACGTATTGTTCTTATTATTATTGTTAGTATTCATTATTAAAGTGACGGTCTGAATCTCACAGGACTACTGTGCGCACTGCGCTTATGTCTGCCCTTTTTCAACACTTTGTTGTTTTAAATTCAAATTTCAAGTTCTGTAATAAACTTTATAATTGTTCTTCAAGAAGTAACAAAAACTTTTATGGGTTTCAGGTAGGATTTACTAAAACACCGTAACCTTTTAAACACGATTGCATAACATGAACATGGAATGTTTTCAGGCCTCTAGACAGAAGCCTTCAGTGAACACAATATTAGTAGTGCTAGATGCCCTGATTCAGTTGATTTGTAACCGTGTTTTCAAAACTACTTTAATATTCAAAAAGCAAACTAGTCATTTTTTTATGACATATAAAGAGTTTTCTATTTTTCCATCCTAAAGTTTTACAGCTCATTCTGCTAATTTGCTCATCAGATATCACTTTTGTCTCTTATGAAGATTCTTCTTTACTAAATCCTTCTCTTATTACTACAGATAGAACTTAGCAGTTATCATTATTAATGTAATAATACTGTTCCAATATTGTAAGCTTTTAACTAACTTTCAAAAACAATTTAAGTTTCCATTCATAACTTAGGAGGAGTAATGCTTCATAATTCTCCTGGCACTATTGGTTCTGTATATCGGTCTGTCAAGATATTACTCTTTCAAGGATACCTTTACCATTACAATCTGGATACCTTTCAGATCTAAAAACATTAATACAGTGACCTGTACAGACAACTAATAGTACAGCACTACACAGTGCATGCTAGTTTTCATTAGTACACCTGCAGTTCTTTTTATAAGTAGATATATTTATTTCATGGATCATTATATCTCTGAATTACCCTAATGTGGTATATTGGTGGGGAAAAAAAATTACGTTTCATTCAAAATATTTCTTTTTTTTTCTTTAGAGATTTGTTATCACAATAGTGAATAAATGCAACAACTTTTGTACTCTTTAATTCATATCTTAGCAGTGAGGGCAGTTATATGATAGGTGTCTGGGGAACGAACAAATAAAGAATGTGAATTAATCAAGACACTTTTATACCAGGAATTGTTTGTTTATACCAAGGAATTTTTTGTGCACGACATAAAGAAAACTAGTAGTCATTATAATTGAGAAGACGAATTAAAACTTTAGTCAGTTTATTTGTGAAGTAATTTTGTAACTATGAAGATCAAATATCAGACAACCATGACGTGGACTAAGTAATTCTTGAGAAACTATTATCTTGAATTTTACATGTTATTTCCTTTTAAAAACAGAAAATTTTAAATCTCTTGCTAAATCACCAATAGTCGTTGCACAGTAGTTAAAACACATCTGAGGTATTTACTCAACCAAGTTTGGTCCAATTAGTTATTAATACAACAATATTCAATATACAAATTTTATTGAAGACCAAAGTGGCTTCTGTATAACGATCTTCTCTATCAAAAACGATCTTTTTAAGAACGTGTTCTTTTCTCCTAAACACTTGACGGTGTTGCAAAGGCCACTTAAAGGACCACCCTACCAAGGACATATTATGAAAAACACTTTTAACACTAAACGAAATTTACTAAATAGATAGAGCTTTCGAACTCACAGGTCATCTTCAGGCTTATCAAACTAGAATATCACATTAACAAATACTGATACTAATAAACAAATAAAAATAATTTAATTTAAGAAACTATAGTACAGATAGCACAAAGATAACAGTAATAAAAGAAAGAAAACATGCAGTACAAAAGCGCTCCTAGCACTCTAACTTAAAATAACTAACAGTATTATTTTATTTACTAAGGATATTATTTTATTTCCTTAGTTTTATTTAACAATATAGGTTTGAAAGGAGTAATGCCAATAACTTTTACTAAATTAAATAATTCTGAGGTAATATGGAAAAACAAACAAAAGTCTTCACACAAATGAATTTTATTCAACGCGTTTCGAACACTGTGTGTTCATCATCAGGAAGACACTATAATACAAATTATATCTAATCAGTTACAAAATTAGAGTGAAATAATAAAATTCAATTATTTCAAGACATATGTCTTGAATCCTTTTAATTGAATTTTACTATTTCACTCTAATTTTGTAACTGATTAGATATAATTTGTATTATAGTGTCTTCCTGATGATGAACACACTGTGTTTGAAACGTGTTGAATAAAACTTCATTTGTGTGAAGACTTTTGTTTGTTTATCCATTTTGCCTCAGAATGAGTAAATACCACACCATTACGGATTGCACAACTAATGATTTAAATTAAATAAATAATTTAACTTTTCTGTCTGAATCATTGAACATTGACCTTATGAGGAAAATACTATAATGTCAAATGCACGTATGTTAAAATAATAGATGGAAGGATTGGTGAAATTGAAGGAAGTGTTGAGACAGTAGGAAGGTCTAAAAGTTGTTAGAGAGCTGCGAGGAGGGGGTGTGGTCAGAAATGGACAGCCTGTAGGTCAGGCTCATTTAGTCCAGGCTACTTACTGTTGCGTGAAGAATCATCTCATTGTCTCAAGTATGGAGCTGGTTTAACGGTAGTAAATATGTTAAAGGTTTGCTTTTAGTTCCTTCACGAGGGGACTCTTCACCCTACCACAAATATGTAAATAACTTTATCCAGATAGTGGATTTTCAAGAAATACCCTTTTTCAATAAAATTATTTATGTTGTAACTTAATTGACTAAAATTGCTATCAGCTAAACCAACCACTAATAATTATACATGCGTATTCCTGCAGGAGCAATGTTTGTTTATAGTTGTAGTTGAATATTAATATTCTGTATTTTCTACTTATAATATTGTTGTAATCAATTATACATATTTATTTTCATAAAGAATGAACTATTATTTAAATAAGGTAATTACAAATTTAATTATAATTAATAAATAACTAATTAGTTAAATCTAATTTAAATTATAACTATAAATTAATTTATGTTTATTTTTTTAATAACCATAAAATGAGTACGCATCTAATGGTTTATTATTTCGTAGAAGTCAGAGCTTTTACAGAAAAATAAAGTTTGTTTAACAATATTGCCATTTTGCTGAGCTTGGGAATATGTTGTTTTTTGTCTGTCAGTGTTAGGGAAAGAAAATTAACTTTTATTTTCAACGCATATTCAACAGTGAAGACGTCATTGTTCAATTAGTGCAAAACCGGCTGGGCGACTACAACAACCATTCAACAGATATGATGGATTAGTATAATAATACGATATACAATTAAGATTGTCTTAAAGTATAAGGATAAGTAAACTTTGCTATTCGTTAATTTAATTAATAATAAACCGTTTTCTATTAACTGATTTATTCTATCGTACAATATTATTCTTGATCTAATGTAAAACGACCTGACTCATTTATATACAGAAACAAATAAATTAAGAGTATGCACATACAATTTATTTAATAGAGAAAATAAGGATACATTAAAAATTATAATCCACACAATTTTAATGAAATTAATTTAAAAATATTTCTACTAAATTAAAAAGTTTTAGATAAACTATAACTTTTTTTTCAGATAAATTATATCTCACAGAAATGGTAAATAAGTGCTGATCATGCTATTATACTTCAGAGCTAAGAATAACATTAATATGAAATTTGGTTATTATACCGTGTTAAACAACACACACACACACACACACACACGCACACCCGCCAAGAAAATTCCTTAAAGAGTGGCAACCTTGCTATTTATTGTTCTTTCGAGAAACTGTTGCTTTATTACAACAAAAGCTGTATTTAACAAACTTGGTATTTAACAAGGCTGTTTGTTAAATATCACAGTATATTTATACAGACATTGTTAAAAGTAGACAATTTTTTAATAACACTTACTTCTTTAAAAGTTTTCCAATTTCCTAAATAACATTATTGTTACGACATCCGTACTAAATAGGCACTTCCAATTGTCAACATGTTTCAACTGTTACCAGTTATTATCAATACAAAAACAAGTTTCAATATAAATAGATCCTTTATATGAGGAAAGTAGACCAAGTTAATAGACCAAGGGATTATGGAGATTAAAGTCCTTTTCTTAAATAGCTAAAGTTGAGTGATCTAGAGTGCAATTGGTATTATCTGAGGAGATTTATCTTTGAATTGATCAACTGTGTAGTAAATAGAATGTCCTTTGGGACGCGAGCAATTTATAAAAAAGCAAGTGTCAGTTAAATATCGTCGTACTTCCCATAATGTTTGTATACAGCAAGAACTATATACATTTGTGTTTACGTGTATATATATATATATATATATATATATATATATATATATATATATATTAGTAAACTGAAAAGTTTGGACTAAATGGTGTTTACAAAACTAAAATTACTTTATACACAGAAAAAATTACATAGTGATATTTATATTTTAAACCGTGTGTCATCAGGAGAAGATCAGAAAAAAGAAGTAAAAGCTGTTGTCAGTGTCTGGAGTCGGAGATTGATTAAAGGTTATAATGAACTATGAAAAATATCCCTTGAAATATTCATTTTAAATTAGTTAAAATTGTTGAAAATTCACTTTAATTTATCTTTCAGTATAATTGTAGGAATACAGCTTCATGAAATTATATATCTTTTGAACAAGGATAAACAAAATAATTATTGATTGAAGTCGTTAATCTAGAATAAACGGCGGTCTAGAGTAGTCAGTGAGAGTGAGTGTGAATCAGAAAGTGCCCCCAGGGAGAGGAGAGAGTGACAATGATAGAGAAACGGCCACAAATATAGGGTGAAAGTAATCAACTTAAATGAAGCGTATAATTTCCCTGGATACAGTTAGTAGTATTAAAATAAGAAAGTATAGTAGTCACAACCTCTCTCCATCACCAATAACTTGACTAAGTTATATTTTTTCTTCATTATTGACATAATTTAAAAATAAGTTTATTTATTGTAAGAACGTTTTTACCTTGCAGTGCAGTGTATTATGATTATAATGACTAAATATCACTCAATAAAGGATTGCATAAGTCGTCAGTTAGTGTTGCCATATTTTAAAGCAAACAAAGTCCATGTTTTTTATGATTCTCATCATATTTATTTTAAATAAATAATGAAATCTGGTATAAAATGTTCTTCTTTTACCTCATTATTATCATACACACTATATAAAAATTAAATTAATTTCTTAATAAAAAGAAGACTAAATGCATCCCTATAATCATGGGAAGAAATTATTAATTGGAATAGTTACTAACAATACTAATAATCTTGACTTTTAACATTACAAACATCACTAAAATTAATGAAATGGTCAACTGTGTGTAACAAAGTTTAAAAATCATGAAAATTGAAAAGTTTAAAAGCTTTCATAATTTGTCACTTAGTGGAAAGATATATTTTAGGTTATGTATATTGCTAGGTTATTATTTACCATAGCTAGCCTTTTTGATTTCTGTCCATCAGCTTAATAAATTATGACCAAAATTAATATTTGTTATATTTATAGTACTCAATTTTGCTTCATATCAGTACACTTAATTTAATGAATTAAATAGAGGCATCAATTTAATTAGAACATTTAAACGTAATATATCAACATTAGAGAATCTTTTGCAAAAATATTAACCCTAAAGGACAGTTTTTACGTGGATTGCAGCCTAATCCTTATATATCAATCATAATTTGAGTATATAATATATAATCAATATAATGTAAGGTATCACAATCAAAATTTCTTGGTCAATAGCTAATAAATGAGAAATTGCATTTTTTTCAGAAAAAGTGCCCTCTAAAAAGTTGATTATTGCGCTCATGCTTCTTTCTCCGCCTTACCATTGAAAGTAGTTTACAATGAAATTTAGTGATTGTAATTCTGATCACATATAATTTAGTGTATTATATTCTCATCGCATACATACACACACATGTATCATCAATTTGTGAAACCTCTTTCATTGAACTAGAAGAACTCAATAACTCTTAAAAAATCCGTTTAAAACTTGTTAAATTTTGTCTTTAAGTCAAAACTTGTATATTATACATATTAGATTTCACATAAACACGTGAAAGAACAATCCCTTCCTGCACTTTACACTCTTTTAAAAACCACCTTCCCTCCCACTCCTCTCAAACTCTCACCATGAGGTTTCTGTATCTCCTGCTTCAGTTGGGTTTTGACTCTGAAGAAAACCGCTTGTTATGATTAAAAACTTGTCTTAGTTTTTTTCCCCCATTTCATATTGTGGTTTGATCATTGATCATATAGTGGATAAATGAAAGTAAATATTAAATCGTTAATTGAACTAAAGATGGATGATTGAAATTAAAGATTGATTTAATGATGTATTGTACGCATAATTCTGTCTTATTAAGGATTTATTCAATAGTACCAATTTACGTGATTCTTTAAGAATTCTATTCCTAATGGTATTAATTTAGGTTATCAGATTGCGATTCTGAGAAGGATCGGTATTGGTCCAAAGAACTTCGTCTTTTAATAGTGCAAATCTATGCTCCTTGTTTATTTCTTAATAAAGTGGTGTCAAATACTTAAATCTATTTCTTTCTATCATATTTATTTACATACAAGATTTAGCATTAATATCTTGTTGCATGTATATAATACCCAAGGAATTTTGCTTTGTACAACCTTATGATTACAGTTGGTGAAAACTCTACAATGTACATGCCCTAAATATACAAAATCATTTCAAAAATGGTATTTTTCATAAGAGCCGAAAGCAACATCTCATACCAGGTAATTGACAAACTTGACATAGTGAAGTTCAAACAAATTTAAATTTTTTTAATATTTGACAAAATTGAGATATCAACACTAAAATGAAAAGAAATGTAATTGTTTTCCAATGAGTTTCATGACACAAGTACGTTGACACAACAGTATTTAAAGTAATAGGCAATGAGTTATGTTGTTTCTCATTGCCAAAGAGACGAATGAATTATATTCGTCTCAGCTTGACGATGTCTTTTGAATGATTTTTGAATTTCTTAAAACATTTTTAAAATTTAAAGACACAGAAAGAGATGATGTTGACAAATACATGTATATTTCATAACATGTTTCAACTGATTCCATTATTAGTAAAGTTGAGTACAAAGTATTCCAAATTTTTATTGTTCAGGCACAGTTTAGTTGGATTAAATGGATGAAAAAGCATAGTTTTGTAAGATATTATTAAAACCAAACAGTCATAGCTCTTGGAAAAATGGAATCTAAATCATAGACTGAAATGGCAGGTTCTAATGAGATGATGTATGAAAATATCCAGACTTCTTGACAAAAGATCAAATTAGACACTACAAAACCAAGACTGATATACACAACAATACTTAAATAGATTGGGAGGTATCAAATCGAAAAGTGGGAATCAACTAAGAGTACAAATATTTAATCAATCCAAACAGGACAATCCATAATCCGTCGGAAAATCATCCAAACTCCTTTTTATGTTTCTAACGACAATATTATAATTTGAACAACAGGAGTTCTTAATTCAAATGGTAACAATACCAATAATCAACAATTTTAACATTGTAAACTAAAATTAGTTAAATGGGCAGCAATAATTTTGCCTGCGTGTGTTCTCTCGCGGGACAGCCATTGCAGCCAAACCTAGAGTTAATGGTCTTAGTCAAGCTAAATATAATGGTTCTAGTTAGTTTACCGAAATTAAACAACACTGGGATTTATTACCGTCTGGATGGGAACCAGCACAAGCCACTGACTCCACTAGTAATACAGATTACCTCTACTTTTAAATAAGAGCGGAATTAAAAACAAGCCACACTTTTGCATTTACTGCAACCCGAATACCCTTAGTCTTCCAAAATCGGAAGTTTTAGAAAAAATGAACTACAGTGACACCTCTTCCTACAAAACCCTCTCCTTATGAAATTTCCATCTTTCGAAAAGGGCTTCATGTTACGAACTTTCTTTCATCATACTAAAGACCAAATTATCAAAGTTCCGCGCCCGTTTCTTCAGCTCTCAAACGTAAACATACCTCTAAAGTGTACGGTTTCTTCACATTTTCCAAAGATCTCAGGATTTTTTGTAACACAGATTGCTTTGTTTATCTTGTTTGAGAGTGACTTTCTCTAGTTGTTATCGCATTGGCCAACACCTACTCCCCAGAATTATCAGGCATTTCTCTCGAACAAGAAGGAACTTACCTAAGATGATAGTAGTTCATGCAAGTGAAAAACAAAATACAAACAAAATATATAACAGAAAAGTTGAAACAGGTGATAATAGTTAAAAATAATTATAGGTAAAAGTTATAAAAAGTTAAAAAAAATGATAAGTTATAAAAAGATAAAATAATATTTTTTTCAATTCATAATTTTAATAAATGTTTAAAGTAAGTTGTGCGCGTGTGTTCGTTTTATAATTTATCTTAATGCTTATTACAATTGTAATATCTATCACAGTTATTACACTGGTTATTACATATATTGGTTATTCCATTTTATCAAGTGTATTCTTGGGTGGGTATTGAGGGCTTCTAACGCATTAGGCTATTTACATGTAATTAACGATTCCTCTTACGAAAAACTCACCTTACGAAAGTGCATCAGGAAAGGTTTAATAAGAGTTGTGGCACTATTCTGGTACATTCTGTAGAAATGTTAACAACAAAAGCTTAATATTCTTCATAATATAGAAACTATGATTAAATAACTAGCAAGAACATTATTTAAAAAAGAAAATTGTTTTCATCTTTACTGCCATTAATAATTATGTATAATAAAGTAAAGCTATTGTTTTCGTAATCTATTACAACATTAAATACATAAAAATGAAAAAGATATAAATACGATATATTACGCATCAATTCAAAAGATATTTATCTTATTAAGGCTACACTTTCACGCCACAATGTTTTCTATAATCCTTGATTAAAGCCATGTACATGCTAATTATAAATACTCTTTTATTATGACTTCTACAGAAATTTTTAAGTTTCATTGTTGTGCTTATTTGCTATTATTTGCTTATTATTGCTAATTGAAGAGTCATTATACGCTTATCTTTATTTGAAGCCAATAAAGAAGTAAAATGTTTTTTTACTTCTTAAAGGTCATCCGTCAGACTTAAAAAAGAAAGAACAAGGCCGTTTCTTCTATCGTGGTACCAATGTTGATTTATGTTTTCAACTCTAAGTAAACATCTATCATTATGAAAAATAAAAGACAGACATTTATTCTATAATTCATTTATATTATACAAAAAATAATAAAAATCCTTTGGCTTTATATTATAAGAGATATACGAGTATATGCCAGAGTATAACTATTTGTTATACACTGGCATATATATATATATATATATATATATTTATTTATTTATTTATTCATACATTTTGTTTTAAAACTTTGTTTCTATCAAAATGTAATTTGGTGAGTTCTAAGTACAAAATTTACCAGTTTCTGTTTTTATACTTTTAAATTGTTATTTTCAAATGAGTCGAAATTATAAATGATTTATAAAAAAAAATTGATATTTCTATCCTATTAAAAAATTTACACGTTTCAACAGACAATTTTCTTTTGTTCAATGAAAGAATTTTGAATAAAATAATCCTTCGAATATAATAAAAGTATATACAAAATTACTTCTGTATATTTTGAGAAAATAAATACCTCTGTTTAAGATTTTTCTCATTAATATTGTTTTAGCTACTTAATTTGAACTACTGTTATAAAAAATAATAATAAATGAAAAATATATTATAGTGCAGTAAATGAGCATTTTAGATATAGTCAAAAAATGACATTTTTTTATCAAAATCACTATTCTTCATTTTAAAAAAAAATCATTTGAATTATTGTTTAGTTACAATCATTAAATTAAACTAAAGTAATTACAAACAGAAAATTTTTGCCTATCTTCTAGCAATAAGAAAATGTTGTAAAAAAAATTATTGCTATTTGAAATATGCTCAAACTATAGTCTACTTTAAGTGGAAATCACAAATAAATTGAATCCTTTATGTTATGTGTTTACATAAAAGCCTACCTCTAGCTCTGCACAGGTGAACAAAGAAAAACTATAATTTCATGTTCAACTATAAATTGCAGAAAAATAAACTTTATAGGAAAATGCTTTAGTATTGTAGAGCATATGCCATAAAACACTTTTATAGATATTCCCCTTAGGTTTCCCATCATATATGCAACGAGATTTAACCTGATTCAAGATCTCCAACGATTAAATAGCGTCATAAAAAAACCAATTTAAACTATAATCATTTATAATGTAATGTTTTACCATTTTTACGTGAACCTACATGATAAGGTTCAAGATATATATATTTTTTTTTCTCCTCTGTATTTCATCTTCTTTCTAACTTCTCTATGACACCGAAACGTCTGTCCAAAACATTCTTTTCAGTAAGTGTTTTGATCTGCTTTTGTTCTTTATTCTTCAGTTTTGTGAATCGTAGTTGGACTAATGTTACGTTATTAAAGTTACGAATGTTACGAAATTAAAATTAAAATCTTACGTTATTACGTTATTAAATATATATATATATAAAGATTTCACATAAACACGTGAAATAACAATCAATGGTCAAACCACAATAAGAAGTGGGAAAACAAGACTAAGATCTTTCAGCCGTAACAAGCGGTCTTCGTCAGAGTCAAAAACCCAACTGGAAAAAGCAGTTGGGTTTTTGACTCTGACGAAGACCGCTTGTTACGGTTAAAATATCTTAATCTTGTTTTCCCATTTTTTATTGTGGTTTGATCATATATATATGTTTCGATTTGACTCTGACAAAGACCGGTTGTTAGTCTTTTTTCTCAATTCTCATTATATTTTTCACGTTGATTATTATTCCTCGTGTACACTGTGAAATCATTATATATATATATATATATACGTTTCACAGTGAATCACAACACCGAATTAAGGAACCATCACACTTACGGTTCAACCAAAAATTAGAGCCAGTAAGTGTGTTTGTTCCTTAGTTCTGTGTTTGTGATTCACCGTGAAACGTTTATTGTATTTTGGATCGTTTTCCTAGTTACAATATATATATATATATATATATACATATATGTAGCATGGATGTATATATTGATAACACGATTTCACAATAAACATAAGGAATAACAATTCTCGTCCAAGCCACAACAACAAATGAGAAAAAAAGACCAAGATCATTCAACCGTATGAAACGTTGAAATCCCAACTAATTTGACTCTGATGAAGACCGCTTGTTGCGGTTGAAAGATCTAGTCATTTTTCTCAATACTTATTGTGGTTTGGATGTTTATATATATATATATATATATATATATATATATATATACTCCTATATATATATATATATATATATATATAGGAGTTCAAAATTCGAAAAGAGTACACACAAAGTAAGGAAACACACTGACAGACTCAAATTTTCGGGTAATCCGTCTTAAGGAGAAAAATGAATGGGACATAAAGCACGTTGTAGACAACACGTTGCAGCAAGTCTACGTGACTTACCGATGTGTCTACAACGTGCTTGGTCTCTCTTTCTCTTTTCTTGAGAAAATTTGGGTCTGTAAGTGTCTTTCCTTACTCTGTGTTTTATTCTTCTTGAATTTTGAACTCATGTTGTGTTCTGTTTGGAGCATATTTCGGTTATTAAGTGATATATATATAGATATAATAACTACCCTGCTCTTTGTAAGGCACATAGCCTCCTGATGATGACCATTGTTGAAATATAGAAGTAAGTTATGTTTGTGTCTAGCTTTCTGTTCCATTTATTATAATTTTTATGTAAGGCTATCGAAACGCTTCATTTGATTATATATAGTATATTTTTATACTAAATAACCACAATAAGCACGTGATGGAAACTAATGAAAGTACAAGTCTCAAGGAAAATGTAAAAAACACAGAAAATAGTATCTTAAACCATTAAAATTTATGAAATTTAAATTTAAATTATTTTAATTGAATTCGAAAGGCCTTAGAGCATATTTTCTGTGTTTTTTACTTTTTGGTTGTGGCTTATACTTTCATATGATCATACCACAATAAAAAATTGGAAAAAATACTAAGATCTATCAACAGTAACAAGCAGTCTTCTTCAAAAATCAAAGTTTATAAATTGACTCAATTTTTTATTTTACTGAAATATGTTGAAATACATTTATATGATTGCTTGCGTCTGTGTTTGTTTTTATGTGTATTTATGTACCTGATATTGACAGAGAAACAAAGATAAGAGATAAAGGAAGAGAAAGAGAGAGATTTTAATATCGCATTGTCATCTTCAGTACTATTGAAATATGAAAATACTCTTACAATATTAATACTGTCCCGAATTAATAGTCAACAATTCTCAAAATCTGTCAAAAATTGCCTAATCATTTCCTATTGACACAATTTTACCTAAACCTTTTAATGAGACAGCACATTTATTGCAAATCATTAATATTTCTAATTACTGAGTTTATGGATATTCAAATTCTCAATTAATAATCATTTTTTTTATCATAATTTCATTTTTATTCCTTATTCTTCTTTCTTCACTTTTATCATAACTTCTTTATTTACGCCCATTACAGTATTACATAGACCATTACAGCCGGTCTAACTTTACTAAATTGTCTTGAGGTTAGGCTATATATCCTATTCTATGTCTTGGCTTCTTCATGTTTTTGAAGACTCCTTGTTACGCTTGAAAGATCTTAGTCTCTTCTTTCCCACTTCTCATTGTGGTTTGGGATATATATATATATATTCGCAAAAGCCCTTCTTGAATACCTATATTGAAAAATGTTATATCTAATTTCACTTTAGTTAACTTCGTTGAATATGTCTTCAAACATCGAAACCTTTTCTTCAATTCAAGTTTATTTAAATTAAAGATTAGATCACCATACTTTTTTGAAATTATATTTTACACATTTCGGTGCTTCTTGCACCATCTTCAGAATTATCATTTTTATAATATAGATCAATAAATCAAAAAACAAAAAACTACGTTAAATTACACTACTTAAATAAACAGTTTACTTAATTAGTGTAGTTTAACTTTTTTTTTGTTTTTTGAATAATGGTTGTTCTGTATGATAAAAATGATAATTCTGAAGATGATGTAAGAAGCACCGAAACATGTGAAATATAAATTCAAAAAAGTATGGTGATCTAATCTCTAATTTGAACAACCTTGAATTGAGGAAAAGGTTTCGAAGTTTGGAGAAACATTCAATGATGTTAACTAAGGTGAAATCAGACGTAATATATATACTTTAATATATAAATTTTTTATATATATATATATATATATATATATATATATATATATATAGTAAGTGTACTAATAGTATGTGCATAAGAAGATCAGTTTGTCAAATTGATAAAAAAAATGACAAAAAGTTCAGTTCTCATTCATCAATATTCTTGAATTAGTATGAACTAACTGACTGAAATTTTTTCAGCAGCACTTGAAAGGGAAATTTTCTAAAGAAAAGATTATGAGATCCATCTCATTAAAATTAAATGTCATCTAGCAATTCCTATAGTGTGAACTGACACACAGACAAACATACCACTGCTTTTTATATTCATAAACGATGATCTATATATAAATTAATTCTACTACCGATAACACGCAAGGCTTTTTCTTTTTACATGATGTTAATTTCTCGAAGTTTAACAAAAGATTTAAAATGTACATTGAAATGAATTACCTTTGTAATGATATTATAATAAAAGCCCATTGTTTGACATCGTGTGTTTCAGGTATGAGTAGCTTATGAGAATGTCCTCTGTGTTAGTAATATGAACTTTATTTTGACTTCCTAATATGAAATTCAGAAATTTGCTACGTTAAAATCATACATGTTCTCTTTTTTGTAATTATTCGGCATAAGAGACATAAAAAGAGAATATTGTTCTGTTGGTCAAAGTTTAGCAGTAAATAAGTGGAAGTTGGGACACTAGAGAAAGAAAGAAGACAAGCGAGGTTATTTTTGGAACAAGCCGAGAGACTGTGTGATTGAGGCTCTCTCTAACCTTCCAACATGGCGGGTGGAATGTTCAGTGTGATATTATAGGATTTCAGTAGCGTGGACCTTGATTAGCATATCAGCCATCTCGATTCTATCTGCTCCCTCCCACGGGTTTTAGGCGACAGAAGCGATGACGTTCCAAGAATTCACATTTAAAGAGAGCATACATGGGTGGTGTGGAGCCGAGGTCAATCAGATATCAAGCCCTGCACTGTATCAATAAGCAGCACTCGGGACATCCACTCGTACTGTCGGATTAGTAATGTCAACAACCTCTACATTCTTTGCCTATGTTTGCACGTACCAGCCAAAAACAAATTTCTCCCTCCTATCAATAATTATTTCTTCCTATAAATTATCAATGAAGATTTAATTGAACTAATAAAACCACTATTGCCCCTTACCGGGTGAACAATAAAAATAACTAGCTATAATTATTTCTTTCTACAAATTATTAATGAAGATTTAATTATATAATAAAAACACTATTATACTTTACCGAGTGAACGATACAATTAATTAGCAATAATTATTTCTTCTTATAAATTATTAATGAAGATTTAATTAAACTAATAAAAACACTATTACTCCGTTACCGGATAACAATAAAAATAATTAGCGATAATTATTTCTTCCTGCAAATTATTAAAAGAGATTTAATTATCTAATAAAAACACAATTACCCCATATAATTAGCAATTATTATTTCTTCCTATCAATTATTAATGAAGCATTAATTAAACTAATAAAAACACTATTACTCTTTACCGGATGAACAATAAAAATAATTAGCAATAATTATTTCTTCTTATAAATTATTAATGAATATTTAATTAAACTAATAAAACACTATTGCTCCTTACTGGATGAACAATAAAAATAATTAACAATAATTATTTCTTCTTATAAATTATAAATGAATATTTAATTAAACTAATAAAAACACTATTGCTCCTTACCGGATGAACAATAAAAATAATTAACAATAATTATTTCTTCCTATAAATTATTGATGAAAATTTAATAAACTAATGAAAACACTATTGCCCATTATAATTAGCAATAATTATTTTTTCCTGTAAATTATTAATGAAGATTTACTATATGAAGATAAACTAACAAAAACACTATTGCAATTTCTTAATTGCAAAAAATTGCACTTTTGATGTATGTTTGATATTTTAATGATTGCAGGCCTATGAAAAAGGTTTTAAATAAAAACCAAAACTTTGGCAATGAGAGTTTAATTTGAACTTGAATAACTGACCGAGTCCTGATAAATTTTTTTATATATATATATATATATATAGGTGTGTTATTTAATCGGGATTCGGTCAAATTTTCTAGGTTCAAAAATCAAACTTTATTGCCGACTTTTCGGATTTATTATAAAACCTTTTTCATGGGCAGAAGTAAGAATTTTAGACCTAGAAAATTTTACCGAATCCCGATTTGATAACACACCTCTTCAATCAAACGGTTGATATATTATTGAATCTATTATATATGTATATATATATATATACAAAATTAGTCAACTGCTGTAATAAAATGAACTGAAAACGACTAGTTCATGAAAATTTATATAAAATTTGCAGTAAGAATATAACTGCATCATTGACAGGTAAATGCTGAATGCAAGTTAATAACAAACAGCAATTTACAGTTTTACTGTTTTATGATTCTGAAGTCTTAGTTGACGTGAAAGATAGATATGTATTCATTAAACAATATAAACATTAAAGAATTAATTAAAATAGTAAATTAAATTACAAATATTAACATTAAAAGGATTATCAAGCCCAGTAGTAAAAAAATTATTTAACTTAGTTGCTTTTAAAAATAATCTGAATATTTTGCTGTAAATCTTGTATGCATTTTATAGTTTATTACTTTGACAAATGTAAAAGTAGAGAAGATTTAAAAATTGCTCCTTCTAGGGATATTAAATATGTAATTAACGATACCTCTTTTGTAAATAACTGATTTACTCGCAGAGAATTAGAGGAATTATTGAAAAAAAAATGTTGTAAAAAGTCCTACGTTTGTTGTCATAATGCAACGCACGCATATACTACATAGCTGAATCACACATTTGTAGGATCTTGATTTATATAGTTCCAGAATATTTATGGTTGGTAATCTGTGGCTGCCTTTGAAGCCCTAGGATTTTGATAAGAAACAAACACACATGCAACTTGATTACATTAGATTATAATCATTGCCTCAAAATGAAGTATTAATTGTAATATTAATATTATTTTTTGTTTAATAATTATGTTGCTATATTTGCCAATCTCATAAAATATTTTGAAAGAGAAACTAAATCGTTTTAAGAGAACAGTTCCTTCAAGTCTGTCATACTGGATCAATGAGTCATTAGTAAGTACTCTCAAGGTCAAAGGAGCTATACACATTTTATATGGACATATCCATACTATTATTTATTTTTATAAGTTTTTATTAAACGCTTTAATTATAAATTTCTATAAAATATTTATTATAAAATAATTATATACATTTTTTATTTTCTATGTGTAAAAAAAATTAGGTAAACACCTATTTGAGATATAGTTCTCATTTGGCATGAGACATTTTCTTGTGCAATCCTATTCTACAGTCTTTTTTCATATCCAAGCATTGAATATAAAATAAGTTTGCAAAGAGATTCTAAGAAAAAGACTGGAATATCCTGCATTGTTTATCTAATTATGTTGCAACAGTTAAAACAGAAACGGAAATTCTTCTTATAATGCAAGAAGTCTATTCATAGGTTTAAAAACGCTTCTTACTCCAGGAATTTAGATTTTTCTATATTGTTAGACACAGAATTCAAGGAATAAATGAACTTGAGAAATGAGAATAGCTTGACTTAGCAGGAAAGAGTTTTAATATTTATGTAATCAAAAGAAATTCAAAAACTGATGAAATCATGTAATTAAATTTTCATTTTCTAAACAGCATCAAAAATCTATTACTCAGTTATTTCAGTGGAAAATTGTGTTGATAATAGTCTCCATTTTAATAATCCAATTAATACTCCGTCTAAGTTAATTCCCTTTAATCTTCATTCAAATAAAACCACTTAATACTCCAGTTAATGCCAGTTAAAAGAATTATCAAGCTCAGTAGTAAAAGAATTATCAAGCTCAGTAGTAAGAGAATTACCAAGCTCAGTGGAAAATTGTGTTGATAATAGATCTCCATTTAAATGATCCAATTAATATTCCGTCTAAGTGGATTTCCTTTAATCTTCATTCAAATGATACCAGTTAATACTCCAGTTAATCCAGTTAAAAGAATTATGAATCTGGATAGTAAATGAATTATCAAGCTCAGTAGTAAAAGAATTATCAAGCTCAGTAGTAAAAGAATCATCATGTTCAGTAGTAAAAGAATTATCAAGCTCAGTAGCAAAAGAATTATGCAGCTCAGTAGTAAAAAAATTATCAAGCTCAGTTCTAGAAATAATGTTCAGCTCAGATCTAAAAGTATTGTCAAGTTTTGTAGTAAGAGTATTACCAATCTCAGCGGTAAAGGTAATATTAAGCTCAGTTCTAAAAGTACTCACTTCATTAAGGTCAGTGCCGTCTTTTTCCGAAAATAAAACATCCTCCGAAAATAAGTCCTAGCATAATTTTCAGGACGTTTTCGACTATAAGCCCTCCCCTGAAAATAGGCCGTAGTTAAGATAATGTTAAAACTATAATTCGTTAAAAAATTGCTGTTGAATATAGTAGGTATTTCTAGCTATCGTAATATTTCACGGAATTCTTTGGAAAAAAATATTCCAAGAAATTCCTTGTTCACCTCTATAGTCTAAGGCTACTTAGACAAGAAGTATTAATTTAACCACAGCTATATTGGAAGACATGATAGATTCAGACCAATGATTCTACAGGAAATAGATTTGGAGGAAAATCAGAACAGAATTCAAAATTTTGATAATTTGTGACGATTTTCCAGAAGATGACATGACTGTAATCGAATAAATTTAAATTTCTGTAAAAAAATAAATATTAAAAAAAAATATGTAAATCTACTTAACGTACTTGAAGCTCTCCCCCGAGAATTTTGACCTACAAATAAAGTAAGACAGTGTCTTATTTTCGGAAAAAGACGGTAGCAAAAGTCATTTCAAGGTCAGTAGTAAAAAGATTATCCAACTCAGTTCTAAAAGTAATCTCTTATCAAACTCAGCAGTAAAAGTATAATACAGCTCAGTGGTCATGTGCTCACTGTCATTTGAGTTCTAAAAAATGTTTTATAATCTCAGTAGTAAAGGTACAATAATCTTTAGCGAGTGCATGACATATATTCTAACAATACAATAACAATACTTTTATTTATTCGCTAACAATCAATTAGTTCTTTAATTTTAATTTAGTTGAGTCAACTTCGTCAATCATTGCAAAATCGTAACAGGTTATAGAGCAAAATCTGAGAAGTTATAGAGCAAAATCTGACAAATGACTATAATTGGAACTTAATGCATGTACTATTTTATAGCATTTCTTCTTCCAATATTCAAAATTAAAAAAAAATTTCTATCGGAATATTCACTTTAAGGCAATCAATAAAACAAAATTCAAGGATTTTTAAAATTATCTGATTGAATAACAGTTTTCTCAACACCAATGACTATATGGTTATTTAATCTCAATATGATTTGACAAAGACGGTTCTTGTGCGAGTTTTTAAAATATATATTTATCTACCCACCCACATGTCCATAAACATTATGAAAAATGACTCCAAATAAAAAAAACGGAAAATAGAATATTAACTTTAATTCTGCAAAGTTATCAGAATTAAAAAAAAATGATTAATGATCACTAGGTTTTATGGTAAACAGCTAAAAAAAAAATATGGAGTGGCCTACACTCAACTTTACTATAAGTAACTTAATATCAAATTTCTTGAGTATATAACACCTAACGTCTCATTTAAGCATAAGGTAAACTTCTAAATGGGATATGATTATTAGTCTTTCATTCCTGAGGTAGTACAGATAGTGATTGAAGAACATATCAATATACAAGGTTATTTTTGTACATCACACAGCTGATGCAAATAATTTCATTAGTATAACTACAGCAGTAATAACATTTTTGAAAAACCAAAGTGAACATTTCTTGATACGAAATATTTTCCTACAAGAGAACTTGGCTATTGTTCAAAGAGCCAGTGGATTTCTTACATCGTTTACTTGACATCATTATTTTCATTATTTTCAAGTTTTCATTATTTTTTAATGAGCCTTTTAGCGTCAAAAAAACAAAAAAATATCTCAACTCATTCTCCACATAATGTTCTATTTTTAGGCATAGTTTCGTTTTGATCCATCAAACAGTATGGCTTGTATCGCTCTTACAAGGTTTGAGAATGAATTAAAAGTCAAAAGTTTTATATTTTATTGAAAAAAATATTTCCTGTTGTTTTAAAATTCTAAATATATTTTTTGTTTTTTCCATTTGTAACCTCAAAGATAATGTCAAAATTTCAAAACTCTAGGGTTATCAGTTTAGGAGAAATAAATGTTTTCTAAAAAACGGTGTTTGGCAAAAAAAGTGACTTTCCCATCATGTATAATCCTTCCCAAACAATAGGGATCTTCTTCCTTATGGGGCCCAATTTTATGTAAAATATCAACTTGATCCATCAATGATTCTGGATAACAAGCAATGCTAACACACTCACCCACCCACCCACACACACACAGACATCATCGAAAAAACTTCATAAAACGACTTCTGGGACCTCAAAACATGTAATTCCGTCAAAATCTCGAGATCGAATTTTTTCACGATCACTATACTTTACTTATAGTAAAGTAATTAGAGCACGTATTTTGTAAGAAGTAAAAAATTGATATTTATATGTATAAATGCAGAAAATAAAAACTAGGCACTGTGACTATATATCATGACATGCATATATATTACAAACTGACAATTATGTGTCTCATGTATATTTAAAAAGTTAACCAAAAGATAAATGATGTATGAGTGGATATTTCCGAAAACTATAAGGAGTTGAAAACTTATTAGTTGATAAATCCATTTCATTTATGAAACTTTGTTACCTTAGCCAAGTCAAAACTTTCGTACTCACACGAACACATCATAAGAGAAACTTCAAAACTATGCTGTGTAAATCCAGCAAAATCTCAAAATCAGATCTTATCACAATTACTACAGTTAACTAAAACAAATGTAAAAATAGTAATAATTGAATTTTCAGTCAAATTATTGACATTTTAATAAAAACTATATAATGATTTTACCCCAGTTGATTAGATGATGTGCATACATCTGCATGAAGTTTGTTTCACCAAATAAGCAAATTTGACAAAGTAGCCCTAGTAGTAGTATTCTTGCTTCTTAGCTTGTTAGTCATTCTGTCCTAGTTATTTAGTTTAATTTCATAAGTCCTAAATACCGAAAAAAAAAAATTTGTTGACTGGATTTGTTTCAAGAACTTAATGTTATTATTATAAGCAATACAATAAGAATTGATGAATTATTGCATGGAAGCTGCATTGAAGCTTGATGAGTTGTTGCATGGAATTGCTTTTTTTTTGTTACTTTAATAAAAACATTGTAAAATGCTAATGAAGAAAAAAAGAACAGATAAACAACTCTAGTAATTTGAAAAAAGAATATATTCTGCTATCCAACTATTTTCAAATTAAAAAGTATATTTTAACATTCAAGGTACATCCGTCCAGTAAAAAGAGTATTATCAGAGGTTCTAAAAATATTAAGTAGGAGACTGCGATGTCACTGAAAGTCACCTGTCAAGTTTATGAATTCCTATGAGATATTTGAGAAAGGTTTACCAAAATTATGCAAGATTTTTACTTTGTAATTCGTTTGAAAATAATGTGTATCTTTTTTTTATATCTACCATCAACATTATAAAAAAAAGCATTTTATTTTTAATAACACTACGTTAATATTTGTAGAAAAAATAGCATGTTTAAATTTGAAATTTAGAATTAGCGTTTAAGAATTATTTAAAATTTAAATTATTTAAAATGTATCAGAGGTTCTCTGTTATGGGAAATGGTTGACATACTAATAAATCTGGAGTGGTCAACGGAAAACTTTATTGTATGTATACAGCTTTTACATACATAATAACTTATAATTTATTTACAAACCAAACGATTCATTTCCATTTAATGTTGTAACTACATTCTGATTAATTATAATGAAAATGCAATAATCATTTTTTTTTTTTAAGGAAGCTTGGAAGTTGTCTATATTCAATGCGATGATTCATTAATGAAATGAAACAGCTAACAGTAACATTAACTGAAATTCTATGATTTAGGAAAGTAAATTGTAAATCATAATATCTTACTAGAAACATAACTAATTATTACACTAACTGAAAAATATTAATAATCTAATCACTAAAAGTAATGATAGAAATAAGTCATTTTTTTTTGGGAGGGCTGAGGGACTGAGAATGTCTGCCCACCGATGCCGATTCCTTCAAGGATTATTGCACCTCCCATTGTTTTGACTAACCCATGTCAGATGAATCCCGAGTCTTTTAAAAAATTTTTACTTTAGTATAAGTAAAGCAAAATTATGACTGGTTAGATTATGATAATCAATTTCATTACTTAATTTATTTTAATGATGCTATATCCATTTTTGTCACCTATAATGGAAATGCTATCATTCTTATACAAACATCAGCCTTGTTTTGCGAATAGAACTTAACAGTTGTTATTTTAAGTGTAATATTTTCATTCTAATGTTCTATATTCAGAAAATAATTGTCATGCAATATTAACACAATACTTAATATGAAATTGAACTCAATTGATTAAAGAATGGTTTAAATAAAATAAAGAACGATAATGTTCTGTTCTCATGTTTTGACATTATCAAAAATAATATCGTTTTGGTAAGGTCATACATAAGATTATAATCTTATAATTCATAATAATGAAAATTTAGAATTTTTGTATTATCTGTTTATCAAACAAAAAAAATCTGAAGATTACAACTAAATGTTTGTCAATTGCCTTTAGGATTTCCCTAGTGCGGCGATTCCCATTTCTAATTATGGTTTGAATATTGATTGCTGTTTCATGTGATTATTGTGAATTATATATATATATATATATATATATATATATATATATATATATATATACTATACAATTGGAAAGACGGTCTAAACTGGATACAATACGAGTTCAAAATCAAAATGGAGTAACACCCAGAGTATAGAAACACACTTAAAAAGTTAAATTTTGGGGTAATCCGTATTCAGGAGGAGTGAAGGAGACGGATTGCCGAAAAATTTGAGTGTTTCTTTACTCTGTGTTCTACTCTTTTTCGATATTGAACTGGTTTATATATTTTTATAAAATATTTACACTGCTACGACTACTTCTGAATCCCGTTTTGATTATATCTGTCAGCCTGTGATTGGGTAGGTACCAATAACTGTTTTCTAGTTACATACATAATACTATTTGACAGACATATAATTTTTTGTTATGTTTAGTATGTTTGTTGTTCTTGGGGTAATTTTGAAGCATAGGAGAAGAACGTTCTTCGTACTTCATGCCAGAATGGCATAATACAATTTAAAATTCTAATTAATAAAATTCTTAACAAAATTTATTTAAACAAAAAGGTTGGACTCTAAAATATGTTTAAGAAGAGCAAATTTTGTTTAAAGATTTAATTTGATATGCAGAAAGTAGAATTTATTTAGAATTATTAGAGTAAATTTAGTTTAGACGTGTAAATGTTGTTCAATTATGGTACTTCCGTTAGTTACTTTACATATTTCATTGCTATATTGTACTGATTCCGTAGAATAATTGTATGGTAATTATATAAATATATAACATAATTAGCAGGCACCATTTGAACCAAAATGCTTGGTTGTTTCAGTTTTCCTCGAGTAATTAATTGTATAAGTTGCTGTTCTGGAGTTCTTATCTTTTAGACTGATAGTTCTTTCTTGAACATTTTATGAAGATTATTTATTTGATAACATTATGTTATTAATTACCCACCACAATCTGCTAAGTCTCATTGGAATTTTTCTTTTATAATATACTCAAAAAAAGATTCTTTCAATATATTTCCATTCTTAGAGTTCCCACATCATTCCATAGAATTTTTGAGATTTGAAAAATAAAAAAAAATAATGAGAAAATAGGTAGGGTACGGAAAGTAATGCATAAATGTAAAATACAAGTGTAATCACTTATTTTTTTTTAAATAAGCTCTTCTGATTGATAGATGAGTTCAAAAATGTCAAAGACAGTAGAAACATTCAAAAAAAGTACTATATATTCACTATGACGTTAACCAAATGACATACACTGAATTTGACCTATCAAAAGCCCCCCAGTCAGTCTGAAATACTTGTAAAATACCATCAAGATTATAGAATAATTATAATCCATTAAAAATGCATAGTAAACAGTTATACAGACATCAGAATATTTATGCAGATTTAATTTAAGAACTAAAGAATCAGTTTTCACAAAAGAAATGGCCTCTGTTGAATAATTATTTAATACATATATTATATACAGTGGATTCCGCTTACTTGGGACACCGCTTAATTGGGACAGCCGCTTATTTGGGACAAATCTCAAAGAACGGAAACCAAACTATGAAATACAATTGTAAATTTGTATGTTTAATTGGGACAACATTCCGTTTAATTGGGACAGTAAATTTAAGATTTTAGAACAGTAGAGTCCTGATTAACCGAGTATGATTTAACTGAGTTCCGGTTTAACCGAGCTGGTGCAGCGGCAAAACAAACACCACCCCTTTCTAAATCCCGGGAAAGCCAGAAAGGCGGCTTCTTTCTGAACCCGATACCCGTGTTTTAAAAATCCGCAGCTGCCTCATGTTCACATTTCCTATCTTTTCCATCCGAGCCAGTGCAGCGGCAAAACAAACACCCCCCCCCCCCTTCCAATTCTTAATGGCATTGTCCCTAAAACCAATCAAATGAATTTCCAAAAGAAAAGTGAAATTCGTTTAATTAGGCAGCCGCTTAATTGGGACAAAACGCCTCGGTCCCGATGTGTCCCAATTAACCGGAATCGACTGTATTTATTATGAAATAATCATTGCTAAACATAGTTATAGTAATGACGTTCCATACAAGACTGTGTAATTATCCACAGAAAAGATAACTATTAATGGTCAAATTGAATGAAAATTGTATTAATAGAATCACTTAAAAAGCAGTCAATAATATTATCAACAATCCTGTGATATACATGTACACACTCTATGAATTATTATTATTAATTAATTGTATAATTCATTTATAATTCAATGATTATTTAAGTGACTAATTCATTAATTATTAATTCATTAATTTTTTAGGAATTATTACGACAGAAATGGTACTTAAAGATATTATAAGGCCTGTTTATTTCGTTTAATTACTGGGTTGTAATTTTGTTTATTATTTTCAAAACTATACCAGTTTTACTCACGACTAGAATGTTGTCCAAAGTAGATATATATATCGAATTTATATGACGAGAATACTATGGGGAAAAAGAGGAAAAAAATGTAGATCGTAATTCCCAAATTTTAAAGTGATTTTAAAACAGTTGGGTTTTTTAAGCATTAAGTTGAAGGTAAACAGATTATTGGAATGATGTTTTTTATTTTTGACGTAATTAATTTTTCAAGTAAGAAGATTATAACTGAACAGTCAAAGCAAGTAAAAAGTATTGTAATTGTAAATGTTCAATTTCATTAGCATCTATAACATCAAGGAAAACAATTACTAAAAGTTTAAGATTTTCCAATGTCGCACTTAAGTCTTAATAATAAGCTTTCACATAACACGTGAAATAACAATCAATGATCAAACCACAATAAGAAATGGGAAAACAAGACTAAGATCTTCCAACCGTAACAAGCGGTCTTCGTCAGAGTCAAAAACCCAACTGTTGGGTTTTTTGACTCTGACGAAGACCGCTTGTTACGGTTGAAAGATCTTAGTCTTGTTTTCCCATTTCTTATTGTGGTTTGATCATTAAGTCTTAATATTCTGAAATCTTTGACAGATACAGATCGGAAGGATATGTATAACTATATGTGTATATGTGTAACAATAATATAATTGTTACACATAGTAAAAGTTGTTTAAATTAGTTGTTGATACTCAATACTTTGATTTTAATTGTAAAGAAGTAATATGAATTATATTTTAGTTGATTGATGCATTTAAATAATATTATTTCTGAGAGTATCATAGAGATTGTAACGTACCAGTAAAAAAGGATAAGTCTTCTTTCTTGGTAAATATTCTTCTTCACTCCATTGAATGTGGTCCATCACACAGAAATGTACAATGTACAACTCTCAGCTTCACATCTGAAAAATGGACAACATCAAAAACCTTTGCAATGGAAAAGCAAATTTACAAGGTAAGATATATATGCTTTAATTGACTCAATGTTTGCACGCTTCAAAGGAAAAATATGGTTTCAGGGAAAGTTATTTATAACAGAATTTTTGTTACAGTAAGTAGCTTTTAGTAGAAAAATTGAAAAAAATAATACTATAAACTTTCAATATATAATCAATTTTTTTCAAATTAAAGCATTTTATATTCTCAGACAACACTGCCAAATACTAGAGATAAACTGCCGATGAAGTTCTAAAATAGTTGTGTAATACTTAAAAACTGATTTCACTTCTTACTAATCTCCCCTATTTACTGTTCATGAAGACATGTTGTTTAGCTAACAGACAGTTTAATTGGAATAAACGTTCCGATATCCCAACTGCAAAATGATTATAATCTTCCGTACACTTTTCAAACAATGTCTGCACTATCAAATTTCTCTCTTTACATTTAATGAAGTAGTTACCAGAATATTTCAATACTGTAGTGAAATCTATAATTCGCCATAAGTGGTAATATAATTAAGCGAATATGCATTTCTATGAAGATTTCGCAATTTCTCTCTCATTCTTTTTTTCCAAATCTATTTCTTTTTCAGAATAGTGTGTATGTGGAGCTTATATATACAATATACTTATATATATATATATATATATATATATATATATATATATATATATATATTATATATATTGTCAACAAACGCACAACGTACACACTACACCCTCTTGCATACACACATACACACACAGATATATATATATATATATATATATAGAATTAAAGTTTGTTAGGACTCTGTCAGTTCTTCAGATCCAAATCAAACCCTTATTTATACCTTTTTCCATTGGCAGAAGTATATCATTTTAAAAGAGAAAAACTAAGTATTACATTAGAGATTATTTTACAAAGAAAAATATTCAGTTAATTTCAACAACTAGATTTCAACGTGTATAATAACAATCAATGATCAAACCACAATATAAAACGGGAAAAAAAGTCTTAGATCTTTCAACTGCAATCTGTCTCCGTCAGAGTCAAAAAACTGAGTTGGGTTTTTGGCTCTGACAAAGACCGTTTCGTGTGGTTGAAAGATCTTAGTCTTCTTTTCCCATTTCTTATTGTTGTTTGATCATTGATTGTTAGTTCACGTGTTTATATGAAATCTTTATATATATATATATATATATATATATATATATATATATATAAATATTTATGAGCGAAGAGCGAAGAGTCCCGCAGGAAGACAGGGCGGCAACTCAAATTCAAAACGAAGGAAACACACAGAAAGACACAGACATAACTCACATCGATATTTCGACCATCTTCGCTCTTCACACCTCCTGATGACGACGATGGTCGAAATATCGATGTGAGTTATGTCTGTGTCTTTCTGTGTGCTTCCTTCGTTTTGAATTTATTTTATTTAAAAAAGTCCGCTGGACCGTTTCTTTTAATTGTGTATATATATATATATATATATATCTCAGTTAGGTTTTTGACTCTGACGAAGACCACTTGTTACGGTTGAAAGAGCTTAGTCTTATTTTCCCATTTCTTATTATTGTTTGATCATTGATTGTTATTTCACGTGCTTATATGAAATCTATATATATATATATATATATATATATATATATATATATATTTCGTTGAACAGCTGACCGTATTTCGCTGATGTCATTTACTTCACTAGTTTTTCAAGGTTTCTGAATACCTTCTTCTTTCCTTCATCCAAACGTTGGAGAATGTTAATTAAGTTGGAACCGACTTGTTTCGACTGGCTTCCAGTCATCTTCAGGGTGATTAATTAAACAAAGAAGAAAATTATTAGTCTTTGGAGTTGGTATTAAGACAGATTATACAGTAAAAGTTTAAAGTATATAGTTTAAAGTATAATACAAAGTATATATATATATATATATATATTAGTTGGGTTTTTGACTCTGACGAAGACCGCTTGTTACGGTTAAAATATCTTAATCTTTTTTCCCTTTTCATTTTGTGGTTTTATCATTGATTGTTATTTCACGTGTTTATGTGAGATCTTGTTTAATATATATAAATGTGTGTTTGTACAAGAGGGTGTAGTGTGTACGTTGTGCATTTCCTGACGGATGCAGGATGTGTGGTGTGTGTATGTGTGTGAATGAGTAATGATGAATGAGTATGCCGTTTATATAAATACTACGACTTGAATAATCTCCTAAGCGAGATAAGCATTGAGGTTTTAATGATGGTCGCAGGAGGTTTCTAAACCGCTGTCTGCTCCGCTCCACTTCAGTTTATCTTGCAGGAAAAGGTCAACGAAAAAACAGTTAACTCCATATTTGGGGCACTTTCTTTAAAAGCGCGTCTACTTTGTAGAGAGAAGGACCCCATTCATATGTGGAAACTTTCATTAAAATTAATTAAAAATGCTTCTGAACCAACTATTAACAAATGGGTTAATTTATTTCAGTGACGATTTTATTATACCACATATATTAATAAATCTTACACATCTGTATCCGAAAATATTTCCTTTATGCCAGACTAGAAGCCCGGGCTGAGACAGCGTGAAAAATAATAATAATAACTAAATTTACAGTTTTGTTTAGTACCTTCATACATGTTTTTGTATAGCTATCTTGTTTTGTATCTAAGATAAGGTTTTAGTGAATAGAAATAAGTTTAAATTAAAGTATCAAATGAAAATGAATATAAGTCGTACTAAAAAAGAACATGTTATCAACGAATTTACTGTTACATGCATGAATTTAGAAAACAATATTTGTAATATACTGTTATTAATGTGAGTAAGCCTTAACTAAAATGGATGCTTAATAATAAATGAGCAAAACGTTTCTAGAACACACTAAAGCTGAACTTGTACATGTGGGTACTGGAAACAACATGTATCACCAAATGAAGTGCAAACTAATAAAATAGCAGACACTAAAAATAAAGAAAAAACCCATTTGGTTGCCTACAACTTTTACTCCAATACTGACCATAAATATGAAAATGTAAACAAATACAAGTACTTTTATAGTTTTTTAATATTGGTAAACCTAGATGAGGTCAGAGAAGGCAATATTTTGAACCAAAGTTCTAGAGAATAAACGTTGTAATGGAGCATGTGTTCTCAGCTTTTCCCAAAAGTTATTTATTTTTAAATATTTCAATTTATATATTTTACTGAAAAACTTTATATTTTTATATTAAAAAAATAAAATAACTTTCACAGTTGTAGACGTACAGTTGTTTAACGAATTATCCATATAGATATCTTCAAGATGTAATTAACGATTCTTGTTTGGTTGATTGGTAGCATCACAGGGAACAATGGTGACAAAATATATTACTTCATCAAGATTGTATATATCATTGAGAATAAAACAAGTAATTAACATTTTGATGTTAGAGATTGGTCTGAAACTCTCATATTTGGCAATAAAGCTGTCGTTAAATGAATACTTCTTATCCGAGTAGCCTGCTTTAAACGAACTGTAGAGGTAAACAAGGAATTTTCGGAATAGTTTGTTTCAAACAATTCTCTGAAATATTAAAGCAGCTAGAGATATCTACTAAGTCCAACAGCGGAGTAGCAATAGAGTGATTATGCGCCTCTAATAGCCTCTAGCACTCTGACTCCACTCTGACTTTCGGCCTTCGCGGGGTTACCCTGTTAACCTTCTATATGTAGGGACTAACGAAAGAGGAGGAGAAGGTGGCCATAAGCTGGACCTGACCCCGGCTTCGTTTCACAATCCTACCAATTTTGCATATCCTCTCTTCTTATACCAGCGAACAGTGCCAAAGGATGGATGCTACAGGGTTACTGTATTACGAACGAAGCATTAAGGGTACCAGGCGAACCTGTTGAGTAAATAGCTTTACTCCGGTATGCAGTGCTCTGCTGGAGCGGACAAACTACCACCGACAGAGCTTCAGGGATTCTATCCTGTATGATACTAAGGAGAAGGAAGTCCGGAGACCATCCTCCGGGAGTGCAGGAGATCCAAAAGCCAACCTCCCACAAGTGCACCTAATAACCCGAAGAAGACTGTCCAGAAGAAGGAGAAAGGAAGTCACTTTCTCCTGAAACGTAGGGAGCCTCAATGGGCATAATCAATGATGTTTGTGCTGATTATGCGAAGAGGAGGACGAAACACCGTTGCACCTGCTGGCTGACTGTCAGACAACTTTGCAGCACAGAGGTAGGTGCCTCGGGACACTCAAGAAAACCATAGAAAATCTTTTACCGCTGGACCCATCAGAAGTTCTAAGCTTCTTGGAGGCGTTGAAGCTAACTGCTTCAACAAAAACAGTTGGTACTTTAGTACAAAAGGGGGGATGTACAATAATTTTTTTAAGACGCAATGCTATAGCCAGCCTGAAATAATATTAATACTAATAATAATAATACGTTCAAACATATTTTTTAAAGAATTATATTTATTCCATTATTTAAACTATGGTTTATTTTTGGGAAGTACTTATATTTCAATTAGTCCCAAAAATCACGCTAGGACATATTTTTGGTGGATGTCTTATTTTCGGGAAAAAAACGATAATTCCTCATATATAATACGAAACAAGTTCTATTTGATCTTTCCTTTTTTTATACATATGTTTACTTCAATTTTGTTGGAATTTATAGAAATGAAAAATGATTCTTCTCCAAGAAAATATTCTCCAAAAATGTTAAGTTTATATATCAATTTTGATACACAGTCTCTGTTAATTTATTTTTACAGTTATTTTATTACTAATTTTAGGTGTACGACATACAGATATTAATTTTAGATAATTAAAGAACTTCTTCTAATTTAGAAGTTGCATTCGTCTATACTAGCTCTATCATCAAGTCAATTCCAATGCTCGCTCCTCTCAGCTGTATAAACTACCTTTAAATTTCATAGCATCATTATCTAAAGATATAGAAGCTGAGGAAAGATAACGTATTCATATTTTGCGAAATAAATTTTGTTCCCAGATAGGTCAGTACCAAATGAAATTCAAAATAAGTAAAGTAAAACGAGTATTATATATTCATTGACTGTAAACTTTGGCCTACAGTCAATTTGATTTATCTAAGATATTCCCAGGATCAACCTGAATTATCATATATAATTTCATCTAAAATAATGAAACTCTATGGGAATACACAACAGACAGACAGACAGACAGGCAAAGATTTTATGTATATAGATCTCCTGTTAAACCACATCTAAGTTAGTAAAGCCATCGGTCTAGAGCAGAGGTTCCCAAAGTGGGTTCTGCGGAACCCAGGGGTTCCTTAACGGACTGTCTGGGGTTCCGCGAAAAACTTTTAAAAAATCATTTTTCTAATTCCTTTTTTTTTATTGGAATGGATTTATTCTTACTAATAACAATTTGTGTCTCTTGTGAATAATGAAATTGAATAATGTATATACAGGTATGTACTTATACATTGATCAAACCACAAAATGAAAAGGGAAAAAAGACTAAGATCTTTCAACCGTAACAGCGGTCTTCGTTAGAGTCAAAAACCCAAGATGTGAAATCTTGTTATTTATGTACTTATACTCATAAGTAGAAGTGGTCAAAATTTTATTTATATTTAGGATGACTCACTAGTCAGTTTTTGCAGCTATCTATTTTCCGAATTTCCTTCTATTACAAAAATAGCACTTCACACATTTCCCACTACCTACTTATGTAAAACCGGTTTTCTTTTTATACTGTCATAAAAAATATATACCAAAGTAGACTTAATGCTGGGGCTGACTTGAGAATCAAACTCTCAACTATAAAGTCAAAAATGATTACAACTAAATTCTGTGTTAAAATTGCTAGTATTTCTGTTTTAAGTGTTATATGGTATACTTGTGGGAAATATGAAAATTGAAATCTTCTGTTTTGAATTTTTATTCGAAAAATACACATTAGAGTAATACTACTTTTTAATTATTTTTACACATACATATTATTTATAAGGGCATATGAAAATATTTATATTGTGATTGTATAAATTCATTAGAATCTGGGGTTACCGGGAAAGTCACTGAAGCAAAAAGGGTTTCACATCAAAGGAAGTTTGAAGAACTTTGGTCTAGAGTATACTTGTGTCAAGTATTCTCTAAAGGGCCAAGGTAACAGTACAGTTGCCTACTCTGTAGGGTTCATCGCATGGCCTACCCAATCTTGGTTCAGTTCTCCCTCTGGTCATCGATTTCGTCACATAGAAGGCGAAAAAATAATTTACGCACATAATGTCTTGGAGAAGACATTGTTCACCTGAGGTATCAGAGTCCACAACTCCAAGAACTTGAGTAGGTGGTAGACCCTCTGATGCCCACGTACCAATCTGATGGCGTCCAAGTCGCGAGAGCAGGTAACAGGAATTGCTATATGCATGTCCTGGCTAACAGATCAGAAGGACAAGGACACTGACCTTACTTGTAGCTGAGCAGGTTCAGTAAGACCTCTGGTCCGAAGTTTGATCCGACACTCATAAAATAAGTCGGTACTGCGGGTAGTAAGGTGGCCCGTAGAGGGAAAAACTTATTTTACTTTTCTATATCTCGCTAAGTATTGAGGTTGGATTTGCAGTGGTTGTGGTTCTCACCCAGGTTGAGTAGATCCTTGTGGTCGCTGTGTGAGAAGCAGTAATTTCTCGGGGGATGACTGCTTAGCATCCAAAGGGGGAACTAGACCCCACACCCCTACCAGTCGGAACGGACCTAGGACTCAGCTGATTTGACTAGAAAACTGGTACTTCCCTGGTGTAATCGGTTCTCTAGGGTAGAGTGAGGACGGTTTCATACCTCCACCCAAATCCTTTTATTTACTTTTCAAGACAAGTGGCGGCAAGCCTACGAGAGACCATGGAGTCTCTATACAAGAGGCATTTAGATAAACTGACGAGACTGATTTACAACCTGGGCAGCTCTAGCTCCGGGGTAAAGTGCATTTCCCTCGTGGGAGGGGACGACTAAATCCTTAGTGGGACTGTGGAGTCCTAAAACTGATATCATGAAAATGCTGGCCATCGGAGAAGACATTACGGCGCCGGTCCTGAGCCTATAGGATGTCAGCTACTTGTTAAAGATTCTACTCTAAGTACATCTGAATTAGGAAAATTTTAGGACTCCCAATATAGAATCATTCAGCATGTAATATTTTCTTTAGAAATCAGCGTCAGGGGTATAGCGTCTTAGTAGACCCCTAATCTCCACATTGAGAAAAAAATTCTGTTAATATACTTAAATAGGAACAGTTTGAAATTGTTCTATGTAGAATTGTTTGAAACTGTTTGAAACGTAGAATTATCGTAGCAATGCGGTGTTTTATATAGATACATTGATTGCCTAATAACAAACTACCGACACCTTTAAACCCTATAAAAGTACTGATGACTCTAACACCTGTAAATGTGGGTGTTGGATGAAAGACTACTCACATGTAAAGTGTGCACACGATGAATATAATTTAAGGCATTTTTTTATGTTTTTTTTACTTATGCTATTAATAGAGTGCCTTGATTGTTTAACATATTTGTTACTCACAGTTCAACATAGACTAAATTGATCCTTTTGTATTTAACTTGAGAAATCCTAAAAAAAAATTAGGATTGAAAATAATACTAACGTTACTTTTTTGTAACTGGTACAACGGTCATATTCTCAACGAATTTGTTGGTTCCCATCTTATTAGCAAAGCTAAGGAACATTAGGCGTCATTATTACCCGAATAGGTCACGCTACGTGCTGTTGGCACATTAATGTGGCTTTGCACATGTGATAAAGGGTGCCAAATCAGAAATCAGCCACACCTTGTTTTACACAAAAAGCACTATTACCTAGAAACATCTGTTAAGGTGGATATTTAAAGAGAAATGTTGTATAACTATTATCATCTCATTTTTCTAACTCTACTAAGAAGAGTTAAATTAGTGATCGTGAAGTGTAAATTTGTCTGAAAATTAGTAAATATACATTTTATTGTAATAAGGTTAATTACATGACAAGGATTTACAATGAAACTATTGATTAATGTACTGTCACAATAGTAAAAGTAACATTTTATCCCATAAACTGTCATAATTTGTAAAGCACGTTCCATAATTTAAATTATAAGCTCAAAAAACATGCTAAGCTCATTATTGTTTTTTTTTTCATTAGTTTTGAACTTTATAAGGTGCAATAACCGTATTAGTTAATATGTTCATTTAATAGTTTTCTTTACAAAAAAAAAAAAACTAAATAAAACTCTAAGGCCAGTGGCATGGCATATCAACTATTTTTACCGCCCGGAGTGGTTGTAAGATTTTCCACCCCCCACATCGCCGTTGATAATTTCTGAACCTTCAAAATTCCAGAAAGTTCTCAAAATATTTATCTTCAATATTTGCACATGACATGATTCTTAGAATTCTCTAGAGAATACGGCTGCTGGTTTGTTGGGTACATTAAAGACGCTTCCAGGGAATTCCATCCGCCAACCCACATCCGATAACATTGCACTGTAGTGAAACTGTTCGGAAAACAACCATTTATAATTCGAGATGAATAGAACCTGCAATTCTATCATATTTTTTCATTCAAAGAATTACTTGAGCATATTTCAATTTTTTGCAATATTTCATTTATTTATAACTTTACTCTTATTAATTTCCTTTTCTCTTGACATATACGTTAATCAGCAATATAAAGTTCTTTCCAGTCTGTCTTTATTCCATTAATTATCCTTGTAGCTAATTAAGATGTCAATTTTGGGCATGTAAACGCAGTAGTATTCATACAACAGCGCACCATCATTGTTTAACTTTTTCTTTTTTTTTTTTGTACGTCCTATCTAGGTCAACTAAAGTTTTGATTTAGAACTTACTTGAACCCAAATATACACTAACAGGGAAATAAAAATAAGGGAACCAAGAAATTAATATGAGGAAAAATTGAAGAAATTAATATGAGGAAAACAGGGAAATAAAAATAAGGGAACCAAGAAATTAATATGAGGAAAAATTGAACGAATTAGAAATTACTAAAAAATATTACGGGATCTAAATTTTGGCCTAACTTAACTGTATTTAGAGTAGAGATCTTTAATGAATATCTGACATCGTAAAGGATTGGGACCAACAGCTTAACTAACATCCTCTCTGAGGGACGAAGTGCTCAGATTTATTCACCTCTCACGTGAATAAATCGAGGACCACAGTGGGTTTCGATCCCGGACCCACCAGTTCAGAGGCGAGCACAATAACCACTGAGCTAACGTTACTCCCAAACCCTATAGTCATCAAATTAGCTGTGTTATCAACAGACTTTTCCATACTATTGATCCACTCCATACAGATAAATATTTGATATTCAGAATTTGCCTAAGAAGTAAACTTGTTTTTCTTTCACAGCGTACAAATTGAAGTTATTGTTATTTAAATTCCTTATTGTTATGGAAAAAATGTTAATTTTATTATACACCATAATAGTTCAGTTTATTAATTACTATTATTACAATAAAATGTACATTTACTAATCTTCAGACGTAGATTATGTGTTTTTTTGTATTGTTTTGTTTCATTTTTTGTGAAAAAAAAACCTGAACGAACTATACAAACAGCCAAGGGTAATGGGAAGGAATGGACATATGTTAGATCACGGCAGGTGACCTTGCCTGTTAAGCTTAACAGTAACCTGTTACCAGCACCCGCTAACTTCTATTTAAATATTGTAAATATGATTGAAAGTCAAAGAATTAAACTAGTTAGGTTTAGAAAACAAAGTAATATTACATTGCTAGCTACAAGAATATTGATTAAGCTAACGGAGGACAAATATTCCTGACAGGTCATAGACTCTTTAAAAGAAATCTATTGCGATATGACATAATCAGCAGTTGATTTTATGTTGGATATTTCAAACACTAAACCAAGATCATTTGACTCCAAGATTTGGAATGCTTATCGGTAGCAACTGTCTAACAGAAGATTAGTCAATATAGGATGATATGTCAATGGCCTTCTCCATGCAAAACATCCCATGCATAAAAAGTATACCATTCTAAATATTCTTCAAATTCATAAAATCATTTTTCTATATATCTTGTTTATATGTACCAAAATATTAAATGAAAACAATAGGTAGAAACAACACACATCTCAATTAATATTTCTACCTAAGAAGAAGAAAATGAGTCCTGCTCGGCTGCAAACAACATCATATATCTACAAGTAATTAAACAACACGATTTCAAGAACTAAATAAACATTTATCAATGTTTTATTCAATATATATATATATATATATATATATATATATATGGAATTAAATACCACAATAAACCATATTAATTAAAACGCTTTAAAGCCTTTCGATACAACATCATCAGAGAGCTAAATGAAACAACCAAAATATTTTTGGTTGTTTCATTTAGGTCTCTGATGATGTTGTAACGAAAGGCCTTAGAGAATTTTAATTAATATTGTTGATTGTGGTCTTTAATTCATATATTATATCAAGAGTTATTGCTGATTATTAATTTATATATATACATATATATATAATATTGATATATATATTAGAGAAAAAAAGTATCGCCCATGGAATAGAAACAAAACTAAAGTTTATTGGGTTCGGTCAGTTCTTCAGGTTCAAGTTAGACTCTCATTGCTGACGTTTCGGTTTTTATTTAAAACATTTTTTATAGACAGAAGTACACATTTTGAAACAGAAGAACTAAGTATTTATAAGTATAAAAGAAAACAATAAGTATATAGAAAAAATAAGTATTTATAAGTATAAATCCTTAGTTCCTCTGTTTCAAAATTTATACTTCTGCCTATGAAAAAGGTTAAAGGTCAAATTAAAACCGAAACGTTGGCATTGAGAGTTTAATTTGAACTTGAAGAACTGACCGAGTCCCGATAAACTTTAGCTTTATATATATATATATATATATATATATATATATATATGTATAATGAAAGGTCCGTGTGGACAATAAACACTTTAACACATAGAAAAGAACACAGAAAGACACTACAGAACTCACTTCGATATTTCGACATCCGTGTAGCAGTTTAGAGTAGCAGTTTGCTTCTCAACGCGAGTACTTCGCACTTCTTCCCGATGACGACGGATGTCGAAATATCGAAGTGAGTTTTGTAGTGTCTTTCTGTGTTCTTTTCTATGTGTTAAAGTGTATATATTAAAAATGTGGCCTATGAAAAAGGTTTTAAATAAAACCGAAACGTTGGCAACGAGAGTTTGATTTTTTATCCTGGAAAATTGACCGAACCCCGATTAGAGAACACACCTATATATATATATATATATATATATATATATATATATATATATATTATTTGTGTACAAAGGCAGCAGGTCTTCCCTTAAGCATATGTTATTAAAATAAGCAGCAGCTTCTGCATTGACCAGTTTCTTGTTGACACTCTCTAGTTTTCGTATCACTTTGCGGTGAGACTCTGGTAGCTTCCAAAGAAGGTTAGCAAAAGACATTAACACACACAATAAACATAGGTCAAACACGAAAAACTAAATTTTAATCAGTGATTAAAACAGTGATTAAAATATAGTTTTTCGTGTTCGATCTATGTTTATTGTGTGTGTTAATGTCTTTTGCTAACCTTCTTTGGAAGCTACCAGAGTCTCACCGCAAAGTGATACGAAAACTAGAGAGTGTCAACAAGAAACTGGTCAATGCAGAAGCTGCTGCTTATTTTAATAATATATATATATATATATATATATATATGTTAAATCTTGTTACATTTATATATATATATATACAACAAGATTTAACAAATAAGCGGTCTTCGTCAGAGTCAAAAACCAAAGTGAAGTGAGCTGAGTTTTTGACTCCTGACGAAGACCTCTTGTTGCGGTTGAATGATCTTAGTCTTTTTTCCTCATTTCTTACTGTGGTTTGAACATTGATATATATATATATATATAAACTAGATTAACGAAAAGAACATACATAAAGATATAGAAACTCACTACTATATTTCCATTGCTTCGTGATTAAAAAGATAGATGTGAGTCGATCCGAAAACATTTTACGGCTATCTACCAGGAGCACCTCTTGAGCAACTGACCATAAAACAGGCCCAAGAGGGCCGCGTTCTGCCCGGCCTACAGTAGATGTGCATGCTGTTCTTATCGATGCAATTTATCACAGAAGTCACAATCCAGCAACAGAGTATACCGGGGCTATGTCTGGACTCTTTTAGTTGCTTTAATAATGCGGGCTTCTATAGACAGTCAAAGGCCCTCTCACGTCCAGGACCCTTCATGTATTTCCCTTCTGAGGGAAGAAGAAAATCCCTCACATCCAAGAGGGAATCGTTAACAGACCTGCTAACGAATCACCATGCCTGGAGACAGATTTCCTGCCTTGAACCAAACCGTCTTCCCATAGGCGTGCTGTCCAAACTCTGGGATAAGATGCCAAGAAGCAGAGACTCCAAGCACTTACCCATATCTGGTAAGAGACAAATACGCATATGTGAAGTAACCTGAGAAGAATCTCCGTCTTTAACTTTGGTATGAATTTTTGGGTCATAATTCTAGATTGTGTTTAAGAATATTTTTTATTAACATCTGGAAACAGTTTAAATATTTAGTAACTGCTGAACTTCCACATGTGTAACAAGAAAACATAGACTGAGTGGTCTCCATGGAGACAAGAGGACAACAGTGGAGTGAAGAGACAAACAGAGAGATTTTTTTGTGGTTCAGATATTTTATGAACTGCTGTTGCGCTAGAGGCTGCACCGAAAGCAAACATTAGTAAGGAGAAGGACTGCTTTGTTTGCTATGTCTTTAAGATTTGCGCCCAAGGGGAGTACCGTTACTGGTATTAACATCCTGCACTTAGAAGGGAGTGTGAACATTTTAAGATTGCCACATTCCACATGCTGCTGTCAGAGTTTCACCTTTGAACAGAACGGATTTATTTTATCTATACTTGTAAGCAGGTTTTTATTTCGGCCTGACATTTGTGTGTTCGGTTCATTTAGATGATTAAAAATAACATTTTACTCTACTGTCGACAACTACATCCGTCACTAATTTCCTTGTCTCCAAGCTCATGTTAACTGGCTACCTGCTGCTGCCACCTACTGGTGTATAAGATTCTACATGAGTATTCTGCCAAGGCGCTAGACTGCACGCAGAAATGAGAATTTCTGACGGCACACCTGGCATTATCTCGTGGTAGAGTGGTTGAAAAATACTGATGTAATAAACAGTTAATTCAGAAATTTTGAGATTAAATTTGTAAGCTATTTTGAAATGTCAAATATTTAATGTTTTCAAATTTTAAAAAGTAATAGTAACTGTTGATAAAAAATTAAATTTAGTAAAACTAAATATTAAACTGAAACACTTTTACGAAGACAAAATTATCTCAAACACACAAATGAAGTTCAATAGAGATAAATAAACATAGATAAATAAAAAACACACATTTACAGTCTCTAATTTTTTGTTTTAACCGTCATCAGGAAAGATAAGAGAAAGAAACCAAGCACACTGGGGCAGAAACGGCAGGAGACCAATAATGTTGCCGCATAAATAATTTTAATTTAAGTTACTTTTGTTAAAGCTTGGTCTTTTTACTTATGTTTATGTATCACTTCCACTGTTCATCCAACTGTTTTCTTTTATTTATTACTTTTTTCTTGTTCCCTATCTTAATTTAAAATTAATTCTTGTCTATCTTATTCTCTGAAACGAGGTAAGCTTGTGACAACATTCTCCAATTGGAGGCTTGTGGCCTCCAACCGTCTCTGCCCCAATGAGCTTGGTTTCCTGATAAGCTTATCTCTCCTGATGACGGTTTAAACCAAAACTTACAGACTGTAAGTGTGTGGTTTTAATTTATATATTGAACTTTAAATATTAAACTGATTATACAGTGTAATTTTGGTTCCTGTTGGTTAATACACCTTCACCATAAACCCATAGTAGTTTTGTTTATTAAGAACTATTGCACCAGTCAAAGTCATAAGGCCTTAGTACTCTCTGAGCTTCATGTATTTGCAATTTTAAATGTTGAAATCTTACTCACAATATCAGTGAACAAATAAAGCTGTTTAATTTAAAATTGAAAAATTACCAACTAAATTTATTAAAATCAATGAGGCATTTAGATGTTACATCATACAACTAGACACTGATTTTTATTTGTAGACAGTGAGAATCTATAGTGTATTTCTGGTCAATATGAATTAAAAGTGAAAATGTAGATTCATCTGTATTAGTAATAATTAAGGCGAACTTTGAATTCATATTTGAAATGCTATTTTAATGCAATCGCAAAAACTAAATTTACAAAATTTTGTTAAATGATCCCTAGAAAACGTAAAGAGCACACTTCAATTCATAAGTATTTTTTAAAGCTAAATAGCCATACATAACTGTCCTCAGAAGCATGCAATAACTTGTCAAATTGTTTTACAAACTATTAAAAGGTTTCTACCAACATTTTTTTTTCATTAAATACTTTCACAGTGCAAAACGAATAACGAATTCAAAAATCGAACAAACTTATATTAGAATGAAGGTTAAATTAAATCAATACGAAGAGTATGCTGATTTCATTTTTAAGAAGGTTAGTAATTATAAATCAATATGAGACAACATTTATTCATTAATAATAAATAGACAATACAGAATACAATTCGAAGTAACAATTATTCCATAAAATTATTGTTTGGCCAATGACGTTTTATTTTATTTTCGATTTGCGCACAATGGAATGATTATTTAGTAAAATCAATATAAATTACGAAAGAATCTGCATGACACCTAAAGCTAAAGTACTGAACTTCAGTTTTCAGTCTTTCTGCGTGAGCACTTACAACGTCATAAAGTTCAATATAAGTAAAAAGTATATTAATTTTAACAAGGAAAATTAAATCAGATAAAAGTTCATCAAGAAAATAAAATAACAAGCCAACAATTCTAATACCCCACACTAATTTATTATTTTTTTGTTGTTGAATTCTTAAAGAAAAAAAACAACTAATTAAGTTGAGAATATTGTATTTGCTTCCATTGTAACACTTGTAAAAAATATGCGATTTGTGAAGTTAAAGCTTATTAATAAACAAATATCTATTGAAAAATCATGTTCTACATAGATTCGAAAACCATTACACAGGAAAAAGGGACCACAGGTTTTTTTAAATGTAGACTTAAACTAATGAAAAGAGGAGAGAATCTACCAACTAAAATATTTTCTTAAACAAAATTCACAAACTGCCATTAAATATACACGCTTAACGCTAGCATTCAAACACATGCACTCAGAGCTATATATTTACACTCAATGATAAAATACAATGAAGCAGTAATATATATAGTTTATTTTCCTATAACAATACATTTTATAACTAGCAATGGTTTCATCTGACATAGCATACAAAAATAATAATGAATATTTGTTTATATACACAATAATGCAAGAGACAGATTTCTATCAAACTAAATATCACGACTCAAAATCTAAACCTACGGCAAATTCTACATATGGCCAAACTTACGGCTAAATAAGTAATAACCTAACAATGAATTAAAGCAAAACATGTTGTTTTCAAAGTTACAACTGAATTATTTCTTCTTATTCGAATTGAAAAATAAATTCATTATTAGGAATATCTTATTGAAAAGAAAAATGTTGGTACTGATATATACATGATACTATCTACATAATAATTATTCTATGTCAGTCTAAAAGAATTATGAAAAATAGCAAATAAAACAAATATAGAACCTTAAATACTTAAAATTGGGAAAACAAAAGTTCTCTGAAAAAAAAAAAGAAAAAAGTTCTCAATCATTCATCAAGTTATTTGTACACAGCCATATGGAATTAATGACAGAACAAAGTTAAAATTTTTTATGAAACTTAACAATACAGAATAAATAATATCATAAAACAATAACACGAATATAATAAATAATTTGTTGTTTTAAATCAAGTGTCCAGAAAATCAGCAACAGAAATTTATATTTATTGTATGAAACTATGAACAGTGTCTTTGTTCTATGTGACACTGAAAATAATGTTATAGTACATTAAATATGACACCTAACAGCTTGTGCAGCAAAACAAAGACATAGAGTGATATTAAATTCACACATTAACCATTCAAATAATTCACAGAAAATTTTTTACACAATTAATTGGCACATTAAGAATATAAACACTAATTAAATAACGAATACAAAGACGATAGCTCTTCATGGTAAAAAAACCACATTTCCATATGAAAAATCCACCAAAGCTGAAGAGGTATCACCATTTTCTTCTTTGCAGTTTCGAAACACTATTCACAATAATGACTAGTGGCACACAGAAGAACTCACACATAACATTTCATTATACATAATCATTTGTGCCTGGACTTGTTAACGGTTCTTGAACCTGCAACGTTAATGAATACAATGTATTATATTTCTATAATAAAAAAAAGTTCTTCTTGATATAAAAATTATTTAATTCTTTTAATTGGGAAAATGTATTACAATAAGTCACTTCATTAAACGAAGCATAATTAAGTGATTAATTATTATAAATCGGGATTCTTGGCAACAAAATTGTATACTGTATAGTTATATTTTTCAAATTAACCATTGCTAACAATAAACAGTTAAAATGTTGGGAATTCAGAGCTGATTGATAAAACTAAATTCTTACCAGTACTATAACATTCTATCAAGTATACTCCACATGATGGCTTTTTTATGTTATTAGACCTTTCGACTGTCCACCTCTCTCTCTCCAATACCTCAAATTTTCATACTTTGTTTTTTACTTAATATTTTCACCAGAAATTAATTTTTCGTCTGGTTTAATGTGCCATCATACGCAGTTATCCAACCAGTGATTTTGAGAAGTTTCTGTTTATATTAATTGTGTTTTATGTATTTATTTCAGATTTTCATAGGTGAAATTTGATTTTTTTTGTTTTTGCTTTTAGATTATATTTGAATGTTATTGACATAAACTAGCATAAGATACCCTATTATTTTACATGTTTTTTTTTTACATTAATATAATTTTTAATAGACATGTTCTGTAAAGTAAATATTTATGTTCTTCAAAGTAAAAGTATTTGACGATAATTAAATCTTTACAGAGAAATATGCCCATTAGTAATCCTTGATGGTCTGGACTTCTATTTTTTTAATGTTCTATTAAGGTAATTGTTTATTTTGTGGATTGATGATATGTCAAGAAGATGTTTACAATGATAGGTGGATTACAAATTTTCAATTCTTTTCTTTTATGATTAACTTTAAATTGGATTTGATTGTAAAAATTATTAATTTATATTTATGATTTTAGTTCCACATGCACAAATCACCCGTCATCTTTGTAATTTAAAATGACTAAGTTGTAATTTAATAGGTAATTTTGGTATTTTTTAATAAATCAACATAAAAAAAAGAAAAAAAATTAGTAGTCTGATAAAGTTATATTTTAGTTTCAATGCTCATATATTACTTTTTCATGTATAATTTTATACTTACCACTACATTCTATAATACTTTACAATTAATAATTCTTCAGACTTATTTTGATTTTTTATACTGCTCAGTGAAATCCCTATATATTAAAAAAAAAAAGGATTTCTTTAAATAGAAAAAGTGATTTAGGTTTTCGTAAAAAACGATTAAAACTATGAGATATTCAAAAGTAGTAACATTATTTTGCATTCTTCTTATTTTGAATTACCTCTTCAGTAACTGTTGTTGGGAAGAGACGCCTTGAATTGTATTGACTTTTATCTAAGGAAAATTGGTCCTCTGTTGTTTTCCGGTAAACTGGATTATCAAAGTTCATGCTGGTTACATTTCTATGCAGGTAGTGACGATAAATAACAAACGTAACCTGCAACGAAAGTACAATTATATTTTTATTCATACTAGAAATATAAATGCATTACTTTAATAGCTTGCTATAAGATATATTTATAGATTAAAGAATAAATATTAAATATATAGTGTCATAAAGCATATACTCACGCCAAATAAGAATACCAATATTAAAGAGGCTGCCAGAATGAAAAACACAGCAATTATTCCATTGTCTGGTTCATCAAAAATGTCGGTATCCAAGACATTGTCTTCATGATCTTCTAAAAATACAAGAGCAATATTTGAGAGAACATTTTAAATTAAGTCGAAAAGAAGTTTCAAATGAAAAAAATGTTAGATATCAGGTGCAAAATATTGATTTATATTAAACAGCAATGTTATGAGTTTCAAATATTACTATACAAAAGGCAAAAATGAAATAATATCAGTTCAGTCGACTCGTATATTAGTTTTAGTAATCATACATTAGGTTTTCAGGTATAATGTTCATAAGTTACTGCGTACGACTACATATACAGGCAACTTCTTTATATAAATTGCCTTCTATAAGTTTTCCTGACTCCTCAGGTAATTTTAGTATTAACATTTAAAAGGTACTTATTGCATTAACAAACATAAAAAAAATAGTTGTCTCATGAAGTTATATTTTAGTTTCAATGCTGATATATTAAAATGTTCGTGTATAATTTCATACTTTACCACTACTAATACTACTAATTTAAAAAAATCAACCTAATTATTATTCTAATTTATTATTCTGCAACAGAATAATTTAAAGTTTTTTGTTTATTTTTTATACTTAATAGCTAGTTTTAAGTCAACCATACCGTGCCACTGATGGTTCATGAAAGTGATATCTGTATATTAAAAATTCTGACATCTTACTAAATCTAATTGATGTAATGAATTAATCATTTATTGAATAATTAAATATTATTTGATTCATTTTAAGGACATTAACTTGAAATATAGATTTCAAATATAATACTGTGTATTTAGTCATTCAACAATACTATAACCAAAAACCTAACTTTCCTACTAGGAAATCAAAGGATTTGTATCCTGAGTTTTGTGGTAAGGTTCAAGGTGGTGAGAAACTGACAATCTAAGAATTAAATTTCTAAATGTAGACACTAAGAGCTGTTTTTTTTAAAAACTTCAATTGGAAGTAATCATATTTTCACATATCAGAGGAATTTTGAGGTTGGATTGCTTTGATCTGTTGTTTTAAAAGTTTTTCTGCGGGAAAAGGACAACTCAACAAATAGCTAAACTTGCTACTTGTATGCATATAGCATACGAATAGAGATAGCTTTCAACCAAATAACAATTTTGTCAAATGGTAGCATGAAAAATGAGGTACTTTTTCTTTCATCTGACAAAGATAGTTTCTTTATTCAATTTGTAAAAATTATAACATAAAGAACTTTGCTGCTTATTATAAATATCACATATTTGAGAAGTATTGTAAAAAATGGATTAGTGTAATAAAAACGATCTACTTTCTCTCTCTTACACTCACTATTTTTTTAACTTTCCATCCTTCTCTCCCTCTGTCAACACACTCTTTCTCGCTATTCTTCTCTCTTTCTTCGACATCTACGAGTATATACCACGTATTCACTCTGTCTATCACTCTCTCACTTCTTCATTCACTTTATATCTCTCCCTCACTCTGTATACCTCTGTGAGGAATATCTCAGTCTCAATTGAGGAAGGTGCCAGTGTTTTATAAATGATAAATACTTGACAACAATAAATAATGTGTATTCATATTTAGCAATGCAAAATGTGAGTCGCTAAAATATTAGTGCATTAATTTATTGGGTTGGAAAACCAGTCGTTTTACTTTTTAATTATCTAATTAATTAATGTTTATAATTAATTAATTAGCTATTAATATGTGAATAATGAAAGTTATCTATTTTCTAGTAAGAAATAGGATTTTATCATTTTATTAGTTTAGCAGCCAAATATTTACTATAAACATCAATTAAATTAGTACAAGAATTTTCTCATTTCCATTAGTAATAATGATTTAACTTTAATCAGTTTAAATAGAACATTAAAATAAAACATGCAGAAGCAATAAACATCGTTTTACTTATTATCTTAATAAACTATAAGTTAATCGAAAATTCATGAAGAGGCGATAACCTATACGATTTCAATCAGACAATTTTTGATTTACACAATTTTAACAGGAACGTATCTTCTAGAAAAAATAAATCAAATAAATATCTTGAAGAAGCCAAAAAGACTTTGTTAGAGAAACAAAATAATTTAAAACTAGTGGAAACTGTCAAGGGTCATCCCTTTGATAAACTTTTTAATTGCAATAATTTTCCAATTACGTATCTACCTCATACTAAAGAACATCACTAAAGAATAAGTAGAACATTTTTCTATGAGTAACAGAATCCAAATAAAATATCAACATTCTTCAGTTACTTAAGATTAATTAATTAATAATAAATGTATTTTATTTACACTGCATAATTTACAATTGGTTACTCCCTATGACCAATGTGGATTATTACTAAACGTGCAATTATCACATTAATAAACTACTTGTTTAGAATTATATTAACACTAATAAACTATATTATATTACTGTCTTTTTCTGAAAATATGACATCCCCCGAAAATAAGCCCTAGTTAAAATAATGTGAAAAAAATAACTCGTTAAAAAATGCTGTTAAATTTAATTGGTATCTTTAGCTCCCTTAATATTTCAGAGAATTGTTTGGAACAAAATATTCCTAGAAATTGCTTGTTTACCTCCACGGTTCGTTTCACGCAGGCTACTTAGACAAGAAGTATTCATTTAATGATAGCTACGTAGGCCATCCGGAAAGTAGTAGCCGCCGGACAAGTTGCAACACGTTCAGTTCTGTTTCAGCTGTCTGTGTGCTAAGTTACTGGTCGCTGGTACTTCTGGGTTTTTTTCTGTGAGTGTTTATAATGTTCAAGAAAATAGAGAACGCCGCCAGTTGTGAAATTAGAGCTGTGATTAGGTTTCTTAACGCAAGAAATGTGAAACCTTGCGATATTCATCGTCAATTGAAGAAGGTGTATGGAGACAATGTTATGGATGAGTCATCTGTTCGGCGCTGGTGTCGTAATTTCAGCTTGGGCAGAGAGAGCACCCATGATGACGAGCGTTCCGGACGGCCGTCAGTCATTACGCACGAACTGGTGAGTTCAATTAACGAATTCGTGAAGGCTGATCGGCGCGTAACAATTGATGAGATCAGTGAAAATTTCAGTAATGTTTCACGAACAGTTATTCATGAAATTGTTAAGGACCACCTGCATTATGCAAAAATTTGCGCAAGGTGGGTTCCTCGCATGCTTATTGACGAACACAAATCCACCCGTATGGCTGCAGCAGTGACGTTTTTGAAACGTTACTCTCGTGATGGAGACTCTTTCTTGACTCGCATTGTCACTGGTGACGAGACATGGGTTTGTTATGCAACACCTACGAGTAAAAGACAATCAATGGAGTGGCGTCATGCTCATTCACCCAACAAGCCAAAAAAATTCAAAACGGTAATGTCTACCCGTAAAGTTATGGCAACCGTTTTCTGGGATCGACGAGGTGTACTGCTCATTGACTTCATGACCCGTGGAGACACTATAAATGCCAATGCATATTGTGAGACATTGAAGAAATTACGGCGAGCAATTCAAAATCGACGGCGAGGTTTGTTGTCTAGCGGCGTCATTCTTCTCCACGACAATGCCAGGCCTCATACAGCTCGGATAACACAACAACTTGTGCAACAATTCAAATGGGAAACTTTTAACCATCCACCCTATAGCCCAGACTTGGCACCCTCAGATTTTCATCTGTTTACAAAACTGAAGAATTTTTTAGCAGGAACGAAATTTGAAAGTGATGAAGAACTGAAATCAGCTGTGACTACGTATCTAAATACACTGGCGGCAGAGGAGTACGAAGCTGGGATACAAAAACTCGTCACACGTTACGACAAATGCTTAAATTTGCAAGGTGACTATGTGGAGAAGTAGTTTAAAGTATGTTCTTTACAAATAAAACATTATTATTTGTTAAAATGCTGTCGTTTTTATTTTATTCCAAAACGGGTACTACTTTCCGGATGGCCCTCGTATATTGCAAGACGTGAGTGATTTGGACGAATGATTCTACGGGAAATGGATTTGGAAGAAGATCAGATATTAAACATTTGATAATTTCTGACGATATTCTAGGAGCAGATGACATTACTGTAATTGAACAAATTTAAAGTTGTATGTATAAATAAATATTAAAAAAAAAATATAAATCTACTTATTGTACTTGAGGCCCTCCCTCGAAAATAAGCCCTAGCACGTATTTTTGATTTAAAAAAAAAGTAAGACAGTGTCTTATTTTTGGAAAAAGACGGTAATATTATTATAATGAGGATTACTTATTATTGTCGATAGATAAGTACATCTTGTCAGAGATAACTTATTCACTTTAAGAAAAACGTACAATCTGGTAACATGTTTGTTCAATGACACTCATTTTTCAGTGGATGATCATATCAAGTGAAGTTTTCAGTGGATGATCATATCAAGTGAAGTGCATTAAAATTTTTTAATATTACTTAAATGTGGAAGATTTAGTTAAGCTCTGTGATGATCGGTTAGACTACTGAATACACTATGGAATCACTGATGGAATGAATATTTCAGTTAATATATATGAATGATGCAAAATGATGTTTTTAATATGAATATTAGTAATTTATACTAAAATGGTAAGAACAAGTTAACTATATGTGTGCAACTGAATTACTTGTTTCTTCACCAACTTGTAAAAATAATTTAATTGTAAAATTATTCGATAAAAAAACAAAATATTTTAAAAATAACCATTCTGTTTTTATAAATTTGAGCATTAAAAAAAGTTATTAGTTTGTAGTAAATCAATAAAAAAGCATCAGAGTAGTCATTTCAGTGAATTCATCTGGTAATTTTGGGACTTTTTAATCCTTTTACCTTTGGATTAAAGTTTTCAGCTGATTCAACACTTTAGGATAGGGATAGTAGGTATTAATTAAGGACTCAATGTTTTTTTAGGTGATGGGACTACTAGTAAAATGAAAATCATTCACAGTAGATGCGTTCATTTAAGTTATATAGCAAAGCTCTAATGCAATACTTGATTGTGTTGAAACAGATAAAAAAATGCTATGAAGTCGTGCAATACATTTTTAAATAAAAGTAACGTGCAATATGAATTTTAGTACAAACATTTTAATTCATCACATCACCATGCTATTTTTTAACTATGTTGGTACCACTCAAATTGATTTATACACATAGAGCTGCAAAAACATGCTATAAAATTAAATTTAGCCACCTACACGAAAGCAAAATTCTGATTGAGAAATGAATTCAAAACTGTTTATTTAAGCAATCATTTTGCACAAATTATATTATATGTTCATATGTTAGATTTTATGCAAAACAAGTGAGCAATAATTTTCACATTGTTGGCTAAGAAAATGAAGTGTTACCTAAGTTAATATATATGAATTTATACTTCCTTTCTTATCTTAGTAAAAAAAAAATTATCTAATTTATATTTCATAATAAGTTTATTTTTAATAGTTATTAAAAAACATTAAACATTCAATTTTATGACTTTTAATAGTTATTAATCTTTTTTTTCATTTAATCAAATTTGAAGAATTTATTAAATTTTAATTCTTATCTGCGAAATAATCCCTTCAAATTCTTAATGTGATGCAATAGAAGAAATGAAATCTGTTCAGGGTTAAAACATGAAATAAATATAAATTTTTCAAAATTAATAACACAGAAAGCGCACATTACATTACACAGAAAAAACTGACAGAACACACTTCCTTTTTTCGAATTTTATCGACACCAACATTCTACTTATTTTAATTTAAAAAAGTAATTTTTTTAAGGAGTATTAAATGGGCTGTTGTAATGGAACTGAATAAATTGTAAAAAAAAAACAAATCAAAAGCGGCTTCTTTATCACATTGATCATGATAACATTCAGACTCAAAATCCAGACATCACCACAATTCCATTGAATGGATTTTAATTTACTGTGTAAAAGCCACTCAGGAGGGTTTGTTTACTTTAATCTTATCATAACCAAACTTAAAGAAGTTTAGCATAAGTCTACAGAATGTAAAAGGAAATATAAAATAGAAATCATGATTTCCTTTTCTTGACTCACTATTTATAAGTTATAAGATTTTCCAGTTTATAAATTTTAAATTTTTAAATTTAGGAAAGGTAGTAATTGATAATCCGGTATGGCAACCGGTATGGATTCTCACATTAGGAAAATTATTGTTGATGAATATGGATTTGACTAAAGTTATATTTTTTTTTATGGAATTCCAGGTCACTATGATTGAGGTTAATGGATAACAGCGATAGTTGTGTTTATTTTTTGATTAACTAGGTGGTGTGATTTGTAATTCTGATACCTGTTACTTTTATGTGGTTTTTCTCCACCGATTACGCAAATGGTGCTATCTGTATTGTGCATTGTCAACATATCCAAGAAGGGAATTTTTTCGTTACTTTCTGCTTCTATGGTAATTCTAATTTTATATGTACACCATTGAAATTGTCTAGTATTATCTTTTGGCTCCCTTCTAGTATAAGGGAAGTAGCTTAAATTCTATTAGTAAGAAGTAGTTTATATCCTAAGACCTAAACCCTCAAAAATCTTATAACTTACAAAATAGAAACATAAATGTGATGTCATTTTACTGAATTCGAGTGATAACTAATTTCTGTCATGCTAATTTTACATGAAATATTTAAGGATTGACGCGCCATTTAAGCAAAATCCTCCTTGGTATTAAAAAAAAAAACCGGCAACCATAACTCCGGAACCCTCAGAAATCTGGGAAAGCATTTTCATATTTCCTACGTTGGTTCGCCACAGTTTCTGGATCTCTGAAGAAGTACATAGTACCGAGTATTTCATTTAGTTTAATTAAACTTCTTAGATGGATCAATTCTATCTAATTGGACTAAAATTTGAGTAACCATCTTTACTGTATTTTAATTTAGTTCATGGATATTCTAATTTCTCTCGCTTTTTACTTTCCTAATACTTTTTTCACCATTAAAGACTGTATAGGTGATAATTTTCCTTTAAAAATGTACGGTATACATCATACAAAATAATAAACTTAAAAAATCCATAATATCCATGAATCTTGCAGCCCTTAGGACCCTTCGTCCCAGAATTTCAAAATCAATCTATATGTTCAGTCTCAAATATGTATACATTCATGATGAATGCAAAAGAACCAAATTTTATGATATAAGAGTCTTTATTCAAAGCAAAATGACTCTCAATAATACAAACACACAGAAAGTTAATGATAAGTATCAATTACTATCAGCTACAAAAAATATCATCCCTAAAAAATAATTCATGCAACAAAAATTTTGAATTACAAAAACAAAAAAAATAAATTCACATACCAACACAGATATAAATTTATAGGTTTTCAACTGTGCCATTGAAATTAATTAGAAGTCTCCGTATAATTGGTTTTAACTAAAAGTGTTGCAATAACACTTTAATAAATATTTTAGAATAAAAATTAGGAGGAACAAATTATCAAATTTAAACAGTATGGGAAAATTCTATTAATAATAAATTTAATATTATTTTATATAATATTATGTATAAACTGAATCATAGAATTATTCAGTTTATTTTTGAATAAAAATAATTTTTTTGTGTTCTTTATGAAGATTGGGTCATTTGTGATCCAAGAGATTGGCAGCTACATGCAGTTAAAGTATACCTCAAAAAAAATCCACTGATATGTCTTTATTTCCAACTGAATATCATTAAACTTGTTAAAATATCATCAAGTGAGCAATATTATCAAGTAATGAATCACCATTTTTTTTAGCGAGTCAAGAATATGTTACCATGATATAGAGATCATTGAGTAACTGGTCATAACTGTACCATAAGAAATTTGGAAAAAATCTCCGAATCGCATTCAACCTGTTTTTAATTTACACATTTTTTTTGACCTTCTGACCATACTACGATCAAACAGGTCAATCGATGTTTTTTTAATGTGGAATCATTTTAACAATTCACGAGATACCAACCACAACATCACAAATGAGGGAAACGGAACAGTCCTCGTGAAGTGCCCAAGGTGGTCCTCACTCGTCACATTCAACGCAAGGTTAAGGTACCCATCACGAAATATGATAATGAATCTATGTTGAATTTCAAAACTCTGTACCCTAATTTGTAAGAAACTTAAAAAAGAGAAAAAACGATCTATTTATAAACTGAATACCCCAAGAATCATAATATTAATTTTTGTGTTTAATGTGAATCACAATCAAATAAATACGTTTGGAATTATCAAATAAAAAGCTACTGCTGAAAATATTTAATTTGTAGAAGCTTTATTTTAAGAACAATCGACAGAATCACTGACGTTTATATATTTTGTACTCATAACATTTAGATTGTTAAAAATTGGCTAAAAAAAAGATAAAAACATGCTTTAAATAGAAACATAAAATGATTACTATAGACACAACATGATGTATGTCTATAGAAAATAATAAATCAGTACTAACAGCTCATGCAAATGGATGTTAAATAGTTAGTGTGATATTGGACTTTCCAGGGTAAATGGGAAAAGGATTTTAAGGAGAATTTAGTGGAGGAGTGAGTAATTATCATCTGCTCTTAAATCTACTCACTGAAAGGTTTTTGTGTGTTGTCAGCTGCATTTGTGGAAATCACTGGAGGATAAGTAGTAATAACTGTAAAAATAAATTAATATGAACAAACATATACTATTGAAAAAAAGTTATTCATATAAAATAAAAAAGTTTCCTAAAAAAATTAAACAAAATAATAAAAAAAACATTAACATTTTCTCAAAATAATTTGCTTAATATACCTTCTTCAGTACACATTAAACCATCAGCCATCAATTTTAATCCGTCAGGACAACTACAGGATATCTTTGGCGATCTATCATTAATTTGGGGAGCTGGTAAACAAAGATGAGAACAGTGACCATTAACGGCTGCACAGTGGTTGATTCCATCAGGTTGGCGATATGGGTGATAAACATGTACAACCATAGGATTTTGCAACTGTAACCAATCAGAAAAAAATAATATAACCTTTATTTTTCTTAAGGGACCAGATTAGGCTAGTGATAACTCCTCTCCTCCGGAATGGTAGGTCCGGGGATCAATAATCACCCTTAATTCATTCTCGAAGAAGAAGAATAAATCTGAGCACATCGTCCCTCAGAGACGACATTAAGCCGTCGATCCCGAGGTCGTACGATGTTGGGTAGACATTGTTAAAAATCTCTATTCAAAATACACTGGGGTGGGCAAAAATATAGTACTCCCAATGTAGAATTAGTGTGTGGTATCACAAGAGGCCAATACTCGGCCCATGTGTGTTCTCTTGTGAGACTACCACTGCTAACTAACCTAACCTAACCTAACCTTATTTTTTTCAAACTATGAAATAAGTTTTGGAAGAAACACAATTTGATGAATATTCTAAACTTTGCTATTTATAAGTATTTTAACTTAAGCTCAAGAGTAATTTTGACAAATACATCAACAAACTAAAGGCTCTTCTAAACAGTCGTTCAGAAAGATGTTATGTATTGGACATTTCTGGCTCATTAAAGGCTCCTAAACTAAATAATCTATTTCATTTAAAGTAAACAATGTTGGAGACGACTATATAAAAAAATTCTTCTTTTTGAATATATTAGAATGGTAATCAGATACACAGTTTGATAGACTGTCTTCAAATTAACAAATGATAACACTTTTCTTGTTAGGAGTTAAAACTAAATGAGTTAGGATATTTTTTTAAATGCATTTCAAATCATTGCAATGTTAGTGCAATTATTTATATGGGTTATTATTTGATGGATTTGAATTCATTAATTTCAAGAAATTAAAATAATAGAAAATTATGCAATATTATCCGCATAAAAATGGTTTCATAAAAAAGCACAATGTTTAGAAATTATAGCTTTATATAGTTCTTTTTAATGAAAAACTTGCATTTCTTTCCATCATTTTTTTAAAGATGTAAATACCACATGGTAATTGAATGCATAAATTTTAACTTAAATGTATGTAATTCAATTTGAACATTGTATCAGTATATTAATATCCGAAATACTGTTTATAGAAGTTTTAGTTAACTATTTTCTCAGTATTTTTGCACTGAACATGAAGTGAACAATACATGTTTGTACACTCTAATGGTTAATAGATATAATTCTTTATATGTAAATTAATCATCTATGAAATATATTAATTACAATAATAAATTAATAAATCAATATTAGAGGAACTCGTAGAAATGCCACTCGTAAATGCCAAGAATACTTGGGTAAAAATTATAATATTTAGAGAATTATGATTGCTTAATATATAAATACAATATGTAAGAGAAAACTTATAGGAAATTACGGTTGTTTTATGTATGATTCAATTTGTTGTAGAAATCTTCAAGAAACATTTTTAGAAAGGACGAAATTACTTCAGCCGAATGAAACTTGAATCAATGATTAATCCGTAATTCCCAATTATCATTGTTCAACTGTACCAGCTATTAAATATTATAATTTGGTCATTCACTATAATTGCCCATAGGTAACTCATTGGTTGTTCAATCCGTAAATGTGTGGTTTTACTTATACTGGGGTAAATGGATAATAGAAAATCTCCACACTACAAATTTTTTTTTCTTTTAAAACTTTAAAAATTCATTCTAACAACAGTTTTGAAGAAATTTAAAAATTGGAAACTTTAGAAATAAATAAAGCTTTTAATCAAAATTCATTATCGTTTGTCTCAATGTGTATATTCCGACCTGTCCAAATTTTGTCAAATTGTTTGATCAACACAACAAAAAAGGACTCTTTCCTCCACAATAGTTTTCTGGCTTGCTTTATAGCACTCCACTCTTTGCAAGCATACCCAACTCCTTTGTCATCTTATCTTCTAACTACCTCTCCCCATTCTATCTCACATGACCTAAATTCCTTCAGTCAACGTTCGACGGTTGTCTGTCCTCCATTCCTTCCATCGGGTAAGTAATTCATTTTTCATTATTTCATTTCATTGTGTATAACTGTGGTTAATTTTTGTAACGTTTATTTGTAATTTGTATTGCAGAAGTTTACCTGACGATGAATATGAAGAGTTCGAAACGTTTAGTGTAAATAAAAAAACTTCTTATGTATGGTGCCATTGTATTATCCATTTACTACAGTATAATCATAGGTAATTCACCCATTCAAAGTAAATTAGTTAAAATGATCAACGAGTTTAAAACTCAATTTCATTAAACAAATAACTTTGAATAAGAAGTAGTTATGGATTAGTCATAATCAATACATTTGAATAACTCATTGTTATCAAAGAAAACTTGACAAATGTAAGTACAAGGCGTATTACATACAGATATTCTTATAGATTTAGATATGAATACAAACCATATGTTGTGGTGTAATGTGAGTGAGTCCAGATCCATTGAATTTATTAGCTTTAAAAATCGCTTGTTTATCCCAATCTGTCCAATATACATGATCTTCAAATACAGAAATAGAGTAAGGATGATATAAAGTATCAGGTGATTTCAGAATCGTTCTTCTTCCTGAACCATCATAATTCACTGATGAAATCAAATTGAGTTTACCATCAATCCAGTACAAACGTTTCCTGACAAGATCTAATGTTAAACCATTTGGCCATTTAATGTCGTAAGATACAATCAACTGCCGATGGGAACCATCCATTCCTGCTCTTTCAATTCGGGGTTCTTTTCCCCAATCACTCCAGTAAATCCATCTACAAAAAATGGAAACATCTGTAATTGGAACGAAAAAAAACTTAAGAAACCCTTCAATAGATTTTTACATTAGCGCACTTTATTCATTAATTAAAAAACTCTTTGCATAAGAACGATTAAACGAAAAAAAGTAGTTCAATATAATTAAATCAACGTATACTATTTTGGTAACCAAGGATACAATCATACGATCAATATTGTCATTTTACAGTCACCTCCAAGTGTCATTTTTTTAATGTAAAAGTAAATTGAAGAATTACATGAAATTGAAATTACTAAAATGATTTTGAATTTATGAACTGCATTTTTAAACAAATTGCAAAAAATAACCTAAAATTATTCATCAATATATTATAATTTGACAATCACAGGATGGAAGTGTTATAACTTAGAAAGAGTTATAACAGACAACCGATTTTATTGCATTTTTGTGTTAAGGTATTAAAATAAATCATTGTTTAGCTTATTTATTTGCTGTAAACATGTTGAGAAATAACATGAAATTGTTCTTCAACAATTATTAGTGTACAAAAGAAACGATTTTTTTCAAAATCCCTACTTTTTGTGAATATTTAAAAAATAATCTGGAGTGGCCTACACTCAACTTTACTATAAGTAAACTTAATATCAATCTTCTTGTGTATATAATATATAATGTATGATAATACATTTAAGTTTAATGTAAATGGCAGATATTTATTGGTATTTCATTCCTGAGGTAGTACAGATAGTGATTGATCGACTTGAAAATATATAAGGTTATTTTTGCATATCACACCAGTGATGAAAATAATTTCATTAGTATGACTACAGCAGTAATAACATTTTTGAAAAGCCAAAGTGAAAATTTCTTGATCGCAATAATCTCCTACAAGAGAACATGGCTTTTGTTCAAATAGCCAGTGGATTTCTTACATGGTTTACTTGACTTCCTTCTACATTGAATATTTAAGTCAAATTATCAAATTTGAAACAAGAAAATACTCTTATTTTCATTGAAAAACATCGAAGAAAAAATGTCTTTTAAGATAATTTATAATTAAGGATGTACAATAATCACACTTATTAATCTTCAAACGAAAGATTTCAATTTTGAATTATGTTTTACATTTTTGGTCTTTTATAGAATTATTATAGTGGGAAATTTATGCCTTCTTAGTATTTAATAAAATCATTTTCCTTCCCTTTTGTCAAAAATCATATATAACAATTTCCTTTGAGCGAGTGTTATCTTTTTTTCTGCGTCTTGTACTCTGTTATAAGGTTGCTATGAATGGATATTGAGAAAAAATATATTAGTAATTAGCCAGTTTACATACTCAAATCAAAGTCAAAGCCAGCTATTCAGTATAATTTACAGTTGGGAGATTCTAATTTTTGAAAATAATAAATATGAACTATTAGACTAGAATAGTGAAAAACTGTATATTTGTCAACAAACATAACTCCTCTTTATTTAGGAAAGAGTCCATTCGTCACATTTCAATATCATGGAAAGATACTACAATTCATGAAGATAAAGTAATTATAACTGATATTAAGTTTTGCTCAAGAGTGCAACATATAGATTTATAAATGCATTTTATGAGACAAATCCATCATGCCACGGAAGACAAAGGAAATTTATTTATGTTCATTGGCGGTGATTTTTTTACATGTAAAAATATTATTCCTTTTATATCTCATATAAGTCAATAACTTATTTACATTTTTCCATTATAAACATCTTTTTTATCTCAGTGGATTTGCCCAAAAAATTTCTAAGACAATGTACACAATGTAAAAAAATATAAAAAATTCGACAAGTATAGCAGCTGATCCCTTAGTCTAGGATAAACAAAAAATTTTTATAGCTTTATTGCTCCTTGCCCTGATTGAAATGTCATAAATTTGTTTTATAAATTGCTAATTTTTGGTTCCATTTTTGGTCAAATGTCTATGATTTTTTAAAGAGCCGTTAAGCGTCTAAAAACATTTCCTGAAAACAGAAATTGTACTTTAACGCCCCTTTGGTGAATGAAATTTTGAAAATAATTATCTTAAATCATTATCCATATAATGTCCTATTTTTAAGCATAGTTTCATGTTCATCCCTCAAACGGTATGACTTGTATCGCTCTGAAAAGCCTTGAGATTGAATTATAAGTCAAAATTTTTACATATTTTTGAAGAAAAAAATATTTCCTATTTTTTAAAAAAAATCTGAATATATTTTTATTTTATAGCACTTGTAACCCCAAAGATAATACCAACTTTTCAAAACTCTAAAATTAGCAGTTTAAGAGAAAAAAATGTTTTCTAAAAACCGGTTTTTGGCGAAAAAAAGTGACTTTCCCGTCATGCATAATTCTTCCCAAACAATTGGGATCATCTACACTATGGGGCCAATTTACATGTAAAATATCAACTTAATCCATTAAAGATTCTGGACCGTAGCTTGGTAACAATGAATGCTAACATACTCACCCACCCACACATATTCACACACACACACCATCGCAAAAACATCATAAAACGACTTTCGGAACCTCAAAAATATAATTCCGTCACGATTTTGAGAACGAATTTTTTAATCATGACTATACTTTACTAATAGTAAAGTGAAAATTTGTCAAACAGCGCAATTATATGAAAAAAATAGTTTATATCATTTAAAAAAATTAATATATATGAAATAATTAAGAATTAAAATAAACTTATAAATTTATAAGCATAATTTTAATAAACGATGATTGTAGCAAAATGAATTTATACGCACCCTTCCAATGGGTTTAATGCAATTGCTCTTGGTTCGTCCAGGCTGCTCTTAATCAATGTTTTCCTCATACCACCTTCGTAGTTAGCCAATTCAATGGTATTTTTACCAGTGTCTGTCCAATATATATGATTATAAATCCAATCTACAGCCAATCCGTCACAGGTAGTGATATCATCCCTTATCACAACTTTTCTTTCACTCCCTTCGTCAATAGGGGCTCTAAAAAAAATTTCTTTGTAAAACTACCTTTATGTTTTTTAAATTAATTAATATTAATGAAATAAAAATAATTATAAAAAGTTCATTGATAATATAAATTATCTAAATATACTTGTAAATTTTTCGGTCAGCAGCATCAATCCAAAATATCATTCCTGTTCTGAAAACAAAGTCGAGAGCTGTAGCTGACTTAGTATCGTTCACAATTGCCGTCATTTCATGATGATCAAGTGAGATTTTCCTTATGTCATTTCTCCTTGCAAACAGTAGGCTAGCATGTCCTTCAGTTGCTTTGCATCTAGTATGGTCATGAGTATCTCTCAAATAGCCCTCAATGCATTCACATTTGAAACTTCCTTTCTCATTAATGCATATTTGTGAACAGGCACCGGGATTTTCACATTCATCTATATCTGTTTGACAAAAACAAATTTGCCTTTAATTATTGAAGAATATATTCAAAAATCATGTTGAATATCATAAAATCATAACAAATGGTTACTTAAAACATATCCTTAGTACAATTCATACAATTCATCTGTCAAATATTAAACAATTTTTTTTATGAATGTACAAAAAAAAAACTACCACTTTGAGATCGTTCAAATATCTGTTACATGTGCACCCAAAAAAAGTTATTAAAAACGTGAAACAATCTGAATTTTCGGATTTATTCTCATACAGACTAAGTTGAAACAAAAACTATTATGTACATTGGTCTTCCAAATTATCTTAATGGCTATGATCAAAAAAAGCTTTTTGTAACTACGTATTTAAAAAATTAATTATAACTATATATTTTATTAAATTCATAGTTTTTTCTAAAAAAGTGACACCAATATATTTCTGTGTAATTATTTTAGTAATTTTTTAAAAAAAGTTTATAATTGAAATACATAATGGTAACACAATTTCACTAAATAAAATTCATACATTCTCTAATGAAATTATTTATATATATATATATATATATATATATATATATATATATAAAGATTACTATTATGAATAATATATATAAAGATTCACAATAAACACGTGAAAAACAACCACCGTCCAAACCATGAAAGGGCTAAGATCATTCAACCGTTACAACTAGTCAACGGTTGAAGACAAATTGTTACAGTTGAAAAATCTTGGTCTTTTTTCTCATATTTTACTTTATTTTTGACGTTGATATACATATATGTATATATATTATCATCAACTAAGGAGTCGGATGAAAGAATTTTTTTTTGTTTAAAAGGAGAATAAAAGTGAAGAAAGGTTGAGAATTTTAATTATTATTTATTCCTTATTATTTTGTACTTTGATTTAATTCTATTATCAGTTGTGATTTGTTCTATTTACTTATTTGATCCGTTTTAGTTTTACCTTTTTGTTTAGTTTTAATCCCTTTTTTGATAATTTTGCTTTTTACAATATTATTTGGATTTTTATTTATTGTTGGTTTATAGTTAATACTTTTCTTTTACGCCAAGTTTCACAAAATTTGTTTGAAATAAGTTTTAATTTTGAATTCCGTCATTTCTCACTGCTTTAAACAGTTTTATTCTTTATCTTATAAAATCGTTAACTGCACTATCCATGTAGAGCGCTTGTCTTATTGCATCAGTTTGAATATTCCTCCTTATGATTTGACAGTTAAAATGCCCTTGTCAGCGATGCCTCTCCAGTTTCGTAATCTGATAGCCACGAATAGTTTCTTTTACTCCCTTTAACTGACTCATCTTACACTTTAAGATTATGTTCATTTTCGTAATAATCACCTTTTGAATACAATTCTGCTATTAAAATCTTGTTAACTCTATCCCATAGTTTTTTAAATAATATAAATGAGTCTCTGTGTAAAGCTGAGAAACATCTCCACCGATCTCGCTTACACTCACTTATTAAACTGTCAAACCGTTATTTAAGTTACCTACGAATTGGAATTGAATTATCTTTTAATATTCCTCCCATATTGTTACCTAATTTTCATTTCCAATCTAAACGACGTGAACCACTTTTTTCCTTCATCCCAGGTAATCTACCTGGTGTTGTACCTGACTCTTATCCTTCTCAATCCTATTCATTTACAAATTTATTTATGGCTAAGCTGGAACAAATGTTCCTTGCTTCTTGCCCTCTTACTCCACTCTTCTATGCCAGATTTATTGATGACATCTTCCTTGTTTGGCACCACGGTAAGCATCTCTTGAAATCATTCATTACTTCCTTTGAAGCTTTCTCCACCTCCATTTCGTTCACATACCATTCCTCCCTCAACAACATAACTTTCTTAGATGTTGACATCAATCTTAACAGTGGGACCTTCACGATGTCTTTCACGTAAAGCCCACCAACGCCCAAAACTACCTCCATTACAAAAGTTGCTATCCTCCTAATATCAAAACATCTATCCCGAGTTCTCTTTCTACCCGTCTTCATCGCCTCTGTAATGATATACAAGATCGGGGAAACCAATCTTCAAAAACTCAAATGCAAATTCCCTCAGCTCGGTTATCCCCCCAATTTAATCAATAGCCAAATCATCCCTGCCAATGTCAACTTTTCCACCAACAACAGAAGAGACCCCACTACTACTTTAAAATCCTCTGAGGAAGCCTACATTAGCTTCTAGAGGCACACTCGAAACATGGCTTGAATTTAAACCCTTAGTTTTATTTCATTCATTCATTTTTATCATCTCACAATTTTTTTATTTTATCTATTTAATATTTTTTAAACATTTTTTTATTAATTTTGTATATATTACCTTTATTTTTTGTTTTCTTCACCTTTATTCTCCGTTAAAAAATAATTCCTTTGATCTCTACTCCTTAGTTCCTTTTTTATTTTCTCCTTCGCGGCAGCACTGGTTTACCCCTCACCTAGTGAGTTCTTTAGTTGACTGTCGTCCCTCCTGAGGACGACCTCTATAACGGTCGAAATAACTATTGAAAAGTGAGTCTTTGTTATGTTTCTTTCTTTGTATCACAGTTTATTTTAAGTGTAATTTGTCCTACCGGTCCGTTTTTCGTTTATCATGGTATATATATATATAAATATATATGATCAAACCACAATGTGAAATGGAAAAAGAAGACTAAGATCTTTCAACCGTAAAAAGAGGTCTTCGTCAGAGTCAAAAACCCAAGAAGACCGCTTGTTACGGTTGAACGATCTTAGTCTTCTTTTCCCATTTCATTTGTGATGTGATCATTATTGCTATTTCACGTGTTTATGTGAAATCTTTATATATATATTTGTGTATTTTGGGAGCAGACCTTCAATCATACATGTTTCATTAAATGCCTAGCTTATTTTTTGTATAGTCCGTTATGTGCATAGCTTTTCTAATTTTCTTATATAATTTTTCAAACTTTCAGGTAAAATATACACCAATTCCCTGAATGATTTATTATTACGGTTACTTACACTGTTTCCGACGTTTCGATCAACTCTAATCATTTTCAAGGAAAAATAATACAATAACAATTTTTTTAACATTATCTAAAGATGAATAACAATTCTTAAACACTAATAAAACTGATAATATACATTAAACTCGAATTAATTTTTTCACTTTGTTCAATGTCAACATAGCCTTTAACAGGTTTCCTTCACACTGCTTTTAATTATACTACCGTTCCTTAAATTTCTTAATTCTAATTCCTTGAATTAGGAAATTTGTTAATTCTAATTCCTTCAATTAGAAATTTAAGTAACGGTAGTGTAATTAAAAGCAGTGTGAAGGAAACCTGTTAAAGTCAAGGTTATGTCGACATTGAACATAGTGAAAAAATTAATATGAGTTTAATGTATATTATCAGTTTTATTAGTGTTTAGTAATTGTTTTTGATCTTTAGATAATGTTAAAAAATTGTTATTATATTATTTATCCTTGAAAATGACCAGAGTTAATCGAAACGTCGGAAACAGTGTAATTAACCTTAAAAATAAATTATTTGGGGAATTGGTGTATATTATACCTGAAAGATTGAAAAATTATATAAAAAAATTAGAAAAGCTATGTAAAAAACTGACTAGACTAAAAATAAGTAAGGCATTTAATGAAACACACACACACACACACACACACACACACACATATATATATATATATATATATATATATAAAGATTTCACATAAACACGTGAAATAAAAATCAATGATCAAACCACAATAAGAAATGGGAAAACAAGACTAAGATCTTTCAACCCTAACAAGCGGTCTTTTTTCAGAGTCAAAAACCCAACTGAACACTAGATCCCCACCCGATGTTTTCTGCATCTAGTGTTCAGTTGGGTTTTTGACTGTGACGAAGACCGCTTGTTACGGTTGAAAGATCTTAGTCTTGTTTTCCCATTTCTTATTGTGGTTTGATCATTGATTATATATATATATATATATTATATATATATATAAAACTAATGTTTATCGGGACTCGGTCAGTTCTTCAGGTTCAAATTAAACTCTCATTGCTAACGTTTCGGTCTTTATTTAAAACCTTTTTCATAGGCAGAAGTATAAATTTTGAAAAACTAAGTATTACATTTCAAATTATTTTACAAAGAAAAGAAAACAAAGAAAAAAGAAAACAAAAGAAAATTTTACATTCAGGCTACAGTTGTTAAAATCTAAATACTATATTTCTTTGTAAAATAATTTGTAATATAATACTTAGTTTTTCTGTTTCAAAATTTATACGTCTGCCTAAGAAAAAGGTTTAAAATAAAGACCGAAACGTTAGCAATGAGAGTTTATCTTGAACTTGAAGAACTGACCGAGTCCCGATAAACTTTAGTTTTGTTTGTATTCCACGGTCGATACTTTTATCAACGTATATATATATTATGCTACAAATAATCAACATTATGCTGAAATTTAAAAATATTTACTTTCAATTTATATATAGCAATAATATATGTAATGCACATGTTTAAAATGAAATTTATTGTCATTTACCTCCACAAGTTCTGTTGTCTATTAATTTGTACCCAGGGCGACAAACACATTCGTATCCTAATGGTTTTTCCACACATTCATGTGAGCACCCTCCATTATCAATTTTACATTCATCTTTTCCACATTTATCTCCAGGTTCATCTTCGCTGTTAGGACAATTTGGATGACCATCACAAACTTGTGATAGAGGAATGCATGTTCCACCACCACAATCAAACTCAGATTTTGGACATTTAGGTGAGGGAATATCTGTAAAAATGAAAGATTCTGTTTAAAAAAAATGGGATATAATATGAAATGTATGTTATGACAAAACTTACGGCAATTATCTTCATCACTGTTATCTGGGCAGTCTTTTTGTCCGTTACAGTGCATATGACCTGGAATACATTGTCTATTTCTACAAGTAAACTGATCTGCTCTGCAAGTAACATTCTGGCAATTTTCATAAGATTCATCAGCACCCTCGGGACAATCTCTGTCACCATCACAGAGCCAAGAAGAATGAATACATGTTGTTCTATCAGGACATGTAAACTCATTACTTAAACAGACGGGTCTGTATGTTACGGCATCAGAGCAATCCTAAAAAAAAGTAATATTCAATATTTGTATAATAGTTTTAAAGAAGTAACTATATATGCTCAGCTAATGAAGATATACTCAAAAATAATCATATATAAGAGTGAAAATAGTTTTAAATTAACAGAAATTTTTCTTGCCATTATCACGCTCAGAAGGTTTTCTTAAGTAAGTACACGCATATTTATGAAAACCGAAAATATCATTTTACATATGAGTATAATTTCATAATATTTGAAAATCTATATAAATAAAAGAATGGTTTTGTCTATACATTGCTTAAAACTGACTCATTTCAAGTTTCCTTTACGTTTCAAACATTGGAGAAACCGAATCCACCCTTAGAAAAATTTCTGCCCGTTTGTTGGTTTGTCCGCAAAATTTTGCCACAATTTATTCTGTTAAGAATAAATAGTTTTGTGAACGAGCAATTCTCAATCCTTAATATGAACAGACAGGGAAAATCAACAAACAAGTTCTTACACTATATAATGCCGAGGAAAGAACTTACAAGTCAGTAAGGATAGTTATTAGTGATGAGGAAGCAGGTCATTATCCAACTGAATTTCTTTCTCCTAGACTGCCTGCTCATGAGTAAAAACTTAATGTAGGAGCACCAATCATGCTGCAATTTAGTAGCAGTAACAAATTTCATGTTACGAGACATGAGTGCTCCATAACTGTGCAATGGGACACGGCTCGGAGTTCGTGCTCTGCACAGATATATGCCATAGAGGCAGACATTATGACTGGGTGTGGTATTGGGGAGGCTGTGTGTATACCACGCGTACCATTGATTCCGAGCCACTATCCGTTTTCGTTCAAACGATTGCAAAGTGCCATCAGATTCTGTTTCGCAATGACGTTAACTAAGTCGCAAGGAGAAACTTTATCTAACGCAAAATTCAAGTTAACGAGACCATGTTTGTCTCACATGGTCAACTGTAGTTTACTTGCTCAAGAGTCACAGGTTCCAACTGTTTGTTCTTCCATGTACCTGAAGGACAGACAGCTATTGTAGTGTATATAGAGGTATTTGCTTAACACTGTACTAATAATGGTATTTTTTACTATTCTATAATTTCTAATGGCATTTTGTAGTACCAAGTTTAATAGAATTTTTGATTCCGTCAAAGACGGGTAGGTTTGCTAGTTCACTATAAAAATGGAGACCATTGAAACCTGAAACAATACGATTTCAAAATCGAAGACGAGTAACAGACAGAGTAAAGAAACAGACATACAAACTCAATTTTTTGGAAAATTCGTCTTCAGGAGAAAGGATATAGGGAGACTAAGCATGCCGTAAACGCAAAGCAGATGTCTTCTCAACTTAATTACTTTAAGACTAGATGCGCTTGATCTCCCTCTCTTTTATCTCCCGAAGACGGATCTTTCGTAAATTTGATTTTAAGTGTGTTTTTTTACTATGTGTGTTCCTCTTTTTCGATTTTCAACTCATATATATTTGAAAATATTTTTTAGTGTGAAAGTTTCAACAAAGAACTGTAATGAAAAATGATAGTTACAATATGTAATAAAATCCAAAATATGAACTGTAAATACTCGTATGAACTCTATATACGAATGATTGAAATTTTTAATAATGAAGTAGCAACAAAGGTTAAACTATTATTGTTTCCAATGTGACAAACATCTATTCTCTAGACATTCATGCTGAGTCTCCTCTCATATTATAAGACTTCTTATATATAATATAGAGCCCATTGTATTTCCTCAATTTTAATAGGAGGCAGCGTTTACATAAATAGAGTTGGTTTCAGAATAATTATTTAAAAACCATGGGTTTAATTAAAAAATATATTTTAACATTGTTAAAACAAGTTGAATAAAAAAACAAAAGGCAATATTGATAACAAGAAATGTGTGAATTAGTTCCTGTTAAACGTTTAGAATAAATAATGTTTGATAGTTGCGCTGCCTAATAACTCGATTACAATAACCCAATAGCCTAATAATCTGCATCTTGAATGCTGTATCACTTAGACTTAAAATTTCATTTATGCAACATTAGTTGTTTGCAATTTACATTATTAGTTTTCTTGTAAACACACTAAAAGATGAATCCATTGGTCTGTGAAGTAAACATTTTTTAATTTTAAAAATTAAAATTATTGTTCACTACGCATAATCAAGATAACATAAATGAAGTTATTCTCAAAATGGAGACGTGAAACAGCTCTTTGGAATTTGCCAAAACTTTAAACAAATTAGAGACCTCTAAAAGTGGGATCACAAACTGTGTAAGACACAACAGCGTGCCCTAATGTCTGATTAAGCAACGGCATGTAGCGTGCTTGACCTACTTCAAATATACCTTAATGAAAAATATTCTAGGTTAGTTTCTCTTTGGCAAAATAATGGGTCTCTTCAAACAAAATGAGGAAAAGTGAAATCCTTCTGACATAAAATATGAAAAAATTCTTTAAAAACATGTTACTTTTGTGTAGATAAGGTAGCAAGTAATTTGATGTCCACGCTTCACTCATCCATCAGGCTCGTATAATTTCTAATAAAGGTATTATTTCTCCCCATTAATAGCAGGTTGACGAGGCTATCAACTAACCCAAGTCAACTAGGCACCTTAGTTATTGTAAATGTGATATTTTCTTATGGTATAACAATGTAGAAATAGTTCAATTAAATGTCCCATTCGAATTAAGACAAGGGACAATTAAGAAAAGGGAAAATTTCTTGAAAATATTCTTTTGGGCGTTAATAAAAGTGGGATTAAAAATTATATTTCTTTTGGTTACTCTAACGTATCAGCCAATTAAATGAATTTATTTACCTACAGTCTAGCTAAACCATGCAATACATACATACTTCCAAAATAACAGTATACCTTCATGTTCCACGAAAAATTATATTTTAAACGTCAACTACAGTATTATTCATTAGTTGTTCAATCCTTAATTGTATGATATTTACTCATACTGGGGTAAATAGATATTAAGAAGTCTCTAAACGAAAGAAATTTTTTTATTTATTGAAACTATGCGTTTCAATCACTTCGTTTTCATCGTCAGGTAAACATCTACTATTCAAATTACGAGTTCAAAGTTACAAAAATAAACCAGAATTATACACAATAAAATGAAATAATGAAAAATGAATGACATAATCAATGGAAGGAATGGAGGACAGACAGCCGTCGAAAGTTGACTGAAGGAATTTAGTTCACGAGAGATAGAGTTAAGATAGGAAAGGGTAGTTAAGAGATAAAAAAAGGAGTTGTGCATGCTTACAAATAGTGAAGTGTTATAAAGTAAGGAAGAAAAAACTACTGAAGAGAAAGTACTTTTTTTGGTTGGATTGATCACGTCTCATTATAGAAACAATTTGAAAAAACTTGAACAACCCCAAATTTGATCATTGAGACACAATTATGATGAATTTTGATATAGTTTGAATAAAAAAAAAACTTTTTTCGTGTAGAGACTTTGTAATGTCCATTTACCCCAGTATAGTATTATTCATTTACAACTGACCTTTTTTTTCTTTTTATTGTTTAAACCAATCCCTTAGCGGGTGATAACGTCAGCCGTTTACCGGTTTTTTGTTTGATCGGTGATTATACAGATTCTACATTGGGAGTCCTAAATTTTGCCAAACTGAAGTGCATTTGGAGTAGGGATCTTTGAACAAGTACCTGACACCGTACAGGCTCGGGACCGACGGCTTAACGTCCTCTCACTGAGGGACGACATACTCAGATTTATTCACCTTCCGTATGAATAAAACGAGGGCTATGTGGGGATCGAACTCAGGACTTCCAGCCCAGAGGCGAGTACGTTAACCACTGAGCTAACCTGGCCCCCATTTACAACTGATCCCCATGCATTTTATAGCTAAACTCCTCATATAAGAATATTGTAATGAATTAAATAAGACGGAAAAAATTAATTGTTTCATGTTTTTGTTTTTCAATATTATATCAATTAAATGATACCAGTGTAGATGTGGGCCTTTTTGCTTACAACAAACAATATTTTGAGCCCCACTGCGTCACTACCCCGTGGAATCTGTCAAGAGATGTATTTGAAAAAGGTTTATCAGTCGACAAACCTTTTCCCTCTTCAAACATCTCTAAAGTGGTTGATTTCATTTAAAATGGAACTAGATTTTTCTTCAACTGTAGTATGGATATCATTATCATCTTTACACAGGGAATATTGAGCATCTGTGGGACCTCAGTGATGCTAGTTCATGGAAACTCGCTTCCGGGAGACCCTCATTGTGTGTTTCAAGAAGTTTAACTGTCCCTATCCAAATCTAGGGCTTGCTGCTTCTGGGATGTGGCAAGTAGCTTCCAGGCAAAAAGGCATCGACCTGGTTCATCATAATGTGCGGTATAGTTGAAAGACCCAGTACGGCATCGTTATTACAAAACAGAATGTCATCCTCAACTTGACAAAAATGACTATTTTTGTTTGAATAATTGCAAAAAAATTCTTTAAAAAAAAAGAAGGATATAATAGGTTTACATAATATGTAACATACATAAGAAAATTATTATAGAATTCCCAATAGAAATATTACTAAATATATTGTAGCAAAAAGCAAAAGCAAAAAGCAAAAAGTAGATAAAAGTATTTTAAATAGTTGTGATACATTAAGTCAAATGCAATTATATTTATAAATTTTATATTAAATTGGTTACCGCTTCATCAGATTTGTCAAGGCAGTCATAATACCCATCGCAGACCCATTTAGCAGCAATACACGTTGAGTTGCCACATTTGAAATCGCCTGAGGTGCAGGTAATAACAGGGCAATCGCGTTCATCCGATTCATCATCACAGTCAATATCACCATCACAAACCCACCGCTTTTGTATACACTTACCTGCTGCACAGGTAAATTCATCTGAGCGGCATGTTTCATCTGTGGAAAAAATATAACAACCTATTAATTTCAACCAAAATTACATAATTTCACAATCTTGTAAACTACAATTCTTATTATTTATAAGAATAAAATAATACATACATTTAAATCAAGTTTTTTTGAACAAAAATTAATTCAATCTTAACAGAGATTGGTTTTAAATTTTTTTAAAATGAATAAAAACTGTTCTTCAGTTCTCTAAATTATATTCCGAACTGAGTATTCCAGAAATTCATTATTCCTATATATATTCATTTATAGTAAGAATATAGAAGAAAAACTTTTTCATGATCATTAGTATTATATTCGTAACTTAAATAAAAAAAAATTAAAACATTAAAATTTGAAGTCAAAAAAGTTAACATTGAGTTAATTCAATGCACTTATAATTATTAAATATCATACAATGTTATTGATAAGTATTATCTTAAATATTTTTTGTTTTTATTTGGTTCATTGGATAGAATGAAAAACAGATGTGAAATAATTAATTACTTGTTTAACAGAATTAAATCTCTAGTCATTAATATGATTATTGTTATTTTTATTGTTATTGCAATTTTCTTTTCAAAAAATGTAAGCATATCACAAAAATAAAAAAAAATCATACTTTTTATTACTTAAATAATACAATTGAACATAAAATAAAAATGAATAAAACCTTTTCAAAAAAATTGGTCTGTTATGACTGTTAACAAAAACTCAAATCTATTTATATTTATATTTATAATTAATGTAAAACAAGTCTGTTATTTATAAAAAAATATAACATTAGATATTTACAATTCATAAAGTCCCTATTCTAGAATAAAAAAGTCATCAAGATCATCGTTTTACTGAATGTAACCATTACTTATACATATGTGTTAGATTCATGCATTCTAAGGAAATTTTTAACAATGTATTTATACCAGATTATGCCATGAAAATCACCACCATTAACATTTCTAAAAGAAAACTCATTCTATTACCAGAAATTATTCCGATATCAGATACTGTTATTGTATTAATCGTCTATTAGATATAATAGTCGTATAATAGTCTATAGATACTGGTACAATCGTCTCTGTACCAGTGCGAAAGAAACATGAATGAAAAACAGATACTGGGACTCACATTCAATAATTGAACCGTTTTATCTGTCGTTCTCAGGACATGGCTGAGGAAGTTGTGCACATGAAAGGGTCCATAATATTGAATATGTGTCCTAGTATCTGTTCTTCATTCGTGTTTCTTAATGTTTTTAATGTATATATAATGAGTGACTCCTGATGCCGAGGACATCATAATATAGTGGTAAGTAGTAAGTTTTTGTTATCATTTTTATGTGTGTTCCTTCTGTAAATGTATTTCATATATAATATGATATAGTGCAATGTTATTTATTTTTTTCTGACTTTGATAAGTTTTTATAATGTTTTCTGCTTCTTTGTACATAATGTTACAGTCAATGCCAACATTGAAGGCCGACATAATCTAGAGCCTATTAAAAGATAAAGCTGCGAACTAGATTGAGAGCTTTTTAAAGTTAGTTATATAGGTGATCATTTGTTTTGGTTCGGGTAGAATTAAAGGTAATTATACGGCAATCATCGACATATAACAGCCTTGATGCCTTTCATATCTTTGATAAAACCAGGAAGAATTTTAATCAAACTTCCTAATTGAATATTTATTTGATAATTTTGTTTTTTGATGATGTTTTTCGTTTTATTTCCCTGGTAAAGAAGTGGGTCATTTTCATTATCTGTTAGAGAAGATTATTTAAATTTAATATTAGTACTGCTTTCGATTGTATGAATGGGGAATACAAGGAGAGAATTCAAAAACTGTAAATGTTTCACATGATGTAAACAGCATCTAACTGCCGAGTACTCCTATGTGTTCAGGAATATATATATATATATATATATATATATACCATTAGATAACTTCTGCTTTCTGACCTTTTCATAGAGTCGATAAATTAATCTTATGTTTTTTTCTTTCTTGAAAGAGAACATCACAGAATTCAATCGAGACTTGTTTAACAATACTTCTGAGAACTTCAGGCTTAAGTTTGTGAAAACTGTTTTAAATGAAATTTTGGTCCTACTAAGAAGCTATCTCTTTTCTTCTGATGACAGTTAAACCGAAAATTAGAGTCCGTAAGTGTGTTTCTCTATTAACTGTGCACCTATAGTTTACTCTGAAACGTATATATTTATTTATTCACATTTTATATATATTTATAAATATATATGTATAAATACATAATTTATATTATATATGCATATATATTATTTTCTTTAATGGTAGTAGAGATATAGTTGGTTGACTGTGTCTATTTCAAAAAAAAAAAAAAAAAAAATATAGGGTAGATGGTGGTAGTGTTGGCTGTGCCACATATTTCAATTTGGTGTTTCTAAGACCTATAGATTTACAATTTGTTCCGAACAGATTTGTCATCTGGTTCTCTCCCTAGTCTTCCCTCTTTTCTTTCTCCTGATGATGGTTAAATCAAAAACTTGAGACTGCAAGTGTGATTTTTCTATTTTGTGCGTTTTCTTTAGTTTATTTTTTAGCATTTTATAAAAAAACAGGAGAAATAAAAATGGATGTTTAAACCACAGTAAGACATTTAGAAATGGGATGACAATTTTTCTGAGTAGGTCCTATTAGTGAGTTTCTTGCTGTTAATTATATGCTGATAATTGGAATACATTTTTAACTATGAATGTAACTCATTTTTTTTAATTAATGCCAACAATAGCATAGAAATGTATAAAACCTAAGCAGATAACAAAGTTTTGTTTATTGACTGACATTGATTTCTATGATTAAAGTACACTCGAACTTCAAATATCCGTACTAGTAGAAATTGAGACAGATCCAAAAACAGAAAAATCCGGAAATTAGTAGCACTGGTAAGTGGTAGTCTAATGGTGGGTAGGGTAGACATATGAGAAGGGAAGATAACTAGGCTATTCTCTGTATCACCTTGCTTTAAATCACAATCGAAATCATACCATACAGGTGAATACAGTTAGTTTATGTTTATTATGCATTAAAATACGTAATAATAATAATTTTTATGCATAATACAGGTATAGTTTGCTTAACATAACGAAATTGAAGTAGCCTAGACTACTCAGTTTCACTTTGCCCTCATTGTGAATTACCAATACCTGGATGATAAATTATGCTAATTTATGCTATTTGGAAGAAAAAAAGTTCGTAAATTTGAAAGTACGGATTTTTGAAGTAAGGAAAATTGAGGGACGTGTAGTTGAATTTATTTTAGCTCCAGTCAAGTGATTTGATTGGTTTTGGTACCCAATTAGAAGCACTTAGTACTTATACTAGGGGTTATCGGTATGAGCGAATACAAGAGATATGATCTATAGAAATACTCTGATACTATGATATTTAGTAAATAAACACATAATAACGTATATGCCATAATCTATATTAGAAATTAGGTAGCACTGAGGAATAAATGCTTAGTATTAAATTTTATCATTTAATAACGTTAATTTTTGAATGACTGAACAAATTATTGAAAAATTTATTTAAGTATTCAGTATTGGGCAATGGATATAAATAATGGTTTTGAATACTGCTGTAATTGAAAGAAACTGTGTTTTACAATTGTCTACTTTTATCTGCATACTACTGAACAGGGAAGTGACCAATATAAAAAATATGAAAACAATAACAGATTAATCAAATCTAATCATTCATTGCAATTATGTTTTTAAATATTAGGGTAAAAATGTATCAGAAATAAATGCAGAAAGTGCATAAATTTTGTTTTCATTAATTTTTCAATATTAAACGGATTCTGAAAACAAACATTTAGTTTTTAAAGAAAATTTGTATGTATAACAACTTTTTATGATACAAGGTATTTCGTCTTATTTATTGGCTTATTGTAAAGATTTTAGAAATAACTGAATTATCCAAATTAAAATTTTAAACAAAGATTACTTTTTTTTATAAGAAAAAAATGTATTTTGTAAATAATGTGACGCTCATACCGATAGGAGTTAACTTGTTAATAGGTTTTTCTAAAAATATATATGATTATTAATAGCATGCATTCTCAAAGGACAAAGCATTGGAAGATTATTCTTAAAGCATTTTCTTTGAACATTTTAAATTTTTCCATTTTTTATGACCATTGTATGAGTAAGAAGAGTTGTTTATTAATTTAAATTTAATAAATTTTGAGACTATTTGGATATTTGTTCTTAAAGTATGTGTTGGAGATATTTTGGAGGATTAATGCCTGAGCTGTCATAACCCAGTCAAAATTAGCCTGACGTGAAAAAAGCAGACCTCTAAAGTTCAATTTTTCATTTTTTTTTTGCCGGACTTCAATGAAACTTTAGTGGATAACTAATTCATATTGCTGTTCTTTTTTAGCACTATAGAGAAAGTTTTCACCTCTCCAATAGGTCTCGGGATTTAGTGAAAGTGTATTTTGCGTTAACAGCCACAAAACAATATTAATCATTCAAAATTTACTGGGGGGGGGGGGGGGGGTGTTACTATTAAGATTGAATGTATAAGGAAAGTTTCACGTTCACATCACAATTTAAGAAACTGAATCTGGGAGGACGTCAGAGTAGGTCGGTATATAAAGATCACATAGATACTTTCAGTTCTCGAAGTGTATTTAATTCAACAAATTAAAATATGATATTTTAATTTTTACAGTGATAATTAATAGTACTAGTTAAAATTAACTTATTATTATTTTAATTAGCAAATTGTGGTAAATATTATAGTTAAGAATTAAATTATTTTTTAATTATATGAATTAATGCATTTTTATTTTTAATGTTATTAATTGAAGTCAATTTCTGAAAGTCGAGTGGAGAAAGACACGTGATTTTTTACATTAGTGTTAGCTATATGTTTTTTGTAATTGGCACACTGTTTAACTTGTTGAAATCCATATAAGTAAATAAGCATTGTTTTCATCAAGTACTTTTCATTTTAATTGTGTTTGACTAATATTTGATTGAATGCTTTGTCCTGGAGAGTACGAAACAAAGCGTGGAAGGGCAGGGTTAGTAGGGTCTTACTGCAAGCCTTTTCATCAGAACCATCTGAGCAGTCCTCTGAAGTGTCACACATCCAGGTTAGTGGAACACACCGCCCGGCCACACCTCTACATGTAAACTGTTCTTCGTCGCAAACCTTATCCTCTAAAGAAAACAAACACATCAACACAAATAAGCAATGAAAACATTCGACAACATTCCAACTTCCTGTCCATACACCACATCCCTGCAAAATAACATGTTCCTTTTTTTTCTATTGAACTTACTACAATTTTGTTCATCAGCGCCGTTTTGACAATCTGCTTGTCTATCACACTTCCAGTTGTCTGGTATGCATGTCTTGTAGTCACATTTGAAATGACCACTAGGACAGTGTTCAATATCTATTACAAAACAGAATAATTTGTAATTTACATGTTATCAGACTTAGATATTCAAAGGTAATAAGATACACCCCACTAGACAATTAACTACACTAATTTACTTAAAACACTGGTCAGCTGTCTCAGCTTTCTTATCAGGATTAATAATACTGTAATGCAATGCTGGTTGGTTAAGCAAAGAACCTTTCAATCATATTCCTGTATTTAATAAAACATTCAAAACATGAAACATTATTAACCAGAACTCACATATTCAATTATATTTATATCAATCGTAACGATTTTACACTTTAAACACAGTTAACTTATACATCACTGAAACATACATATAACATGGCTTTAAATATTCAATTAGTTCATTTAGGTAAAAAAAAGCCTATTTCTACTTTGACTTTCATAATGCATATTAGGCTCTTGTGAAGTGGTGCATGTGCCTAAAAAATCTTGTATTCACCTTTTAAGGGGTGCCAAATGTGATTCATTCTAAACAGAAAAGTCATCGACCATGCGTAGCCTTCTTATGAACTGTCACATAATTTCCATCATAATCACTTCATCTAACAGCCACCATTCTTGCAACCGCTATCTGCCCTTCAACAATTGCTACAGCTTGTTTTCTGTGACAAGTTCCCCCTAACGATAAGAACTACGCTTCAAGCATCTGTGGAGGAACTTATTGGTCTCCTGAATGCGTGAAGTGCTCCAAATCTAAATTTACGAAGATGAATAATTTATATTCTTTTCTAGTTTATATGTTGTTCTATTATTGTATATTTTATTTCATGCTAGTTTTCCCTGTTGTTCTTTTCTCATTAGGCTATTTTTTCTTTAACTATTTTTCATTGTAGACTTTATTATTTGTTATTTTTCTCGTGCTTTTTTCATTTATTATAAAAATAATTCCTTTCTTCATTTTGTTTAACTGGGAATGAATGTGGCAAAACTGTTGGCATCTAACCATAGCTGTATGGGTGCGTTTAGTCTTTCTCTGTTTTTCTCTCCTGATGATGGCTGACTTAAAAATCATGGACTACAATTATGCATACATATTTCTTTTTTCATAATGTTTGCAAATGAACATTAATTTACTATAACATATATGAAATTGTTAATAATAATAAACATTTCTGTTAAAATTTCTCTTTTTCAGTTATTGTTTATTGTCATGTTTTAACATCTGGTTGAAAAACATTATCAGGTAAAAAGTATACCCAAGGGTGACTTTGACTAGCCATTTTTGATATCTATATTTCCCTAGTGGCAAATAAAAAAAAATCAGACATAGGTTTGTGTTTCCTCGTTTTTACACTTCAAGATTTTAATTGAATACACCAGTTCTAGTGTCATTGAAGAATGCAACATTTTCCTGAGGGTCTCCTTGGAGCCAACATTTCAACATTCTTGCTATCCTGAGGTATCTGACTTAGCCAGTTTGAGGGGAAATTGGCAAAATATTCTAGAAACAGCCTCATGAGATTCAGTTGATTGTTTATTGTAATCAATAACACACATATTGATTTTTTTTTTTTGGGCTTAGAAAGTCTCGTAGACAGAGAAGCCGTACATTTTCTGTTATTTTTGAGAACAATTGGTGCCATAAAGGCTTAAAAAAACGAGAAAAAACACATTTAAAAGTTATGTTACACCATTAGAACTATAAACTACCTGTTGAATAACAAAAAAGAAAAGAATCATCCATAATTTTTTTTTGAAAACCGAGAAATCATTGAACCTTTAATGAAAATTACCATGACGGCATCCAAGTAACTTGTGTACTCAGAAATCCAACATTTTTAATAGCATATTCGTCCTGGGCATTTCAATAACCCTACATATGGCCATTGGGGACAGGTTTCCACACATTTTACCACAATCAGTTCTTGACTTTTAGAAAGTATTTTCTTACATCAGAAGTGATCTATCATATTTATCAAAAGAAACAACAATTTTTTATCTACTCATACCTAGTAGGGAACTCTGCTGTTTATATACATGAACAAGATTTTGTACATTATGCAACATTACAAAGAACAAACAGAAGTAATTAACAAAACTCTAAACATAAAAATAAGTTATAAGTACACGCAATTTTCTTGTTGACGTTGCGCCTAAGGCACAAGTAAACCATAGATCACTTAGCGAGGACTTTACAACTACTTGATTCAAAGTCCTCTGTGGTGTATTTGTATTCCAGACGTGAGCTGTGAAAGAACATAACGTTCCAAAGAGCATTTGCGATTACTTTGCATTCAAAATATTATGTGGGTACTCCTAGTTTACCTTTTACCAATATGATTAAATACCACTATATTCGAACATGAGTAAATACCATTCGTAACATATTCAAGTGAATATATTATATTTTTCAGAATGAGTAAACAACTGACTGTAACTAAAAACACAACTTTCAATTAGCGACTGACGTTTGTTCCAGATGAACAAAATATTTTTTTAATCCTGGGCAAAAATATAAAGCGTGTTTTCATGGGTATATTGTATGAGTACTCCATAACAATTTTGTTAGCAACTGAGAGCTATATGAAAATTACATTCCTTTATTTATTTATTATATAAACTTATTCATATTAATGTAATAATTCATTGTTTTTATATGTCCATAATGTTTTTACTTCTGCTTATGAAAACAGTTTTAAATTAAATCAAAACATCAGGTTTGAAAGTGTTATTTGAACCTGAATAACGTAATGATTCTAGGCAAAAATGTTTATTTTATTTAATTTAGGTAGATGCCTTACTCAATATATATATATATATATATATATCGTATATATATCAAGATTTCACATAAACACACGAAATAACAATCAAATTTCCGTGCAAAAATTGCCACAATATTTATATTGGCCAAACTGGTAAATCATTAAAGACACGTGTAAAACAACCAATACAACGTAAGTAGACCGGAAAAAAGTAGTGCCTTATTCTTGCATATAAACAATGAAAATCATCATATTGATTGGATAGGAGTTAAATTTATTACTTACGAAAAGTCGATGTTGGTAAGAAATATTATTGATTCGTCTCTAATTAAATTTAATAGATCAAATATTATAAACATTAGTAACGGTCTCTTCAAACTTGATACTTTTGTTACGAGAGCAATAGCCTCTTCAAAGAGGATTGACAGCTAGCGTATAGTTTTTTACTCTTTCTTACTGTACTCTTTGTTTCTCCAAACATCCCTTTCTGGAAATTTTCCCTTTCCTGCACTTTCATCCTTTTAAAATACCGCTCTTCCCTCCCACTATGTTCAACCTCTCACCAGATTTTTTTGCATCTAGTGTTTAAGTTGTGTTTTTGACTCTGACGAAGATCGCTTGTTACGGTTGAAAGATCTTAGTCTTGTTTTCCCATTTCATATTGTAGTTTGATCATTGATACGTATATATATATATATATTAGTGTATTTCGACAGCAAGTCCTCTTTTAAGCATATGGTATTGAATTTGAAAGCAGATTCTGCATTCATGATTTTTCTACCCAAGCTTCTATTTTGCTCACGATCTCCTTTTGTGCTGGTGATAATTGCCAAAACAAGCTATCATAAGACATTCAGAATGCTGGAACACTAAAAAACACTTCACCGGAATATCTATATTTAATTAACTACTACACTAAACTAATATGAGAAGCTTTCGGCTCCATGGGTCATCGTCAGGTTCTTAAACTACTTATATTATCTAAATATACCTATTACTTACTATATTGGCGTTTAAATGCCAACTGAACACTGTTATTCTGTCTAAGTGAAAGTTGGTGGTGGGGATTGAGCAGGGGTGAGTGCGGGTCAACAAAAAACTCATGGCCCTTCAACTCAACCTAACTCGGTCATCACCCTCCTATCTCACTAATTTAAAAGAATTATCAATATTCTTAAAACTAGGAATTCCATTAAAGTCATTACTTTGTACATTTAAACTGGGTAACAAATCTTTAATGTACAGTGCTTCTAGGATTTTAAGTCTATTGAAATCATTATTAACATGTAGGATGGTGGTACTCTCAACCAGGTTCTGCCTAGACAGGGGAATACCATGTGTCTCTTCTGCATGGTTTCTTGGTGCTCCTGTCGTGAGATTGATAGTCAGACTTCTTGACAGTTTCGTCCTAGTTATCCCGATGTGCCTAGAGGGCAGGGCTGCACAGTTCCCTGTGGTGCAAGTGTATTGGAACATTAGATGACTACGATTGAGGTCTGGGATGTCAACTCTCGGACGGTTAGAAACTAGCACGTTATAAGTCCTTTTACTTTTGTAGTAGATGGTGACCTTCAGTGCGTCATCTTCGTTAGTTGGTTTAACATTATTATAAATCAATTTCCTAAGGGCTCGTTCCTGTTTAGACTCAGTGCTCGTATACGCTTTATAAAAGAGCTGTATTTGTTCACAAGGTTTTCGGTCGTTCTTCATGTTGTTGTTGTTGTGCCATTTGTCTAGATATGTTTTAACTTATCTATTTTATATATTTTCTCTAGGCAGTGTCTTATAATAATGTCTTATGCTAGCTTGCTTTGACAATTATCACCAGCACAAAAGAAGATCGTGAGAAAAATAGAAGCTATAAGTAGAAAAATCGTGAATGCAGAATCTGCTATCAAATTCAATACCATATATATGTTTAATTAAAGAGAACGTAGTTTCGGCAGTATTAACGATCTTCCGACCGAGAGGATTCGATGTCATCAACCAATTTCCTTCCATCAGGTGTTTCCTTCTATCTGTTTCATTTGGTGTAGGTCAGGCACATTAATTTGTACCACATCATCTCCCAGACTCAATGATACATGGAAATTTTTTTCTTCCATTTATTTATGTTCTTTTTATGTGCACATTTTTTTATACATTTAGTATGTCACATTTATTAAATGTATTATTTAGCCTTTCACTGTTTCATTTGTTTTCAAATATAATCAATGTTGACTCGTGGCCTTAAAATTTTCCAGTCACTCTTTGAAAGGGAGACACTTCGACTCCTGGTGATAAAGATATTGGTAATATGCGATACGAGTGGAAATAGATACATAGATGTGAGTTTTAGGTTATCTTACGTATAGAAATAAAGAGAGAAAGTATGTCTATTAAAGCCACTGAAGATATATTTTAAAGTCAGTAATTAGTCCAATGTGGTTATAGGATAGGCCGCGTTTAATAAACTAGAGATTGAATGATTTCATAGAGTAGAAGGTGATCTCGATGGAAATAGGTAGGGCATCCATAGGAAGGTTGAAGAGATCAGTATTGGTTATTTACCTAGAGATTTCAGATCAAACTATCAGATAGACTTGGTAAGTACGTCATCAGGATCAACCGTTTTCGCAGCCAGCATTAACCCTCGATGCTATTTCATAATCCCAATAGTATTACATCGAAAACCAAGAAACCGCATTTATAATCTGTTTATAAATTATTCATCATAAGCAAGGATATTCTATCATTTATGTTGATATAACACTCCATTGCTCAAGATATATAGATTGGCTTATTTTAATTGTTCATGTCGTTCGGTGGTTATTTTCACTAAGCGAGCTCAACTACAACAATTTCAATTGGAAGCTAATAAATATTCCTACGAAAGAAACTCAATGTTAACTTTTATTAGTAATTATTCATAAAAACAAATTTTGACATTATTTTATTACTATTGTTTTAATTAATAATTTATATACTTGGATAAAGAGACTACTTTTTAATTAAAAAGATGATATAATATAAGAATGATTAAAAACACTTTATTGATTAATCATTATTACATCAGTAATAATCGTAACTGAAATGCAGAGAACTAATAACGCTTCAATTACTTATTATAAGAGCTTTCCAGCTCACTTGACCATTCCTGTTTACACGCTGGTATATTAGCCACTCTCTGTATATAATTACGTCACGGTTAAACTTGAACAATAAAATTACTAATTATTCAAAATTCAATTAGTCTTCTATATGTTAATAAAGATAGATATTAACAAATTTGTAACAAAATTTAATCAAGCCAATATTTCTTTGTGATACAAAATCATAATTTACATAAAAGCAAAACATAATTTACTTCTTCATTTCATTAAATTAAATAGGTTTAACTGAGCACTCATATATCATTCAGATAAGTTTCATATATATGATAATAAACGAGCACCTATGTTGTATAGAAAATTAATAGCGTTCAAAGAGATTGTTGTAAAAGTCAGTATAGAGCTCAAACATCAAACTAATAATGCTTCCAATATGAAGTGCCTTTAGGCTTTCAGGTTAATCTAATATTGAAAACATGACCATAAATAAAATGATTAAAGCAATTATATGATTGATTAATAAATACAAATCAATTATTTATTATGATAGCTTATTTGGATAATTATTTTTATCCAAAAGTTATCTTTAAAGAAGGATTATAAATTTGCGTTGTTATTGTTATAACAATAATTGTATGTTGAACATATGTTTTCAACAATTGTTTTCCCTGATGTTTAAGTATACAGGATAAAAATAAAAATAATAGGCGATTTCAAATAATCTAGCAAAAAAAGAATTAACTGTTTTTTTAATGCAAAATTAGAATAAAACTCCCTCATTCCCTCTCACTCACTGGCTCCAACTCTCTTACTCTTTCTTATGTATCACACTTTTCCTGTCTTCCATGGTTCACTCCTTCACCCAGAACTCTTCTTTTCATCATCGCATTAACTCTTTCCTTCTCATTCTCTGCCTCACTTTTTCTCTATACGGAAGAAATGATGTAGCCTAGGTTACTCGGACTCACACAGCCATCATTGTGAATTACAAATACCCGGATGATAAATTATGCTATTTGGAAGGGGCCAAGTTAGCTCAGTAGTTAACGTACTCACCTCTGAACTGATAGGACTGGGGTTCGATCCCCACCTGACCCTCGATTTATTCACGCGGGAGGTAAACATATGTATATGAGCACGTCGTCTCTCGGAAAGGACGTAAAACCGTCAGTCCCGAGCCTTTACGATGTCAAGTACTCCTTAAAGATCCCTAATTCTAAATACACTTGAGTGAGGCAAAATTTAGAACTCCCAATGTAGAATCAACATGTAATGTGGTTCACCCATTACTAAAAATAGGTGCCCAATAATAAATGAGCAACATCTTCCGACCTTACAATAGCATTAAAAGGTGAAAGGCTCATAAGTGTGGGCGTTGGAAAAGAAACAACAATTTACTCTCTTATAACACTTACTACCTTCGTCTTTTTAACCCTTTTCTTCACACATCTGTCTCACATCTTCTCTTTTCTCCTTCACTCTCTCTGTTTGTTTGTCTTTCTCTATTTCTTCCTCACATCTCTCTTATATCACTCCCTACCTCCGTTTCAATAACTCGTTCCTCGTTTCTTCCTCTCACTTTTTTTCTCTTCCTCTCTTACTCAAGTCTGTATCACACTGTAACACACACACACACACACACACACACACACACACACACACACACACACACACACACACACACACACACACACATACATACATACATACATACATACACACACACAATGCAGTCTTATAATTAATGAGCCCAGTTGGCGATGTCAATTTTCCCATTTTTAGATATATACATGTAATGATTATAATTTCATTCATAATCATTATATAGTATATGTTCATTACAAAAAATTAAGCATTACATTAAATTTGTTTAAGATTTCAGACGCAAATTAAGTATTTTTTATTCACTTGGTGAGAAACACAAAATATATTCACGCGGTATCACAGAATATACAAAGAATAGACTTGGTTCAATTTTTAATTCAAATTTAGCAACTGTAGCCTGCATAGTAATGTAATTATATAATCAGGTACTATTAACTGCAATTCATATTATAAAGATTTGTAATTAAAAAAAAATCGTAATTCCACCATCCAATTATATCAACAAATTTTGAATTAATTTAGTTTATGACGTATAGGTTGTTAATTACTTGAAAAGGAATATGATCATTTTGTATAACCAAGTCGTTCAATCTTGTATGATCATGTTTTTAGATATACAATTTTTATTGCTACCATTCACAAACAGACTTGTCTCCTCTTCATTATTCATTGATCATCATTTCTTCCTACACAACTCTACATTACATTTTATAGTTTATGCTTTATGCAATAGATCGTGCTTAAGGTGAAATAATTTAGCTAAAAGTATGTGTAATACTTTTTATCTGATCTGAAATACAGCCTAAGTCTAAATAACAAGAAACAGTGATTTTTCTAATACTTTAAATATATACAACATTGTTTTTACTATGCTAATTCAAATATAATATTCATGAAAAAAAAATGAAAAAATTTGGATATTATGACAGATATATTTTGGGACCTCCATAGTTTAGGTTGAAAAATATTTTTTGATGCTGTTTGTGGATAGGCTTGAAATTTCACTACTAAATAACATTGGAACTATTGATAAATGATTCAGAATTTTTAACAAAATTATAAGATTCGTTTTGTTTAATAATGTAGTAATTTTTTTTATGAACATATGTAATACCTTTTGAGTACTAGTAAAAAAAATAATAAAATTAAACACAAAATTGTTTAGTACAGAAGAATGAGTGAAATCGGATTTTGGAAAACTTGCTTGGAAAAAAAGGCTATTATAGTACCTATAGTACATATGTACTATAGTATATATATATATATATTATATAGTACGTATGTCACATTCTGTGAATTAAAAAAAATATTTCTTCTTGATTTACAAAATTTTTAGAAACAGTAGTAAAATATTAAAATATTTCTTGTATTATAATATAAAATATTAATGGTAATATTAATATTAACTATTAAAATGGTTCTCTGCATATAGTTTCATTCAAATTTCTTAAACAGATTGGTGGTAAAGACAGAAATAACTTGGTAAATAATAAACTGACTTGGTACTTGATATGTCTACCACTGTTCCTGATTTGACATGAGAAAGCTTTCTAATTAATTTAGGTCAAGATTAAGGACTAAAATCTATTGCAATTAAAATTATGAAACAATTTATACTCATAATGACGATAGTAATTTGCGTGCAGGTTCTAATATAACATGATATATGTTGTAAAACTCACATCCCAGTAAATGCTTTGTGTGGTTAATTTCTATCTAAATAACAGCTAAAATATCTAGATGTTTTACTATTTTGCAGTTTTGTCTTAAAAATATACGTTGACAATGAATAATTTAAATCCAGCGAAACATTTTTTGTTTGGCATTACAATCTTACTTTCTTTTTATTGTTCCGTCGGTCAGTAATTTTATAGTAAATAAACTATACAGTTCGTGCGTTTTGTATTTATATGAAGGATTAAATAAGAAGTACCAGGGTAATATTCTGATGTTTATACAGTCACAGGAATGATGTTTAACTCTTCATTTAACGAAGAAGAACCATCATTAGTTAAAGAAGTTTCAGGAGAACAAATGTACTTGTAACTCTTGTAGACTGAATTCAAATTTAATTATTTAAAACAATGGCTTTACTTCCTTTCAAAGAAGAAGAAGCATTATTTAGAAACTTGAAAAGTTTATTACAAATTACAAAATAATCACATCGTAAAACAAAGAGTGTAATACTTCAAGCTAAGGAGATTTATTTAAGAGATTAGATTAACTCGTTAGTTTCCCAAAGCGATAAGTAAGTTTAACGACATGTCACACGAATCCAACCGTTCTTAGCTATATATAGCGAAAGCTTTAAACAAGAGACGTGTAACTCCATTTAAGTTCTGGAGCTCCAAGCAGAACAACTGATCCCAAGTGAGTCAAATAGATCACACCTAGGAAGATGTGACTGTGTTTTAATATCATGGCAGTAATAACTGTATTTTGATAAATTGTTCAGTGATTTTAATAAACTGTATTCTAGTGATTAACATTTTTTTATATTTCTGTTTCATTGATTAAGCTTATTTTGATTTGATGCAATAAACTAAAACAGAAAGTAACAATATTCAATTCTGAGTAGCAAGCATTTTGTAAAAATCCTGAAATTTATTTCGAAGTATAGCAGCTGTACACTTCAAGATAACTTACAATTCAACAAGTCACTAAATGCTAAACGAACCATAATAAAAAATGCAGATATTTTCAACTAACAAAATGAAGTATCTCACCCTCAATGCATAACACCAATTATTAAGATGGTTTTCCATTATTTCGGGATTTTCAACCAAGTTTCAATAGAAGACTCACTTTATGATTGTGTTCACAAACATCTGCTGTTTTGGAATTCATAAAAAGTAAGCATATTACATTTAATGCAGATTTATTTATAAACAAAACAAATTTCAACATTTTAATTTCAAACATTCTTCCATTCTCATAATAGGGTAATCATTACTGGTCTGTAAACAAAAGTATGCAAGTATTTTTACTTGTCGTGTAATACGCTTGCATAGTCATAAAATCTATAAGTGGTTTAAAAAACTATTTGAAAAATAAAAATTTTATAGACGTATGATCAGTATATGTAACAATTTAATATATCAGGCTCATTTAGGAAACTTTCATGTACTGACACTCTGGCCTTTTAAATTTTTCAGTCTGGAAACTGTGGTTTAAAGCCATGAATATCTAGAATGAAAGCAATGACGAATTTTATAAATTTCGTTTTTTTTTAATCGTTTCTTTTGCATTCGAAAACTCATGCCAGAAGATTAATAATTTATTCAAGTAAGAATAAACAAAATGAAATTTGGAGTGTTATAGTGATTAATAACGAGATTGATTGCTAGTTAATGAACAGACACTGCAGGATATTATATATGTAACTTGACTCTGTAAAACTTTTCAAGACTTTATTTCATTTTTAACATAAAGTTGATAAAATTAAGCGAGAAAAAAATCATGAAAATGAAATAATTCAGGACAAATATGACATAAAGTTGTTTTATAGAGGCAAGGGGGTACTATGGACTTAGTGGTTGAGATAAGTTAAAGCAAGAGGGTGGCTAACTAACTGGCGTCGTGATTTAAAGTATCTGAGATTTTTAAATGGGTTAGTGGCATCCTGGAGAAAATATGATAGCCTCTTCACTTGATCCATGAGAGAGGAGGGAGACTTGAAGCTAAATTACATATCACTTTCTCCCTTCAGTATATTCCTTCTCTCTTTCTGGTCCACACAATTATCATTGGTAGTTCCCATCACATACTTCTTTTGCCATATCAAAGGAATATTAATGCATCAATGCACAGTTTTTTTTAATCCTGTATGTTATTAATCTGGTTAACTAATTAAAGAAAATTACAATATACAGGGTGACCTGAATTGTATATGTTACCTCTACTAAAAAGTAACAGCGATAGAAGTACAAGTATTAAACTATTATAAATGATATTTCTAAATTCAGTTTATTTACTATAAAATTTTACTGATCAACAGAAAAATAAAATGAAAGTAAGATAGTAATAAAACAAAAATGTTTCGCTGGATTGAAATTATTCATTGTCAACGTATATTTTCATGATAAAAATATAAACGTCAGTGTGCAGTGTGATGTGAACATTATAATTATAATTTAACAATCAATATTCGAACCGCAATAATAAATTGGAAAAAAATACTAAGATCTTTCAACCGTAACAAGCGGTCTTCGAGGTCTTCAAAAGTCAACTGTAGGGTATTAACTCTGACGAAGACCGCTTGTTGAGATTGAATAAACACACAGAAAAGAAATCACTGAACTTAAAAGGCTGGTAACGATAGCCTTTGGAGCGATTCACATCTATTCTTGACGACGAGGAGATAGAAATATAGTAGTGAATTCAGTGATTTCATTTCTGTGTTTTTTTGAAAATTCTAGTTCATATATATATATATATATATATTGTGGTTTGATAGTTGATATATATATATATATATATATTATATATATATATATATATATAATTTTTCGATAAAAATAAGACCTGGAAGGGACAAATGTAGTTCAATGCAGATTAAGATAGAAGAGAAATTAAAACACACACGGTCTCCAACCGTCTCTGTACCAGTGCGCTTGGTTTATTCACCTTATGTCTCCTGAAGAAGGTTCAAACCAAAAACTAGATAATGTCGGTGTGTGTTTTAATTTCTCTATCTTTCTTAAACTGCATTGAACATAATATACATATTTAGATATGTGTATATACATTTGCTAAATTCACGGAATGAATATACTTAGAAGAAAGCACAAAAACTGACTACTACAGTTTGACTACTTTATCAACAGTTGGAAAATATGTGTCGTACCGAGACAGTCGAGTATTGGTACTTAATTCACCATTTTTCCTATCAACAGTATTTTTAGATAATGGTTTAAGAAACCATGTTTTATGCCCTTATTTCCATGAAACAAAATATACAGCCACCTAGTCATCTGAAGATAAATCAAGTGATTTACTGACAAGAAAATATTAACCAAACAACTGAGAATAACAACTGCTACAAAATGTAAATAAAGAAAATATATATTGCCATTTTTATAGATTCTGGATTCGATAGAAGACATAGATTGTAGGTAACTTTGTTTATCTGTTTTGATTTATTTTCAAATGGAACAACGTTGCAAGAATCACCGAAGAGACAGAAATAACACTTCATTTTATTTGTGCTTCTTTTAGTTCTTGACCTTTCATAGTAACTTTTTTATTGAAACAAATAAAAAGGATTAAACAATTGATAAAAATAACTTACATAAATGAAGAGAGATATATTCTTAATTTTTATTTCATAAAACTTAAATCAAATATAATGAAAACAAGTTTACTGAATAATAAAAATCGTTATAATTTAAATGGCAGCTTTTATATAAAAAGATGCGATTTTATCTTATTAGTTCTGCATTCTGTCTGTATTATAGTAATTTAAAAGTTGTTTGCGTATAACACAGCCATTGTAATAATGAGGAATATGGAGTAACAAATATTAATAATAATAATAATAATAATAACTGTAATTCCCAGAAATTGATATGTGCTTATTTCGTAGGTACACATAAATATATTAGAATCATCTCGAAAGCTTTAAGGCTTCGTTTTTCCAGCTACTAAGTGTAGTCAAAAGCAACTAATTCGATCGATGCTGATAAATTGTTGAATATTAAAAAAAACCATTTTATTACTTATTCTCCATTATTGCATTTCAATAGCGCTGGAATAATTTACTGTTTGGTATTTACTCATAACGGGGAAAATAAAAAAAATAAAATTCAATTTAAATAAGTTTTGTAGAAAACAAAAAATAAAAATACATAAGTTATGTAAAAAATACCAGCAAACAGGCTATACTAGATTTAGATTTAACCAATAAGCTTATTCAACAATTAACTTAAAACATTTAAACAGAACTTATATCTGATAATCTATGATAATATGTTCGCTTTACTTACGGCATGTTGCACTATCTTCATCACTGCCGTCAGGGCAGTCTCTCTCGTTATCACATTGCCAATTCTGAGGAATACATCTTCCATCCCTACAGGTAAATTCATTAGTTGTGCATGTCTGATTTTCTGAAACAAACAATACAAATTTGAAGTGGCATACGCTCAACTTTACTATAAGTAAACTTAATATCAAACTTCTGGGCAACTAGGTGATTTTGTTTTATTTTCATTTAACTATCGTTATGAATTAGACACAGTCATTGGTTTCAACATTAGAAATTGTTGAAAATTGAACGTCTTGTTCTAATCGGATCAATATCACGTATATTAGTCTGTTTTCCATTTGACCTCATATCACATATAAAGGTTTGGGGTTGGATAAGTAAGTTTGATAAACTCCAGCTATATACGAGTATGCATGTCTAAAAAAATAACATCTAATTGATCATTTTAATTAGTTGTTTCTAAGTCTCGTTCTAATAATAAATGAATGGAGTTCTCATTCAACAAAACCCCCAGTAATTTAGTACAAAATTATATAGGAAGCCATCGAACCCCGGACTTCACTTCTTCACGGAAGAAGTGAATGCTCAGAAAAATACAAGAAATTCACCATCAATACATATACAAAAAATCTGGAGTGGCCTACACTCTACTTTACTATAAGTAACTCAATGTCAAATTTCTTGAGTATATAAAACATAACGTATCATTTAAGCATAACATAAATATCTAAATGGGATATAATTATTAGCATTGCATTCGTGAGGTAGTACAGATAGTGATTGAAGGACATATCAATTTATAAGCTTATTTTTGTACATCACAAATAATTTATTATTTGCAAATAATTTCATTAGTATAACTACAGCAGTAATAACATTTTTGAAAAACCAATGTGAACATTTCTTGAAACGAAATATTATCCTACAAGAGAACATGGCTATTGTTCAAATAGCCAGTAGATTTCTTACATCGTTTACTTGACATCCTTCTACATTGAATATTAATGTAAAATTTTCAAATTTGAAACAGTAAAATACTCTTTTTTTCTCTGAAAAACATCTTAAAAAGCGAAGTAAATGTTGTTTTAAGCTGATTTGTTAATTAAAGATGTACGATAATTACAGTTATTAATCTCTAAACGAAAGATTTATATTTTGAATTATCTTTTACATTTTTGGTTTTTAACAGAATTATTATACTGGGAATTTTATGGCTTCTTAATATTACATAAGATCATTTTCCTTCCCCTTTGTCAAATAACATATATACGGATTTTTTTCTGAGTGAGTGTTATTATTTTCCTGCACAATATTATTCCTCTTACATCTCATATAAGTCAATAAACAATTTAAATTATTCCTTTATAAATATCAATTTTATCTCAGTGGATTTGCTCAAAAAATTTCTAAGTCAATGTAAACAATGTAAAAAAAAAATACCAAAAATTCGACAAGTATAGCAGGTGATCTCTTAGTCTAGGATAAACAAAGAGTTTTTTATATCGTTATTGCTCTTTCCCGTAATTGAAACTTCATGATTTTTTTTATGAATTGCTAATTTTTTGTTTCATTTTTGGTCAAATTTTCATTTTTTTTAACGAGCCGTTTTGCGTCAAAAAAAAAAACATTTTCTGAAAACACAAATCGTACTGTAACGCCCCTTTAGCGAATGTAATTTTAGAAAAAAATATCTCAACTCATTCTCCACATAATGTTCTATTTATAGGCATAGTTTCATTCTTGTTTGTCAAACAGTATGGCTTGTACGGCTCTCACAAGGTTTGAGATTGAATTATAAGTCAAAATTTTTACATTTTATTGAAAAAAAAAAATTTCCTGTTGTTTTAAAATTCTGAATATATTTTTCGTTTGTTGCATTTGAAACCTCAAAGATAATGTCAAAATTTCAAAACTCTAGGATTATCAGTTTAGGAGAAATAAATGTTTAAAAAAAAAAAAAAAAAAAAAACGGTTTTTGGCAAAAAAAGTGACTTTCCCATCATGAATAATTCTTCCCAAACAATAGGGATCTTCGTCTTTATGAGGCCCATTTTTGTGTAAAATATCAACTTGATCCATCAAAGATTCTGGACCGTAGCGTGGTAACAAGCAATGCTAACACACTCACCCACCCACCCACCCACACACACACAGACATCATCGTAAAAACGTCATACAACGACTTCTGGGACCTCAAAACATGTAATTCCGTAAAAATCTCGAGATCGAATTTTTTCACGATCACTATACTTTACTTATAGTAAAGTAAAAAGGTCATTCACCCACTGCAGTGACTGGACCTTAATACACCAAGAAATTGAAAACTCTATACAGGTCCTTATTCATAATGAGTACTCTAACGCTAAACTTTCAAAAGCAGTGAAGTCATTTTTAGATAAATGTTACAACAGTATAGTTGAGTCTCCAGCCTCTGGTGACTCTTTAACCCTCTACTATCGTGCCTACATGCATAGAAAATTTAAGCAAGATGAAAGAGCTCTTCAGAAATTAATAGAGAACACGTACAGTCAATTAAGCAGCATAAAATCTACTACAAAATTAAGAAGACTAGCGACCTACTGCTATTTAATAAACCTAAAGTCGACACACCATAACTTCAACGCAGCCACCTAATATACCAGTACTCTTGTTCAACAAGCGACTGTCAACCCTGATTCTAGGTTTACTGGGACGACTGAAACGAAGCTCTCAAGACGTCTGACCATGCATATCTCGACAGGAGCACCCAAGAAACATTCTGAGGAAGCACCTGGAGTCAAACATACTAGAAAAATATTGGTAGAAGGAACTTCGGCACAGCAATATAATGACACCAATAGATTAGCCATTCTGAATGCCCTGTACATTAAGACAATAATCCTAGCCGTAATATACAAAATTCCGATCTGAATGTTATCTCAAAGAACCAAATTGTCAAAAATCGTTTTAAACTTGTTAAAGAAGTTGATTCGAATAGGGTTGGCAACAATTAAGGGTCCAACCAAAAACGTCGTTGCAACCTTGCTGGAATCTACCTTTTAACTTTCACTTTAGCCCTTTTCCAAAAAAAAAAAAAAAAAAATGAAAATATCAAGTGTGTCCATCCAAAAATATTATATATAAATGTATTGAAAAACCTTTTTGAGAATAAATTTGACTGATTTTAACATAGTTATATTGTTTTGCCAATTACATATGATAAATATGACTGAACAGGTACCTATGTCTTTTTATAAATGACTCAAAGTGTTAAGTTTTTCTGCTAACTCTGGATTTATATATTTCTATAAACAAGAAATCCATTTGAATAATTATTATTATCATTATAGTCCTTTATAAGTAAAGTAAATATCGGCATTTAGGTGAATCCTATATTGTGGTATATTATGTATTTTCAAATATCTACCTCTATATATAAATCATGAAAAATCCAGACAGAATTCGGAAGAAAAGACATCTGTATTTGCTATCCAAACAAATGGGTGCAAATCTGCCATCTTCTAATGCTTTCAGTAGCGAATATATGAATCCAAAGTTTGTAGAAAGAATAATTTTATTTATTAACATATTTTTGTAAATATCTTAAGTGCTATTAATAATTTTTGAGTTTTATCTTATTAAAATTCATTTTCTTATGTTTTTATGATATATGTTTTCATTCACATATTCACTTAAATTATTATGAGATATAAATGATTTGCAATTTTACATTAAAGTAAAGAAAGACATCATCTTTGAAAGATATTATCATAAACGTAAATGAAATCTTGATAGAATTTCAAAATAGGCTCGTCCAGAGAGTTAAAGGCATTATATTTGATCTTTGTAGTGAAAAAAAATCGTTGCTTAAAGGAGAACAGGGGCTTTTACCCATCTTCGTTTGACATGTCACTTTATATTCATAGATGCTTTTGATCCCGGTTGCCTTAAGTATAAAAACCCCTATGCCGTGGTCTCAGAATGCATAAACCCTTCAAGAACAATGCTTCTCCACAATCTTCAAATCTTAGCGCATAACTTGCTTTTATATAAAAAATAAAATAAGACGTAATTTAAGAAAGAGAAATATTTTAAATATATAATCCTCCGTAATATTCTAAACATTCATGCATTTTCTAAGTCAGAATAAATTCAGAAATTTGCTTTCTTTTAAAATATGGTTTACTCACCTTATAAAAAAGTTACACATTGTTACTTATAAACAATCCTGGGCTGTGGAATTGAACCAAGGATGCTACAGTTCTTTGTTAGTCTTGTGATCAACTGACTGACTGTGAAGCCTCCAAACTTAGATGAACGGTACTGTCAGCTGTTGTTTCATTTTTACTGAACAGCTCTAATTTTAACTGTAATTGCTACGCTGTCCACTTGTTCTTACAGCGTCCCATCAATGTGTCTAAATTATATTTTTTGTTTTTTTTTTTTTTGTTTCGGATGCCAGTAACAGCTTCTCGATAGTGCATTTTTCTATAGGGCGTAGAGGGTTCCCTTTCTTAGACAGCTTAATTTACCATAAATGTATCCGAGGTTATATCAATCTAAGATCTTAGAACCTATAAAGGTTATATTAACAAAAAAAATCAGAAATCGGACTAATATCGGTGGAATAAAATAACTAATATTCATCAGTTCAATGTGACTGTGATGAAAATCAGTTATTCTGGTCTGAAAATCTCAACCGCACTTCTGAAGTTCTAAATGTGGTTTAGTATATATATATATATATATATATATATAAACTAAAACAAACACAAAGAACTCAATGCTTTATTTTAACACTGCCTCATCTCAACTAGAAAGATTTGAATCTCTTCGAGGACAAACATATTATATTATATACATATTAGTGTATTTCGGCAGGAAGTCCCTTTTTTAATACATTTCGTTAAAATTTTAGGAGATTCTGCGTTCACAACTTTTTTATTAATTCCTTTAATTTTCTCATGATCTCTTGTTGTGGAGGTAAAGTTAGAAAACAGCTTTCAGCAAGACACAACACAATAGGGGGTTAGGTTAAAAACACTAACATACCTGACAGTAAATATCGGTTTTTGATTAACTATTAAACTAATCTAATATAACAAGTTTCGGCCCCCTGGGTCATCATCAGGTTCTTAAAAGTATACTTGAAATAACTAAATGTATAATGTACATACAACAATGGTAATTAAAAGCCAACTGAACACACACACACACACACACACACACACACACACACCCATTTATATAACAAGATTCACTGTAAACACATGAAATAATAAGCAATGATCAAACTACAATATCACAAGTGGGTTTTGACTCTGACGAAGACCGCTTGTTACGGACAATAATAAATAAAAAAAAAGACTAAGATCTTTCAACCGTACCAAGTGGTCTTAGTCAGAGTCAAAAACCCAACAGTTCGGTTTTTGACTCTGACGAAGACTGCTTGTTATGGTTGAAAGATCTTAGTCCTTTTTCCCATGTATTAATGTTGTTTGATCATTGATTGTTATTTCATGTGTTTATTGTGAGATCTTGGTATATATGTATAAATACGAATAAAGCCTAAATAGAACGAATAATATTTTGACGTATGTATGGTCGTATTTAGAAGAGGAAATGGTACAGTGAGGAGATGACAGTCATTTATATATATTCACAGAAAGAATACTTGTGTATGTTCTTTCTCTGAGAAGAATAGACATGACAAAAACTTACTACTAGTTTTGGAGCACGTCGTCATGAGGTAGAGAAATGAAGAGAGATGATGTACATATGGTATAGATTTAATTAAAGGAAAAAAAATTAATAACAAAACTGTGAATTAACTACACAAAAGAAAAATAAAATAAGGGAAGAAGAACCAAGAACAAAACTGTATAACTGAACTGTAACTGTAACTCAAACTCAAACTGAAATAACTGTATCTGAATAAATATGTAACTGTAAATATGTAAACATGGGTAAGAGAAAAAAAATTGCAAAAACAACTTTTTCAAAAGCAGATTAGAGGGAAAGCTAGTTATGAGTGCTCGTTATGAAGGTATCATCAGTGAATTTAACTCGTTCAAGGTAATTACAAATACCTGATGAAGCTAATCATTCTGAGACACTGGTTGTCAATAGAGGAACAGGTTTGTCATCTGTCTTCTTTTCAACTTACTTCTCACTATTATATAAGCCATTGATTCAAACTCATTATTCTATGTATTACTGTAGAAGTATTACTGTATAATTATATTGAACTGAACAGGAAAAATTTGTGTTACATTTTGTTTGTTTTTTTTTTTTTTTTTTTTTAAATAGTGAAGATTCTAATGGCAGGTGTAATCGTATGAATTCGGTGTTCCTAGTTTTACATATTTTCCAGGGGTAGTATTGGAGTGCTTAAGCTCCTCTAATAGCCTGTAACACTCAACTCTGACTTTCGGCCTTCACGAGGCTACCCTGTTAACCTGCTATATGCAGGGACAAACGAAAGATGAGGAGAAGGTGATCAAGGGCTGGGCCTGACTACCTACTTTTCAAATCCTTCCTAATCCCCAAATCCCCTCTCATTATCCCAGCCCCAATCTAAGGTGTTATGCAATCCGTGCCAAAAGATGGATGATACATAGGTTACTGTATTATGAACGGAGCCTCAAGGGTACCAGGCGATCCCCTTGAGTAAATAGCCTTACTCTGGTATTCGGTGCTCTGCCGGAGCGGACAAAATACCACGGATAGAGATACAGGGATTTTCCCCTGTATGATCCTAAGGAGAAGGAAGTCTGGAGATCATCATCCGGAAGCGCAGGGGGTCCAAAAGCGCTAACTAGTGGGAGCTAACCTCCCACAAGTGCACCTAAGGTCCTGAAGAAGACCGTCTCGAAGAAGGAAAAAGGAAGTTACTTTTTCCCGAAGTGTAGGGAGCCTGAATGGACATTATCAATGATGGTTTATGCAGAATCTGCAAAAAAGAGGAAGAAACACCGTTGCACCTGTTGACTGACTGTAAGGTAACTTTGCTCCACAGAGGTAGGTGCTTTGGGACATTCAACAAAACCATAGAGAAACTTTTACAGCTGGAACTAACAGAAGTGCTGAGCTTCTTGGAGGAGTTGAAGCTAATTGACTGCTAGAGTACTTTAGTACAGAAGAGGAGAAGTGCAATAGTTTCTTTTAAAACGCAATTCTATAGTCACCCTCAGATAATAATAATAATAATAATAATAATAATAATAATAAAAATAATGATAATAATACATATTTTCCAAGGGATTTCCAATTTTCCAAATAACAAATCTACTTTGATGACTAAACTTCCAATACAGATGAAGTCATCAATACTAACGATAGGCACATTACCACTACTCACACCTGCCCAGCATCAAATTTCATCTTCAATCATTTCTCCATATAAAAGATGTTATAAAGAGTACAAACCATTCATTTTAAATCCAATTCATTGATGTTTTTCTTTTTCTTTTTTAACTCTTCAAAATTAATGACTGAAAACAAATTGTAATTAAAAGCAAGGGCAATAATTTCAAAAAGTATTTTAAATTTTATTTTGTGGTTGAATGAATTACGATGTTTCATACGAACATCGTATTACGAAGTATAAATACGATAATTAACAATTCTTTGATAGATATAATATAAGGGTTAAAAAGTGTAATTATTTGTAGTTAATTCACAAGTAAATCATACCTTAAGGAGATTACTATTTTATCTAGAACTACAAATTACTGCAATTTCATTTATTTTTGCTTCTTAAGTCAAATTTGGACTATTACTTTTAAAATATCTGTTATTAGTCGAGATATTTTAAAAACTTATGTTAAACTAACGGCATGTTAAAAAGATTACTGTTTGTGTCAATTAAAATTATGTTTTAGAAAATAATGAACATACCATTGAATAGCGGTTTATATTAGTTGCGATGCAATATGAGTTGCTTTTAATATTTGATCTTAAAAAGGAAAGAAACAATAGAATGTAGAACTTTTCTATTGTTCATTTATACACAACTACACACATAAAAATCGTAATGATAAAATTAATTGAATTTTACAGCCATGAGTATAACTGTTTGATCAATGTGAAATTATAATAATGTGTGATATAATAATGACTCTGCTTTATATATTATCGAACTCTGAAAGGCATTTGTGCTTTGAATTCAAAGTTTGTTGTTCATTCTCTTGACTTGAACAATTGCTTGAGTAAGTTAGCAATTGAAGTTAATATGGAATATATTAATACTTCAGCATACATGGCAAGTTTGAACTGGATGTCAAGTGCATTTGACATTTTTGCATTCATGTATCCAAGCATTCAGCCCTATAAATAAAAAAATAAAATAAAATTCTGCAATATTCCAGAACTAGTCAGATAACATAGTTCAACCTCAATTTGGGAAATTCCAAAAATTACCTCTCCACAAAAAAAAAAAGTTTAATATGAATACTAACAATACGTTTAAAGCACTTAGTGTTCTTCTTCAAATTTACATCTGTTAGGCTCATGCGAGTCAGGGTTTTCTCCAATTTACAATTTTTTTTATTATAACTAAAATTATATTGCATTTCAGGGGGTGAGTATTTTGTAGAAAACAAATTCATTTAAACTAAGAAATTTGTAACATTGATGCAGTTCGCAGAACTCTACAGCCGGCTTACTCTGTACGTAAGGTGTAGGTTCTATGACCGCATCGAATTGTCAACTGTTCGGGGAAGACCTTTAGGACTGACATTTCGGGGAGAGTCGTTACGGTCTCTGTCGATCGAGTGACACCAGAATATAACCTCAACAATCTCGTGGACGAGTATCGGCAGCCCGATCCCTCCGCTGTTTACGTCCGATCCGAGGTTTACGACCTAACGGTCTGGTTGGGGGGGGGGGGGGGGGGAATGTGGCGGGTGTGACGTTTTGGAGGGAAGAGCCCAGTGCGCCTGCTCGTGGTAGGAGTAGAGATATCTACTACAAGCAAAAAAACTTTGTTTTTCGTTCTTGAATTTCTTTCTTGAAGATGCACAATGTGCGAAACTACAACATCGATTTACGAAGTGCGACGGATTTGTATAATATATTTTTTTTTAACTGCTATTTTACTAACAATTTGCATACACATTTCTATTATTTTATTATCATGTATTTTATTTTCTAAATGTTTTAACACTAAAACTGATGGCTTCAAGTATACATTAATTGTTTATCTTTTCCTCTCTATCTCTAGCTCTATCTTGTAAGAGCTGAGCAGATGTAAACCTTGAATAAGTACACTAAGTGTTCGAAACTTTGTTTATTTTCATATTAAACTTTTTTTGTGTGGAGACGCAATTTTCGAAATTCCTCAATGTGAGGAATGTTTGAAATCATGTGTTTTATTTTCTAAATGTTTTATCACTAAACCTGATGGCCAAAGTACTTATGCAATAAACTGTTAATCTTTTTATTTTCTGAAATTCTAAGAAATCATACTTCAGTTTTCATTTTTAAAAATATTTATTCTCTCTCATTCTTTGGCATCTCTGAAACATAAACAGGTCTCAGATAAAATCTATATAGTTATTTGTTTCCACAATTCTTGCTCGGCCAATATGTACGGTTGTATGCACAAATTCATCCATAAGTATATGATAGTTTCATTTAGTGAAAATTTTGCTGTGCTTCTGTGTGGTGCACTATATTATGATTGATTACAGCTTAATTACCGGAAAGGAAATACTTCTGCAGCGAGAGAAAAGTCGAATTAAGTGGAGTGATATGACCTTTCTTTAACGGTAAACATTTTAATCAATAATTTTTACTACGTCATAAATTATTTGTTATGATTTTCTAATATATTTACATAGAAACAAAATGCTATGGAATGTATGAGAAAAAATGTTAAGATTAATAATAATATATTATCCCTGAGTATCTATTTTTAATGTGAGCGTCTTTGCATGGCATCTATGAAGAGGAGAAAGGCTTTATTAAGAAGAAAGGTTATGGATGTTACCAAACTGTAGAGATAAAATCGGACCTAAAATATCCAGCCCGACCTGACACAGGCCTGCAAGTATTAAGGCTCGACCCTCCCCGAGCTCATAATATGTCTATTATGTAAAAATTGTATTGTTACTAGCTCTGTTACAGGCTCCGAGTTAGTTCTCTCTTGCGACTGAGCTAAGAGTGGACTTCTCCACAATGGATATTCAATGTGTTTCCAGCCATGGTGGTGTCATGGAAAATGAGATGGTGGAAGGTATGGTAAAGAATGATTAATACAGCTCTCTCAGCCTGGTTCTTTCCTCTCATTTGAAGCGGCCAACTGCTTGATATAAGAGGGCAGTTTATAGCTGAAAGGTATAAATATGATGCAGAAACATGATTCAAATGGGAAGCTAAAAATATCTATAACCCGCTAAGAGTCGTGTTACGAGGGAATTGCCTCGAAGTAATAGTGTTACCACAATTATGATTCTTGCGAAACTCGACTAATTGCCTACTGAAAGTAGAAGGCACAAGTACATACCCAACGAACCAGAGTGGTGGACAGCCTAATAACAATGATTTCAAAAGACAATGTTTATCCAGCTAGCTTTTTTTAAGATTATTTTATTATGTTATTGAAGTTAATAAAGTAGGATAGGTTAACAAACAGTAAGAATAGAATAGGACAAATCATCACACATTTATAAGTGTAAAAGTTCTTTTGAAGGAAATTTTACAAGTCGAGAATAATAATCAGAGGATTATTAGTTCTCCAGATTTATCAATATTGATATGTCATGAATTTTTATACAGTACGTATAAATAGGTAACAAAGGAAAAACAACAATCAAAATGTTTAACAAACAACGTTTCACAGTTACAGCTTCAAAGGAGAAACAAAAATCACTTCAATTTCCTGGTGTTTAATAAACTACGCCAAGATCAAAAGTATTTGAGAAATGAAATCCTGTTTAAATAAATTGGCTGAATTAATATATTTGGGCTTAATCTTAAAAGTGTCAATCATAAAATGGATCAAACTCTGAACATTTTATGTTAATATAATAAATTGATCACTTTCTTATATCAAAGCTCTCAACTATTCTTTATAATAATAATCTGACATTGATGAAAAAATATAAGAACATAATTAAAAACATCTATAAAAAAACTCACTAAATCTTAAAAAGATGATGGGAAAATCGAATGGAATATTTTATATATTATGTAATCGATTGGCCTATGCTATGTTATTGAATTGCGTATACTATATGTTATGTTAACAAATGGCGAATGGAATATCTCAAAATCAAATGTTAATGCCATTAATAATAACTGTCCATTATATTCATAGAGAGATTGAGGTAAATGTCTAAAACAGTTTTTAATAAAAGCAAAGGTTTTATGTATTTTTAGAAAGAAAGCCGCTTCTCAGGTAAAAACGTCTTAATGCACTCAAGATATAAATTTAAAGCTAAGTGGCTGAATATATCTGGAGATGGAGGAATAGTTATATTTCATAAGCATGAAGACAGAGGCTATTATTCATCTTTTGATTCTATCTTTTCTTTTAACCCCATAAAAATATATTTTTTTTTCATCTTTTATCAATTTATTAATAAAACAATTATTATATTAAAAAAAATTCAAATGAATTATGTAACAATCAATAAGTATTTATTAAGTTTTCTTATCTAGACCACACATATTCAACACTACTTTTCATTATCGAGGTTCGGTCCAGTGTTAAACAATTGTCAAAAAAAAACCTTTAGTCAAGGTTTCGTCTATATCATTAGACATCTTTTGTGTCTACACAATAACATAATCCACAATAACATGATGTGGATCCATATAAATAAATTGCCTTATTGTTTTTATGTTATTGTTTGCTTGACGAAACGTTTGGTTAAGGTGCTTTTTTTGGAAATTGTTTGACACTGGACAAAAAAAACATCGATAAAGAAAAATAGAACAGAATAAGTATATATAAATATATATATAACAAGATTTCACATAGACACGAGGAATAACAGTCATATATATATAAACACTTTAACACATAGGAAAGAACACAGAAAGTCACTATAGAACTCACTTAGATATTTTGATATCCGTCGTCATCGGGAAGAAGTGCGAAGTACTCGCAGTTGAGAAGCAAACTGCTACTCATATATATATATATATATATATATATATATATATATATTCTAAAAATTCGACCATTCTCTTTTCTACTGAAAAAAGATCATCCGAAAATTTGAGTTTGTAAGTGTGTCTCTTTCTCTGTGTGTTGCTTTTCTTCGTTTTTGAGCTGATATATATATTATATATAAAATCTCCAAAAATGTTCTTGACCTCTTTTATTCTATTGTATGTTTTGTTATTGAGGGCTAGGTTTAATAACAAAACATACAATATATATATATATATATATATATATATATATATCAATGATTAAACCACAGTAAGAATGGGAAAACAAGACTAAGATCTTTCAACCGTAACAAGCGGTCTTCGTCAGAGTCAAAAACCCAACTGAGTTGGGTTTAATCATTGATTGTTGTTTCACGTGATTATGTGAAATCCTTTTATATATATATATATATATTTTAAACAGGAAAACGATCCAAAAGGAAAACAAACGTTTCACGATGAATCACAAACACCGAACTAAGGAACAAACACACTTACTGTCTCTAATTTTCAGCTGAACCGTCATCAGGAGAGTTGTGATAGGGACACCAAGAGCGCACTTGTGAAGCGACGGTTAGAGACCAACAGTGTTGTCACAAGCGTGCCCGGTTCAAGAGATGTAAGTAAAGTAACTAAGAATAAGCTAAGAAATAGAAAGTGAAAATGAAGAAAATTAGGAAATATAAATAATAAATTTCAGTATTTTTTTTTATTTTATAGTTTTTATTATTTATATTTCCTAATTTTCTTCATTTTCACTTTCTATTTCTTAGATTATTCTTAGTTAATTTTTCTTACCACACTTGAACCGGGCAACACTGTTGGTCTCCAACCTTCGCTTTACAAGTGCGCTTGGTGTCCCCATCTCAACTCTCCTGATGACGGTTCAACCAAAAATGAGAGACAGTAAGTGTGTTTGTTCCTTTGTTCTGTGTTTGTGATTCATCGTGAAACGTATATATATATATATATATATATATACAGCCTGGAACCCTCAGTTGCTTTCCACTGGTACACCTGAACGCACGTACCCCTCCTTCTTTCCTTGTACTCTCTTCCTGACGACGACGAACTTCAGTTCAAAATATTGATCCAGTAAGTTTTCTCGTTTCTTTTATGTGTTGTCTTTTATATATATATATATATATATATTCAAATAATATATAAACCGTTTGATAGAAAGTGTGAATTATTTAATCAAGATTTGTTCAATTTTGTTCGTTCTAAAATTTAAAATAATTAATAAGGTTTTAAAGTAGAACCAAAAATAAAATAGAACCGAGAAGTTATATATTGATAAATGTTTCGACCGTGAAGGAGAAACAAATCAGAAGCTTATCAGGACTCGGACAGTTCATCAGTCATGGATGCAAATATATGTTTGTGACTTTTTGGTTGTCTAGTGAATTTCGGTTGCATGTTCATTCAAACTGAACAAGCACCAACATTTCGTGGACTTAAGTTTAATGACTTTTCAGTGTACAAATCCTTAAAGAGATCACAGATTCCAACACCATGGTTCTTTGAGGGCTTCTGAAGAGGCACATATCAATCTTTTTTGTGCCAGAATAACTTCAATCTCAACATTGTGACTTCGATCCTCAAGTGAGTCACATCTGCTCTTCTGACGACGATGATTCGAACAAAGTCAGTTCTTGTCATATTTAGTAAGTGTTATCTTTTTGAGTTGATGATTAATAAAAATGAACCTCTAAACCACATATAGAAAATTAGAAAAATGTCTATGATCTTTCAACCAAAACAAGTGGTGTTCGTCAGAGTCTCACTGATGTTGAAGCGTTTCAGTAGGTACTAGCTTTCTTAAAGGAGATTTCGAAATAATGATTTAAATGTCTATGCATTTCATTTGTATGTACCGAAAAATAAACAAAACTCCCTTAAAACTTTTAACTATAAACCAATGGAAAATTAGACTCTCTGCTTTGTTGGAACAGAGGTTGATATTAGAAGGAGTGTATGACCAACAGGTTATACAACACAATGTCAAAACAGTTTCTTGCTCTAATGAATTAAACCATTGTTGACTTCTGCTCCCACTTTTTTTTAAAATTGGTCAATTCCCGGTTTGTTAATCCTCCTTCCTTGTCTTTCAAAATAATTACGTTCAACACATGTATTAGTTATCATCTTTTCCTTTTAAAAGCAGAATATTTCTCAGTGTTCTCTTTCTTAGCATTCCTTAAACGACCTCAGAAATCTCAAATATGTTTTCCAATATAGGAATTTAATCTCAGCGAAAAGTACCAGCGTACCTATGAGAGCAAGAGAATATTTAGACTGTGGTTGTCTGCCTTATTATAAATACAAAACCACATTTTATCCAGTTTACTACAACCAACCTGAACTGCTTCTGAGTCAAAGCCATATACTACAAGTTTATTTCAAAATTACTTCCTTGTCTTAATAAAATACTTTTCTTGAAACTTAAACTTTAAAAATTGTTGTAATATTTCATTTGGGTTTTAAAATATTGAATAATAGTGCTCTAACAATTTTTAAAAAAAAGAATAAAACATTATTCCGTTTTATAATTACCATTTTTGTTAAGTGCATAAAATAAAACGCTATGCATATTTTTTTACATTAACACTTTGCAGATCTGAGATTTTAATAATTAATTATTCTTCATATTATTAAATAAAATATTTAAATTCCAATACTTTAGTGGTAAATGTTCTATGAACTGTTCTCTAACTTAAGTTATGGTGGTGAACTGCTTCCATACGGTGTTTAATATACCCTACCTATTCATACTATCACTAAGTATGCTTGATAGTATGTACCCTATTTATATATTAGGCTTTTAAACATGATTTTCATGACCAATTGTTTTGACAGTGATTCTACAATTAGCATATATATGTATATATTTATTCATGTTTTCGAGTAAATTATGGCTTTATATAAACCTAATTTGAATAATAATTCAAAGCTGATTAACATAGATTTATTGAAATAGAACTGTAGCTGACTCCGGAACATGAATCTGTATTGAAGTATTGGCTAAGGAGAATTGGAAATGAAACCTTAAAATATGATGAATACTTTTTTTGAATTAGGAGTAGGGAGAGCGGAGACAGTTTTATAACCTGATCTCGAAGGTCAGGTTACAAAATTTGGGGTCAGGGCTAACCTAAATTTAGCCCTTTTCAAACTCTTATAGCCCTCGAAATTTTTAATGTAGCCTTGGCACAATTCTTATCCTCTCTTGTTCTAATAGAACACTTTTTTTAGACTGTTACGTCTCTTTTTTTTATAAAATTTTGTTTAATGATATGTCCTAGTATTTTTAAGAAAATCTCTCCAAAAGGTTAATGTATAGGTTATTTGGAGCATTGTATATACATTTGTTGTCTCTATGCGTAGTATCAACTCAAAATTACCAAACTTCATTGCAAACATCTGGTTCGAATCAAGTTTATTGCTCATTGAAAACTCTTTTAAACGACGTTCAACGGTTTGATCTGACAGAGGGAGAGAGAAGGTAACTTATTATGTTTTAACTCATTTTTATTTTTTCAAATTGTTGCTATAAAAAGACATGATTAAAAAAAACCTTATTCCTCTACAATAGTGATTTCTGTCTTACTGTATAGTACTTTTACTGTTTGTATGCATACCCAACTCCTTTGTCACCTTACCTCTTAACTACCTCTCCTCACTCTATCTCATCACTGTGTCTTCACCATTCTAATGCTCATGTTGAGAGAACATTTGGCCAAGTAACTATCATTAAAAAATACTTTGATTCAAGATTACTGAATCAACGATAAATAGTATACTGGCAATACGACATCGACTAAAACATTATAGGAAATGCTACTATGTTTTTAATGTTCCGTTACGCAATTAAGAAAATTGTAATCAACAAAATCTATGAAACTAGAAAGAACAAAGATCCACATGAAGAATTAAACTTTGTTGCTGCATTGGATGACGAATTTTCGAAAATCGTTGGTTCAGCTAATTAAAGTAAAGATTGTTTAATCATGTAAAAAATAAAATATTAGAATAATGCTTAGAATACTATTTTCCTTATGTTGCCACTTGGCCCATTGTTAAGCTCGTTTGGAAAATGTCAACCCTTTTTTAGCCCGAATCGGTACTTGGTAGATGGCAACACTGATTGTGACCTTGTATCTGAAGGAGAATAAGGTTTACATAACATAGTTTCTGAACATAAAAAACAACTATCCATTCACATTACTTGTATGATTTTGGTAAACACAATCATGACATTAATCAAGATTGGTGTATAGGGCAGAATAAGATTTAATTTGTTCAACAATATAATAAAATGTAACAAAATGTAAACTTTTTGAACATTTTAGTTAAACAATTAGTTCTATAATAAATCATTTATAACTATAAAAATCGAAAATTAACTGAAAACACCATTAACAAATTTGAATAAAGAACACAATCTTCTTAAGAGAAGTAAAATCAAAAGAGATTATCAATGATTGTGTAGGGTCGTTACAAACTGAGCGGCAGAAATCAGTGATATAAAAGATAACAAAGGACTTATCGGCCGTCTGGGCGAAAACCACACTTAAGCACCCTCCAGCTTGGTAGAACAATAAAACTAAACGGTTTGTAACAAAAGCGATTATTTCTCTGTAGCACTGTAGAAATATTTCTAAATTTATCAAAAAATTAATAGAGTTCATACACACACACACACACACACACACACACACACACACACACATATATATATATATATATATATATATATTCGCGCTCCGTTCTTCGACGTGGGGAGATCTCTCTCACTTCGTCCTCTCTTCTAGTTTACTCTCCTGATGACGAACAACAGTTCGAAATATTGAATTCTGTAAGTGTTCTTTTTATTGTCTTTTCTGTGTCGTGCTTTGTGTAATTTAAAGTTATATATATATATATAAAGATTTCAAATAAACACGCGAAATAACAATCAATGATCAAACCACAATATGAAATGGGAAAACAAGACTAAGATCCTTCAACCGTAACAAGCGGTCCTCGTCAGGGTCAAAAACCCCACTGAAACACTAGATGCAGAAAGTAACGTAACGACAGTATCAAGTTTGAAGAGACCATTCCTAAAGTTTATAATATTTGTTCTATTATATATAATTAGAGACGATTCAATAATATTTCAATAATATCATATTGTGGTTTGACCATTGATTGTTAGTTTACTTGTTTATTATTCAATCCTGTTATATATATATATTCAATTGATAAATGGAAATACGATCCAAACTGGACACAATACGAGTTCAAAATTCAAGAAGGGGTTACTTGCCGTTGCGTCTACAAGTGCTTGCTCTACCTTTTTCTTTTCTCCTGATTATGGATTATATCCTGACTATTTGAGTTTGTAAGTGTGTTTCTTTATTCTGCGTATTACACTTCTTGATTTTTGTACTCGTATATATATATATATATAATATAAAACGGGAAGACTACAACCAGAAGATCAAGACGTTTTACCTTCCATCTTACAGCAGGTATCCCGAAAAACCATACGGGACAAGTACATAATACAGCAGTAACGAGGGAAATGTTAGAGAAAGGAATAACAACTTTAAGAATAGAAAATAATACCAGCCGCCTTCATATCCTCGAGGCTTTATACATCAAGGACATCAAATCTTCTATGAACATTCAGGCCAACAGTACAGGCATAATACTAAGTTGTAAGAACTTCGATAGTTCTTATAAACTTAATAGGCCTACACTGACAGAACCCCCCCCCCCCCCCCCACACCTCACACACACACCATCACAAATAGCCCCCCGGCTATGTGTATACAAGCTGTAATCTTCCACTTGTCACAGTGGAATTATTTTTTCACAATTCTATTTATCCCCTTAATTTTAATGGTTGTTTAACTTCTTAAATTCTTATTGTGTTAGTTTACGCTTAATTAGTTTAAACCTTATACCTGATGATGATTTCAGTGAAATCGAAAGCTTGTAAGTAAAAAATATATTATTGAGTGACCTAAAGAATTACTTCTTCGATGTCTCTGGGACAACTCATTCATGAAATCACCCCCTACCAAAGAAAACTAATTAGCCATCTACTACAAAGAAAAGCTGCCATCTACTTTTTATTATATATATATATATATATAATTAACGAAAAAAAGAGACTGCCACTTACTATTATCGATTACTTCGGCAAGGCAAAGGAAAGAGAAGATAGGAGCGGAGAAGTTAAAGTGTCCATCGTCCGAACATATATATATATATATATATATATATTGATAAAAGTATCGACCGTGGAATAGAAACAAACTAAAGTTTATCGGTTAAACTGACCGTGTACAGATAAACTTTAGTTATATATATATATATAATATATATATATATATATATACGGATTAATTTACCACAATGAAACTAATTTGGAAACAATGCTCTAAGGCCTTAAAAAAGTGCAAGTGAACTAAAAAATAATAAATACTTCTTAACCTGGTTGATTGAAGTTTCTAGAATTGTTGGTAACCCTGAATGTGTTTAATGATGAAGAAGTTTTGATTAATAATATTTTGATTATTATTCATATATATATATATATATATATAGGTATGTTCTCTCAAACGGTCGATATATTATTGAATCTGATATATATATATATATATATATATATATATAAATAATCGAACCACAATATGAAATGGGAAAACAATACTAAAATTTTTCAACCGTAACAAGCGGTCTTCGTTAGAGTCAAAAACTGAAATGGATAAGTTAGTGAAACGAATAAGATTTATGTGAAATCTTTATATATATATGTATATATCAATGATCAAACCACAATAAGAAATGGGAAAACAAGACTAAGATCTTTCAACCGTAACAAGCGGTCTTCGTCAGAGTCGAAACCACAATAAGAAATGAAAAAAAGACTAAGAATTTTTAACTGTAACAAGCGGTCTTTTTTAGATTCAAATTCTAACTCAGTTGCGACTTGACTTTGAAGACCGCTTGTTACGGTTGAAAGATTTAGTTTTTTTTTTCTGTTTTTATCGTGGCTTGGAAGTTGATTGTCATGTAACGAGTTTATTGTGAAATCTTGTTATGTATTTATATATAAATTAAATAAAACGATTCTGCGAAAATAAATAATCTAATTTTATAAAAAGAACGTACATAAAAGAGATCAGAAAAAACTCACTACTACATTTTGATCTCCTAGTCAATAGAAATATAGAAGTGATTTATTCTTGTCTCTTTTATTTATGAATTTGCAGTTAATTTAGTTTATATATATAAACTAGGCTTATATATATATATATAAACTATATTGGCACAAAGGACACTCAGAAATGAAACAGATACTCACTACTATATTTCGATGTCCTCGTCATCAGGAAGATAGAAACCTTGCTCCACAGCCAGAGAACGACTGGTCGACGTCTGCATTGTTTCTGAGTGTTCTTTGTGTCAATATAGTTTATTTAGTTCGTGAAATTGTTTCATTTAATTGGTGTATATATATATATATAATTATATATAATTAAAAGAATGGTGTTATACATTAACGATTCCAATCTAGTGCGGTACAGTCAGTCGTGCTTACAAGATAAACTACTTGTATAGTTGTTTAAAACATTCCGATTGAAACTGACGACGATACCTTACTGACTGAAGGATGTAAGTAACATACGTTTTTTGTAATTCAACTGTAGATTAAGGAGTATTTTTTTTACAGATAATCCAAAACTATTGTGATTTTCTTGAAATAAGGTGTCATGCAAACAACTACTGTTCAAATAAAAAAGTTCATGCAATAAATAAAATAAAAAAATCATCTTTTTATTATAAATTTTAACAATTATTATTCGCGTTTAAAAATACAGCTGACAATATTGTTTATATATTAAATATTGTTTATGATTTAATCGCACCTCCTATCACGAGACAAATTAGTTTTATTCATGTAATCTTCTGGATCAAAAAAAAAGAGGTAATAGGTAAAATATCAAAGAGATGTTATCTATCTTGGGAGTATGGATTGTGTAAATATATTTATCTTATCAAATTATTAGGAAAATACTACAAATGAGAACAGTAATACTGATTGTTTCATTATTACAACATATTGCATAACCTCTTTTACTACGATTTCAATAAATTATCTACAAGATATAAAAAGGTGCATCAAAATCTCTACACAGTCTTTATCCTTGATGTGATTAATGTTGAATGCATTTTTTTTATTTCTGCAACCTAAATACCAAGTAATTGTACGAAGAAGTGATTCAACTTTGGTTCTATGATTAGCAGGGATATATAACAGGAATGAATGAGTGACCAGCCATGTGGAGCACTTCGTAACATGGCTACCCTCACAGTTGTTTTAATTGAGGGGGTCTCGGGGATATTTTCTTTTTAAACGCCTAAGCTGGTTTGAGGATATTACATGTGACTGGAGATAATGAGCAGTGGGTTAAGGTGGGTTAGTAATATACCGTGGAATAATTCTTATCGTTCTATCGCAAAGATCTAAACAGATGGGATTTTGAAGTCTTAGTGTATCACTTTGTTGAGGACATAGACAGGCAAATGAGAATGTTTTCTGATGCTTTTTGACTGTAGGAATTGTAACCGTTGTATGTTGGATGGTTTGGTGAACCCCAAATTTCTACACCATAGGCCCAGAAATAGTTCAGGACTGCATTGTATATATGTAGTCTGTCTGTAAAGTATGTCTCGATTTTGGGTCTAAAAGTCTTCTTAGGGGTTTCTAATGTCTAATAGAATCTGTATGCTCAAGTCTCGGAATGAATTTGAGTTGATATTTCTTTTTGAAAATTCATACTGTAATAGCTGAGACTAAATTTTTTAAAAAAAGTGGCTGTGAAATTGTATTTCAACATGGATTAAAATAAGGTTTTAATAAAAGGTGTTTGAAGATTCACAAGATTTTCACTTCAGTTTAAAATAGTTAGGAGTTTTAGTAAACTGGCTTGAACATTCTGAGGTCTGATCCATCTTTTAACATCAAACTCAATTGAGAAACATCACATACTACAATCATTTAACATCAGATTATGTCATTATACACATTCACTCATTATTTCATCTTTTTTTTCATCATTAAATCAAAGTCCACTTGTTTTTCCATTTATTTTGAAAATGTGGTCTTGTTTATTTTCATTTGAAAGGAAGTCAATATCGTTATGAGACTGGGGAAAACATACATGATTATGTTACTCTGACATTGAGGAATATCAACTTGTATATAATAATTATTTATTTTGTATTTAAATTAATACTAAATTTAAAAACCAAAATTTTCGTATAGTACTGATTTGTTTTTGGTGTTATTTTTACTAATATTTCCATTAAATAATTTTCAGGCCTCTCATTAAATAATCATCAATGCTGGGCACTAAATGATGGCAATTATATTTTGATAAATAATACAATTCGAAGATGTATTTTTAATCCAGACTTATTTTTTATTCATTACACTTATATTCGGCAACAATATAAGTAATGACATTTTTTAATAAGTTAATGCATTTATTAAGTTTTAAAATCATGATGGTTTTGACCATGGACTCTGTTTTCTATATGCGCGACCCTCACATTACCTAACCTGATGAAATAGTAAATTATTTATCGATAAATTAAGAATTAAAACTAATTAAAAATAGAGATTGTTAAAATAAATAAATGTAAATGGGTAAATATTTATTGAAATGAGAGTTTTTAGTCTGGAAGAGTATAGGAGGATGAAGGAGAATGGGTAGAAGCAAGTTGATGAGGGTGGAATGACGTATTTGCTAGATCAAGGCTTGAAAGCAGAAAGGAAGCACATGAACACCTGGCGTATTTTGTTTGATAAGGACTGGAGAGGAACCATTTATCACTCTGGCGCTCGTGCATTGCTCCAGATAGGCCTCCCCCACCATCAGTGCTTGCCGCCTAATCATACGTAAAGGAGATGTGCCTCTTTTCTGTCAACCCACACGACACTGCACTCTCACACCTTCCCTAAACACTTGACATAACTTGAAAAATCACCCTTAAACATATTCTCAATTCTATATCACTGAATTGAAAAAAAAAATCACCAGCTTCTAAAAGAAGTAAATATTCTTAACCTGGTGTTTAAATTAAAATGTATAAAAATGATAATTATTTTAACTTCTGTCTTTTTATAACCAGTTAATTGATAACGTTATATTATATATTGCACCATTACACTAGCACAAAAAATAAATTATTTCTCTATAATTTTTAACCCAATTTGTTTGACTGCTATCATTTTTGATTAAACTATTTAAACCATGATTAATAAATGTGGTTTTCTCAAAATACCTTGTAGTAAATAGAAAACGAATTTTGTTGGAAACATTTCAATCGTGAATGGTTTTAATCAAACTTTAGGATTTATATCTCAATTATCACTTTGTTTGTTTCGTAGATAGTATCTCCGACGTCATCATTGTAGAAGCTAATTGTTCTACTAAAGAAAACACTAATAGAAACTATTCTGCAATTGTTGTTCAAAAATAATAATATTTCAACAATTTTACAAAACAATCAACAGTAAAAGTAATTGAAATTTACATCTGCTTAAATTTGATACATAATGGATCGCAATTTATAAAATTCTTTAATGGTTCTGGATCATTTTGACTTTAGTGCGCCTTCAAGCGAAAATAAGAAAAAAAAATTATGAAGATGATTGCTTGGGCTAATCAAAACTGTTATTTAATTGTTGAGGGTGATTATAGTACTGCGCCCTAAGAACTATTGTACTTTCCCCCCTTCTGTACTATCACATCAAAACTGTTAGAAAGTAACATACTCTCAGTATAGGCAACATTTTAATCATGTGATAAAAGAAAAACGAAAGTAATGGTGAAAGATAAAAAAAAATAATCATAAAATGAAATAACAAGTAATCTTCAAAAATAAGAAAAGAAAAAAAAAGTTAAAATATGACGCTAAAAAAAATAATAGTGAGAATAACAAAAAATATAAATGTTATTATATTATATATTATACATATTAATCTTTAAAAGCGTTCTTTGATTAAATTAATATCAACGACACTTCTAGCACTCTCCAATAAAATAAGCATTCCCACAAATGCTCCCAAAGTAGCCTATCTTCTAAAACAAACATGTGACCTTCGTTTATGGTATGGAAAGATAAAACAGTGTCGTCACTCTTATTTGTTCACTTACAGAATCAGAATGTTGATAAAGCCTTTCTTTTAGAAAACGACTTTCTTCTCTATAGTAACACTTGTCAGAGTCTTTAAGTAGTCACAATTGAGGTACAAATGAGGTTATTTTTTATCCACTATCTTTCAAATTATAAAACAAAGGTTTCACTTTCCTTTTATTATAAAGTGTCACACTAACTTTGGGTACATTTCTTTCGAAAACTTTTCTAATTGATTTTGTTAAGTCCTCAACATATAAAATTTGAAATACTTTTTATTTAAAGCTTCTAATACTGCATGATTCTAATTGTAATATTCTCGTTGCTGTTTTATATATCTAAATCAATAATGTTCAACTTCTTTGGATAACAATTATTCTGTAATAATGACTTCACCCTTTTCTTATCCTCATAAAGGAATATGGGCTACTTGTTTAAATAACTTTCATTACCAAATTTTGAACACAATTGGAATGTACGTTCATAGCATGAGAAATGGTTCAGGATTGTTCCAGTACTGGTAGATTTTTTATAATAATCGGTTAACATATTGCCATTTTTACTTTTTATAACTTTTACATCTACATTTGGCTGATTTTCTTCTTTTCCTACTTTAACGGTAAATTATAGACGACTATGAAAGGAACTAAACATAATAACACTCCTCTCTCGATAATTAGAAACAAACCGTCTACATATATGCCATAAGCTGTACTAATCCATGTTCATATTGTTTATTTGGTTGATGTTTATATATAATTTCTTATTATCCTTTGTTTGTAGGTCTGTGAGAAAGGTTTTAAAATAAAAAGGAAACGTTGGCATTGAGAGTTTGATTTTGAATCTAGGAAATTGACAGAATCCCGATTGCATAATACATCTATATTTTCCAACCACAATAAGAAATGAGGAAGAAGAATTCTCTTCAGAATGTGAAAAGCTCGAGTTTCACCAGTTTTTCTGGTTGAAGTCAAACTCTCAACGTAGATGTTTGTATTATATTTAAAAAACTAAGATTTTTAAAAAAAAAGCTATTAACTTTTACAATTCTGAGGGAATAAAATTATTGGAGGAAACCAAAACCAATGAGGCCAATTAAATTATTTAACGTGATTAATCATCAACTGTGTAACTAATTACTGCTTTTAGCTCATGCAAGTAAATTTAAAAAAGTCCCACATTCACCAAGAGTGTTTAATTGAACACAATATGATTGTTGTAAGCTCGTTTGGATTCACGCAAGCTGGTATTTTGTAAGTGCAGTCTAGGTCCTCTGGTAGCAAAGTAATACCCCTATTATTATTCATCCAAACTCTCCAGCCTTAACTTCATTAATTGTTTCTGTGTTAACTTTTTCAAGCGAATACCTCATTTCATTACAATTTAACTTTGAAAAGCTTTTAAAGTAACCCATATTTGATTTTCTGGGGGCCGTCAATTCCTGGCCCAAATTTATAGTGGACATACTATTAGTTTCCATTTGCAAAAAATTAATAAATATCACTTTTTACTATCTCAAACATACATATAATTTATCTCTATTTCATTTAATTTTTATTTTAAAACTGTTGTAGCGATTCTACAGACAAGTTTAGCCTTGAAGTCATAATCGAATTGCAATCCCACCTTTATATCAATAGGATAAGCATTATTTAGGCTGTAGATATTTCCATTTTTGAATATTCCCGATGAAGATAATAGAAAGTGAATTGTTTCAGCTCTTTCTGTGAAATTTGACTTGCTGAACTTAGGATCCTTTTTATGGATATATATATATATATATATATATACTGAAGGGATTCTTGAGAATTTTGGTCACTGACCAAGAACCCCTTCGAAGAATTTGAAATATCAGTGATCGAGAAGCTATATCAATATATTATATATATATTATATATATATATATATATATATATATATATTATATCGACAACAAGATTTCACAATAAACACGTAAAATAAGACCTTTCAACAGTAAAAGCGGTGTTTGTTACCCTACTGACTCTGTTATTAGTCTTTTTTTCTCATTATTTATAGTGATTTGAATTTTGAACATTATATCACGTCTTTATTGTGAAATCTTGTTATATAGATTAGCCAACGTCCAAACCAGAATAAGAATGAGAAAAACTGCAAAGATCTTTTAACCCTAACAAGTGGTCTTCGTCAGAGTGAAATCCCTCTGATTTAATTTGATCCGAGGAGATTTGAATCTCACGAAGACAGATTTTTACGTTTGAAAGATCTTAGTTCTTTCCTATTTCTTATTGTGGTTCGGACTTTGATTGTTATTTTCGTGTTCTTTCTGAAATCTTATATATATTACTGAATGTTGGGAGCAAAGCCTTCTTGCAAACGTGTGTTCAAAAATTGATGCCTATCTGGTATGTTTGTGTCTAGTGGTTTGCATGTTTCTCTTATTAGTTCTGGGAATACAAAAAAAAATTTTGCTTCATATTTAAACATTCGAATACTGTTTTTCAACTAATTGGTAGTAAACAAATAATTATTAACGAAAGCAAATATATTTCAGCCTTGTGGACCATATTTACGATATTACTGCTAAGCTTATTGCTGAAAGGCAAACTAAAAACAATCTAGTGTCACATGGTAGATAATTTGATGCACAAAATAAAGTCTGTCGGAGTTGGGGGTTGAGACATTTCTTTGGTGTGGAAGGGGGTGGGGGGGACGTTTCAGGTAGTAGGTCATTCACCCATGCTTCCTTCAGACTAAGTGTTGGAATTTGTGAATACTTTTAGAACGCTATTAAAATCTGATTTAATAGGGTCCTGATTTTAATATATATATATATATATATATATATATAACAGATTCAATAATATATCGACCGTTTGATAGAATAGGTGTGTTCTCTAATCGGGGTTCGGTCAATTTTCCAGGATAAAAAATCAAACTCTCGTTGCCAACGTTTCGGTTTTATTTAAAACCTTTTTCATAGGCATTATTTAAAGGAACAACAATGTTAGCCGGACAAAACCTTCGACTAGACGAAGTTTTTGTCCGGCTAACATTGTTGTTCCTTTAAATAATGCCTATGAAAAAGGTTTTAAATAAAACCGAAACGTTGGCAACGAGAGTTTGATTTTTTATCCTGGAAAATTGACCGAACCCCGATTAGAGAACACACCTATATATATATATATATATATATATATATATATATATATATATACATACCTTGTATTAAAATCAATTGACTTGACCACACGTACCTTGTTTTTAAGAAGTTTTTCGAATCTCCTAGCTAATTTTCTTTTCTTCAGGGTTGAGTTCATGTATAATTAAAGAAAAGCTACTATTAGACATAACTATTTTATTATATATTGCACTTATACTAAATATAGCAGCTGAATTAAATTAAACTAAATGATTACTATGTTTTGGTTGTCTTCAACCATCTTCAGAATGTATTGATCTTGTTATCTACCAAACAGGTATGTAAATTTAATAGGGAGGAAAAAAAGACACTACACTTTAAGCTTGGTAACATTATGGTTTCGAACATTTTAAGAAGGTTTCTGAAAAGTTAACAAAAACAAAATTATGCTAGGGGGGTTATTATTCTCATTAGACAGCTAATCTGTTGATGCATATATTGATTTTTTGTTGCTTTTATGACGTTATCCAAATAGTATACACTTTAGGTTTTTAGATAACAAAGGTAGGAAAACCAAACGTACAACGTGGTGACGGTTGGGAACCGACAATTGATCACAAATTTAATGGCTGTTGGTTTCTAACTGTCAGTAGGTCATACGTTTGTCTCCCTCCCTTTGTTATGTAGAAACTTAAAGGGTGTTCTATTTGTATAACGTCATCAAAGTACGAAAAAAATCAATATATGTGACAACAGATTAGTTCTCAAAGATATTGTTGTAATGATTGTATATTATGTTTTGTTTGTTTGGTTGGTGTATGTTCACGTATGTCTTAACTTTTCGTACAACCCTGATGATGTTAAATGAAGGGGACAGGTTAGCTCAGTGGTTAACGACTCGCCTCTGAACTGGTAGGTAAAGGGTTTGATACCCATATGTCTCTCGATTTATTTACGTGAGAGATGAATATATCTGAGCACTTCGTCCCTCGGAAAGAACTTAAAACCATCGGTCCCGAGCCTGTACGATGTCAGGTACTCAACGATTCCTAGTCTAAAAGCACTTGAGTTAGGCAAAACATAGGATTCCCAATGTGTAATCTATAGGTAATATGGCTCCTCCATTACTAAAATAGGTGCCAAATAATAAATTATCCAATATTTCGGCTCGCAGAAGACCAATAAAAGGTGAAAACCTTATAAGTGTGAGCGTCGGTAAACATTGGCCTAGTCAAGTGTGCTTCTGTTTTGACCAACCATCCAGAAACTTTGCTTCTTGCTGCTATTCCTGCGTATATTAAAACTAGAAGATTTACAAATGAAAACAATGCAATGTGACTCTCTTTCAATATTTTGATCATGTTCATGGACATGATCATGGTATGTTTATTATGGCACTAACAGACTCCATTTTAATTAACTGCGTCTATCTTGCAAGTAGTACACCTTAATTATTTATTTCATAATTGAATCAATTCTCAGAATAAATACATTTTTAATTAAATATATGTAGTTTGTTTACTGATATTGTAATATATTATCTATCCATCTATTAACATCAGTAAAACATTTATTTTTTGAGTTACTTAAACTACAAATGGTTTTTTTTTAAATAAAGCTTTTTAATTCAAAATTTAGAAAAATAATTTTAACCATAACGACAGTTATTATTGCCATGGAAAGCCAGCCTTAGGTTACTGGAGCAGCACAAAAATCGTGTTAATGTACAGTTCAATCAACTCTCCCTACAGTAGGTAATCTCGTTAATTTGTCTTATATAACTAAAAGGCACTTAAAGTATATTTTATCATTCACCATTAACAATAACATGAATTGATTATAATTTATATGTAATTAGCAAATAAATATATACTTACATAAATATTACAAAAGTTACTTTGAAATAATTTAACCCTAATGAAAGGGTTTTAGAATTTATAACATTTAAGAATTTATAATCTCTTACATAGGTAAGGCACAATATTTCTTTCTTACCTTGTAAAACTATTTTGATTAAATAGAAAAATACATTATATTTTATTAAACTAATAAACAAAAGTCAAACATTTCCAAAATACATAGCATTTTTTGTTTGTATTATTTTACAAGAGTTATTTCAAGGTTTTCTGAAGCAAATTCTATATATTTATCTAAAACTGAACACTGAATAACAACACTGTGTTATGCGGATGTAAAATTTTGAATTCCATTGAAAAAAGTTGACATGTAAATTGTTTTATTTTTCCTACAATATCCTAAAAGAATAGAATATTATGTGACAAAGGAATTTCAAGTAAAAGAACATTTACTTATTTTTCTACACGTAAAGAATTTAGAGCTTTAGAACGGATAGAAAAGGTAATTACAAAATTAGTTTGTTATCTTCACAACTGTAAAACTATATGTACTTCTTGTGGTACCGATGTAGCCGTACCCTACTCCCTCCGTTCTTTTAAATATTTATGCTATGAGAAAGCAAATTTAACTATTAACTATTCTTGTAGATTACTAATAAGTAGTTTTAACGTAAACAATATTCAAATAATCAGAATAATTACAGCAACAGCAATAGTAAGGCTTTTTGGTTTTGAAAATTCAGTAATCTCTACACAAACTATTGTAAAAGGCAGAGTAGTCGAATTTATTTGGGTTCCTAGCCAGTTATGAATGTCTGGTAGAAAGGCCGATAACAAAATAGCCTGTAGAGAAACAATAGTGGCACTTGCAAAGACTTGAGGAGGGTAACAGTTAAATTAATATGGGATAGATGAGATACGTACTTGACAATTCTGAAGGACTCTTCCACAGGTTGAGTGTACTAAAGCTTGTTTAAAATGTCCCTGACAACTATTTATTCTGAACTGTATGACGGTCAGACCGGCACTCGACTAGATCACAGTTTTCTTCAAAAAATAATCAAACGCTTTTGTTTCCATGAGTATAGCTAGGGCAGTATTGAAAGGCTATATTTACTAGAGGGCAGCTCGCAGCTACTACAGGGAAGAGCCTCAGCACAAAATATAATCAGATATTGCAGTTACCATTTCTTTAATAGTCTATATTAATAGAACCATAACAAAATATTCTTGTTACTATGTCTCCAATTATATTTTTTCTAGTTTTTCGGTCCATATTTATTGTTTACTTATTATTTAGAAATCAGAAAAGACATTAATACCTAACCTGACAAAGAAAAACATTTCAACAATCATCTCCCAGATGACAATTTTAGAAATATTTTGTACATTATAAATCCAAATTATCGGTACCTGGTGAAAATATACATTTCACTAGAACTTCAGGTCAAGAAATATTTATTTCATTTTGCTATCAATTATTTATGAACTACCTCTTCCGGTTTAAACAGCAATGACTGGTTTTTGCTCTTCAATATCTATATTAATTCAAACTAGACAGTTGTTACTGAAATCTGCGAACAATTTTATTCTTCTACCCATGAAGAAGGTTTTAAATAAAAACCGTAAGTAGGCAACGGGAGTTTAATTTGAACCTAAGGAACTGAACGAATCCTGATGAACTTTTATTTTGTTTCTATTTCATGGTCGATACTTTTATGAATTATATATATATATATATATATATATATATATATATATATATATATATATATATATATATGAAAAGACTAAGACTGCTTGTTACGATTGAAAGATGTTAGTCTTTTTTGCCCATTTCATGTTATGGTTTGAGCATTGATTGTTATTTCACTTGTTTGTGTAAAATCATGTATATTATATATATATATATATATATATATGTATAAACAGTCTGTTAGAACACCTTATCAAACAATATGAGGAAAAACATAGTAAAACATCCATTTCGTCATGGATATGACTTGAACGTTCAATCCTCAGTACTACAGAAAAACTTCGTTATGTGTCAAACTATGTAGACCTGTGATAATAATACAATCACATTACATAATGCTACATGTAGCTGCATCACATGCTACATGAATACCGAAGTTATAATACTTTACCAGACCTTTCTATAAAATAAAACAATTTTCTAAAATTCAGTAGTACATAATACATTGAGTAATATATATATATATATACTTTGAATTGAAATTGAAATCAGACGGTCCAAACGGACAAATAATTAAAGTTACAGCTAGAGAACACAAGAAAAAGGACGAACACTCACGAATCTCGATTATTTCGGCGTCTTCCCGTCTTCAGGAGAGTAGAAAGAAAGAAAATTTTCTTTCTTTCTACTCTCCTGAAGACGGCAAGACGCCGAAATATTCGAGATTCGTGAGTGTTCGTCCTTTTTCTTGTGTTCTCTAGCTGTAACTTTAATTATATATATATATATAAAGTAGTAAAAAATAAATAAAGTTTTAAATAAACTAATAAATAAAGATAATTATAAGATTCTAAACTGCAACTAGCCAAATTAAATTTATAGTACTAATTTTTTTAAGTGTCACAAGAAAAATTCAAAAAGGTTGTCTTTCAAGGCTGTTTGAAGTGAATAAATAATGAAACCGTTATTATGATAACAAAAGAGTTATAGCAGGTAAGCTAGATAAGAGAATTGTAAATACTTTGTAAGTAAAGCGAATAAGTAAGGATTATTTGTGCAGAGAATAAATATTGCATCTTTAGGGGAAACACCGAACTTGTGATGCTCATAAATTAAACAAAACCTTGTTGATAAGTCAAACTAAGTTGAAAGTCATCAACAATATGGTAAATCAAACAACGTTCATTATTGTTTTAGTAGATTAAAGTGAAATTTATTATCTACTCGAAACAACATAGTTTCAGCCAACTTGAAACTGTATTAGTTATTAGTTTAGTAAGAATAAAATAAGGAAAGAAACTAGAAATTAAAAACGATCTATATTATTAGCCATATATAGATATTAATAGTGACTATCAAAAATAATAATAAAATACTCCATATACAAATGTTCACAAAAACAGCGTGTTTGAAACACGTAGTGAATTTTATCAGTTTATAGTTAGAATCAAAACAAAGCGGAGATCAGTCGAAAATTAGGTAGCATACCAATATTCATAGGTATCAGACCAAAGCGTTGGCAATGTGAATTTAATATGAATCTGAAGAACTGGCCGAGTCCTGATAAACATTAGTTTTGTTTCTATTCCACGGTCAATACTTATATATATATATACGACTTTCATGATAGACGAAACGGTGTGAGGTGCTGAAGGTATACGAGCGCGGGCTTAGTACTGGAAAGTGACACATAAGTGTGTATTAGGGAAAGTAGATAGCGCAGCAATGTGGGTTAAGAGGCCGAAAATACTTAACCAATTTTGCCAAAAATGTCACAGCCAAATATAACTTTACCGCTTCATAGAACTAGATGTAGAGGGCAGTTTTAGAATTTCTTCATAGAGATCAAGCACATAAGCATTACTATTTGTTGATTTCATCAACTTTTACATTTTGTGATGGAAAAACATTGAAAATCGTGGAAAATGTTGTGTTGACTGCAAGCTTTGGAGGATTGTTTCTGTATACTACTTAAGAGAAATTTAATATCAGTTATTGGCAGAACTTTGCCCTGCGTACAGAAAATATTAATTACAAAAGAATATTATAATTTACTTTGAAATTTTATAAAAAGCATAGTAGTTCGTCTTGTCTTAAGAAATCAACATATTTATTCATTATTTCCAATGAATTTATCATTAACTTTTTTGTTACAATATTCAATAAGTTTTCTTAAATTTCTTTAACATAACACTGCACCTTCCAACTAAAGTTAGTTAAGTCATTGACACAATAGTTCTCTTAGTTTTATATACAAGTTTATGTTTTTTATCAAATTGTATAACAGTGTGTTGAATCAAAATAGTTAATTTTAACATGTACTACAAATGTAGCATGTGCGACATTATGTGTGGCATAATGTTGCATAATAAACAACTAAGAGTTGTTTATATCAACACAACTATTCTATAAAACAAGAAATAATAATGCTTTAGAATTGAATCTATCATGCATTGAATGAACGCTATGCATTTGATCTCGACAGTGAAGTTGTTATGGCTTAAGTAAACGATGAAGAAATACGACAAAACTCTTAAAACGTTGTTTGCTAAAAAAATACCAAACCTTCATTAATCACAGACGTGATATAGGAAATTGAAGTAATGTTTATTGAATGTACTGAGTGGTTAAATTGATTAGTGTAATTTAGTACATTTTTCCCCACAGATCATCATGTATATCACTTGTAAATACTTGTTTTTAATAATCTGTCTATTTCTGTATATTTTACACTCAATTTAATTGATTCATGTAATTTTCAATAGCTTTTCCGAATTTCCTATATTTTTGATTTCAAACATTTTTTTGTTTGTTTCTTCTAAAAACTGGCTAATTTTATATTTATTTTCAAAAAATATAGTGCAAACATTGATTAAAAAAATTACACATGATTAATTATTTGCAATTAATTTTGTATAATAATTTTGTGTATGATAATTTCTTATTATTTCTTGCTTTTTAAACCTGTGAAAAAGAATTTGAATAAAGAATGAAACATCAACACTTAAAATTTTGAAATTGGAGAAACTGAATACCTCCCCATACATCAATTCTATATATATATAATCATGCTCTATATAGTATAGTACATGCTGTATCGAATCTTATTTAACATGAAAATACAGAAATATACATAATGTAAACAACTACAAAGGAAATAGGAAAAAAAATACGTTTTAAAGACGATTAGGGAAAAGCCTTTGGGTCACTGTTTTTTTTTTGTGGTGATATACATGATATCTCATATCACGTGTTAATGTCATTATCTTAAAGGATGATAAACGATTTTTTTTATTAATATCTTAATACACAATCTTACTACAATGGCATAACACATCAAAAAAACGTAAATAAATAAAAAAAGATATATTATAACAAATCTTATTTATAGTTGTCTGAAGAGGGGCTGCTTTGGAAAGTTATACTTCCCTATCAAATTATGGTACTATAACTGATATAAATACTTAAAGTAACAACTAGAAAAACTAAAAGAAATGACTAACACTCACGATGATCAATCATTTGGCTTTCATGCCATCATCAGGAGAGGAGAAAAAAAAACAAGAAGAAACACAGGAGTGAAGACGTGAATATAATATAAACATATATATATATATATATATATATATAAAGATTCCACATAAACACGTGAAATAACAATCAATGATCAAACCACAATATTAAATGGGAAAACAAGACTAAGATCTTTAAACAAGCGGTTTTCGTTGGGTTTTTGACTCTGACGAAGACCGCTTGTTACAGTTGAAAGATCTTAGTCTTGTTTTTCCATTTCATATTGTGGTTTGATCTTATATTTATATATATATATATATATATATATATATATATATATATATATATATATATATATATGTATATATATAAACGTTACTAAATTTTCAGCTGTCTCATACTGTCATATAATTTCAATCATATTTACCCTTCCATTCAATTCAAAACGTCGGCAAGGAGAGTTTGATTGGAAGTGGAAGAAAGTGACCGTATGTCGATTCATCATTTCTAGTTATATATATAGAAAAATTACTTCACTATTTGCTACCAAATTGTTTACCACTGAAAGACAATATGATATTTGAACAAAATAACTGATCCTTGTTACAGTTCCAGTATCATCCTGATAAGGACTAGGAATTTTTGAAAAAAGGTATTAGTCTCACTTCTGCATTTCATACTGTAATTTAGACGTTCATATATAATATATATATATATGATCAAACCACAATATGAAATGAGAAAACAAGACTAAGACCTTTCAACCGTAACAAGCGGTCTTAGTCACAGATAAAAAGCCAACTGACAGTTGGGTTTTTGATCATTGATTGTTATTTCACGTGTTTATGTGAAATCTTTATATATATATATATATATATATATATATATATATATATATATAAAAGTATTGACCGTGGAAAAGAAACAAAAATAAAGTTTATTGGGTTCGGTCAGTTCTTCAGGTTCAAGTTAAACTCTCATTTCCAAAGTTTCGGTATTTATTTAAAACCTTTTTCATAGGCAGAAGTATAAATATTGAAACAAAAAAACTATGTATTACATTACAAATTATTTTACAAAGGAAAATAGTATGTGGATTTTAATAACAGCTGTAGTCTGTTGCTGTTAACAGAATATATATATATATAATGATTGAAAGACAATAACACAGAAAAACAATAATAAAATTCACTTCAATATTTTGACCTCTCCGTCATCAGGAGAAGTAGAAAAAAAGAGTATTGGTCTGCAGGGAAACATCAATTCATATATATATATGAGCATCTGAATCACAGTAATAAATCAGAAAAAAGACTAAGATGATTCTGTCAAATCAATCAGTATTGACAAATTTGACTGATGAAGACCGCTTGTCTTGGTTGAAAGATCTTATTTCAGACAAAAAGTGAATAATCTTATAGAGGCGGGAAATTTGTGAATTAAAGATTATGAACTATTTGATGATAAGTTAAGTCAGTATTTATAGTTTTAATTTAAAAATAATACTTTCTGTAAGTTCCAGCAGTTTACCTCTGGAGTACATGCAATTGTTATATTTTATTTCTTGCAACTTTGTGTTTGCTGATATACATATAATTACTGATATTTGTATTAGTCCTTACATTTTATTTTAAATTGTAAGGTGATTAAATAGTTATTATATAAATCTAAGACAGGTTATAAATGTTTGATTTAAAATATAGAAAAGTCATGGATTAGACATACATTTTCACTCTATATGTAATATATATATATATAATATTTGAAATATAGACTGTAATTATATTTCGCATTAATTAAATAATTTTTAGTAGTAATGCACTTGAGAAATATGTTTTTGTTTTTAAAACAAGTAATGTAAAACTGAAAAATAACTAAACATATAAAATTTATAGATGATCGAAAGAAAAACAGACCTGTTACATGAGAAGGCAGGAGAGCTGAGACAGGGGACGCAAGCAGTATTAAGAGGGCTAACATGTTTTGATGTGTCCTGACAGAAATAACATGAGCTCCTCTGGAGCGAGGGCAGTCTTTAAGAGGTTCCCCCTCCGCCCAAGGAGTTTTCTGATGCAACGCTGCCGTACTCTGGCTCAGCTCTTTCCTCAACCCCTCACTGCTTTCCTACTTAAGGATGTCCTTGCCTAGAGCTGCATCCTCCTTCCAACCCTTTCTTTGCCCTTAACTTCCTCCCTTTAAGCCCAATTAGGTGCTCAAAACCTATAAATATTGCTCAACCTAAGGTAGTAACAGATCAAAAGGTCATCATTATCAGGATTGTGAAATTTAACTCAGTCATCATAAACAGATTTTTTTCCGCATTCAATATTAACCAAACCACGTGTTTCTACGAATAACACTAACAAACATCATTCTTTATCATACCCATATACAAAACAGAATCCCCAACCATATACATAACATTTTATAATTGTAAACAGAAAATACTATTGAAACATATTTTTTTAATAATGTGAATATTATTAATAAAAATGAATAATATTATTAATATTATTATTATTATGAATATTATTAAGTTGTAATATAATGCTATAAAGCGTCCGTTTATTTGTTAAAATTCTCATTAGGGTTTTAGAAATGTACCCCGCCTCCATAACTTGGTACACCACATGAACCAGGATATTTGGAAAATGAATATTTAATTCACTTATCACACTTATGTTGACTTCATACGATTTGTTTTTTTTTTTTATGAAAGTTGAATTTTTCTATTTTTCACCAGTTTAACTGGCTCTATTACCTGTTTGTAAGCTACTAATAAACCACACATCAAAAACTACAGAACGACTTTTAAATCTTGTAAATATTTAAATCTTGTAAATGTAATAAGGTATAAAATATAAACAAATGATAACAAATTATTAATTCATCATTTGTGTAATCTGTTATAATGTGATATATACTAATATTGTGGTATTTCAAACTGTATTGTTAGTTTTCATCTTAAACTTTTCATCTAAAACATGTAGAGACGTAATTTTTGAAATCCCCCCAATATGACAAAATGTTCAGATTAATACATTAAAAATTTAAAAACAATTGATTTTAAAAAAAAATTCAAAATACCTATTCGATTGAAAATTTAATTTCCTTTATGATACATTCAGAAAATTGAACTGTGTGACGCTATTTTAACCCTCCAAGTCCCAAAAGAAGAGTAGAAGCACAAAAATGACGTCTGCCAATTATGTACATTCACCACTCCTCTCACATTGATGGTACAGTTTCTATGAAACATTTTCATTATAATTTTTCTTCTATTATTTCAACCCTTTACACTCTATTCCTTTCCAATTCCTTTAATTAAAAACGGCGATTTAATGAATAGAAATGATTACAAATTATTTTTTTCAAATCTCAGGTATACAACAATCAATTCATATTTATCTTTTTGTATGAACCATATTCATTTCTATCTGATAATTCAAATGTTTTTGAATTGAGATTTCTTGAAATTTTTCCTCAGATATTTTAAAATGCAGAATTGACAAGAAACAGCATACCATTATTTAAAAGAAGAAAAAACTTTTCATATTAATCATAATTATAGCTTAGGTTTACGATTACATAGTTGGACTTAGTTACTATTAGTAGGTATACTAATTTCTTATATATATATATATATATATTATATAAACATCTTATATATATATATATAAAACTTATATATATATTTATATATTTTTTATAGAAATATATAAAAACCGTACAATCATATATTAAGCCAATAAAATATATGAACATAAACTACATAACCCCACAGTAGTTAGCAACCGTGATTTGATGAGCTGAAAATTAAAAATATATTATGTTTTTATAATCGAAATATATATAATTTATTTGAAATTAATTCAAATAATTCATTTGAAATTTGAATTAATGAATTTCATTAATTCATTTGAAACTAAATACCTTCAGGTATTTGAAAATTAGTCAATTCCAAATATCTAGAAACTGTTTTTATGAATGAATTCTTTAATTGCGTTAAATGTCAAAAAGTTTATAGTGTTCTCTGTAATTCTTATGTTCTTAAAAAAATATATTTCAGCAAATTTGAATTTGATATTAAAATTCTTGTACGAGTTTTGATATATTTCAAATGAAGCATGTCAGGGTTATGCTTGAGTGGTTGCCATCTAAGTAAGAATAAAGGTTTATTGTTGATAGGAAAACTGGTAGAATATTAAACTACAGCTCCTCATGCAAACTGTTTCGTCAATGAGTAGGACGAAAATTGTGGTACACAAAGTAAGTTGTTGGTGATACATGTACAATGATTTTGTGGGAGGTGTAATTTATTTGGTCTTTAGTCCTTCTACAGGCATTATGGGATGCTGGGTGGAAGTAAATAAAAAGAGAGGAATATTTCTTTCCCTTTCCTAAGAGAATGTTTTTTCTTCAATCTACGTAATGGCTCGTCTTTACCTTTATCAATTCAATCAACTCTGTTCGCAATACTGTAATATTCCTTCCCATCGTCTTCTTTATCCTTCTTCAGAAGATGTATTGCCCATCTAGTAATCACATGTATAGAAAAGAAGAAACAACGAGTCTAACAAAACATGCTAATCAACAAAATTACTTCAAGGTAAAATTTTTCAAACTTTAATATTTCAACAACGTGGAACAGCGTGTCATATATATCAGTTCAGAAGAGAATAATGATTTAATCATTTTCAACCACATATTTAATACAACAAAAAAATCAATGATTCATGATGTCCATCATTTTAAATCAATGACTCATCAGGTGATTATCCTACAAATTCATTTCATGTGTAGAGAAGATATGATTTTCTCAAAAAAATAAAAATAAATAGAAAATAAATTTCTAATTATGGCAATACAATTCGTATATAAGGCTTTATACAATTGCTGAAGGTTATGATGTCAACTCAAGACATATTCATGTATGTTATATCATCATGCATAATTGGTCATGGATGAGTTAAACATTTAAGCCGTTATGTTATTACTATTTGGATAGGGGTAAGAAATATATAAAAAAAAGAAATACAGATAAAGATGAAAGATATGATGCTGGAGGGAGAATACACCATTAATGCGAGGAGATAAAACGAAACGTGGGGAAACTGTTCTTCCTTATAGTTTAGTGTGAGATGCTATTGATTGTATCCTTTAATTGACGGTCACAAAAGTTAATTTATCCGCAATTTGAATCATTGAGTGCACTTCCCTGATCATCTTTATGTTCGTATTTGAAGTGGAGGTCAACGGAGATGTAATATTAAATAAACATGTTTCTATTTGATGATGATGTTAAAGTTATGCAGAATTGAGTTACTATTTGAATGAGTGAAATCACGTACCATTGGTAGCAATGATGTTATAGATTACCCATGCATTGTTAACTGGGTACCAAATTAAAAATGAGCCACACATTCACCCATTTACAATCTCAATGACATTATGCCCCAATAAGGTAGGTATTCACAAAAAAAAATGACAGCAGGAGCTCCAAAAATAATGTATCCACAATTGTTTCGTAAAGTTTAGATTATGGACTTATTAACTAGCATAAAACAAATCCCTACTGAACTTCAGGTATGTCATATCATAAGAGCTATGTCATAATGACTCTTATAGATGCTAAATAGGCAAGGACAATACTTTGGATCCACGAAAAAAGAAAAGAGCATAAAGTTTGTTTGTCGGACTCGTTTTGTATTTGAAGTTAAGTTAATACCTGAGAGGATTATGAACTAGTCCTTCAATACATTGTTATACTTAAAAAACGACTTCCCTCAGACTATTCTAAATTGGTCCTTAAATACATGGTCATACTTCTCTTGGACTTCTCTTGAGTATTCTAAACTAGTCCTTAAGTACATGGTCATACATATAAAACGACTTCCCTCAGACAATTCTAAACTAGTTGTTAAATACGTGGTCATGCTTATAAAAGGACTTCTCTCAGAGTATTCTGCAGGATATTAACTTTCATATTGGATATGTATTCTTGATAGGTCTCCATTGTATCGTCATGAAAGAGTAATGAACCGCCATCATACTTGGTTTCAGTATGGATGTAAAACAGTGGGATGTAGTAGAGGTTTGAAACCAGAAAATTTAGAACTTTGATAAAATATCTCAAACATTGTCTGTAGTACTGCTCATTCCAGTGATACAGTCAAATAGTCTGTTATAACTACATAAACTGATAAGCTGTGAGATATACTTAAGAGTTCTGCACGAACCATAAAGACAGTCAAAAAAAATTAAAACATTAAAGTAAACCACTTACGGCAGGTCAAGTCAAAGCCATATTTTACATTAAAGAAAAATATCATGTCTTGTGACAGAAGGTGAACTGGTCTGGAAAAATCCCTCTGGCGATAAACTCAGTAATCATCTCAACCGGAGTATGGCTGCGACACACGAAAATCAAATTACTCTTTCTTCAAAGAGAAGCCATTTTTCAATTTTAAACAAAATCAGTCTTTATGGACTCACTAACTCCGTGCACTGTATTTTCCTTGTGAGAAAAAAAATATAACTAAATTCACAGTTTTTTTTTAAGTATTAGTTAGTATATGTGATTTATGTTTTCTTCATTGTAAATTATCAAACCTAAATTCCCAGTTATTTTTTTTAAATAATCATAATCAAATAAAAAATAACATAATTTATTATAATACATAAAAAAGTGGATTTACCATTGTGCATAATTGCTTCCAAACTATATAGCAGATATACTCCATGAGGCCTACATTATTATAAACTATCAATTCTAAATTCTGGACCGTAGCGTCTACACAAACTTTGGACACATAGAAATCATCGAAAAACTTCATAAAACGACTCTGAGGACCTCAAAACATGTAATTCCGTCAAAATTTCAACATCAATTTTTTTCACGATCACTACACTTTAATTACAGTAAAGTAAAAAGTTATCTACAGTTTTATGGTCATAGGGTTTTTTCCAGTCCATCTGGAGACCTGATAATATTTCTTTCTATTCTACTGGAAAAATTAAAATGTGTACCTATCATAAATTTCTTAATTTTTCTTTCTCGGTTTCTTAAAGGTTTTCACTTTTAGTCCTTTTCTAGATTCAGAAAATGTGGCTCATCTGTTACTTGCACTCAATTGAGCTATAGGATTGCCATAATACTGTTAGAAATTGTTAAAGGCAATTTCAATCTACAGTTATCCAGTTTTTATTCACAAAATTAAGAATATTATGATAGGTACACATTTTAATTTTTCCAGTAGAATATTTTGAAAGAAATATTATCAGGTCTCCAGATGGACTGGAAAAAATTAAAATTGAATTCTAATTATAACTGTTGATATGTACCTAAGGATCAACTAACAATTTTACAGCTTCTTTTATGATTTTGAGACAAGTTATAGAAAACTTAAATTTGCAATGAACTAAGTGTTTCCAATTTTTTTCTCAAGTCATTTCTTATTAAACATATTTTACTCGAAATAACATTGTTATTATATTTTGTTACGTACTTATTCTTTAAAAGATATATAAATCGGAAAAATCATCCACTTAGAACTGTTGAAGACAAAACTACTTTTCCTTATTAGTAATAAACACATAGAGTGTAACTCGTTAATGATCAATATAGTGGAGATTGATAGAACATCGTACATATGATGTATGTATAAGATAAACATACACGTTGATTGGTTTATGTAGTTTAGGGTATTGGTGGGTTTATTGGTATTGATTATTTTATGATATATACAAATACCATGATTTATGTAGTTTCAGGATATGAATAGTTATGAGTATGTATTTATAAAACACCAGAATGAGTTTGACAAAGTCAAAACAGACGCTGAAGCTTTATGTTAAGTTGTAACTAAGCTATAAGTTTTATTATGATCGGGAAATCATTCATTGTTACAACATTACTATGTCGGAATTCGAGACACTCTGCTTACTTTAAGTTAACATAATAAATAAAATTATTTCACTTGCTTGTAATTGTGATTTTTCACATCAGTATTTCTGTCATTTTAGCAAAATAGAAAAAGCCTTTAGTGAATGAAACTAAATAAACACCCTTAATGTTTTTGAGATAAAGCAATAGTTTATGTATTTCTGAAAAAGAGAGACACAAACAGCAAGAAACAGAAACGGGGGCCAGGTTAGCGCAGTGGTTAACGTACTCGCCTATGGGCTGGTACGGGGTTCGATCCCCATCTGGCCCTCGATATATTCACGCGGGATGTGAATAAATTTGTGTACGTCACCCCTTGGAGAGGACGTTAAGCCATCGGTCCCGAGCCTGTACGATGTCAATTATTTGTTAAGAATCCTTACTAGAAACAGGGATGAGGCAAAAGTTACTTAAGTAACTTAAATAAGTTACTTAAGGCACTTAAGTTAGGCAAAATTTTGGCCTCCCAATGTAGAAACTGTAGAATGATCAATTAAACAAAAAGCCGGTAAACGGCTGACGTTATCACCCGCTAGAGAATCTGTTTAAGCAATATAAAATAAAAAATGGAACAGAAATATACACATTGGACTAATTCTATAGTTCGTTATAAGCTCAACTTGTTCATTTTTCGGTTTTTAGAATGTGGGTCTCAAGACTCTACTGTGGGTCAATGCCAATATTATTGATCAGACCCTACCAGGACTGATCCCTGACCTGATGGCAGTGACTAGCTGCTGCAGTTAGAGGTAAGATCAGGCTAAACAATCTATCCTGATACGGCTCAAGCCCGACTAGGCCCGAGCCTGATTGGACTCAGGTCTGGTCTGGTACATATTGGAGTTTATTCTCCAGCAGCCAGCAAATTAAGTCACCTGTTTTATCTAAATTATGTATTTTATAACGAATATTTCTTAGTTGAATATCCATGTACCGTTTTAGTGTACATAATATATAAATATACATTTATTAAAAAAAAATTTAGTGAGAGAGAAGCCGGTGCCCGAACTGACCCGAAAGTAATAATTGACAATTTGGTCCCGACCCGGCCAGGATTTTGGTTCGGGTTGGGCTCTGACTCGGGATTAGGGTCTTACCTCTAGCTGAAGTACTCCTTATGTCATTTTTGGATGCAGTTTTGGAATCAAATCCACTGTATTGAACTCCGGGTTGACCCAAACCCTTCATTCATAAACGATACTTTTTGATGTGCATTCGAGGGGATACACCAACCCCTCTTATCTGAAAGGCTCTCCTCAAATGGAGTGTAAAGTTTTCTGCATTAGTCAGGTGCAGCCAACCAGGACCACTCTTGCCCAATGGCACGACACGATCCTAGTATCTACCCTCAAGGAGCAACTCCATCCATGTCCAGTACTTATTAATACAAGTAAGTAGAAACTCATGTAAGTAATGAATCTTTGTAGGTGAGGTTGAGAGCCTGTTAGGAAGTTACACTTTGATTAACTGATATTCAAGGAAATATAGTGTCTCCGTAGTATTTAAAGTAAGGATCTTTAACGAGTACCTGGAAGCGTGTAGGCTTTGAACCTCTTAGAGGGACAACGTACTCAGATAATTTCAATTTCCGTGTGAAAAAATCGAGGACCAGTGAGAATAGAACCTGATGTACCAGTCCAGAGTCGAGTACCCAAACCACTGAGCTACCATGTCCTCTTATGCAATGCATTACTTACATTAATGATGAAATCATCATATGCCATAATAAAAAAAAAAAGAAGAGATATTCAAAGTTAAACCACCTCTAAGAAGAAATGTTTACACTCCTTAATGATTAAACACCTTTACCTAGAAACAATGAATTAGTTAATATGAGAAGTAAAAAAAAAATAATTGTCTTCTTTTACAAAAAACATTTAAATTAAGTCGTGTAAAATAATTTACAAAAAAATAAAAGTTCTGCCTAAGTGAAAAGGATTACTTCAGCTGGTAAATCAGAAGTTAACCTGATCATTGTCCAACCAATGCAACAAGTTAAATAGTATTTCCTGCTGAATAATTCACTCTACCTTATTAAATCATAATAAATCCCCAATTCAAAATAATAATATACTTCATAATTGTAATTTACTGCATTAATTTCTAGTTATACCACTTAATCACTATTAAAGCAATAGTAACTTATAATAAAAATATATAGTAAACACATTTGACTATGTAACGTTCGTAAGACCATAATTATTTTTTTTATCTTTCATAATACAGTAATAATATTCACACTTCATAAATTTACCCATAGCATTATATGTATATCTGTTTCGTTTATTATTTATCTTTATATTTATTCATTCACCATGCTACTGTATTTATATGAGCTATCTGAACATTATACATCTGATTAATTTGTTTCTATTCTCTAATAGTCATAACCTATTAGCTTCTATTGTTGATGTTCATTAACAATAACTAATGTATTTTGGATTACTTTTGTTCAAAACGTTACTCTAATTAAAGGAAAGTTTCTAGAATGGTAGAAAGTATTAGTTGTGGAATCCTTACTGTTGAATCTGGTTCAATTCTATAACATATGTTAAAATATTTTCTATCAACAATAACGTTGATAAGTAAAAATAAATGTATTTATCAGAATAAATGGATTAAAAAAAAATGAAATGATAATATTAAAAATAATTAAGACTTATTTGATGAAAAAAAAAATAATAGACTTTTGAAGTGTACTGTAAACTGAAAGAAAATATTTGGTGGTCAGAGAACGGGTTCAAGTGTCATTAGGTTGGCAGCGCGGTGGATACATGCATGCAGAGGAAGGGTTCGATGAATACTTAAACATGATTAAACTGACTCTCAGTATCTCTACTTGGCTAACGGTATGCAAAATATTAAGAGCATCGTAATTGTCAAACGCTATCATAAAAGGTCCACTGAAGCAGAGATTATTCACAATATTCATTTACATTAAAATTGCTAACACCAAAACCGTTCTTCCTTCAACACGCCTCTCATTACATGTTGCTTATTATTTTTCCTTACTTCCTCTTCTTTAACAGTTATTCTTAACTATCTATATGATGGATAAAATAAATAATAACCCAACAAAAAATGACAATAAACAACAAGTGAGATTGAAACACTATGATAGTAACTAGCTCCTTTTAACTAGCACTATTTATCAATTTTGAGGAATTTCAAAAATTACGTCTCTATAAAAAAAAAGTTTAATATGAAAACTAACAACGCATTTTGAACACTCTGTTGTCTTCTTCTGGTTTGCAGCCAACAAATATACACACACACACATATATATATATATATATATATATAACTAAATATAAGAAACTGTCCACAAGGACTATAAAACATTAAATTACACAAAGCACGACACAGAAAAAAGAATAAAAAGAACACTTACATAGTTCAATATTTCGAACTGTTGTTCGTCATCAGGAGTAGACTAGAAGAGAGGTCGAACAACAGTTGAAAATATTGAATTCTGTAAGTGTTCTTTTTATTCTTTTTTCTGTGTCGTACTTTGTGTAATTTAAAGTCATATATATATATATATATATATATATATATTTGCGAGGTTTAAGAACATCAGAGTGAATTATTTGAAATTGAATACACTGTATGAATGTTGAATTGCACTATTCTATAATGCACTATAGGGGTGGGAGGGGGTTCGGAGGAACATAGGAAGGGCTGAGGGTAAAAGGAGTGTTTGGTATGGGTGGGAGGGGGTTCGGAGGAACATAGGAAGGGCTGAGGGTAAAAGGAGTGTTGGTATGGGTGGGAGGGGGTTCGAAGGAACATAGGAAGGGCTGAGGGTAAAAGGAGTGTTGGTATGGGTGGGAGGGGGTTCGGAGGAACATAGGAAGGGCTGAGGGTAAAAGGAGTGTTGGTATGGGTGGGAGGGGTTCGGAGAAACATAGGAAGGGCTGAGGGTAAAAGGAGTGTTTGGTATGGGTGGGAGGGGGTTCGGAGGAACATAGGAAGGGCTGAGGGTAAAAGGAGTGTTTGGTATAGGTGGGAGGGGGTTCGGAGGAACATAGGAAGGGCTAAGGGTAAAAGGAGTGTTGGTATGGGTGGGAGGGGGTTCGGAGGAACATAGGAAGGGCTGAGGGTAAAAGGAGTGTTAGTATGTGTGGGAGGGGGTTTGGAGGAACATAGGAAGGGCTGAGGGTAAAAGGAGTGTTTGGTATGGGTGGGAGGGGGTTCGGAGGAACATAGGAAGGGCTGAGGGTAAAAGGAGTGTTTGGTATGGGTGGGAGGGGGTTCGGAGGAACATAGAAAGGGCTGAGGGTAAAAGGACTGTTTGGTATGGGTGGGAGGGGGTTTGGAGGAACATAGGAAGGGCTGAGGGTAAAAGGAGTGTTGGTATGGGTGGGAGGGGGTTCGGAGGAACATAGGAAGGGCTGAGGGTAAAAGGAGTGTTTGGTATGGGTGGGAGGGGGTTCGGAGGAACATAGGAAGGGCTGAGGGTAAAAAGAGTGTTGGTATGGGTGGGAGGGGGTTCGGAGGAACATAGGAAGGGCTGAGGGTAAAAGGAGTGTTGGTATTGGTGGGAGGGGGTTCGGAGGAACATAGGAAGGGCTGAGGGTAAAAGGAGTTTTGGTATGGGTAGGAGGGGGTTCGGAGGAACATAGGAAGGGCTGAGGGTAAAAGGATAGATTTACCCAACTGTGCATTGAAACATGGCTGTTTTACAAGAGGATACACATCTTTCAAATTGTACAAAAAGGCTAAGAAATTTCGGACAAGTCGGTATTGGTTTGTGCAGACATAGAGAAGAATTAATTCTGAAGGATTTATTGATTTCGAATGCTTCTAAGCCTGTTGTTTCACGAAACTTATGGTTAATATTTAAAATGTTTATATCATTATTTGGGTCAAAACTATGGTTGTTTGTTATTATGTGTTTGGCAGAGAGGTAATAAAAATAGATTATTACTATTTTTATTTGATTTTCTATTCTGAATAAACTCTTTATGATGTTAAACTATAACAGATTGTACAAGTGATGAACTATTTATCATGTATTTGTTAATATTATGAGCTATTAACTGTATGAAATGAAACATAAATAGTGTACTGTTAGAAATAGGACACAAATATTATGAAACAGACCTTTTTTAGTGAACTTTCTGAAAGAGAAAACTTCCCCCCTGTAAATTATAAAATGTAGATTGTATAAAAAGAAATTAAAAAAAATAAATGCCACTATATTTATAAACTTCTAATCTTTTTACAGTATCAGTTATAAATAGAAAATACATAGAATTTCAATAGTTAAGATTTCATAAAATTTGTTTATTATGTTTATACAAAACAATTAAGTCAAATGGTTACTACATGTCTTTCATGGAACTTAATATTCAAAGGTATATAGATTACACTTTTGTATGGTAGGCATAAAGATTCCAGCAATTTATAGCTCGTTATTAATGAAACATATTATGAACATAGAAATATTTGCTGTAAACAAGCCGTATAATAATTATTTCTGGTTCTTTTTTAATCAATATTTAATCGTTATGAACAGACTCTGACAAAGTTTCAATTCTCAAGCAGAACGGGATATTAAGTATTACATATTGGAATTCCAATATAATTACTATTCAGGGTAGTTCTGTTTAAAGCATAGTAATTTATCAATTATTATGGTAAATTTCGTCAAACAATTACTTGTGACATCATTTTAACCTAGTTATCCTCAAAGAAAATAATTATTTTAATATATGTTCTGTAAATAATTATTAGTGAAATCATTTTAACATAAACGAGAGTTCATGACCGTAAATGTTTTCGGTTTATCAAATAATCAATCATTCGTGAAATCATTTCAACCTGTTTACCCTCAATGAAAAAGTAATGATTTTGATTATTATTCGGTTTATCAAATAATCAGTCATTCGTAAGAGCATATCAACATCTTTATTCTCAAAGAAGAATAATGGCTTTTGATTATAATTAGGTTCATCAAATAATCTATCACTTTTGAAAGCATATCAACTTCTTTATCCTCAAAGAAGAATAATGATTTTGATTATAATTGGGTTCATCAAATAATCAGTGACTCCGTAGAGCAATTCAACCTATTTATTTTCAAAGAAAAATAATGGTTTTAAATAGTTGTATTGTCTACATTAAATAATGAATCACCCGTGAGAGCATTTCAATTTATTAAGGTCCAGTGAAAAATTATCCCCTTGCATACTGTTAGGTTCATAGAATGCCTTGCAAGTCCATTTTCTTTAATTTCTGCATTATGTTCTCAATAATTAAAGATATGCTAATATGATTTTATCAAGAACTTATATACTTTTTCAAAGCTATAATTAAGAGTTTTTACATTCAGTGCTACTCTAAGGTCAGTGTTGCTTATATGTCAATTGCCATTCATTTGATCTATAAACACATACATTAGCAGATTAACTAATAATATATATACAACATAAATGATAATCTGTTTCTATTTGCTATATTAAATATGCAGAGAAATTGCGTAGCATATATGCTAAGAGAAAAGAATAAAGGAAGTTAGAAATCTAATTGTAACGCAATAACTTCGAATTATTAACTAAATTATCATAATTGCATTATACAGTCAAAAATATCTCAGAAAAAAGGGAAAATGGAGAAAATCTTGTTTCTTAATCAAGAGGACTTGAGTGACAATCTGCGACAGAGTTATTTCTTTGATTCATTTCTATGCATGATCCTCCACATTGAGAGAGATATTTCTCATCTTATCCGCACGCCATTAACTTCAAAATTTCTACAAGTTTCCTCTAAAACATTTTCTTTTTCTCACATGGCGAAATACATAATCAATTTATACAGGTATATTAAAATAATGAGTTTTGTTACTTTAGCATCAAAGGTCGAAATAAAGTTTATAACATTAGTTGGAGTTTTGAATTCATTAATAAGTCAAGATACCACTCTAAAATTAATATGGCTTTCAATAACAAACTAATTAGCGTCAATATTATTATTAATAATGCATGATTTGGTTACATGTAAAGTCTCTTTTCAATAATCCACCTGTACTGACTTTTTTATATATGTTTTGGTGAACTGGTTAAATTTGCGCATATACCTGAAAATTACTATCCTGTTCATTCAACTATTATTTTGAACTCTGAAATACATTTTATATGGAAATATTTTATAAATATTTTAGCAATGGGTAATTAATCAGTTCCTTTATTGAGAAATTTATGTATGGGATTTTAAAACTAAAATATGGAATTTAACTTTACAAAAAGAAGCTAAGGTGTTGCACAAATAAATTTATGAAACTACATTTATTATTTTTATCAATAAAACGTCTAAAGCAGGTATACTCAATGGGGGTGAAATTCACCCCAGGGGTGAATTTTTGGGTTTTCAGGGGCTGCGTTGCGACCACAGTAGGTTTATAGAGTGAGGAAAGCTATTATAGTTTATAACCTCTCAATTAGAGATGACAAAAATTGATTGTATTAATCTTTTATACAGCCATCAATATTTATAAAAAGCATTTAATTTGTAAAATTACATTATAAACATAATCAATGTATATACTACCTTGTAAAGCAGAGGGGGTGCGGGATGGCGAGAGGGGAGGGCCAAGGGAGGCTGAGAACCCTTGCTCTATGTGAGTGCGTGTGTGTAGTAGGCACAGGTGTACACAAAATATTACCCGATCAGAGAGTATGTCCACATTTAATTTAGTAAAACAAAAAAAAAACAATTTTTGAACATGTGTTTTTGAAAGTGTTAAGTGTTTTTTCCACTTAAATAATATATAATTAAATTAAAAACGTTATTTGTATTACTTATTTATTAAACCATTCCTTATTATGTTGGAAAATGTAGAAGGGCTGAAACAAGGTTGTTAAATTTACTGAATATTTATCCTATAATAGTTCCTACACTTCCTTGACCTCTGTTTACGAGCTAGGGTATAAGTAATTTGGTACTTCTTACAAGTTTTGCTCTATATCGAGTAAGTTTCAGATCTATTACCTTCAAAAAGACAACGATTTGCACATGTCATAGTAGATTTTATTAGTATAGATTTACAAACTTTGGCTTAACACTCATCATAACAACACAAGGGGGATGACGCCAGTTCTTTCTGTTATTCTTGATGATAGATAAACTAAAAATTCGAGACTAATGGTATTAATCTATTGTGTACACCTCTTTAGCTTATTATGAACTCTTCTTATCCGATGGAATCAAATTTACTAGCACATCTTCTTTAAGATATCTTTGAATCACGGCATTTACGATCATCTGACTGAGTATAGACCGTACAAACTAATTTCCTGCAACAGACGATGATAACCATAACAGGATATTACTAAGAGACATGCTTCATAAAGATAAAAGAAGGCTGTACTACATAAATATATTTATGTAGAAACAAATAGAAACAAAAATAAAGTTTAGCGGAACTCGGTCAGTTCTTCAAGTTCAAATTAAACTCTTAATACCAACGTTTCAGTTAGTGTGTATGGGTGTGTCTCGGTGTATGTGGGTGTGTGTGTTGGTGTGTGAGTGCGTGTGGGTGTGTGTTTGTGTGAGGTGTGCGTGTGTGGGTTGGTATGGGTGTGTGGGTGGTGTGTTGCGCGAGTGGGTGTGTGTGAGCGTTTGTGGGTGTGAGTGTGTGGGTTTGTGTGTGTGTGTGCGTGTGTGTATGTGTGGGTGTGTGTGTGCATGTAAGAGTGTGAGTATTTTAGAGCAAATTAGGGTATGAGCTGGATATAATAAGATAGTACTTATTTATACCTCCTTCTAGAAGTTTTTAAAAAGATGACATTGGCAAAATGGAAACGACCCACTTTATAACTCATAACTGTACAATCAACTACTAGCTCACTCTGAAATAACGATAAAAGATACCTTAAAATTTTGCAACTTGCAAATAGTAAATGAGAATCAACCGTTTCAAAAATTTTATATATTCCAACTTTATTATGAATATAAAAGTTTATTTATCATGTCAGTATTTAATCTTATACATTTTGTGCGGACTACTAAAATTTTATATTACATTATTTATATTCCATTTAATAAGTTAATATATTGAAATCATAAAATATATTTTGTTTAAATTCAAAGTAGAAAGTTCATATTTATTTAGAAATTTTGATTTTTGAAGCTAAATTTGATATTTAATATTTAGAAATACGTTTAATAATTATAATCAATAATGGTGTAATTATTTTTAATACGTGATAGAAGTATCATATGGATCCATATAATTTGGTAAAAATAATTTATGTTTTAAGAAAATTATGGCAAGTAATGGAATTGGATTAAAAAATATATATATTAAGAATAATTGATAGGACTAAATAAATAAAAAAACTCTGGAGTGACATGCACTCAATTTTATTGTAACAGCATAATATCAAACTTCCTGGGTAAATAATAATATTGCCCCATTTTTACATAGTATAAATGTCTAAGTAGGAGATGTTTATTAGTCAGCCATTCCTCGAGGTAGAACAGATAGTAATTGATCAAGTTATCAATATACACAGACTTATTTGTGTATGTCACACAACTGATGCATATAATATCATTGGAATTACCGCAGTATCAAAACGCTTTTGTAAAGCCAAAGTTTACAAAAATTAATTAATGTTATCAAAGATAATGTGACTCATAAACAGAACAAAATCTACATCTGATATTAAGTTTTGTTGGAGGATGCAACATATAGATTGATTAAAGTATTTAATCAATCTTTTGTGGAGGATTCATCATACCTCTCCACCAAGTCACCCACCCCACACCCACACCCACCCATCCACCCACACACACACACACACACACACACACACACACACATATACACACACTGTAAAAACGCTATAAAAATACTTTTGATACCTCAAAAAATGGAAATCTGTCAAAATCTCGAGATCCAAATTTCTCATTTTCACTAATCTCTACTTATGGTAAGTAAAATATATGAAAAAGCTTATTAAAGTGTTTATTTATTTTGAATGTTACAATAGAAAAGATAGTGTCAGGTTAGTTGATAGGCTAGTATTAATTGTGTGGAAGCATTGGGATTTTATCAGTAGCGAAGAAAGCAAGCGGTGGCCAAAAGATTCTGATTGGGATAAAAAGGCTTGAGACGAAGTTGAGTAACTGCTTTACGAAGGTCAAATAATAGAGTCGACTGCTGGGAACTAAGTCGACATTTCATTGTAAATGGTCGATTGTTGAATTTTTGAGATGATAAAGAATTGATATGATGACCTGCCAACTAACTTAATACATATACTATCATACCTCTTCATACGAAATTAATTCGTTGTGGAAGCGGTTTCGGAAGACGAGTTTTTCTTAAAACGAATCGCTAATTACATGCAAATAGCCTCATGCGTTCCAATCCCTCAATGCCCACTCAAAAATACACTTGATAAATTAAAATAACCAATATCACAATTGTTTTACATATTATAACTGTAATTAGCATAGAGATGAATTATAAAATTAAATAATAATATTGCGTGATAAAATGTAAATTTGTTTATGATTGGATTTGACTGGTTGGGTATACGGGTGGGTATGGTGGCGGGAGTACAGAGAGGAGGAGACAAACAGTACAAATTACATTTGTACTGTACAATCACAAGCAAACAGCTTCCTTTAATGAAAATTATGATATAAATTCAAAATTATTTGTTTAACATTTTGGGACTGTTATTCATATTTTTTTAAAACTTCAGAACTTTTATCACATTTTTTTAATTTTCTGTTTTATATTTTTTTAACATTAATTTTTGATTTATTTTAACTAGTATGGCCTCAGATATGATCCTCCTTGTACGATGAAATGTTCGATTCAGGCTGGAGGGTAGAGGTTAGCTAATGCGATAACAATGAAAGAAAATCACTCCCAAACATGACACAGCTAAGCAATCTGTGTTACGAAAAATCTCGAGATTTTGGGAAAACTGTACCATTTTCAAGATTAAAATACATCAAATTTCTAGATTCAAAATGTGTCTATTAACTTGACTAGAAATTACAGACTGGAATAATAAACACTAATATTAGTTATTACCAATTAAAACAAATTTATATTTCTGAAAAATAAATAAAATCCACAGCTATTATAACAGTTTAATAACGTTTTAAGCACATAAATAAAGATTTATTTTTTCTTATCAAGAGTTGCGTGTTATGGATATTGACGGCATATTATTTACCAAATGCTGAACTGTAAAGTAAGTGTTTGTAATAACCAGATAGCTGGCCACTATCATTAAAATATATGTCTCAAAAGTTGTTTATTAACCTAAAGTCATATAGTGTGTCATGACACTTGCCAATATTGTCTGGAATATTGTCACTCTGAATGACACATTGGCAGAGACCATACGATTTTAGTCCCGTTTCTGAATTTCTATGTAGTTTAAACGTGCTAATAATAATAATTGCCATTTGTTTCACAAATAAATTATAACTTGTTAATAAATAAGATAAATAACATATATCTTTTATAAACATATTTCTATTATTATTTCTATTATTTTTTTATAACATATTTCTTTTGTAAACTTGGGTATGTATATGTTACAATAAGGTTATTTTTTTACTATGTCCACTTCTGGGCATAGGCCTCTCCCAGCTCCATCAATTTTTTTTTTCTCCACAGAATCTGAACCACATTGGTCACACTGCTTCTTTAAATTCATCTTTCCATCTTCTTCTTTATCTTCTCACTTTTATTCTAACTTTTCTAAGACACCAATCAGTTATTATATTTCTTCATCTATCGTTTAACGTTAATAATATACACATGCATTTAATGAATTTTATTTCAATAAAATAAATTATTATGGAATTAAAATAATGCGAAAAATGGTAAAGTGGTGATTTAATTTTGAATTTATATCTAATTAGCAGATGTGCCTGTCTTTCACGGGTATTATGCATAAATTTACAGATGATACGTGGTATTTAAAATTGTTATTAAAATAATTATAGAATAGGAAAAAAATATATTTATTAGCACAGTGTTAAATAAAAGCTTCTGTATACACAACATTAGCTGTCTGTCCTTCAGGTGCATGGAATAACAGAAAGTTGTAATCTCTGACTTTTGGGCAAGCAACATATAGTTGACCATGTGAGAAACACTTGCTCTCACTCACTTCAATTCCTGCCATAGACAGAATTCGCCCTTCCGACTCAGACGTCATTGCGAAATAGACGCTGACAGGAAATTGTAACTGTTTGAATTGAAAGGGACAATTACTAGGTATCCATGGTATGCGTAGTATAAACCCTGACTCCCCAGTACCACACCCAGTCATGATATCAGCCTCTATGACGTATCTGTGCAAAGCACAAAATTCGTAGTCGTGTCCCGTTGAAGATTTTTGGGGCCTCAAGTTTCATAACAGCATGGTTGGTACCCCCACTTTAAGTGTTATGTCATGAGTGGGCAGTCCAGAAGCAGTCACAGAGTCAATAAATTCAATTGGATAATGAACTACTTCCTTATCGCTAATCAATTTGTTTGCTTACTTGTAAGTTCTTTCATCAGCTTGATATAGTGCAAGAACATGTTTATTGATTTTTCTTACATCCATTCCTTATAAATTCATGCTTATTTATAGGGATGAGAATTGCTCGTTCACAAAGCTAGTTATTCATATAGATGTCAGATCTTGAACTCCGGGAAACATCTTGTCAATTATCTCTTGACTAGCAAACGTACCCGTCTTTGACGGAATCAAAAATTCTATTATACTTGGTATTCCAAAATATCAATTTTTTTATTATACTAATACTACAATTAGAAGTTATAGAATAGTAGAAAATACCATTATTAGTACAGTGCTAAACAAATGCCTCTGTATACAAAGATTAGATTTTAAGTTAGACATACACAAATCTACAATCAATGTTTCAGCTTTATATGTCTTATGGTGGCAATATTTTGTGGACAAACCGACAGACAGAAATTATTCTAAGGGTGCATGTGGCTACTCAGAAGTATGAAACGTAAAGAAAACTTGAAATGAGTTAGTCCTAATTAACGTGCTCCCAGTCAAAAGCTAGCACGCAAGCCACTGGGCTACTCTGGTTCTATACCTTACTTTATTACCAGTGTTTATATTACGCAAATATTAAATTAAAAAAAAAAATATTTTTGTTGTACTTATTTATAATACATTTGCACTACTGTCATCGGCGAGCAAGCAAGCTACTGGCTACCCTGGCTATATCCCTTTACTTTATTACCATTTTTTATATTATCCACATTTTAAATTCAATGAAATATTTGTTTGTTACATTTATTTATAATACATTTGCACTACTGTCATCGGCGATCACGCAAGCCACTGGGCTACTCTGTTCCCATACCTTACATTATTACCAGTGTATTTATTAAGCAAATATTAAATTAAAAAAAAGTTTACAGTTATATATAATACATAGCAAACGTACCCGTCTTTGACGGAATCAGAAGTTCCATCATTTTTGGTATTCCAAAATGTCATTAGAAATTATAGAACAGTAGAAAATACCATTATTACTACAGTGTTAAACAAATGCCTCTAAATACACTACATTAGCTGTCTGTCCTTCAGGTTCATGGTAGAAGAAAGAGTTGAAACCTCTGAACCTTGAGCAAGTAAACTACATTTGACCATGTGAGAAAAACTTGGTTTCGCTACCTTGTATTCCTGCGTTAGATGAAGTCTCCCTTTGCGACTTAGTTAACGTCATTGCGAAAATAGACTCTGACCGGACTTTGCAATCATTTCAACGTAAACAGACAGTGGCTCGGAATCAATGGTATGTGTATACACACAGACTCCCCAATACCACATCCAGTCATTATGTCCTCATCTATGGCATATCTGTGTAGAGCACGAACTCAGAGTCGTGTCCCGTTGCACAGTTTTGGGGCACTCATGTTTCGTAACATGAAATTTGTTACTGCTACTAAATTGCAGCATGATTGGTTCTCCTACTTTAAGTTTTTACTCATGAGCAGGCAGTCCAGGAGAAATAAATTCAGAGTCAAGAAATTCAATTAGATAATGAACTGTTTCTTCATCACTAATCCAATCTCTTTACTGACTTGAAGTTCCTTCCTCGGCTTGATATAGCGTAAGAACTTGTTTGTGATTTTTCCTGCCTGTTCATATTAAGAGTTGAGAATTGCTCGTTTACAAAACTATTTATTCGTAATAGATAGTACATCCTCAACTCTGGGAAACACTTTTTCAAAGATGTCAAATACGCAATATATTCATATGCTCCAATGAAATTAAAATCAACTAACAATACCTACTTGCTTCACCTGTGTATTTTCAAAACAAACTTGTCTGTGAAGTTAGAAAAATACGCTTAAAGCCCTATAACTTCGTTTCTGTACTTAATTATGAATCTATTTAGAGCTCATATTTTAAGTTAGGCATACACAAATCCAGTGTCAAAGTTTCAACTCGCCATGTCTTATGGTGGCTGAGTTTACTTGTGACAAACGTTTTTGCTTTAAACGTCCATAACTTCACTTCTACGTTGAATTTCCAAATAATTCAGAGCCTATATTTTAAGTTAGACCTACCCAAATCTACTGTAAAAGTTTCAGCTTTATATGTCTTATGGTAGCTGAGTTTACTTGTGACAAAGTTTTCCGGACAAACAGACAAACCGACAGACCGACAAACCGACAGACCGACAAACCGACAGACCGACAAACCGACAAACCGACAGAAATTTTTCTAAGGGTGGATTCGGTTTCTCTAATGTATGAAACGTAAAGAAAACTTGAATTGAGTCAGTTCTAAGCAATGTACAGACAAAATCATTCTTTTATTTATATAGATGAGAGCATAAATGGAAATAAAATTGAAATCAACTGGCAACACCTACTTGCTATAGTTTTATATTTTCAAAATAAACATGTCTGTGAAGTTAACCAAAGACAAAACTTCTCTTTTACGTTGAATTTTCAATCCATTCACACCTTAGATTTTGTGTTAGACATACACAAAGCCTACTTTCACAGTTTCAGCTTGCTATAACTTATGGTGGCTGAGTTTTCTTGTGACAACCTTTGTTCTTATTTGTCCATAACTTCATTTCTACGTTGAATTTCAAATCCATTTATAACTTAAATTTTAAATTAGATATAGACAAATCTACTGTGAAAGCTTCAGTTTGCTAAGATATAGTGTGGCTGAGTTTAATTGTGAGAAAATTTTGCGGACAAACAAACAGACAGAAATATTTCAAAGGGTGAATTCGGTTCCTCTAATGTATGAAACGTAAAAATGTCTTGAAATTAATTAGTTATAAGCAATGTACAGACAAAATCTTTCTTTTATCTATGTAGATTGCCAATAAGCTCAGTGACTTACCTTATTGACTTAGTTTCTTTACGAACATAATGCATTAGTCCTTGTCTGCTTTTAAGTTAGTCTCATCTGTTATATGGATAGTAAAATTTTTTTGAAAAGATTAAATGGATTGTGGATGGAGGTATTGTGGCTAAAATGTCGAGTTGACGAGCCTCCGTTGAATGTAACAATTGCTTTTCCGTTCAATTGAGTGTCTGGTTTTAAATTACTGTACCAGCAGCGTTTCCTGGAAAAGTTACGACTCCGGCACACTCTACTCAATAAACACTCCAGCCCCATGACTCAAATTTTCCACTTCAAGAAAAAAAATAGAATTACTGTACTTTTTATTTTAGATTTAACAGGGGTATAAAAAACCATAACTGGTGCCCAAATGGCATATTCATGTTTTGTATCTACCAAATACACTATAAAAACCAAAGTATATTTCTTTTATTCTTACACCAGAGTTAACTCATATTTTATCAAAGAAATTTTATCAAACATATTGTACAATAACATTCATACTAAATGAAAAAAAAGAATAAAACAAGTAAAAGAAAATAAAATTAGATTTCAATAATTGATCCCAGAAGACTGGAATTAACACTTATTACCAATTTTTGTAATGTTTTAATACCAAACAGAATGTAACTCTTAATACATTGTTGCAAACTTTTACCTTGTAAATAAGTTTATTCATACAAGTATAGTGCCATTGGGAATACAGAGGAAGAAGAGGGAAATAAAAGACTGATGCCTTGTCGGAAACTTATCCCCCTAACTGACAGGATAAATATTTAATTATCTACTTTTCCACCTGTTCAATATATTTGTCAACATTCTACCTCCCGGAGGGGATTTTAGTTCTCCATTTAAACAACTGAACTAAAACCTGAGAACATACTTATTTTATTTATCAATATAGATTCGTAAAATAAGATAAACTTTTATTAGTGATTGTATTCATACTTAAAATTATAAACTTTATTCATGAATAGGTAATTATCTATGAATTCAATACAAGTTACCTAGAATAGGAAATTCGAAGGTTAAAATATACTAGAAAAAGAGAATATTAGAGTGGCGTATATTTTCTGCACTGAACTATGCAGGTCAAGCGTGGACAATAAAAAATCTGAAGAAACTCCATACAACAAAAAGAACACAGGAAAGAAATATACTTAGGGGAGAGGAAAGAGAACAAAAAAAAATAGGTTACGATATAAGCAGAAAAATGGAATTTGAAATATTGTGGCTACGTTTATGAACTAAAATGGTTGCAGCACATGTCATGATGAATGTGATAGGTGACAAGGAGAATTACCGAGTGGTGTCCTAGAGAAGCAAGGAGAAGAGTGGAAGGACAAAGAAGAAGGTGGAAAATGAATTCAAAGAAACAGCTGGACCAATGTGGTTCAGAGGTTCTCGAGAAAGGCGCAGGTGGACAGTGTAGAGAGAGGCGTATGCCCAAAAACCGGTCTAGTTTCACACACAAAATTGATAAACAACAGATTCATTTCATGTATGTCAGTGCATCAGAAAAGTTATTTCATTTATATTTTCTATCAACTACCTGTAAATTTGCCTTTGTATGAATAAATGACTATTATTATTATTATTATTATTTAAAACACTGCGGGTACATCTAATGTGAAATCTAAAGTAAGGGCAAATCTTAAGGTCAAATCTTAAGTATATCATACTTCAGTGTATATCACCCAATGTGACGCATTAAATAATAAATATAATATTTAGTACATACAAATGTTAATGTTGATATTTACATCACATACCTGAAGTAAAATCTTAAATTAGAGCCAATATTCAGGTCAAGACTTAAGTATATCATGCTTAAGTGTGTATAAACCAACGTGAAATATTAATGAATAAACCTAAATTTATTACATGCAAATGTTAATGTTGCTATTTACATTACATACCTCAGATCAATCTAAATTTAGGGGCAATGTTCAGGACAAGTCTTAAGTATACTCCCATAATAAACCTAATATTTATTACATAGAAATATTAATGTTGATATTTACATTACACACCTGAGGTCAAATCTTAAGTTAGGGCCAATCTTCAGATCAAGTCTTAAGTATACCATACCTAAGTGTATATCACCTTAGGTATGTGAAACATACCTAACTATACAATTATACATAATGTAACTATACAATTATACAACATACCTAATTATATAATGTGAAACATTAATTAATAAACATAACATTTATTACATGCAAATGTAAATGTTGATATTTACATTACATACCTGAGGTCAAATCTTAAGTTAGGGTCAATATTCAGGTCATGTCTTAAGTATATCAAACTTAATTATGTATCAACCAACGTGAAACATTAATAATAAACCTAATCTTTATTACATATAAATGTTATTGTTGATATTTACATTACATCTGTCGTTACACCCTTATTTTAATATGCCACTTAGAAAGCTTAGTTATCTTAAATTTATTGTTTACTGCAATATCAAAAAATACGCAAATTTATATTACGCCGTGTTCATGGTAAACACGAATGCATATTGCAGTTTGGTATTATGCAGTTATAAAACTGATTTCTAAGATATGGCTAAAAGGAAAAAAAAACATAATGACAATATACTCTAGTGAAGATATTAAAAAAATATCAACAGCGTAATCAAACTATTGATAATGTAAAAAAAAAGGAGGTAACGTATTAATATGCAGAACGCGTAAGACAGAATCTGTTTGGAAACATCTAGTCTCAGATAATTTATCTCTTTCTAATTACATGATAAAATATTATTGACAGTATCTTTTTGAAGATTAGTAATCTCTTTCAAAATACGAAATTACTATAAAGCTAAAAAAAAAACTATTAGTACAAAAACATATTTACATTATTTGATATCTTAAATAAAAAGGGAGTTTTAATTATATTTAATGTTTGACTTAGATGAATAGAAGAAGTTTCAAGTAGTCAATTAATTATCTCACGGTAGAAAAAAGTTGAATTAAAAGTTTCAAACAAATTAAAAAGTTATCGGTTTATGATGGATAGAAAATAAATAAAAAAAAAAAGACTGCAAGAAAGAAGAGATATTGTTTAAATAATGCAGCGATGAAATGATAGGCACTTGTAATATAAAACAAACTTCAAAATATATAAAAAAAAATTATATTTACTTTAGGAGAAAAATATGAACTTAATTGATGTTAAACGTTTGATGTACTTAGATTTTTATTTAGCATTTCCATTCTTTGTTTATTGTTGTTAGCAATTAATTTGATACGAGTATATCAAATTATTTATAAACACACATACAACAAAGTAACTTTTAATGAGGTACTTTCATTGAGTTTGTTGCGACTACCTGGCACAACTATCTATCTACCTGGCACAACTGAATGGACCATAAGTTATACTATATTTACGAGCAACTGTTAAATATTGCTAAAACAGGATATCTTCTGTTGCTTTTCCCTACGAGTAATACAATTAAGAAAGAGCAAAGTCTTTCAAAGTCAACTTACAAATGAATGTGTAATAATGTTTAGTGCCACTACCACATATACTAATTAGTTGAAAGTATGCATACTAATCCAGTACTACCACTTTCTAAGAGTGTCTACCACATTTCTAATTCTAACAGTGTCTTCTTACTTCATTTGGGTCAACAAAAGAACATATTTATAATATCATTGTATATTTTTGTTATAGATCATTTATGCTGAATATTACATATCGCAATTTACTGTGTTTGAGGAATCAAGTTTTATTCTTTAAAGTAATATTCCCACTGATATATAAAATGCTATGTAAAATTTAACATTACACATATACCATTAGAAAAGACAATTATTTTTTAACTATTTTGGGAACGTAACTCGATTATAACTGGGTACTCAGCAACAAATGAGTGAAATATTTTGCATCTAGAACATCACTGAGTAAGAAAGCCGTTAATATGATATATATATTTCATTCCTTAATTTCAAATAATTGCAAACGAATGAAACATTATTCCAGAGTAAACTCAAAAAAAAAAAATAAAAACTAAGATGAAACTTTCTTGGTAAGAACGCCTGTATCAAAGAGAAAAAAAAAATATTTTAAAAATCAAACTCTTAGAGATTTGAATTTATAATCAACTATGTGTTTGCAAGATTTCTTTAAAACTGTTACTTCTTTTTATATTATAATCAAGACATATTGTGTAAATTTATTTTATATTTTTTGTCACATACAACGTATTATGTTCAGATGGAGACATACAAATTTATTCAGACGTGAAAAGTCATTCACGTAATTCTATTGAAAGCGTTAATAGAATCTTTGTTACAACATTCATTTATCACTATGCAAACTGAAGGACAACGGATCATTGAAGTTATTTAAAAACTAACCAAAAACGGTGTTTATTATATATAAACAATTTCGTAATTACGTGTGACATAAATTTTCAAATATTTTCAAACGAATATCTATAATGGAAAATAATCAAGAACATGAGACAACTTTTGTTCAAGCTGGATGTCGTTTGTTTATTTCTTAACTTGTACAAAAAGTCGAGCAACCAGATTATATGGAAGCAGGGTAACCCAGAAGCTTGCCTGCTCACCTCTGGACTAGCAGAACCAGGGTTCAATACTCACTCTCGAGTGTGAGTGAATAATTCAGGGCCCTCGATCAATCATGCGGGTGGTGAAAAATTCTGAACACGTTGTCACTCGGAGAGGACGTTAAACCCTCGATCCTCAGCCTGTGCTTCGTCAGCTACTAGTTAAAAATCATTACTCTTGAGTTAGGTAAAATTTAGGACTCCTAATTTAGGATGTTTGTTATGTAGTATCATGAAGTGGCAATGTTCGGATTATGTGTATTTTCCCTTGGGACGACTACTGTATCTTAACCTAACTTAAATGTAATACACAATTGTTAAGAAAATGAAGTTTAATTTGTATAAATACGTATAAATGCAATTGATACAATTAATTTATAAAAATAATTTATTCAGATTCAATTATCAGTGATATCAGAGAATCAGAACAAGCTAACCAGGATGTCAGTGTCCAAAAGCAACACTTCCTCCCTATCAGCCACCAAAGATCAATTACGGTTCAGTCAATGCTCCATATATGATAGAATGTAGCACATGCCAACAAGTTTAAAACATAAGCTGATTATCATAACTGCTCAGTTTTCAGTTATCTGTTCAAGGTGTTACATCATCTAAACAGTTATCAAACTCTTTCGATGTGTACCATCGATTATTCAGATTAATAAGTACCCTTGGAAGCAGGCATCATGATTTTCGTGCCATGGTGACTTTTGAAAAGTATACAAGGAAAAAAATGTATGCAATTTTGTACTAAAGTCATAAAACTGGCTAAAACCTGAGACGTATTTAGTTATTTTCATGATCCAATTCACTAATTACGCCTGAATGAAATATGAATTCAAGAAAAAAACTTCCAAATAATTAAAGTCCGTAATATTACTAAAATAGGGAACATAGAGTATTTCTGCTTAAGTATTAAAGAAATACATTACGGTTTGATAAGCAATATAGGTATGTTTCAGAAAAGGAGGCATGAATACATTTGCGCAATACCACATGCACAACCATGCATGTTAACACAATATATACAAACACACACACACACACACACACACACACACACACACACACACATATATATATATATATATATATATATATATATATATATATGATCAAACCACAATAAGAGAATGGCAAAACAAGACTAAGATCTTTCAACCGTAACAAGTGGTCTTCATCAGAGCCAACAACCCAACATTTCCCATTTTCTTATTGTGGTTTGATCATTGATTGTTATTTCACGTGCTTATGTGAAATCTTTTTACAAATATATATATATATTGGTATACTTTGGGAGCAGACCTTCTTTTAAACATACCTCATTAAAGATCTTGCCAACATTAAGTTTAGTATGTTTCCTACATACCTTTTCAAGGTTTCGAATGCTACCTTTCCATATTGTGATATACCTGTTATTTGTTTCTCTATTATGGAAAGGTAGCATTCGAAACCTTGAAAAGGTATGTAGGAAACATACTAAACTTAATGTTGGCAAGATCTTTAATGAGGTATATATATATATATATATATATATGATTTAACCACAATATAAAATGGGAAAAGAAGACTAAACCCAAGTGGGTTTTAGTTTGAATTTCAAAACCCAAGTTTTATTTTCCCATTTCATATTGTGGTTTGCTCACTGATTGTTACTTCACGTGTTTATGTGAAATCTTTATATATATACAAGCTCTGAGGCCTTCTAAACTATCTTGTCAGAGAGTTATTACACATAAATATATATATATATATATATATATATTGCAGATTCAACTTTGCTTGAATATGTAGGTGCAAGCAGCCTTGCTTGGTTATTTCAGTTCAGTTGTCACGTGTTCATTCAGACTACAGTTGTTAAAATCCACAGACTATTTTTCTTTGTAAAATAATTTGTAATGTAATACTTAGTTTTTCTGTTTCAAAATTTATAGTTCTGCCAATGAAAAAGGTTTTGAATAAAGACCGAAACGTTGGCAATGAGAGTTTAATTTGAACCTGAAGAGATGACAGAGTCCCGATAAACCTTAGTTTTGTTTCTATTCCACGGTCAATACTTTTATCAATATATATATATATATAGCCCACAGATGTACCCTCTGTTTTGTATATACAAAAAAAATAACACAAAGAAACAACAACAAAAATCACTTCTAAATGATGAAATTGTCACAAGCAGAAGAATAAGGAGAGTTCAGCTGGGCTGGTAAACAGAAACTCATATACATTTAAAATACACTATTTTTCTATATCGAGGATCAGTTCAGCGATCAAACCTGAACAGAGAAAAATAGTGCTGAATATATGTGGTCGAAATAAGAAAACATTGATAAACATATACTAAACTCACAGAAACGAAAAAACACATGAATGAGATCACAATAACTCACTACTATATTTTGACAGTGTCATCATCAGGAAAAAAGATGTGAGCCAGTACAAAGACTGGTTAGACCTTATATATATATATCCATATTTCAAATATTTTTCCACTATCTTTAAAACTTACTTTCTTCATTTTTCAGAATACTTTCCTATTACTTCTTATTCAGTTTTAACTGTTTTATTTCAGGATAATTGGATTACTATAGTTTTCATTTCTTTCCAAAATACGTTATTTTCTTTTGTTTATAACAAAAAAATTATTCTTCTCTTTTCTTTCCATATTTTTTTTAACTAAAATGTCACTTAACAAACTCCTTTTCCAATTGAATCCTGTAAGCAGGAAGTTAGTTCGTACTATCGAATCTATGAGTATTTATAGACTGATGTGGTTAACATTGGTGAAACATGGTTAAAAGAAGATCTGCTGTCTATTTATTGCCTATATATATATATATCAAATCCTCAATAACCCCTTATGTGAATTTGAAATGTCAGTGGTCGAGAAACTATATCAATATATATATATATATACATGCATTTAAAAACTTTATGTCTGATTCCACTTGATTTAAATTCGCCGAATGTTTTTCCAAATTTCGAAATGTTTTCTTCATTTCTGGGTTCAACTTAAAAATTAAATCACCATATTTGTTTGAATTCTTATCGGACAGGTTTCGGTGTTACATTCAAACAAATATGGTGATTTAATTTTTAAGTTGAACCCAGAAATGAAGAAAAGATTTCGAAATTTGGAAAAATATTCAACAATGTTAAATCAAGTGGAATCAGACATAAAGTTTTTAAATGCATGTATTCAAGAAGGACTGCTCCAAACTTTTAGTAATATATATATATATAATCCAGGAATATATCACACTGTGAAATTGTACAGTGAAAACAAGATCTTTAATCCCATAAAAGTCCTGTATAATAGTATCAAACAGAAAGATGCAAGACAATGCCAAATGTCTCTAGGAAATGTGTAGCTTGGCATCAGGTAAAAGAAATATTAAGTGACAGAAAAAAGAGGTTGGAAATTACTGGCCATTTCTCTACCTCTTACTCCCTTTAAGTACCCACTTTACCTCACCCCCATTATCCCAACCACAGATTTCTTAGAAATATTTACCTTTTTGTTGCTTTATTCTGTTTGGAGTATTCTGGGGGTTTGGGTTATCAAAAAATTGACAAGATCCGTTACCGGTTACATGATTAAATTTTGACATTGAAAGTTTACGTGGTTTCTCATATCAGGTGAATAAATGTACATCTGCCTATGTATACACCAAATTTTTTCATAAATAATACATCCTTTGAAAATAAGCACTAGCGTGATTTTTGGGACTTTTTAGAATATAAACCCTCCCCCTAATATAAGCCCAAGTTAAATTAATGTGAAAAATTATATTTCGTTATAAAGTGCTGTTGAAATTAGTACCTATGTTGAGGGATCGAAATAGAGGTTTACTAGTTTAGGACATCCCACGCTAAGGACATGAAACTCTCCTTGTTCTGAGGAAGATTAATCATATAATGATTCCGGCAGGAATAACTGGCTACCTCCAGACACTTGCATTGCAATAAAAGAACCATTCAAGGATCATTTGCGGATGGAAATAAATTAATACATTGAAAACAGAATGTCGAGAAATCAACGAGGTAATTTTTTAAAGGTAGGCTTACAAGAAGTTGCGAATTGGGTAAAACATTCATGCGACAAAATAACTGAGAATTGTGTTTCCAATGCTCTACCAACAGGCTACTTAGACAAGGAGTATTCATTTAATGATAGATATATTAAAAGATATAAGAGATTCGGACCAATGATTATACAGCAAATTGATTTGGAGAAAAATCAGATTGAAATTAAAAATTTGATAATTTATGATAATGTTCTAAAAAAAGATGACATGACTAATTAATAAATTTAAATTTCTGTGTATCATTAAATATTAAACAAAAATATATAAAACTATGTACTTATTGTAATTCAAACTGTCCCCCGAAAATAAGCCCTCGAATGTATTTTGGACCTAAAAAGAAATTAAGTCTTATTTTCTGAAAAAGACAGTAAATGCATGTTCACTAAAAAAATCACTTTTAATCTATTAAAAAAGTGTTAGGAAAATTAAAAGCTTTACGTCTTGTTTGAATGGTGAATTGAAATTGAAAAAAAAATAAAAATTTTCTATGAATTTTTTTAACTACCAACATTAGCGTAATCTGTATATTTAGCTATTTAGCTCATACATTTATGTAGGCATAGATGCATGTAATACTGTTTTATGCATTTTTGTAGACTTAATATTTTTTTTAATTTGATAGTCTTACTTAATTTTTAAGTTTATTGGTATTACAAATACCAATAAAATTCAGTTTACTATCCGGTCTGTGAATTTGAAGAGCAGAAGTAACGTTTTCCAGGCGTCAGTTGGGAAAGGGGACTAAGCTCATCTCATCTTGAATTCTATTTGCAATTTTTTTAATAATAAAGTAGAAATCCACTTCCTCTCAACTGATTTCCCTAAAGCACTGTTAACTAAAACCTAGATGAATTAAGATTTTTTTTATGTTGAAAGGAAGTTTCTTCATAATGGTAAAATCTTTAAAGTAATCATTTCCATTCATCACCTATTAAGTTTATAATAATTTATTTTTAAAAAAAAGTCAAAAACTAAAGTTTTCATATAAAATAAGTTTGGATCAGAAGATTATATAAAGATTTTCACATTAAGGAAAGTTGGAAGACTAAGTTTCCTATATTTATTGGGCAATACAGCCCGATTATATACGTATAAGGTATACATAAGGTCACTTTGATACAAACTAAACTACCATAACAGTTTACTTGTCCAATGATTGCATTTTATGCTTTAAACCTTTAAATCATATTAAAATTATTTTTAATATTATTTAAAATATTATTAAAGAAATCATCAGGAGGCTAAGTGGTAATGCTGGTCTCCAAGAGCGACAATTCGTCTTGTGATGATGGCGGTTGTTGAAATATAGAAGTCTATCATTACGCTGCTTTCATTATTATTTTATCTAAAGTTCTATGAATCGTTTTACTGGATATTTATATATACATTTTACTTAATAAAACGAAACACGATCCAAACTGGATACAATACGAGTTCAAAATTCAAGAAGAGTAACACATAGAGTAAGGAAACACACATACAGACTCAAATTTTCGGGTAATCCGTCTTCAGCAGAAAAGCGAAAGGGAGACCAAGCACTTTGTAGACGCAACGACTAGTAACTATAGTTACTAGTTAGTAACAGCTTGTAACTATATATATATATATATATATATATATCAGTTCAACATTGAAGAGAGGTAGCACAAAAAGTAAAAAACACTCTTACAAACTCAAATTTTCGTGCAATCTGTCTTCAGGAGAAAAGAGAATGGGAGACCAAGCACGTTGTAGACGCAACGGCTAGTAACTATAGTTACTAGTTAGTAACGGCTAGTAACTATATATATATATATATATATATATATATATATATATGCAATGTGTGTGTGTGTGTGTGTGTGTGTGTTCTTAAATTGTGTTGGAATTTCAATGTTAATATATTGATATGTTGTAAAAGTGGAGGAGTGACTTTCATTAAAAATTATTTAAAGTTATAAAGACAATGTTTTTAGAAATCTTTGCAAAATCTGAAGTGCCCTTTGCATATAACCGTGATGATATATGTTAGAGACAGTGGGGAACAGAGGTGTTGGCACTCGGGACAGGGGTCTCCGGTCACCCATAGAACAACCAACGACAATGAACCATTCCCTGCATCAACGTGCACATTGTAATTAGCGCTTCGAGATCAATGACCTACTCTCGCTGTACTAGCTGTTCTATTGTTTGTCAGCAAGTAATTATCTGTACTGTCTTCTCTAGAATGCAAGTTCAGGTTTCGTTCGCAGTCATCCGTTTTTACGGTTATTAATAAGGGAGTCCTAGGGAGAGAATTCAGTTTAAAATATTATTTTTTCATTTTTTGTAGAATGGGATATTGAGACAAAAAGGAAGATATCAAAATAAAGAAAAAAAATAAAATTTCAACTCAAGCAAATCCTGTTTTCGAATATATCAAAGTAGAAAGATGGTTATTCACAATTTATTATTACATATGTGAAATATCCTAGTTCAAAAGTAAACTGGATTTTCACATAGAATATATTGTTGTAAAATTTAACAAAAAATAAGATTTTATGTGGTTCATTTACTATTTCATTTGAATAGCGTATTTCTATTGCATTTGAATCTCCAGTATATTTTCTTTATAGCCTTTATAGCACGTTTTAGAATGTTCTTTAGGCGTCATAAAATATATAAATATATACAATATATATATATATATATATATACATTTATAAAGTGCCATAAATATATATAATAAAAAGAACCCCATAGATATAGACTGACATTACTCATTTCTATATTTCGTTAATCATTGGGAGGCTAAGTGATGACTTTGCCCTCTCTACTTTACTTCATGATGACAACGATTGTCAAAATATATAAACAAATGTTTATAAGAAGTATTCCTGCCAACTTTCACTAATATATATCAGATTGAGTCAGAATGAAGATTGGTGACCTGCCTAGGTAAGTCAGTGTAAAGAAAGAAGTTTTCTTCCTTGCCATTTACGCCATTTCAAAAAAAATCTCTCGCCTCCACCCTATTCATTATCAAATTTCAAAAGATATCAAAGTTCACTTGTGTCAATTCAGTGTGGTTCTAAAAAAACCAGTTACTTTGGCCGAAATATGTTATTCTCTTTTCTGAGTTGTTTACTGTATTTGAGACTCTGTTTTTAATTCGCATATTCCCTGTATTATCCTACTATATATAATGCAATTAAATAAAAATAGTCCAACAGATAATTCAACAGATAAAGAAGAGTTAGAACCAAAGTAACACATAGATAGAAATAGGCATAACATTTTTTGCTAACTGCCTCTAACTTTTTGATTATTTTCATTTCAGTTTGGGGTAATTCCCAAATCAATTTTGCCACAGACATATAAATATATATCTTTTTTCTTTCAAGTCTAAACAACAATAAAAAAGCAGAAACAATCTAAGTCCTTCAACCGCAAAGAACAGTCTTCGTCAAAGTCAAATCCCAAATGAAACAAAAGATGTAGAAACATCTGGTAAATGGTCGGGAGGATTGGTAGGCCAGAGAGGTATTTTAAAGGATGTAAAGTGCAGGAAAGGTCCATAGGCCGGGGAGAGATGTTTGGGTAAAAAAATGAGCACAGGAAGAAGACAAGTAAAAAATATTGTGCTAGCTGTCAACGCAATTTGATAAGTCTATTGCCCTCGGCAGGGATCAGTCGAGCTTGGGTAAACTGTTATTAATGTTTATAATAAATATCGAATCCAATAGGTTTAATCAGAGAGGAGTCAGCAAAATAATTACTGATGACAAATCGGCGTTGTTAAGAAATATTATTGAATCCTCTCTGATTAAATATGTGGGATCAAATAATATAAACATCAGAAACGGTTAAATCAAGCTTGACTAATCCCTGACGAGGGCAATAGTCTCATCTAAGAGGGTTGACAGCTAGCAGATAATTTTTTACTTTTTTCTCCCTGTACTCCTTTGTTTACCCTAAAATCTCTCCCTGGTTCATTTACCTTTCCTGCACTTTAAAATCTTTTAAATATCTCTCTTACCTCCCAATTATTTCAACCCCTTACTAGATATTACATCTTTGGTTTCAGTTGAGATTTGAGTCTGAAGAAGACTGCGTGTTGCTGTTGAAATATTTTATTTTCTTTTCTCATTTCTTATTGCAGTTACGACGATGATTGTAATTTTATGTGTGAATTGTGAAAACTTGTTATATATATATAAACTTTAACACATTGGAAAGAGCACAGAAAGTCACTATAGAACTCACTTCGATATTTCGACATCCGTCGTCATCGGGAAGCAGTGCGAAGTATTCGCGTTGAGAAGCAAACTGCTACAATATATATATAAATGTTTTAAAAGTAAATTTAAGTTAGTTAGTGTTTTTTTTAGCTTTCAACTTAGTATAAAATATAACAAATAGCGTCTTATCTGTTTTCTTAAAAACTTAAAAATGATTTGAAGAAATCTGCGCGGCTTAAAGGCTTGATGCAAGGCCAACAGTCTCTTAAAGATGCAAACCTTTCTTAGAATCTTTATTAATGAATACTTCATCGTAACAAATTCCTCGTAATATTCAATTTGCATAATTTTGTTTTCTTTATCATCATGCTACACACTTTGACATGGAAGACCTTGAGATTAAAGTAACTCAAAACCCCCTCATCCATGTGATTACATGCAATAATTTCCTTAAGGCAATTTTCATATTGGTACTTCTGATAGCTCTATAAAAATCAGAATGAAAACATTCTTTTGTTACTTAGACTTTCCTGTCTAGGTTTTATATCCAAAAGACATTTTCTATTATTAGTAATGAAAAATATCGAAACCGCAAAAAATACGTTAACATAAGAAGTAGGCTGTAATACTAAAACAAATTTAATCTAATGGTAAGTTTTCTGTTTTAAGGAAAATACTTGAACATTTTTGTTACATAAATTTTAATGAATTCCAAATGCTATTGAATGAAATTAAAAGTAGTCAAATTTGAAACAAGCTACTCAGTATGACACTAATATTTTATGAACAGAAAAATAGTTTTAATATGCATACCTTAGAAGAAGAAAGTAGCATTTATTTTAATATTAATCGGTATACTGTATCTCAAGTGTTTACACAAAATATTACAATTTATAAGTATAAAAATCAATGTGTAGTTTTCCTTTCATAAATTTGGTTTCTAGTTCAACTACTTTCGACTGCCAGTTAAAATATCAACTCTAACATTAATCGCAAAATTAAAATTCTATTCTATAAAAAATGATATTCAAGTAGAACAACTAAAAAGTCTTAAAATTACCATGCTTGTAAATTCCTTACTGTTTTAAATAGTTTAAGATTAGTACTGTAAAACATCGTTCCCACGTTTCTTATGTTGAAAGCAGTATATTCCAACGGTCATAAAACATTATACTGATTTGGAAAATGCAAATTTCATACCTGCGAGACATGGAGCTGATTAATAAATGGGTAGCGATTTAGAACGTGTTACACATATCACAGGAAAAAAAAGCTTCCTAAACGACAGCACTATCCAGCAGTATTGTTGAAACAAATGTTCTTAAAACTGGCAAACTACCAAAGCTCTCCTCTTGAAGAAATAAACTCTATTAACATATTAGCATTATTCAACGAACTTAGAAAATTCCTCATTAAATAAGCGAGAACACAATCCACTTTCTTCCCTATCATTGTCTAAACTAGCATCTGGATACAAGTATATCTTTCCTTATCACTAGTGTATTGATAATACTTAAACAAAGTTTAAGGTTTAAAGTTAAATATTAAAAATTCCTTTTCTTTGCTCAGTTGGTCAGAGTGGTAGGTCCCTCACCTCAAGAGACTACTAATACAATTACTTCAAGCTAAGGTAAACATCAATAAAGCGCAATTAATTAACATTAAATTATCAACAAAAGGGAATTTAAGATACCAAAAAATAAACAAAAGAAGAATATATAATTGGTTTATTATCATGACAATGTATGATTGATTATAAGAATGCAAATGTTATGCTGATTCTTGTATTAATAATATAATAAACGTAAATGTTAATTATCCACATTAAACTATTTTCCATTCATATTAAATAAAAACGTGTCCTGCTTGATCTCGTTCACCTATCATTGGGGTGTTTCAATATAATAATAATTTAATTAAATCATTGTAATAATAAAAAATGGAATTATGCAGAGAAAACGTTAAACTAGGCATTGTAAATCAATTGAACTGTCCAAAACATTCAACCGATTATTTTTTTTTTGAATGATTTAACTGAATTACCTAATCTAATGATGATTTAATTAACTTTTCTTCAATACTAGGAACAAACCTACATCTTCAAGTTGAATGATCTTCTCATCATGTAGCAATATTTACCCTTATTCACATTTTCAAATATAATTAAAACATCTATATATAAAATCATTGATGTCAGTACAGGGAAACATGGTTAATTGTACGCACCAAAAAGCTTGTGCAAATCTACAGTTCGATGCAATAAGATTAAGCAAATTTAAATTCATTTTGAGCGCATAATGGTAATTGATTATTTTGTATTCGTGTGTGAAACTATTTACGTTTCCACATTTGAGTTTCTTCTTCTCTTCTCGTGAGACGGCAAAAAAGAGAATCATGAGTGTTAGTCTTTAGTTTAAACATTAAAAGTTTTATTTATAAGTATTTTATAATTTTTTATAAAAACATTATATATACATATATATATATATATATATATATATATATATATATAACCAGATTTTATAATAAACACGTGAAACAACAATTATTGCTCAAACCACAATAAGAAAAGGAAAAAAGGCTCAGCTCTTTCAGCTGGAAGAAGACGTCTTCCTAACCCAATTAGGTTTTTGACTCTGACGAAGACTGTTTGTAACGGTTTAAAGATCTCAGTATTTTGTTCTTATTTCTTACTTTCCACCGACTGTCCTGAACAAACAAACCTCTTCTTCTTCGCTTCTAGTCTCTTTCTGCAGATGAAGATTATTTCGGAATATTGATCACAATAAGTGATTTTTTCATTGTGTATGTGTTGTTTTTTTCAGTTATTTATCTGTCCCGTTTGGACCATTTAGTAATTTCATTTATATATACATATATAATATATATATATATATGTAAATGAAATTACTAAATGGACCAAACGGGACAGATAGATAACTGAAAAAAACAACACATACACAATGAAAAAATCACTTATTGTGATCAATATTCCGAAATAATGATCATCTATATATATATATATATATATATATATAATATATATATATATAATTCAATGTATTCTTCTCTTCATCACGTATATTAAAAAAAAAGTTTTTTGGGGTTTTAGACTGTTTTATAACAGTATGATTCCGTTTTGAAAATATGATGCCTATAGAAATAAATTCAAGTTACTTAGTGTACACAACGAAATATTTTTAGCATGTTTAAATTGTTAATGGGATGTGATAAAAATTTTGTTGGAGTTTTAATATATATATATATAGGCCTTAGTGATAAGTTTGTCTACACTTAATACTAGCTGATTGGCCTTACATAAATGAGTAGCTGAAAAGTTGTTGTCCTTGGCAGGATTAAAATAATTCTAAAATCATTTCAGCACTTTCCACTTGAATAGCTGAGAAGGACTTATGTCATTGTTTGTAATCATTTACTTTTTTTTTTTGAACCTACAACTGATATTGTTCTTTTTGTATTATGTGTATATTGCACGCTTTTTTTTATAGCAAAACCCGTTATAAAACATTGTGAAAATTTACATTGTAAATCTTCTAAATAGAGAAAATATTGCGATACTAATGTATGAGTACATGCAGGTCTCAGAATCCTCGTGTTTTATAATCAGTGCTAATGGTACGAAATTAACTACATTAGTTCTAAAGTCCTAATCCTAGTTGATTTGCCTTACGGTCTCAGTGACCATCTGGAAGGTCTCGAACTGTAGAGTTCTGCACCAATTGACAACTGATTAAACTATTAATTTTTACAATAATTTTTCACGAATTGACTGATGACAGTATAATTATAACAGTTGATCCCTATATTTTTGCATTTCATGCAGTTCTTTATTACAGTTTTTTGTATTATGTCCTACATATTGTACTGGTCAGGGTATTGATTCCGGTAATATACATTCTTCATTCGCTTGTACCAGTTGTATTAAAGATAGAAATTGTATTAGCATTTTATCAACATGATATTAAACACGTGCTATTTACAAATCTTGTTTTGTTTTCTTTTTACTAATATAAAAAGAATCGTCTAGTATGATATTATTTTATATGCTCTATGTACGTATGCTCGTACTAAAGCATTCATTCCGCCAACCATTTTCTTTTGATATTAAGGTTAGAGAGTGCATTAGATTACTTTCTGATATACTAAGTTTTTCTGATACACTTTATGTTGATAATCAGTAAATTTAGATTCATTTCTATAATTTCTCAAATAGTAAACATTATTTAGAGTCTCTTCTTCTTTCAAGCATACCCGAAGCCTTTTGTCACCTTATCTCCTAAATGCCTATCCCCACTTTTTCACAACGGATCTGTTACCTACTAGTTGTTTTCACTGTACCAACCCGTCAGTACCACATCCTTGGGTATGTCTTGAATTCTCTTAATTGAATTTTATTATTTCACTCTGATTTTTGTAACTAATTAGATATAATTTGTATTATAGTGTCTTCCTTATGATGAACACAAAGTGTTCGAAACGCGTTGAATAAAACTTCATTGGTGTGGAGACTTTTGTTGGTTTATCCATTTTACCTCAGAATTATTTAGACTGTTTCGTGATACTATATCATGCATGAAATTTCAGAAAGCAAACAGTTTGGTGTTATCTCTAATTATTAGAATATTGTTTTCTACATGACATAAAAAGTAGTGAGGGTGTGTAGTCAGTTCGTATGCTAGGATGTCACTTGCACGAGTGTTTTTCATGGTCGAATGGACTAACACGTCAAGAGTTACAAAGCGGTCCGAACTTGCTAGGCACCTGCAAGAAAGCAGATTATTGCATTATGTCACTAATATAGCATAGCAGCAAAGCAGCTAACTAGTCTATATTCTTGCTTCAAACAGCCTTTCGACAGCAGAATGTGCAGGTTTGTCTCCGAGGTCCATCAGTTGGACATATTGCTCTGTCATCATCTTAAGTGTTTCATCAGACTTCTGTTAATAATAATACTGTAATATGTTATACACATGATTGTTACTTACCTCACTATCAATAAAATGTGTGGTTTTTAAAAAGTCATTACCAATCAGTCATTCGGTAACTTATATATTTTATAAAATACAAACAGTTTGATATATTTTTAGTTTTTTTCTTGCAAAAATGTTATGAATGACTTACTCAGAAGGTTAGCATCTATAGAGCCGGACACAACAAAAGTTCGTGAATAGAGAATGTATATTGGTTTTATTCGGTTTATGCATTGCTTATGTTTATAAAAAACAAAACATTTATTTATCTATGGCAATTAACATAAACGTTCCATTGAAATCGATATATCATTTTTGTTTTGGAAGGCAGAATTTAGATTGAGTCAGTGGGAATCGGCACTGAGCCTTGAGACATTAAATGGAATGTAATTAATACTATGAACGTTTATGTTGATAGTCTGGGTTTTTTCAAATGCGGTCCAATCTATTAAAACTTGTTTATTATCTATCAGACTAGAAGGCCTTCGTGTAAAATGCAATCAGAGTTAACGATTCTTTTGATTCTTATGTCATGTCCCCTTAGTTCAATATTTTCAATCATTACATTTTCATTTCTCTATAGATAGAAATATGAATGAATAACATATTACTCTTAGGAATTAACCATTATTTTTGGTATTTTCATTAAGTAAGTTGACAAATACATTTCAGATAAATGTTGACTGTTTATAGAATTTTCAATAAATCCGAGCTATGTCTGTATTCCATCTTTGAATCACACATTCAATTGCCAAAGTTTTATTTAAAATCGTTTTCATAAAAACAGAAAATCATACATTAATCAACAAACAGAAAAAAAAGGTTATACAACGTCTATAGTATATAGTGATATAAGTCAATGTGAGTCAGAATCAATAAATGAACTTACACAACTACGACACGTTTCATGATAAAAAGAAAAACAAATATAACCTTTGCTGAATCCAATTGAACTTTTCGATAAATATTATTCAAAAACGCTACATAAATGCTAATATAAGCTGAGGTTTAATCTTTTTTTAGTATATGAAATTTTAAGGAGTTATTCTCTTTTGTTCATCTTACTCATATAATATAATAATTATATTCTTAAAATTAAAAGTGTGCTGTCAGTTTGAGAGGTTTTATTAAACTTAATTAATTTTAATTATTATTGTATATAACAGTTAAATTATAAGATGGCAACTGAATTTTATTTTTAATTTCTCTCCCATTGAATTAGTCGTGGTTAGTGTTTTACTTAATGTTTGTGGTATTATTATCAGTCTACTGAAAAGTTTCGAGGAACATTATAGCTTACTGAATAATACAAATATTCATAGTTTTTCATATTGTATTCAAAAATATTTACTGAAGCAAGTTCTTTTGTTCCTGCTAAATTATTTCTGTTCATAATATTCTATACTTTGAAGATATGCATTTGTCTTATTTGTATTGTATTGATGACTAATTTACGATTTTTTATTTACTTCGGTTTTCTAAGCCTAGGGAAAAGGTTTTAAATAAAACTGGAATGATAACATCTCAATTGGAATAATTTTCAACCTAATAGCGGTATTTCATTTGAACTCAGTAAAACCAACAAGTCACCAATTATATATCCAAAACTAAACCACTCTGGCAAATTATTCAGAAATGGGAAGTCAGCGTCACACTAAAACTGATTATATATACTCGTATATGATCAAACCATAATATGAAACACAACTGCAGTTGGGTTTTTGACTCTGACGAAGACCGCTTGTTACGATTGAAAGTTCTTAGTCTTGCTTTCCCATTTCTTATTGTGGTTTGATCATTGATTGTTATTTCACGTGTTTATGTGAAATATTTTTATTTATATTATATATATAATAAGATTTCATATAAACACGTGAAATAACAATTAATGATGAAACTGCAATATGAAATGGGGAAAAAAGACTAAGATCTTTTAGTTGGGTTTTTGACTCTGACGAAGACAGTTTGTTACAGTTGAAAGACCTTAGTCTTTTTTCCCCATTTCGTATTGTGGTTTGATCAATGATATATATATTCAAAAAGACAACACATAAAAGAAACGAGAACACTTACTGGATAAATATTTCTAACGGAAGTTCGTCATCAGGAAGAGAATAGAAAAGGAGAAGAAGAGGTACGTGCGTTCAGGACTGCGAGTGGAAGGCGAGTATGAGTTCCAAGCAGTTCACCTTCCACGCGCAGTCCTGAACGCACGTACCTCTTCTTCTTCCCTCCTAATCCCTTCCTGATGACAAAATTCAGTTTGAAATATTGATCCAGTAATTTTCCTCGTTTCTTTTATGTGATGTCTCTTTCATTTATTTATCTGTCTGGTTTGGACTCTTTAGTATATATATATATATATATATATATATATTCAGTTGGATTTTTGACTGTGACGAAGACCGCTTGTTACGATTGAAAGATCTTAGTCTTGTTTTCCCATTTCTTATTGTGTTTGATCATTCATTAATATATATATATATATATATATATATATATATATATATATATATATATATATATATAAAACTGGATGTCTGTTTCCACTTGATTCAATTTCGTCTTATATTTTTCCAAATTACGAAATTTTTTCTTCAACTCAGAACTCAAATTAAAAATTAAATCACCATAATTTTTTATTTTATTATTGAACATGTTTCGGTGTACGTTCACCATCTTCAGCAAAAAAACACAATTAAATTAAAACAAAGAAAAAATTTCGTAATTTGGAAAAATATAAGACGAAATTGAATCAAGTGGAAACAGACATCCAGTTTTTAAAAGCATGTATTGAAGAAGGACTGCTCCCAACTTTTACAAATATATATATATATATATCGCTTCTCGACCACTGATATTTGAAATTCATATAAGGGGTTCCTAAATTTCTGATTATATGCCAACATTTGCAAAAAGTTGTTTGGCATTTTGAAGGCTAAACAACAATTTATTAACGACATAAGTAATGCAAGACAAATACATCCACGGAATACCATCCAACAGAAAACAAACCAAACAAACAAAAAATTCAGTAACAAGAAAACCACAAAAGAATTATAAAATACCCAGTGTTATTATTCATTATTTAAAAACAAACATTTCTTGTTTAAACCTAATTACTAATTATTAATTATTCAGACAATAAAACCTAATTTTCAAACAGATAAGCACACTATTACAAAACTAATTCTGGGAGGATGCCTCTATACAAAACATTCAAGCAAAACAAACCTGGGTATTTATGATCCTTTTGTGGTTCTCTTGTTACTAATTTTTTTGTCTCTTTGGTTTGTTTTCTGTTGGTTGGTATTCCGTGGTTGTATTTTTCTTACTTTACTTTTGTCGTTAATAAATTGTTTTTTAGCCTTGAAAATGCCAAAAAAATTGTCACAAAACGTCGGCATATAATCAGGAGTTGAATTTTTATGACCAAAATCCTCAAGAACCCCTTCTGTGAACTGTATAAATATATATATTATAGAGCATGCTCCACCAGAAGGTATTACCTGCATTAAAATCTTGAATGGTACACAATAAACCTTATTAAGTTATGATAATGTTGCTTAACAATAATAATAATAATAATAACGATATAATAATGCAATACTACTAAACCAAATAATAACAACATAATGATTATAATTAGACATAATGATGACAGGGCAATCTCAACAACAGAGTACAATAAAACAGAGTACAGGCTAGTATAATTCCTCAATTAAGTAAGTTGAGATATTTTTTCACTACTTACTTAAATGCATTGATCAGGATCTCATCCAGCAAAGCTACAAACGGTAGGGGCCACGCGCGCCGCAGACGCCATGGCAGGTATTTCTCCTGAAGACGTATTTTCCGGAAGTTTGAATTAGTGTGTTTTTTTTACCTTGTGTGTGACTCTTCTTAGATTTTGAAGTTCTGTATATGTATATATAATTTATTATTATATCCCATAATGTATTATAATATTTACTATAAACTATTACTGAAAAATTATTTTCTGAATGTTTAAACCGCAGCTCGTTGTAATTTTTACTCTTATCATTTATCATTCAGGTTAAAAAAAAAGAACATTACCATAACTATTCAAAATGTAAATGATGAAACAATAAAATTAGAAGCTATTCTATGAAGGAGATTTAAATTCAATGCATCAGAAGAATTTTGAAATGTATAAAGTAGAATAATCACGAAATTAGTAGGTTTAGAGGAAATCTACAATTTATACCCTGTAAATACAGCAGTTGATGTTTTAAAATGATAGTAAATTATCAAGAAATCAAGGATATTAACTAGATTTTATCACGATTCATTATCTTTTTTTTCTTAAAAATAGAACTTGCTGCTAGTGCAAATATTCTATATTAATCACCTGGCCTTGTGGTACGAGTTATACTAATCTCAATACATAAATAGTCTTAAAGCTAAATATAGTCCTTTAGTCCCTCTAAAAATATAGGTTTTAGTGTTTAAGAAACACTGATAACGTGCGTAGGCAGTGACGCATCCTGTATTAATAAAAAGAAGGAGAACAGATTGGCAAGTGTGGGGAATCAACTGAACTATGGTCTCGGGGAGTTATGTATGTGCTGCGAGTCTCATAGATCAATTTTAGAAACATAGCAGTCATTTTTCCATTTTTATGTTCATTTATAATTTTTTTCTGTGTATTAAAAATGAGCTGCACAACGTGTTTTGGTGTACTTTAATGAATAATTTAAACCACTCTTTGGTTTTCATACAACTCAATATTAATTAGTTTTCTCTGCGGTGAGAATATGTGCAGGTTATATACATTAGCACATGGGTATGTATAAGATGATTAATGAGCCAAAGAAAGCGTTTCAAACAAGTAGTGTTTCTTCTTCAGGTTCTTCGAAGCTGGGAATTCCGAGCACAACTATTTTATTAGCTTTTTTCTTACAGTACACGATATCAGAGTAGCCCTAGAACCATACTGTCTACTATCTGAGACCCGTGAGTATCAACAACACGTAATAACAATTAAGAAAATAAGAATAAAAAATTCAATATCGAGTATTCAATGAAAATAAACGTTTTCAGACCCCCTGATTAAAATAATATTTATGCATGTGTGTGCCTTTGCATGTGTGTGTGTATGGGTGGTTATTAAACAGGGCGTTTCACCTGATAGGCTTGTTCCCCACAGTAAGACAGTAGCTGTGTTCCTGGATCTGGAGCAAGCTTTCGACTCGGTCTAGCATAGGGGACTATTGTACAAGCTAAAATGTTTTGGTTTACCTGGATGGTTCGTGAAGACAACTAAGTCCTTCCTTTCTGGACGCCAATTCTTTGTTCGCCCAATAATAGACTTTCCCTAACTGTACACATCTGGAGGGGAGTTCCCAAGGAAGCGTGCTTGTCCCGATTCTCTACAACCTCTATACCTTTGACTTTCTCAAACCCCCTCCTATCATTAATCCGAACTCACCCGACCGCATTGAAAAGTTTCTGGGTTTCTTTGCCGACGACACTGTAGTGGCCTATAGGTGCTGCAATGTGGGTTGTGCTACCAGAAAACTGCAAGATTTCCTTGATGGAGCCTTGCACTGGTTTACAACCTGGAAATTGTCTCTGAACCCGACAAAGAGTGCCCATATACGATTCTGTAAAGGTATCCCTCCCCTTCCACCTCCTGTGTTCATTGGCGATCAAGTTATACCCTAAAAAACACAGGTAAAATATCTGGGTCTCATATTAGACTCCAGATTGACATTCAGACAACATCTCCGGAACAAATCTAAGCTGGGGATATTCCTAATGTGCCATCTTTATTCCATACTCAAATCAAGAAATACTCCACAGGCAGTGAAGGACCTTGTCTATAAGGCGGCCATTCGTTCTACTTTGACATATGGATGCTCAGTCTCGTTTGGAGCGGTGAAGTTTGCTAGTAATGAAGACAAAAAACTGTCAATCCATCCAAATCTCTTTGTTTGGGAACTAAATCCTACTCCCAAACTTTCCTAATCCCACGAGCCTTAAAGTTTCCTACTTAAACTAAAAATGACGACTACATAACTCCAAAACTATACAGTATCTCAGAAAATGCAAAGCCTGAAGACCAAATAACCACGAAGACGACACATTCCCTTACTTACTGACTCCCCCATTCTTGACAATATTTACTGACCCAACAAAAACGGCAGGATGAGAATCTAGCAATAGTGGACATCTGGTCCGGAACTGCTATTTACGACATGCCCTGTTGTGCATGGTAATATTCGTTGGTCATTGGTCGTTGGGTGGGTGGGTGGTTGGTTGGGTGGGTGGGTGGTTGGTTGGGTGGGTGGGTGGTTGGTTGGGTGGGTGGATGAGTCTATGTTTTGAGTTGAAATGTAATGTGTATAATGCGCGATTTACAAATAAATTGTACGTTAAGGTGAGAAATTCAGAAAATCACCCAATAATACGGAACAAATTAATTAAATAAAAAATTAATTCATCATTTTAATTAATCGAATCAAATCACATGAAATTAATTAAATGATTAATTATTTTTAAGGAACGCCTGATTCATTTGATAAGGATATTAAACAAAATACAGCCAAATATCATTCCTAACATAGGATTCAAAAAGTGAAAAGTTGAACCAGGAAGCGAGAGAAGCTAATGAAGAAATAACACCTGCATAAACAACATGCATCAGGAAGTCGGGTATGAAAACCATTTGGCTGTCTTATTAATAAAAGTAGAGCTCAAGTGAGTCCAAGTTTTTGGTATTGTCCCTTAAGTGAGGACGAAATGTTGTGTTAGTGAAGAGCACAGTCAAGAAGCAATCGTCATAAACGGATATCGTCATACCTATATAATCGTCATACACCCCTCACGCAGAGTTTTCTTCCCACTGGAGGAGACTGACCACATTATCCCAGGTTACAACTATTTTGACAGTTCTAAATTTTATGGAAAAATTACCCTGGATTTATCCAACAATCAGAAAGGGCCATCAAGTATGGCAGTAATTTTGGAGATATTCAGTTGATATATCAAATCAGTCATAGATGTTCTTATAGTAGCAAGGAAATACATTAAGCTATTGACATACGTTAAGGAGAGAGTGACTAAAGCGTTTCCCATACAGTCAACGCTGATATCCAACCCTGCAATAATTACAGCAAAAAAAAAAAATAAAATAAAATAAAAGTCAAACATTATCAACAAACCATCTTAAAAATTTGGTGGTACATGACTTTTTCATTCTTATTTAAATTTATTAAAACAATAATAACAGCGGAGAACATTTCACTTTAAAGGATTGGACTTTCTTTAGGATCAATTCATTCTCTTGCGACTCATTTAATATGCGCATCCTAAAGCAACTCAGTTTCTTTAATAAGTCCTTTGCAACACAAAATGCTACAGGCTTACGGTAATCCCTTAAATGTTGTTTGTACATTTTTTTTTTGCTAAAAAGGCCACCCGCATAATCAACTACTTTCCAGTACAGTCTCTTGGATAATGCTATGAATCTAATTCTACATTGTTCTTTAGAAACTTAATCAAATTATGTAACTACCAATTACGGTAAAATAGTCAAAATTTCATTCATTGATTGGCTATTTTGTGTAGCGTATAATGCAGGTCGCAACATCATTGTAGTATTTAAGTTATACTTAATAAGGCCGGGAACATTTTTGTTACATTCTGAATGTGTCACTTCTTGATATTTGTTTAACACGAGATTGCCTTACGAAGTCATTTTGACTGTTTTTTGATTTCAGTTAGAATAAAACTGTGTACACAATAACATAGATTCTTGAAATTTTCCAAGTGAAGTATTTTTCTTTCATAATACTTACTAATAACTTGTTTTGTGACTCTAAATAATATAAAAAATTATAAAAATTAATGTTTAACAAATTTCTTTACAAATTATTTATTCTTTTTATTTTTTTACAATGCTTTGGGGGTATATAGGTATGTATTAATTTTCAGTCTTTCTAGTGTTAAGTATTGCAATGGTTCCTTTGTAGTTCTATTTCCAATGGGATACACTTTTCTACCTCAAAGAGTTTTATTTGTCTAATACATAACATTTTTATGCCTTTGAATGCTAATCTCGATTATATATCTTTGGAGTTTCTTTTCAGCATATTTTTTAAGTGATATTATTGTTATCGGATTATTTTTACACGTAATTACATCTGCTCAAGATTTTAGGTAAGAATTAATTCAGTTTTTCAGAAATTCACTCAGTTTTGGAAAACAAATTCAGATAAACAAAAGACTTGTAGCATTTTACAGCAGACTATAATATTTTAAAGTTAAATTCAAATATCTGTGTGATAAAAGTGTATTATGTAGCTATATATATGCATTATGCATATATAAGTTAAATATGATTAAAATAAGTTGCACATTGTTGCAGTATATCCACATTCTTTTGCAGTGATCCTCCCTTGCTCTACATTGCGGGAAATGAAGTGATGATATGAATGTTTAGATGCATATTTTATTTGTTCGGAGACTCGGAAAAGAAATACAATGCGGTCCAAGCTAAAAAAAATAAAAATAAAAAAACAGGCTGCCCATTCCTACTCCTGACTATTAATAAAATTTAACTTGAACCATTCCGTTTTAGAATCGTCGTATGCCCGGGGTATTATTGCATAAAAACAGCATTTCTAAGCGTTTCAATTTATTGGTCACGTTATTCAGCTGCTAATTTATCTATACATTTTTTTAAATTTTTTCACAGTACTCATTGTTTTTAATAAAATGAATATCTTTAACATGCAACTAACTATCTATCTATCTATCCATCTATATATATATATATATATATATATACATATACAATTAAAAAATGTTGTATATTCAAACTCTGAGAGTTTGAATTGAAAGTGGAAGAAACTGACCGCATCCCGATCTATCATTTTTTAGTTGTATATCTGTCACACGGTCGAGAATTTAATAGTGTTTATATATATATACATATATATCTATTAGTGAAGGTTGGTAGCAATCCTTCTTGCAAACACGTTTCTAAAAATTTTATGCCAATTTCATGCTTGGTTGCCTTTTTTGAGAGTTTCTCTAATGTTCTACAGGCTCTTCTCAGTTCCTCGGGGAATAAAAAAATCAACTGGTCCAAACTTTTTTTTCATAACTACACATTCTAACACTATTTATATCTAACACTATTTAATATAACAACGACATGTTTCGGTCTCGTAGCTCATCATCAGGATAAGCTTACGACTAAAGTATAGGGTGTCACACAATGTAATGTCAAATCCTGTGAGAGTCAATGCACAAAACTGAACTAATCCTAGTTGGGGTTGAGACATCTGTTGGGTGGTTAATCTGAGGGGGTGGGGTGGTTACAGGTATGTAGTGGTCATAACCTGCAGTGCCTCGCACTATACTTCGTGCGAGGCACTGTAGGTCACTACTAATGCCTGTAGGACATTAGAGAAACCCACAAAAAAGGTAACCAAGCATGAAAAGTTGTCCGGGGAAAGAAATATGAGCGGACAGAGAGACTGTGCAACGTCTACACCCATTGGTGGAATAACAGAGGCTTCGATGGGCAACGGGTAACTGGGACCGCACGTATGGACCTACAAACTCAACTCTCCTATTGGTCACCATTGTAATGAATCATATATATATATAATATATATATATATATATATATATATATATATATAATATGTACATAAAAAAATTTGAAAGTTATTTTCATTTAATTATTATAAAGTTGTCAACAATTATTTAGCACCAAAATATGATAATCTAAAACACAAATAACTGAAATTGACACAAATTTCAATTAATTTTTTTTTTATCAAGTAACAGATCTATTTAAATTTTTTTCTAGACTTTGTTCTTTGAGACGTGAGGCTATGGGATCGTAGACAATAGAGCCTAAGCCCCTACGGCTATTAATAGATTAAAGCCGTAAACTTGGGTCAAATAAAGCCATGGAGAAATAAATAAATGATGAGAGAGAATTAATCAAAAATGATGACAAATATTAAGAATAAAGTAACAAATAGGTAATAATATTAAACCATCATGGTAATTAATAGTAATAATTATAATTACAAAAATAAATTAAGTCAATAATATTAAAATTTCCTTACATCGTTATTTATTTTCATATTTACCATAACTATTATTTTTGTGTAATTTCTCCATTTACTATATTTCTTGTTTTCTATTAGTTATTATTTTTAGGCTTCTTTTCTCATTCATAAATTTCTTCAAATCCAACGCGGTGTGTAAAAACCTTAGTGTTCTTCAAGTTTACACTCACTTTTGAGATCTCAATTACATCTAAACAATGTGTTTAGAATACTTAGTGTTCTTCTTCATGTTTATATCTGCACTCTTGAGATCTCAATTACATCTAAACATCGAGTTTCGAATACTTTGTGTTCTTCTTCAGGTTTAAATCTGCACTCTTGAGATCTCAATTACATCTAAACAACGCGTTTCGAATATTTTGTGTTCTTCATGTTTAGATCTGCACTCTTGAGGTCTCAATTACATCTAAACAACGCGTTTTGAATACTTTGTGTTCTTCTTCATGTTTAGATCTGCACTCTTGAGATCTCAATTACATCTAAACAACGCGTTTCGAATATTTTGTGTTCTTCATGTTTAGATCTGCACTCTTGAGATCTCAATTACATCTAAACAACGCGTTTCGAATACTTTGTGTTCTTCTTCAGGTTTATATCTGCAATATTAAGATGTTAATTACACCTCAATAGTGCAGAAGTAAACCTGAAGAAGAACAAAAACACTAGGTGTTTGAAACGCGTTGTTAGTTTTGATATTATACTCTTTTTTATTTGGAACCGTAATTTTTCAAATTCTTCAATATTATTAAATATGACACTGTAACAGATTACACAAGTAGTGAATATTTAGTGATATTTATGAGAAGTGAAGTTATATAGTAACTATATTGGCGATAAGGCGATGTATCAACTGGTCTGACAGAGTGATGTTGATTATTGCATCAGCAGCTTGCAAGCCTAATGAAGGCATATTAAAAGGAAAGCTGTAGGCATTGTCTGGAGCGAGAGTGGGCGAGTTGCGGTAGAGCGGCCAAATTACCCTACCCGGCCAACCTAATAGCATGACGTCCTCTACCTATACATCGTCCCTATTCCACCATTAAACTGCCCAAAAATCAACACTTAATACATTTAAAACTCTCACCCTATGCTTGCGTTGGTTTATCATTAACATCATTTGTTTTTTTTTGTTTTTTTTTGCACTCTATCTAATAACGCTTATTTAAATATTACATTTGGGTAAACAAACATAAAACATTTAATAATATAAAAGCAACATGTTTATTAATCATACAAATGCAAACTTTTCTTACTCACCTCCCCAACTTCAAAACTATTTCATTGGAATGACATTTTACATTACCGATCAACTCTAGACAATTTTTTCATGATTATATTTTTTTTACAATACAGTAACATCCAAAGAAGGTACATACTTTCCGGTGGCATTTATACCTTCATTTATTCTCTATATTAAAAATGTTTGTTTTTTGCTTTCCAACGTCTACACTTATACGGATTTCACCTTTTAGTGCTGGTTCTGGGGGGGGGGGGGGGGGGGGCTTGTGGCTCATGTATTATTTGCCATCCATTTTAGGAATTGGTGAACCACATTACTTGTTGATTCTACATTTGGGGGTCCCAAATTTCGCTTAACTCAAGTGTATTTAGAGTGGGGATCTTTAAGGATTACCTGGTCATACTACAGACTAGGGACTGTTTAACCTTCTCTCCGAGGGACGACGTGCTCAGGTTTATCTATCTCCAGCGTGTATAAATCGAGGGCCAGGTGGGGAATGAATCCCGGATCTACCAGTTCATTGAGGAGTAAGTTAACCACTGAGCTAATCTAGCACCCTCTATAATAAATATAAAGCTATGAATCTATTTATTCGGGTAAAAATGTTCATATAGGGTTTTCGAAACAAATACACGAGTTATGGAATCCTCAATATGTTATTTAGTGTGTACTGATTACATTAATGGTCAAAAATTAAATATTTTGCTTTGCTAAATAATAAGCAAAACGGGACAGAAGATGGCGTATTTCTGTCAGTTTTTCTGGTAAGCAAGAGGGAAACCTTTTTCCCTCTGTTCAAAATGTTTTGTAACTACCTGAATTTACAATTAATTTTAGACAAATTTATAATATTTAAATTGAAAATTATTGTTATAATAAGCAAATAATAATTTCTGTTTAATATTATAGACATTTTTTATTATTTTCCAAGAAATTAAATGTAAATCAATTTGAGAAAAAAAATGTTTATAAAGAGGTAAATAGAAATCTAAAAAAAAAAGAAAACACTGGTTAGCAATTATAACTTACCAAATTTAATTATTTTTAGTAACTGTTAATAATAACACTTAATTTTTTTTTTAAATTGTTGAGAATGGCAAGTTGCCGAACCCTCTCTTAAGCTTTAAGCACCATACTGCTTTAGAAAAATTGTAACATCAATACGATTTTCATTCCTAATGTGTTAACATAAAATAAATTTGTTAAAGAATGGAACAAGTTTTTTTTAAAAATTTTAGCCTGAAATAAATATCAATTAGAAGTTTCCTCTCCTGGAGAATGAGGAAAATATAATCTTTATATAAAATGTGAAATAATTAATCCGTTAGGTCATGCATATTCACATTTAAAATGAAATAATATAAGTATGTTTGAGCGAATGTCTTGATAATGAGAAATGCTTTAGTAATACATTATAAAGAGGAGAGTACATTATAGTAATACATTATAAATATATAATAATTATAAAGATATAATTTCAACCATTTGAAAAACATTTCATTTTTTTCAAGAGAAAATATAACGTTATAGCACATATACTGAGGTGCATTAATTAAATAATTACATCCAATATATTGGATCCACACTTCTCACGTTTCCACTCCTGCGTTTCTTCCCCCGTCTTATGTACTTACTTGTTGTTCATAAGAATGTACTACAAGTAAGTAATCTTGAAAAACTGTGAGTAGCTCAAGTGCAAAAAAGTAAAATCCATCACCCAATCCTCTCTCCAAGTGGGTAATTTATATACAACGGAATTCTGCCTTGAAGAGTGCTATTTGACATTTTTATTCTCATCGATATTTATTCAAACTATATAATTATATTAATAACACTTAGTTTTTTAATTCAGTATTTAAATATTTCTAGATGTAAGTAAAAATATTTAGTTTAAATATAAATGAATAAACTTTATAAAAACAAAAGTAAATTTAGAAGCTTTTCAGTTTTATATATATTATTTTTTTCTTTTTTTTCATGAAAAAAAAAAGAACGTCTGTTTGTTAGCAGAGTTATCAGGACCTATTGAATTTGGGTCAGCCCTTGTTAACATCCTTTATCTACCTCAGACATATAATTCTGAATAAAGTTAAACTATTATTAAATGTTATTTTTAGAAAAACAAAACACATGATTATTATACCAATTACTGAACATAAAAAACAGAGTTAAAAAACTGGTGCAAGATGCCATAATAATTTCTTTTATTTCAATACAATTAATCATTTGAATAGATTGAAATAGTTTAAGCATTAAACCTGAATGCACATTTCTAGACAAAATATTAGTATATCAGTTTTATATTTGCATGCACTTCAATATTCATCTCTCACTAACTTGTAATTGATGTGAAATTCATTAACAAATGATTAAATTATTCATTTTTTATCGTCAAATATATAGAAGTTATGCTAATCACATTGAATAAGTTATTTAATGCTTATTGTTTATATTCACATTTTTTGAGTTTTATATCAATATCAACTTAATCAGAGCATTTTAAAAGCTAATTTTAACATGATTATAAACTTTTAACCTTGAAGATAAGTTCTACGCGGATCACACCCTATAAATATTAAATGTCAACTAAAAGGCCAGAAAAAACAGGGATTTAGTAAAAACGCTCTTAAATAGTAGAACATGAAAAAAAAAAGTTTTCAGTCTTAGTAAAAGTATTAGTAACTTTAATACTGAATACAATTAAACTAAACAATTTGTACAATAAATAATGTATATAAAAGATTATATTTCTCTGTTCAATATGTCTTAAGAAAGAATAGTTTCTTTAGGGTATGCTACGACCTAATGACATTGAGTGACATATAAATATAATTTGAGGTCTGCTTTAATGAATAAACGTTGGACATGTTATATGAGATGGATACAAGTAAAAGCTGTAACTTAATAGAGGAGTATTTGTAAAGTTACTATGAACCAGTGTGGAATGTTGAATAGGAATGTTACAAGGGACAAATTGCAGGCCATCCATCAAAGGATAGGTCGAAACCACTACAGAACTCCACCTGATAAACCAGTTCAATGTACAGTTTCTAATTTAACTTCAAACCGGTAGTTTATAGGATGAAGTAAACATTTACTATTCATTTCTGTATTAATATATTTGCAAGGGTTGACTGTCAATATATATGTATATATCCAAATATGCATTACTCATACACTACTAATACAATATATATATATATATATATATATATATATATATATATATATAGTAAACATTTAGTATATAATCAACATTTACACCAGAATATGGCGTTCTAAAATGATGCACAGACTTCTCATCAGCCCCCGTATTCATCAGAACCCGTAAATATTAGTCTGGGTTAAAATTTTAAAAGAAAGAAGAAGTTAAACAGAGAAAAACTATGAAGGAATCAACTGGGCGAATAAAGAACCAGAAAACTGAAACACCATACGCTAGCTGAGACACACTATAACATATATAACAAAACAACTTGCGAGGTACATAATTGGTTATTATTGAGTCTAATTTAAATTAAGTGCTACTAACATTTCAATTATTTGGATGACAATATAATTCTAAAAGACAAACGTCTATCAATTACAACCTTATTGGGCTATTTATTGCTTCGTTGGTTTGTAATTATGACCTGACTGATACTGGTTGGATCCACTCAGCAATTTTGTTCTGTGAATTGTAACTGTTTATTATTATATATATATATATATATATATATATATGTGTGTGTGTGTGTGTGTGTGTGTGTGTGTCACTTTGTATCGGTCAGTGGACGCTTTCACGTCTCCACTTCTGTGTTTTTTCCTCTTTTTCCCCTTTACTGAAGACGGCAAGAAAGTCAAAGTGATCGAGAATTGTCATTGTTAGTCTCATCAGTTTTTGTGTTTTCTAGTAGTAAATTTAATTACATATATATGTATGTATAAAAAGATTTCACATAAACACGTGAAACAACAATCAATGATTAAACCACAATAAGAATGGGAAAACAAGACTAAGATCTTTCAACCGTAACAAGCGGTCTTCGTCAGTTGGGTTTTTGACTCTGACGAAGACCGCTTGTTACGGTTGAAAGATCTTAGTCTTGTTTTCCCATTCTTATTGTGGTTTAATCATATATGTATGTATATATCAGACCAACAAGAGATATGAGTGATAGAAAATAGTGTTTTCTTAATGGTGTGTGCTTAAAAAACAAAAGCTTAAGTACGTTAACCTATATACATTTTAAAATTTAATTAAATAATTTATTTTTGAAGTTTAAAGACGGAGTAATTATTCATTTTTATTGACATTTCTTATAACATTTCTCCAAAAATATGACTAAATTTCTGATCCAGAAAACTCCATAGAAATTATAAATTCAGATTATTCAGAAAACCTACAACAGGCCTGCAAAGTCTCACTTAAAGATAATTATTCCTCAATTTCTCTTGGAGGAACCAGTTTAGATATTCATAACGAAATATGAAATGGAAGGGGGTAACGGGCAACCAATCAAGTAACTCCAGCCTTCTGACTTTGTCTTGAACTCTGCTCTGCTAAATTCACAATTTCATTTCAGTGCTTGTTTATTTTTTTAATTTTTTTTGTAACTTATCTTAAATGATATTAATATGTTACAGATTGATAATTATTATGATATGTACGTCAATTCTGTAATCTTTTCAAGAAAAAACGATCTCATGCATAAATAGACACAGGAATGCACAGTAATCTATACAGGTAAGCTGTATGTCTGTCTATTAGTTCAGACAATAGAACCGCCGAGTACCAATCGATTTTAATGATCACGTATGACACCAGAGTTGACTTTATATACTCTGACATGTCCAGATTTTTGTTCTCATTGTTTCTGTTTATGCTCTTAAAAATGTCTCTATTACTTCCCTTCAGGCCTCTACCTAAGCTAAGGCGAACCGAGCTTGTGAAGCCACTGTCGACCTCGGACAAATGACATGTTCACTGGTTAATTTGTCATGCCGGTGGCAGTTAAATATGAGAATAAATTTGAAACCTCCAAGCACTCTTTATTTCTAATACCTTTACAACTTTACCAACACAACATTTTTTTATATATATAATTTGTAGGTTCGCACCTTACTAGAGACGGCCCTGCTTCCCCTCCTTCTCAATATAACAAATGTCCCATTTCACTTGTTTCAGTTTGAGAAAAGCTTTGACGAAGAGAAAGTTTTGTTTTTGATCGAATGATCTTAGTCACATTTTCTGATTTTCTTACTGTTTACGTCTTTGACTAATCAAACATCGTACAGACTTTCACTGTGATAATCGATATATTGTAAAGTTTGTTAATTTGTGTTGTTTATGCTTTTTGTCGTTATTATTTTGCTCGGTCATATTTGATCTAAAACTTTAGTACACAATTTAGCATTGAAGCAGTAACCTCTTATCGCTATATTTTGAAAATATAAGTGGTGCACAAAAGTAGAGTATGTTAACGTTCTTTAATTATAGATTTAACCTATATTAGAAATCAAGATGCGAGTCAGAGCCCAGAATATCAAATGTTGCATCATATGAACTCTATCTCTCATATCATTCTAATGTAATGTACAGTGGAAGTTACAAAATAAAGAAAACTGCGCATGAAAGAGTAAGTTGTGTGCGGTGACAGCTGACCTGTAGAGTCAGGTTTATCAGGCTCTGTATTCGTCTGATAACACAATATCATCATCTTAGTAACGTCTGAACAATCCTACTGACAATATCTATCAATATTTACGTTTCTAATTCAATAACAATAATTCAATAAACACTTAGTTTTCTGATTTCTACAAATATATTCATGATCCAGTACATGGAAATAAAGGTCAGGTAAATTTCTTAGTGTTTTACAAATTGTGTAAAAACAACATTTCTTCAAAAACAATATGCAAATGTTGGATTTACATATTCTTAATGATATCTAATGAAGATAAATAAACAAATTTATCTATCATAATAAATTAAATAATAAATTCCGATAAATAATAAAGCACTCATAATTTATTATAACGTTTCTAATGACATCAGTATATTAGACTTTCTATGTGATTATTATAAAACAGAAAAAAATATGAATTAAACATTGGTACTTACAGTCCATGTAAAACATTCTTCATAATTGCAAACACTTTTTTCAGTTGTTTTCATACCTAAAACAAAACAAGATATAAAATAAATAATACAAATTAAAAGAAAATATAATAAAAAGGATAGAATGCATCAAAATTCTAAAATGAAAAAGGATTTTTAATACAATAACAGTTCTCATTAGAAGATGTGAAATATTGTAACAGTAATAACACATTACTATACATTTTAAATGTCATAGTTTATTCCTTTTATCTCTTTACTAGAATCTAAATTATCTTAACCTTCGTTTATTTTATATATACTTATCATCATTACATAATAATACCTTATACCTATGTATTGTATATGACATTAAATATGTTTGAATAATTATAATTACTGATATTTCAAAGATATTAGCTCAATGCATTTGAGTTTTAAAAATGCTCAACCATTTCACAAAATTGTTCAAAGACTCGTCGAATCATCCATGAGCCAAAGTTGACTCGTTAAGATAGTTTAACATGAAACAAAAGAGGTGACAATGTTATAAGTATAGAGGGGGATTGATAAAGGGAGGGTGGGAGAGTGATAAGAGAGGGAGCAAGACATGTACAGCGATGCAGTAAGAAACTGAGTTCCAATTTCAAAATTACTGTTATTTATCCTAATTATAAAATTGAATGAGCGAGGAAAATTAAGCTAACTGAAAGAGTTAAGAATAAATATTTGGAAAAATTTTTAAAAAGAAATTTAGAATAATTAGCAACAAATCGTTTAGGCATGTCATTACTGATAATTACTAATTACCGATTAGCTATAGATTCAAGTTTATTCAATTAAAGTCATTTTCTGCTTTCTAAAATTGTTGCATTAGATTTCTACAAAATATTGTATTAATACATAAAGCAAGCGTAATTCTGTGTATATTATAATTTTTATCAAAATCTCCGTGGCATTTCTTCAGGTCTCACTGGTTATTAGTATTCTATCGGTTATATTTATCACCACGCATGCACTTATTTGTTGATTTATTTTTTCGGTTACGTTTTAGTTCTATAAAGATTTCGATAGAACTAAAACGTCGTCTATAGACATGCCATTCATTTTTTTTTGTTATACTTATTTTTAATAACCATGTAATAAGTTAATTTAATTTGATTGTTTCATATACTTTATACAATACAAGTATACTAAGGAGACGAAGGAGTAAATAAAAAATAAGACAAGAGTCAGGGAAAGAGAGGGAGACCGAGAGAGAAGAAATGTAATACATACTAGAACTGCACAATGTGGAATGTGCAGGAAGAATGAGCAATTATAGCATTACTCTAAGTACAGTACAATAATGATGAACAAGTTCAATTTAACAATCTTGATTTTATGTCCCTGTGAATATCATTTTGATGCAGTTCATATTAATATCTGGATGTGTATGCGTGGATGAAAGTTATCAAAACTTTTATATCCTTTAGAAGTATCATAGTTTCGTACCGTTTTATAGGTCTTAGTGAAAATCGTTGGTTTGAAAAGATACTTTAATGTATGTAGAACATATTAAAACATAAAATACTTTACCATGATCTATGAAAAAAATGGGCATTACGTTTTCCCCTCTTTGACAATCTAGGTGTTTTACTTGTTCCAGTCATTCTTAACATGATATAATTATTGTTTAATAGAAACGTTTTTGTTTCGGGAAAATTGTGAATCGTAGTATAACGCTTGGCACATGTTTGCAAAAATTATTCAATTTCATATACATTATTATATTAAGGATAGACATGATTACCTTGGTATTTTTCATTAGCTGAAAGAATTTAATTGTTATTTCCCAAAATGAAAACTACCAATGCAATAATGTGTATCCATATAAAAAAATGTGGAGTGGCCTACACTCAACTTTGCTATAAGTAACTATAATGTCAAACCTCTTGGGTAGATAATGTAGTATGTAGACATAATATATATGTCTAAATGGGAGATGTTTATTACTCTTTCATTCCTGGAGGTAGTACAGATAGTGATTGATTCTCTTATCAATACCGTATATTACACAATTGATGCATATAATATCATATATATTATATGATAAATATAGGGTAATAAATTTAAATAATCTATTGTTAAGTATTTTTAATCGTTTTCGCTATAACTAATTTAGTGAATGAGGTTTAAAATAACATAAATTAACTAAAAATAGATCTATTTAATGCTTTATTATATTTATTAAATGTTTAGTAGTAATTATTTAGGAACTAATTAATTATTTTGATATATTTTTATGAAAATAATTCCAGAGAAACAACACACATGAAAGTCGCTTTTCATCATAGCAAATTACATCTTTATACGAAAAAGTCGAAATATAAGAGTAAGTTTTTGTGAAATCTTTTATGTGTATTGTTTCTGCTGGTTTAGTTTATCTAGTTTGTGAAATCGTTTTAATTACTAATTATGAAAGTAATAATATTTAGCATCAAACTAATTAGGAAATCATTAAGTTTACAAAAATAAGTTAAAAAGGAATTTGTACTTACTATTTGAAGTATCATTAAAAGAATTAACTAGTGAACATAACAATCTATAGAGAGGTTAAAACAGTTTGAAAGGTTCCAGGAAGGATGCGGAGGAATAAACAAGGAGTGTAATGCCGCCTTTTTAGAATGACTTAGCTCTACCGGTGCACCAATCAAATGCCATCTAAATTATCTCATTTTAAAATAGTCCCCTTCTATCAGTATTTCTTTTATAAATAATAATCAAACATACAAGGAAACGAATTAAACTATTTCTTTAAAAACAGCAAATATATTATCAATATAAATTAAATTAATTAGTCGTATTATAAATTAATACAAGTAATTTCTAAACCTATTTCTTTTAAAAGTTGTCTGAACTATTAAATGAATATACGGAAGCAATTGGACTGATTGAGATTTATAACCCATCAATCGTGTCCATATATTTCCATAAATTTCTATGAAATTTTGATGACACTACTAAAAAATCTGGAGTGGCCTACACACTTACTATAAGTAAACTTAATATCAAACTTCTTGAGTATATAATATATAACGTCTCATTTAAGCATAATGTAAACATCTAAATGGGATATGATTATTAGTCTTTCATTCCTGAGATAGTACAGATAGTGATTGAAGGACATATCAATATATAAGCTTATTTTTCTACATCACACAGCTGATGCAAATAATTTCATTAGTATAACTACAGCAATAATAACATTTTTGAAAAACCAAAGTGAACATTTCTTGATATGAAATATTCTCCTACAAGAGAACATGGCTTTTGTTCAAATAGCCAGTGGATTTCTTACATCTTCTACTTGACATCATTCTACATTGAATATTAATGTAAAAGTTTCAAATATAAACAGGAAAGTACCCTTTTTCTCTCCGAAAAACATCATAAACAGCGAAGAAAAAAATGTTGTTTTAAGATGATTTATAGTTAAAGATGTACGATAATTATATTTATTAATCTCTAAACAGATATCAATTTTGAATTATCTTTTACATTTTTGGTTTTTTATAGAATTATTATACTGTGAATTTTATGTCTTCTAAGTATTTAAAAAGATCATTTTCCTTCCCCTTTAGCAAATAACATATATACAAATTTTTTCTGAGTGAGTGTTATTTACCTGCACAATATTATTCCTCTTACATCTCATATACGTCAATAAACAATTTAAACTGTTCCTTTATAAAATCAATTTTATCTCAGTGGATTTGCTCAAAAAACTTCAAACCATAATATGTGTATATGTATATATATATATATATATATATATATATATGATTGTACTAAAAAAACAGTGTTTCAATAATATGTCGCTTGGAACAGCAAATGTAATGACAGTTAACGGTTATTGTAATGTAACAGAACCCAGCCTTCGGTAAGTTCTTTTTTCAATTTGTTTATGATGTTTCTAAAGTAGAAATGACAAATGTTCATTGTTTATTGTTTTTTTGTTAGTTTATAGCCCTGAGGATGTCTTGAAATAAAGACGAAACGTTGGAAAAAGGTGGTTCTATATATTTACCCTGACCAAACTCCGAGAAAAAGAAAAAGAGTTTGTTTATATATATATATATATATATATATATATATATAATATATATATATATATACTACAAAAATCTGCCAACTAATAAAAATCTAAATACAATTCGCCATATAAAAATGAGAAAATTTATACAACATATCCCATGTAAATTCCCTCAAAAAATTAAAACAAGAGGTATGCTGGGCTTAGATTTATAAAATATGAAAACAGGAATGATGCATTAATGCATATTTTATAATTTAACTTATAACTGTCAGACTTCCTCAATTAGAATTAACTGCCCTACATTTATCTTCTCATTAGAAAGAATTAAAACAGTGATACTGGGTTATAATTTAAAATTTTTAAATTGCATTTTATCTGATTATTAATTAATTCTTGAGAAGGAATAACAAATTGTTGCTTTTAATCATAAAAACCATCTGCAAAATACAGCAAAACTGTACCCTTATTATTTTGCAATTTTTATTTATTTATTTATTATTATATTACAACTACCTTTGGAGGGGTAGGAAGTAATATTGATATATGCTATATAAAAAAAATGAAATAAAAGAGTGGAGAAACCACCCATTGTTGGTACTCCATATATATTTTTTTGATTACTTGAAATTACTCTTGACAGCATTGCTGAGTAGACCCTGGGGCCATTATCGTTTTAGCTTTCTAATAGGGTTGAGAGGTATGTGGTGGGATGATAATTTACTGAATCAATGGCTTTGGGATAGTGGATACGGATTCATGACAGTTGTGGTTCCGTGATGGGATTTCTTGGTGGATAAAAGGAATTTTCAAATCTTTATGTATGGTATGGTTAGAAACATAAAGGGGTGCTTATACAATTTTGCAAAGCATTATTAATTTGTCTGATTGGATTTTTATATCGTAAAAACAGAAACAAAATATTTTTGAATATGATCAGATGTTGAAACAAAATATTTAAAAGGTATAAACATTTTCTTTTAAAGTGTGTTTCTTACAATGCACTAGATTTCCTTTTTAATTTTATTTTAATTTTGGGTGCTTCCTAGAAGATTATTACAATTTAGATATAATTGTCCATGTCCATTTTTAAAACTAATATAAAAGTAATGACATTTAAAATGTTAATTAATTTTTTAATAGTCCTTGAGATTGTTATTTGGTAAAAGAAAGCAGTTTGCGTAGTTCTACTTTTTCATGATAGATGGGAAAACTTTAAAACCAATTAGAAGCACGCAGTTCCTTTAAAGCCCCCCCAGTGAATTGTTAATTAAGAATTAGCCAAAACGCTCTTGTTTCCTTACAAAATTCAATTTAAAATATGACCCAAATTTAGAAAGATAATTTTATTTCCTTGAAAATTCAGGGGTCATGGTTGTGACCTTGATGATACCAAACTAAAATGCGAATATCCGCTCGTGGTTATCAGTAATGTATTGTGTAATGGAGTTGAAACATCAACGGAAGGAAAATGAAAACGTGCAAGATAAACACAGAGTTCATGTTTTACCAAGCGGGCCTTACAGATGGAATATTAGCTGCGTGTTTGCTAACGAAATTTCATTAATGAATCAGGTAAAACGATTAAGGTAAATCAATTGCGGTAAAACAAACAATTTGAAATAATTATAACTATTCAAACAATATTCATTTTTATGAAGAATAATCTCTTTTATAGCATACGTCATAATCGACAGTAATTACCCATGAAATATCATAGCTTTGCTGTGACTACAGCCGTACTGTCACAATTTGCTGAAGTTAACGGTTACTTGAATAGTAATGTAAACAACCTGACTTTATAGTTGTTTCTGTGATAACAAACACATTGATTTGAATATAAGTGTATTACAAAGTTTATTATCACAATTATAAAACAAAATCACAAAACTAATATTCATACTGGGGTAAATGGATAATACAAAGTCTCCACACAAAAGAAGTTTTTTTTTATTTGAACTACATGTTTCAAACAAAGATACCGTTCAATCAAACTAGAATTGAAAAACAAACTGGTAGAGTTGAGTAGATTGAAATTTATATTCAGAAAAAAAAAATTCTTTTCTGTGAAGACTGTATTATCCATTTACCTCAGCATACCACACAATTACAGATTGCACAAGCAATGAGTTAAAACGAAGATTATTTAGAAAAATAAAAATTATAACATTTCAAAAAACCTGATTTTTTGATTGCTGTTTCCGTGGAATCTAATAAAATCGTTTTGATCATTTGTGTATTTAGATACTTATTATTGAAATTAAAAAATCTAATAACATTTATAGAGGCTTCTGTGATATAAAATTTAATTATTTTGTTTATATGTATAATATGGTATTTATTACCACCGGTAGAAAACTCAATATAATTTGTGGCATATACCATAATTCTGGGGCTACGATCTAATTCATAATCAGTAGTACTTAATTTATAACAATTGTGTCACAATTACATAGAAAATCATTTATATAGACTCAATTATAAACATTAGAAAAATCGAATCCAGCCTTAGAAAATGTTTCTCTGTTTGTTTGTTTGTTAGTTTGTTTGTTTGTTCACGAAATTTTGTCATAAGTAAACTCAGGTATCTATTTTTCTTCCTCTGTTCATTGTAGATGAAAAATGGGACACCCTGAAACTTCAAACTGGAGAAGCAAAATTTTTTATTTCTTCTCAATTTATGTGCATCTCAATGATCCCTCCAGTTTGATGATAAATATATGAGATTATAGATGGTGTGCCGATGGGTAGTCCTGTATCACCTATATTGCCTGACATTGTTATGAACAAACTCCTTAATCATGTCCTTCAGACAATACCATTTAGAGTTCCTTTCGTTTTTAAATATGCTCATGAAATTTATTTAGCACTACATGTTGATTCTCAATCAATAGTATTAAACAAGTTCATTAGTTTTCACCACGAACTGCAATTTTCCATGGAATTACAGAAATATATATATATATATATATATATATATATATATATATATATACCACAATTAAAAGAAACGGTCCAGCTGACTTTTTAAATAAAATAAATTCAAAACGAAGAAAACACACAGAAAGACACAGACATAACTCACATCGATATTTCGACCATCATCGTCATCAGGAGGTGTGAAGAGCGAAGAGCGAAAATATATATATATATAGTATTTATATAGAGCAAACTGGTAGACTATTAAAACAAAGATTTAAAAAACGCATTAAAACTTAGGTAAATAATACAAATAAATCAATGTGTGTTTATAACTTAAATAAAAATGGCTATGAACCAGATAATGTCAAATACTCAATTTATTAAAACACGATTTAATAAAGGCAAAGATTAAAAATAACAGAGAAATTTGAAATTTATAAGCATGAAAAAAGATAATTTAATAAATGAAAAGATTAATCATCAATTACATATACTATTCAAACCAATAATAAACAAAATGGACGACTGGACAGACTTGACAATGAAAATGTAAATATCAAAGAAAAAAAAATGACAATGAGAAAAGTAAATATAAAATACGGTATAGAATATTTATGTGTATATTAGTATTACTTGTTCAATCGGTATTTGAATCTATTGAACCCTTGATTATCGGAAATTCATTCACTGAAACATTGGGCACACTCAATCCCTCAAACAGGTTGGCTATATAACACATAAAGTCGGTAAGCCGGCCTTTATAGTAATACAGTGGTCCTTCTTCACACAAAAGTCTAATCTTACAAAATTTCCGTCTTACAAAAGATCTTTTTGAAAAAAAATAAGTACTTCATCTTACGAATTTTGTTTCATTATACAAAAGGCCAAATTATCAAAGTGCGAGCACGTTTCCTCTCCTTTCAGGCATAAACATACCTCTAAAGTATAGGTTTTTTTCTTGGCATTTTCCACAAATTTCGGTATTTTTTTTAACACAGTTAGCTTCGTATTATCTTGTTTAAGTGTGGATCTCTCTAATTGTTATCACAATGACCAACCCCTACTCTCCAGCTTGATTCGTGCATTCCCTCAGACAAGAAGGAACTTATCTCAGACGATAGCAGTTAAAATAAGTAAAAAAAGTAAATATATAAAAAAATACAAATATGCATAAAAATAAATAAAATATAAAACAGAAAAGTAAAAAAAAATACATTTCTGAAGTTAAAACAAATACAATAAAAGCTCTACGAAGTAAAACAAATATAAAAGTTAAAAAACATAATTTTGTTTATAATTCATAATTTCAATTGATGTTTAATGTTGTTAACGTGTGTTCATACAGTACACACGTGTACGTTTTGCAGTTAGGGAACGTTTGTCTTCTACTCTGTACCCTCGCCCACCATACCCTCCCGTATACCCAACCAGTCGCTCAAATCCATTGATGAATGACTTTACATATTATTACGTGTAATTATTATTTCATTTTCTAATTGATCTCTATTTTTATTACAATTATAATGTGTATAACAATTGTTATATTGGTTATTACATATATTGGTTTGTTTGATGTACTCGTATCAAATATATGTTGAGGTGTTTATTAGAGGCTGAGAACGAATTAGGTTATTTATATGCAATTAGCAATTTATCTTACAAAAAACACATCTTATGATCACTTCCAAAACGAATTAATTTCGTATGAATGATATGACTGTATTATTGTTTCCATGGTCTGTTGTACTAACAATATGCATATATTTACTATGAATTAATCACAATGTAATATATAATTATATTTCAATAAGGAATGCTAAATGAAATTAATAAAAAATTAATGAAAAGTTAATTTTCTTTGTATTTAAAGGGTCAGAGGAAGAAGAGAACTAGCTGTTGTATTGGTTTCAAAGAAGATGGTGATATGTTTTGGATGTGAATGCTATTCTTGAGATTGTTTTCTATCAAAACTCAATCTCTTTTGTACAAACAGACGTTCACTTTCCAATCTAAATCTTTGCAACAAAGTCATTTTCATGATAAATCAAAACTTCTCCTCTTGTATTCTCTACTTTTTCATTCCCATTCTTTATTATGTTTTTTTTTTTTGGTTTTTTGCATATTTAAAAAAAATATAAATCAACATCTTTTTCTTACTTAAACTATTTTAAACTAAATTTTATAACTATAAATTAATGAAATATAATATCTGAAACATTAATTAACTACTTCGTAATCTAATTGAAACAATCATTTTTCACTGACAAGGTACGAATACTCGTACTAATAATAAATTTTGAAATATATAGGTATAATATTTATTTTAAATTTCAACTTCAGTAAATACTTTCATTAAAGTTTGTGTACAGCTAAAGTTTAATCAAAATAAGAAATATTGTGTTAGACGATACAGGACTTTCATTTCCTTCAGAAGTATGTACTGTTTTAGAGATTAAATTATTTCCCTAATAGGAATTATTAATTGAAATAGCTACCATACGAGCAGTTACCACTTAATTTGTGCTAATTAAGTTACAAATTAAGCTAAAATTAATTAAATAATTAAGTATTAATAGTAATACTTTGAACACATTCGATTAGAGTTTCCTCATTTTTCAATAATAGAACAGGGAGGAAGACGTCAGATTTTGTAGTTAGTTTGTTCCTCAGCAAAGCAGAACTCCCTGAATCCTGCTCATCACGTTATTCAATTCAGATAATATATAATCGACATTATCTGTATTATACTGCCTTTTGTTTAATACCTATAAAAAATAAATTAAATGTTTTTTACGTAAATTTATTTTTCTTACAGTATAATTTTCTAAACTACTATCCCTGAAGGTCAATTTCATGCAGATTGAATTTTTCACAAATTAAACTCTAACATCCAGAACTACAGTAATATTAATGCACTGGAATATACAGAGACGTGAAAAGAATGTGCATTAAACTGAAAAAAAAATTATTATATCTTACAACCAACATTAAGGGAGTAGAATTTGTAACTGAGCGGCCTAAGAGTAAATTTGTCTGTCGTGGATGCCCGCCTCCTTGAAGTCCACCTTGGGCATGCTGTGGACTGCCAGCAGTAGTCTGCTGGGATTCCACATTACGGCTAAAAGGCACCACGTAAAAAACATCAACCTGGTCTGTTTTATTTCGTGGTTTGGTCGAAAGGCATAGGTACACGGCAATAGATCAAAACAGGCCTAACAGTAAATTCAGTATGATATTTTGTGATTAGAGTTTTCTATTTTTCAAATATTTATACACACAGACACACACACACACTTAACTGCAAAACTTACCGAAATAATAAATTTTCTCATGGTAAGGTTATTACTACCTATGAGGACAATTAAAAAAAAACATACATAAACCTATTAAATTATAAATACTGCAAGCAGTTAAAATATTAAGCAGCACAGAACAGATATTGTTTATTATTTACTGAGTAATTTCACAATTTACTCAGTGAATCATGAAATTAATACACTATTTCTTTCATTAGCTTTCTTCTTACGATACTGGGAAAGCAGTAGATGAAATATTTGTAAAATTACGGTAATAGAAATACTCATCCAGTAAAATTAAAAATTTTGATGAAAGCTTCTTGGTATAACTTATTTAACAAACTAATATTCATTTATTAAAACTCAAAAAAAGCAAATTTTTTTTTGGGAATTAAAAATTGTTGAATAATTTGAATAAAAGAGAAATTTTATAGTCAGAATTATGTTAAAATTAAAGCAATGGTTTACAAAATTATACAAATTGAGTAAAGAGGAAGATGGTTAAAATGAGTTTGAAGTGAAAGCAGAAGAGAGAAGGATGTTGTTCACAAGTAAAAAAGAGGGAGTTATGAAATGGTATTGGAAAGACTTCTCATCAGCACCCGTCCCATCAAACATACTCCATTTTGAAGTTTTCATATTATAAACTTTGTTCATATACACACAACTGTCTGTTGTAAAAAAAAGATGCATTTCTCAGTAGGAAGCAAATTTTCCACCAATAACAAATTCAATATGAGTTCTAATCTATGAATCAAATACTTATTTATTATTCACCTCACATAGTTCAAATTTAAAAAATACACAACTGTTAATTCATTATTTGTGCAATCTTTTATAATGTGGTATTTAATCATATTGGGCAATAACAAAATTACGTCTCTGCACAAAAAAAAAGAGTTTTGATATACAAACTAACAACGCGTTTCAAACAGTTAGTGTTATTCTTGAGGTTTACATCTAAAAAAATATACATAACTGTCAACATTAAGAACATCAGAGTGAATAATTTGAAATTGAATACAATATATGAATGTTGCATTAGACTTTAGGCTTTTAACAAAGGAATACATTTAATCCTGAACCTTAATAAATAAAAACTTATTAAATCAATATTTTGTCATATTTTATTTAGGTTCACGATTGATTAAGTCAATTTTCAACTCATTTCTTTGTTGAAAACCTCATTTGTGCTGTGCACAATTAATATACTATATTCAATTTCAAATAATTCACTCTGATATACTTATAACTCACACATATGTATATTTTTACTTTCCCATATGTAAAGTATAGTGATCATAAAAAAGGTTGGTCTCAAGATTTTGATTGAACTAAATGTTTTTAGGTTCCAGAAGCCAGAAACAGTAAGAAATATTTTTTTTCAATAAAATGTAAAAATTCTGATGAATCAAACTGAAACAATACCTAGTAATAGAATTTTATGTGGAGAATGAGTTCAGATAATTTTTTCAAAATTAAATGCACTAATGGGACGTTACAGTACATTTTCTATTTAAAACAAAATTCTTTCATCACTAAATGACTCAATAAAAAACCATGACATTTTGCTAAAAAATTGAACAAAAATTTAAAAATTCATAAAAAAATGCACGTAATTTCAGTAATGGCAAAGAGCAATAACGCTATAAAAACTGATAGTTTATCCTGGAGTAACAGATCACATACTATACTTGTCGAATTTACTGATATTTAGTTTCATTGACTTAGACATTTTTTGAGTGAATCCACTGAAATAAAATTTATGATCATAATGGGAAAATTAAAATAATTTATTGTTTTATATGAGATTTAAGTGGAATAATATTTTTACATACAAAAAGTCACTGCCAATGAGCATACATTTTTGTTGCTTTCCATGATATGATTGATTTGTCTCACAAAATACGCTAATCAATCTATATATTGCTATTGGAATAAAAGCCATGCTCACAGCAATATTCACTGATTTATATTCTCAACTATTGAATGAAACAGGCAATTTGATCCTTCAAAATTCACTGAATCTCAGTTGCATAATACACCTATTCTATCAAGCTATTGATATACTACTGAAAATGTTTATATATATATATATATATATATATAAACTAAAGTTGTATTTGTATTCCACGGTCCATACTTTTATCTATATATATATATAGATTTCACATAAACACTTGAAACAACAATGAATGATCAAACCACAATAAAAAATGGGGAAAAAAAGACTAAGATCATTCAACCGGAACTATTGTGGTTTGATCATTGATCGTTATTTCACGTTTTTATGTGAAATCTTTATATATATATACCAATGATCAAACCACAATAAGAAATGGGAAAACAAGACTAAAATCTTTCAACCGTAACAAGCGGTCTTCGTCAGAGTCAAAAACCCAACTTTGATTATTGTTTGTTAATTCACGTGTTTATGTGAAATATTTATATATATATAAAGATAGTATATATATTTAATATATTTATAATAAAATATTATATCTCTAAATATAAAATGTTGGTTTGTTCACCCACTCTCCGTCGAAATAGAGGCCTGAAATTATATATGTTATATTACCTGAGTAATGTTAAACAAAAGAAATTTATAATTTAATTTAAAAATTGGAGCCAGGGTAACCAGTGGCTTGCGTGCTTGTCGATGACAGTAGTGCAAATGTGCTATGTATAAATGTAAAAAAAAATGTTTGCGTTACATAAACACTCGTAATAAAGTAAGGTATGGAACGAGAGTAGCTCAGTAGCTTGCGTGCTCGCCGCTGACAGTAGCCCAAATATACTATAAATAAATGTAACAAAAAAAATTTTTTTTAGTATAAATTTGAATAATATAAACCATTTTTAATATCAATTTGAATAATATCAACAACGATAATAAAGTAAAGGCATGGAGCAAGGGTAGCCAGTGGCTTGCGTGCTCGCTGATGCAGTAGTGTATATGTATTATTTATAAATGTAACAAAAAAAATTGTTTTTAATTTAAACTTTGCGAAATTTAAGCACTGGTAATAGAGTAAAAGCATGGAGCCAGAGTAGTCCAGTGAATTGCGTGCTCGCTGATGACAGTAGTGCAAATTCATTATAAATAAATGTAACAAAATTTTTTTTAATCTAATGTTTGCGTGATATAAACACTGGTAACAAAGTAAAGTATGGAACGAGAGTAGCCCAGTAGCTTGCGTGCTCGCTGCTTACAGTAACACAAGTATATCTATATAAATACAAGAAAGGTTTTGTCTGTACATTGCTTAGAGCTGACTCATTTCGAGTTTTCTATACGTTTCATAAATTTGAAAAACCGAATCCAACGTTAGAAAAATTTCTGTCTGTCGGTATGTCCGTTTGTCTGTAAAATTTTGTCACTAGTGAACTCAGACACCATAAGCAAGCTGAAACTTTGACACTAGATTAGAGTATGTCTAACATAAAATCTCAGCTGTGAATGGATGGAATATTCAACGGAGAAGTGAAATTATGAACTTTTAAGTCGTGTTTGGCTAACTATACGGACATGTTCATTTTGAAAATATAGAGGTGTAGTAAGTAAGCATTGTTAGTTGATTTTAATTTTATTTGCGTATATGAATATATAGCGTATTTGAGCTTATTGACGTGGTGTTTCCCAGAGTTCAAGATGTACTATCTATTCAGAATAAATGGCTTTGTGAACGAGCAATTCTCAACTCTTACTAATGAACAGGAAACAAAACTCAACAAACAAGTTCTTACACTATATCAAGCCGAAAATAGAACTTACAAGAGAGTAAACAAAGTGATTATTGAAGAAAAAACATTGCATTATCCAACTAAATTTCTTGTCTCTGTGACTACTCCTGAACTGCCTGATCATGAGTAAAAACTTTGAGTAGGAGCACCAATTACGCTGCAATTTAGTGTCGGTAACAAATTTCATGTTACGAAACTTCAGTGCCCCAAAAATATGTAACGGGACACAACTTTGAGTTCGTGCTCTGCACAGATAAGCCATAGAGGCGGACATCATGGCTGGGTATGTACTGGGGATCTGTGTGTATACCACGCATAGCATTAATTCCGAGCCACTATCCGTTTCCATTCAAACGATTGCAATCTCCCGTCAGCGTCTGTTTTGCAATGATGATAACTAAGTCGCAAGGTAGAAAACTCTATCTACCACAGGAATTGAATTAAGTGAGACATAGTTTTTCTCACATGGTCAACTGTAGTTTGCTTGCTCAAGATTCAGAGGTTCCACTCTCTTCTTTCTTCCTCCATGAACCTGAAGGACAGACAGCTAATGCGGTATATGCAGAGGCATTTACTTAACACTATAGTAATAAGGATATTATCTACTATTCTATAGTTTCTAATTATATTTTGGAATACCAAGTATCATCATCGATTTTTGAAAATGTACCTGTCAAAAACTGGTACGTTTGCTAGTACATTTATAAACCCTTTTAAATTACACATTACATAATATATGTTATACTAATGTAATATATACTATAAAAATATTCTTTGACTTCAGTTGAGATTTGACTCTGACAAAAACCGCTTGTCACGGTTGAAAGATTTTAATTATTGTTTCTCGTTTTCTTACTTTGGTTTGGTCGTTGATTTTGATATATATATATGCATACCATTTTGTTATTTGTATATACCTTACTATTTATTATACACTATGGATCTGTGGAAATTGTGAATATACATCTCGTTAAACTTTTGAACAATTTCAACAGCTGTAGTATATTACAGACCCAAGTCATTGGTCAATTTGAGTCATTGTCAATGAGGTGGACAGCGACAAAGGAAAGGTAGGAAGCTGAAGATTCAAATAACCTGGCCATGTGAAATACGTTTCCTACTTATGACACCAAAAGAAACTCAGGGAAGCCGCATTGTATTGCGAGAGTACAGCTGGATTGCTACCAAATTTTACCAGAGGATTCATTCCTCCTGTCAAGAATATCTAGTCAGTCAATCACTTTGGAATTAAGCACCACCTTAATCTGTACATTATCGGTCATTGAGCCATCGATCAATGTCAATTAGCTTTAAACCTACCAATATTCCTGCATGTGGTAGTAATCCTACAATACACCAATCAAGGATATCTAACATTCTTCAGATTAAATTAAATAGATTAACTATGATCAGATATCAGATAAGTCATTTGTTAGGGTGTGACGGCCTAAAAATATTCTAATGTATAAATATTTTATTTATTTTTTTTTAATATTGAAATAAACTATTTTCTACACATCTTTTAATGTAGGTATTTTTTATTTTATACTAATCTCAAATTGTTTCAGCTTCACCACCATAATAGTCTGATTTAGGTTATGTTAGGCTCAGTGGCTGTCCTAAGAGAGAACATATACAGGCTAAAGATTAGCCGACTATGGTACTACACATAACATTCTACATTGGGAGTCCTAAATTCTACTCGACTCAAGTGTATTTAGTAAAATACACTTTAGTAAAGTGTATTTAGGTACCAAAAAATAAATACTAGAAAATAAAGAATATAAAAAAAAAAATAAATAAATTATCTTTAACGTTAAGTCCACGTTCACTTCGCGCCCCAAGCAACCAGATGTGTGCCTCCTCAGAGGCTCTAAGGGTGAAGTGCATATATATATATATCAGTGGCGATTTCTCAGGGAATGCAACACATGCATTGCATGCATAGAATTCATCTTTAAAGAAACCAAAATGTTCGAGACTCGAAATATTTAAAGGAACCCCTTTTTTTTTATTCCACTACACGCTAAGGAACCATTTTCTATGATTGCGCTAAGCTTCCCAATGCAGGGGCTTACTCTTATCATTTCTGGTTAATGAAAATGGTCTTAATTGCCAAGAGAAACAAGAACGAAGTTTGCATACACTGCAACTCAGGCTTACTGAGCTCCTCAAATACATACTGAAAAGTGATTTGCACACAGGTCTTCCGGAAATTTATAAACTCATGAATTTGGTTATGACTATTCCCATAACAACAGCAAGTGTTGAGACATCGTTTTCTGCCCTCAAAAGAATTAAAAGTTATTTACGAAGCTCCCAAAGTGAAGAGCGATTGTCTAATTTATCCCTAAGTTCAATTGAAAGACATTTACTTAAAGATCTCATGGCAGATAGAGAGAAGTTTTATGGTTTTGTTATCGAAGAATTTTGCAAGAAGTTTTTATTCAAATGATGTATTGTGTATCTCTTTCTATAATAAAAACATTTTTTGCCTATTTTTATTGTATTGGTTAATAAAAGTTAATGTTAAAAGTATTTCCAAATAAAGCCTGATTCAAATCCCCATAAAATGTTTTTAATACATCATTATCCTTTTGTACAACATGAAAAGACTGAACATGAGAATTAGAAGGGTATTTCTCTGTATTTCTTTTATTCTTTGAAAATTGCATGCCTAAAGAAAAAGATCAGGAGTCGCCACTGATATATATATATAAATATATACACTTTTTCGATGAAAATACAATCAGAAATGGACAAATACAGTTCAATATACATAAAGAAACTTAGAAAAATTGAAAGCACACACTTACAATCTCTAATTCTTTGTTGAACCGTCTTCAGGAGAGATAAGAGAGGGAAACCAAGCGCACTGGTACAGAGACGGCTGGAGACCAACAATTTTGCCACATACTCTCCCGGTCACAGAGAATAGGGTAGACATGAATCAATTTAAGATTAAATTGAAATAGGAATATGAAAAATATTGATAAAAAGAAATGAAATAAAAACTGAGGGATAAACAGAGAAATGATATATAAATATAACTTATAGACTAAGAATTAATAACAAATAGAGAATAAACCTTGAAATAAATTAAATAAATGAACGTATTTGGTTACTAAATGCGAGTAGTGCACCTACCAATGAAGAGATAACGCTTCACTGTATTAGTTTCTTGTCTCTGGATCTAGTTTTATGTTTTTATACACTTTTTTATCTTATATATTTTTCATTTATTTAATTTACTTTGTCTTATTCTCTATTTTTTATTGAAGCTTAATCCATAATTTTTATTTATGTATAATTTCTTCTGTTCATCCCTCAGTTTTTATTTTATTAATTTTTATATATATTTTTCATATTCCTATTTCAATTTAATCTTAAATTGATTCTTGTCTAACTTATTCTCTGTGACAGGGCGCGTATATGGCAACATTGTTGGTTTCCGACCGTCTCTGTACCAGTGCGCTTGGTTTCCCTCTCTTATCTATCCTGAAGACGGTTCAACAGAAAATTAGAGGCTGTAAGCGTGTGCTTTTAATTTCTCTATGTTCCTTTATGTACATTGAACTATATATATATATATATATATAACAGATTCAATAATATATCGACCGTTTGATAGAATAGGTGTGTTCTCTAATCGGGGTTCGGTCAATTTTCCAGGATAAAAAATCAAACTCTCGTTGCCAACGTTTCGGTTTTATTTAAAACCTTTTTCATAGGCCTACAAACAAAGGATAATAAGAAATCACATATCAACATCAAACATATACACAATATGAAAATGGATTGTTACAACTCATGAATATTACAAGCAGAAATATTTCAGAGATACATAAAACAATATTACTTACAGAAGTAAGAATTTTTTAACTAAGAAAATGAAATTTACATTATTTAAAGGAACAACAATGTTAGCCGGACAAAACCTTCGACTAGACTAATAAGATAACATTACAAATAACCTCAACACTGTTCACTCAAGGGAACTAAATAAATCAAATTTCACTAAACCTCAGCACAACACTCCAGAATAAATATTACTTAAATTAGTAATATCACTTCTATGATTAATCGAACTTAGATCCTTTTTAATATATAACATCTCAAGTGTCTTCCTTCTTTGCTCATCTTTTTCTTTTTCTATTATAGTTGTATCTTCAAAATCGAACGTGTGACCTTCGTTTATTGCATGCCCAGCTAAGGCTGTTGCGTTACTTTTATTTGTTCTTATGGAATAATTACGTTGGTACAACCTTTCTTTGAGAAAACGACTAGTTTCACCATAGTAACACTTGTCACAGTCTTTACATTTGATGGCATAAATGAGGTTACTTTGTAACTCCTTCGGTATTTTTTCTTTCAAATTTGAAAATAAAGATTTATTTTTTCTTTTATTATAAAATGCCAGTGTAACTTCAGGTACGTTTCGTTTGAACACTTTTCTAATTGATTGTGATAAGCCCTCAACATAAGGAAATTTGAAATACTTCCTATTTATAACTTCCAGTTCAGCATGATCTTCATTTGAATGTGCTGGTTGCTGTCTTAAATATCTTAACCAATATCGTTCAACTAAGTTCTTCAAATAACAATTTTTCTGTAACAATAATTTCACCCTTTTCTTATTTTCATTTAAAAAACATGGACTACAGTTATTTCAATTTATTAAAGTTATTTCAATAACTTTTTTAACCAAATTTTGGACGCAATTTAATTTTTGGTTTATAGCATGAGAAGAATGGTAGTTCAGGATTCTTGCAGCACTGGTAGGTTTTTTAAACCAATCCGTTAAGATATTGCCATTTTCACCTCTTATAACTTTCACATCTAAGAATGGCAGATTTCCATCTTTCTCTACTTCACAAGTGAATTGTAGACGATTATGAAAAGAATTAAATATATTTAATACATTCTCTTCTTCTCCCTTTTCAATAATTAAAAACAAATCGTCCACATATAATTTAATAATTTCACCTTCGTACCTAATTTATTGATACTGTTTTCCAATAGTTCAATCAATTTTTTAAATGAAAATAAGAAAAGGGTGAAATCATTGTTACAGAAAAATTGTTATCCGAAGAACTTAGTTGAACGATATTGGTTAAGATATTTAAGACAGCAACCAGCACATTCAAATGAAGATCATGCTGAACTGGAAGTTATAAATAGGAAGTATTTCAAATTTCCTTATGTTGAGGGCTTATCACAATCAATTAGAAAAGTGTTCAAACGAAACGTACCTGAAGTTACACTGGCATTTTATAATAAAAGAAAAAATAAATCTTTATTTTCAAATTTGAAAGAAAAAATACCGAAGGAGTTACAAAGTAACCTCATTTATGCCATCAAATGTAAAGACTGTGACAAGTGTTACTATGGTGAAACTAGTCGTTTTCTCAAAGAAAGGTTGTACCAACATAATTATTCCATAAGAACAAATAAAAGTAACGCAACAGCCTTAGCTGGGCATGCAATAAACGAAGGTCACACGTTCGATTTTGAAGATACAACTATAATAGAAAAAGAAAAAGATGAGCAAAGAAGGAAGACACTTGAGATGTTATATATTAAAAAGGATCTAAGTTCGATTAATCATAGAAGTGATATTACTAATTTAAGTAATATTTATTCTGGAGTGTTGTGCTGAGGTTTAGTGAAATTTGATTTATTTAGTTCCCTTGAGTGAACAGTGTTGAGGTTATTTGTAATGTTATCTTATTAGTCTAGTCGAAGGTTTTGTCCGGCTAACATTGTTGTTCCTTTAAATAATGTAAATTTCATTTTCTTAGTTAAAAAATTCTTACTTCTGTAAGTAATATTGTTTTATGTATCTCTGAAATATTTCTGCTTGTAATATTCATGAGTTGTAACAATCCATTTTCATATTGTGTATATGTTTGATGTTGATATGTGATTTCTTATTATCCTTTGTTTGTAGGCCTATGAAAAAGGTTTTAAATAAAACCGAAACGTTGGCAACGAGAGTTTGATTTTTTATCCTGGAAAATTGACCGAACCCCGATTAGAGAACACACCTATATATATATATTATATATATATATATATATATATATATATATACAAATTATATGTAAATTTCACGCTTGGTTACCTTTTTAGGGAGTTTTATATATATAAAACTTATATATATATATATATACTTTAAATTACACAAAGAACGACACAGACAAAGGAATGAGATCTCTCTCATTTCGACCTCTCTTCTAGTCAACTCCTCATGAACAACAGTTGAAAATATTGAGAATTCTGTAAGTGTGCTATTCTTTCCTTTTTCTGTGTCGTGCTTTGTGTTTTAAAGTTTTATAGTACATGTAGACCGTTTATTCAGTTTAGTATATATAAAGTTTTTTATTTATCTGATCTGTTTTCAGCATTGAAAAAATCTTGGCAAACAAACTGCAAGAGCTTGAGGATCAAATAGAGATAGTAATTTAATGAATGGCTGGTTATGGTGATAGTATGGCAATAAAAAGAGCAACAATATAGATAAAGACAAATGCCTGATGAACTAGTTACAAACGCTCTTTTATCCACCATTCAGCTTTGCTCTATCATAATCAGTCGGGCCAGAGAAACCATTAAAGGAGCTAGAAAGATCCCCACCAAACTCACACATTGAAAATAGTGTGAAGCATGGTATCATTATATCAGTTGAAATACAGTCAATCTCTGACCTCACAAACTCTTTAGTGACATGTACTTTGAGAACATAGTCACTGGAATGGTAAATCTCAACTGTTGGAACCACTTCTAATAGCCAATGAAGAATTTTAATAATGGAACAAAGATTTGTTAATCAAAAAATGGTACATTTTTACAGAAGAACGTATTATCATTGGGCTTAAGCATGTACTGTTTTTTTTTTGACCCGACTCCAAAAAGTACAAGTACTGCAAAATTTCAACTTTAAATATAAAATTAGTATAAAACTTGCGTCCATGAAAATTGAATTGTAAGCCAATTATTTTTAACAAAAATGAACTTAGTCTTCTTAAAATTACAGTGAATGTGAATACTCGTATAAGTCAGAGTGGTAGGCAAACAATCTTACCTTGTTTTTTGTTTTTTAATATAGTTCCAGTTGTTACACTTCTATTTTGTTGTTAATAGTACTTTTTGATAATAATAAGCAAAATTAAAATGATTTTTGATACAAGTAAAATTATAATATAGTGATATGTATGAGAGCAATTTAATCCAAGATCGAAACCAGTTTTAGCCAAAAGTAGGTGGTAACTAAAGGAAATAAAGATGATTTGATAAAAAAATAAATAAAAAATAGAAAATATAAGTACTTTTAAGAGCAAAGAGGGAGAAGACTGCTTAACGTAGAGGTTAATTTAAGTGTCAGACGAGAAAAGCTGGATAGTGTCAGGATGAGGACAAGAAATAATGTCATTTTTCAATTCTTTTATACAACACGACAGCCATTTGTTATCCTTAGGACAAATATAACCATGAAAAATTATCAACAAGAAACGCTCACTATTGGAAAATAAATTTAATAAATGGACAATGTCAAAATATAACTTTTTTCGAACATACTTAATTATTTGAAGGCAATTTTTGTTAACAAATAATTATTTCTACGTCTCAATTTATTTATTAAATTTTGTAGAATACTTTAACAAAAACATACCATAATTGTCGATCTCAATAGATATAATTATTTATTTTCCAAAATGAATTGAATAAGTTATGTTTTTTTGTAATAAAAGATTAATATTTTCAAATTTCGCCTTTATGAGCACAAAGATACGAACATACTGATATATTCATCAGAATCACGGTCGAATATACAAATTTTGTGGTAGTAATTAATTCAGCATGGTCTAGAATCCTTTCCATTCCTACAACATAGCTGCAGAATTCACGATATTGTGTTCAAGATGCATAATTTTTATTAAAAAAAAAAAAACATTTTCAGGGCGTCATTTGTCAAAGAAAAAGAAAACCTGATCATCTACATATGTGGTTAGCTTTAATAGGCCATCCAATGCCAACAACGCCTGCTGGGTAGAAATACAACCATGGTATTTCACATATTCAAGACCAAATATTTGTAGTATAACCTCTCGTTCTTTCAGATTCAAAATCTGCTTCGGTTGGACTCCATTATGTCAACATTTTAAACGTTTCTTGCATTTTTCAAGTCCTTTGAAACAACGCTTTTATTGATTGTCTCATTTCCATAGAATTATATTTCCAAAAACCCTCTTGGTTGTTAGAGTAATACACTTGGGTACTACAATATTCTAATTGGAGTGAATTTGAATTCTTTGGTTAATAATTATAATCAATTTGGTTGTTACTTCATTAGTAGCTGACAGTTTATTTTTCTGCTGTATTCAATGGAAGACCGAACATGGTATTGTATGACATGCCCAAGATGTTTGGTATCGCACGCCACTTTACTGCTTGTAATTACTTTAAACGTCTTAATTTGGGTTCAACAAAGGTTATCCGCAAAGGTCCACATGTCTGTTTCTATGTCACTATGTCATTCAGTACTATTCTCACATAATTCGTTCTACCTGATCTCTTTACGGAGACATTATTTGTTTTAATATTTAGTATGCAGTCATTTACCAACAGGGTAAAAGGTTAATAAGGTATGAACATTATCGGTCCATGTTTGCAGCACTGTGATTCTATTACAAGATGCCACATTAGCAAGCGTTGGCCTACAGCGTATCTCCTATCAGGCAAAGGATTGTCCACAACTATGCAATCTAACCCACCCATAATCTAACATGATTTTTTTTAATTGTATGACCTTCAATAAGTCTTGATTCTTATTGACACATTCGAAAAACAACCGTAAAACAATATGTTACTTACTTTTGTCGCTGGCGTGTAAAAATTTAAATAAACTTATTACTAACGTTAATATTAAACATATAAATTAGAGTTATTTGACATTTATTGCCAGTACTGATCACAGTTTCCGAAAGAAGCAAAAAATTTAAAAAGTTACAAAAAATAGGATTGATTAATATGCGTCAGTTCAAATTAACTGAGCGTAATGTAACTTTTAATTTTCAGACAACATGTTAAAATTATTTTTGAATGGTTTATTTTTCAAAGAGCAATCACAATGTTGTTAATTGGTTTGTTATTATTTATAATATATATTTTGGTCAATCATTGTTAATTATTTCAATTAAAAAAATAATGATATATGATTCATTCAAGATTGCTAAGTACTTGTTGAAATGACAGACCCATGAAAATGTACATATGATATATATTGTTGAAATGTACAGCAGCTTTGGCATTAACGACTTTCAAACTAAGCTGTTCCAGTCTCCTGACAGTGTTACGAATAGAAAGTGGTAATTCCCAAATAAGTTGTCCAAAGGACATTGAGACAGTTTTTTAAACATTTTAATAGATATCAACAATTTTAATACAACTGAAAAACTAACATCACAGGTAGAATGTTTCTCAATGTCCTTTGGACAACTTATTTGGGAATTAACACCTTCTATTCGTAAGACTGTCAGGAGACTGGAACAGCTTAGTTTGAAAGTCTTTAATGCCGAAGCTGCGGTAAATTTCAACAAAATATGACTCCAAGAAGATTTGCTGCCAACCTATACTAATATATATATTCCTTTTGAGACATGTTTATCACAGGAAAGCGAACCGTTTTTTCAATGCGTGAAAGTACCACTGTGTCACTTAGTCTCAATAACTGTCACAATCTTGCTCTTAGTGAAGCTAGAATTTTAGCTAAGAAAAATAATGAGCAAAGGACATTTGAAATGCTGTAAATCAAAAGGATTCACCATAATCTTCCCCTATAACTATGTATATTATGTTTATTCGATATATTATGTTGCTTAAGATTTGGTTGCCATATATCTAAGTACAGTGTTATATAATTTAGCAAAATAATATTATTTTGGCTTGTGTCATTATTTTACTGTATCGTTAATATTTATACTGACAGATGTGTGATGTTCCCATCCATAAACTTATTCATTATATACCAATAATGTAATAGTTCATTCTCCTTTATTTTCAAAATTACATAGAACAGGAAGTTTTCTAATAAAATTTTAATAAAATAAAAAGTGTATCGTTTAGTTTATATTTGAAATGTTAGGTATATACAAACTAAATTCACAGAAAGGACAAACACTACTTGATCATCAGGCAGAAAGGTGTGGTCGCTCCGAAGGCTAATTGGCACTGAAGTGAAGTCTCATTGAAGAAGAACGCAATCAGATTAGCCAACTTATGGAGGAAGAGGAGACAAGAGAAAATAACATAAATAATTGAAAAAATAAATAAATAAAAAATAACCCTTTAAAAATAAGAACATATTAAAAATAAACTATAAAAGAACAATAAAAAAATGTTTAACTATACTAAATAACAATAAAGAATAAGTAACATCGTGGTTAAACCCAGATCTACCACCATGGAGACAAATAAGTTCTTCTTCTGAAGTCACTATTACACTATTCATAAATACACTATACACAAGTTTCTAATTCTCTTCTTGATAAACTTCTACCACTACTGTTGGAAACACCGAACTTCTAGAGGAGTTTGTCCAAAGCTAAGGAAATACCAAAACTGCATTACAAATCAGCATCAATAAAGGCTGGATTCAGAGGATTCTTTGGAGATTGATTATAATGTTTCTATCCGTAGTGACTTCATAATATTTAGTGGCTTAGCCGAAAGATTGCAATGGGCGTTTAGAAACATGCAAATAACTCTTCGACCATTACTAAAAAATTTATCAACTATTCGAAAACTGACGGTTCAGTCTCTGTACAGATTTGAAAAAAGGTTGACTAGTGTAGCCAGTAAAGCTTCAATATGATTTTTATTAATGCTAACAATATGAATACACTCAGTTCTTCTGTGTAATTATTAATGAAATTTTAAAACTGTGTAATGACTTATGGGACATCGTGTTCATGAAAGGGAAGCAATGACTTTATTTCTCAGAACATTTGAAACAATATTCATTTGGAATATATCACAATACGAAGCATTTCTTCATTTTATTTCGTCACATCAGTAAAGACGTCCATAAACAACGTAACGGAACCATAAATTCATAAGAAATTTGCAGCAGGAAAAGACATTTGTATGTGTTTTTACTTAAGCAATTTTACGCAATGTTTTAGATTAAGTTATGTCGGAACAGAGTTAATACTAAACGTGAAGCAAGAGTTATATTAATATTTACATATAAAAAAATCTAGAGTGGCCTACACTGAACTTTACTATAAGTAACTTAATGTCAAATTTCTTGAGTATATAATATATAACGTCTCATTTAAGCATAATGTAAACATCTAAATGGGATATGATTATTAGTCTTTCATTCCTGTGATAGTACAGATAGTGATTGAAGGACATATCAATATATAAGCTTATTTTTGTACATCACACAGCTGATGCAAATAATTTCATTAGTATAACTACAGCAGTAATAACATTTTTGAAAAACCAAAGTGAACATTTCTTGATACGAAATATTCTCCTACAAGAGAACATGGCTTTTGTTCAAATGGCCAGTGGATTTCTTACATCGTTTACTTGACATCCTTCTACATTGAATATTAAAGTAAAATTTTCAAATTTAAAACAGGAAAATACCCCTATTTTCTCTGAAAAACATCATAAACATCGAAGAAAAAATGTTGTTTTAAGATGATTTATAATTAAAGATGTAGGATAATTACATTTATTAATCTCTAAACGAAAGATTTCAATTTTGAATTATCTTTTACATTTTCGGTGTTTTATAGAATTATTATACTGGGAATTTTATGGCTTCTTAGTATTTAATAAGATCATTTTCCTTCCCCTTTGTCAAATATCATATATATACCAATTTTTTCTGAGTGAGTGTTATCCTTTTCCTGCCTTCTGTACTCTGTTATAAGTTTGCTATGAATGTATTAATATGTATTAATTAAAAATATATTAGTAATTAGCCAGTTTACATACTCAAATCGAAGTCAAAGCCAGCTATTCAATATAATTTAAATCTTTTATAGTTGGGAGCTTCTAATTTTTGAAAATAATAAATATGAACTATTAGACTAGAATTGTAAAAAAAAACTGGATATTTCTCAACAAACATAAGTCCTCTTTTTTGAGGAAAGAGTCCATTCATTACATTTCAATATCATGGAAAGGTACTACATTCACAATTATAATGTAATTGTAACTGATATTAAGTTTTGCTCAAGAGTGCAATATATAGATTTATTAAAGCATTTTATGAGACAAATCCATCATGCCATGGAAGACAAAGGTAATTTATTTATGTTTATTGGCGGTGATTTTTTTACATTTAACAATATTATTCCTCTTACAAGTCAATGTAAACAATGTAAAAAAATATAAAAATTTCGACAAGTATAGCAGGTGATCTCTCAGTCTAGGATAAACAAACAGTTTTTATAGCGTTATAGCTCTTTTCCATAATTGAAACTTCATGATTTTTTTTATAAATTGCTAATTTTTCGTTCCATTTTTGGTCAAATTTTCATTATTTTTTAATGAGCCGTTTAGCGTCAAAAAAACATTTTCTGAAAACAGAAATCGTACTGTAACGCCCCATTAGCGAATGTAATTTTGAAAAAAAAAATATCTCAACTCATTCTCCACATAATGTTCTATTTATAGGCATAGTTTCATTTTGATCCGCCAAACAGTATGGCTTGTATTGCTCTCACAAGGTTTGAGATTGAATTATAAGTCAAAATGTTTACTTTTATTGAAAAAAAAAAAATATTTCCTGTCGTTTTAAAATTCTGAATATATTTTTCGTTTGTTCCATTTGTAACCTTATAGATAATGTCAAAATTTCAAAACTGTAGGGTTATTAGTTTAGGAGAAATAAATGTTTTCTAAAAAACGGTTTTTGCAAAAAAAGTGATTTTCCCATCATGCATAATTCTTCCCAAACAATAGGGATCTTCGTCTTTATGGGGCCCATTTTTGTGTAAAATATCAACTTGATCCATCAAAGATTCTGGACCGTAGCGTGGTAACAAGAAATGCTGACACACACACCCACCCACCCACCCACACACACACAGACATCATCGAAAAAACTTCATAAAACGACTTCTGGGGCCTCCAAACATGTAATTCCATCAAAATCTCTAGATCGAATTTTTTCACGATCTCTATACTTTACTTATAGTAAAGTAGAAGTATAGATGCTTCATATAAAACTAAATATTAAAATATTTTGAGGGAATGGAATTGATGTTTTAGGGAAAGGTGATGAGAGACTTGATGGTTGAAATTCAGGAAGAGAGGCATTAGGGGAGCCGGTGTTGAATGAGGTTTACTTCACTGACCCCATCACAAGGGGGTTAAGATTTTATGTATTAAGCAGACTCTGTCAAATAGGAAGACTTGATTGCAGATGAATGAAGTAAATTACGTGATCGTACAAAGCAGCGATGAATCAAACATTACCACTTTCTCTCTTGAATTATAAACCATGCACTCTCATATCTACGGGGAATTAACTTTAATTAAATGTTGTTGTAGTGTGAACGATGAGGGTAAGCTTAAGTCCCAACCACGATTTCTAGGATAAGGAAACCTTGTTTGTAAGGTTGTAATTTATAGAAACGTGTGGCTTGCTTAATATTAATTATTAATTTCAGAACAATATTACAGACATCAAATTTCTGGAAACCTTCTATTATTGAAGGATTTTATATAATATAATAATAGTAATAATTTAATTTTATTATAACTAGAAAATTGTTTGAATTATTTTGGCATAAAATTGTTTCAATAATTGTAAATTATTCACTGTTAAGCTAGATATATTATCTATTGTGCATTTAACGCATATGTGGGGTTTGAATAAATGGAGGCATGTATGCATTTTAAATAAACTTTAATTTACCTCAAGTAAAGTTCACATATTTCAAACCTCAAGTAAAGATAACCTATTTCAGAACCTCAAGTAAGGGTTATCAATTTCAGAACCTCAAGTAATGATAATTTATTTCAGAACCTCAAGTAAAGATAACCTATTTCAGAACCTCAAGTAAGGGTAATCAATTTCAGAACCTCAAGTAATGATAATTTATTTCAGAACCTCAAGTAAAGATCAACCATCTCGTTATCCCAAGATAATAAATCCATTATGAAAGTGAGACCAAAAAAAAACAAAAAAACATAATGTATATTAGATGTTTGTAGAACTATTCTTATACACTTATTACTAGTGCTACCTAGTTAACCTAATTACAACACAATATAGTCCATTTTAGAGGCAATTGTGCCCAAGGTTTTTCTCTCTATCGTATGACATCTACAGTATGCACGTAGGCTTATACAAGGGATAATTTTCTGTTGTTAATCATTTATTCACTGTTAAAGAGAAAAAATCTCAATACTCAAAAGCTGTATCCTTGCGCGCTCTTCTTGACTGTAAACTTATCTTCAGAGACCATCTACGCAGTAAGTACTAGCTATCGCTCTTCTATTATTGGCTCTCTAGCACGACATAGGTGATAGAAAAGCTAGTGTGCATACGTAAACCATAACAGACAACACCTCATAAACCTTGGCAGTTCGGGGAAGGCCAAGAGAGAACAAACGCACTACCGTTGCCCTCAAACACAAAGACTGTATCTATATCCAAAGACAGGACATTACAGAGACATTCACCGAGTCACTAGGCAAATCATACTACTAAAAACCCGATTTTAGTTAAAATTATTAAGTAATGGTTTGTAATATTTATTGTTTATTAAGATAATATTATTATTAATGTTATTATTGTAAATAATATGATAATTACTTTATAATTATGACTACTAATATTATTAATTTTGTTGTTGTTTCTAATTATTATTACTATTACTATTATTGTAATTTTATTATCATTTTATTGTTATGATTATTTTATTAATATTATATAATTATTATTAGAGTTAAGAATACTAACAGTAATATTGAATGGCCTAGCCTGAGGTAGTATGGGAAACAGTTCCACGTTAGTATCCTAGAAGAAAAGGGCTGTTTTAGTTGGTAGTCTGGTTTATCTGGGATCCCAACACAATGTGCTTATATGCATTTCACCTCCTTACAAAAAAAAAAAAAATAATAATACTTGAATATTTAGATGTACTTTGGCAGACTTAAGATAGGATTTTATCTATTAGGTTACCATACTGTTAGACTTTCTTTCGCTCGGTGGAGGAGCTTTATTACGACTACCACAGATCTGTATATCACGGACTAACTCATCGATTAATCAAGAATTTTTCATTCATTCATTTGTTAGGTCAGATAACAGGCTGTCACACTTTGCTGTTCTGTATAGTGTTTGGTTCCAACATAACTGGGACGAACTAAGCCATAACCAGGAAGTATGCTGACTTTACCGAAGTGGCCCTATGGTTTGTCTGAAACGTGGACAACCAAATGATTTGAACAACTGAATATTTAAGATCATTAACGAACTCACTAACAAGCAATAAAAAAACTTTTTGATAACCCAGCCCTCCTTGCCCATGCATTTACACAACATTTTATAACGGAGTTATCTAATTTCCACCCATACAAGACCTAAACACATGACTTCTAACTAAATGAATTTCTCGATACCATCACGATCTTAAACATCCCACCTTTATTGACGTTTCTCAGCTAACATGAACATGCAGCATATAAGATTTTCATGTGTAATCGAAAAAACTTGTACCTCTGATTTTCATTAATATTTGATCATATGCATTTAAAATTCCTAAAATTAAATCAAAGTTTTTTGAAGAAAATACTAGAAAAATGAATAAAGATGAATTGTTTTATTAATGTTTCAAATAACTTTTGTAAATCAACGACATCATAATGTTCAGTATTATTATTACTGACTTATGGACTGTGTTATCATTTCCGTAATATTTTCTCAAATTTACTATTATTTGTGTCAATTCTGTGAAGTTACTTATAAGATGTATGTTATCGGACAAAAGTAGTTAGGCATTAGTCTTACATATATTTTATTTTATCTTAAGTATGTTTTACCGTGTTCTACACTAGTAATGCCCTACGAAAAATTTGTATTTTAAAATAAATATATATAAATAAAATAATGTTTTTATCTGTACATTGCTCATTTCAAGTTTTCTTTAGGTTTCATACATTGTAGGAACCGAATCCACCCTTAGAAAAAGTTGTGTCGGTTTGTCTGTCGGTTTGTCTGTTTGTCCGCAAAACTTTGTCACAAGTAAACTCAGCTACCATAAGACATATAAAGCTGAAACATATAAAGTAGATTTGTGTAGGTCTAACTTAAAACATAGGCTCTGAATTGATTGGAAATTCAACGTAGAAGTGAGGTTATAGACGTTTAAAGCAAAAACGTTTGTCACAAGTAAACTCAGCCACCATAAGACATGGCGAGCTGAAACTTTGAAACTGGATTTGTATATGCCTAACTTAAAATACGGGCTCTAAATAGATTCATACTTCAGTACAGAAACGAAGTTATAGGGCTTTAAGCGTATTTTCTTAACTTCACAGACAAGTTTGTTTTTAAAATACAAAGGTGTGGCAAGTAGGTATTGTTAGTTGATTTTAATTTCATTGGAGCATATGAATATATTGCGTATTTGACATCTTTGAAAAGGTGTTTCCCAAAGTTGAGGATGTACAATCTATTACGAATAAATAGTTTTGTAAACATTGCAATTCTCAACTCTTAATATGAACAGGCAAGAAAAGTCAACAAACAAGTTCTTACGCTATATCATACCGAGGAAAGAACTTACAAGTCAGTAAAGAGATTGGATTAGTGATGAAGAAGCAGTTCATTATCTAATTGAATTTCTTGACTCTGAATTTATTTCTCCTGGACTGCCTGCTCATGAGTAAAAACTTAAAGTAGGAGCACCAATCATGTTGCAATTTAGTAGCAGTAACAAATTTCATGTTACGAAACATGAGTGCCCCAAAACTGTGCAACGGGACACGACTCTGAGTTCGTGCTCTACACAGATATGCCATAGAGGCGGACATAATGACTGGATGTGGTATTGGGGAGTCTGTGTGTATACCACCAATACCATTGATTCCTAGCCACTGTCTGTTTCCGTTGAAATGATTGCAAAGTCCTTTGAGAGTCTATTTCGCAATGACGTTAACTAAGTCGTAAAGAGAGACTTTATCTAACGCAGGAATTCAAGCTAGCGAGACCAAGTTTTTCTCACATGGTCAACTATAGTTTACTTGCTCAAGAGTCAGAGGTTCCAACTGTTTGTTCTTCCGTGAACCTGAAGGTCAGACAGCTAATGTGGTGTATACAGAGGCATTTGTTTAACACTGTACTAATAATGGTATTTTCTACTATTCTATAATTTCTAATTATAGTATTAGTATAATACTATAATTGATATTTTGGAATACCAAGTATAATAGAATTTTTGATTCCGTCAAAGACGACTACGTTTGCTAGTATTACATAATTACATCAATCATCACAAAATCAAATCACAGAACTTATCTATTACGAACAATGGTTACTACTCTCAATTTCATTAATAGGTAAGCTTTAATTTAATTGTCTCAGGCAGTAAATTTAGATTTTTTCACATAAACTTATAATTTATTATTTAAACCTGTAATATTAGTTAGTTTCTTTTTTTCAATTACCCTGAGATAATATGCAAATAAACTAAAAGGGGCATGACCGGCCAACAAAATTATAAAAAGATTTGTCATGAAAGGCCAAAGAAAAACTAAAATTTTCGTACACTGCAGTGTTCGTCAAAATTATAAGTTCAAAGAAGATTAAACAGTCCGGCTGATGTAATTACTGTAAGTAAAAGCTACTAATTCTTGTTTAGTAATGGTAAAATTGTCTGTATCAGAGTTCAGGGGTTTACACGAGTCTCTGCGACTTTGACTCAGGAGTCACATGAGGTCGTTCAGCAAGGAAGCATTTTTTGATGCTTAGGGGAGCATGGTAAAGCAGTGTTCGTCTAGTGATTCAGTTACCATTGGTCTTTTATTTCAAATCATAATAAATATCTACATTATTCGTGTATAATATCCCTGGCTATAATGTGGAATTTAAAAACTAACTTCTTGTTTCTTCTTTTAAAAAAGCATAATTAGCCTAAACTACCAAAATAATAAGCAAAGACAACAATTTATAAATTAAAAATTGTGGGGAAATTGCACCAATTACTTATTCACTTATTTACTAAAAAAAAAAAACTAAAATCCGAGAAAACAACCTATCATTATACAACTAATATTAGCTTCATTGCTGTCCATTCTATAGAATAAAGAGTAACTCAATGACGTCACTGAATCTCTAAAACGAAGGTTTAATCGAAAAGAATGATTAAGGAAAGGGCGCCGGTGCTACCTACCCCTCATTGACCCTTCACCCTGTGTAGGGCGCCAGCCCTCTAACGGTAATCAGCTGTATTCAAACTTGCTTCCTTTCAATGAACCTAAATAAATACAATTATAACAAAAACAACAAGCTTTTCCATGTTGATAAGGCTGAAATAAATCAAAACTAAAAAGAGAGCATATTTTGAAATTATTCATAAGAAATAAAACTAATATTCCTGCATTTTAAGTATAACTATTATTATTATTCTTGTTATTAATATAATATAAATTCATTCTATTTAATTTGATAATCTACAGTACAATGTGTCATATAGTAGCTTAATCCTTAAACAATTTTTTTTCTTGTTCATGATAATGCTTGAGTGCTATCAAATGATAGTATGTATGCATCAAATGTTTTATATTGTATACTAATATAAAAACTTTTACTTCAAAGTTATGTTGTATATCAAATGAATAAAATGAAAAACAATAACACATTTTATAATTACACCAAATTGCAGCAATTAATAATAGAATGATTCATTATTTCTTTAACGTTTATGCTATTATCAATAAACATGCTTCTTATTCAGGGAAAAACAGAAAAAACTAACTAACCAAATATTGGAAGACTCTGTAAACAATTTAGTTACAATTTGATAATGATTTATTAATATATTGCTGTTTGTAAATAAAAAAACCCTAATAGAGGATTATAACTGAACAAGGGGTAAAAGAACAACTCATTTTTGAAGATGCAGGCATTTTATATCATTGGTGAGACACCTTACAGTGACCACTAAGGAAACAAGGTGTCATCAACCTATGCGTCTAGCATACAGAGTGTTCTTTACTTCGGTGGTCTGATTCAACATGGTTATACGAGTATAACGTATACGTTATACGTAGATGTCAAATTTGTTTTACTAACAAAAACGTGCCGGCAATTATTACTAACTTGTTTCGTCTATTTTATTACAGAAAATCTTAAAAACATGTTTCATTAAGCTGTTCATCTTTTCTAAAAAAAAAAAATAAAAAGTAATAATTCAACAATTTGAATCACCAATAATTTTATTAAACTTCTTTTTTGATTGAAATAAGCAATTACTGCGTCTTTATATTATTTAAAATTAATCTTGTTTATGTTTGATCTCTTTGTTAAAGGAAATATTATAAAGAGTGAAATTGACCGTAAGCAACACTGATTCTAAAGCATCTTCAACAAACGTTCCGAGTTAATTGTTAATAACTAATGAAGAACTAAAAGCCAAGAGCTTCTCGCCTCAGTAGATTATAATGAATTCTTAATGCAAGTCAGAGAAGCCATGTTTCTTGATTCTGGGTTCAAATAAAGTGTAACCACACCCATCTTTGAAGGCTTAGATCAACGTCTCAATTAAGTTTATAACGAGTCATTTGAATATCTAGCTATTGCAATATAAAATATATTTCATACTAAACATATATAATATATATATATATATATATATGAATAATAATCAAAATAACACTTGGTGTAATAGATGGATTAATTTACCACAGTGAAACAACTTTGGAAACAATGCTCTAAGGCCTTTCGTCAACACATCGTCAGAGATCAAGTGAACTAAAAAATAATAAATACTTATTAAACTGGTTGATTGAAGTTTTTAGAATTTTTGGTAACCCTGAATGTGTTTAATGAAGAAGAAATCTTCATCTGTTTAATTATTATTCTAATCAAAACTTCATCCAATTTATAGAGTACTAGGCTATTATTCATTAATTTCTCATAAAAGTTCTTTAGGAGTGCACTTTCCAGAATATTTCTTCTTCTTTCCGAAGACACATATATTAATTCATCTGCTTCATTCCAGTTAATCACATGATTACTGTTTCTTCTGTGTATGAACAAGGCACTCTTTTCGTCTTCTCTTCTGATCGAATATTTGTGTTATTTTATCCTTGTAAGAAGACCTTTGCTCATCTGTCCTATGTAAGACATTTCACAGTCAGTACATGGTATCCTGTATACACAACAGTTCTTTTTGGCTTATTATTGACAAGTCTGTTAAACAAGTTTCCATCATTACTGAACACAACAGAAACGTCCAACCTTTTCATAAATGAAGGCATATCTTTTAAACAAGGACTGTATGGAATGACTAGCAAATTCCTTCTTGTGAACTGTTCTTCATTATTTAATATTATGAATTGTTTCACCTTTTTTATGATATTGTCGGTTAACCTTTTTGGATACATTAAAGAACCTGAAAGTTTGTAAATATTTTTGATTTCTTCATCTAAAAATTCCTCACTGCAAATTTTGAAAGCTCTTAAGAACATGCTACTAAAAACTGATTTTTTACTTTTAAGTGGATGAGCCGAGAAGAAATGAACATAATATGATACATCATATGTATCATTAAGTATCACTATATCATACAAGGATAAGATGATATATATCAAGATTTCACATAAACACGTGAAATAACAACCAATGATCAAACCACAATAAGAAAATGGGAAAACAAGACTAAGATCTTTCAACCGTAACAAGCGGTCTTCGTCAGAGTCAAAAACCCAACAGACCCAACCACCAGTTGGGTTTTTGACTCTGACGAAGACCGCTTTTTACGGTTGAAAGATCTTAGTCTTGTTGTCCCATTTTCTTATTGTGGTTTGATCATATATATAATGTATATATATATAAATATATATATATATATATATATAATATATATATTTATAATAATGTATATCAGGAACAGATTTTTTTTTTCTTGAAACACGAATTCCATAGTCGTACAATCCGGGAGATTGTGTACACAATTAGTAAAATTAACATTTGTACACCTATCAAAATTCAGGGTTAAATGTTCTATACTAAATAATAAGATTGGTTACAGGATTATGCAAATTTAATAATGAAATATCGATGTTAGTTTTTTGTGTAACGATGTATTCTTTTATATGTGTTCCTTTATGTATAGGAATACGAAAAACATAATAAAATATAGGGAATAAATAAGGCTTTTCAACTATACAGGCTCGTTAGCTTTTTCCTACTGTTTAACTTGAAAAAAAAACATTAAAGGAACAGTGGCTTTTTTCAAAGTGATAATAGATTAAAAAAATAAAGTGGAAAAACTGCAATATTGTAAGTACGTTAGTAGCACAATGAATAAAAAATGTTTGCATATTAAGCTGTCTTTTGTTCCAGTCGTATTTACTTTCCATTCTCCTTCTTTGTGCCAATTTATTACAATTCACTAGAATTTAAAAGCCACATTCTTACTCATAGGACCTAAAGAAAGCTTTCTTTGATATCTTTTTATAATTTAATTTTCCGAAAAAAAAACGAAATATTCAATTGTTTTTTTAAATTTATAAATTTAAATTGTTTTTTTTATTTTTTATTTACATCGTTTTCGTTTGATGTAATTTTAATTTATGTAAAAAAGAAATATATATTAGTGATATCTGTCTTATTATGTGTTTCATTATATATATTCAACCATAAATAAGATGAAGATATTTTATCTCAAAATTGGACATTAGTCAAAAAAAAATTAATTAGTTGTGCAATCCGTAATTGTGTGGTATTTACCCATTCTGAGGTAAAATGGATAAACAAACAAAAGTCTCCACACAAATGAACTTCATTTGTGAGACTTTTATCAGACCAATATAATCTTATAAATGAGACCAATTATGAGACCAATATAATCTTTATAAACCTTCTTTCTTAAGATATATAAAGGTTATATACATACCCCTAAACAGACAGTCCAACACACACACACACACACACACACACACACACACACTCACACACACACTCACTCACATTTATATATAAATACTTTTTTGAAGAAAATACGATCCGAAATGGACAAATACAGTTCAATGTACATGAAGAAACGTAGAGAAATTAAAAACCCACACTTATAGTCTCTAATTTTCGGTTGAACCGTCTTCAGGAGAGATAAGAAAGGAAAACCAAGCGCACTGGTACAGAGACGGTTGGAGACCAACAATGTTGCCAAATACGCGCCCGGTCACTGAGAATAAGGTAGACAAGAATCAATTTAAGATTAAATTAAAATAGGAATAAGAAAAATAATAATAAACACAAAAACAAATAAAATAATAAAAAACTGAGGGATGAACAGAAGAAATGATACATAAATAAAAATTAAAATTTATGGACTAAGCTTTAATAAAAAATAGAGAATAAGACTTAAAATAAAAGTATAAAAACTAGATGCACTGACAAGAAATTAATAAAATGAAGCATTATCTCTTAAGATTAAGGCAAGTCTTAATGGCCTTAAGCGGTCTTCGTCAGAGTCAAAAACCCAACTGAGGTTTTTGACTCTGACGAAGACCGCTTGTTACGGTTGAAAGATCTTAGTATTGTTTTCCCATTTTCTTATTGTAGTTTGATCATGGATATATATAAATATATATATATATATATATATATATATATATATATATATCATATTTGAGTCGGAGGAGTTTAACTCATGTATGTCATACATATTTCAATTTTAATCACAACTTAATGCATTCGTATATCTATATTTCACGTAGAATGTAAATATATGATATATATAACTGCATTGCATAATAGTAGGATTGAAATGAAAAGAAAATGACTTGTTCCTTGTAATATGAACACAATAACAAACAAACTATTTTATTGTTTAAATAGTTATAGCAAACTTTCACTATAGAATACTTTGTGTATTAAAATATGATTACTAAAAGAAATTAAACCTGTTTCATACAAAACAAAAATATTTACTACATTATTATTGATATATATCCAAAGTCACTGGCAACCGTTTACTAGGTTATTTTTAAAACTAATTAGAATATTGGTGTTTGATAGAAGCGTTGTGGTTGAATGGTTACGTGAATCTCATTTACCAAGCCCTGATTGCATATTCTCGAAGTTTACCATTACTCCTGCTGCTTTCTTGTTGTTAACAATGTCATCCATCAAACAAGTTGAAGACACTCTTCCTATCCATTATAAAGTGTTACGACTAAGTCAAATAGGGTTTTGAATTTCGCATCACAATATGGCCATCCTTTATTGCTGGTACTAAAATGAAACTTCATTCAACTCCGGTATTACCTTGTATTTGTTTACCAAAATTTATAGAATAAATCAAAATTTTATAATATTAATATGTTCTGTTCCTTAACGCTAATTAACTTTAAGCTTATGTTTATTGTTTGCTCCATTTAATGCTTTGAATAAAAAAAGTCAGTTATCTCAGTATTTTATTTTTGAGTTGATTATTTTGAATCATCAAGCGTACAAATCTCCTGTCACCCAAATATTTCTAAAAGTAATCCGTGATTTAGGTATCATCGAATGTTACATAACAATAAAATGTGTGTAGCTGTTGGAAATGGAAGCAATAGAAAACTAGTAAACCGATCAATACATAGTATCAGAAGCTACGTGATTAGTTGCCTTAGTGGCTAATAGGAAACGAGTTTATGATTTTAGAAAATGTTTTGTTAACGCTAAAAACCTACTTAGGGAACACTGATTTCTGTCAAAATATTAAATATAAAGTTAGGAATTTATAAAAAAAAATTATTAAAATCCGATTATTGCGAAGCTATTGAATTTAAAAATTTATCCAGACATAATGGATCACCAACTGAATATGTCGGATCGGTTTACGTATTCGTACATTGTTTTGATTGACTTAGAATTATTTTACGTGAATCGAGTTAAATAAAATTATTTAAACGTTTATAAAAAATTAATGTTCTAATGAGTTCATAAATGTAAAATAAATAAATCCTAAATATAATAAATCAACACCAATCAAACATATAACAATTTGAAATTATCTATGCTACGATGGAAGGTTGTCTAACAGTGTTCCAATCAGACTACACATTGCACCCATGAACGAAACATAAAGTTATAGTTCATGGTATGTTTACGAACCCTATTTCCTTGGGATGTATCGAAGTATTGGGAATGTCTTCTTCTGTTCTTTATTACAGAACATATACTAATTCTAAGCCACTTCTTCACTGATGATGATTCGATGAACCTGAGAGTGTTTCTTACATTTTTTCTAACGAAACAAAAACAGTTTGAAATCTTAAAAAATCATTCTTTCTTGCAAATGTACAAGAGATCAGTACATTTACAGTAATATCCTAAAGGAATAATTAGTTTAAGTATTGGATCTACCACAATTGTGAACATTCAACCATGTATTGGTGTCATCCTTGCAATTAGTTGTGGATTACTTACTGAGTACTCTGTATAATACGCAAGGATATACATAAGACCTTTTAATAGAAGACTATAATATTTCTTGGAAAATAACTGGTTAGGTTATTCTATATCAGGAATAGGTTACACATTTGGAGTTATTACTTTTCCTTATTGATGTTGAGAGAATTTCTTTTTAATTTTTGGATTTTTTTTATGTCATTATTGGTGAAGTAGTACAGAACTCACCAATTTATATAATATTTATTTCAAATATTTGGCGTAAAATGGAATTAACAGATAACCGTAACATTAAGTCAGTTTCTTATAGTGCTACACATTGTGAGTAAATATCAACAAAGTTTTAAACTATTATAGATATTATAATAATAAAGAATGAGGATTATAAAGAATAGAAGAATGTTAGTGCTATTGATCAAAATAATAATAGCCCTATTTATGTTGCAAGTATTGAAGCATTTAAGGAAGTATTGTGATCTCCTTTAAATACAAGAAATAAAAACAAGATTACCAGACAACCAATAAGGATTGGTAATTTCCTCAGCGCGTGACATTTAATTCCTCGAAAGTGTTATTTCAAGCTTTTGAATTTTATTTCCTTCTATTTTACATGTTTATTTTAGTTGGTTAGTTCATAGAATTAATCAGAATTTAATCGTCGTTTCCACTTTTATAATTCTTTTTACCTAATTACTAAATCATATTTTAACCAAACTGTTAACCAATAGAATTAAATTAGTTCTTCCAATAAGGGAATTAAATATTCAGTTTATTTAGAATGCTATTAGACGATAGTTGCATTTTTTTATAATGTGAGCGGATGTAGAGTGCTGGTCACGGGATATTTAATAAATAAGGTATTTTATTCCAATAATACGAATATGTAATAAACCAAAAAATATGGAAGGGAAAAATTCCATAATAAAGTTGTTATTTGTTTGTTTTTCAACGACCAAACTTTTACCTTTTATTGCTGTTCAAGAGGCAGAAATTGTGGCTCATTTATTATTTGGCACCCATTTTAGTAATGGGTGAGCCACATTACCTGGTGATTCTACATTGGGAGTCCTAAATATTGCATAACTCAAGTGTACGTAGAATCTTTAACCACCATAGTACCTGACATCGTACAGGCTCTGGACTGAATAAATCGAGGGCCAGGTGGCCAGCATGGACCTCCCAGTTCAGAGTCGAGTAGGTGAACCACTGAGCTAATCTAGTTTTACTATTAATGTTACACATATAATAATTGTAATTTTCATTGTTTTGAAAGACTGCTATAAAATAAGTTAGAAATTTGATAAGAGAGAAATAAAAACGAGGGAACGAAAGGCGAGACAACCTTTGATGTAATCATATATAACAAAGTAAAATAGGAAAGGATAAACGAAATATCATTGATGAAAAACATGAAAGAGACCTGGTTCTACTTGTAGGGACTTCTCCCAGCAAGGATAATCCTATATAACCCACTTTTAGTAATCTTATTTCAATTATGATATGATTGATTCTGAGGTCATCAAAATATTGATTGGTTTTACTACGACAATTTATGGGACCATGCCATATGATCAGAGTTATCAAAGAAGTTTTAAATTGACGATAGAATTATCAGTAAATCAGAGTCAATAGTGCCAATATCATGCGAGTTGGTGTGCAGTGTAAGCATTAAATTACCATTACTAGGATTAGACATAGTGGCGGTATGCTGGAACCACATCAATTATGTTGAAAATTGATGGAGGGAAGGGGTAGAAAAGGACGATTCCATAATACCTTAAAACCTATGCACTCTCAAGGTTAAATGACTACAAATATACAAAGTCTGAGCAAAATTACTGAAATTATTATAAATATATATATATATATATATATATATATATATATTTGATCAAACCACAATAAGAAATGGGAAAACAAGACTAAGATCTTTCAGCCGTAACAAGCGGTCTCCATCAGAGTCAAAAACCCAACTGCAGTTTTATATATATATATATATACATATATATATCGTTAGGTTTTTGACTCTGACCAACACAATTGTTAGATTTGAAACATCTTAGTTCCTTTTCCCATTTCTTATTTTGCTTTGAACCTATATATATATATATATATATACTTCTAAAAATTTTATGCCAATATCATGATTGGATAACTTTTTTAAGAGTTTCTCTAGTGTCCTACAGGCTCTTCTCAGTTCCTCGGGAAATAAAAAAATCAACTTGCCTAAACTTTTCTTTTGAAAAATACAAAAGTTGAGAGTCATATAGGATGATTAAGGTTGTTTGTTCAAAGCTGGGGGGGTGAAGGTTGTTTGTTGATCACGGAGAGAGAGTGTTGAACAAACAACCTTAATCCTTTTAATTAACTTCACTTTGTTTATATAAAAGAAAAAAAAAACATTTGCGAATCATTTTTGTCCCGAAGATGTCACTAAGAATGTGGAGAAACATGTTAACAGTAGGAAGCATGTTACTTAGTTTAGATGTATTAACGAAGATGTTTTTCAGGAAGATAGAGAAACTTATCAAGAATCAAGTCTCTGGTTACATTTTTGTTATATATATAAAAAGTGTTGACCGTGAAATAGAAACAAAAATAAAATTAGTTGACCGAGTCAACGAAACCTCTAGAACAGAAGTTATGTCGCTATGTTGAGAATATGCTTGCAAATTCAGCCATAAAATATCCGTTAAAAACAAATTTTAATTAACAGCTTGTATATCAAATACAATTTACCGAATAAATTTAGGCAGAGTTAATTTCAAAATTATAGCTTTTTAATAGGTAATGTGAAAATTATATAGAACAGAAGATTCGCAATCAACTCTTCCAAAAACAAACTTTTATTTTTTAATTCAAAGTAACATTCAACCACATATAAATCATTTAGATTATAGAAGTAGGAAGTATGAAAATGGGTATTTACCCAGTTACTTATAAAAATGTTTTAAACACTTTAAATAAACTGGGAAAAATAATTCTATAAATGAATTTGGTGTTATCATAAGATTAGATGGATAATGGTCGTTGGTATCGCACTCTAATGTCAGCAGGTAGAACTAATTATAGCATACAGCAAGAGGAATATTCAATAAATAAATTATAAATTTAAAGTAATTGAAGCGATAATGGTAATTATCGACAGTTGAGTTTTCTAAAGTCCGGCAGTTCGTTACGATGTGCATGTCATAAGTCTGTGTATTTATTGTAGCTTACTGATCTTTATTATAAAGGGCTTCTAACATTTGGAGGTGAATTATAAAAGTTTAGTACAATTTACCAGCATTCCTCTAGTTCGTGAGGTGTTTTGTCCTTTTCTGGCATGGTTCCTAGGACAACAGCCATACCAAAGAAGCAATTATTTCTAACAGATGTTTTTTTTAGGAATATGGTTTTATTATATAAATTAATTGAGTTCCGTTTTTTTTTTGTAGTGTCCAGCCATACGGTTTCTATATCTCTGTAGTGTATATATTTACAAAACTATCAAAGTATAAATCGTGGATTGGATTTAAAAAATAAATATTTATCAGAAATGAGCTGGTTTTCAAGTTAAATTTTCAAAGCCTATGAAAACAAATGTGACAAATATTTTTATTCTATATGTATGCATATGGGAAAAAATTATCTTCCCTGATAGCAACATTAATAAGTACACTTGAAATTAATTCTCAAAGCACTATACTATAAATGTTGCAACACATATGAATAATAATTTTTAATTAATTAAATAAATATTAATTCATTTTTGTTAATATTAATTAATAACGTTATTGGTTTATATACCAATTAGGTATTGAGGATAAGTATTTGAACAATCATGGGTGGGAAACAATATGAATAGTTATTGGTTTAGTAAATGTAATTTAATAAAAAGAAAAAAAAACTGGGAACAAATATGGCTGTGTTGTAGCTCTGAAAAATCAACAACGTACATCCTGCTATACCAAACTGTATTGCGGTTTAACATTCACTTTAATAGAAAATTTAATATTTAACATTTTTTCGTTTTAGAGGTACTAACGTCTAAACCACAGTAAGCAAAATAAAAATATAACTAAAAGCAACTAAAGCAACTGATCTTCGTCAGAATTGCAAACATACCAGCTGTTTTGGTTGAATGATTTCAGTCAGATTTCTGAATTTCTTAATGTCATTTGCATGTTGATTTCTACTTCATGCCTTTATAGTGGAGTTTTGTAATATACATGAATACTTGTTTGTCTTTGGAGCAGCTCACATCTACAAACACGATTGCAAATTGCAATGTAATTATGATTTTTGTCATGTTTTGTGTGATTTTTTGTGTGAATTTATATTCTATACATAAATATATTCATAATCACGGGGGTTTCAACAATTTTATGCACAGAACATAACATATATATATATATATACAAAACTATAGTTTATCGGGACTCAGTCAGTTCTTCAGGTTCAAATTAAATTCTCATTGCCAACGTTTCGGTCTTTATTTAAAACCTTTTTCATAGGCAGAAGTATAAATTTTGAAACAGAAAAACTAAGTATTACATTACAAATTATTTTACAAAGAAAAATAGTATGTGGATTTTTTCTATGAATTTTTTACAAAAAAAAATCCACATACTATTTTTATTTGTAAAATAATTTGTAATGTAATACTTAGTTTTTCTGTTTCAAAATTTATAATTCTGCCTATTAAAAAGGTTTCAAAAAAATACCAAAACGTTGGCAATGAGAGTTTAATTTCAACCTGAAGAACTGACCGAGTCCCGATAAACTATAGTTTTGTTTCTATTCTACGGTCGATACTTTTATCAATATATATATATATATAAAACGATAAAAAGATTACACATAAAAAGGTGAAATAACAATCAATGATCAAACCACAATAAGAAATGGGAAAACAAGACTAAGATCTTTAATAGTAACACGCGGTCTTCGTCAGAGTCAAAAAACCAACTGAGTTAAAACTCTGTTGGGTTTTTGACTCTGACGAAGACCATTTGTTACAGTTGAATGATCTTAGTCATTTTTTTCCCATTCCAAATTGTCGTTTAATTGTAATTCACGTGTTTTTGTGAAAACTTGTTATGTATATGTATGTAGATAAATGAGATAGTCTTCAATATAACATAGGAAGTGACTTTGTGAAGTCACTTTACGTGTATATTGAAGATGAGTGAATGCCAATTAGGTCTTTGGCTGCGGTGCTGAATTTACTGCAGCCGGATAAGAAAGGTTGATCGGAAATATCATCACTGCCTCCTGACGACCAAGCGAGTGTGTTGAAATTAGTTTAGAACACTCTATTTGTGATAGAGATAACAAAAATAGCCACTCATTAAGCACTTTTGCTAAGAATACTTTAAGACCACCCAATAAAGTGCCACAGTACTACATCTTTCTTCTGATTGTATATACTAAAGCGTGATATCCACAAAAAAAACCCAGAATTTTATAGATATATTTTAAGTAAACACACTATGGTTGTTTACCTATCTAATGTCTGATATCTATTAATTTTGTTTGATCCAAGAATATTGGGTATATCAGAGTGTAGCAATATTGTTAAAAACTTTTTGAAACAATGAAGTAACCCTCTGATATATAAAAGATGTTATAGTTTTAAAATAAAAACATTACAATAACAAAGAGTAAAAACTTCCAAATATAAAAAAATAATGTTTTAAAATACACTATTCAAGTTAATATGAAAAAAAGTAGAAAAAAATAGTGTTTTTTTTGTAATTTTAAATAAACGGAATCGCAACTGAACTAAATTCATGGAAATAAATAATGTAATCAAAAATATGCAGGCAGCTGTATGATCTATGCGATAAGCCTCTGTATAGGGTCCTCTAGGTAGACAATCAATACTTTGAATAAATATATCTTTCTGTCATTGACGCAGGTCCCGCTTATTCTATCCAATCACCCTGATATTCATTTCACATGATCAAAGAGGATTGTTGTAATGAGGTAATTAGCGTAGATCTTGTTAAGAAGAATATCACAGTCCCGTCTTCAGATGAATAATGATAATCATTTCATTTTGTGGTATAATACGATTTTTAATGTAGTGTATATTAAGAATATAATAAAATGTTAAAAGCAACATTAATTTAGAACTTAAATGGTTCTGGGAGGGATAACGGAAGATGACAAGACCTCCTGCTTGAGAAATTCACTGAATACGGTCTCAAATGTGCTTCAAAGTCAGCAAGGCATGTTAGTCAACAACCCGGTCGAAAAATAAACACATTAAATCAATTTATATTTTGCTTTAATTGGGCAAAATTACATAGGTAAAATTAAATTTCATCTAACCTCTACATAATGTATATGGTAATGAAAATTTTACGTTTGCGTCAGAAGATATGGAGTCTTCAAGAGAAATACAGCTTTTGAAGTATCTTTAGAGCAAAGAAGTAGATTTTTAAAATTTCCTATCTATTTTTATGTGTCTGAGCAATTTATCACTAAAAAAAAAAAACGATGCCTGATAACCAAAATCGTATTAGGTAACTGTTAGCACTCACATAGAACCGCATCCATGCATCAAAACGTAATATGGACATGAACCTGACAGTTTAGGATAGTCAGTTGACATTAATGCAATGCATTTAATAAAGACAGGATGGAAAGGACAGAGAATTAATGTAATAGAAGAATTAAAGATATATAAACATAAAGAATAGGTAATTTAAGAAACGAGCAAATAAACCATCAAACGGATAATATATTTAAATTTTTATAAAAAATCAAATGACAATTTGACAGAGTTAACAACGACGAAAATAATGAAAAAGAATGAGACAACAAAATGTTAACTAGATAAAAGTCTTTTAAAATAGTTTAATAATAATAATAAATCTGGACAGTAGTGGGAAATAGGTATGTTATATAGCACTGATAACGAATTCTTGGATCAGTTCCTTTCGAAGATGGGTGACGCCCGAAACCAGTCGAATAGCTCCGGCATCAGTATGCCAGGCATGACAGTTCCTTCTATTTCTAAATTTCATCATATTAACCTGAAGGGTAAAACAATATGCGTGGGTTTAACAAAATTACACTTATTTATAGGTTTATATAAGAAATAGTTAAAACCGTCATACCTTGTAAGATGATCCTGGAGTTCGAGCGCTTTCGGACGTTGTCCATCTTCGATCGCAACAAACCTACTCTTTGGTCTTGATAGCCGCATACTTAGGAATAATGTTTGTTGCGAGATAATGATAGTCAGTAGGTTTGTTGCGATCGAAGATGGATAACGTCCGAAAGCGCTCCAACTCCAGGGTCATCTTACGAGGTATGACGGTTACCTATTTCTAATATAAATCACACTAACCTCAGTGGTATTAACAATATGCATGTATTTATTTATAGGTACTTTGTCTGAAAATAATCTCATGTATACAAAGTTCTTCTTTAGTAGAATTTTGTGTATTCGTTAAAATTAATTTAATTCTGGCTTTTAGATTTAAAATCATTACTAATCAAATTGCTAACATTGAATAAATAAACGGCAATACAAATGTTTAGAAAACTGTTCTGAGACCAAGAAAAACAAAATTTTAGTCACCGTTGATTAAAAAATACTGACATTAAAAAAAAAAGAAAATGCATACAACAAATGTTAAAAATTCATTCTAAACATTAAACTAATAGACCAAAATAATGTAGTTTGTTTTGTTTTATATAATATGTTAGCAACCGGCGTTATGATTGTATTTTTACTAAGTTTCTTAGTGAAAGATAAGGAAAAATTTAATATAATAAATTAATAATAAATCAGAATATCTAATCATATTGTTTAAATTTATAACTTATATATGATAGTTATTATAATTTGTAGTTATTATTGGAATCAATATAGTCAGTTCAACATTATCAACCAAAATTCATTTCTTTTTTTAAGGTAGTTCACTTTAATTTTGAATACATGCACATTTATATTATAATAAGGTAAATACAAACGGTACGGAGTTTAACTCTACATTTTTTTTGACACTGAGTAGATTATTATTATTATTTTAAAGGCTTGGATTTGTCTCTTTTACTTTCTCCTAAAATTATGATACTTTTTTTTATGAAATAAAAGATATTCTTTTTTTGCTGACATTACACAGATATTTCCATAAATGATAGATAACAGATGATTGGAATTCACGTTTATACAGAAATTTGAGTTTGAATACCAATTTTTATCGCCAATAAAACAATGTACTAGAAAATTTAAAGCCAATAAAATTATTAATCATAGAATACTTGTCGTTAAAACACACAAAACAATTAAATAAACTATAGAGGTCTAAATCTGCCGAAAAATCTGCTCAAATTGTCTAATACAGATATATTTCAACAAAAAATTGCTTCATGCTCTCAATCTTCAGACATAAAAAAAATTTTATACGATGAAAAATCTGCGTACTTTATAGAGTTCTCTATAAAGTTGTATATATATATAATATAATTATATATATATAATATATAAATATATATAATGGTATACTTTGGGAGCAGACCTTCTTTTAAACATACCTCATTAAAGATCTTGCCAACATTAAGTTTAGTATGTTTCCTACATACCTTTTCAAGGTTTCGAATGCTACCTTTCCATCATTGTGGTACCACAGAGATGGAAAGGTAGCATTCGAAACCTTGAAAAGGTATGTAGGAAACATACTAAACTTAATGTTGGCAAGATCTTTAATGAGGTTATATATATATATATATATATATATATATGATCAAACCACAATAAGAAAATGGGAAACAAGACTAAGATCTTTCAACCGTAACAAGTGGTCTTCGTCAGAGTCAAAAACCCAAATCCCATTTTCTTATTGTGGTTTGATCATTGATTGTTACTTCACATGTCTATGTGATATCTTTATATATATATTATATATATATATATATATAATATATATATATATATATATATATATATTTATGATGTTTTTATTACGACATGTGAGCTTGTGTTCTTGTGCGAGTGTGTCAGGTAGGCTGGGCTGTATGTCTGTGTGTTTAGTATGTCAAGTGATTGTCAACATGCCACAGGTTTCAAGCATTGATAGATAATACTGTAGTTAGATATGTTGTTATGAATACTCTTTGAGGCAAAAATATAGTTTTCAGTCAATAATAAGCATGTGAAACTCCTTTTTTATACTTCATGGAAAATAAAGCACTGTTTCCCAAACTTTCAGCAGTTGTATTGAAACTTGGTATTTAATAAACGTTCAAGCCACAATAAGGAATGAGAAATATGACTTGATTTGAACGCTGATTCTTACTTTACGTGTTTATTGCGAAATATTGTTATTGATATTAAATATACCGACATTATTAGTTATTTAATTGTAGAATGTTTGTAAATTTTAGATAATTTAATGGAAGAATATAATGTTAAATGTCTAACTGTATTCACTTGTTAGGTTTGTCTACATTAGTTATAAAAAAAAAAAATGAATTTCTGAAAAGTAAAATTAATGATTAAATGCGGTTTGATTTTTAGAATAAATAAAAATAATTGGTTCAACTATATTAGCTCGCAAATAAAGAATGCAAATAAAACCTTTCAATCAAAAATATTAAAATATTCCTGTTATATATTTGAAATACGATTATAATAACAGGAGTAATGATTGAGTTGACAGGGCTGCAGTAGATCAATATCTGACAGGAATGCAGCAGTTCAACCGTCAGAGGTGAAACACTGGAGACTAATAATGCTATCCAAGGTCACATGACCTTCTCACCCTTTGGCTTCTTCTCATGAACATTTAAGAGGTCACAAGGTTGTATGATCTAGCCTCAAACGATTGCCACAGGGATTTGAAACACTGGAGACTAATAATGCTATCCAAGGTCACATGACCTTCTCACCCTTTCACTTCTTCTCATGAACATTTAAGAGGTCACAAAGTTGTATGATCTAGCCTCAAACGATTGCCACAGGGTTTTCGTGCACCTTAATCAACATATGACTACTTCTAGAGATGACTTTCTGCTTAATATATTTTTAATTATTACATCAAAGTATGTATAAAAAAGTTTAATAACAGTGAATTAATAAGGAATTTATTTGAAATTATCTTCATATAATATTGTCTTTAAATGTTTATACTTTATGAAACCCCTTTTATGTTGTACCATCACATCCAGTAGGCAGATCACAATTCAACTACCTTCAACGAAGCTAATGGATTAATACTTTAAATTAATTCTTTACACAGTAAAATTAACTGAATTATTAATTGGAATAATAGCTACTAACACATAAATTCCAATTTAAAAGTTATAAAATTAAACAAAGCACTTTAAATAATTATATTTTCATAAAAAAAGTTTATTAAAGGAACAAAGCATTTTAGATTTTCACCAGGAAAGCTAGTAGAAATCTAGACATAAGGTTAACTTATTGCTTTCAAAGTAAACTTTATGATGTCTGTCAACTCAATTTAGTCAACTATGAATGAAAATGTATTATCTATTTTTCAAAGATTTTACATAATTTTATACAAAGATTTTACAACAATTTTAACTTAGTTTAATCCAATTGGAAATTAGTTTATCCCTAATTAGAAAGCAATTTTGTTTGCCCTTTTGACCATGAAATACAACCTCTACACAAATGATGTTCGTCAAGCAATAGGCCAGAAACACAGGTTTTAATGGAATCGTACGAAAAGATTTCAATGAAGTTGCAAGAAAAAAGATCTTTTTTAACAGTACCCACTGAGAATGTGCAGTACTGTCGAGCTAGCTTTTCCATCATAGGGTTAACAAGTGCTATGGGATGACAGCTTTTTACAATACCCTACTCAGACATATTCACACAAACATAGACACAAAAACACAATTACAAATTCAGAAACGCACAGACACACACACACACACACACACACACACAGAGAAAGAGAGAGAGAGAGAGAGAGAGAGAGAGAGAGAGAGAGAGAGAGAGAGAGAGAGAGAGAGAGAGAGAGAGACTAATTTACAAAATCTATTTAACTAGGCTCAGAACACTCCAAAATGTGTACTCGTAGTTCCATTAAAAACTTGACGTCAAAATTTTGACTTAAACTTCATACAGGTATTCCTCGTTTAAGGACAACTCAAAATAACTTTCGGGCCTTACAACTGACCCAATATTCATTTATCATAATTCTTTCGGAGTTACGATGACGCAAGCAAGATGATATTCCTAGGTATGCAATACGATAAATTAAGCTTTTTAAACCCTAGTTTTTCTCCTTGTTCCAGTATCCAGTCGTGTATTATTGAATATTGCTGAAGAGTGGCTACGATTTACGGAATTGTTCAGTACCGAAGTACTGTTCAGTATGTTCAGTCCAGTACTACCAAATATTACCTAGGTTTCTAAAATCTTAACACATTTGTTTAACAACGATTTCACTTAACGAAGGCATTGTTGATCCAAACTGATGTTGTTAAACGAGGAATACCTGTATATTCATTACTCTTTTTTTTTCATAGAAAAAGTAACTGGAGGTTACTTTACAATATATGTGCTCTACTCATTCATACAAATTATATCCACTTTTTTAAACCTATTTTTTTGACAATTTAATTTGTTGTGCTATCTGGAACATTAGTACGGAATATGTTTTTTACAATAACTCTCCAAGTTACATTTTTACAATAAACCCCCTCCAAGTAGGGGTACTATGATTAAATTAAGTAAAAGCTATAACTCTCCTGATTAATTACATACAATCATATCTTATATTATGTTAACTTTATCTACCAAGAATAAAACTTTTATTAACTATTAATTTTAAGGAAAGCTTTAGAAAAAAAGCATAATGTTCTTTAAATAACAAATTCTCACAAACTATATCAACACCATTTTTCACTGTCGTGATGTTATATGTTTTTTTTAACAGTCGATTAGACTGATTTTAAAAATAAATGTTTAATTATAAAACATAAAGAACAAGTTTTTCAATATCATAATGTAATTAAAATACATTCATTTATACAGTATTGTAGATTATTTCATCTCATTAAAAAAATTAATAGTTATTTGAAAGGATACAAAATTGCGTTATGAGCAAATTACTCCATGCTTTTATAAATCCGATTTAATTTGCAACAAATTTTCTAATGAAATGCTAACTTGAAATAATTAAATTGCTTTCAGCTTTTGACATTTTGAAAACACAATTAAAAAAAACACAGTTATAAAGAGTTTATTTTACTTCTAATGAAGAACATTTCAAATGATTCTGATAGAAAAAGAAATATAAATCTTTAAAACACTGTCTTTATATTATTTTTAGTTCAAAAATAAATCATTAATAATTGATATTATTTAATTAATATCAACAGGTTTGTAATTAAAGTAATGAACCAAAAATAAATGTAAAAATTATAGTGATAATGAAAAAAAAAATCCGTTCTTGCTATTACTTTTGTAAAATTTACCCTTGCCTAGGGAGCAACTCTTTTATTCCTGATTTCCCATAGGCATTAGGTAAGTAGAGCGTGAATATTGGGGACTTAGCGAGGAATAATGAAGTAACTGGGTACCTTAACAGACAAACCTGCTACCTGCTCTTATTTAGTAGTTGAGGATAAATTCCAACATCAGTGTCAACGAAATATTACAATGAGTCTTAGAGGTCTTCTGTGTAGACTGAACAAACTTTCCGTGAAACAATTACGACTTACTGACAATATTAAACCATTTCGTATTAATAATTTTGTAATGGTAACACTCATTACTATATCACCATAATAAAGAAAATAGTTTTATTTCATTATAGTTATATACAAAATAAATTCATATCCCCTTTAACATGATGTACACATGTTTAGGACACTTAATTTTTTATAAAAATGCCTGGAACAATTACTTATTTTATATTATAATTAAAATAGTAATACTAAAATACAATAGCTTGATAAATATTATATCTCGTTTAAATAATAAAATATATTATTTAAATAAACTTTTATTAAGGTAAGTTTTAAAGATTATTACTACTTATAACATGAAATATATTTACAACGATGAACTTTATGTTCTATACCTACTAAGTTTTGTGTAATACTGACCTATATATATATATATATATATATATATATATATATATATATATATATATATCAATGATAAAACCACACTATGATCGGGAAAACAAGACTAAGATCTTTCATCCGTATAAAGCACCCTTCGTCAGAGTCAAAAACCCAAATATTTATTTATTTATTACATATATATATATGTAATAAATAAATAGTAGTTGGGTTTTTGACTCCGACGAAGGGTGCTTGTTACGGATGAAAGATCTTAGTCTTGTTTTCCCGATCTTAATATATATATATAAAGTATATTATTTAATCAGGATTCTGTCAATTTTCTAGGATCAAAAAATAAACTCACATTTCTTTCGTTTCGGTTTTATACTGAAACCTTTTTATAGACCTACAAACAAAGGATTCCTTTTTGTTGAACGCTCGACCCTGGTCGGTCTTCTACTCCTTCATTTGGAAGGTTGCTTGACGATGAACACGAAGAGTTCAAAACGCGTTGACTAAAAAATATGGTTTTTTTTATGTGTGCAGACTTTGGTCTAAACATTTACTCCAATATATATATATATAAACTAGAATTTAAAAAGAACACATAGAAAGGAAATCACAGAACTCACTACTATATGTCGATGTCTTCGTCTTCAGGAAAAGAAGTGAATCGCTCCAAAGGCTGATAACGACTCATTTATCATGCTGATAACGACTCATGACTTCTTTTTAAATTCAAGTTTTAATATATATATATATATATATATATATATATATATATATATATATTGATAAACGTATCGACCGTGGAATAGAAACAAAACTAAAGTTATCGGGACTCGGTCAGTTCTTCAGGTTTAAATTAAACTCTTATTGCCAACGTTTCGGTTTTTATTTAAAACATTTTACATATGCTCATATCACATCCATATGTTCTTTTTATATTTGCATGGAAACTCATATTTATTATCCCAAATTATATAATTTGGTCGATACTTTTATCTATATTTATATAATTTGGTATAGTAAATATTGGTTTCTATGAGGATATAAGAAGAAATACGACCCGAAACGAACAAATACAGTTCAATGTACGAAAAGAAACATACAGAAATTAAAAGCACACACTTACAGTGTCTAATTTTTAGTTTGAACCGTCTTCAGGAGAGATAAGAGAGGGAAACGAAGAGAACTGGTTCAGAGACGGTTGGAGACCAACAATGTTGCCGCATGCGCGCCCAGACACAGAGAATAAGGTAAACAGGAATCAAATTAAATTAGGAAATATGAAAAAATAATAAATAAATGAAAAAATTGAGATATGAACAGAGAAATTGATACATAAACAAAAATATGGACTAAGCTATGATAAATTAAATAAAACTGAGAATACAAATAATAATATTAAATAAATAAGTAATTAAATAATAAAAAAAACGAATAATTAAGTAATAAAAAAACTATGAAAAAATGTAATATGTATATATATATATATATATATATGTACACTTTGAATTGAAATTGAAATCAGACGGTCCAAACGGACAAATAACTAAAGTTACAGCTAGAGAACACAAGAAAAAGGACGAACACTCACGAATCTCGATTATTTCGGCGTCTTGCCGTCTTCAGGAGAGTAGAAAGAAAGAAAATAAAATAAAAGGAGAAAGAATGATTCTTTCTCCTTTTATTTTATTTTCTTTCTTTCTACTCTCCTGAAGACGGCAAGACGCCGAAATAATCGAGATTCGTGAGTGTTCGTCCTTTTTCTTGTGTTCTCTAGCTGTAACTTTAGTTATATATATATGTATATATACATATATATAAAAAGATTTCACATAAACACGTAAAACAACAATCAATGATCAAACCACAATAAGAAATGGGAAAACAAGACTAAGATCTTTCAACCGTAACAAGCGGACTTCGTCAGAGTCAAAAACCCAGCATTGAAAGATCTTAGTCTTGTTTTCCCATTTCTATTGTGGTTTGATTATATATATATATATATATATATATATATATATATATATAGTGTGTGTGTGTGTGTGTTTGTGTGTGTGTGTGTGTGTGTGTGTGTGTAATAAAAGTGATCACAAAAAACATTACTATATTTTAATTGCCCTACCATCAGGTAGAAGGACAGTCGCAAATTGTTTTCGGAGAATCGTATTATTCTTCCTGATGACGAGACAGTCGTCATATAGGGAGTTGTTGTGATCATTTTTGGGTAACTGAGAAACTGAAGATATCTATTTTATGAATTTTTTAAGTTATCAAACTAATTCTGGATCATTATCAAGATATTAAAAAAAAAACTTGTATATAATGATTACATGAAATTATTAAAGTTAAATTTAACTATAAAAACAAAAACAATCAAATTTAAAATTAAATTAATTAAATATGATGGGGTTAGCAAAAACGTTTTGTATAAAACATGCCTTTAAGGTAAAATCTATTCCTTATTTTCAGCCACGACTAATAGGTAATATAGGTGTGAGGTTGCGTTGCTTTACCAAACCTCAATCAGAGTTATTTCTTTTTGTTTCTAGTTTAAACTAATATAACATTTCTTAACTATATTTTACTCCATTTTGTTAAATATTTGTATCAGGCTAATCAGGGTACATTAAAAGCTAATTTATCTCTATTCCCAAAGAGTTTTTAAGAACTTACACGAAACGGTATTTTATATGTGTATCTATCATACACTAAATATATTTTCAAAATTAACAAACATCTATGACTACAGCTATATTATTTAAAATTGTATGGACAGATATCTATCAAATCACAAACAAACCTAGTTTTATTCAGACAATGAACCTCTTAAGAAAGTGAAATATTGGTGCCGAGGTTACTGTTCTGCCACAGAGCAAATATTATCATGAATACGAAATTTAGTATTACATTTCTTTTCTCTCTTTAAGATACACTGCTCACACATGTACTCTCTCTCTCTCTCTCTCTCTCTCTCTCTCTCTCTCTACTCTCTCTCTCTCCCTCTCTCTCTATCTTACACACACACGCACACACAAAAACAAAATTGTTTTTGTCAAGTATTTTTGTTGTTTTTGTTGATGACAAAGAAAAAAGGCGCAATAATTATGCACTTACCTGTTCTATACATCCACCCAGTATTAGTACAGATTAATAGAAAACAACAACTATGACAACTAAAGAACTATCACTACGTATGTAGTACTGGATTTGATAATAACTTTTTAAAATTACATTACTCTTATTGTAAGCATCAGACAACTTATTATTTATATCTAGTAGTAACATTACATAATTACTTTTAGGAAAGTCAAGGCTCACTCAGATATATCAGGGAACGAAATGGCTGACCAACTGACAAAAGAGGTATGAGAAGATGAAAACATGCAATGCTTTTTTGATATAGTACCAAAGAGCTATGTTGACAATCTACTATACTATAAATCTATTGGAAAATGGTCCAGAAAATTGTCACAATCAACAAAAGGAAGTTTTACAAAAGCCTTATTTCCAACAATCATTCATAAAACCAAATCCACTATTAAATTGTCCTACAAAATCACTCAAGTCCTATCAGATCGCGGAAGAAATAAAGCATATTTGATCACTTTAGAGTGACACTAGAGGAGCGATATACCTGGGGCACGGAAAACTCGCAAACCTGGTTATATATAATATTGGAATGAAGTGTATTTAACAAAGAGAGAGCCCATTTAATTATTGAGATAATGTTGTTGTGGCCCCCAGAAAACTTATACGATTTAATCAGTGACCAAGATATGTGCAACATCTTTGGACGGATTATAAATGGACTCGATTATGATTTACTTTAATTATGAATTGTTATTATCACCAGTTATAATATTAAATCATTGTATTATTTAATTATTAATGTCATTTTTACATGTTAAAAATTCATTAAGGAAATAATGTTCTATTTATCTATCCAATGTATGGAAATCGATTACTGCTAGAATAACATTATAATAAGATATTAACACGAATGTATTAATGTATTGTAAGTGCTTGTATATGATTGTGTAGCATAAATAAATTCTCTCACACACATATTCGCAGATACAAACTTAAAAAACCTATTTCTCGGACTCATACAGTATTTCCTTAAAAATAAAAACAATCAAAATTTCGATATATATATATATATATATATATATATATATATATATATATATATATATATATAGGTTAAATAAAAGGAAAAAAGTATTTCAACTTCTATATATCATTTACCTATATGACACAGACATGTTATTTTTGGCTCTTAGAGTCTATTCAGTTCGATAAATGCAATACTTAGCTTTACAAATAGTTTGGACTACTATGTCGTCAGTGTAACTCTACCATATAAAGTTTGGGGTCGATTGATTTATGTTTTGTAATAAATTTTTTTTTATAAAAAAGTAATTTCGAACATTTAAATGAGAGAAGCTATCCAATAAATAGCTCTGTCATCAAAAATTTTTATTATATAGAATTAACTAAAAATAGCATTAAATGAAAATATTATTCCACAAATGTCTTTAAATGACAAATTATGGCGATTAAAGGACAGTTGACAAAAAAAAAACTCATTAATTAAAATATAAACTTTAGTGTTTTATGAATAAAACAAGGCGAATAATACTAAAAGAAGACTGAGCTTAAGAAGAAGCGAGATGGAAAGTAAAGGAATAGTGGACGAAACACCAGCCCACCTCTCATTGAAACTTTCCTAATTTATGCCGACTGGGGACGGCCTAGAAAAAGACCTTATACTTCTTAAAGAGGCAAATTCCTATGAGATATGACACAAACTGTTACCATAAAACTGAAAAATTAATTCTAAACTTGTAAAATATTAACATTTGCAAAATAAATGCTGAAGAATTTTTATTAAAAATGTTTCTCTAACATACTTCATACATAGCTGTCTTACACATGAAAAAAAGAACTTTGGTGGTTCAATTACTTATTTTACATAAATAATCTACATAACACGGGGAAATTTTGGAATATAAGTATTATAAATAGGTATAATATGGAAAATTGCATTGAGAATTCTGAATAGACTGTAAATTGTAGAATCTGAACCGCACAAATATGGGTGTGTCTATCTTCCAAAAACTAATATATATATTAACTTAGTATGCATGCATACCATGATTGATATTTACAATTATAAGATCATCTATATTGAAAAATGAGGACTGTTATTTGCAGATATGCAAGAATATTATGTTCTGAAGTGTTCGTACATGTAAGTATCGTTTCAAAGAAGCAAATTAATGTGTTTGGTAATTGAACATATCAAGAAAAAAATTATGCAAACATAGAAGTATTCATTTTAGAAAATTAAGATTCAATTGAATGTAGTATGCATGCATACCAGGACATGAAGTATGCCATTATAGCAATGTTCATTCGCACTAACCATGACTGTTTGAATAAGTTGAGCATGTAACCAAGGTTTGAAGGGCGCAAGTAATGGAGTGTTGAATGATCCAGATGAATGATTTTGTTATACATGCATATATATGTCTGGAATGCATATATATTACCATTTCTAGAATATTACCAATATGGATATGCTTTACGTATGCAAGTACAAATGGATCAAAAGTCTGTAAACATAGATGTGAAAATTTCTGGTTAACCGAGATTTATATGATTTTGGTATGCATATCAAATCAAAGTAGATGTATATGAAATATTCTTATGCATATTATGGCAATATCTGCACAATATTTAAATCAATCCTGGTAGGAAGTATACATTCGTTAGTTTTTATATTCTGGCAGGACTTTCTAAAGGCAGTGCTGGGAGTATTCACATCTTAATGCAAAAATATCTATTCCGTTTCAATGTGGAGGACACATCAAAATCTCATTCCAGAATAAAGACAACATGGAGATGAGCATTACATACCGCAGATAGCCCAATAATAAACCCTCACCTCATATCCTAAGGAATAAGGTTTCAGAACTCCTGACAACATGGAGTTGAGCATTACATATTGCAGATAGCCCACTACTAAACCCTAACGTTAAAACCATGAGGACTAAGGTTTCTGAACTCCTGACAACATGGAGTTGAGCATTACATATTGCAGATTGCCCACTACTGAACCCTAACGTTATAACCATGAGGACTAAGGTTTCTAAACTCCTGACAACATGGAGATGAGCATTACATACCGCAGATAGCCCAATAATAAACCCTCACTTGATATCCTAAGGAATAAGGTTTCCGAACTCCTGACAACATGGAGTTGAGCATTACATATTGCAGATAGCCCACTACTAAACCCTAACGTTATAACCATGAGGACTAAGGTTTCTGAACTCCTGACAACATAGAGTTGAGCATTACATATTGCAGATAGCCCACTATTAAACCATAACATTATAACCCTAAGAAATAAGGTTTCCGAACTCCTGACAACATGTGTTCGTTGTAATGGAGCTCCATGTAATAGAGTTGAGCATTACATGTTGCAGATAGCCCACTACTATCCCTAACCTTATAATCATAAGGACTAAGATCTGAACTCTTGACAACATGGAGTTGAGCATTCCATATGGCAAATAGCCTATTACTATACCCTAACCCTATACCACTAAGGACTTAAGTTTCTGAACTGCGGACAACATGGAGTTGAGTACTCCATATTGCAGATAGCCTACTAATAAACTCTAACCTTATAACCCTAAGGACTAAGGTTTCCAAACTACTGACAACATGGAGTTGAACATTCCATATTGCAGACAGCCTACTACTAAACTTTAACCTTATAACCGTAAGGACTTCAGTTTTTGAACTCCTGACAACATGGAGTCGAACATTCCGTATTGCAGATAGCCTACAACTAAACCCTAAGCATATAACCCTAAGGACTAAAGTTTCTGAACTCCTGACAATATGGGGTTGAGCATTCCATATTGCGGATAGCCTACTACTAAACCCTAACTCTATAACCCTAAGTACCAAAGTCTCTGAACTGGCAGAAAGATTTCGAAATTCTTAACTCGAGTTTACTACGCTTACTTTGGGCATCGGATATTTTGAAAGGACTAAGGCTTAAAGCATCATTGATGAAAAAAAAATGCATTATGTACTATTATTAAAAATTACTCAGCAGAAACGTTTCGTGGTTCATTAGCAGGGACTGATGCGTTTTGCTACCGTTCTGATAAATACCCTAAACACTGATAGATTCCTACTTAGGGGCGATCGTTCGTAATAGTAGAGGAATTCACTTTGCAGGAGATTTATTCAACAGCCACCGCTAGTTACACACCAGTGACAAATGTCAAACGGTCTGTCTGTATCATAGTCTGATACAGTAAAGGTACTAGAGGTCTATCTAGTACTTTTGATACTGATAATACACAACGAGAATTTGTTTTATATCAAGAATAATTAAATCTTCTGAATTTACTTGAGCCATCGTAAACTAAATTAAAAAAACAAGCTAAATACAATTCAAAACTGCTAGAATTAAAATAATACCTTTACATGGAAATAAGGGAAGTATATGCATTATTGTTTAATTAACTTTTAATCCAACTCCGATTGAACAAATGTGTAGCTTATGAATTGGAAATGATAGTTAAAATACCTGGAAGGAATAAAGCTAATGACAACTGACATTAATAGGGCCATTATTGCAGGTGCTAATACAACGTATATTTGCGAATTCGCGTTTATACCTATATAAACGGCAAAATATAAATCACAATAAACTAAGTGAACTCTCCATGTAGTTCCATAAAAACTCTATTATAGTTACAAAAATTTTTCAGTTCATAACTTTTTTCAATAAACATTAAATTCTAATGGTTTTTGCTTATTAATTGCAGAATAATAATACTATTAACAGACGAGAATAGAGAAGAGTACCAAAGACAACTTAAAAATTTTTGGTTGTTTTTAAACTCATTCGGTTACTTGAGAAATAAAGAGTTCAATTGATTTGGTAGAATCGGAATTAATTTAATTATTGCTTTTAAAACTGTATAATTTAGAAATACTGAAAGCAAAATAAAGCAAGAAAATAGTCACTCGCATTTAATATACTTGTCTTAAAGCTTGAAGAAACATTAAAAATAAATAAAAAGCGGTTTTTCGTAAACACCAGCTTATAGTTTCTGTGTTGGATAGGTGCTTCCTTAGTAATGTAGTAGATGGAGTAAAGTTTAGCAATTGAATAACTTTGGGTTATCAGAAAGTACGGCCAAGTCACGGGGAAGGGGGTTAAAAACTTGTAGAGGCAGCCAGCAGGTCTGTCCTATGTCTCAGCAAAACAAGGCTATATCACGGTCAACCTCTCCATAGTGTCATAAATAACTACCCTCCTCTACACCATCCCGCACTTTATTGGCCTCATTTACGTTTCCCTCATAAAAAAGTTTAACTCCTTTGCATCTTTTGCAAGACTAAACGTGTACGTCTACTATCCGCCCCTTGTTAGAGTCATACTTTGTTTTACACATTATTTTAATAACATAATATAATCTAAAATATGTAAATGTGTAAAAAATTGAATGGCAATTACATAGAATACTTTATAATAAACCATTTTTAAAGTAATTTTTCGCTTATGTATTAGACAATATGTATAAGTTAAGTATGTACTGGTAATTTATCATTCTTTTCACAATGTTTCGTAAAATCTACTACAACTTGATTTCAGTACTCTTCCTAACGGCGTACAAAGGAAGGTGATGCGCAAGGGGCGGCGGCATTTTGGGGGTTTACAAATAGAAAAAAATTAAAATCATGTAAAGTTAAGAAAAAAAGTTGAAACTTTAAACCAAAATGAATTTTGAGACCGTAATTGCTTTTATGTTTTATGTGTGTAATACTGTTTTCAGACGGATTTTTCAGCTGTATTTGAGAATTAAAAATAATTGTATTTTAAATTTAAAGACCATTATTTAAAAGTGTTTGAATATTTATTATATAAGATTGCCAAACCAGTTAATTTAAATTATCAATTTTTTTATTATTTAAATTATAAGTTTTTGGTTTGAAAAAACTTTAGTTTTCTTTGATGATGACTACGTATACGTATACCAGTATTGCAATAAGATGAAAGTCAGGGACTTACGACAGCAGTCTAAAATTTGATACTTGAATGTAATTCCATGAAAGTAAATATTTTGAGGACTTTTGGAATTTTGAATATTAATGGATTACCAATGGCTAGGGAGACATATCTTACGATTGCTCCGGGCAGCAAAAATAGTTGCTTCGCCACTTAACTCTTTATCTATACGGGAAGTCCGTTTTACGAGAGAAGTCTTCAATGACTTTATGTAATCCATTGAGGCCTTAACTGGGTCAGATTCTCCGTGTGATCAATGAGCAAAGTTACTGATGCGTGTCTCAAAAAAAACTTCGACTCTTAGCATGAATGAAAATCTGCCAAAATTTTAGTTATATCTATTCCAAATTTTAAAACACAGTTTGAGTTTTGAGAGAGTTTTGAGAAAAACATCTGTATAAGTACCTCATATACTATTATTAAAAAAAAAAATTGGGCTCATCTTCATACTACATTTGAAAGCATCCAGAGTAACGTAAAATCGATAATCCGATGATAAAAAGATGGAAGCAATGCTAAAGACCAGAGTTCTTTTCTTTGGAATAAATATCTAAGTGTTTCAAAAACGTCCTAAATATATAACAAGAATAGAAGTAAAAAGCAATATGTGCGACCAAAACTCATCACTGAAACATTCATCACAGTATTGAGATGTCTTAAGCTTGTAACAGAAAAGGTAATTTAGTGTTATTCTGTATCTATTCTCACTCGCTCTTGCCGCAAATATGGTTGCCATGCTTGAAACTACTTCATAGTGTTCTATTAATGCCACTTTATTATGCAGTTTTATAATTCGTACTAATATATCGTCATATTGTATACTTCATACCTTTACTCTGACTGTTCTTTAAATTTTATAAAATTGCCTTTTACATTTCTGGAATGTTTTGTAGGGTTACGTTGGGTGGCACAGTGACTGTTTGTTGCAATATTACATCAGCTTCCTCCCTACCAGCAATCCCAAATATCTGAGAACCCATTCAAACATTATTTCTTTTCCTTCACTGGTTAACAAAAAAGTAATTATTTTGCTAAATCTTTTGAAGCAGTTAACTAAACTGACTTTTAAAGACCGAAATTAACAAAAAATATTCACTTTTCAAAGTAACGGCTTCTATATTGTCACGTCTGGCATTAGTCTTTCAGAATTACCAAAAATTCATAATAATAAGCATACTATTTTTAAACATATGCAAACCTGTTAGAACTACTGGGTTAGTAAACGTGACATTAGAATAAACATCCGTAATATCTCGTGAATAGGTGCATTAATTGCAAAGCTGTTTCGCACGTTGTACTTCTTCAAGTGGGACTAATATTTGTCGAAAGATGCTCAGTATAACTACCAAAAAGAAGTAGTGCTAATATATACCACAATTTTTCTGTTAATTTTAAGAATGTGTGATTATATTAACAATGTGTAAAACCAATTGGAAGTCTGTAATTCCGATTCACAAGGTATAATGGATTTCAAAATAATATGACATACTATTTATGTTTAAACAGCAGTAATAGTGATGTAGTTTTTGCAATAGTTGTAGTACTGTGGAATAATCTGAAGGTATTTGAGTGCAGCACACATCTTTAGGTAAGAGAAACAGAGAGAGGCCATGATTAGTAATTACCTGCAGAGACAAAGCTCCACAACCCTCGAATGAGCACCACTCTGGCTTCCATCCAAGTGGCAAACCGTTAACCACTTAGCACTAGCCTACCACCTTCCCTTCCTTACCCTTCAATTCAAATTCATTGTAGTCATAACTTTATCATTTCAATGTATCTAGAAGTTATTTTTCACTGTCCCGTTTATTCCGTTGCATTAAGAGTAGACCGTAACATGATTTTTTAGATTTATAAATGTTAACTTAGATTTAAGGAAATTATGTTTTCTCACTAATATTTTTCCAATTGGCAAGGAGACGGATGCTTCTCGGTTCCTTAGGTGAGAATCCCCTGGAAAGCCCTTTATGGGAAAATGGGTGGAGGCTCGAGAGGCACAACAACAATATTATTAAAGAGAAATACAAATTACATTTGAATATCAAAACTAAAAAATCTTCCAATGTTTCATTTTTGTTGTCAAAAGCTATATAATATCAATTAATTCTGAAAAATATGATATCTGTGTTAAACAACTTAGCTATGCCTCCCACTTTAAGTGAATGCATAAAACTGAATATTTCATGAAATGTCCAGGATCAATCAGATTTAACTTCACCACACTTTTGAAAGTGGTGAATCATTGAACTGCTGCTTTCATTTCGCTAAATATTTTTGGATGAGACAACAATTTAAAGAAATATTTGTAACATATAAAAATTAAACTAGTAGTAAATAATCTAAAAAAAAAAACTAGTTTATAAGTTCAATGAAACTAGACTACGGCATTCTAATAACACCCCTTAGAAAATAAACAATCTTCAAACTGACATTGAAAATAGCATAATAATGAGGATAAAAAATTAATGCGCTTGAATAAACCGTTACTAATGTTTATAGTATTTGATCTATTAAATTTAATCAGGGAGGATTAGATAATATTTCTTAATAACACCGATTTTTTTCATAAGTAACCATTTTAACTTTGATCGAATTTATATCATGATTTTCATTATTTATATGCAAGAATATATGCACTACTTTGTTCATGTTTGGTTATGCTGTATTGATGTTGTTTGACACGTTCTTATATTATTTTTTTTCAGTTTGACCAATATTAAAATTGGTATATTATTGTAGACCATTAGTCTATTATATCATATTATTATTATTATTATAAAGTTAGACAATTATTCTATGGCAACTTTTACCCCTGATTTATAAATACCACTGCGCTCCAGTTCCTTGAAAGAGTTTGTTATTACATATTGCCTACCTTATTACCATTAGAAAAAAACTATAAGCATGTTTGCGAGGAAGCCAATAACGAAGCCAATACGAAGAGGGTCCAATAACTCATGATAGGGTAAAACTATGGTATTTTAAATTGAACTAGACTCTGTTACTCATTAAAGAGTGTTTTTTTAGCACCCTTTAAAGCTATGCCGATGTAACAGGACGGATATTTTAATAGTCTAATAGAAAAACGTTGTTAATTTCATCATTATCTCTTATTGGAGCACTTTATTCCTGTAGATATCTACTTGCCAAACTACACCACTTAGAAATTACATTATTCTTCTATTCAAAATGCGTCTATTCCAAATGGTGTAAATTTGGAGGATTCAAGATAAATTGATTGCTTGAACTATTGAGACGAAACGATCACAAAATCTAAAAAAAAAAAAAAAAAAGTAGAGTGAGATACCCTTCCGCCTTCTGACAAGAAGACTGGTTCCAGCCACGACACCACTTAATCCACATCGGTTTCCTTTTCCTCTCACTCTGGGTCTCCTTACCTCATCATCACCTACTTCCCAAGTACCCATAAATTGGGTACGATGGTTAAGAAACTTTTTCTAGTTCAATCCTCATCCTCCGCTACCTCTAGAAACTTTCCTAATTCTCCACGCCTATTTTACAGACCCCATTCCCCTACCTTCGCAATTGTCTTTCCCAAATAAGTCTAACCTCCTCGACGGTTAACTGTGTGCAATTATTTGAACTCACCTGTTCAATTATCAATCCCCTACCACATTTCACAGCTCCCATCCACAACATACACTATACTGTTACAAATGACTGCTCTTGTAACTCTAAAAACTGTTTCCTGTTTAGAGTGTACAAAATGTGATTCGTTCGACGTAGGTCAAGCATCCACCAAGCTAAATCTCTGTATGAATGATCATACAGTTCCGCCAACTATCACTCCCATCTTCGCAAAGTCATTCATTCCAATAGCTACGAACTCCCCTTTAATGAATGCTACAGGTTGCAGATTATGAGACAAATCCCTTCTGATTGCAATGATTTCACTCTATGAGCTACCGAAGAAGCCCATATTTGGATGCTTACTGTGCATAGTGCACCTGGCTTTAATCTAAAGAGAGAATGTATCAATTAATTAATTAAGTTCATTGTCATTGCATTTTTTTTATGTTGTTTTAATTTATTTTAAACTGTCATTTATTTATTATTATTTAATTATTATTTTGTTCTTTTAATATTAGAATTATTGTATGTATTATCAATATATTTTAAGTTTATTTTAATTTAATATATTTTTATTAATGCTTAGTCCTTTACTTTTATTTATGTATCATTCCCTTTTTTAATCCACCTTTTTTTTTTCTTTCATTTATTATTTTTTTTTTCATATATTCTATCCAATACTTGGTTTTAAACTGACCCTGGTCTACTATATTCTGTGTACCGGGCACGTATGTGAAACATTGTTGGTTTTCAACCATATCTGTACCAGTGCGCTTGTTTCTCTCTCTTATCTCTCCTGAAGATGGTTAAAAAAAATTAAGAGACTCTGAGTGTGTGATTTTAATTTCTCTATATTTTTTTTTTTTCATTGAAGTTTATTCGCCCGTGTCAGATCGTATTCCCATAGAAAAAGTACGAAAAAGTACAAACTTACGAATATATAATTACATATATTCGTAAGCAATTATGGCTTTCTTGTAATTCCAGAAGAACGAAGGATCTTCTTTCTAAGAATAGAAGAGATGTAGCCAATGTGATCGCTGTTTCCACGGGACACTGGCTCGTGGGTAGACACGCCACCGGATTAGGATTGGAGGCGAGGGATTTTTGCAGGGCATGCCAGAACGAGGAAGAGGAAGAGACAATTTCTCACCTTCTCTGTCAATGCCCTGGTCTGGCTCAAAGAAGGAAAGAAGCACTAGGAGGATACTTCTTTGACAATCTTGAGAACTTAGCATCCACTGGTATCAGGGATCTGTCTAGATTTATTGTTCTCTCGAAATGGTTCGAGTGGACCAGTGACGGGGGAGAATAGCCCCAATTTCTCTTTGTGGTATCACAAGGGGCCGGCTGCGGCCTATGTGTGTTCTCTCTTGGGACGGCCACTGTAAACCTACATATATTCGTAAGTTTGGAAGCAGTCCTTCTTGAATAAATATATTTAGAAACGTTATGTCTGGTTTCACTTTACTTAACTTTGATGAACGTTTTTGAACAAAATACGAAACCTTTATGTTCAATTTAAATTTGTTCAAATCAAAGATTAGATCACCATACATTTTGAAATTTTATTTTTACATGCTTTTCTAATTCATATTGAAGAAGTCTTCTTCTATAATTTATGGTTACCCTATGTCATACTGCTGGATGATATGTTCTATTATTAAAATACTTTGAAATAGTATGGTGATCGAATCTTTGATTTACAACCTTGAATTGAAGAAAAGGTTTCCAAGTTTGGAGAAACATTCATCCAAAATTCTTTACAGCTAAGTAAGTGAAATCAGACATAAGGTTTATATATAGATATATATGAAGTTTAAACCACAATAGAAAAAGGAAAACAATAGAAATTAATGCTCTGATGCCTTTCAATTTATGTCTTCAGAGAGCAAAAAAGTAAAAACTCAATTTTTCACTTTCAGTTCTTACTTTGTTAGCTCTCTGATGACATAAATTGAAAGGCCTCTAAGCATTTATTTATATAGTTTTCATTTTTTTCATTGTGGTTTAATGGAAAAAACTTCATTGATTGCATAACGTGTTTATTTATTGTGATTTTTCTGCATTTATATATATACATACTAGGTGTTTTGCAAAATTAATTTTATTGTACTCGTTGGAATGAAGCGTAGGAAAACATGAATTTCCATTTGTAACCTGGAATCCAATTTTAGGTAATAATCTCAGACATTTATAATTCACATAAGGAATGAATAGAAGTAGAAAGTAAGCAACCTGAGATTTTTAAAGGACCTTAATAGAAATTTATTTTATTTATTTTTGATTATTTCAAATGAATACATCAAATTGTTTTTAAATATCTATAAGCATCAAAGAAGTTGTATCATAAAAATTTGTATTCGGTTTCAATTAAAGTTGTCACAAGAGAGTAGGATTGTTTGTAAGAAATGGGAGTGTAAACAATGGGAAGAATGTAATTGGAAGTTAAGAAGGTTGCTAAGAGCACAGCTTGATGGGTACTAACTCCGTTTGACAAAAACCAATCTCGTTCGCTCAAGGTGTCTCGAGTACCACTTCTTCCTTACCGCAGCATTACAAAAGCAAAACTGCTTTTATTTCACATCTTTATTGAGGCACTATTAGGTTGCAAGAATTCAGGTCCAAATGAACAGGACAAATTAGTTTATTTATTCAAACCGTCGTCTAAATTCACCTATATAAAACAATATTGGGCCACCTAATTTATAATAATGAAAAATAAATCATTCATTACTATACAATTCTAAACATTTAGATATTATCATTAACGTTATTTAGTTATAATTTTTCAGATTAGCAAAAACAGAAGAAGCACAACTAAACCGAATTCAATATTTACCAGCTAAATATGAGAAAATCTGTAGTAATTAGATATTTATCAGTTTCTGTGCCTGTTCACATGTTTGAAATGTCCAAGTGGTATATAATTTCAAACAGAAGTATTTAATTGAATCAAAAATTTTCAAAGTCCAGTATAAGAAGAAATAAATTTAAAATACATATATAGGACTTAAAACTGTGTAAATGAGTAAGTAATCAAGTTTTTAGTACTTTTTTCAACATATCGGATACTTTTTGTATGCACGCTAATAATAAACCACATCTTCTTTTGTTAACTACCGTCTAATTTAACGAGATCATTGTAGATTACTCTATGTACTGAGCTTATGTCTAAATCCGTAAAGGCAAAACAAAATATATGATATAAACAGTTCATAGAAACGTATTCCGGTTAAAATATTTTATAACTAAATTACTTCAAAAAATGGAAACAAATAAACGATTCAGAAAATTTCATTCTATGGTGCTGTCATCTAAGACGAAAAAATCCTGAATCATTCCAAAAATGTACAATTAGTCATTGATAATTTTTTTTCCGTTTTGGTTTTCACTTGTCAGTAATGCAGGTATCCCTATAAAACATTTACGATTTTTACATTTTAATAAGTAATACTTGTAACTTTACGAATTAATAATATTAGTTTATTTCAGAGCTATTTTCTGCTCCAATCTTTTGAAAAAGTTAGCAATTATATTGTGATTAGTGTTAAATGTAAAAAATATGTCTTCCTAAATTGATGTAAACATATTCAAAATTTAAATATTTTTTCTAGTTGTAATCGTTTTTGTCAATAATATGGTACACTTGTATATAACATTATTAAAAGTTTATATACCGTTCTCGTTTAAGTCCAATTTCCTGATTATTACGTTCTTCTACTTTAACCCGTTTTCCAGTTAAAAAACATTAGTTGTCCCTTAAATTATATACGTTTACCCGTATTTAATATTTGTTCCGTTTAAAAGGATTCCTGTTTAAAACGTTTATATCGTATGGACGTTTTCCCATTTAAATCGTAGTTGTCCTTTTATTAAATATATTTTTCTCCATATATCGATTTTATTGTTTAAACCGATCTGCAGTATATATTGTATTCCCATTCTCTTTTATATCTTTTTTTTCTAATTCAAACATTTTCCCCCCGTTAAACCCTGTATATTGTTTATTTTATATATGTTTCACCTAATATTAAAACACTATTATTAAGTGATTTTTCGTATAAAACATTACTCGTTTTATACGATTTCTTGTTTTAGTATTTTTTTCCATGTTAAATAGTATTTCCCGTTTAAAATTATTTCTCAGTTTAAAAGGTTTATATTATACTAGCAAATGCGGCCGTCTTTGACAGGTACCTTTTAAAAAATTTGGAGATGATGCATGGTATTCCACAATTTAAACGTAGCTTGTCAACTAACAACAATGTAAGAAAGCTTAGATTTTAAGTTAGACATACACAAATCACTTGTCAAATTTCAGTTTGCTTTGTATTAGAGTGGCTGAGTTTACTTGTGACAAAAGTTTGTGGACGAACCGAGAGAATGACCAACCGACATTACAACGAGTCGACAAACTGACAGACAGACATTTTTTTTAGGGCGCAATCGGTTTCTCTAATATATGGATTGCGTAAAGAAAACTCTAAATGAGTCAGTTAAGCGTAATGTACAGACAAAACCTTTCTTTTATTTATATAGATTCATTACCCGTGCATGACACTCTTTCCATTTAAAATGTTTATATCGTTTAAAACGGTTTTCTAGTTTGAAACATTTTACCCGTTTAAATCGCTTTACTCGATTAAAACGTTTTCCAGGTTTAAAAAATTTTTGTCGTTTATATTGTATGTGTTCTTCTGTATACATCGTTTTTCCCCTTCAAATAATTTAACTCATCAAAAACGTTTTTCCTATTGAAACTGCTTTTCCGCTTAAATCGTTACTGTCGTTAAAAAGGTTCCCGTTTGCTAAACATTGATCGAATTTAAAAACTTTATCAGAACGGCGATTGGGTCGTGATGGGTCAATATGAAGTATCCTTCACTCGATACTAATGTGGAATTCTGTCATGTCATATCGGCAGTATGAAGTTTTTCATAATTCTCTTGTTATTTTTGGCCTGGCCAGATAAACATTAATAACGATCAGTTGAGGAGGATATTATTTCATAACAGACTAAAGAAACAAAAGATTTCTTCAGCTATTCTTTTCATTTTCTTTATATATTAAACATGGACGTCTAAAAAACAATGTTGTCTTCAGGTCAGATTTCCAATTTCGATGCTTTTTTCGGAAATACATATTTTTGGGGTCTCTAAGTAAAATAAAATATATACAATAAATTAGTGCACGTGTGTATGTGTACGTGTCTGTGTATGCATGTATATGAGTAAATGATCCAAAAACCAGAGAAATGTAATCACAGTCAATGTTATCCATGATACCTACCTGTCAGAATGGTCATAATATACACTCATACCTCAGTTTAACAGACTAAAAGAGGGAACATTTTTCCGGTAAAGCCTATTGTCGGTTTGCACCGGTTTTGAATCTACGGTATCTAAGTCAGGCTAGCTGGTTACCACACGCTTCATGCCAGTCCCTGGTCCAGCGCCACTTGCTACGAAACCTTCAGAATCAGTACTACCTCGACCGGGTAGTAACAAATCCTTTCTTGTATCTCCTATTATATTCTGTTCTACCGTCATTCTTTTCGTTATCGGATTAACAGACACATCTTTTGCCTATAAATTAAGTGAGGGTTTTTTCGTGTTAAAGAGTAATAAAAATCTCAGGCGTCGATCATCTGTCTGAAGTATCAGAAAATTTGTTCAATCATTAACTGTTCTTTTCATTTATATTAGACTCTTATTTAATTTGTTGTTACTTATTATTTTTAGTTTGTTTTTTTACAAAATATAAATAGTTTTATTTAAATGTTTTCATTCGTTTATAATTTATTGTTGGTATTATTACATTATCAATCCTCCCCTCCCTCAGAAAGTGGCTAGACTGACTGGGAGCCTCTTCAGTAGCCTGAGTCAGTATCTGTCTTCGCACCGACTCACATATATCTTCTTGATAACGAGGTATTCGAAGATAGTAGTAGATTTCTGTGAATTCTCTCATGTTTGTTTTTTTCGTCAATCTGTTTTGTATATATGTATGTATATACATTAGTGTAGATACATAACGGATCTTTCTTAAGTAGTGTTTCATTGAAGTGAACCAAAGTCTCAGCATACACGATTATTGGAGTGTGAGATTCGATATTCCCAACCGATTTACTTCTATTAGGAGTTAATCGAAATATCAATTGACTGTGTGACATGTTTTACAAACATAACAAACTTTTAATAAATACATATATATATCTGTATACTAAATAATCACAATAAACACGTGATGAAAATTAATGAACGTATAAGCCACAAGGAAAAAGTAAAAAACACAGAGAATATGCTCTAAGGCCTTTCAATTATATGTCATCAGAGAGCAACTGATGTTGCTCTATGTCATATAGTTGCTCTCTGATGACATATAATTGAAAGGCCTTAGAGCATAATCTCTGTGTTTTTTTACTTTTTCCTTGTGGCTTATACGTTCAGATATATCTGTATATATAACTGAAAGCACACACTTACAGTCTCTAATTTTCGGTTTACCGATGACAGTAGCACAAATGTATTAAAAATAAACAAAGCAAAAAAATGTTGAATTTAAAATTTGAATAATATATATAATCAAAATAAAGTAAAGGCATTGATCAATGGTAAACAGTTGATTGCGTGCTCGCTGTTGATATTAGTGAAAATGTATTACATAGAAATGTAACAAAAAAAAATAATTTAAAATTTGTGGAATATAAACAAAGGCGATAAAGTAAAGGCATGGAGCAAGAGTAACCCAGAGGCTTGCGTGCTTGCCGATGACAGTAGTGCAAATGTGTTATAAATAAATAAATAGTAACAAATATATAGTAAACTATTTCATCAGAGGTTAAAAATGAATAATTTTAAAAACAAACTTTAACACAAATGTCAATTGTGTATATAACTTGAACTGATGTTTTATTTATTAATATGATAAAATAAATGATTTTTTTTTTACTTTTAAATGATTTTTATTTTGCTAAATGTACTTACTGTGTACATATCTTGAATCATGTTAAGAATACTGTATCAAAAGCTTGGACCATATAAGAATCTGTTTCCATGCCTTAATAACAAGAAACAATAACTAAAATTATCTCTATCAATCATGTTCAGCAAGTTTATTTTTAATACCTATTGTTATAATTTCTGAGTGATGCGAAGTGTAACGGGTACTCTAGTATTTATGTATATGTATGTAAGTAGATGATGGACTTGATTTTATGTATATTTAATACATATATGAGAATATTCCTGAAGATATAAATATAACTGAATAATTGTAGATATTTATTTAGATTAGTTTTCATGGAGTCAGTTCATGCCAGATTTTTAGAACTACTTGTGTATTGCACCTAAGACTCCCATCCCAGTACGCAATAATTAGGCCAAATAATTTACATACATAAGCAATTAGACACATTTTTTTAGTGGGACTAAACATGTGATGTTTACTAAGATGTTTACTATTTACAAATTACCATGGCATTTTAGCAAGAATGATTAGGAAGTTGAGTTTTTAGCCAGAAATGTGGAAGACAATTAGGCCCACTCTCTTACACTTTGACTCCAAATTTCACCTTTACTAATGTCTTCAAGTCACATTTATTTTCCTACTGCCAGGGTTGAACATTTCCTTTTCTCTCAAAACTTAAACATTTGTTGCAAAACATAAGTTCTATTTGGTGTTTTTATAGTTCATCTTATACCCATAAACAAAACTATTAAATACATTACCCATAGTACCATTATTTTAGGATTAAATTATTTAATATTTTCATCTTCATAATTTAATTTTTGTTAACAAACAAAAAATACTATCTAAAGAAGTATAAAATATTTAGTTGTAATTTTTTTATATAAGTAAGTAGGAGTATATTTTAAAGCATGCACCTGTATATGTGAAATAGATTAACAAATAACATTTTAGTTTGTTTCCTGATCATTTAAATAAAAAATTGCAATTTAACTTTAGCAAACTATCTGAAATAATAAAATAGAATCTCTGTATTTGTTATCAAAGTCTTTTTACAGTTATGCAGATAAAAGGTCGTAACCAAACATTTTAAAAAGAAAACTATATCAACTAAGATATAAAGAAACTTCAGTCATACCTCTTCATACGAAATTAATTTGTTCCGGATGCAGTTATGTAAGATGAACTTTTCGTAAGATGAATTCCTAAGTACATGTGGGATGAATTCCTAAATCCTTTCCATGCCCTCAAATACCCATACTGAAATTTACTGGATAAATCAAAATAACCAGTATATGGATTAACCAATGTAACCATTGTTATGCATAATACAATTTTAATAAGCATAAAGATAAATTATAAAATTAAATAATAATGATACATAATAATATGTAAAGTCATTTATTTATCATTGGATCTGAGCGACTGGATGGGTGACGGAGGTACTGGCTGCTTGTGCAATGAAAACAAAAACGTAATTTCCTAAGACAACACTCATGTTTCGCACTATTGTAGACCACTTTTACGAGCTTTTTTTGGTTCTTTAGCTGCTAATAAACCAAATAAGTATCTCTAATTTCATATTAAAAACGTTTGAATCGATGATGATTTAGACAGGTAAATATTGTCGGCTTGTTTGTAATTTTTATTAACGTTTCCTTTAGATTAATGATTCCTTTAGAAACTGTAAGCAAATTTAACAGTCATTATTATAATATTTTTTTTACATTAATATTGCATAGCGATTGCTTCGTAGATAAGTTAATATAGGAAATATAATCGTTACTGTTTCATAGTTTAGTTCTATATTTTAGTTTCTTTTCTGTATCCTATCTAGTGTGCATTCAAGCAAATAGAAATGACAAAATGAGTATACCAGTAGATCAAAAAGAAGTGACTGTTGATTATTTAGTTCAACTATCCAACTAAATATAATTAAACAGAAACAATTTTAATTGTAATTTACAATATAGTTACAAACAATGGGTGAAAAAATAATAGCTATTCGTAAGAACAATTAATAATTCCAGAATTTTCTTTAATTTAAATAGTGTTAAACGAGGTCTCTCATTTCTGAATTGTAGAGTATTTGCCCTAAAATTCCTGTGATAGAAATTCCATAAAATTAAACTCTCAAATAAAAATAAATATAAGCCAGTCAAATTGATAAATTGTTACCACAAAATTATTGTTCCTGTATATGTAATCTTTTAACCACTTTGACCAATATAGTCGCTGGACTGACCTCTAGCTGATATAAAGTTATATAACCTTATCCTTTAAAGAGGAAGTCTTATCTCAACTTTCGTTTAATTTGAGGGAAATTATTTTCATATATATTTAAAATAAATTGTGTCACAAAGAAAGAAACGCAACAGAGGACACACTTTTTTAATATTTTGACCGTTATATCGGTCGTCCACTGAGGAAGAAGTAAAATTAGTAGAGGAACGATTTATATATCAATGGTCAAAATATTGGAAAACTGAGTCCATCGGTAAGTTTCTTTCTTTCTGCCACAGTTTATTTTAAGTGTTATCAGTCATTTTGGAATGCATTCTGTTTATTACATACACACACACACACACACACACACACACACACACACACACACACACACACACACACACACAAGTGCGTTTGGTGTCCCAATGTCTACTCTCCTGATGACGGTTCAACCGATAATTAGAGACTGTAAGTGTATTCATCCCTTTACTCTGTATCTATAGTTTATTGTGAAACGTTTGCTGTTTTTTGCGGATCATTTTCCTGTTGATTTACTTTACTGTTTTACTTTTCATAAAATAAATCCTTTAATCTTTTAACGAATGAATTTAAGCGCTGAGGGTTTGATACAAAATTACAAAATGTAATCAAATTGTAAACACCCATTTTGTACAATTAAATATTTTTTTTAATTTTTTTGGTGGTTCGATGGCATCACTGAAAAAAAATATTAAAAATGAAGATTATTAAGAAAATTCTAAATGACTATGTACTTTAAAATGGTTTGGATATCTATTTTGCATATATTATGTTGTATATAAATTTTACTGATTTACATTTGCACAAGTTTTAAAAAAAAACTTCCATACAGAACTACGAAATATGAAATACATAAAATCGGTGTCCTATGTTTGTAAGTTTCACAGAGAGTATGATCCTACTATGTGACTGACAATCGTACAAGAACATGCGTATTGTCATATAAAGTCTAGTTTATGACGTATTTAACAAACTCACAAGTGTAAGGCAAACATGTAACACACATTTTAGTTTAGACTTGACAGTGTAGTTTAAAAAGTAATAATAGTATAAAAGTAGTAATAGTCTGTTTGTAAAACTTTAACAGACATTTATTACCGAACAAAAAAAAATAAAGAGGATAAATATGCAATTAATTAATCCAGAGATAACATTTGATATATATTTATAAATGTATTTGTTGTACGTTTTTCAATATACTATAGAAAATATAGCTTGCGCACTACCTTGCATTTATTTATAAATATATATATATATATATATTAAACGAATTGAATAATCAGAGATACATAGGTATTAAAGCATGGGCATAGTGTAAAACTGGGCAAATAACAGAAAGAAGTTAACTAGTGGATCGTGAGAGAGAAATGTTGCCCTGAAAGATATATGGTTTGGATGTGAATGGAGTAGAACCATTTTGCAGAGTGCCAGATATGCGGCCAGAGCAAAACCATATCACAAACAACAAATATGTTTATAATTCATGTCACATGACAAGAATTGATCAAGTCCTTTTGTCTCGGCGTTATCTCCAATAGTGTTCAACATTGACTCAATAAAATACTTAGATTATAATCCCCACAACAAGATATGTCTTACCAACCAAATCGCATGATTCATTCTGCATTCCTATTTAAAATTGTATTGTTATTCAAATAATAATTTTAAGTTATCTTCTATATTAAGGATAACTTAATGCCTTTATATCAAGTTATCTTCTTCACTAGAACAAGTTTACGAAAAATCGACTAATTACATTTATCATATATTTATATTAATTTATCTTCATTCCCAGAAAATGTTTATCAAAAATCGACTTACTAATGAACTCAGAGTATTTTACAAAATAACTCGAAATACATTTCACTATTAAGAGAATAATGTAGTAATACATTTCTGTATACCACTTGATTTGTAAAATAATATAAATTAAATTTTTAGAATTTATATTAAATAATAAATAAAATAATGTATGGTAAAAGATTAGTCTATAGGTAATTTAGCTACATCTAATACCATCTTCGTTTCATGTAGACAAAGAAGAGTTTGTTTCTTTGTTAGTAACTGCAACACATGTGTTTCCTTATTAAATTATATTATAGTAACCGAAATGTTGCTCATTTGTTTTTTGGTACCCATTTATAGGGCTTGTTAGGTCACATTAAACGATTAATTTTAATTTTTTTTTTTTATTATTATATTAACAGATCCTTTAGCGGTTGATAACGTCAACCATTTACCGACTTTTTTGTTTGATGGGTGATTTTGTAATCTGTAAATTTTGTAATCTAATTCAAGTGCATTTCGAGTAGAAATCATTATCGTGTTCCTGACATCGTACAGGCTTGGGACCGACGACTTAACGTCTTATTCGAGGGATGATGAACTCAGATTTATTCACTACCCGCGTGAATAAATCGAGGGCCAAGTGGGGATCGAACTCCGGACTACCAGCACAGAGGCGAGTACGTTAACCACCCAGCTAACCTGGGTCCCCTAATTCAACATTAGTAGAGCTTCATTTTGACTTGCTCAAGTTTATTACAGTAGGGATGTTTGACGAACCCATATATTGTGCTGAATGGGGATCAGCAGTTATATGTATATTTCCTGAAACGGTGTGCACAAGGTTTTTCATTTCTCAGATCGAACTATTCACTTGTTTAAACAAATCGTCTTTATATATTGCGTAATTTATCAGTCTTGTACACTGGAAACTAAAATTTTCAAGTTCTGTTTTAAAACTTAGCGCTTAAAAAAAACTTAAAACATTGATAAACATCTGACATTTTATTAATTAAACAGTTGAAGGTTAGGTTGCAGTGTACCAAGAGGGAATACACATATTCTGAAGATTGGCTCTTTGTGTTACCATACAGTAAATATTCTATACATTGTGGGTCCTATATGTTACCTAAAAAGTGTATTAGAATAAGGATCTTTAGTGAGTACCAGACAGGCTCGACACAGACAGCTAAACGTCCTCTCCAAGGGACGAAATGCTTAGATTTTTTCACCTCCCGTGTGTATAAATGGTGAACCAGAGTGAGTATCAAAGCCCAGATGTATCAGGCCAGATGGGAGCTCGTAAACCGCAGCCCCCCGCACTCCTAATTAAACAGTAATTTTTATACAGTCAATATTACTTTGTTCATCTATTATGTGAATTTACTTTAAACAGAACAGATCCTTAGCCAGGTCATTTTTCGTCCAGATAGGTATGTACCGATTCTCTTCTATCTCGACATTTACATTTTTTTATAATCACAAATATTAAGTGTTACTTGTATTTAACAACTTTAGATCTATATTTGACCCTCCTTATACTGCAAAAGCTAACTTGATTTCAAATAAAACTGGCAGACAGAAGGACAAGAGGCGACAATAATATTTAGTAATTATTAAATGTTCCATCATTGTATTTTAAAGATAAATACAGTTAGATCATGTTTCCTTCACCTGTGAGACATAAATCCAACCATCCGAACCCTTCGTTATCTTAAAAACATTTTTTTTATATACAAAATTTTGTAAATTGGTTTAAATTAAATGTACTTGAGTTTTCAAAATAATTTATTTTAACAAATTTCTTTTTAAAAAAAAAAATAATTTCAACTAAACATGCAGTATATAATGCTAGTTTATTTTTTTGTATTATTTAATGTGATGATATGCATCATTGGTTAAAATTACATGTTGATCATTGCTTTGGTAATATGTTCTGGAAAATTTTTCTGAAAATTATTTTAACACTATTGCTGATGATAAATTTGTTTTGAAGATTTTGTGAGAAGTGATACCATCAAGCTATTTCCAATGAATGAGTGGACTATTGAGTGAATTATAAGCCATGTTATTACCTTTAATGTGGAGACGATGACGCTGCGGAATGCTTTATGAGAAGGGCAATCAACACCATCCACCAGAGAGATTTGGTAGGGGAAGAGCATTTTACATAAAAGTGTATATCTTCCATTTACATTTCACACAAATCCCATATCACAGACGAATTCAAAAGCACCATTACGATGGAACGTTTTATTGCTTTAGTGGTAATCTAACAACGTAAAAAAAAACCAGTTACCTTTCACAAACATTCGTTTAACCAGAAATGGATTTTTTTTATTGTTATACTATTAATATATCCCTAATCTATACAAAATAAAATAGTTATTTTAATTATCAACAAAAACATTACGCTTAAAATACTATTTATGTTACATTATTAACTTAAATAAATTATATATCACTACTTTGCCGGTAATTTCTATTATTTCTTTCAAATTTTATTCCCAACTGAATGTTATCGTTTTATAGAAAAATAGATTATGGTGTGTACAAAGGAAATTGAAAGTAGTTTCATATATTTTTTTAGAGGAAAACAATGGAAGTTTTAATGATGTGAACATTATCTCGCAGGAGTTATATTGGCAGCAGATATGGGCAGTTTTTTTAAATTAAAAAAACTTCAATTTAAAACTTAAAAATTCTTTATATTGCCACATTCAACTATCAGTAACCGCAGGCGTTTATTGATTTGCATTAAGTGTGTAAGCTACATGTTTTGTTTCTTGTGTGTCTGTTCAAAATGTTTCCATTTATTGATTTTTTTTTACGATTTTTGTTTCAATCATTCAATGAGTTTTTTTTTATAAAAAAAAACCACATAAAAGTACTTTTATTTTGGTGAATCTAACAAAATGAAGTGAATGAAGAAAAAAAAGGTATCGGTAATGAGGATAGTAGAGTAAGAAGAATGACAGCGGGAGAAGATCAAAAGAAATGTGGCCTACAGAATGATGAAAAAAGAAGTGCAGAGGTAAGAAATCAACGATTTGAAGAATAACTCAACCTCAAACTAACACACAAACAACGATTGATCATCAAAAAAAAAAAAAAACAAAGAAAACAAAGAACAGGGGAAAGAGATGATCTTTATTTTTTGCTTTATATTATTATTCATTTCTCTTCGTACACCATATGAAAAGAAAACCAGTTCACCTGTACACAAGAAATGTCTAGTTATGATATTGCAATTTTTCACATCTTCAAAAATTTGTTCCCAGATGTATATATTATTATAATATAAAATATTGTATGTAAAATTGCAAATATACAATATAAAAGTATTATATAAATTAAAATTGAACAGTGATTGCTTATCACTGTTGCCTATTGAAAATGAAATAACTCGTTGCTTATTAACTTTCATTTTTCTAGATTTCGTTAATCTGGATTTTTTGAATCTAAAACTTGAATCTGTAGTAAGATAAATTTAAATTTGTTTTTTCTCTATTTTTCTGTCAAAACGTCAGATACACTTGCTAACATTTCTGTATAATAGGTTTTAAGGAAACAAATTATTTTTAAAAATTGAAATATAAGAAGGATTTAAGTGTTTATTGCTTCTTTTGTGATATCATTTGAACTTTTTATATTTCCCCGTCTCTATTTTTTGCCTGTTTTAACTCAATTTTATAAAATATTGTGTCAAGAATATTATAAAAGTACAGGCAATTTTATTTTAATTCGAAGGTTCAAAGGACTGAATAAAAACAAGTTAAAGGGGGAAATATCTCACTTGCATAGAATCATGCTAAATTCTTTGAAATTTATATCATAAGAAAAATAGCGCAGAATTTTGTATTATGTAGTATCCCCTGTCACATTTTATTCAAACACTATACATGAAACGTGGAAAACACTTACTTACGTCAGACAGGAAAACCCTTTAGTTCAAAAAGTTTTACAGTTATAACATATTGTAACAGCAATAAAATATAAATAGAGTATGCAAATAATCCTAACAACAATAAATAAATACAGTGTATACATGCTGCAAGTAAAAATAAAAGCCTTGATTAAATGATATTAACATATTATTTGTTTTCGTTAAGCCTAGCAGACGGCTCACGTAGCCCAGTGGTTTATGCTAAAGGCTTTAGGACTGGTAGATCCAGGGTTCGATTCTCACTCTAGTGCCAGATTTAATCAGACAGGTGGTGAAAAAGAATCTGAGTACATTGTCCTTTGGAGAGGGCGTTCAACTTTCGCACTCGAGCCTATATCATGTCAGGTGGTCATTAAATATTCATACTCTAAATACACTTGAGTTAACTAAAATTTACGACTCCCAATATGGAATGTTCATTGCATGGTATCACAAAGTGCCAATCTTTGGACTATGTGTATTTTTCTTATGGAATGGCCACTGAAAACTAACTTTACAATGAGAGATCAATAAAATGAGAATAAACATTTTGTTAAGATAATTTTTAATTTTAAGTCCATAAATTATGGATTATTTAGCTTCATAAATATATAAACATAAAATATATTTATATTTTTTATATGCAAATATATATCATCACAATTTAATAACCAAAGACTTAAATACATTTTTTAAATATGTAGAAGAAAAAAAAATCAATTTTGAATTGCTGTAAATATACTTGCAATGTAAATTCAATTAGTTATTGAGAGGTTAGTTTTAGATCGCAATTATATGAATCATTCTACTGGTGCGTTATTAGTTATACAAACAGTAATTATAATTAGTATAATTATAATCTATATAGTAAAGTTCATGAGTTGAAATACATTTACGCACACTGTGCTGGGCTCCGAGTATCATATCTAATAATGCCATTAGTATGACAGTAATACTTCATGGTATTAGCGGCCCGAAATCTAGTCGTTTGGGATAGTACCCACACGCTGATAGCAAAGTCCGAGTGTGGCAAAATTCAAGGTATGCTTCATCAAGTATGCATTTGCTGATATACTTGTACTAATAACATATGAATTAAAGTGCCAAAAATGTTCATAAAAAACAAAGAAACAAATCTTGATTAGGTAAAATCTTTAAAATGCAATTCATAATGTTATGTTTACGTTGTGTTTCAAGTTAACAATGCGCTTTTACTAAACAGTGAAATGTTTTCTGTTTCATTAACCATTTTTTTAGTGTTACTGAAATGCAGCTTCAGTTTACGGTTTGCGTTTATAACGTCCAATTTTAGTTTAAAATTTCTGTAAAGAATTTGAGTTTTAGCTTACATTTAGTGCTAATAAAGTTTATATTTAGTCTTAAACGAGCTTATATTTAGATTCCTACTGATAGTGCCTGTGCTTTTATTTAATGTGAGAATACAGGACTAAATAAGAATATATTTTGTTATGCATTTTTACAATAAACGTGTATTATTTTAATAAAAACCATGAATTATAATGGTTTAAGAAAATTTCACAGGTGTAGAACAAATTAATCCTATGAAGATTATTTTTGGTAAATACTAGTTGTACTTAAGCTTATAATTATTTGATAATGCGCAATTATTTTTATGCTATTTAAATATTGTTATGTGTCAGCATGTCTGTATTAGAATCAGTGACACATAAGTACTTCTTTTGTTATTTAGTTGATATTATAATTAATGTTATGTATATTGTGTAAAAGGCACTGTAATACACGTAACTTGAAAGGGAAGATGAAGTACAATGACTAAGGATACCTCCCAGAGAAAAAAAAAAACTGTAATAATTGATATATAGATGGCGGTTGAGTTTGACAATAAGCTCATGACGCAGTGATCATAGCGACTGTGGACTAAAGAGCTCTTGCTAGAGCCTCTCTCGAGGATTATGTGGGATTCCACAGGGAGATATAAAGACATTATGGTATACCCTCATTTAAAACCGTTCATAAACTGAATTGAGCATCACAAGCTCTTATTTAAAGCGAATTAAGGTTAATTGGGCAAGCGTTTTGACTAATATAGACAAAGCTAAACACTTCCGTATAATGTTATAAGAAGGGTTATTTAGTACAATATTTCTGGGAGAAAAAAAAAATCAAATAACCTGAAAACTGCAGCGTTTACTCCAGCAAAAATGCTATCCGCTAGATTTACCGTTAAAAACTGAATGAATGTTTATTTATTTCATGTAATATGTACTAGTTCAAAACACAGAAATGAATAAAAATTTATTATTTAACTTAGTAAATATTTGTCACTAAGTTTGTAGCAATTATGTACTCGTATTAAGAGTTCAACAACAATTATTAAGCTGGGATTACCATGTACAATAAAGACTACCTGTAAAATAAGTCAACATGTAAAAATAGGTAATAAGTCGCTTAATGTTAGTGTATTTTATAATTAGTTTAATAGCATTGAATGCAAATTTACTAAAATCAAAAGTCTGTATGTTGGTAACGCTGTGTTTAGGACGTATAACTACGAGTAGGCATAGGGAAGTAGCATATTTTAAAATTGTTTTATCTATTTAGTAAATGTACATATACATTTAGTATTTTTCAGATGCACAGATATTTATTTGTACTATATAATACTTTATTATATTTTTTTATCTAATTTGGTAAGCTATAATCTCTATGAAAGAGAATATAATTTTGAATATGTAATATTATTTGTAAAATACATTTTATATTTTTAACCTAATATTGTTTGATTTAGTGTAATTGATTCCTCTGATATACTGGTACAATAACGTCTTAAATGCCTCTGTGTCCAGTTCCTTCAAGTGGATTACCTTACTTTTCTGGACAGTTAATTTTCAATGTACATCATAAAATGACATTATTTACTGTATTAATTATCTATATGTTGGTAACACTGTATTGCATAAGGAAGTATTTTTTTTATCTGGTACTATTTTTCAAAGATCAACATGAAATGTATAATGTAATTTATTAAATTAATCAGTATATTTATTATCTCAAGAGTTCATTGCACAATTTATGTTGAATCTTATTTTCCTTTTTTTCTTTGAAGCAGATTATTGGATTTCTGGAAACATATATTTTTAGTATGTATGATAAAATTAATTATTTATTTTATTGTACCTTCAATGTAATTGTTGGCAACCCTATATCATGTGAACATTTTTTACCTTCACAATATAAAAACAAATATAAACATATTCTGGTTTCTTTTCGCCGATTTAGTTCTTTTACACTATATTGGTAAATTTGTAATATTTAGGACTGTTATTGTTGTATAATATGCATAACTATTGGAATGAATAAAACCTGTAAAATGATTAATATAGGAGAAGAAAAAAATATTTTTAAATTTAGTTTACTCCTTTATTTAGTTTGGGAAGACAATCTCAAAACAATGCAAAATCTGATTAGTGTTTACGTTAGTAACTCTGTAACAATTGGTAAAACCCATGTTTGGTAAATTAAATATACTTCAGAAAATTAATTTCTTCATTTTAGTATGTTTTTCTAATTGAAGTCATTTATATTCATTAAACATTACAATAGGAGCCAGGGTGGTCCAGTAGCTTACGTCTGGACTGGTAGATCTATGGTACGATATTCACTCTGGCTATCGATTAATTCACTCGGGAGGTGAAAAAAAAATCTGGTTGTTCCTCAGAAAGAACATTAAGCAGTTGGACCCGAGCCTATACGATTTAAACACTCGTTAAAAATCCATACTATAAATACACTTGAGTTAAACAAAATTTAAGAATCCCAGTCCTAATATGGAGAGCCTACGTGTGCTCTCTCGCGCAACCTTCTCTGTAGCGTAAACAACTTTGGTAGTAGTGTTGAGCAAAAAGTAAAAACCAAGAATCATCTACAGAGGGTTTGTAAAAAAAAGTTTTGAGAATTTTACTAGTAGCCTATTTAGACATTTAGTTTTAAGTGAATGTAACTAATAACAAATATTGTTTACAAAAATCCAGTTAAAATAGTAGAACAGTACGAATAACTTTTTTATCTTTTGGATTTTTGTTTAACACAATACTACATTTAAACACAACACTTACTTATCTAAAATCTAAGTTAATAATCCTTTTCTTGAATATATAAATTGTTCAAACTCAATTTATTAAATATGTGTCTGTAAGTATTATTATCAATTAAATTAAATCAATAAATCTATAATACAGTAATTTAGGTATTTCTATGTCACTCAGAAGCAGTGGCATAGAAAATATTTTTGCCTCCCCCCCCCCCCCCGGGGGTTAAAATACTGTTAAAAAAAATTAAGATATATTTATTTTTAATTTGTAAATATTACAGTGGAAAAATCCGATTAAAACAGTATTACACACATTAAACATAAAGACATAATACGACCTAAAAAATACATCTTGGTATAAAATTTCAGATATTTGTTAGGTTTTTATTATTTTAGTTTTTTTTATTATTTTCTATATTGCCCCTTCTAAATGCCGCCCCCTGGCACGTGGCGCCCGGTGTGGACCACTCATTCTCTTTCACACCACTTCTCATAAGATATCTAATGAAAAAATACAAAAATTCGCTTAAGCACATTTCACAGTTTTTCGAACTGCACATAATTCGAAGCAAACATTTTTTTTTTATTTATTCAGGCATGATCATTGCGCTATTTTTTTTAAATTTATATTCATATGTTAACTTATTAGAACCAGATTCATAAATATTGCACAGCATTAAGGACTCTGGATCATAGATTTTTAACAGCAGATGGTGAGTCCGAAGGAAATATGCCACATTATTTATCCCAGAAATGGTTTTAAGATTGGATTATTGCAGAAATGAATACAGAATAAAAAAAATATACCATGATCTATTATCGGCTACAACAACAAATTGTGAATGTGATTTGAAACTAACAATGCGATGGCAATTACCTAAGTCGTTTGTATATTAATTCTTCATTCAAACACAATTAATTAAGGATTAATTAAGCAATCATAAAAATTATTAAACAAAAACAATTTTTGCTATTTCCTTAAAAAGTAAAACAAAATCTCATAAATGTAAAATAATGAAGAGAGTCGATAATAATCTCTGATATCTAGATAAATTAGTTTCCTCTGACTGCAAACTTCAAAGCATCCCGGTAATGCGGTTTCTACCTTCACCTTCCTCAAAGTGACAATTATATTTAATACACAAATATTTAGTCTAATCCAATAAATTATGTGATAGGAATTTGAAAATTTTAGACTCTTATGCACACTTTTATTTTAAATCAAAATGTTATCTGTATAGTTCAATACTTGAACTATATTGATATTATACTACAACAATAAGAAGTTACTGGATTCTTTGAGTGTTGTCTGGTCAAAAACTGAACTCTGTTTTCCAATGTTTGAAAAATGTTTATCTTCATTATGAAGGCTACAAGGAAATATATGTATTTCATGAATAAGTCACTAAGCTATATAAATAAAATAATGACTTTTTCATTACATTTCTTAGTACAAATGTTTGACTTATTCCAAGTTTTCATTACGTTTCATACATTGGAGAAACCGAATCCACCCTTAGAAAAATTCCTGTAGGTTTGTCAGTTTTTCGGTTTGTTGGTTTGTGAGCAAAATTTTGTCACAAGTAAACTCAGCCACCATGAGACATAGCGAGCTGAAACTTTGACTCTAGATTTGTATACGCCAAATTTAAAATATAGGCTCTAAATAGATTGATAATTCTGTACAGAAACGAAGTTATGGGACTTTAAGCTGTATTTTCCTAACTTCACAGACAAGTTTGTTTCCAAAATATAGTATTTTGAAATACAGGTGTGGCAAGTAGGTATTGTTAGTTGATTTTAATTTCATTGGAACATATGAATATATTGCGCATTTGACATAATTGAAAGGGTGTTTACTAGAGTTGAGGATGTACTATCTATTAAGAATAAATAGTTTTGTAAACGAGCAATTCTCAGTTCTTAATATGAACAGGCAGGAAAATCAACAAACAAGTTCTTACGCTATCTCATACTGAGGAAAGAACTTACAAGTCAGTAAAGAGATTGGATTAGTGATGAAGAAGCAGTTCATTATCTAATTGAATTTCTTGACTCTGAATTTATTTCTCCTGGACTACCTGCTCATGAGTAAAAACTTAAAGTAAGAGCACCAATCATGCTGCAATTTAGTAGCAGTAACAAATTTAATGTTACGAAACATGAGTGCCCCAAAACTGTGCAACAGGACACGACTCTGAGTTCATGCTCTGCACAGATATGCCATAGAGGTGGACATTATGACTGGGTGTGGTATTGGGGAGTCTATGTGTATACCACAAATACCATTGAATCCGAGCCACTATGTGTTTCCGTTGAAACGATTGCAAAGTCCCGTCAGAGTCTATTTCGCAATGACGTTAACTAAAGTTGCAAAGGGAAACTTTTTCTAATGCAGAAATTCAAGTTAGCAAGACCAGGTTTTTCTCACATGATAAACTGTAGTTTCCTTTCTCAAGAGTCAGAAGTTCCTCTTACAAACAGAACAAACAGAAGAACTGTTTGTTCTTCCATGAACCTGAAGGACAGACAACTAATGTAATGTATACAGAATCATTTGCCTAAAACTTTACTAATAATGGTATTTTTTACTAATATATAATTTCTAATTATAGTATTAGTATAATACTATAATTGTTATGGTATTCCATGATATTTTGGAAAATTACAAGTATAATAGAATTTTTGATTCTGTCAAAGACGGGTACGTTTGCTAGTCATAAATATATGTACAATTTATGGTTAGTATATAAAATACATCGGAATAAACGTAGAAAAAATGATAAGAATTAAACATACCATACGTGTAGGAGTAAGAAACGGTAGGTTTTAACTAACTCAGGCTATGATCTGAACAGGTTATATAGTTATCACTATGGAGTATGAGAATTAACAAATAAATACTAGAAAAAATTTTAAGCTACAAAAATTATGAACTAAAATAAAATAATGAAGGAAGTAAGGAAGGGAAAAAAAAACAGTAGATAACAACATGTGAACGGAGAGAAGCATGTATGGAATTAGGAAAAAAATATGACATCACAGATCAGTTTTTGTTAATGAAAATATAAATTTTCGAAACATTGGAAGACCGAATTGAGTTTTTGACCACAAAACCCTCAAAGAGTCCAACAACTTCAGTTGTTGTAGTGTATTGTTACTTTTTACTAGTACTAAGTAGAAGACGAACCAATTTTTTTTAAATTTCTGTCCTGGAAAGTAATCTACACAGATTACAGCTTATGTATAATAGACGTCCATTACAAAAAAAAAACTAAATCAAAGAGATTCTTTATCATAATAATAAAGACAGATTTCTAATAAAACCAAACCAACGATCATTACGCCATCGTAGTGCACTTACTAACTAGCAGTTAAAGGAGACGGCCTACCTCTGCTGAATTAGCACACTACACATTCTGCTGAATCACAGCACTACTGTGACTGTGGAGTCAGTAAGTAAATGTCAGAAATGTATGGTTCAGCATGTCAGGTTACATTATTTTGTAATCTTTAAAATACATTCATTGACCCGTGAAAGAGTTGCTAGTCTAGGAAGGGTTTGGCTTTTTATAAAAACAACAGCTTCTGCGAGAGAAATTATTAACGAATTCTTGGAATAGGCTCTGAAAAAGGTGTCTTTGATCGGTTAGGATATCTTTTTTCTCATTTATCAGCAGTCTATTAGTAAATTGGTCAATTGTTCAAAACTGAGGTCTGTTAGAATATCAACATTACAGAACAACAAGACTTCTGTTTAGATGAACTACCTCCTACGAAAGTAAAATTTTGAAACTGATGGTGCTGTTTCCTATCAGAACTTAAATATTAAGTGGAGTTGGAGGCGTTCATTTTCATTTTTGCATTTCACATTCCTGTGGATTATCTGCTTTAATGCCCGTTCGCCCTCTTTGTACGCTTCAGTATATTGGTTCCTCTAGAACATTTTATGGACTGTGCTGCTTGGGTCAGCTGTTTGGTTTGAGGTGCTGGTCCTTGTTTTGAGGTAGGCATTCACTACTCTGTCGAAGGATGCGTCGTTGTAACCGTTGTTAATGAAAGTTTGTGGCAGTTGTGAGATTCGTTCATGAAATAGTTGCCACGTTGAAGATGTCTTGTAGATCCTATGCACTAGAATTAAAAAAAAAACACAAAAAATATGCTTTAAGGCCTTTCATCAGTTATGTCATCAGAGAGCAACTAAAGATTGATGAACTTCAATCTCTAGTTGCTCTCTGATGACATAAATTTAAAGGCCTCAGAGCATATTTTCTGTGTTTTATTTTTTTCTTGTGGCTTATAATTTTGTTCGTTCTCATCACGCGTTTATTATGATTATTTAGTATATATATATATATATATATATATGAATCAATTGAAACGGTCTTCAGGACATTGCATAAAAACTATAAGGAAAGTAAGACAAAGATAAACACGGACATAACACAATTCTTTTTTTCGACAATTGCCCTTATATGGAGGTGATGAGTACTACACAGATACAGAGTTGTAATCTGAAGACCGTTACACACTGGACTTCAGAACCACCCTGGCTTCCAGCGGAATTCATTACCTCCTGATGGCAGCAATTGTCGAAATATAGGTGTAATTGACGACACATTTTATTGCCTTACTGTATGTTTTATTACTTTCCGTACAATTTATATATGCAAATTAGTAGTATCTATGAAGTGAATCAATGTATAAATAGGCATTTGAATAAGTTTAATGTATACAAACAAACTAAAGTAAAGAAAGCGGACCTCACAATTAAGCTTGCCATACAAAGTTAAACTTATTCAAAGTTCTTGAAAAGAAAGTAAATTAATTGATTACATTAACATCTAATTTAATTAGCAATGATTAAAACTTGAATGTACCTACAAGTAAACTTAATAAAAATATCTTGAGTGAAGGAAAGTGAAGGACATAAGATTGACTTGACGATAAGTACTAATTAATTAACTTGATTGAGAAGAGCGAGGCTAATGTACTCAGAAGTCTTGATTGAATTAAAACTTCTGAAATAATCCTTTTACAAAACTTCAGCAGCAGTCAGGTTTCTGTGATAGATCAAGGCAGCAATATATTTAACTGTTTAACCGTTATCTCAACATAAAATAATTATACCAATCTTTTTTTGGAAAAATTTCTATTGAATAAAATATTTTTAAAAATTAAGTATGTGTTTATCTGACTGTATGTCTGTGTGTTCGTTTAGTCTATAGAACGGGTAAATAACATTCAATTGAAATGGAAAATATGGCATTTTCTTCTTCACGAAAATCACCACAAGGTGTTTTTTTTTTACATCAAATGAGTTTATGACCAGCTTTAAGTCTTCTCCTCTAAAATATTTATTTTACTTTAGAATAAAATATTTAATTCGGAATCTGAGGTATTCACTTTTGCTTCTCTTCGGATTCTCTTATATTCATTAAGATTATTAGGGCTACCATAAGGGACATATTTATCCATTAATAGATTTAACGTTTTTTCAACAGAACATACAACTTAATTACATCAAGAGATTTGTTCACTTAATGTACATTTTTAATTAACTCTCTTAGACATGGCTGATTTGCAAGCCACATCAACCAGAGCCAGGGAATCAGCAACAAATTTATTCAAATATATAATATTTTTTGAATATTCAAATAACTATTCATCAATTGTTGCAGAATCGTCAGTAGTCTGAACAAAGATAATCACAGTTTTAATTTCATTCTTTAAAAATTCATGAAAACTGGTCCAATCAGTCTTATATGTATTATATCAAAAATTTTGGCGAAATAATTCCCAAAGAAAAGTCCCAAATTCCATCATGCGGTAAAGTCTTATAATGAGCAAGAGTTAAATCACTATGCCTACTTGCTCTAGCTCTCATGATTATCATTCTGCACAATCATATGATTCGACGAAATCCAATCTTCCATTGTTTTCCCTTTTTCATTTGTCAGTACATCATTTCATAACGACGACTTTGAGTTTCAATCCACAGACACAGCTGTCCCTAGGAAGGGGCCGGGCAACTAAAGCACTGCAGAGCCTTCTCTGCAGCACTGAACATTCAAAAATTATTGTATACATAAAAAAATCGTTATACTGGTTATATTTTGCATATAATATTACAGAGATGGTCTGACAATATGAGGCAGGTGTTAATCTGACCTACCACCGGCATGACAAATTGACCAATGAACAAGGTCACTACCGTCATCCCACGAGGCCCTCACAAGCCCGGTTCACCCTAGCAAAGACAGGCCTTTCCACAGATATTAACACAGGAATATCACGTATGAGTCCTCATCAGATGGTCCGCCAAAAACATGATGTTTAGATTTCTATTTTCTACTAGTACACCTGCTTTTTATGATTCCCACGAAAGAAGAAAATTAGTGCCTCAGTTTGAAAAAAAGGATACTTTATTTTGGACATTACATGGTTTCCATAAATTAATAACTCTATTTTAAAAGTATGCATAGTTTGAGGAAGGCTGGAAGTACCTGCCCTTGACATTTGAAGGTATATTTGCAAACATTGACCCACAACCATTTTATCTAACATGTTTTTTGTTCGCCATAATCAATGTTTCGTACTTTTCTCTACAGTAACATTTTATAACTCGAACAGTTCACACAATAAGCTGATTCGAATTTACAGTTGGTGCAATCTCTAATTTATAGCTGCGTTTAAGTTATTTTTGCTTACGCAATCAAAACATTTTAATTGAATTCAATTTGTGCTGTAGTATTTTAATTAATGCGCATTAAAACAGTAAAGACAGTTATGTTATTTTAACAAACATTTTTTTTGTGGTGAAACCCGTTACATCTATAACAACGCATAATTGAGACAAAATGTTCAACTCTGCACAAACTTCACATCATTTTGATACTATATTTGATTATCCCATAATGTATGTTTCAATTTATTTTCATTTATTAAGCGGCAAACATACTTAAGTTTTTCAGGTTGATAGTAAACTACGGAATAATTCTTTTGTTTTGTACAAATAATTCCTCATATTACCATTTAATAATACCCGAAACATTTCCCAACGCTACCTTACCAGGACAATTGTATAAAATAATGAGAAGCCAATGTTTTCTAATCATTTCGGCTTTTAGTTCATTTCAACATGATTCAGTAATTACTTTTAAAACTTTTTCAACATCTTGTTGTTCTCTTCATTCCATGAAACCTCTACCACGTTTTCACGTGGTAACTCTTAAATGAAATTTCCCATTTAAGAGGGAAATTCTTAATTTGTATAATGATACAAAAAATTGTATCATTTTTTGTAAAAAAAAAAGATAAATTACGACTCATGTGATATTTCTTTGAGGCTAATCGTAGAGGTACACTACTTTAATAGGACATAAATTAACCTTTTCTTATAATATAAATTTTTTTTCTCTGCTACCAAGTTCCATGTTAGATTTCACAATAGTTTTGAAACTATTTGTTTTACTCACTAATTTATACAATTGAAACAATTCATTTCTTCTGTCAACTCAAGAATAAAACTTCTTTTGTACTAGTCCAGGAACCACAGAAACACGAACCTGTTTGTTGCTTTTTAATTCAGTTTTAAATTTTTTTAAAAAAAATGTTAATACGTTAAAAGATTTTAAAATTAGATCTATATGTTTTTTTTTTAGATTGTCACATTATTGTGTAATAAACACTGAATTACTTATGGTAGGTGCAAAAATATCATCGAAACCACCATCTGCCATGAAACTGGGTGTTTCGTTCTTCTTAGATTTCAACCAAAGGATGAACCCACCCACAGTTAATACTTCTAAATATGACAACTCAATAGGGAACGGCCTCCACTGTCTAGTATCTAGCACTACGCAGCACTCAATATCTCAAACAAAAACTAATTAGCGAAGAGCTGTGATATGCGGAAATACCCAGCACAAAAACACAATTCCTTACACGACCTCAGTCTATTTCCTTACTCTGTATGTGTGTGCATGTGTATGAGTGTGGGTGTGTGCGTGCATGTTTGTGAATTGTGCGAAGGACATCTCCTAAAGTAAAACATTTATGATATATATCAACAAATTATGCACAATAATACCCTAATCGCCAAATATAATATATAAGTTGCTGTTAGTTGTGAGAAGGTGAAAACTAGACGACTCAAACATTGCAATTTCATAGGAGACACTTATCTGTAAAAATGCAGCTCTTTCCAATTAGGAAGACAGTTTCTGCAAGAGATTGCTTAAGTATGAACTTCTAGTTAAAATATAACAGAATCTTCTTAAAAATAGTCCTCGAAGGTTAAAATTTAAGAAATTTGTTCACTAACGGGCTAATAAATTAACCTTTAAATGTCTCTGGTTAAGTAATTATCGGTGTTAATGAAAATACAAAAAAAAAATATATAAATTTGATCAATCTCATAGAAATAAACAATTTTTTATTTACAAAAATAGTAAGTTTGAGACTAAAAGTTCTTAGGAATACTTGAGTACAATATTTTAATTTGTATAATTATTGAAATAAAAAAGGTAATATTCATAATTTTAAATTTAGTGTTATTGGCATTGATGGCTATTTTTGCAGTTTATAATGTGTGGTTACAATTATAGTCAATTCTATATCTTAGTTTTTAAGAAATTTAATTTAATTTGTGTAAAAGTGAATTAGGAACCTCGACTTACGATTTTAATTCTTTGAGGGACCGACTTCCTACTTTGAAATGCTTGTATATCGAGATTAATTTTCTCATAAGAATACATTATAATTCCATGAATCTGTTCCATAGGCCAAAAAGCTACTATACATCTTCAATAAATATTACATAAATATGTGTATGAATCACAATTACACATACATATAAATAAAAATCATTTAAATTAGTCAGATTTAAAACAAACAACTTATCAATAAATAAGAAATAAAGCATAAAAGATCGTCTTAGCTCAGAGACTGGAGGATAAAGGAGGAATGAGATGGAGGATGAGGAGGTAGATGAGGACATGATAGGACGTGGAGTGTACCGTAATTTACACTCAGATCACTCTGATTTACACAACGTAACGCACCTCATTTAGTTTTCTTGTTTTAAATGTACCTTTATTAAAGTAAAATAAAACCTATACGCTTATACAGAACCGTACTAAATTTATACAGATGGAGAATTTTTTATTTTTTTTTCTAATTTTTACAATGACCTTTTCACAGTCGCTCACATCAGGGTGTTTTTTCCTTGTCTTCTCTTCTATTCCTCTCATTACGATCACTATAGGACGATTCATCATACATCGTACATCAAAATATTTGTATGTCGGTACATTTGTAAGTGGAGTTACTACTGTATTACAGGGGCCAGGTTAGCTCAGTGGTTAACGTACTCGTCTCTGAACTGATAGGACCGGGGTTTGATCCCCACCTGACCCTCGATTTGTTCATGCGGGAGATGAATAAATCTGACACGTCATCCCTCGGAGAAGTATGTTAAACCGTCGGTCCCGAGCCTGTATGAAGTCAGGTACTCGTTAAAGATCCCTACTCTAAATACCCTTGAGTTAGGCTAAATTTAGGACTCCCACTGTAGAATCAATCTTCATTGTGTGGCATCACAATGGGCCAATGCTCAGCCTACGTTTATTCCCATGTAAGACTACCACTGCAACCTAACCTAACCAACTGCTGTATTAATAATGTATAATGACGATATTGAAGTTTGTATAGTTACTGCTTCATAGGGATGTGCTTGTTACACCCATATGTATATGATCTTTACGCATGATTAATGACCTTTTTAAAGTGTTCTGACTGTTTAAAGAATGCTTTTAGTAAATGAAAACTTGTTTTATATCGTGAACAAAAGTAGAAGAATGAAGGTTGTTATATAGGATGTGAATTGTCGGTTGAATCAGCCTTCTGTCTGGAGACATCCTTATGAAAACGGCCACCCTCTTCTCATTAGTCGTCAATCGCCGTCCTTTTCTAAACAACTCTCGGCCCACTAACTACTCTTCATCCTTGTTTATAAGTCTGCTGTAAGATAAACGAATGCACTATCCTGCAAATGAAATCTACATCAAACACAGCCTTCATCAGCCTATACACTCAGCAGTAACTCTGTCACTGTAATTATTCAACACGCATCATTAAACCTTTATTAGTAATTATTTATTTACTTTTTTATTTTAAATATATATTTATTACCAAATATGAACCATTTTTTTTTTTACATAAAAGAAACCACTGTTCAGAATTCACTGCTTTTATGACCCTCTTGGTTATTATGTTAGTTTCTTGACAAAACTTAAACATTAGTAGCATAACGTTCAAATTTGTGTTTAGTTGGTTCTTATTTGTTACAGTTATGTGACGATTCGTTAGTAAAGTAAGACGACGAATCATTTCAATGAAGAAGTTTCAGATGAAATTGTAGACCGAAAGGTTTTCACAAAGTAAAAAAAGCTGTTAGAATCTTCAACAGAACAGTACAAGCCGAATATATGATACAAGAGAGTGTTGCTGCATCATGTATGATGAGAAAAAATATGATGAATCCATCCTGTCCTTAGACAGATTATTTGCAGCCAGCACTCTACACCTCCATGGAAGCTTCCTTTCAAACCTACACTTTTTCCCTTTTTTTTTTGAGAGTTGCAGCAAGAAAACTTTATTTTATGCATAATTATTATTTATTTTTTAATTTAGTGTTACTCACATATAACACAAACTCGTCAAATACATAAACAGCCATAAACTAAAGCCATAAACAGACATTTCTCTCTATATAACACATTGTAACGGCTTGCAAACAAACTCAGCTAACGAACGGCCCTTTTGAACGTATCTCGTTCGTAAGTTGCGGAGCGTCTGTAATGTATATAACTATAAACAGACGTCTCTTAGACATTTAGCTAAACATTCTAATAAAAACGTAATATACATGCTACTGTCATGTTAGACTAATAACGATTATATTTCATATCATCAGGAATATTTTTACAAATATAGAAAGATATTTGTATAAAGAGTTCAGATTAATTTAAATTGGACTACAGCTTTAGAAAACTATTACTATTGAATACAGGTAAGCCCAGATAAAATAGTTTTACATAGTTCAATCTATTATATATTTTAATAAACAGCAAACACTAATAATTAAAGCAATATTGAATAATCTGCAGTTTGAAAGTCAATACTGAAGATTCAATTAATGCTGAACTAGGAGTATCTAGGTTAATATTCTACTTTGCGATTAAGTGGTATAAGTCAGTGGGTCTTGTTTAAGGGCAAGGAAAGGGATTCGGCAGGTCAATAGGCAGCTGGTGGAAGCCTTCCAAGAAGGGCCAGCATGCAGAAACAACCCTTCACCACTCACAACCAGTAACCTAAACCCATTCATTTAATTCGTCTCAGCATTTTTTTTTTACATTTACTTAAAATCATTCATACCTATGATTTAACAATTTTCTGGAAATTTTATTTGCATTAATAAGAAAATAGCAAAATTTTTATTAGTAATATTTATACGTACCAAAAAAAGTTAATTTGGCAATTAGACTCGTTCACCAAAATGGGTACATACCTGAAAAAAAAATACAAATAAAATACAACAGTTCATTAATAATATCAAATTATTTTTTTAAAAAAAGAAGGAATTCTGATTAATATACCTTTTACTTCATTAGCATTATTAATATGTGTTTGGTGTAACATTAGGTGTATTATAATGATATATTATTATTATTATTATTATTATTATAATTAGTGTTTGTTAGCTTAGTATGTATTATTAATATTATTATCTATTAATGCCAACATAAATAACGACCTTGCATTGTAAAAGGATTTTGATCCGTATGTAAACAAATAAAATCTGTTATTTAATTAAAATAAAAAAATCATTACACTATATTTGATTATGTAATATAATGATATTATAATATTAATATAAGATGTAATATTAAATTACATTGTATTATGATAAAATTTCATTATAATAAAGAAACCTTCTTTGATTTCAAACTTGTTTTTAAATTGTTATGGCTATATACAAACAAAAGTTATTCTAATTTAATTTTTTTGTGAAAAATAATTACCAGCTTCTAACCAATTCATACCATAAAACTGCAGTATTTACATATTGATTCATTGCATATTGCATATTGTATTCACATATTTTACATATTGATTTGTAAAACTTTTATTGGAGAATACCAGAAAATTTAATAGGCTAAAAGCGTAATCACTCAAGTTTTCAATTATAAAATGTTATGAATGAATCGCATGTTAAGTAATATATTTGTGACTTCTATATTGTAAAATGATGTTTCACATCGAAAACACTGAGTTTAGATAGCTTTGTATAACGCATATATGGATCACCAGAGAGCGCAACAATTTTGAAATCAGGTATTATTAGATATCATTTAGTTTCAACAAATGCTAATGCATAAATATTATGAAAACTAAATACAACAATATAATATTAAAATATTAAAATATTATACATAATGATTAAGTGCATCACTATTAGATACGGAACTGACTTTGAAAATAACATCTGTATTTTAAACTGGAGTCCAATAATAAGACACCAAACAATTGTCATACTTGACTTACATATTTTACTTATTTTTGGCCCTCGGTTTATTCACATGGGAGGTGAAAAAATATGAGTACGTCGTCTCTCGGGCAAGACGTTAAACAGTCACTCCCAAGCCTGTACGACGTCAGGTAGTTGTTAAAAATCCCTACTTCTAAATACACTTGAGTTTTTAGAAATACACAATACTAATACAATACTAAATACACTTATACACTTCCCAGGATTCCCAGTGTATAATCAACAGGTAGTGTAGCTCGCCCATTACTAAAATTGGTGTGAAATAATAAATGAGTCACAATTTTGTCCCTAGAACAGCACTAAAAGGTAAACGTATAAGAAAAAACATATAACAAACAATATAACGGCGTTGGAAAACAAATAACTTTTCTGAATTACAACGCCATATCAATCACACTACTATAAAAGTGTAATAATTTACATTAATACACACTCACAATAAACTCATCTCTTCATACAATCTATTTTTTTACACTTCAATAGTTATATTTCAATAATTCTAAAAAAGAAACAAACATTAATAGTACAAGCTTATAGAGCAGCTAATTCCAATAATAAACAGTGAATACTGTGTTGAGCTCTCTTTTTTAACAGTGAAAATTTATAACATTTATAAACCTAGCAAATATACTTGTGAAAAATTCAAATAATAATATTTCAACTGTTTATTATTGATAACAAAGAAAAAAAAAATGAAATGGTTTCTCAATTAACAACAAATAATATATACATCACTTATTTTACATAAAGCCTTTCCACGTATTTTCCACAAAAAATAATGTCTATATTTAAAATTTGTTTATTTATAGTCTTGCACTACAATTTTTTGACCTTTCACAAAAAAGAACACATGGAGAGGCACACATCATGCGTTTGTGCGTGTATGTGTGTGTGTGTGTGTTTGTATTTTCCTGAGTAGGTTATCTAAACTCTTAGAAGTCTATAAAAAGCAAATTTTTTATTTCGATTACCGTAATTTCATGCCGAATAATAATTTCGGTACGTTTATTTTTCACACTACTTCATAGGGTCCTTGTTCCGTAGAAAAAATAATGCTATTTGTTGCAATTTTTTAAAAATCTGGCTTCACTCTTTCGATTAAACTTACTTTTGTTTTTAGTTTTGAGACCTCGTTTATCATGCATAGTCAAGTTAACGTAAACATATTCTTAAAGTTTCAAAAGTTTATAAAACGGTTTTAGTATATGGATAAATAAAGTTATGAATTGATTTCGTTAAGTTCATAAAAATATAAAAATAATTAAGAGCAAAATTTGGAAATATGTGTCAAATTGAATCATAATGTATTAAAATGGTAAACTGAAATAAAAGAGTATTGCTTTGGTAAGTAATAGCCTGACGAACCACACAATCGGACGGCTTTCTTTCCGCGCCCTAGAAAGAATTAAGTAAAGTATTGCTCGTTTCCACTACAGCTTGTATTCCCATCATGAATCCTTCAGCGTATCTGAACAATTATTGTGCTCAATAAAGTAATAATTTTAAGTAGTTATTATTCCAAATAATAATTTCTGGTGAAGATATTATAGGAAAATAATTGGCAAGTATCAGAGAAATACTACAACCACAGGTAAAAATAGCTAAGAATGTTTTCGTAGTTTAACTACGTTAATTCAATTTAGTTTACGAAATATTACTTATTACTGATGAGTTAAACAAGATTTTACCATACACACGTGAAACAAATATTAACGTGCAAAAACTGTAAGGAATCAAAAAAAAAAAAAAGAAGACTAATATATTTCAACCGTAACAACGGGTCTTTGTCAGAGTCAACTTCAGAGATTCATTTGAGATTTGACATTAAAAATACCGTTTTTTACGGTTAAAAGATCTTAGTCTTAGTCTGCTTTCTTACTGTAATTAGGACGTTGATTTATCATGAGTTAAAATGTCGTGTAGCAACCCTACTTAATGTTTTCATCTGAATTTGTGTTGGAAATCATGCTAGACATGTTACTCGTATTGACGTAGTAAAAGTCATTAATGCTTCCAGGACGAGTAGCTTGATTTAAAGATGGATCATACTCTTATATTTCATTTATGATTTCATAAGCTAATTCGGTAAATGTAAGGTTTTCATAAGCGCTCTGGAGAAATAAAATATTTACGAGTACATCTTCAGTCTCTTTTCTATACAAAAAATTAGACTTTATCTTAGCTGATATAAAAAAAAAACAGAAATAATTTTTTTTAAGGGTAGATACTGAAATCACATGCGTTCTTCTTAACCATTCCTTTAAGTAATTCAACGATGGCTCTAAAAACATCTCAATGGAAGTAACAGATAGCACATTTTATTCCCTATATCTTTCATATGTATTTTGTATGCTTTCATATGTATGTATTTTGTATGCGCCTTCCTCTACACCTTCAAAATCATAAAGGCATAAACAGAGTAAAACTGGTGTTTGATGCTCATCTGAATGTGAAATAAACATTTTTAACAAACATTTTTTATTAATCTTTTCATTTTAATATCTGATAATGCTTCATTAGTTTTCAATTAATTTCATTGAAGAAATGATTGATGTAAATTGATTAATTATAATTATTGTTTTCCAATTTCATGGTTATATAAATATTAATTCAAGTGCAGACCCAAAGTAGAAACAAATTAACATTTCATCAGGACTCGTTAAGTTCAAGTTAAATTCTCATTGCCGAGGTTTCAAATTTTATTTAAAACCTTTTTCATAGACAGAAGTATATTTTACTGTCAAATTAATTATTATTATTCAGAGAAGATATAGCTGATATCATATTATTTCTTAAATTTAAGAGACTTAAGAAATATTGAGATAAGAAAATCAATAAATTTCATTTAATAAATAAATTGATAAAATAAATTCAAATGACATGTTTAAAACATTCTAGAAGTTCAATTAACGACATTTTTGTGATAATATATTAATGTATTTTGCAGTGATTATCTGTATATGCAGGCCATAATAGAAAGAACGGGGCAAACGGAAGGTGGAAGGTGTGAAATTATTATAAGTTTGCAGAAGTAAACTTGATATTTCATTTACACTAATCTGACACGTAGCAAAGCAATAGAAGTTTTGCAACGAGTGTTACAAATCCCTCAAAGCAAGAAAAGTGTAACCACCGGAATCCTAGCTAGTTCCTAAAAGGTAAACTGTCTTTCAACAAAATTATTTTTCCTTTAATGATTCTATTCTATCAATTAAGTAAGTTAAAACTACACGAAACAATAGTTATAGAATGTTGGCCAAAGAAAAGAGATTTCATCACTAACAACATTTTATTTATAGAATAAGTATTTGACTACTTTACAATATATTTGTTATTCCTACCAGTTTAAGCATTTCTTTCATTTATTATTTGAACATTACTGCATATATACATATATATATATATATATATATATATATATATATATATATATACCTTTTTGATGCAAATACGATCCGAAATGGACAAATACAGTTCAATGTACATTTTTTCAATACATTGAACCATATATATATATATATTCCTTTTTTATCGTTTTTAATTTATAATTTTTAATTTTATAATTTTGTCTATTGTTTTTGCTTTCTCCGTTCTCCGACTTTTAGTGCCTAGCTCCTTTTTTACGCTAGTGCTGCTCTCTTTGGTTGACTCTTTATTTCTTCATTTGCACTCCGTTCTTCGACGTGGGGAGATCTCTCTCACTTCGTCCTCTCTTCTAGTCTACTCTCCTGATGACGAACAACAGTTCGAAATATTGAATTCTGTAAGTTTTCTTTGTATTCTCTTTTCTGTGTCGTGCTTTGTGTAATTTAAAGTATTATATAATATATATATATATATATATATATATATATATATATGTTCTATTAAAACCTATGCCTATTTTAATTTTGACACATTTTCGAATTAATTTTTCAAATTTCCTTACCTCTGGCTTCCATAAGTTTGGGACAAGATAAATCAGTTCTCCAAAATTTTTATTTCTGTATATCATCGACATGTTTCGGTCTTCGTCGACCATTATCAAGAAAGTTATTTAGAATCGTAGTTTCACAATTTACTTAAAAAAACTAATATAAATTTAAACTGAAAAAACTCAAACTATTCGCAAAGTCAGTTATTTGAGTTTTTTCAGTTTAAATTTATATTAGTTTTTTTTTTATTAAATTGTGAAACTACGATTCTAAATAACTTTCTTGATAATGGTCGACGAAGACCGAAACATGTCGATGATACACAGAAATAAAAATTTTGGAGAACTGATTTATCTTGTCCCAAACTTATGGAAGCCAGAGGTAAGGAAATTTGAAAAATTAATTCGAAAATGTGTCAAAATTGAAATAGGCATAGGTTTTAATAGAACATGTATCAATGAAGGCCTGCTCTCCAAATATACGAATATATATATATATATATATATATATATATATATATATATATATATCAGCTCAAAAACGAAGAAAAGCAACACACAGAGAAGGAGACACACTAACAAACTCAAATTTTCGGATGATCCGTCTTCAGGAGAAAATAGAAAGGGCGACCAAGCACGCCGGAAACACAACGGCAGGAAACCCAAACCAACAACAGTAGGGTTTCCTGCCGTTGTGTTTCCGGCGTGCTTGGTCGCCCTTTCTATTTTCTCCTGAAGACGCATCATCCGAAAATTTGAGTTTGTAAGTGTGTCTCTTTCTCTGTATGTTGCTTTTTTTTTGTTTTTGAGCTGATTTGCGTCCAGTTTGGATCGTTTTTTTCGAATTTTGAGTATGTATATATATATATATATATATATATACATAGAGCAGACCTTTTATACCAATTGGGTTAAATTGAATTGCCTGAATCAAACATACCTTTCTTTTAAGCAGTTTTTTAAATCTTTTAGCTAATTTCAATTCGTCTTGATTCAGCTGGTCAATTATATTAGCAAAACTCCGGTTGGACATTGCTATTCATTTAATTACATTTTACACTAGATTTTACAACTAAATTATACTAAACTTGACATGTCTCGGCTGTCTCCCACCATCTTCAATATTAAATTTTTTCTCATTCAAACAAGTATGTAAACATAACAGTAAGATAAATAAAGGTATTCACTAAAAAATAAAACTTTCAGTACCGCTAGTACAGGATAACATTAAGGTTTCAAAATATTACAAGGATGGTAAAAATGATAAATTAAGAATAAGATGGGAATATTTGTTAAACAAATCATAAAAAATAATACATATTGTACTAACCTTCAGGATAAACTTAATATTATTGTATACTACAAACGCTCCATCACTTGCAACCTTATCATGAAAAACCAAGAGAAGACAATAGAGAAATTAAAGAAAACTAATGTTGTGTACGAATACTCCTACCCCATTGGAAACTGTGAAGTCCAACAGTATTTCTAAATAGGAGTGACGACCACTAATTTGTTCCGCCATCTAACTATGCACCTTGGAGCTGGAGCAATACACGATCAAACAACGATCATACACAAAAAACAACTCTCTAGGAAGATGCTCACAGAGAAGACCAACATACTCAGACAAGAACAAGATCAAAGGAGAGTGCAATTAATGGAAGCACTGCTGATTCTGGAAAATAAACCTATATTAAACCAACAACATACAGGCAGCACACCTCAACTCAAACTACTAGGAAGAACAATCCGCCCATCCTAAGCTTAATTTGTCATTTTTGCCTTCCTTGTAATATTTTGAAACCTTAATGTTATCCAGTATTAGCCGTAGTGAAATTTTTATTTTTTAACAACTTATGAAATAATACCAGTTGTTCAATTAAAAAAAATTGTGAACTGTTATGAATTTAGTAGGATATAATGACGAAAATAGCACTAACGATAATAAAATCGCATATTTATCCAAGCCAGTAAGTCACTTGGTAAAGTAACAATGCTCAATGGTTCAATTCCTTAACAAAAATTCAATAGTCCATGGAAATAATCCTTTCATGTCCAACAAAATTCTGTTTAACAACACAATCACAAAACCAATTTGTATATAGGGAATGGAATTATAAGGAGTCACTAGGCAATCGAATTGGATTTCCATATAACTCAATTTTTTCCATCAGAAACCCCTCAAAAATTACCAATTCACCTTTTACATATCCAATCATACCTCTCATAACTGCTTAATGTGCTCCTATACTACACATATGTATGTTGATATTGATTTTCGGAAAAAAAAAGAGATGAATAATGATTCCTTTTACTACTAACCACTTTGCAGACCAAATCCCAATGCAAATTATACTACTACTATACTATATTAAAAATAAATATATTGCAAATTAACTTTTACATATAATATGAATACGGAGCAGATCACCAATTATAGGATTCTTTGAGGAACGTTACAACATTAGCTGCATTCATCATCTTGTAACGGGCTTCATCCTCCTTTCTGTCATATTTATAATCGGTAGATGAATGGAAGTCATTTTTTTTCGAAGGACATGTTATGTAATGTTGTAAATCATTTATTGTAAAATAAAATACACACACACACACACACACACACACACATATATATATATATATATATATATATATAACTCAATATAAAAAGAGTAAAAATAGATAAAGACATACAACACTCACTACTATATTTCGACTGGCGTCGTCATCAGGCAGAAGTACTCCAGCGAGCATCAAGAAGACAAGTAAGTGTCTCCACTGAAGCTCTGAAAGTTACCCGGGAGAAAGGTTCAGAGATCTCATTCAGGACTTGAAGATGGAAGCAGTGATTAAAGTAAAGTCCATGTGAATTAGTGTGGATTGCAATGGGTACGCTTTTGCGCTGCCCAACGGAAGCTCTACGACCATACATACGAGTATGTAAGTTGAGCTTAGTAGAGGCCATACCAACGTAGATTGCATTACACTGGGTACAATCCAGACAGTAAACACAATTGACTGAAGTGCAGGAGGTATGAGGAGGACAAGAGTAATTAATATTGCTATGGGGGGGGGGGGGGGGAGTAATAGAATGTCAGGTTTTTGACTCTGACGAAGACCGCTTGTTACGGCTGAAAGATCTTAGTCTTGCTTTCCCATTTCATATTGTCGTTTGATCATTGATTGTTATTTCACGTGTTTATGTGAAATATCATATATATATATATATATATATATATATATATATATATATATTTATATTGAAATTCGTATATTTGGGGAACAGTCCTTCATTTATACATGTGAGATTAAATTTTCTGCCTACTTTTGTGTCTTGATCAGTTTTTTGATTTCTTTTCCAAATCTCGTATTAGTCCTTTAAATTCTCCTGGAACTAGGTATATTAACTCACCATAAGATTTACTGTCCATTTTTAATTCTATGTATTATTACCGACGTTTTGGTAATTATATAACAGGAATTGCAACCTGCCAGTTTTAATGTTTACTTTATATTTCTATCGTGTTATTTGAGTGTTAAGATTAAGTTTCAGATATAAATGTTAAATAATTTTTAAGATATTATGGATATGTGTTCAAAAAAAAAACCCTGTAGATGGTCAAAAAAGACCGAAACGTCGGTAATAATAAATACGATTAAAAATTGACAGCAAATCATATGGTGAGTTTATACACCTTGTTTCTGGAGGATTTAAAGGACTAATACGAGATTTGGAAAAGAAATCCAAAAAACTGATCAAACAAATGTAGGCAGAAAATTTAATCTCACATATATATATATATATATATATATATATATATATATATATATATATATATACGGATTAATTTACCACAATGAAACATATTTGGAAACAATGCTCTAAGGCCTTTCGTCAACACATCGTCAGAGAGCAAGTAAACTAAAAAATAATAAATACTTGTTAACCTGGTTGATTGGAGTTTCTAGAATTGTTGGTAACCCTGAATGTGTTTAATGATGAAGAAGTCTTCATCTGTTTAATTATTCCGCTAATCAAATTTTCATCCAATTTATAGAGTCCTAGGCTATTATTCATTAATTTCTCATAAAAGTTCTTTATGAGCGCACTTTCCAGAATATTTCTTCTTCTTTCCGAAGACACATATATTAATTAATTTGCTTCATTCCAGTTAATCACATGATTACCGTTTCTTATTTGCATAAACAAGGCGCTCTTTCGTCTTCTCTTCTGATCGAATATTTGTGTTGTTTTCTCCTTGTAAGAAGACCTTTGCTCGTCTGTCCAATGTAAGACATTTCACAGTCAGTACATGGTATCCTGTATACACAACAGTCCGTTCTTTTTGGCTTATTATTGACAGGTCTGTTAAACAAGTTACCATCATTACTGAACACAACAGAAACGTACAACCTTTTTATAAACAAATTTTATAAACAAAAGTTTGGATTAGCTATGGGAAATTGTCTCTTCCCAGTTTTAAGTAATATCTATATGGAATATTTTAAGATCACCTATCTACCTACAAGTTGTTTTATGTATACTATTTTCAATGTAGATGAAAAAAATATAGATAAATAAAAAACAAAGATTTACAGTCTATAATTTTCTGTTCAAACCACCTTCAGGAGAAATAAGAGATTTGAAAATTAATGTCAGTTCCAATAGATATTTTCGATTTGATAGATTGAGGAGGGTAAACATTCATGGATATGAATTATAGTGATAAAGACAATTACAGGAAAATGTCACAATTCATAATATGATTTTTGAAAGTAGTTTGATAAATTTAAAGAAGACAGAAATGTAAGCATTGTATAATAATTTCGAAGAAATAAATTAAATATAGGGTAGAGATAAATGAAGTTGTGTTATGTATTTATTTATAGAATGCCAATATTATCACGGGAGGCAATACAGTGGATTATGTAGCAATAGGACATAAACAGGGAATATAAAAATAATATTGGTTTATAGGAAGGGAAGGAAGAGAGTCCTATGATATGTTTGGAAGGGCAGAGACCCCCGGATGAACGGCGGGAGGCTATTGATTGTGGACAATACTCCGGCAAACAGCTTCGCTAATAACAAACAACCTACTGGGACAAACAGTCAATGTATTCCTTCATCATCGCACAATCTTATCTTCAAACAAACTTCAACAAATTCACAGTATTTAAATATATAATAGATTTAAAACATATTTTTATAATCATAAGGGTTCACCTATGTGTCAACCGTCAGCTGTCAAAGTGATCGTTGGGTGAACAAATATGCTGTCAAATATGATATCAAATTATGTTATTGCGATAGTATAATAGGTTAATTAATTAGTAAATTAGGTCTGTTTAAATTAAACCCTTAGACTTCAAGTGATTCCCATTATTTCTTTTTATGTTATAATTTATCTTTGATAATAACTGAAAGAAAATTAACTAATCAACATTTCTAATTAAAAAAGAATTAACTATATATTTATTCTATTTGTAAATATATTATAAAAATGTATTATATATGAGGTAACATTCATTCTATCATCTTTCAATCGACATAACCAAAGGATAACGTAACTAAATATACTTGAGTTAAGGAAAATTTGGGACTCCCAATAATATAAAAATCAATCCGGTTATGTGGCCAGCCCACTACTAAAATGGGTGCGAAATAATAAATAAGCCACATTTCCCATTAACACTCTACCGTGCTTTCAAAAATGAAATCATATATAACAATAATCTGTAAGAATATTATTTTTATGTCCTAAAATTTTACTAAACTAATTTATAGATTATTTATTATGTTCTACATTAAAATTATAATTTATTTACGATTTCATAAAATATTGTCAAGAGAAATTCACAATAATTTAAACTTTCCATGAATATTATAAAGACAAGTGATTTAGATATTTTTTCAAACTTAATATTTCCATCTATTCTTAGAGATAATTCAATATTTTGATAATTAAATAAATCTCTCTACAATCTTACAATGTTGTACAGTTTTATGTAACAGAATAATATAAATTGGTATAACCAGTTTCACACATGTTTTGTGTTATAATTAATAAACTATCAATCAGTAGGGTGTAAACAGACATATTTACTTGCACACAATTTAGTTTATATTTTCATTAATACGGATATGAAATTGTATATGCTCAAAAGGGCAAAAAGAAAACAGCAAAAAAAACAATGCAATTGTATTACTATTAAAATATATCAAAATAGAGAAGGAAATTAAATAGAGAAAATACAGTCAATGGTAGAGTGAATATACACTTAACTAGAGTAAAGTTGATCCCGAGGGAAGGAATTTAATGATAAACGGAATGAAAAGACCTCTATACCAGGACCTACTGATGACCAACTATTTAACCAACTCAAAACATGTATTTCAATAATCTGGAGTAAATTACATTTGCATATTGACTGTAATCTATTTCCCCTACCTTCTATATATAAGCTTCGTTATTATTAGATAACACTGCAGAAAATTGAATCAGTATTAATTCATGTTTTGAATATTATAATACATCAAACCACATTGCTCTACAACATTAAGTTAAAAATTACCTAATTTACAATATTTGGAAAATTCAATACTCATATAAACTAAAAATAAAGCAAACAATGTTAAGAAAAAAAAATCGGTTTTTACAAGTGTAGTTATTGCGTTAATTAAATATTATAAATTAATTTTTGAAACATTAAGAACCAAAATGGAAGTAATTCCATAATTTAAAATGTTTATCCTACATACACTTACATATTAAATCAAGCCGCCTAAGTCACCCGCTTTGATGGCTCCATGTCTCCAGTATAAGTCGGCAGCAATTTTCCAAAACTTGGTATTCGTTAGGACTTTTTTTTCAGAGTGGACACTTCACCAAGCTTCTCCTTTAATATTTCAGACTTTCAAAGGGAATGGGAGCACTGGAGAAGAATTAGTTCCAGGTTTCCTCTACTAACAGGCACGCTCCACACAGGTCGCTGTCAGATAAATTGAAACGGTATAGAAATTTGTTAGTGACAGTGTGACCTATACGAATTTTGCAGTTTTGACTATTGTTTTACTATGTTTATGGCCGGAGGGTTTCGTGCTGACTTCGTTCACAATTAAGTTTCAAACAAGGGTTACCACTTGGAGGTGTCAGCTCAACCCTTATCGCTTGAGTATCTGTTTATAATGTTCTTTCATCTTCAGTAGGTTGAATACGCAGATGTTTTTTCATTATTTTTCTTTTACTCACCTGCGTTATGAAATTTATCACAGCTATATTGTAAAACATTTCCATCAATCACTTGTTACAGGTACCCTTCATCTTACATATAAGGGAATGATAAAAAAAACATAATTCACAATAGTACGAGTATGCCATTACATTTAAATAATAAAACGAAAAGTAATTCGCAGTTAATTTTAGAATCAATTCAATTAGAATATTGATAATGATATTTATTTCGGCTAACCAGCTTCAAGAAAAGGAAGCATTTCGAAATGAACTGTCACTCTCAGTTAACAATAGAAATATTTATGAATTTCAGATGCCAGGTCAGCTCAGTGATTAACGTACTCGCTTCTCAACTAGTAGATCCAACAGGTTCTCGATTTATTCACGTGGAAGGTGAACAAATCTATGCACTTTGTTCCTTGGAGAGGACGTTAAAGCTGTTAAGATTGTCCTGACCCTGTAAGATGTCAGGTACTTGTTCAAGATTTCTACTCTAAATACACTTCCGTTAAGCATTACTTGGAACCCCCATTGAAGAATCAACGAGTAATGTAGCTCGTCCATACTAAAATGGGTGCGAAATAATAAATGCGCCACAAATCCCACCCCAAGAACAACGCTAAAAGTTGAAAGTTCCTTATAAGTGTGGGCGTTGGAAAACAAACAAACATCGTTTGAATCATTTAAAACTTTGAAACCTGAAATATAAATAAAATGAGGTAGAAGTATATCCACATCGTTAGTAATCTGATTTCACCCTTCAAGATGATGTTAAGCCGTCTGCCCAGAGCCTGTGCAATGTCAGGTACTCGTTCTAAATCAGATATCTACTCTAAGTACGCTGGAGTTAGGCAAACCATAGGTCTGTCACCCAATGTAGGTACTGTATGATGGATGTATCTCCCGTTACTACTCCACCTAACCTATTAATCATATAAATTTCATCGTAACGTTACTGCTGGCTGAGTAGCCATATTTACACAGATCGTGTATAGTTCGTCAGTTTAACCAACAATACAGAAATGTTGATGACACCAGTTTCTGTTGGATCAAGGAAGTCAAGAAACATCAAACAACAGTTACAGAAATCAGACTGAATCTTCAAAACAAATATTTTTATACAAAATCATAACAGATTAAAAGGTCAGAAAACTTGCTCTAACCCAATAAAGAAGAGCACCACATATCATTCTATTAACATGGAAACACTTAAACAAATACACAAGTAATGAAATGGACTTTGCACTTTTCTTTTGTTTCATCTTATCATGTTTGCTATTTTATATTTTAAAAATCTAAATTCACCTTTTACGGTTCCATATTATTCTTTTCCTTCATATTTTTTTTGTATTATTCATTTTTATACTTCACTTTTATTAATTTTCCTTATCCCTTCTAATGGTACTCGCATTTCTGTAACAAGTTCATGTGATCGGGCACAGGAGTGACTACACTCTTTATTTTCAACCGCCGCGAACACTTTGAGTTTAAATACATGAACATTGTTGGTATAAGAGTTAGTAAATGTATAAACCCATCATAAATCTGGGGTTCATGATAAGGTTCAATACCCGACTGCTCTAGCACGTTGAACATCTTCAAATAGGACTGATTCGAAGGATCTTGACTACAAATACTCATCATATAAGTAGTGCAGATATATGCTTAATTTCCTGTTATTAATATTAGTTTCATTAACATATTATGTATAATAACATGTTATTTATAATAATATAATAATATTATTATAAACATATTATAATAATATTAACATATTATCATATTGCATTCTTTTATAATTTAAATCTCCATTGTCAGATCCACCAGTTGCCTTTCAATTACGACTAATTACTTAGTAATAAGAGCATTACTAAATTAATTTTGATTTCAGTTAAAATCGAAAGAGTTTGTATAATTAAAACAGTCAAATTTTTAATCAATTATATAAACTTTTTTTTTTTGAAATTTAATAATGTAAACAATATGAACCAACTTTTAATTATTTGTTTGAGTTTTCATTTATAAGGTGAATTCAATTCCACAACAAGGGAAGTAAAATAAATGACTGTAAACCAAGCAATTATCGGTCATCAGTAAAACAAAATAGAAAATTACAAGGGAAAAATCCTTTGTAAAATCAATCGCCCTCAGTGTTTACAGTTTTTGGCAAAAATAATTGCCAAAGACAATTCAATTACAACACATTCAATGTCCCATTTCCACCCCTCTTTCTACAATTAAATGGAAAATAAAGAAAACTCTATAAATTCAATTATGTATATAAAAAAAAGTATACACTTCTTTTGAAGAATTTTAAATTAATACCATGAATATTTTTTTTTTTATTCCTGAAAGATATATTCAAATGTGGTTTCATTTTTTTTTTTAATACTTTAGATGACAGACCCGTTTTTGATTTAAACTATTTACTTCGTTCATGCAAATTTCAGTTTATTAATATATTTATTAAATTGCTCAATATTTCCAAATATACCAACAAGAAAGATTGATGTTCGAAAAAGAAATTATCATCAAAGGTAGAAACTGAAAAATGTGAGAGCTAATGAAGCTTACATATATTAACTTTGTAAATTCAATAGACATTGAACAATATAACATTCCTTTACAATTAAACAAAATTGTAAATATCTATTGTTGTAGCAACTGTAATAACTATATAATAATAATAATACATTATAATAATTGTAATAATATTAAAAATATGAAAAAAATATTTAAAATATTAATATTATGTATATAGTTTAATGTCATACTGATCTTCAAATTATATTTGACTTAATTTTATTTCATTTGTGAATTAAGGGATCTATTTTAATTATATTATGTGTAAAAATATATTTTGATCCGACATAATATGTTCATTTTTTGTAGTTATACAATGCAAAAACATCCAAAAACCTCTAAACTATAAAGACAGATGTACCTAGATAAACTCCCTGATTTGATGTGAATTATAAAATTCATGATTTGGAGGTTGCCTGAATCAGGAAAAAAATAATTGAATTAATTCTTTTAAGCTTGTAATATACAAAGAACAAACTGTTTTTGATATATTTTAGCAGCCGTTGCCATCCATCTCTTCGACCATAAGGAAAATATGTGATAGGGTATTATTCTTTATATCAATGGTATCACTGATATTTTTGCTAAATGGCTTTCTCTCATTAGAATTCAATACCGACTGATCATCATTTTTACCTCAGTAAGATAATACACCCTACAATAAATCACGAAGTCAACAATTACTTAATTTTAACCTCACTACACTATTAAATGTGAAATTCAATAATTTAAATAATTAATATTTGTTTCCTAACTGATGGTAACTATTAACAAAACCTATTTTTTTTATGATAACCTGTAAATTATAGCTGTATAGAATTAACTCAGTAAACATACAAAAAGAAAACATAATTCTTAGACTAGTGTTAAAAAAAATAAGTAATGTATGAACATGTAGAGCAGAAGAATTCTCATTATTATTAATATTAAACAAATAATATACCGTCTTACCTCGTACACTGCTGCCATAGCTCTCAGACCGGTTTCAGGTGAAACCCATCTTCAACCAGAAAAGAACTGTTCTTGTTGAAGATGGTTGACACCCGAAACCGGTCTGAGAGCTACGGCAGCAGTGTACGAGGTAAGACAGTATATTATTTGTTTAATATTAATAATACTAACCTCTGTGGTAATGAAGAAATGCATGAATTTAATTATCATTATGTTATTCGTAAACATTTTACTATGGAACACAATAAGATACAATGGTTATGCCAGAATGTGTCCAAGCTCTCTTGATCGAAACAAAGCCTGATGATAGTTAAAACGAATCCATTAAATGTTCGGTTCAGTTTACTTGATTAAACTTTGGGCACTTTGCTTTAATTATTTTACAAATTCATTCATTTATCTCTAACTCACTGTTTATATTGTCTATCTATGATCACATTCATTTTCAGTCTCTTCTGAAGTCTAAATATTCAGACAACTAAAATATTAAAAGTTGTTTGTTTGCTTTACAATGATGAGGTTTCTAGGTTTTCACTTTATTATTGTTCTAGAAGGGAAATCGTGGCTGAGCTACTGTGTGGGCATCTATTTTATCAATGGATTTCTCACATTACAGAATTGATTCTACATTGGCAATCTGAAACCCAAATGTGTTTAGAGGGATCTTTAACAACTATGTCATAAGTCGTACAATCTCCTAAACGAAGGTTTAACATACCCTCTTGATAGACATGTGATGGATTTTTCACATCCCGCGTGAAAAAATCGAAACATAAGGGAGAATCGTACCTGGGATCTACTAATTCAGCGAGCATGCAAGACATTGGGCTACCATGAACCCTATTACTTTTATACCTTTTTTTGAAAATCATTTAAATAAGATATTTAAAATAAGAAAGCAAAGAAAAAATACTAATTATACTTTGCTATCTATCTGAACTGATCCAGGCTTCTCAGATATAGAATTGAAAGAATATATCCCTAAAGAATTTACAATATTTATAAATATTTATATACCATGTTTATTAGCTATAATACTGTATATTATTTTTAAGCTTAGATTTCATTTGATTTGACATTTATTAAAAATAAGGTCGGAAATAGAATTGAAATTGAATTATAGCAATTGGAAACGCTAATTGAATGATGAGTGATTTTTATTTCGCAATTTTAATACGAGGGAAAATAGAGCAATCAAGCGACCCTTGACAAGCATAGGACGAAGTAAATCGATTTGTCAACCCACCGACAATTTAATGTTCCCTTCCTTTTTTTTCTTTTTCTTTGTGTTGTACACTTTAATTCTCTTAAACTAGCATAGATGACTGCGACGGTCTGCAAAGAGCAATTGACCTTTTCTTTACCGTTAACACTAATTTTCACAGCAAAAAGAAATATCCTGACAGCAGCAATTAAAACATTATTTTTTGCAACTTCTTTTTTTGTCGGTTTTGAGCAATCACAGGTACTAAGTCTGCTAGGTTGAAGGTAGAAATCCTGTAAAACAACAAATAGTCATTGACTAAATTATGTGAACTTACAGTATTTGCCACAGTGCAAATGTAACTACTTAGTGATTAGTTGGTCTGAGACTAACAACTGACACACTAAATGTTTGAGGCTACATAGTAACTATGAGAGGGTATTTTTTCAAATAAGACATGTCAAAGCAATATAAATTCATTTCTAAATTTTTCAATTGGCTCGTGCAATCATTTTCAAGACCTAGACCAGGAGAATGAATGAATGAATGAAATTTCAAAGAATGAAAAAAGTCCCTTCCTGAAAAGAAAGACTAAAAAATTTTAGAATTATAAAAAATGAGTGGAAATTGCAATAAGTAGAAATGATATAATAGGAAAGTTGGAAGTAACAAATTAATTTCGGAAGATGGTCTCCCCGTTTAAAAATTTGGTAGACACTACTAGTAATTTTTTGAAGCAGAAGTAATATACTATGGTGAATAGTATCTATACAGAACTGTGAAAATCAGTGACTCAGAAACAATACCCCAATAGGAGGTAATTTACTAAATTATTTGATTCATTCAATAAATAAAACTGGTTTTAATTGTAATACACGAAATACATCATAAGTATGACAAAAAAAAGTGCATTTTATGTATTTATTGAATGAAATGAAGTTGAAATAACTTGAATAATGATAATATAATTAAATTGAGAATAGAAAAAAAAAAAACGAAACTAGTTTAAAATTGTTGAAGGGAGCAAAGGGAGGAATGAGATAGGGACAGCAATGCTAACGATACCATTGTGACCCTTAATTTGTGTATCTAAGGGCTTTAGATGTTGAGAACTATCTATTATGACCTAACTAACATCTCATTTAGACAAGGCATAGCTATTTCCGCGCTACGAGACACTCCCTAAATCACCCAACATCTTGCTTCTTAGTATTCTAATCTCCGTATACTACCACATTATCAGATAAACAACAAATGCTTGAAATTGCCTCGTCACGATCTGACCTAGTTGATCAAATTACTAGCCTCAGTTAGTAAGTCATCCGAAGGTTTTTTTAAATCAAAGGATTATGTGTTCACAGTAGAATACACTAGACTAGGAATTTACAATCAGGTTATGAATAGACCACTATCAGTCCTCAGAGGCTTAAAAAGAGTCCAAAAATAACACAGTAATTTGAATTTTCATAGGCGCTCAATATATGTTAACAAATATATATCTGCTGTTTACCAGAAGAACAGAAGTCTAATTCTGTCCTGAAGACGACAAGGTTGAAATATTGAAGTGAGGTTTATTGTTATTTTTTTATGTCCTTTCTTTTGATAGTAATATATATATATATATATATAATATATATATAATAATATTATATAATATATATATAATATATATAATTATAATTATGATATATTATAATATATATAATATATATATAAATTTTATATATATATATATAAATTAGACTATGGTAATTTACTATGTTCTGTCGATACAGTAGCAAAATCGTTATTCAGGAAACACGGGAAACTTATGAAAAAGCAAGTTTCAGCTAAATATGGTCTAATTTTTAACAATGTAGTATACAGGAAGGACTGCTACCAAAATTTATAAAATACCAAAATTTACCAAGCTACCAATATATATATATATATATATATATATAAATATATACATATATACCAATATACATTTATACCAATATATATATATATATATATAATATAAAGATTTCACATAAATACGTGAAACGACAATCAATTATCAAACCACAATAAAAAATGGGAAAACTAGACTATGATTTTTCAACCGTAACAAGCGGTCTTCTTTTCTTACTGATCTTGGTCTTCTTTTCCCATTTCATATTGTGGTTTGATTATATATATATAATCCAGTTCAAAATCGAAGAAGAGTAACACAAAGAGTAAAGAAAGACGCTTAAATGCTCTACACTTATAAACATAAAAAATAAAAAGAATTTTCCACAAGGAAGAAACGAAAACAACAGAAATAAATGCTGTGAGACCTTTCACTTTATGCCATCAAGGTCAACTAAGAGAAGAACTAAAAGGGCGTATAACTCTCAAATAGAGTTATGCAGATATAAGGGACGAAACAGGTGAAAAATTCTGGTGACAATAGAGCTAGATGAGAAAAAAAATACCCAGTAATATTAAACAAAGCAATGTAAAGAGTAAGAAAATAAATAAATAATAATTATAAATTAATAGAAAAAAAATATATAATTCCTAATTGTAATAATTTATATTTTTTTCTTTTTTTATTTTAAATAGAATAAGCAATAATATCTAAATAAACGAAACAATAATATAGGGAGAAAGAAAATAAATTAAACAAAACATTAATCTATATGATTAGAATCAACAATCCGTTTTCCGTTCTTTCATTATATGCTTGCTGGTACCACCCAGGTATAGGTACATTCCAATATATATAAGGCAAACTCTACTCAAAACTTGTCAAGCAAACCAGAAGGTATAGGAGGTAGATCAACTTTTGCTAAAGAAAAAAAAAAACATAAATTCATCCTTATACGAAAAATCAGGAATAACTGACTCATATATCACAATAATTCCAAAATAAATATTACACAGGTGAAATGATTCCACAATTCAAAAATAATAAAATAATTAAAAAAACATACCTCAGAATGAAAAAAAAGCTAAGTTATTTAAAAAAAAAAACAACTTATTTTCGCGTTATCTAACTTCAGTACTAAATTCACAGTCATGGAATGTATACAAATAAGGTATATTAATTATTTCATTAATGTTATTTCCAATAAAGTATATTGTAATTTTTTCCTTCAAATATGTTACAAAAACATTTTACTTTTATTTAACTTCAAAAAGTATTATGTTTAACTTCCATACATCTCCATAATATAGTGCATCACAAGATATGTTTTGGCACAGTTTTTACTATCAGAAACTGCTTTCTATGGTACAAAGTTAATTAATTTATCCAATATAAACAATAATTCATTTCACTCGGAAGGAAATTTCAAATAAAATGTAATTCAAATGGTACTTAATCGTTTACTGAAATGGATTAATTTTAATAAGTTTTCACCTCTTGAGAAACTATTTCAAATTTACAATTAATTTTAATAATATTATCCATGTGTGTATTCTATTATCTTTTAAAATAGTATTGATTAAAAATTAACGCATTGAACAATGAACTATATTTGGAGTGCATAAAGTAAAATAATAGAAAGGGTCATCCGAATAATAGTACAAGATGCTTATAAGCTAATTATGCGAAGTTATTATTTGTTTTTCCTTGACATACACTACAAGTATGAAGACTGTTATAAGAATGGTATATTGGTAAGTGGAAGATATTAATGTGGCAGTGAAAGCAGGAGTAAAGGACATATATCTTATCGAGACTACCTAGCCGACTATCGGGCGAGGACGACCTGTCTCCAGGGACTGGGCTAGCAAGCCATATCTTATCTCACACTCTCCTACCTATAATATCCTCTGTCCTCTTTACCACCCTTATGATTTATATCTTTCGTTTTGTTACAACCAACTTAGAGCTAGCTTCCAAACATCTATAAATCCTTCAACTTTACTTAGTATTAAAGACAATGAAAATCTAACCTTCTCTTAAATGCCTTCACCTAAACACGGATATATTCTAACAATAAATCCAATAACATATCCCTTTACAAACCTCCAGCTTCTGCTAAATGTGTCACACAAAAATTAATTGCCATCACAGTCCACATTTGCTTATCACAAACAAACAAACATTAAAATTATTAAAATAATTAAATTGACCTGTTCTATAATAATGTTGGAGGTGAAAAAAATTCATTATTTTCTGTGCTATCAATACGATGATACATTTTAAACGAATTCGTTAGAATAAAACTAGTGAATAAAAACCAATATAACTAGTATTAATATAAAAAGCTATCTATAAATGTATTGAATTACTCTGCAATGCCTGTGCTATCATGTCTGCCTTGCAGAGTATACATGATATATTCTAAATAAATTCGTTAGAATGAAACTATAAAATAAAAAACAATATAAATCATATTAATATAAAGTTATTGAATGAGCAATAAATTAAAAGAAAGATATTCTTAACAATTAATTTAAATATACTTATAAATCCTAACATCATTAATTAAAAAAATAGTTCGAACGAATAACACATTATTGGATCTAAAAGATCAAAGATAAATATAACCTGCTGGGAAAGAAGCCCTACATCGGTACCAGTAAATCAGTGTCAACATGTAAACAAATGCCCAACGACAATTTTATTTCATTTTTTTTTATGATTTCCATAGCTTGGGATCAATTCACAATGGTAAACTTTTTGAAAAAAATGGCTGTGATGAATATACTTTTTAATCAACTATTTGTTTTCAAAATTTCTCTAAAGTGATTTATTTTTAAATTAATTGTATTTCACTATTTTTGTCATTTTTCAGATCGCACATTTTGCTCTAACAGACTCAGCAACATACTCACTCAGTCACAACTGCATCATTCATATATACAAAAAGATTTCACAATAAATACGTGAAATCTTAAATAAATACGTGAAACGATAAATAACAATGAATGTTCAAACAACAATAAGAAACGAAAAAAAGACTGAAAATTCAATAGTAACAAGCGGTCTTCATTGCAGTCAACTAAAACTATTTCTTTTTTCTCATTTATTATTGTGATTTGAAGACTGATATATATATATATATATATATATATATATATATACTAAACATAAGAAACGGTCCATAAGGACTATAAAACTTTAAATCACACAAAGCACAACACAGAAAAAATAATAAAAAGAAGAACACTTACAGAATTCAATATTTTGAACTGTTGTTCGTCCTCTCTTCTAGTCTACTCCTGATGACGAACAAAAGTTCAAATTTTGAATTCTGTAAGTGTTTTGTTTATTCTTTTTTTTGTGTCGTGCATTGTGTAATTTGCAGTTATATAATCATCAGAAAACGATCCACAAAGGACAACAAATGTTTCGGAGTAAACTGTAGGTACACGTGGTTTTCTTTTACCATTTTTTCAGTTCATTTTTCTTACTTCTCTTGAACCGGGCACGCGTGTGACAACACTGTTCGTCTCCAACTGTCACTTTGCAAGTGCGCTTGGTGTCTATGTCTCTTCTCTCTTGATAACGATTAAACCAAAAATACGATATGTATATAATATGATTATATCAACGTCAAAACAACAGAAAGAAATAGAAAAAACCAAGATCATTCAACTGTAACAAGCGGTCTTCTTCAGAGTCGAATCTAAACTAATATATAAGTATATATATATATATATATATATATATATATAAAGAACACACTCCCAGCCAAGAGAAGCAGAGTGCAATAACCCAGTACCAGGACATCCCTAACACACAGATGTCGCCAGCCACCCTCCAAAAATCTTCAGTGAAATGTAAACCTTAAACACGGTATCGTGTTACCTCCCTAGTAATAATTATCTCTGTGAGTTTAGTTGTAGTTAATAGTGTCTAAAATTAACCTGAAGATGGTCTTTTTAAGGACCGAAACATGTCGTTTTATATAGTTAAGTGTAATCGTAAATTAATAGTAAGCATTAGTGTAAAATAAGTGATAAAATGAATTATGTACAGCTTTTACATACGATATCTCCTACCATAAGGAAATCCATCAGAAAACTGGAAAATCTTTTCAAAAATTAACCAGATTGGAAATAGGCGAGAAATTCGTAAATACATTTATATATATATATATAGATATAAATATATACAAAAGATACGCCGCAACAGTCTGAAACACGTTTAATAAGCTCAACTTTAAAAAGAGAAAAACAGTATAACTTAATTTGATTGATGTAATAATTAAATGAGATATTCTCTTCTTTCCATTAAAATATAACACAAAAGTATGTTTTTGACGTGTTTCTACTTTCAGTAGTAACCTAATTTGGCGAAATTCCAAGTTTAAACTTATTACAGACAAGTTTTCGCAAGAGGGAAATGTTAGCAATCTACCTTATAAGGTAGAAAAGAAGTGTATTAAAACATTAGATTAATCTATAGAGTTCAAAAATAGTCTTGTTTGACATAATTCACCTCGATCTAGAAATTAGCAATCACTTCAAACAGCAAAACTAAACAATTAATTAATCTAAAAACTCAATCCTTTTAAATAGCGTCAATAATTATGAAAAATAGGGGGTCAGGCTAGCTCAGTGGTTACGTGCTCGCCTCTGAACTGATAGGACCGGGGTTTAATCCCCACCTGGCCCTCGATGTATTCACGCGGGAGGTGAATAAATCTGAGCACGTCGTCCCTCGGAGAAGGACGTTAAAGTGTCGATCCCGAGCCTGTGTGATGTCAGATACTCGTTAAAGACCCCTACTCTAAATACACTTGAGTTAGGCAAAATTTAGGATTCCCACTGTAGAATCAATCTTCATTGTGTGGTATCAGAAAGGGCTAATGCTTGACCTATGTGTGTTCCCTTGTGGGACTGCCACTGCAACCTAACCTGACCTAATTATGAAAAATAAAATTGTCTTACAATTTGATTTAAAAAGAACAAAAAACTGATGATGGAGGATACAGATTATTTTGCAAACAGAAATTATTTTAATACAGTTTACGGTATGAACGGTTTAAATAAGTTTCCCTAAGGTCAAACATTGACAGAAATATTATTCACGCCATAAAGTATACCGAATGGATTATTTTTCTGTCTACCTCTCATTGGCACTCTATAAAAGATTTTGTATAACAATAATACCTCTTATTGTTTAAACATATATCAAACAGAAATTAATAATGTTTTGGAACATAACACATTTCTAAGTATATCTATAGGCTGCCTGATCCATAGGCTGCCTGATCCATAGGCTGCCTGATCCATAGGCTACCTAATGAGTTACGCTTTAGAGTATACAGAAAATCTACGAATGTACTTGCATATGTTCACTTTCATTCTTCCCATCCAAAAATGTTAAAATTTCGGTTTTTTGAAATATGTTTTTGAGGGCGTTAAGAGTGTTCTCCCCTGAATTCCTTAATGAAGAGATTAACAACATTAGGTCAATTGCCCTTTCATTAAAATACCCCTCCTCTTATATCGATTTAGCTTTGAAGGGTGCGAAAAAAACTTTCTCTAATACTTCAACAGAACCATGTTGATTGTCAAATTCTCTAGTTTTGCCGTATCATGAGTCATCGGACCCCTTCCAAGATTAGTCAAACAACTTGATTTTAATATAGTGTTTTCTAATCGTAATAACGTGGGTAATATGTTAATAAAAAAACTCTCCCAGCGAATTGGAGTCCGCTGATATTTATAAAAATCCGTGCAAAAATTGCCATAAAATTTATATTGGTCAAACTGGTAAATCATTAAAGACACGTGTAAAACAACACCAATACAACGTAAGTAGACAGGAAAAAAGTAGTGCCTTATTCTTGCATATAAAAAATGAAAATCATCATATTGATTGGACAGGAGCTGAATTTATTACCTACGAAAAATCAATTTTGTTAAGAAATATTATTGAATCGTCTCTAATCAAATTTAATAGATCAAATATTTTAAACATTAGTAACGGTATCTTCAAACTTGACACTTTCGTTAAGAGGGCAATAGCCTCTTCATAGAGGGTTGACAGCTAGCGGATAGTTTTTTACTTTTTCTTACTGTGCTCCTTTGTTTCCCCAAATATCCCTTTCGGGCATTAATCCTTTCCTGCGCTTTCAACCTTTTAAAATACCACTCTTCCCTCCCACTCTTCTCAACCCCTCACCAGATGTTCTCTGCATCTAGTGTTTCAGTTGGGTTTTTGACTCTGACGAAGACCGCTTGTTACGGTTGAAAGATCTTAGTGTTGTTTTCCCATTTCTTATTGTGGTTTGCTCATTGATAAATATGTATATATATATATATATTGGTGTGTTCTCTAATCGAGATTCGGTCAATTTTCTAGGATACTAGAAAATGGTTAATATATTATTGAATCTACTATATATATATATATATATATATATTTATATATATATATATATATATATATATATATATATATATATAGACGAAACGATTCTCCGAACTGAATAAACTAGAATTTAAAAAAGAACACATAGAAAGGAAACCACTGAACTCACTACTATATTGCGATGTCCTCGTCTTCAGGAAAAGAAGTGAATCGCTCCAAAGGCTGATAACGACTGACTTGGTTGATAACGATTGACCTTCCCGTTGCTACTCATGCCAGTTCTCACGGACTCAGTTTTAATAACTGTTTCCGTGTACAGGTCCTGAGGCAGATTGATCAGACTAATTCGAAAGTTACTCTGAGAGCATCAGAAGAAGCACTTATTAGTCTTCTGGGCGGTAGATCGGCTCCTGGGCTTAACCTCAATCGTTGATTTTTTTTTAAGTTGTTATCAGCTTTTAATTTTATTTTAGTTAAATGTTTTCTTTTTTTAATTTTTATTTGGCTTTTATTTTTTTATCTTCCCTGTCTACCTTTCCTCCGAAAGTTGGCTACACTGTTTGAGTTCTTCAGTTCGAACGCCAAGTCAGTCGTTATCAGCCTTTGGAGCGATTCACTTCTTTTCCTGAAGACGAGGACATCGAAATATAGTAGTGAGTTCAGTGGTTTCCTTTCTATGTGTTCTTTTTTAAATTATAGTTTATATATATATATATATATATATATATATATATACATAAAGATTTAACATAAACACGTGAAATAACAATCAATGATCAAACCACAATAAGAAAATGGGAAAACAAGACTAAGATCCTTCAACCTTAACAAGCGGTCTTCGTCAGAGTTAAAAACCCAACTTAGTCTTGTTTTCCCATTTTCGTATGGTGGTTTGATCATATATATATATATATATATATATATATATTTAGCAGTGAGTTTCTGTTTCCTTTCTGTGTGTGTTCTTTATGTCAATGTAGTTTACTTAGTTCGTGGAATCGTTTCATTTAATTGGTTATATATATATATATATATATATATATATATATATATATATATATTGCCAATAAATATGATTATACGAAAATAAGTCGTATGACTGAAATATTTATTTAGTAAAAGAGTTATTTATTTTTGTTGTATTGCACGATGAATTAAATTTTTTGCATATTGGTTTTATTAACTAAAAATTGTTAGCCTTTTACTGTAAGACCATCAAAACTACTGTATTAAATAGTACGATTAAAATTGATGGACTTCCTAAAGCAAGACATTTCCGTGGACAAACAGACAATTTTTTATGAATTTAATGATCATGGATTTTTCTTGATTATAAATAAACAATATGCGACCCCTCAGGGTAAATCATAAATCTTTTCTGCCATTATTGTAGGCCTTAATTTAAAAATACATTCACGACTTCATCCTACTAAAACAAACATTTGGCTTCGTTGAATAATATAAACAAAAGAATAAAATTGGAGAAAGAAACTGAATTTTATTTTACAAATCAATATACATACGCTAATACCTCTTCCATTTTAAATAAAAAAAGAAACGTATTTTATCATAAGAAACTCATATCGGTTTGACGAAGATAAAAAAAATGAGCATGATTATAATTTAATTGGCATGGTTTTTTGTTTCAAATACTGGAGTATTTTGTATTCCTGTATAACAGATATCTGAAATGAATTGAAATTGAATTGTACCACTAAATTGTAGACATAAACTATTATTCATTACTTGTATAATATGTTGTACTGTGATATTTAGTCAAACTGGGGAATCTTAAAAATTACGTCTACACACATCAAAAAAATTTAATATAAAAAAAGTTCCATGTTAAAAACCTCAATAGTCCGATGCAACATTCATATATGTATTCAATTTAAAACAATTCACTCCGATGTTCTTAAAACTTACAGATATGTATGTTTTTTTTTTAGATGTAAACCAGAATAAAAACACTAAGTGTTTGAAACACGTTCTTAGTTTTGATATTAAACTCTTTTTTGTGTCAAGATGTAATTTTTGAAATTCCCAATTTAAAATAATTTATAATAATAAGATGTATTTGAGCAAACAAACTATACAAATAGAAAGTCGCTATGTATAAATAGGTAAGGGCTTTTTGAAGTTATTTTTAGTCCCTGCTATTAATTATATTTACAGTCATCGACTTAATCTCTTTATGTTTCAATACAGGAAACATTATCAAGATTTAAAGTAACAAGAAGTAGTATACAACTATTTAATGGCTGTCAAACTGTATCAGATATCAAACATGTATATTTACGCTTGCAGGTTTTCATATTTTTGAATATTTGGGGACGTTACAGGAAAAAATAAATAAAAAAATTATAATAATTTTTATCTGCAGAAGAGAAAAAAAGTAACTTTTTACGTCTGGATCTATTGTAATAATGTAAGATATTATATCCTCATACTAAAAACGGGGTAATAATGAAAAAAATGGAATATTAAAATGAAATATTTAAGTTTCAATACAGGAAACATTATCAAGATTTAAATTAACAAGAAGTAGTATACAACTATTTAATGGCTGTCAACCTGTATCAGATATCAAACATGTATATTTACGCTTGCAGGTTTTCATATTTTTGAATATTTGGGGACGTTACAGGAAAAAATAAATAAAAAAAAATTTTTATCTGCAGAAGAGGAAAAAAGTACCTTTTTACGTTTGGATCCATTGTAATAATATAAGACATTATATCCTCATAATTAAAACGGAGTAATAATGAAAAAAATGGGTATATCATCCAGGTTGTCCACCCTAACCATTTTGTTGATATAAATTTTTAGATTTGAAGTGAAATGAGATCGGAAAGAAGGGGAATGATTGCTTCATCTCAGACTTTTAAATCCCAGCTGTATTAGCAAGTTTTATTCCCTGTTTTTACTTTACTATAAGTAAAGTATAGTGATCGTGAAAAAATTCGATCTCGAGATTTTGACGGAATTACATGTTTTGAGGTACCAGAAGTCGTTTTATGACGTTTTTACGATGATGTCTGTGTGTGTGTGGGTGGGTGGGTGGGTGGGTGGGTGGGTGCGTGTGTTAGCATTGCTTGTTACCACGCTACGGTCCAGAATCTTTGATGGATCAAGTAAATATTTTACACAAAAATGGGCCCCATTTAGACGAAGATCCCTATTGTTTGGGAAGAATTATGCATGATGGGAAAGTCACTTTTTTTGCCAAAAACCGTTTTTTTTAAAACATTTATTTCTCCTAAACTGATAACCCTAGAGTTTTGAAATTTTGACATTATCTTTGAAGTTACAAATGGAACAAACGAAAAATATATTCAGAATTTTAAGACAACAGGAAATATTTTTTTTTCAATAAAATGTAAAAATTTTGACTTATAATTCAATCTCAAACCTTGTGAGAGCGATACAAGCCATACTGTTTGACGGACAAGAATGAAACTATGCCTACAAATAGAACATTATATGGCAAATGAGTTGAGATATTTTTTTTTAAAATTACTTTCGCTAAAGGGGCGTTACAGTACGATTTGTGTTTTCAGAAAATGATTTTTTGACGCTAAACGGCTCGTTAAAAAAAATGAAAATTTGACCAAAAATGGAACAAAAAATTAGCAATTCACAAAAAAAATTCATGAAGTTTCAATTACGGGAAAGAGCAAAACGATATAAAAACTGTTTGTTTATTCTAGACTAAGAGATCACCTGCTATACTTGTCGAATTTTTTGTATTTTTTTACATTGTTTACATTGACTTAGAAATTTTTTGAGCATATCACTGAGGTAAAATATATTTATAAAGGAATAATTTAAATTGTTTATTGACTTATATGAGATGTAAGAGGAATAATATTGTGCAGGAAAATGATAACACTCACTCAGAAAAAAATCCGTATATATGTTATTTGACAAAGGGGAAGGAAAATGATCTTATTAAATACTAAGAAGCCATAAAATTCCCAGTATAATAATTCTGTTAAAAACCAAAAATGTAAAAGATAATTCAAAATATAAATCTTTCGTTTAGAGATTAATAACTGTAATTATCGTATATCTTTAATTAACAAAGCACCTTAAAATAACATTTTCTTCGCTGTTTAAGATGTTTTTCAGAGAAAAAAAGGGTATTTTCCTGTTTTAAATTTTAAAATTTTACTTTAATATTCAATGTAGAAGGATGTCAAATAAACGATGTAAGAAATCCACTGGCTGTTTGAACGAAAGCCATTCTCTTGTAGGAGAATAAATCGTTTCAAGAAATGTTCACTTTGGTTTTTCAAAAATGTTATTACTGCTGTAGTTATACTAATGAAATTATTTGCATCAGCTGTGGGATGTACAAAAATAAGCTTATATATTGATATGTCCTTCTATGACTATCTGTAGTACCTCAGGAATGAAAGTGTAATAATTATATCCCATTTAGATGTTTAAATTATGCCTAAATGAGACGTTATGTATTATATACTCAAGAAATTTAATATTAAGTTACTTATAGTAAAGTTGAGTGTAGGCCACTCCAGATTTTTTACTTTACTATAAGTAAAGTATAGTGATCGTGAAAAAATTCGATCTCGAGATTTTGACGGAATTACATGTTTTGAGGTCCCAGAAGTCGTTTTATGAAGTTTTTACGATGATGTCTGTGTGTGTGTGTGTGGGTGGGTGGGTGGGTGGGTGAGTGTGTTAGCATTGCTTGTTACCACGCTACGGTCCAGAATATTTGATGGATCAAGTTGATATTTTACACAAAAATGGGCCCCATAAAGACGAAGATTCCTATTATTTGGGAAGAATTATGCATGATGGGAAAGTCACTTTTTTTGCCAAAAACCGTTTTTTTTAAAACATTTATTTCTCCTAAACTGATAACCCTAGAGTTTTGAAATTTTGACATTATCTTTGAGGTTACAAATGGAACAAACGAAAAATATATTTAGAATTTTAAATCATCAGGAAATATTTTTTTTTCAATAAAATGTACAAATTTTGACTTATAATTCAATCTCAAACCTTGTGAGAGCGATACAAGCCATACTGTTTGACGAACAAGAATAAAACTATGCCTATAAATTGAACATTATGTGTAGAATGAATTGAGATATTTTTTTTTAAAATTACATTCGCTAAAGAGGCGTTACAGTACGATTTCTGTTTTCAGAAAATGTTTTTTTGACGCTAAACGGCTCATTGAAAAATAATGAAAATTTGACCAAATATGGAACAAAAAATTAGCAATTCATAAAAAAAAATCATGAAGTTTCAATTAGGGGAAAGAGCAATAACGCTATAAAAACAGTTTGTTTATCTTAGACTAAGAGATCACCTTAGCCTATTTTAATAACAAATACTTGTCGAATTTTTTATATTTTTTTTTCATTGTTTACATTGACTTAGAAATTTTTTGAGCGATTCCACTGAGACAAAATTGATATTTATAAAGGAACAATTTAAATTGTTTATTGACTTATATGAGATGTAAGAGGAATAATATTGTGCAGGGAAATGATAACACACACTCAGAAAAAAATCGTATATATGTTATTTGACAAAGGGGAAGGAAAATGATCTTAATAAATACTAAGAAGCCATAAAATTCCCAGTATAATAATTCTGTTAAAAACCAAAAATGTAAAAGACAATTCAAAATTAAAATCTTTCGTTTAGAGATTAATAAATGTAATTATCGTACATCTTTAATTATCAAATCACCTTAAAACAACATTTTCTTCGCTGTTTAAGATGTTTTTAGAGAAAAAAAGGGTATTTCACTGTTTTAAATTTGAAATTTTATTTTAATATTCAATGTAGAAGGATGTCAAGTAAACGATGTAAGAAATCTACTGGCTATTTGAACAATAGCCATGTTCTCTTGTAGGAAAATATTTCGTTTCAAGAAATGTTCAGATTGGTTTTTCAAAAATGTTATTACTGCTGTACTTATACTAATGAAATTATTTACAAATAATAAATTATTTGTGATGTACAAAAGTAAGCTTATAAATTGATATGTCCTTCAATCGCGAATGCAATGCTAATAAATATATCCCATTTAGATTTTTATGTTATGCTTAAATGAGATGTTATGTTTTATATACTCAAGAAATTTGACATTAAGTTACTTATAGTAAAGTAGAGTGTAGGCCACTCCAGATTTTTTTTTTATTAAATACATTTATTTAGCTTTAGTTAACCTTTATTTTCAATTATTAAGAGTTATTATTGTTTCTATATTAATTAACACTTATAAAATTATTATTATTATACAGCCTTTCTTGGTGATAAAATATTTAATGAATCTCAAGAATAATGATCTGTTATTCCCTCACAGAGCTATGTCCCTCAGCTTCACATCGGGAGTTAATCATCATTAATCTTCTGGCTACACCTCGGGAATTAAAATTCATTATTCCCTCGGCTTTGCCTCGGGATTCACTAGCCTTGATTACTTCCGTGTAGCCTCCGTAATAATAATTTAGTAATATATCTCATTATTCCCTAGGAGTATATACATATCAGTTGGTCAGATATATATATATATTATCACAATCAATTAGAAAAGTGTTCAAACGAAACGTACCTGAAGTTACACTGGCATTTTATAATAAAAGAAAAAATAAATCTTTATTTTCAGATTTGAAAGAAAAGTGGTTTGATCATTCTAGATATATATATATATGTATAACAATTAAAATAAGCAGTGACACATAAACAGAAACACAACAAAGACTCACTTTTCAATATTTCGACTGTAATGGCGGTCGTCCTCAGGAGAAGAAGTGAATTGACGTTCAGTTCAGTTGACTGTCGTCCCTCCGTCAATTCACTTCTTCTTCTTCTCCTGAGGACGACCGCTATTACGGTCGAAATATTGAAAAGTGAGTCTTTGTTGTGTTTCTGTTTATGTGTCACTGCTTATTTTAATTGTTATTTGTCCTGCCGGACCGTTTTTCGTTTATCATGATATATATATATATATATATATATATAAATTTCACATAAACATGTGAAATGACAATCAATAATCAAACCACAATATGGAATGGGAAAACAAGATTAAGATCCTTCCGTAACAAGCAGTCTTCGTTAGCGTCAAAAACCCAACTGGGTTAGTTTTCAGTTGAGTTTTTGACTCTAACGAAGACCGCTTGTTACGGTTGAAAGGTCTTGATCTTGTTTTCCCATTTCATTTTGTGGTTTGATCATTGGTATATATATATATATATATATATATATATATATAAATTTTTTTCTCGATTTTTCATCAAGTCATTGCATTTATAATGTTTCACTTGAATATTTTTTCATATATTTGTCTACTTATATTTTCTACAGATTTTGACGTAGTCAATTACGAATATGTCTTTTGTGAAGGTAACTTTAATAAGGAATTAATGACACCTACTTAGTTTTTAGGTATTTCACTCACAGAGTATAGCCCGTTTAGTTGACATTAGTGATAAAAGTAGTTTTTTTATTCGAAAAATTGTATAAAAAGTCATTACCCAATCAAAATTATAATTATAAATGATACAAATTATTAAGTATTCTCCTTTATGCAGTGTTATACTCCTGAGACTGAAAAATATGTTTAGATATTGAGACTCAAAATATATCTGATCTGTTTCTCAATTCATAGACATATGGTGACAATCAAACAAAGAAATAAACAAATGCTGCAAATTCATTAAAATTGATTAGATTTAATATTGATAGAAATCTATAAAGAAAATATCTTAACATAGTGTATTTTTTTTCATTGAGGGTGATTATATCACCACGTCCTAAAAACTATTGTACTTTCCCCCGTTCTATACTTAACATTGTGTAATCAGTCGCATTAATAGATTAAAAGTAGAAATATAATTAGGTTAAATATATTTTCAAATTAAAAAGGCTATGCTGTGCTCCATGGGTTTTTATTATCTTGTATAGAGTAATGATAGTTCAATCTATAAAATCACCCAGATATTTCAGCCAAAAATACCGAAGGAAACCATCCGAGTTTCATCGCAGAAAGAGCACAATGGCCCCTTTAGAGGCAGAATTAATCTAAAACTTTTCTATAGCCTGGAATCTGAAGGCTCTTAATATCAAAACACGTTGTTTTATATTTAGTTAAAAGGAAAATTAAGGTGAAAATCATTTCAATAGTCTCCAATAAATCAATAGAAAGCTACTTATAACATTGTATACATATTATTTCAATTAGTGCATTTTGTATAACGCATACTCATTTTTACGAATGTTTCATATTAACATAAATTTCGTATAGATTATGCTAGATATTTCCAAAATTAATTACAAGAGCAAATTAAGATGAAAATTACAAAAAGAAACTAATACAAAATAAAAAATTGAAATGAACTTTTTTTATTTTTTTAATATACTTATAAAATAACAGCCTAGTTTTGAAATCAATGAAAAACAAACTTTTATGTCTGGAGATGTTTTGTTCCTAAATTATCACTTTATATGTGTTCAGTTTACCTGAAACAATAGAATTCTGTTATCAATAAAATACTCTTGGAGGAGTAATTTAGAGTGTTAAAGGTCAATTTAGCATGTAAGCAGCAAACGTTTCCACTTTAAGTTATCATATGCTTGAGTTATTGTAAGTACTTTGTACTTACTACTTACTACTTACTTTGTACTTTGTAGGTTACAATGTCATGTTCTTGTATATTCCTCTTAATAACACTGTCCATGCATTGAGAGATACATATTGCTAATCATCAACTTTCACAAACAAGAGTCCATGTTTTCATATTTAATTACGTCTTTTACTGAGTATAATTTTCATTAAATGCCTGTGATAAGTTTTGTGCTTTTTCCTTTGAATCCATTTTTTTGACTTTACCATCTCTAACCAGCTATAGCCACCAATAACACACCTCTACACTTTATATCAAGAAGAGGTTTCACATTCATAAATAAAATAATATAAACAAATATACACTCGAAGAAGACTAGTTAACAAACATTGTACACATTATTTTTGTAATAATTTGTTGAAATAAAAAGTAAAATAAAATGTTGAATTGACTTACAAAAGTGACTTCAACATGATGATAATTCTTTATATTAATTATAAAAATTGTAATAACTTATTAGAATATAATCATAGTTATAAAGTTTTTTCTTTCAAAATAGAAACAATCTTGATTAACTTTGTAGATTGTACAAATAAGATATTAATTTTTTTTTATTTTCATAAATGGAATTTGTTATACTACTTAGCTAAAAATAGTGTAATAGGTAAAAGGTTGGTGAGATTTAATATAAAGGAAGAGAACAGATACAAGGAATATGAATGAGCAGAAGTCGGAGTGGACGAGCGAAGAATTAAGGGTAGCTGCCAGGGGTATTTTGGTCAAAGGGAGACAGACTTCTCTAAGCCAGAGAGAGGTCAGGCAGCTCACCGACACACCTATTGATTACATTTCGCTCTCCCACATCTTTTCAACTTCTTTTCTTTTTGGTTTTTATTTCATTAAGTAAAAAAAATTATAGCACATAACTTAAAGCACTAAAACATATAAATTATTCATATTCCTTAAAACTCTGATAGAGACCAGTTACTTCAAAAAAGTCATAGTTACTAATAATAGATTTCATGTTTTATTTATAAGTCAATTTGTTGGTTGAAAATAAAAAAAAAACTAATTTTGCTTTACTTCCATGATTTTAATATGTTAAAAGTCAATCTTATGTAAATAGGTATTGTTTAAAAAAAAACTGCAGTAAAAGAACTACACCTAAATCAAAATTAAAAGAGTTCACGGCAGAATTAATCACGATACCTAATTAACAATAAGATTAGTATTCGTACACAAAAAATAATATTTTATTATTTATAAATTTCTATAATTATTATATTCTCATATCAACATCAGTTGAGATTTCACTTTGACGAATGCAGCTACTTACGGTTGAAAGATTTTAGTCCTTTTTTTCTCATTTCTTGTTGTCGTTTCAACAGGGATTGTTATTTCAAGTGTTTATTGTGAATTCTTGTATATATATACACTTTGAAAACTTAAAGAAACACGAATGAAAAAACCACATTTAACATTTCGACCTTTTTAACAGTCGTCCTAAGGAAAGGAATTTGAGGTGTGAGATGACAAAAGCCAACTGGACAGCTTCACAAAATATGTGCAAGCTGCTCACAACAAAAAAGAAAAAAATAGCAGAAATAGAAATAATTGAAGAAGAATAAAAAAATGGTCAAAAATAATAATAAAAAGGAATCTTTATAAATATATAATTGAATAGAAAATTGATATATACAAAACATAAAAAAATTAACCAGTTAAAGAAATTAAATGTAAGCAATAATTAAGTGAAGTAACAGATGTAAAAAAAATGTTAGTGGGAAGGAAAAAGATGTAGCTGGACAGGTAAGATTGATCATGGGACAGGTAAGGCATCCACTTGGTTCTCATCGTTGCATACCTGTATACCTAACTGTCCTACACCCTTATACTTTGGCCTGCTATCACCTGTTTGACAGGTTTTTCTCTCAGCTAATTCACACGTTCTTTTTAGTGTTTTGTATGAATATTAAATTCCTTCACTTCGTTGTATCTCACCTGAGGGTGTCTTACGTGGCAGTAAATGTTCTTTTGAGCCCACTCCAGGCGGAATTAGTAAGTTTTCCCTCCCCATACCTTCCAGCACTGTAATCGAGTTAATTAAGTTATGTGTGGATTGTCATTTTCAATTTGAAAATAATTTGTATAAACAAAACTTTGGTCACGCAATGGGTAACTGCTTATCCTCCCTCTTGAGTAATTTATACATATAAATAAAATAATAATTTTATTTGAAACCAAAATGTCAAATTTAAAGTTCAGGTTAATGATATCAAGCTGAATGGATTAGATATGTTGACGATGTATTGTCCATGTAGCTCAAATCTAAAATCAAGATACCTTCTAATAAAATTAAATTCATTAGTGCCGAAATTCCAATTCACAATGCAAGAAGAAGTAAGCTGTTATTTACCCTACTTAGATGTCCTGATCCATAGGTTAACTCTAAAGAGTTACATTTTACTGTATATAGGAAGCCTAATAATGTATGTATGCATAAATTTTACTTGTATTATCATTCATAATTTGTATTTAATGAATCAACTAAGTTTAGATTTTTAACGAAACTTAGATATTTAGGAGACACCTCTGACACTGATTCCTCAAGAGAATACTGTGTCATCCTAATGATTATACATTAGAAGTTCTACATTTTGACTAACTCTGGTGTATTTATAGTAGGGATCTTTAACAAATACCTGATGCTCTACAGGTTCCTCCCCGAGGGACTACATTTTCAAACTTTTTCACTTTTCGCCTGTGAAAAAATAGAGAAAAATAGAGAAAATGGAACCTGAAATTTTACCAGTCCAGAGGTGAAAACGGGAGGCACTAAGCTATTGTGGCCCTCTTTCAACTAAGCTTAATTTTCGGAAGGGTTGTCAGAAGGTTTTGGTCGGTCAGTAAAGTAGTTATTCCAGTGCCATCAATGCAAATTTCTACCCCTTTAGTTTATAGACTGTTTTTGTGTTGAAATGCTTGATAAAGCCGCCATTTCCAACATCATGTTAAATGAACACTATCAGAAGAAATATATATTAGTCGCCTAGTATGTTTCAAGTTAAAGGTTATCCGAGAATCAATAATAATAATAATATATACAAAGTTAGTTCATTGATTATTTCATAAGTATTTTATTTAACAGAATACTTTTTTTTTATTTTCATATCCAACATTTTATGTATACTTCATGTTTTACAAGTTGTTATTTATTTATTGTAAATAATTATATTTCTTTATGTATATATATACATATATATATATATATAGTTCAATGTACATAAAAAAACATAGTGAAATTAAAAACACACACTTACAGCCTCTAATGTTTGGTTGAACCATCTTCAGGAGAGATAAGAGAGGGAAACCAAGCGCACTGGTACAGAGACGATTGGAGACCAACACTGACTCAGTTGGGTTTTTGACTCTGACGAAGACCTCTTGTTACGGTTGAAAGATCTTAGTCTTGTTTTCTCATTTCTTATTGTGGTTTGATCATTGGTTGCTATTTCACGTGTTTATGTGAAATCTTTATATATATATATATATATATATATATATATAACCCAACTCAGTTGGGTTTTTGACTCTGACGAAGACTGCTTGTTACGGTTGAAAGATCTTAGTCTTGTTTTCCCATTTCTTATTGTGGTTTGATCATATATATATATATATATATATATATATATTTATTTATTTGTTGTATAGCATTAATCCTTTTCATTAGCGTTATAAAAGAATTATGGTTAATTAGAAAAGAATTTAAAATAACAAAAATAAAAGATTGGCTAAAAAAATTGATTTTGTAAATGAGAATGGGCAAGTGGTATTAGATAAATGACTGATATACTTGCAGCCTGAGGTAATGAATGTCAATACTACAGGCCAGTGACCAAACCACCTTTCCCCTCTTATCACTTTCATGCATCAATGAGAGAAAGTTACATCAATGAGGTTACATTTCAAATCATTTCATCTCAATTCCAATAGTTTATAGCATTAAAACAAACTGCACATGTCTTTCTAAAGTATATATGTACACAAATTGGCACTCGATTCTATACAACAGACATCCTAAATATTTACCATTCAATTCATATTCATTCTTACTAACAACTATATGGATATTCAACAAACAGGATTTTATCAACACAAGGATGACAAGCATTATTGGATGATGCTACAATATGAAAGGGTGATACCAAATGCAGTCGAGACCATTGTTGCCGGTTTAGCCCAAAACAATCAAAATTTTAACCTTTTCAATCATTTTTAGCCCTGGAATATTCAAATTTGCCTACAGCCTTCTTTTTAGCTCTTTTTGTGCTAATAGATATGTATCCAGTATTTACAAGATAATCTCTCTAAAAGATTAATATCTAGCTCATTTTGACTTTTTTACACACAATTGTTGTCTCTATACACAGTGTATACGCAAAATTTCCAAACACTTTGCAAACTTCTAGTTCGGATCAAGTTCATTGATCGTTGAAAACTCGTTCTCACAGACGGAGAGAGAAATTAACTTGTTTGTTTTAACTCACCTTTTTTTCTCTCAAATAGTTACTAAAAAGGGTTCTTTCTTCTACTATAGTGTTTTTTGACTTGGTTAAGCATACTCAACTTCTTTGTAACCTCATCTCTCCTTACTCTACCTCATATACTCTCTTTCCAATTCTAATAATGAGAGGGAATTCAGCGAAGCAAACATCATTAAAAATCATTGAAACAAGATTAATGTATCAATAATAAATAGTATACTGACTGAGGTTACAAATGCAATAAACAAAAAATATAATCAGATTTTTAAAAAAGAAAAAAAATTTTCAATCAAATATAAAAAATTTGACTTAAAATTTGATCTGAAAGTTTGTGAGAGTGATACAGGCCATACCGTTTAACGGTTCGAACGGAAACTATACCTAAAAATAGAACGCTCTGTAAAGACGTGTTCAAATTATTTTTTTCAAAATTGCTGTCACTAATTGGGCCATGGCGTTACAGGCTATTTTCTGTTTTCAGAGAATGTTTTTTTGAAGCTAAACGTCTTATAAAAAAAACAACTAAAATTTGCCAAACAATTGAACAAGAAGTTAACAATTTATAAAAAGAATGTTTTACATGTAAGAAATCATTGCCGATGAACATAAATTTCTGTTGTTTTCTATGGTATGATGGATTTGTCTCACAAAATGCTATAATCAACATATAAATTGCACTCTTGAATACAACTTAATATCAGTTGTAAATTATTTTGTATTTATGAATCATAGTATCTTCGGAAAATAATTAAGTATGAGGAATGGAATCATTACTCAAGGAAGTTGAGTTATGTTTGTTGACAAATATCCAGTTTTTTCACCTGGATCTTGAAGGTCCACAAAACATTCAACTAATTTGTTGATGCACTTTAAAATCTGTATTGAATGTTTTCAAGTGGTAATAAAGACAAAATTTTCTATTGGTTACTACATTAACAGTTCTTAGTTTGGAGTATAAAAGAGGACTGAGATGGCAAATTGTAGTCCATTTGATTATTTTCCTATTCAACCCGCTTTAGATCATACTGGAGAGTATGTCACCCAGAAATGTTCAATCTATGAGCTTTCACCGTTGATAAACTGAATTAGATTCCTTCCAAGGAAACACTTATCATCACTGCTACAAGATCGAATCTAGAGAATGCTCATTAGAGAATATCAAAGAAACATTCAGGAAGTAAGAAAAAGAATACCATAGTGCTAGGGGGACAGGTTAGCTCAGTGGCAACGTACTCATCTCTGAAATGATAGGTCCTGGGTTCAATAGTCACTCCGGCCATCGATTTATACACTCTGCAGATGAATCAATCTGAGCACGTCGTCCCTCGGAAAGAACGTTATACCCTTGGTCCCGAGACTGTACGATGTTAAGTACTCGTTCAAGATCTCGACTCTAAATACACTCGAGTTGAGCAAAATTTATGACTCCAAATATAGAATCAATGGGAGATGCAATATTCTCTCGAGGAATGAGGATCGGAGGACTGACTTTGTTAGTCTCTCAGCCATCTCCGAAAAAAAAAGAAAAAAAAGTGCTAGATGATAATCACCACGTGGGAACCTGTAAAAATCTCTCGGATCCTAAGAACATATTTTTAGTTACTTTTTACTAAGAATTTTCTATAAGGATAAATACCAAATAAAAAATTATTTCCTTATGTATTAGCATGGTACCTTAATACTTTCTGACACAAAGAGTATAAACGAGTAAGGCGTTACCAATCACTACAGTATTAAGTCTAACACTAAGCACCCAAGTCAATGACCATAATATTATAACATACGAACTGGCATGGGACTCGTTCGTAAGGTATGAGAAACACCAGCATACCTGAAAATTCTTCCAGCAGTCCACCATAACGCTCACACTCCCGCATACGCACACACTCACAGACAGACATACACACTCGCACACGATCACACACACGCCACGCTCACACAAAGGCATACACACCCAGCCACATTCGCACATAAGCACACGCTCACACACAGACGAACACACACGCACACGCACACGTTCACACAATGGCATACGCACCCGCACGGACCCATATACACGCTCATACACAGTCATACGCACCCACCCACACTCAAACACATGCACTCGCTCACACAAGCACACACTCACACACACACGCTCACACACAGGCATACGAACCCACCCACACTCACACACACGCACACGCTCAAACACAGGAATACGCACCCGCCCACACTCAAACACACACACACACACACACACACACACACACACACACACACACAATACATGCACACGCACACAGGCACACACATACATGCAAACGCACACGTATAAGCACACGCTCACATACACGCACACGCTCACACACAGGGATACGCACCCGCCCACACTCACACACAGGGATACGCACCCACCCACACTCGCAAAAACGCACACGCTCACACAGGCATACGCACCCACCCACACTCACACACACACAGGCACACACATACATGCACTCACATACACACCCACAGAGAGAACTTTGCTAAACATATTTTATTAATTTCAGGTGGCCTGAATAACAGGTATATTCCTTGAAAACTCCTCCTATATTAATAATTTTGTTTTACACTATATTCCATGTAGAAGGTAAATGGAAGTAAAAAGAAACGCTATATTGAATCAAAAAAAAAATAATAAAAAGGAATATAATAGAGAGGTGAGTGTTAAGAGAGATAATGGTTCTATTGCTTTAACAGGAACGATCGAAAGAAATAGCTTTGTGGGAGTTTGGCTGGGACAATTAAGAATTAATTTCCAACTGGTTCAATCTAGTCTCACAGTGGCTTTAAAACCTTGCCAGGCTCAAAACCGAACTTCACAAATGCCTCCATTCGCCATCTTACACAAACAAAAATCTGCCCCATCAATGTGGGAAAAAATTTAATGCAATAAACATCAGCTACACACTCAATTATCAATATAATAATACTTGTCATTATTGATATGATAATTATTAAACTAATGATATATTTATTGAAAATTACATTCGTGAAGCATTTTTTTAAATTCTGTACAGGTGTATATACTTTCCTTGTAAAAAATGAAAATTGAAATTTATTAATATACCATTAGTCATCATATCTATATGTAAGTTTAAACATAAATTGAAATGAAAGTTTATAGTTCTACAGAAGTTATCACAAATGGAATTTTTACACTAGGCCTACACTTCTGTGAAGCGTTTTGTGCTATTTAAGAGGAAAATTTCGGATATCAACTTAATATATTCATATTCAATATTTTAGAGAAGAAATCCTAGAAAATTTTCAATGCATTTAAAAAAAAATATTTTAGTAAAATTGACTACTTCTATAATATTATTATCCTTAAAAAAAAACACACTAAATAAAATATATCAACCGGAACGCTCTCTGCTCTATAAAATATTTTGTATAAGGATATGGAATATAGTACATACTTTATTATTACGACATAAAATATAGTATCTCCTCGATCAGATATTGAAAAAAAAAACAACCCAAATTCATTTATTCTTGCGGAAAAAAGGGGATTTCGCTTGCAGAATTAATTGATTTTACCTTGAATTCGGTGAGAAACTGTTTCAAAATTATATACGCTTCACATCAGTATTGTAGACACTGTTTATGACCCATGGGTGAGTTACATTATCGGCAATGACAACACGTGGTGACACCCACTCAAGTGATAACCAATCGCTCAACTTTGGTAGTTCAGTAAGAAACAACTTGACATGCTATCACAATTAATTGACAATATTATTTAACTAAATACATATCATGCCTTAGGAGGTACAAATATAACTGAAATAGTAAACGAACTACTGTCTATAGTATTTAAAATAAGTAAAAATGGAGAAAACTTACTCAGCTATGTCTTTTTAAGATTTCTACGAGTCAGAAATAAGTAATAAACATCTGGAACATGCTTAAGTTCCATTGTGACTGTTCAAAGTTTTTATATTAGACCAAAGAGTCTCAAGCTGGGTGCAAGACGACATTCGAGAGGGTTCTAAAAAAGTTCACGTGAACAATGCAATATTATTATTATACAAACATTTGTCACATTTCTATTTTTCATGATTATAATATGTATTCAATTTGTTAAAAAAATATCACATTGGTCTTCGTTTTGTGAGTACATTCCATATGGTGTGTCGATGTGAGCATATAATACGGTTCAGTAGAATAACCTGTGATATAGTTACCTTTTTGTTTACTTTTACAATCAGATGTGTTTTGTTATTATCTGGCCAATGTGTAAACACATTTTTGACTAAATTTTATTCTTGAGTTAAAAGTTAATTTTAATTTACTGGCTTCTGTATAACTATTTTTACAAAATTAAGGAATAATTTTGATTTTAAAATATAATTAAGAATGTTTCACATTTTAATAACTAGTTGGCAATAAACAGGAACAATGAGTCAGGTAATTAAAAGTTAGTAGATATTCTTTGGAAGTGTGAATCACGATATTATTACCTAAGCATAGTTAAAGAAAATTAATATTTTTTTGCTCAGCATACTTTCTTGGTTATCAGCTCAAATAATTCCATTTTTTTAATTTATCCTTGAGCATACTATAAATTTTAGGTGTGAGACACAAGTAAAATTTATTTATGCGTACTAGGTGAAAAACGGTTGAAAACCACTACTAGACAGTTAATATTGCAATCCTTTTATTTGTTAAACAATGGCATGTAGAGTGCTTCAGTTAAAGCTTGGATTCTAACGTGGTAAATGCATAATGCAGAGGTCTCAAACTCAAGTTCCTCGAGGGCCGAATGAGAAATCTTACAGAAACACAAGGATTGCATAATGACAATGATAAAAAGTAGTAGGCCTAAATAAAAAATATAATAACAGTTTTTTTTATAAATGTTATTCAATCGAACGAAAACAGTAACAAACATAATACGAAAAATATAATTTAGTATTTTAGGTAATCTATTTTTTATCCAGAGCCTGAGATTAATAACTGTGTATCAGTCAGGGTTTATTTTGACTACTCATTTGGTAGCGTTCTGAATCAATAAGGTCATCAATACTAGGCTTTAATTTTTTAGCAGAAATTAATCACAGCTATACTTGCAAATTTCATCAGTATGCTCTAATCTTAGCGCAGATATCGTGATCTGTATGGCACAGAACAATCGTTACCATACATACGTACTTCAAAACATTCCTAAACTCCTCGCTGTAGGAGAGAATAATTTAGAAAATTTTTCTCGTGAATGATATTAGTAAAATTCTGGAATATGTCCTTCTGCATATTTTCGCTTCAGGATATTTTCAAATAGCGTAGATAATAGTTGAAATTGTGGTTCTAGTACATGAAAGTCATTAACACTCAAATCAAATTGCTGAAGTAAGTTAGACAAAACATCTGTATATATTTTTAAGTATTTGGGTTTAACTTTTGTCAAATGAGTTCGTAAAACATGAAACACAACCAATGGCATTTTAGTGAAATTATTCAGGAAAAACTTCACTATTCACAGGGCGCATACTTGAGACATCTGGCTTAAGGGCTGCAGTAGAATCAGGTCACATTGCCAGTCAACTAACACGGTATGCGACATGCTGTCAATGGCTAGCTAAACATTGTCCCATGATCAGAGTAAAGCTGAAGCTGTAGCAACATTTTAGATTAAAGAAGATTGATAGAAGAATAACTTTTAACATATAATTTAAAACGGGAGGCGGTAAAAAAACATATAGTTAAAGATATTGACATAATTACATAGCCGGGACATGGCAGTGACTGATTTCCAGTTTGATTTTAAGGGTGTCTGCTGAAACCATTCCAAAGTTCTTTAATATTTATAAACAAACAGGTACCCACTTACAGTATGATGATGAATTTAACATTGTTATCAATATCATAAAGGACAAAATGTAACTCAATAATGTTACTGACTTTCAATTCATTACCACTGCATTAGTAGCTACCTATTTGTTTATACTTACTATGGAACATTGGAATAGTTGCAGTGGACACCAGCGACAATCTGTGAGACTAGTACATTGCACGTGAAGAACGGACTTCATCACAGTCAGTTTTAAATCCTGTAGTCACTGACGTCCCTATGTAGTCAGTCTCATACGAGCTACCATGAGGCAGGAAAACTGTGTACCTCACTTAGTTCTCATTTCGCAGTAGCTTTATGATCGTTCAACATAAGAAAGTATTAACACGCATACCATTGCTAACAAAAAAACAATATGCTCAGAAAATTTAGTTAACATAGCAAAAGTATTTACACATTTTAATAGCGATATAGAGAGACAGAAATATTGTATCACTGCAGAGCATGCCAGTTAAGAGTTACTGCGCAACCTATCGAGATGCACAGCAGGCGACTGCCTCCCGACACATTATTTTGTTACTCATCTTAGTCATCGCATGTTAAATGCTACTAATAACGAATTTAATACTACCATCACTATAATAAGTAACAAATTATAACATACTTTTATAGACGCAATAATGTATGGTAAAAAGTTATATATTATTTTATAAAATTATAGCTTCTATAAAAATATGAAGAAAAACCAGACTATTAAGAACGCATCTATGTTTAATCAAACAAATAATGCACTGTAATATTTGTCTGAATAAAATCTACTATACATAAATGATAAAATGTTATAATTGAGTGAGTAGATAATACGATATGATTGTTTGCAATGTCAACAAGGTTCATAGGTTATAGGTTGAATAGGATTATGTAATAAATGTGCATGAATTGATCTAACAGATGATTTCCACTGTGGTTGTGGGTAGGAAGCTCATGTTGCTAAAGAACGTTTACAAGGAGAACTACTGCTTATGATAACGTCAAGCGGTAGGATTGACAAAGGCTAGACTAGTCTATTGGACTTAATTAATGGAGAACACGTCTCTGTCCTTAGGCTGATTGTTTCTTGAGACATTTGTGCTGAAACTCCTGGATCCACCATTGACTGTCCCACCGTACTCCAACTAAGCAATATCAAACTTAGGCAAAGAGAAGCTAGAGTCAACAAGAGGAACAACTACTAATAAAACATACAGCTTTAGAGTCCACTATATTGCAAGGTCTTTCTATTTCTAATACATAATGGTACCAAATATTTAATCAAATATTTAAAGAATCAATATGAGCTTCAAATATTTATTAAATTTGTTCAAACATAGACAATTTTAGTTTATGAAAAATAAACCTTTCTATTTTTAGTAGAATAAATAAAGTATTTAATATTTGCTTTTAAATACTACATGTCGAGAAAATCTGCATTACTTAAATGCAAAAAACTAAAATTGGGTAAATACATACTGACCTATCTATATTTGCAGAGGCAAGAGTATATCGTACAAAATTTCTGTTGATGGTAATGCTTTCATATTAATGTGAATTTAAAATGCTTGTTTACAAAGAAAGCGCTCCAACAGTTCAACGTTCATGTGGCGGGGTACCAACCACAAGAGATAAGAAAGGAGTCTCTTCAAAATAACTCCATTCATGAAGGGAAAAAATACAACTGCATGTATCGGGGATTTAAACAGGTCATTGAATTGTACTATTTTACATCTTTGATATGTTTATATAGACTAGGGCTAATCTAGTTACTTCATTAAAACTTGTCTGAATTTCTGCTAATAATTACCTTAGAATCAAATTCAGTTCTTATCTAAATTTTTGGTAGTTGGCGGGGGGGGGGGGGGTACGATATAGGAAATAGAGGAATACAAGTTTGTAATTAGTTTAAGTCATATTTACCTTGGGCCAAAGAAATTCGCAAATGAGTGTGAATTCATCTGATAATGTTTTCATCTGTAAAAAGTAGTTAATTAATAACAGTTAGGTTTTGAAGTTCATAAATTATTAATTGTTTATTTATTATTAAATAAATATCACGAACAGACCTTTTTTTTAAAAAAAAATCCCACTTTAAAAATAAAACATGATGTGTTAAAAGCATCCGTGTAAGCATTTTCAAGTTTTAAAGTTACAAATCAAATAAATTTCGTTTTAATAATACAGCTATTTATAGTACTATATCGTAGAATGAAAAGAACAATTTTCTACCACTTGAACTCAAGAGTTTGTAAACAGAACTTCAAATGGTAAAACTATTGGACTCAAACAATCTTGATTTTATTGTTCAAATAATAACAATGCGAGAGACTATGAATTCAATTTGACTTCTTCCATTTTCCAATAATTGACACTAAGATATCAAGAAATTATGAAAAATTGCTAATTCCAATGAATCATTATGTTTAGCTAAACTTGTGGTGTTTTTATCATGGATAGATAAAAGTATATCCAGAACTCTATACTCATTCAATCTTATGTTTATATTCTACATTAATCCTTTTTTACTGCTAATATAATACTTCTTTCTCAAAACATTAATGAACTGAATTCATAACAGTTTTGCTGTTTGTTGACGGAGAAAAGACAACAACTCTCCGTGTGTAGGAAGATAAATTGAGCTGAGCAATTCTTTATATATAGCAGCCTAATAGACGAAGATAGTATCAACCAATTGAGGTAATAACAGTGGTTTTGTCCTTGCCCTCAGATAGAATTCGACAATACAATCAAGGTTGTGTACTTAGAGTTCAACAATGTTAATATGACAAGTTGATTTAGCAATTACTTGACACGTCATGTGTAGTGGTTACTGCAATTATTGGTCAGCTGATTAATTTTAGTGTAAGTATATGTTGTATGTTTGAATCATGGAGTTGACCACATTTTTATCAGAAATTCATTCCTCATTATAATTTTAAGTACTTAAAAAAGACATACTTGTTTTTAATCTTTATTCACTAATTTGGATTGGTTGATGCTAACATTAAAAAAAACAGACATTATATGTTGTATTCATAAGTAACAGGCATCGGGAATATTTTGCAATAAATTCAAAATGTATAAACTCTCATGGAGTTGATACAATTTGTTACAACTATATTTTACAAGGTATCTGCAGAAGTCAATATAAAAGAGAAAGAGACACAACTGATTGGTTAATTCCACCTTCGTGTCACAATAAAAGCCAAAAACATTTATATTAAAGAAAAAGTTAGAAAATGAGCATTTATAACAAAGAAAAAAATCTGGAGTGGCCTACACTCTACTTTACTATAAGTAACTTAATGTCAAATTTCTTGAGTATATAAAACTAACGTCTCATTTAAGCATAACGTAAACATCCAAATGGGATATAATTATTAGCCTTTCATTCCTGAGGTAGTACTGATAGTGATTGAAGGACATATCATTTTATAAGCTTATTTTTGTACATCACAAATAATTTATTATTTGCAAATAATTGCATTAGTATAACTACAGCAGTAATAACATTTTTCAAAAACCAAAGTGAACATTTCTTGAAACGATTTATTCTCCTACAAGAGAATGGCTATCGTTCAAACAGCCAGTAGATTCCTTACATCGTTTACTTGACATCCTTCTACATTGAATATTAAAGTAAAATTTTTAAATTTAAAACAGGAAAATACCCTTTTTTCTCTGAAAAACATCTTAAACTGCGAAGAAAATGTGGTTTTAAGGTGATTTGTTAATTAAAGATGTACGATAATTACAGTTATTAATCTCTAAACGAAAGATTCAGATTATGAATTATCATTTACATTTTTGGTCTTTTATAGAATTATCATACTGGGAATTTGAATCTTTAAAATAATAATAATAATAAGCTTCTTAGTATTTAATAAGATCATTTTCCATCCCCTTTGTCAAATAACATATATACGAATTTTTTCTGAGTGAGTGTTATCATTTACCTGCACAATATTATTCCTCTTACATCTCTTATAAGTCAATAATATATTTTCATTTTTCCATTAGAAACATCAAGTTTATCTCAGTGGATTCGCTCAAAAAATTTCTAAGTCAATGTAAACAATGTAAAAAAATACAAAACATTCGACAAGTATAGCAGGTGATCTCTTAGTCTAGGATAAACAAAGAGTTTTTATATCGTTATTGCTCTTTCCCGTAATTGAAACTTCATGTTTTTTTTTTTTTATAAATTGCTAATTTTGTGTTTCATTTTTGGTCAAATTTTCATTATTTTTTAACGAGCTGTTTAGCGTCAAAAAATCATTTTCTGAAAACACAAATCGTACTGTAACGCCCCTTTAGCGAAAGTAATTTCAAAAAAAAAATATCTCAACTCATTCGCCACATAATGTTCTATTTATAGGCATAGTTTCATTTTGATCCGTCAAACAGTATGGCTTATATTGCTCTCACAAGGTTTGAGATTGAATTATAAGTCGAAATATTTACATTTTATTGAAAAAAAAATTATTCCTGTTGTCTTAAAATTCTGAATATATTTTTCGTTTGTTGCATTTGTAACTTCAAAGATAATGTCCAAATTTCAAAACTCTAGGGTTATCAAGTTTAGTAGAAATAAATGTTTTAAAAAACGGTTATTTGGCAAAAAAATGACTTTCAATCATGCATAATTCTTCCCAAACAACAGGAGATCTTCGTCTAAAGGCCCATTTTGTGTAAAATATCAACTTGATCCATCAAAGATCTGGACCGTACGTGGTAACAACAATGCTAACACACGCACCACCCACCCACCCACCCACCAACCAACACACACAGACATCATCGTAAAAGTAAATAAACGACTTCTGGGACCTCAAAACATGTAATTCCGTCAAAATCTCGAGATCGATTTTTTTCACGATCACTATACTTTACTTATAGTAAAGTAATAGTGAAACTACTTCTCACAAATGATTTTACTGGTTCAAAAGTTTTTTCAATTCACTTACGCATCTTCCAACCAAAAATGCGTTCTTATTGCGGTGTTAAATTAACCAATAAATCATTACGCGCCGAATAGAGAGAGCACTTTGTAGTTAGGAGTTCAGGTTATGAACCCACTTTTGCTGAATTGCTACTACACTTTTGTGATTATGGGGTCAGTAAGTAAATACCGTAGTGTATTGTATAGTTGGTCAGTTTACATGAATTCGTCGTCTTTTTGTCTTTTACATGTCCTTAAGTCGTGGAAGATGGTCTGTCTAGGAAAGGCTTGGATTCTTATTTAAACAACAGCTTCTAAAATTAATTAGGAAATTTTGAAGGACAGGATCTATACAAGGGAGTTTGGATGGTGTAGGATTTTTGTGTCTTCATTAGTCAATTAATTTCAACCTGATGTCTCTTTTGATATCCACATTTCTAGCATACCTAGGTACCCCAGCCATAAGCCCTCCACATTTATTATGAACTATCTGAATGAGAATTTTGTTATTTCTTGCGGCTTGTAACCAGTTCAAGAATCCGTAAATCCTGCTTGCCCTAATCAAGGTCTTATACTTGCATACATGCATATTGTTAATCCACTGAGGTTAGTAAGATTTATATTAGAAATAGGTAAAATCGTCATAACTCGTAAGATGTATGACGGTTTTAATTACTTACAGCAGGAAGTCAAAAGATTACAGTAATCTTATGACTTACTGCTACCTGCTTTTAACGAGTCAAATCTGTACAAAGAACACGGCCTAAGAACAATATTAAACATCTATGTTAATATTAAACTATGATAAATAACAAAAAAAAAAAGAAGGACAAAGTACACAGAATTACAAGAAACTAAAAAAAAATTTAACACTATATAAATATAGCAATAAAATATTAGATTTCATAATGCATCTGCTAAAGAATAAAATCAGTATTCTGTGAAAAATGAGATATTTTTGAATGAAATGTAGTTGACTATGAATAAACAATGAGTTTATATATTCATAGAAATGAAGATTGTCAAATGAAAAAAAAAAACAATCTGATGATCATTTTGGAATGCAATAAAGGTGTTCATATATTACAAACAAGGGAATAATAATAGAAAGCTTGAATAGCACTATAATAACATTGAAATAAGATGCAGGAGAGGAGTGGATTTGCCTTATATGTATAACATTCTGAAAACTCAGGCATGATGAATTAAAGAGTTCACTAAGGTCAACAACAACGGTGCTAACGGTTGATGATATTTTTAAATGAATTTTGAAAAAAGATAAAAATAGGAATAAAACACCAGCACAAAAGTTATAGAAACAAGGAAATACTTTCCAACTATAGGGAGAAGGGAAAAGCTTGACGACTCACAAATACTCGTAGATTACGGACTGACTCAGGTACTGACCAGAAATGGACGTATTGGACTTTACATAAGTGGATTCTATATCATTTTAAAATCAAATTATATGTGTGACCCTTTCTGATAAAGACTAATATAACTATTAAATACTACAGCACACGATTGGCCTATCAAAGAAAATAACAACAGAAGAATTTGTGCATAACTTGAAAAAAATTTTAATCCAATATTGTGTTGGAAGTGTTTTGAGTGAAATTAAATAATTAATATTAAAATGAAAATATTTTATATTAAGATATATGTTTTTGTTATTCATATGAAGTCAATGCTATAATATTGTATTTACTCATAGAATATGCTACATTTGATTCATATATTTTATTTACATTTTATATGTTATATGTAGTTTTATTCATGTTATACCAATTGTGGTACGTGCAGTTATAAATAAACTCCCTCATAACAGGGTTACTGTTATGAGGAAAGAAGACTGCAAAAATACTTCAGCTTCCCTACTAATGTAAAAAAACTAAATTTAAGTAATTATATTTTCCTTTTTAGAACGATGAGTAATTTAAAATAATCCTGTTTATAGAGTTGATTACCATTTTTTTTTTATAAAAATATATACCTCTCCTAAGTGTAAAGTATGTGCACAAAGATGTCATACTTCATACAAATTTGAGAAATTGAAAGTGTTATATCTTTACAATTACAATTTAACGGCTGAGTGCAAAATTATCAATAAAAAAACAGTTAATTTTTTGTTTTATTTTTCAAAAAATACTATTGAAAAAACATTGACCTTTATTTTTGGTAAATTTTAAAAGCATGTTTCAATGATTATGCGAGTTTATTTTAAATTTTCACAATTCTATTTTACATTCTGTAAAAACAAATATACATTTTCGGGATATTTAGAAATAAGTTATGTATTTTTAAATACTTCTAATTTTATAAACCTGAATGAATATATTTAATTTGAATGTGGCAACAGGTGAAGAACTAACCCTCTTATTTAGAAGTCACTGAAATCAGGAAAACTGAACAAACAAAAACTATTGTAATTGACGATTTGTTTCATAGGTCAGGGATGATGTGTGAGGGGAGAGCGAGATATGATGAGTGAGAGGGGGAAGTGTATGACGGGCAATCAAAGATGGAGTCAAGCTTAGAGGTTTAACATTCAATGGTTATAGGAGGTAAACTAAGATCAAAAATTCAAACTACAATTTTATTGCAAAAAATCTTATTGTTTGTGATTATCTAGTTTTATTTTATTAACTAAATAATTATTATACAGATTTTTTATATCCATTTGAAGACCTGTGTCTGTTGAAGACCTTTAATTTACTCTAAATAAATAAATTTTAGATACCTTTTGCAGAATGTTATCAATAATAATTGATAGAAGTAAATCTCTATTAGTGAGTAGTAGAAAAGTAGCATAAAATACATAGAAGAGATAAATGGCAGTTCCTTAGTAAAATTCTATATTACAACTGGGCTCAAAAATGTAATTATGTACCGTTAATTTCATTGTAATCAATTTTTTTTAAGTATTGCAAAGAGTTATTTTAGATTAACTTTATAAGTTCTAATTTGTAAACTAAAAATTCACATAAATTAACATTTTGTTTGATATTGATGGATCAAGAAGAAGTAAAATAACTTCTGTTTAACTTTTAATACAGGTATTGTGGATAACTATCGTATACAATGCACGTGAAAGTATATATACAGAAAATTATGAAAAATAATATCATAGGGCAATATGTATGAACAAATTGGCATACCTTAGCATGATGGGACGTAATTTTGCTCTGTTCTCTCTGGGGAAGCGCGAATACAACTGACGTGTTGAGACAGGCATCTAACCATAGGGTCCAAAGTTCGCCTGCATTCATTCTTCTGGGAAAAACACCCCCACTACATCTTAACAATTGCGCCTTAATTTAATATGAGAGCAAATACACGTTTGTTTTTCCTCCATAGTAGTACCCCTATTTGGAGGAAGTTTATTACAATATTTTCACATGCTCCATTTTTTACATTACATGTGTATAATACACGTTTCATAGTATTTAAAGCCAATATTGTATATATTCAGCTGTTTCATTCAAAACAAGGATATTTAAGAGTTTTTTTTTTCTTCCACCGATGCAGTTTTAGTGCACTAATGTAACAAGTAAGATAAGTACAGTAAAGCAAGAAGTTTTTGTAAGTATTGACTTCTTTATATTCTATGTTTAAAATTGATAGCGCCGTTGACTTAATAAAATAACTTTCATATTTTTACAAACATAACAAATTAAGAATAATAATTATAATTTAATCTCACAAAATAAGAAATTTTTTCATATTACTTCCAGAAATGATTTACATTATATCATCTATTGAAATAATTGGTTTAGAATACAATATATTAACCATTCTATATGTTTACCTTTATTAAAATATAACCGTTAAGGTCAATTTGATTTAAAAACTTCTAAGTATTTACATTTTTTTATTCCCCTGAAAACATTTTGCTATTTTTTTTGTCCCGGTGTATGCGAAGAAGAATATATTTAAAAAGTTTGTGACCACGCTACGGGTTAACACAGAAATAAAATAGTGAAATTTGGCAAAACTGGCAGCCATGGTTATGATAAATCTGTAGAGTTTGGGCAAAACCAAATAATGGTAGGGACACTGTGTTGTACAATATGTAAAAACAGCTTTCCACTCTTCTCACAATTATAAAACAAAAAATATAACGTGTAATATTACATAAATACTACGAAAAAAAAATTATATTTTCAATGGAGTATAATTTGGTCTGGTCTACACTTTACTTTACTTTAAAGGAATCTAAAATCAAAAGGAAAGACTAGCCAATCAAACTCATTGTTTTATTACTTGACTATGAGTATTATTTCACTATAAATAAATGTTGGCAACCATAAAATAATTGATCTCAAGATTTTAACGAATTTACAAGTTTGATATCCCTGAAGTCCTTTTCTGATGTTTTTCGATGACGTCAGTGTATACGTCCACAGCTTTTGATAGACCAAGTTCATATTTCAACAAAGTTTGGCAGTATTTTGTAGGATATGTTTTGTTGTTTTGGAGCAAAATTGAATAATCTGGAAGTACCTTTTTAGCCTTTTTTGGAAATTTTTTTTCTCGTAAAATACCAATTCTAGAATGTTGAAACTTTGTAATTATTATGGTAATGAGAACAGCATTAACAGAAAAAAATACCAGAATTTTTCAATTACCAGAAATGTAACTTTTTTGCCCTATGATTCATTTTGACAAATTGGAGAAACCACACAAGTCAAACCATGGCACAAATAGTAAAAAAAATATATACAAAAAAATAGTTATTTTAAGAAGATGACCTAAATATGTTTTCACTACTATTAAAAGAACGGAAATATGGATTACCGTATATTTTGTAATTTTAAAAAATATTTGCTAACGTTTAACGACTAGCTATAGAAAAACGAAATTTTGTTCAAAAATCAATCAAAAGTTAGATAACTAAAAAAAACATTCATCAACTATGAATATACGGAAAGATCAATTCAGCATTACACTGTAAAACATATACTTGAAATAATGGAATAAACTTGGAACACCTGTTGTACATGTTGGATTTGGTTTACTCGTACACTTTTAACATTTTTAAAACAAAATAAAACAAAACACATTTTTTAACAAAATCTAGACAAAGGTACCGAAAATGACAATCTACTACACATAACTTAATTAACTCTATTATAGCGGTAGAAGGAAGGGAAAGGGAATGTAATTATATAATTATGAAAAAAAAACTAGTTTATTGGGAATCGGTCAGTTCTTCAGGTTCAAATTAAACTCTCATTGCCAACGTTTCGGTTTTTATTTGAAACCTTTTTCAAGTATGTGGATTATAACAACAACTGTAGTCTGAATGAACACGCGACACTGAGAGTCACTGAGACACGAGAGTGTCGCGTGTTCATTCAGACTACAGTTGTTGTTAAAATCCACATACTATTTTTCTTTGTAAAAAAATTTGTAATGTAGTACTTAGTTTTTCTGTTTGAAAATTTATACTTCTGCCTATGAAAAAGGTTTTAAATAAAGACGGAAACGTTTGCAATGAGAGTTTAATTTGAACCTGAAGAACTGACCGAGTCCCGATAAACTATAGTTTTGTTTCTATTCCACGGTCGATACTTTTATCAATATTTATATAATTATATATATATCATTATATCATCTCTATATATAAAGTGCATGAGTTTGTTTGTTTGTTTGTTTGTTCACCCATTTTCCGTGAAGATAGAGACCTTAAATTAAATATATATTATTTATTACCTGGATAATGTTACCTGAATAAAAGAAAATTATCACTATATTCGCAAAATTGGAGCCAGGGTAGCAAGTGTCTTGCTTATTCGCCGATTACAGTAGTGCAAAAATATTATATATAAATGTAAAAAACATTTTTTTTTAATTTAATATTTGCGTAATATAAACAATGTTAATAAACTAAAGGCATGGATGCAGGGTGGCCAGTTGCTTGCGTGCTCGCCGATGACAGTAGTAAAAATGTATTATATATAAACGAAACAAAAAAAAAAATTATAATTTGCAAAATGTAAACACTGCTAATAAAATAAAGGCATGGAGCAAAAGTAGCCCAGAAGCTTGCGTGCTTGCTGATAACAGTACTGCAAATGTATTACAAATATATGTGACAATATATATAATAAACTAGTACATTAGAGGATACAAATTAACAATTTCCCAATATGATTGAACAGAACTGTCAGGTAAAATACGAATGTTCTATGGTAATATTATAAACACACATTTCTCTCATTATTGTCATTTTATGTTAGGTAAATAAATTGAATTTTACACTTTACAAGTTTTGTTTGTTTGAAATATATTTCATTGTGTACATAACTTGAGTTGATGTTTTATTTATTTACATGATAACATTAAAGATTCTATTTTACGTTTAAATAATTTTTATTTAGCCAAATATACTTTCCGTTTATATGTTTTGAATCATGTTAAGAATACTGTATCAAAAGCTTGGGCCATATAAGAATCTCTTTCCGCTCCTTAATAACAAGAAACAACAACTAAAATTATCTCTATCAATCATGTTCGGTGAATTAATTTCAATACCTATTCTTATAATTTCTGAGTGACACAAATGGTCACGGGTAGTCTAGTATTTTATATATATATATATATATATATATATATACAAAAATATTGCGCGTAAACACGTGAAATAACAAGAAATGAAATAACATTATATATATATATATATATATATATATATATATATATACATGCATATTATTCCTCGTAAAATTATTTCTAATGATTGTCTGCTAGGGTTGCCTGTACTTACATATATATGTACTTAAAAGCTGATTAACATATGATATTGTTCCAAACATGAATATATATATATATATATATATATATATATTCATCATTTAGAGAAAAAAGTTAGTAATATATGAATGGTGTACATTCATTAGAATTTAATTTACTCTTTTACGAATATTTTTAGGGAATTATATTCCGAAAAAATATCGTTGCAAGGTACAAAAATATAATGCAGTACTTGTAAAAAGAAAGAAATGAAAGGTAAATCTTTCTAAGCAATGTCATACCTTATCCAGTCCAATATTAAATAGAACACAATAAACTGCGGTTTCTTGCAATATGCTGAAAAAGTTCAACGGAGCCTGAAATTCTAAATCCTGCATAATAGGTAGTCAGCATTGTTACCTAGTATAGTGGGGTAGGAGCTTTTGTATGGTAATATACGATATCATCTTTAATAATGGCATCATTACAATCCTTACCTTAAAATCAACCAACGAAGCAAGTTTGCTTATTGCACTGGATCTCTTTCTGGGGTTTATTATTTTTTGAATTGAATTTTATAAGTGAATGTTATTGAAATGTGTTTTACGATACTAGTATATCTATCTAATTTTTTTACACAGTGAGTGATAAATATTTGAATAAATTGTGGGCTATACAATCAAAATCAATCTGTCATCCCAAAGTTACTCCCGTAGATCGACTCACGAGAGCGCAGATGTAAACCTCAAGAAGAACACTAAGTCTTCAAAACATGTTATCAGTTTTCATATTAAACTTTTTTTTATGTGGGGACATTTGTTTTGAAATTCCCCAATTTGAGTAAACACCACAATATGACATATTGCACAAGTAAAGAATATCATCTTATCAAGGGCATGGTTTCATAAAATACTATAGTAATAATAATATCTTCTAATATTCAATCAAACGGATTTTATATGGTCATTTTGATTGAAAAAATAGAATTTAAGGCAATTTTGAGAGAAGTAAAGGGAGTAGTGACGCCTAGGGTTAAAGAAGCATACATCAAAATATAACATGACCCTCACAGGCCGTAATAGTGGCCGATACCTCAGTTTTATTCTGCTCAACACTTGACTCAATATCAACTTGCTGCAAACATTATGTGGGAATACCTTCGCCGAATATATTCTGAGCATGATTATATAAAGCTCAATACATTCTATTCTAGCATACCAACTTCCATAGCCTCAGTTATGTATACCTTTCTGTCTACATTTAATCTTAATTCTTACCATATTGACTATGACTCTTCCTGTATCACCACTGACCTCTTGAAATTCACACAATGTGATGATTTCTACGTTGGATTAGCATCTACGATGCTAAATCTTCGGATGAATAATCACCAGCTTTTAGATGGTAAACCCAACAGTCTCCCTCTCGCCACTCATGCTAATTCCCACCACCTCTGCTTCAATGATTGTTTACAGTCCAAGTTCTTAAACAAGTCCCTAGTGATAACACACAAGTTACTCTAAAAGTTTCTGGGGAAGCCCATACTTGGCTCCTAAGAGCACGCTTCAAACCTGGCTTGAATTAATACCGTTAGTTTAATTCCTAGGAACGACCACCATAACAGTCAAATATTGAAAGAAGTGAGTCTTTGTTATGTTTCTTTTTAAGTGTCACATTTTATTTTAAGTATATATATATATATCGAGCTACTTCAACTGGTGACCGCCGCCTGGAGCCTCCAGTCGCCCTCTGCTTGTACGAGTGGACGCACGTGCCTCTTCCTCTTCCCTTCTTCTTCCCTTCTTCTCCCTGACGACGAACTTCAGTTCGAAATATCGACCCAGTAAGTTTTCTCGCTTCTTCTATTTGTTGTCTTTTTTCATTTATATATATATATATATATATATATATAGAAACTAGAATTTTAAGAAAAGAACACACAGTAAAGAAATAACTGAAACTCACTACTTTATTTTGATGTCTGGTCGTCAGGAATACATGTGAATCGCTCAAAAGGAAGATAACGACTCATATATATATTATAATACAAAACTTAAGTTTATGGGGACTCGGTCAGTTCTTCAGGTGTTCAAATTAAATTCTCATTGCAAACGTTTTGGTATTTATTTAAAACTTTTTTCATAGGCAGAAGTATAAATTTTGAAACAGAAAAACTAAGTATTACATTACAAATTATTTTACAAAGGAAAATAGTAGATTTTAACAACGACTGTAGTCTGAATGAACACGTGATACTGAACTGTTCAGGAAACGCAATATTTCCTTTAATCTCTATTTCATACATAGACATTAAATGAAGCTGTAAAAGAACTTATTATTACAACTAATATATTTTTTTTTTTCAAATTCCACAGAACCTATATATTTAGTTTAATAACCTTTTAAACTAAGTGACTGAAAAAATAATACGTTTAGGTATTATATATTTGTGAAATGTATTAAAGTTAAATATAAGCTACCCTGAAAATGGAATGAAAAGGGTTATGAAATAAACTGGGGGACAGTGATATGGTATGATGTAAGGTTTGTAAGGAATACGTAATCCTCCCTGATAAGGTTCTGTCGGGTCTTATCCCCTTAGCTACTTTGTCAGTTAATGTAGTCACCCGTATAAAAGTCACATGCCCGCCTTGATGTTTATGCTCTCCCTAAAACAAAGATATAGAAAAACAACCAACAAAATATTTTATACAATGTTCTCTTTTTCACTTAGGTAAACATTTTAAAACAGTAAAAGATGACGTTTGAAAATGAAAAAAAGGACAAATCGTTCTAATAACATTTCACACATCAATCTAAAATATAATGGACAACAATAACTAGAAATTAAAAAAAAGATCTAGGCGGAGATGCCTCTTACTAGTCTCATTAACTTCTTTATGAAAGTTGTCTATTCTATCTCAACAAGGCTGATTTGTTGAAATCATTATATGATTAATAGTGTTAAAATCAATATAGAAAAATAATAATGGTAATTGATTTGACCATTTATTTTAGGATATACTAGTATACGAGTATATACTTCTTTTGCAATTTCTGTATTATAGTGCACTGTGCCAAGTTAAATGTAATAACAATTTTCTTAGAATCAAAGTTATTTGTACATTTTACACCAGGAGTAAAATAAAGTATAACATACCTATAACCGCATCAAATAGGACTATTCTTAAAAAACTGTTAGTAACATCTTTACACTGAACATGCATATAGAAATGTGACATACATTTTTAAGTATCCTGAGTTCATGCAGCTTCAGAATACTGATATATGTCATTATCTGCACAATCACCTAGTCTGTGCTATTTAACTACAATTAGTAAATTTACAAATTAATGTCAATACTACATTGAGTTAGTAAATTTCTTAATTATGATTAAAAACCACACAGTAGGAGATTGTACAGAACATATATATTCTGAAACTACATAAACCAGGATACCTAAAAATGTATGTCGCATTTCTATATTCTGTGTCACGTGTAACTTTACGGAAAAGCAACAACACATGAGTGTTGCAGTACTGGTTTGCATCGGCTCACGAGTGGGTGATAGAGAACTGGGTGTGAAAAACTCATGTAAATAGAGATCATCTTAACTAACTAGACATAGATAACAATGCTTTAGAGATTTTGATTAAAACATTTCATATTTGTCACTAGGTGCTCCAGTAGATTGCGTTAGTTGGAAATTTCTTACCATAGAGTATTAATTACTAAAATAGAAAACTCTTTTCTCTATCAGTTCGTTCAATTCTGTTAAAATTTAATATGTATTACCCCTATTATAATGTTTTTTTTATTGCCTTTAAAAAATTAATTGAAGCCTTTAAAAGATCTGTTTATATGTAATTTATATATCATTTATATGTTTTAATAGTTAGCATTTAATTATTTCAAAATTTCTGAGCCTAAACGACAGTTTTAATACAACTCGTGTTCTATGTATATGAAATGGTAAATATAATTTTTTTCTATTAAAGGCATTGTGGATAGATTTCAACTAAATCGTGATTTACAATTTTTTTTCAGAGAAAATATTCTCTAAGAGAGTATAATATTGGTGTCGGGATTTATATTCTATTTCAGGGCAAAGAGTACGCTAAATATGAAACTCGATGATTATTACTCTGTTCGTTTATGAGATTTTCTTCTCTCTCTGTCTGTATCACTCTCTTTCAGGGATACACACACTTTCCTTTGAAATATCAATATCAGAATTGCATTACTTTATGTTTCATATAAAGTGTATTTTAAAGTAACATAAATCTATATACAAACAATTAGCCACACTCCCTTGTGTACGTTACTGTATGTTGAAAGAGCAAGGCAAATCAAATGACATGCATGAGTAAACACGGGATGACAAATTTCAAACTTTTGGGGATTAAAATCTACGAGAGAGACAAACATCATTCATTCAAGTTTTGAAAAGTTAGAAGTTTGTTAAATCTCATAACTTGTGTAATTCAATAACAAGTATTTGTGAAGAAGTATGGATATTTTAGTAAAGACCCTGAGAAAAAGGAAAATGTGTTTATCTCATTAGACCACTTTTCTCGACTAGAGTTCTACCTCCGACATAATTTGTGTTATCCTTCTTTATCAATGATCATTATGTTCGTTACATCTTTCCTTAGTAATCTCACTAACCTTATTCCACATGAACCTCTAGTATTTGTAACCGCGTTTACCGTTTAGATTGCACCCAATGTGATGCTCTTCATGTGAGTTTAAATTAAACCAACTATGCTTCCATGTGAATAATCATAGGAATTCTGTTGGTAAACTCAGTATCTTTCGGGTTCCCAGTCATTCCATTTCTCACGAACTCAAAGCATTGGTGATAGTATATTCAAATTAAACTTATTGTTAATAGAGTTTCAGCTTTTTCTAAAAGGGTTTAGAGCTAATAGATAGCGTTTTACTTATTTTTTTCTGAAATACTTTGTTTGCCTGACTTCCCAAACTATTGTTCCCTTTCCTTGTTTTTACGAAATTTAACATGCCTTTCCAGCCTTCCTCAATTATCGGTAACTCTTGATGTTACATAAAATATCTGATTTTATTTATTTTAGTTAAATTAACATTTTAGCCAAGACCATAATTATACTTTTAAAAGTCCTAAATCTGAATAACTTGCTGCTGTTTAAAGGTTAGTTTTTATTTCATGTTTCCTAAAAGTTTTTCTTTTATATTCTTCTATATATATGAGATTCAAAATCAACATTTCAATATGTGTTTCTGAGTCCAACGTTTTAGAGACTTATGGATTATAAATGACTACAATCCAATAGATTTATAAACTTATCGTCGGCCTAATATTCGGTAGCTGGGTTCTGGAAATGAATACGTTTTTACTTTAATCAGTCAACACTTTCAAAACGGATGGCTTTTGATTTATTGTTAATATTTTAGTCTTCTTTTTGTTTTTATATAAATTTTCCTGCACATATTATTTCTCTGACTTTCCTACTATCAAGCCTACTACCTATTCCATCAGAACATTTACACTTCTACCATCATTTCATTTCTTGTAATTGTTTTATTTTATAGTTTTTTGTTGCCATTATTTATGAGTTATAACATGTTTCATAAACCACTAAGGTCAGATGCACTGAGTGTTACTTTCTAACAGTCTTATAATTTATTTTATATTTCACCATTGCAGTTTTTCTTTTTTTGAAAATGATCAAGGTTAATGACACATTTGTTTTCTGTGGGCGAATTAAGATAAAAGTATATATAAATAAATATATATATATATATAGAATATAGTTCAGTGTACATAAAGAACCCTGCAAATTATAAGTTAGACAGCCAAGCAGAACTCCTCTTCTTCTTATTCTTCTTTTCCTTCCCCTGATGATGACAAGGTCGAAATATTGAAGTGAGTTCTGTGTTGCTTCTAGGTGACATTTTATTCTAATATCACTTCGTCCTCTCTTCTAGTCTACTTTCCTGATGACGAACAACAGTTCGAAATATTGAATTCTGTAAGTGTTCTTTTTATTCTCTTTTCTGTGTCGTGCTTTGTGTAATTTAAAGTTATATGTATATATATATATATATAATATACACTTAACTTACACTTGACCATAATAGTTTTTGCAAGTTCTTGCTGAATCATTGTTCCAAATTTTCTATTATATACAGAGAAATATACTTTACACATATTTTTATCCCCATTTATAATTGTGGAGCCTATTAACTGACCTGCAATAAAAGGAAATAATTTTATTAATTAGTTTTAATAGAACTGTAAAAAAATTGAACAAATATCACATATTTACTTTGAAAAAAAAACATTAATTTGTGTTATATTAGTAGAAAGGAAAACTTTGACATTTATCGATGTTATAAATTCTATAATGCAGGTTTTTTTCAGCATTTCTTTTTACTGATTTCTTCACAAATTTAAATTATCTTACAAAAGTTTTTCTTAAACCGGTGCTATGTAAGAGGCAATAAATCAACGTTCTCTAACCAATAAAGATTTATCTTTTTGACTCATGTTCAAACTTTTACTTTTTATCTAGTTAATAGGTTGTTATTGAAATCTCTACAAGTATTCAATAAAAATGACAGGAAAATTATTGTTCTATATGATATGTAGTATATACATATGGAGAATGTATACACTACATATCATATACATGGAGAATATGTTCTATATTCTCCATTATTTTAGTCTAATATTTCTCTTTAAATTATATTTTACGTCTTTTGATAAATGTTTTTGGTTTTCCTACCATGTGGGAAGCAATGTTATGAAAATATTAACTAACCATTTAAAATTATCAATTTCATTTATTATCAGAATATCAATAAATTAAATAATAATTTTAGAAATTTGTTTTTATTTTTACTCAATTATCTTTAGCGAAATAAATTTTTAAACATATTATTTTTATTGTTATTCCTACATAATTTGTTAGTATAACTTAAGTTGTTACAATATATATGAGTTTGTTAATTTTCCATCCCAAACAAACGCTTTCCTAATAGATTTTTTTAAAACGACAATACTCAGTCGACACCTAGTTGTCGTTCACTAAAGATGGAACTATTACGGAAGCTGCATGTGAAGAAAAAAAATTTACGAGGTAAGATGGTTTACAATAATTTAATTAATAATGAATATTTATTTTCATTTGTAGACTGTAAGCCTCTAATAGTTCTTTGCTTGAGGAAGAAGCAGAGCTCTACATAGAAACAGCAAAGGGTTTAGGATTAAATGCCATCTTGAAAGGTTAGGATGAGCAGTGTACTAACGTCAAGCTTTTTGTCAATTTCTCTCTCAGTTAGTTAATATATAAAGTTGAAAAAAAAAGAAGCTTCCACCTTTTTCTTTTTTTTTTGTCACAAAAGTGATTTTAAATTAATCTGTGTTTTTTATTCTTTTGAAAAGTAATTTAACTAATAATAACAATGATTAAGAAATTACTTAAACAAACAAAGCACGTACTATTTTGCTTATTTTTAATCAAGTTGTTTAATAAATATAAAATTGAATATTTCAAAAATTAATGTTAGGATAATCTGATTGAAGAGTTTACCACAGCATTAGGTAAAATGTTTGAAGATTAGGAACACAATAACTATATTCCAAAGGATGCCTGAGGGGTTAGATATACATAATAGAAACCGCTCCCCTTGCGGGTCAAAGACATTAGCCCTTACGGACTCTTTGTTTGATCGGACGTTTGGGTACAACCACTCAGATTAGTGCCTAAAACTGTTGTCCGAGTTCTGTTCCTTTCACCAAATTGTTAAGGTATGCAACGGGGTCAAAGCCCTTACTGTTTGGGTACGGGAGTAACTGTCTGCGGCCTTCTAACGCAGTACAGTCTCTATGTGGATTGCAGTTTTTTCTGCCTCCCCAGATAGACTGCCTTAGAGGTTAGTGTATCAGCAAATATATGTTTACATGGATATTCGTAAAACCATTGTGTAAAGGAAATAATCCCACAGCAAAAATATCCCCCCCCCCCCTCCGCCAATACATAGATAATCGGACCCGATCAATGAAATGCCCTTTCATTTTCTCTTTCTTATATAAGTACCTTATCTTTGTACAATCCAGCACTTGTTGGATTTAAACTAAAGGAAAAATACTTTGATAATTTGTTACATTTTCAGCTCACCAGTTCAGATTTGGTAAGATTTTTGCTAATTTTATTAACGCATGAAATTTATCTCATAATCATTAACAATCCTCCAGTAATCACAATTAATTTTTTAACATCCAGACAAGCCATTGTTCTTGAAAGTAAACTCACATACTCCACCCCAATCAAATTGTTCTTATTCAGTCAATGATTACTTTTTTTCCTTTGTTCATAACGTCAACAACATTTTCTAATGCCAGGTATCCATATCAGTAAATATTATACAAATTCAGCATTTACTTTAGAACAGGACAAGGAAAATTATCTGTACATTAATGCTTATAAGTTGTAATTTCTCTACATAATAACAGTAAGTTAATCTATTATTCATAATACATTTATAACCATGAGCTGATGAATATTAAATGCTGAGTTATTAGATAAAATATTTCAGTCTTCTCCCATTATAGTTTAGTTACATGTTTTTGGTGGATTATTGTTTCAGCCAAACATTGTCTGTGATAAACGAGGCATTTTTTTTCCGAGGGAAAGAATTTTTCTTGTGAATCTGCAGAGTTAAGTGTAAGTTTTACTATTACATTGAAAAACTATTTTAACTTTCCGACTAATGTTGGAGTTTTGGATCAGTTTCAGACTTTGTCCAGCTTCACTTTCATGTTAGTTAGTTCAAAAGGACCTTCTGAAGATGACCAACATAATAATACAACCCTGATACCAGTAAATCAGGCAAGACAGTTTAGAAATTTCATAATTAATTCATTACTTGTGCAATCTGTTATAGTGCGTTATTTACTCATATTGGGGAAATTCAAACATTATGTTTCCATACAAAAAAAAAGTATAATATGAAAACTAATTACGCGTTTAGTTAGAACACTCAGTGTTCTTCTTCAGCTTTACACTTTAAGAGTACAGGTGTAAACCTGAAGAGCGTAATCAGATCCTTATGGGATATACCTATCAAGAGTGCAGACCAGAAGAACACTAAGTGCTCGAGACGCATTTTCATATTGAACTTTTTTGTTTGGGAACATAATTTTTGAAATCCTCCAATATATAAATAATTATTATAGTCGATACCCCAAATATTTAGTTTGGTCAGTTTGCTATAGTGTAATATAGTATGACCAACTGTAATTCAAAATTTAATTAAATGAGATAACATAATCAGAGCTGACTATACAGTTTACTCTTCTCAAAATTGATTTAGAATAAACTACGTCTGTTAGGGATTTATTTTACACTAGGTAAAGTCATACGCAGAGTATCCTTGACAGCAATGAACAGTGCACTTTGCTCCATATGTTAACAAAGAGGCTCTATTACTCATAAATATAAATCTGTCTGAATAAATTTGCTCTAAATAAAGGGACAGAGCTTAATGGAATCAAGGATATCGTCCTTTGGCATAGTCTCCAACAATGAGTTATCTTTTAAGACACTAAAGCCAGGCAACATTAATTACACTTAGTTCACGCAACCATTTTGCTTTTAACGGTATTAGTAAGAATCAAAATAAATTCTTTGTTTTATTTATTGTAATAACTGAAAAGACGTACACAGTCATGTGCAGAAATAAATTAACTTCAATAAACTTCTAATACGATGAATTGAAATTGATTTTTTTTTCCTGTTTGAAGCTTTTTTTCCATATCATAATCAAACATAGCGGGGAGAAAATGGACAAATGAAAAGTACGAATACAAATGGATTAAGATTTCATAACTTTCAAGATAAACTTAAAACATATAATCCAAACCCATTGAAAAATGAAAATAAAATACAGCCATATTACATTAGAGAAAAAATAAATAAAAAAAAAATATTTTACCAAATGTTATTTGGTAAAATCCAGTTTTACCAAATATAAAAAGCGAATCTCTAGTATTTCCCTCTATTGCTTCATTTGTATTTTTACCTACTCTATTTCCTCTTTTCATTTAAGAATTTAGTGTCTTAAAAAATTTGAAATGTTCAAAATTTGAGTTTGCAATTTTTTTTTCTTTAAATTTCCTTGTCAGAGACAAAGGTAGTCTTACCAAGCATTTTGATATGTATTTTTGTGACTTTAGGACCCAATGATATTTTACTCGTTTGTTGTTTGTTAATCTGATTAAATAAAATTGTAATTAATTAATAGTATATTCCAACATTTTTTAAATAAAACGTACGTGGTCAGTCACATATTTACAGGCAACTTTTTATCTAGTATTGTGAATTATGTTTGTTGTCATTTAATTGTTTAAATATATTAAATTCTCATTCATTTGAAATTTAGCACAGTTATTATGAACTAAAGCAAAATAACGGAAAAGCAAATATACCAGCATTTAATATAAAAATTGGTGTAAAATTAATTTATTATTATTAGTTCACCGGGTTAACTTATGATAAAAAATAAGAATTTTCTGAAAAAAGTTGTCAGTTACAACAAATATTTTCGGCACGTCAAAACTAAATAGGAAAGAAGGGTTGATATAGACATGAGAAAGAAATAGAGTAAAACGTCAAAGTTATAAAGCTTCACGCTGATAGTAAAAGAAGGCTTTTTTCCTGTCAGGCAAACGTGAACGGAGAATAAATTGTGGGGCAAGGTTTGTTAAAGTTAGCCAACAGGATTGAAAGATGCCCTGTATGTAGCTTGTTGAGAAGTCAGTCATAGACAACCACCATTCCTATTGTATTTCAACACTGAGTACATTAGAACATACGCTTCTCTCAACCTGAGAACTATTTTAATTTATAACTTTTTTTTTTGCATTTTACATTAATAAAGTCATTTATATTTTAATATTTTTTTTCCATAGAAACACTTTATCGCTCTTTAAACTGGTTTTTTCTGAGATGGCTAGTTGCCTTGTAGATGTGTATGCCTTAAAATTCACATATGCGGAAATAAAAAAAAAAACAGATTACCATACATGGCAATCATCATCAAAATGGTGATTTAGAGAAAAGTACAATATATGCAAAGTTCCAAATATTTTGCAATTTTTTCTCAAATTGTTATTTTTTTTGGACTATCGAATTAAAATTAAAAAAGTATTAAAAAAATCATTATATATTAAATTTATACATACATCTTTTATTCAAGATATATATATATATATATATCAATGATCAAACCACAATAAGAAAATGGGAAAGCAAGACTAAGATCTTTCAACCGTAACAACCGTCAAAAACCAACAACCGTCAAAAACCGAACTGACTCTGACGAAGACCGCTTGTTACGGTTGAAAGATCTTAGTCTTGCTTTCCCATTTTCTTATTGTGGTTTGATCATTGATTGTTATTTCACGTGTTTATGTGAAATCTTTTTATATATATATATATAAAGATTTCACATAAACTTGAAAGATTTTAGTCATGTTTTCCCATTTGTTATTGTGGATATATATATATATATATATATATATATATATATATATATATAGACATATAAATATTGATAAAAGTATGGACAGTGGAATAGAAACAAAGTTAATGCTTATCGGAACTTGGTCAGTTTTTCGGGTCTTCAGGTTTAAATTAAACTATCGATGCCAACATTTCGGTTTTTATTTAAAACCTTTTTCATAGGCCTAATAAACAAAGGAAACATAATAAATAATTCAATCATTCAAAAATCAAACATACATAAAACACGCAATTATTATAATTAAGAAATTACAATAGAAATTTTGACAATAGGTTAGTGAGAGAACTTAGAAGAGTAAAAATTTTGAAACAGAAAAACTAAGTATTACATTACAAAGTAATTTACAAAGAAAAATAGTCTGTGAAATTCAACAACAACTGTCTAGCTTGAATGAACACGGAACTAAATTAAAAACCAAAGCAACCAAATTTCAGCAGACAATCAAAATGTCACTAAAACAATTTTGATTGATCAACAGATTTTAAGTATTGTTATTCGGGTGTGTTAAGTTACACATTGTTGATCGATAAAAAATTGTTTTAATAACTTTTTTGATTGTCTGGTGAAATTTGGTTACCTTACTTGTTTAATTTAGTTCAGTGTTACCTGTTCATTCAAACTAGACAGTAGTTGTTGAAATTCAATGACTATTTTTCTTTGTAAAATAATTTGTAATGTAATACTTAGTTTTTCTGTTTGAAAATGTATACTTCAGTAAGTTCTCTCATTAACCTATTGTCAAAATTATATTGTAATTTCTTAATTGTAACTAATTGCACTTTTTATGTATGTTTGATTTTTGAATGATTGAATTATTTCTTATATTTCTCCTGTTTTGTAGGCATATGAAAACGGCTTTAAATAAAAACCAAAAGGTGGCATCAAGAGCTTAATTTGAACCTGAAGACCTGAAAAACTGACCAAGAACCGATAATGATTGAACTCAATAAAGAAAAATACAATTCCCGTATTTACGCAACTTGAGGAGACGGCTGAATAGCCCAGCAGTTTAAACGGAATACACTGAAATGCAGTATTTCAGAACACTTCTACACATTTTGTGTCAGTTAATATCCAAATATGGGTATATTCACTAATGTACTTATTTTGCTGGATAAAGCAGCTTTCATAAATACTTATAATAATATTATGAATAGTATTCATCTGATTCTGCTACAGATATAAGTATTTTTTCCAAATTTACAACAAATATACACTACAATTATTACTTATTATATTATTACTACTATATTACTATATTACTATAATTATTACTTATAATGTACTTTCTCAAAAAAATATCCAGGCAATATTTTATGATAAACTTCCATTTGTCACTTTAGATCTCTCTTTAAAAAAAAAAAAATTAAAAATATGAGTTGGTTATATTATTTGGAAAAGTTTTTAGTTTTAAGAGAGTTAACAAAATGAGTCAACAGTTTTTGTAAAAGATAAATGATAGTCTTATTTGTGAGAAATGTAAATAACATATCTTAGAAACAAATGATCTTATTAAATATGCATTATATTCTTGATCATTATACTTGTAACCCAGATAAAAAATGTTCATCTTTTTGATATTACACATTCTTTGTTAAAATTTAGGATCTGTGTTTCTAAAAGATAAAGTATTTTCTATGCGTGTTCATTTTTTGAATTTGAACATATCGTGCATGACCAATAAAAATTATAAAACTATCTTAAAGTTTTATAGTATATATGCATATAATTGAAACATATGATGCAAATCAATGAAGGAATAAATACAGAAAAAAGAACTAAATAATTCGGCTGGGACCCTTGTCTTCATATCATCAGAGAACATATATAGCTAATTAAAGAACATATAAAAAGTCTACATAGAATGAAAAAGAGATAATGAAACAAGCTGGGAATAGATAGGCTACAATAGAAGGAGCAAAGTTAAACTGACATGAGAAAATTAAAAATCAACAATAAACTTTAACATAGTCAGGGCATAATTAACATGGACTTCAACCATATATTTCGACTACTGTAAATTAGTGATTCTTTTTTCCTACTATTGGTTTTGTATCTTGTGACCTCTTTTGTTTAATTTTAACGTTATTTTTTTTACTTTCTTATTGATTTCTAATTTAAAAAATCTGTCAGGATAGACATCATGATAATTCAAACAAATAGAGCATGATTGTTAGAAGGAAAACTTATCTCTATATAAATTCTCTTCGTGGCTCTGTATGTATGTATGTATGTTTGTATCTTATGCATTCGGCCTACAATGGACCTTTTTCAAAAATTCTTTTGCAATGCACTTACTATAGGTCTTGGGGTGGTTTTAGGCTATTAAACTCTGGGGGGCAGCCTAACCCCGGCCCCCTAGGGCCCAAAAACCTCAAAAATTTGCCAATTTTTAGTTTTTGCATTTTTTCTCAAGAAATATGGCGTCTACGGCCTTAATGCATAAAATATGAAATGTTGGAAATAAAAATTGAGCTCAAAGTTATATAATGATTTTTTTGCTCTAGGATGCTTCTTTCATAGCCTAGGTACCACTATTCTCCTGAAAATGTTAAAAAACGTCCAAGGGACTGTAGATCATGAATGAAGAATTGTAAGACAAAAATGCATAAAATAATATTGAACCCAATTTTCATTTCGATCATTTCAAATTTTATACTTAAAACTTCTAGACCCGGGCAACGCCGGGTATTTCTGCTTTTTTATTTCCAACATTTCATATTTTATGCATTAAGGCCGTAGACGCCATATTTCTTTAGAAAAAATGCAAAAACTAAAAATTGGCAAATTTTTGAGGTTTTTGGGCCCTAGGGGGCATGGGTTAGCCTGCCCCCTAGAGTTTAATAGCCTAAAACCTCCCCAAGACCTATAGAAAGTGCCTTGCAAAAGAATATTTGAAAAAGGTCTATTGTAGGCCGAATCCATAAGGTACAAACATACATACATACATACATACAGAGCCACGAAGAGAATTTATATATAGATGTCTGTCGTTCTCACTAGATGGTGCACTCCATTTGAGTGATAATACAAATCGTATTAAAACACTCTCAGGCAGTCAGTAATATTGCCACCTTGCGCCATAATCGAAAAAATTCTTAAATAAAATAAAAATCAGTTGAAAACTCAGATAAATCAATGCAAAAGTAGTAAAATATAGCAGTTTAAAATATATGTTTAATAATTTATTTTGTTTTTATATTATTGTATAAAATATTACATGGTGATTTTATCACTTGTTTATATTGCTTATTCTTCCATATTGTTAACAGTGATATTTTCCTTCGATTTTTCTTGTTCAAAATTACTTATTATCATAATTTATTTCTATTTTTCGAAAAGTTATCTTTGTTTGGTTATGTTTCTCCTCAGGTACAGATAACTACACCACAGACCAAGTAAGCGTGTTCGCATAGGATTTCTCCAGTAATACGACTGATACACAAATATTCATGTGATTTTGTCAGCAACTGTCTGGGTCATTTTTTAATATATTCCATAAATTATATACACTATTTAAAATAACGCAAACTTAGCTCCTGCCTGTTTCTCAATAAGATCCTCAATTTTCCTAAATGACATTCTTGTTACTTCATATAGCATACTTACTGCAGTTGATATGTTTAAAATAATCACAATTCATCTTCAGAACACCAATAACTTCTTAGAAGAATTTTTTTCGATAATATAAGCTATGTGAAGGCAGTTTTTTTGCTTTTCTTAGGTTCACAATAAGCTGTTTGTTAATCTTGAGGGGCATGTGGCCACTAACTGAACGATCCCTTAGAGTCAAAGTCAGATACACTTTACTCTCGTAGTACAATATTGAGAGAGGGTTTCCCCAGGGTTCCTGCCTGGGACCTGTCGTTTTCAATTTTTACTTACTGGACTTTCCCAAATGGAATAAAAATAACAGAAATATAAAGACACTATGGTGTATCTATGCAGACGATGTTTCGTATCGTGCCGGTCGTACTTTATAGATACCTCTAAAAGACAATTTCAAAAACATGTTGACCAGATAGTGCAATTGACTAAGGTATGGAGAATGGATATTAATCCATCAAAATGCATCTTCATTGTCAACCTTGCCAAAGACTCGGATAAGCGCCCTCACTGCGCATTCATAAACAAGACATACCAGTTACAACGACTTTTACCTCAAGACGTCATACAGGAGAAGTAAGTCGGAATGGTCAGTGCTGTGGCTGCTGCAGCCATCATTCAGCACAGGACCTGTCAGGGGGTGAATGTCTACGCCAGAAAACAGCTGAGAGAGTAGGAAGAGAAGCGCCAAGTTTAAAATAAAATATAAATACTTATAATCATTGTAATTCCTATTATTCATTATTATTATTATTATCAATGATATATTTTTTCCTATTATTATAATTGTTTCATTACATTATTACTTTTAATGTTATTATTATTATTTGCATTATTTTAGTATTCCATACATTATTGTTATCATTGCAAATATTTAGTGTTATTCTTATGGTTTTATAAATAATTTACAGTTTTGTACTAGTAGTAATCTACGAGGCATGGATCTGTTACTATAATTTATTAATGCACGAATGAGAAAAAGGCTCTTGGAAACTCTCTAGTCATCTCTCTGCGGCTACCCCAGTATTTTATAACTTCGGTAAGTGCTCTTAAAAAAGGTTCATTCATCTATGCTGTTCTACAGATGGCCACTGGTTTAATAGTCAAAAGCTCGTATTCTTTTTTCGGCCAACAGCGTTAAAATTGTAAGAACAGAAGCTGCTGCAAACTTTAATATATATATATGAACCCCGGATGTACCAGTCTTGAGGTGCGCACGTACGCCACTCGGCTACCCTGGCTCCTTATATGCAGTTTAGTACCTTTGAAGCTAGTATAAGTTGAAATAAAACATGAATACACCGTCTTAAGTAGTATGTTGGTGTAGGAATCAATATACTAATTTCAGAGGGCTGCAACACCAGTATATCTGGCATACAGTTTATTTATCAATTAATGCGGAAGTATAGTTCCTTTTTATTGTAGCGTTATTTAATTTTAAGCCTACATCAAGAAAAGAGGAACATGACTTTGTTTTTTCATGAAGCTAGTGTTTTTAAGTGTATAAGTTATTTCAGGAACTACAGGTTAATTAGTGAATCTGTTTGAGAAAAGTTATTTCTTCATGTAAAAGATGTTTAACTAATTTATATTTTTAAGCTTTTTTCTGTCTAGATGTAGGTGATGAACATTTAAATTGTGAACGCAGAAAGAAAAAATAATGCGTTAAAAGTTATATTAGGTAAGTAGTGGTCATAACAGGGAATAAAAGAAGAGAAAAGAAATAGCATTTCATGGGGGTCGAACCATTTCGAGTGAAATAAATCAATTTTATGTCACATGAAAGCGCCTTTATATGTATTCGGAACGATATCTGTTTCTTGAAAAATGTCCATTTATAAAGATGAGGAGAGTAGACTATCCTTTGGCGGAAAAAAGAAAGCTGTACGGTCGCATGAGATGCGATACAGGTAGAAGGATTAGTTTCCTGGGCTGTTAGGGAAAGGTAGGCTCTATAAGATAGCACGTGTTGAGAATAAATGTAAAAAGGCCTTCAGGACAAGTCTATCCTTACCGGAATTAAACGAGTTACTGTTTGTTGCAATGCGAAATATAGCCCCTTATAAGTAGGGTCTATAACTAAATCTAAAGGACAGGCAATCTCCCGTGGCCTCCACACATCAATTTGAATTACAACCTAGTACCAGCTAAAATTTAATCAACCTATAGAAGAAATCAGCCCATCTTTCTTTAGGTAGAAAACATTAGTTTTTGTACATAAAATATACTACTATCTCATAACGTTATAAAAAGATGGGAAATAAATTGGAGTGGCCTACACTCAACTATAATATAAATAAAAAAAATATCAAAGAGGTTTAGAACCTAAACATTTTTTTCCCTTCAAATGCTTTCACATTCAATCAAAAGTTAAAATTTTTACATTTTATTAAAAGAAACAACTTTTTGCTGTCCTAAAAATTTAAACATTTCTTTCATTTATTCCTTCACTGAATAAATTATGAAAGCGTTTTTTATGTCACTGTATTAAAGCCTAATCTGTTAATCAAATATATAGCGGTGCCTAAAATCATTGCATCTTATTCTATAAAACTCATTATAATTGATTATTATCAGTATTTTTTATTAGTTAAGAAGAATTTTATTAGTTAAGTAAATAAATAAATTGGAAAAACTGAAATGCTTACAATATTTTTATTTATATTATATATACTAGATGTAATAATAAATCAGCGATAATAACAGTTAACATAAAATTAATGACATTTTCATTATTGTAATATGTTTATGAATTAATGAAAATAATTAACAATTAAAAACGATATATATATATATATATATATTTATAACATGTAATATATAAACGGTTCAAACAGGCCAAATAAGTAACTGATAAAAAAGTTAAAAAGAAAAAGAACGAAGACTTTCTGTATATATATTAGTGTATATTGGCAGCAGATTCTCTTGTAAACATATTTTATTAAAGTAGACGGCAGTTTCCACATTTACGACCTTTTTGCTGGTGTTTTCTAGTTTTCAAACTAGATTTCTGAAATCATCATCATCATCACCATCATCAGAGAAATCGAAAGCTTGTAAGTAAAAATATATTATTCAGTAACCTACGTAATTATTTCTTCGATGTCTCTGGGACAACTCCTTCATGAAATCACTCCCTACCAAAGAAAACTAGTACGACAAATAGAAAACACCAGCAAAAAGGTCGTGAATGCGGAAGGTGCCGTTTACTTTAATAAAATATATTATTACGGTTTCTAGATCAAACCGTCTCTGAACTAGTGCGCTTGGTTTCCCTCTCTTATCTCTCCTGAAAGCGGTTCAAACCAAAAATTAGAGACTGTAAGTGTGTAGTTTTGATTTCTCTATGTTTCTTCTTCTACACTGAACTATATTTGTCCGTTTAGGATCGTATTTCCAGCGAAAAAGAATATATACATCCTGTATCTACGAAACAAGTTTGTAATCGTGTTGTAAAAATAATTTCGGGGCAACGCGTATCAAGGGAACAAATAAATACTTCCTTCATATGGACTCAACCATTTTTTTTATTTTTTATATAGGAGTCTCTGACAAGATTTTCACCAATGTACAATCGCTGGATTATATGTAAGATGACTGTATTCATTATTTTTCAAAGAATGCTTTCAATTTTTAATTGTATTTTACATTTTGATCTTTTATAAAATCATTATACTCGGAATTTTATTTCATGACAGCCTTTGTATCCATTCACTTTTCTTTCTCTTTATCAAAAGTTATAAAAAATTCAATTACTCGATCCAGTGTAAGCATTTCCTGCGTGAGTACTCTGTTAAAATGTTGCTGTAAATATATATTTTGAAAAGAATTTATCAGTAATTTATCAGTTTTCCAAACTCAAATCAAATTCAAAGCCAGATTTCAATATATTTTAAAAATGTTATAGCTGGAAATATTGAATTTTTAAGAAGAACAAATTTGAACTATTAGAATAGAATAGTAAAACTACATATTTTTCAAAAACATAGCATATCTTCTATGGAACGAATGAGTCCATTCCTCACACTTCAATATTCACAAATATTTCAATATTAGATGTTGAGCCGTCAGTCACGAGCCTCTGTGATGTGATGTAACTCTTAAAGATCCCTACTTTAAATGCAGTCGTGTTAGTCAAAGTATACTACTCCTTATGTAGAAGCAATATTCATTTTGTGCATTCACAAAGGATCGAAATTCAGCATATGTGTGTTCCCTCGTGGGAATGCGGCTGTAACTTAGCTTCTTAATCTGGTACCAAAGAAAGATATAATCGTACGCGGCTCTTTTTATTCCCCTAGCGTAAATGGGATATACGACAATAGATTAACTAGGGGAAAGGTAATCTATTTTGTTAGTTTTCCAACGCCGATTCATATAAGTTTTTCACCTTATACTACTATTCTTGGGGAGGAAATTGTGGCTCATTTATTATTTGGCACCCATTTTAGTAATGGATGAACCACACTACCTGTTGATTCTAGATCGGGAGTCCTTAATTTTTCCTAACTCAGGTGGATTTAGAGCAGGGATCTTTAACGATTACCTGACATCGTACAAGGTAAGGACCGACGGTATTAACAGCCTCTCACGTGGTGACAGGGACCACGTGTTGAGATTTATTCACCTCTCACATAAATAATTCTAGGGCCAGGTGGGTATGAAACCTCGGAGCTGTCAGTTCAGAGGCGAGGACATGAACTACTGAGCTAACCTGGTAGCAAAGTGAATCATAACTCAGTGAGAAATCTGATTCTGGATTTCAGTCTCTGTGAAATAAACTGTGACCTGGATATAGAATGATTGTTGTGATTACCGGCAGAAGCCTTATGAACATCATATGAACATTATTTATAATAATGATGATTATTACTATTAGGCTTTTTTGCAATATTTATTTTCATTTTCAACATTTATACCACATTATTTTATACTTTCTATCTCGCTTCGTCATGTCGCAGATTTTGCGTTGAGACCTTGCTGTCAGTTTCCCTTGACCTTTCAGAGGGCCAGATCTTTTCATGACCACATCTAGTGCCAAAATATATTAATCAACATATATATTAGAACGTTGTGCTAAATTACACAAATAAATTCTATTATAGTCTAGATTTGTCTAAGTTATCAAATCCAATTCTTATTACGGTTTTTGTTTTATCACCTTTACTACTTTATATACTTTTAAAGAGAAAATAAAAAAATATCAAGCACATGAAATCAACAGGTATGTACAAAACATATTAATATTACCTGTAGAATTGTACAATATGAAGTTATTCAGAAACAAACAAAAGAACTTACAAAAATAAGAATTTTTAAAAAAAAACTCTGCAGTTGATATTACATAGGAGAACAAAATGAATGTGACTAAGAAAAACTTAAAGTGAAATGCTGGAAGGCATTAAATACCAGTGACTGGAAAGTTTTGTCCTCCTGTTGAAATTGAGACTTTCTCATCCCACCTTTGTTTTTCCTCATAATTATTTTTTTCCAAGTCCATTTATTGTTTCTATACGTCATCTACTTGTAGCATAATACACTTTGTAATAACGTATTGTTTTTGTTTGTAACATATTTTAAATAATTTTGTATTTCCTTTCAAAAAGCCTATAAAATATTTTTCAAATATAAACGAAATGTAGAAATTGAGGGTTTGATTTTTACTAAGGAGACTGATGAAATCTATATAAATAAAATGAAGGTTTTGTCTGAACATTACTCAAAACTGACTCATTTCAAGTTATCTTCACGTTTTATACATTAGAGAAACTTAATCAACCCTTAGAAACATTGTTGTCTGTTTGTTTGTCAAATTTTTGCTAGATTTTGTCACAAGTAAGCTCAATCGCCATACGTTTTAGCAAACTGAAACATTAACAGTAGATTTGCGTATGTCTAACTTAAGCTCTAAGATTTGAATGGGTTAAAAATTCAAGTTTAGAAGCCAAGTAATGAACTTTTAAGCTGTATTTGGTGAGCTACGCAGACAATTTTATTTTGAAAATAAACGGGTGTTTTTAGGTGCCTGATACCGTAGCAAGTAGGTGTTGTTAGTTGATTTGAATTTCGTTTGTGTTGTAGCTCCCAGCTAGAGTTATTAACAAGGTCTTTCCCGGAGTTCAAGATTATCTATTCAGAATAGCTAGCTTAGTGAAAGAGCAATTCTCACCCTTACTAAACAGGCTGGGAACATCAACAAACAAGTTCTTATGCTATACACAGAAGAAATAACTTACAAGAGAGCAAACAGAGTGATTTGTGAGGAAGCAGTTCATTATCTAACTGAATTTCTTGACCGGTAACTGCTCCTGGACTGCATTTTCATCAGTTATAACGGTGCCGCTATCTTAAAGTAGGAGCACCAATCATCCTCTTATGAAATTTACGTGCCTCAAAAAATGTACAACTGGACAAAACTCCTACCTGGTGCTTTGTGCACAGACGTCATTGAGGCGGATATTATGGTACTGGGGAGTCTGTGTGTATACCACGCATACGATTCATTCCGAGTAACTATCCGTTTCCATTCAAACGGTTGCAATTTCCGGTCAGCGTCTGTTTCGAAATATAGGAATTAAAATTAGTGAGACCAAGTGTTTCTCACATGGTCAACTGTATGTTGCTTGCTCAAGAGTTAGAGGTTTCAACTCTCTGTTCTTCCATGCACCTGAAAGACAGAAAACTAATGTTCTGTATACACAGTTACATACTACTATTCTATAATTTCTAATAATATTTTGGAATACCACGTATCATCTCTAAATTTTTGTAAAATACCCGTTAAAGACTTTTTCGTCACGTCTTTTAGTTATAAATATTTTAGTTGCATTCACCTAAACTAATGGTAGAGCAAAAAAATACCAAAAATCGTTACATAAAATATACTATACAATTTTGAAATCTTGCATGTAGTAATACTATTCTACGTACATTGTGAAAAAACTATGAGTAACTGAAAAAACTCTTATTGGTAAATATTTTAATTATAATTTAGAGCTTAATATTAATGTTAACACCGGCTTGTATTTTGTACATATGTTGAATTTTCAATAAATAAAACAAGTTAGGATAATTATAGCACAGTATTACTATATGATAGTATTATGTAACACAGGTTATATAGACTTCTGTTCACGTTTGCCTATGCTAGAAACTTAAGTTTGTGTTTACATAGTGTTGCTAATTTACATGTAAAATTATTATAAAACTGCTACAGTACAGATATTTCTGATTGTACACAGTGACACCAGTTGAGAGTTAAAAATAATCTTACATATTGTAGTGCAACTATCTAGGAAAACAAATCAGAATATTCATTACTCTTAAAAGAAAAAAATATAACAATCACACCGCAAAAAAGTGTTTTTTAGTTTTTGGTTATATCAACCAATGCTGGATATCAACCCAGGGTGATCAACTTAGAGATAAGAATATGCTATATAAAATAACTAGAGAAGTTTCTACAACAAATTGGAAATTAGTTGTATACAAGAAATAGATTAATATGAAACACACATAGTCTAACACAATGGGATACAGGCAGTCTATTTATAACCTGCGAGTAAAACTATTTTTTATACATCAAAATTTTAGGATTACATTTAAAGTGTAATACATAAGAAATAAACTGCACTTCTGATTGAAAACTTTAATCAAATTGGATTAATATCTGCTGAAGACTAGTGATAATTAGTTAGAATATAGGTATTAGGTAGACATGCATTTCTGAAAGTTGGCAATAAACATCCAGTGTTTTACAAACCCAATTTCCTGAAGAAATTGCAAACTGAATAAGTAAAGGGACCGGTGGTGGAATGGTGCCTGAGTAGATAGAATAGAAAAGGTGAGTTTAGACTACTCTCATAGACTGAGTCCAACTTCTTATACGGTTGGCGATTAAGTTCGCTAAAAAATTAACATTTGATTAACCAACGAATCATTCCGTAATGTAATTAAAATAGTTTGTTTGGTATTGATGATTACTTCAATGGAGTAACAACGTTTTTCAAATAAAGCAAAACTAGATATCACTCAGTTAATTTGACTTTTTCTTCTAAAAGTAATTTGTTTGTGAATTGTATAATAAAGAGAAAACAAATTTTATAAAGGATAAAATACTATAGAATAGGTTAGGTTACAGTGGAAGTTCAAACATTGGCTCTTTATGATACCGTGAACATTCTACATTGGAGGAACTAAACTCTGAATAACTCAAGTGTACATCATGCAGACATGGGACCGAAAGCTTAACGTCCTCTCCATGTAACGACATCCTCAGAGTTTTTTTCAACTCCTGCATGAATAAGTCGGACTCCAGGGTGGGGATCGAACTCCCGAACTACCAATCTTGAGCACGTAACAACTTGGCTCAATGATCATAATATGCAAAATTAAGACTGTTTTTAAAGAAAAGACACTATTTAAAAACAATTATCAATAGCATATTTCAAAATGTCTTTGTTTCTAACATTATTTTTTTAACACATTGTACAATTTTGCTCGGTCTGGTTTAATATAAGGAAATATTTAAAATGCATAACGTTAACCATAAAAAATGACTATTTAAGTTATGGCGAAGTATTAATACTTTACCCAAACGTTTTAATAAAATATTCTATTTCCTATAAAAAAATGTTAAGTTCATGACTAAAATTGAAACCTTCAATCGCCAGTATTATTAGTAAGAATGCTATGAGTAAACCACGTTTTACACAGTTTTGCATCAAGTTATAAAGCACATCATACTGCAAAAAAATATAAAGACAGGATTGAAGAATTTAAACGTCGCGTGAAATAATTTATTATCAATTTCTATAGTCTTTGAGTATGCGTTTTATAAAAGAACACATATTCAATAATATTTCTTTTTTTTTGATAATTCAGAAACAAAATTCAAATAAAGCATAGATAAATGATACTTAAAAAATATAACATAATTACAACAAAAGATATTTAGATTAGTCTATACTAAAAATTACTTTAAATAAACCATTACACAAAAAAATGACAATAAATATATTGGACTGAGCTACTACAGTAAGCTATAATATTTGAAAAGTATTATGCAAAATTCATTGAACATAATGTATGAAAAAAATTAGCACTTTAAAGAGTAATAAAGCTGATGACAGCCATTAAATAATAAATGGTATTATCATAACATTACGAATCAAATACATCATCTGATTTAGAATTGACAATAACAAAAGCAGAGAGCAAATAACATTAATAAATAATTCTAAGGTAGTGCAATCAGTTATTATGTTGTATTTAGTTGTAGAGTAGAATAGTTAATAAAATAGTCTCCACATATAGAAGTTTAATATAAACAACTAGTTTCGAACACATTTTTCTTCTTCAGGCATTAAACTAAAAAAATGACATCTCTGATATAATTGAATTTTTTAGTTTTATGCCTGAAGAAGAATATTATGTGGTAATACGCGTTCTTTATATTAGCTAACTTCTATATGTGGAGACAATTTCATTACTTTTTTAATTACAATTAATAGGTGATTTGTTTCAATAATTTATATATATTATTAATCATATATAATATATTAATTGTTAGTTAACTACATTATCATTTTGTATCGTTTATTCCTTAACAAATAGAGAAACAATCCATTGACTGTAAATATTGTATGGAAATAATCATTTTGATTGACATTAAATGTAGTAATGCATTTTATAATTAATGAAGAACACGGTTATATTTTTTTATCATTAATATAATAAAATATGATATTTTTTAAATTGACTAGTATATTTTTGTTTAAAAAAGGCATAGTTTTAATGAATTAAATATATTTAAATTTGCAATATAAATATGATAAGAGTAAACATATGCTACAAGTGAATACAGAAGAACTTAGTTACCATCCTCTTATGTGTTATATATCCCCTTGAAATGGCCCCAAGAATATTAAATTGTGGTCATTGTTTCCTCAGAAGAAGAAAATATATAATAACATATTTCTATATTTTAAAATAAACTGGGAAATGGGGGAAATGTTAACAATTTTGAGAAATAATTCTATCACTTTAAATAAAATAACATTTTAATATATGAATCCGACAATGTGGTTTTTCAATTAAGCTCTTATACTAAAAAACAAAGTCACCTATTCCTGCAACTAGGACCATATACTGGATAATTTCATTAGGAGCTCATGTGTTAAGTTGTCAGATTTGTACATGTGATGGTGCAAGCACAATTCGGTCCAGGACAACTCAGTACTGAGATTGTCATTTAAAAATGATCAGTTTAATTATTTTCCTGATTATTACAAAAATATAAAAAAATTGAATGGTTAATTTAAAAAATATTAGCATCATTACTCCAGAATTTTTTCATTATTTATTTTTAAAGAGTATAGAAAATAGTGCATTTTAATATTATGACGGCTTGCTTTAAGAAGCTGTATTCTTTCTACTTGATTATAGTTTTGTACTATATGAATGAGTAGCTAGTCACAATATATGTGTACTTCTGCTTCTTATTTTTACTTTTATTTTTTGCCAAACTCTCTTTACTTTTAAGTGACTCAATCAATTAGCATATCTTTGGATGAACACTGGAAAGGCTTGCTTTAAATTTGGTCTGAAAACCATCCGAATATTGTACCAGATCCTCCATTTAAACATCGCTTATGAATATTCTATGACTTTATTGCAATTTTTGGATTACGTTCCCTCCTTCTGTCGCCCCTTATTCTCACTGGTCCTGTATAAGAATTTTTCAAAATAGGAGACAATAAGTTGTGGCAAGTCATCATCAAACAATTTATGAAAGGCATCAGCATCCTGATTTATAGATAAATAGAGCTAGCAATATATGACGTGTCTAATTTATAGCTAAAAAAAAAAAAAAAAGTAAACTGACAAGCCTAGTACCCAATTGTCCGCAATCGAGTTGTCCTGAGACCAATGTGATTTCATACAGTTTGGATGAATACAAGCCAAATTACATACGCCTAGATATCCATCTTAAAATATTCAACGTGATTTTAGGAAAACTTAAAACGTGTGAAACAGGTAAATTTCATATTAATTCTCTTTCTTGATAATTATACCTTACTTAGGGGAAAGCAGAAAGTGGTAACATGTCTATAATATACAACTTTAATAATTAGATACTTTCTGTTCAAACATTTATGGAATACAGTGATTATGTGTAATCATCAGATTTAACTTATTCTTCTTTTGTACTTATGACATAAGTGCATATCTCTTTTCTTGTTTTTACAAAAAGAAAAGTATAATATATTCTATAAATGGATCAACATTTTTCTGTCGTACATCTGTCTCTTGAGAAGCCATAAGAGTTTTTGGCATATTTTTTATTGATATATTTATTTGTAAAAGTTGGTAGCAATCCTTCATTTAAACATATATTGTTAAATAACACCCTGTATTTGGCTTGTAACTGTTTTCTACACAATTTCTCAAATTTCTGAAATACCTTCCTCGAATTTTCTTTAAAACTGTGAAACTTATCACCTACATTAATATAGTAGTCAGCATGTTTCAAATGTACCACATCGAAAGTAAAAGTGCAAATCCTCGTAATCTTAGGGGAGATTAAGAGAAGTGACCGGTCATGACTTTTGCCTCGAGTAGCTCCCTCTCAGCAGCCATCTTGGCTGCAGCGACTTGAGCCTGGAGGCGGCGGGCATTGATACGCGGCAGTTCAGCGCTCAGTCGGGCCACCTCCATCCTGGCCTGTTCACGCCTAGTAGTCGCCAGCGCTGTCAACGCTCGCAGCAACCCCAGGTTCGCCTTGACAGTTTCCCTTTGCATTTCTTCATCTGACATCTCTATCATTGTTGTTGTGATTTCCGCTCCAGCTGGTTGCCAGGTCATCTTTTTCGCCGCCAAACTTCCTTTCCAATCATCTTTACTTTCTCCACTCCATCCAGTTTCATCTTTAGTCCACAGTTTTTTCGTTGTTCTCTTCACTCTTCTATTTACTGAATCTGAAGAAGACGTACACGTGAAAACACGTAATATAAAGAAGTGCTTTCTGTTGCTGTACAGAATTTGCGTGCTCAAAAGCGTATCAAGTAACTTCTAAATAAAATTATCGCTTTCAAAACTAAATAAAATAATATTTCAATTAATGATGATAATATAAAATGCAGCCCATAGTAAAACAACTTTAATTTTTCCTTTCCATAATGAAGGACGGAATTAAACAATAAACATGATTCATTACTTGTGCACTCTGTTATAGTGTAGTATTTTCTCACATTAAGGCATTTCAAAAATTACGTTTCCACAAAAAAAAGTTGAATATGAAAATTACCAACACTTTTCGAACATTTAGTGTTCCTCTTCAGGTTTGCATCTAAAAAAATTTTTTTAGATATAACATTTTCACATAAAGTCGCATCAAGTTTTGGATGTAAACTTGAAGACGAAGGGTAAGTGTTCGTTTTTATATTAAACATTTTTTGTGTGGAGATGTAATTCTTGAAATCTCCTAATATGAATAAAGGTTATAGACACATTTATTTTTGTAATGGATAGTGTGTACGGCCCTTTAAATCCATAGAATTAATGGAAATAGAACTAAACTTGAACCTTAAGTCACATTATATTATCTGTGAAAATCATACAGCTTTACATCATTTATTGTAAGGGTTTTTTTCATGACTGAACTGTAAACAGCGTATCGTATCGACACAGTAGACGATGAGGGTACATTAAAAAAATCTCTAAGTAAACGAAATTTAATAACGAACGTAGTTCTGTCACACCACAACATTCTCTAAAAACGATTTCCATATTTTAGTTATAGATTCATTATTGACTGAAGTAAAGCAAAAAACAATCAAAAAATAAATTGTTTATGTTAATTACCAGAACCATCCTTCCAAATTTATATTTTTTTTTGTTTGAATAAAACGTATACATTATAATAATAAATAATAACTTCAAATTAAAAAAAAAATTATAACTGCATCTAAACATTAATCTTATTCCATTAATAAACTACTTTTGATATTCTTTAGCTATTCATTTTCGTTCTGAAGACCTAAATGAAACAATGGTGATGATATGTTTGATATTCCCTGGATTATTTTGAAGCAAATGTTCCTGATGACGTCTGTTATGTACTCATATTTCTGGATAAATAGTAAAAAGTATGACATATTTACAAACTGGGAGGTCAGGTTAGCTCATTGGTTAACGTAGTCATCACTGAAGTGGTAGGTCCAGGGTTTAATACCCACCTAGCCCTCGATTTATTCACGTGAAAAGTGAATAAATATGAGCACACCATCCCTCGTAGAAGACGTTACTACCGGTATGATGTCAGGTACTGCTTAAAGATCCGTACTGCTAAATATATTTGAGTTAGTGAAATTTTAAGACTCCCAATGTAGAATCAACAGGTAGTGTGAGTCGCCCATTACTAAAATGGATGCCAAATATTAAATGAGCCACAATTTCCTCCTATAGAACAGCACTAAATGGTGACATCCTTATAGGTTTTGGAATTGGGAAAGAAACAACAATATTTACACACAGAAAAAATTATTACGGATGTTTCTTTTAAAATGTGTGATATTCTTAAGATTTTTTCAGATAACAATTTTTGGGAGTTAAGATCTGGGCTGCGACTATCAATTAAGTCAGTCTGATATAATTAAACGGAAAGTAAAGAGACATTAAAATTGAATTTTTGCTTATCTAATAAAATTCATTATAAATCTGCTGGCAAATCTTTAATTTTTGCAGTCATTCTAACATTTCAAAGCAAGTTCAGAATGCGAATTCTGAATAACAAGTGTGTTTTGGAATTTAGTTAGGAGGCATCATTGTGAAATAAATTTTGACTTTGGAGTCAACCGATCCTTAATGCAAAAAACATTTGTTGGATTTGTCTGGACATCAGAGCTAGTTGGTATCTAAAGTCGACTGGGATTTACGCTGCTCCCCAAGGAACGCACAGAGCTTCTTAATTCAGCTCGTATCAAACATATGCTTCCGAAGAAACCAGAAATATCCTAGACTTTAATGATTATATACGTAATTTTCAAACTCAAAAATTATTTACCACTAAAGATTTATATCTGTCTGCACAACAAAAAGAAATGAAATTCCTTAAAAATAACGTTAATTTTATCCTTTTATTCTTTTTTTTTTGGGAGGGGGCGCTAACCCTGTGTATTTAATAATTAATATTTACAAAAAACTAGTAAATTACTTAAATAAAACTATTATGGCTGGAACAGTTACAAATTCATCTTGGTAATTACATTATTATTGGTAATAAGATTCTACTATAAATGCAGCAAGGTAACCTTTATCATTATTCAGTGCTGATTTGTAGAATTGTTGGTTTTAAACCAAAAAAATAAAGTTATATTAATTGGAATAATTAGGAAATTTATAATGAAAAAAGGAATCTTAAACGAGCATGACATAAATATGATAATAAATAGCATTATAATAAATAGCATTACAATAAACCTTATAATATTATGATTGGTGGTTTTTTAGTACGTGCTAAAAATCATTTTATAGCACTCTGTGAAAACTGTTATTTTAACTTTTTTTTTTAGAAGAATAGAAGTGTGAAAACTTGCAAAATACTGTCTAAAAACAAGAAAACGTTTATAAGGGAGAGTTTTCAGGAAGTAAACTCTTCCACAAATTCTTCTATGTTATATAATTCAATAATCAACTAAGACACCTCAAAGAACTTTAAGTGGATTTTCCTTCCTATATAATGGCTGATACTGTTAAACTATGCCTTCATCACTACCTGTTTAGGTTCATAGTACTGTATACACAATGAAGTACATAACATAGTACACAATGAAAGAACTATTGTATACAATTTGACGATGATGCATGTAATACACAGTGGAACATGTTGGAATAAAATACAAAAAAAAAAGTACTGTATATGGTAAGGTTAGCATTTCTACTACCACTGATGCAACAAATAACCGATTCTTGAAAAAAAAAAATCATTTTACATCTCATTAAGAAGAGAAAAATAGAGAAGATGAAATATTACAAAATGAATCTTTAAGTAACTACTTTTTTATTTACTATACTACTTTTGCATATAGTATTATTTGAAATGAATAATGTTCATCTTCCTAAATAATTTAACAATAAATATAAATTAGATATTTCTAAATATCTCTCAATATATTGAAATAATAACAGCAGCCAAAGAAACTAATATCGAAAAGGTATCAAATTTTAATGAAATATTAAACCACCGTCAATATTTAATTTTAGTGAAATATTACACTACCATCAACTGAAATGCAATTCTATTCACATATTATTTTGTATTTACATTTTTATATGCTGAAATATTTATTACAAAATATCATTAGAAAAAAATTTTTTACCAAGTTAAAAATATTTTTTCTTTTTAAATATGGGTCCATGAGTTTTAGTATTTTATTGTAATAAACTTTTTCTTTTAGTGATTATCAATTTAATCATGGTATAAAACTTGTATAAATAAATAGGAGAATGTATTTCAACATAAAAGTTATAGTAAAAGACTCACTGAGTCTCTAAAGAGAATGGCAATCTAATAAATTCATAATGTACACAGGCTAATAAATATTAATACATTCATTTCAATATTTATTTATCTCACCTGTATTGCTATTTTCGTAAAATGCAACAAAGCTGTAAAATAAGTTTCCCGGTGCTAACAAAAGGTGATTTAATGGTTTATTGCATATGACTCAAGCATAAACAATAAAATACCTATAGTAAAATTGACTATTCAAAAATAGTGTAATTTTTTAGAGTACTTGGTATATAATCCTTTACAGGTTATTATATATTATATATATATATATATATAATATAAAAAACCAAATAAATGAAACGATTCTTCGAAAAGAATAAACTAGAATTTTCAAAAGAACGCACAGAAATGAAATCACTGAAACTCAATACTATATTTCGATGGCCTCGTCATCAGGAGGATGGACGAGAATCGCTTTAAAGGCTGATAACGACATATATATATACTTATATTCGTTGCAAAATATATATATATTTTTTTGTTAGAAATACGATCCGAAATAGACAAATAGACTTCAATATAGAAAAAAACACAGATAAATCAAAAGCATTTCTTTGTTAGAAATACGATCCGAAATAGACAAATTGACTTCAATATAGAAAAAAACACAGATAAATCAAAAGCAAACACTTGCAGTCTCTAATTTTCGGTTTAAACCGTCTTCACGAGAGATCTCTGTGACCTGGCGCGCATGAGGCAACATTGTTGGTATCCAACTGTCTCTGAAGCAGTGTTCTTCGTTTCGCTCTCTACATCTCCTGAAGACGGTTCAAACGGAAAATTAGAGACTGTAAACGTGTGCTTTTAATTTCTCTATATTTTTATTCTACATTGAACTATATATATATTTAATAAGATATCAACGTTTTGTTAGAGTAGGAGCATTGTGAAATCGGTATTCCGTGGATTACCTAGGTTCAAATCAAACTCCCAATCCCGGTGTTTCGTTTTTATTACAAAACCTTATCTATTACCCTACAGACAAAGTACAATAAGAAATTGTATATAAACATCAATAAATAAACAATAAAATCAGGAGTGGCCTACACTCAACTTTATTATAAGTAACTTAATATCAAATTTCTTGAGTATATAATATATAACGTCTCATTTAAGCATAATGTAAACATCTAAATGGGATATGATTATTAGTCTTCCATTCCTGAGGTAGTACAGATAGTGATTGAAGGACATATCAATATATAAGCTTATTTTTGTACATCACACAGCTGATGCAAATAATTTCATTAGTATAACTACAGCAGTAATAACATATTTGAAAAACCAAAGTGAACATTTGTTGATACGAAATATTCTCCTACAAGAGAACATGGCTTTTGTTCAAATAGCCAGTGGATTTCTTACATGTTTACTTGACATCCTTCTACATTGAATATAAAGTTAAATTTTCAAATTTAAAACATGAAAATACCCCTATTTTCTCTAAAAAACATCATAAACATCGAAGAAAAAATGTTGTTTTAAGATGATTTATAATTAAAGATGTACGATAATTACATTTATTAATCTCTAAACGAATGATTTCAATTTTGAATTATCTTTTACATTTTCGGTCTTTTATAGACTTACTATACAAGGAATTTTATGGCTTCTTAGTATTTAATAAGATCATTTTCCTTCCCCTTTGTCAAATATCATATATATACCATTTTTTTCTGAGTGAGTGTTATCCTTTTCCTGCCTTCTTTACTCTGTTATAAGTTTGATATGAATGTATATTGAGCAACAATATATTAGTAATTAGCCAGTTTACATACTCAAATCGAAGTCAAAGCCAGCTATTCAATATAATTTAAATCTTTTGTAGTTGGGAGCTTCTAATTTTTGAAAATAATAAATATGAACTATTAGACTAGAATTTTAAAAAAAAACTGGATATTTCTCAACAAACATAATTCCTCTTTCTTGAGGAAAGAGTCCATTCATTGCATTTCAATATCATGGAAAGGTACTACATTCACAATTATAATGTAATTGTAACTGATATAAAGTTTTGCTCAAGAGTGCAATATATAGATTTATTAAAGCATTTTATGAGAGAAATCCATCATGCCATGGAAGACAAAGGTAATTTATTTATGTTTATTGGCGGTGATTTTTTTACATGTAACAATATTATTCCTCTTACAAGTCAATGTAAACAATGTAAAAAATATAAAAAATTCGACAAGTATAGCAGGTGATCTCTCAGTCTAGGATAAACAAACAGTTTTATAGCGTTATTGCTCTTTCCCGTAATTGAAACTTCATGATTTTGTTTTATAAATTGCTAATTTTTCCTTCCATTTTTGGTCAAATTTTCATCATTCTTTAATGAGCCGTTTAGCGTCAAAAAAACATTTTCAGAAAACAGAAATCGTACTGTAACGCCCCATTAGCGAATGTAATTTTGGAAAAAACTATCTCAACTCATTCTCCACATAATGTTCTCTTTATAGGCATAGTTTCATTTTGATCCGTCAAACAGTATGGCTTATATTGCTCTCACAAGGTTTGAGATTGAATTATAAGTCGAAATATTTACATTTTATTGAAAAAAAAATTATTCCTGTTGTTTTAAAATTCTAAATATATTTTTCTTTTGTTCCATTTGTAACCTGAAAGATGATGTCAAAATTTCAAAACTGTAGGGTTATCAGCTTAGGAGAAATAAATGTTTAAAAAAAAACGGTTTTTGGCAAAAAAAGTGACTTCCCCATCATGCATAATTCTTCCGAAACAATAGAGATCTTCGTCTTTATGGGGCCCATTTTTGTATAAAATATCAACTTGATCCATCAATGATTCTGGACCGTACACCCACACACACACACACACACACACACACACACACACACACACACACACAGACATCATCGAAAAAACTTCATAAAACGACTTGTGGGGCCTCAAAACATGTAATTCCGTCAAAATCTCGAGATGAAATTTTTTCACGATCACTATACTTTACTTATAGTAAAGTAATAATACGGGAATATTATAGCTTGTGTAATATTACAAGTAGAAGCATTTCAGAGATTAAATAACTTACAGACGTAAGAATTTCTTGGACAAGAGAATAGACAACTTAGTTCGTTTATTAGTTAGTTGGCTTATTGAATTATATAAACAAACGAAATAACAATCTCAACTTGTCAAAACAATCGACTAGACTAATCAGATAACATTACAAGTAACCTCAACACTTTTCACCCAAAGGACGCAACATGAACTAAGTAAATCAAATTTCGCTAAAACTCAGCACATTACTCTATAACATATATAGTTTAAATTCGTAGTATCATTGCCATGACTAATTGAAGATAGATCCTTTTTAATATATAACTTAAAAGAAATAAGATTTTTTTACATAAAATTGATATGTTTGTAAAGTATTTTTAGTATTAATTCAGTTTATATTAGCATTAAAGATAGTTGTTGTTTATATCTTGTATTATGAACGTAAGGCAAAGTAGTTTTCAAGTTATAAAGTGGATGATGATGTAAGTGAGTTAATAAGCATTCGAAGCACGGGAATCCTTCTCACGAAACTTTAGACACCTAATCAAAGCTGTAATAATTTAGCAAACTGGATAGTTTTAGAAATTTAATTAAACAATGATATTAAGTTTTAACCAATTGTATGGCAAACAAATTGTTATGATTAATATTATATGCAATATTAAAGCAGGGAAGTGCCTTGGTACTGAAGGGCAAATTAAATTTCCAGTTTTTTTTTTACTCTTGTAATGATGATAAAGTAGATTGGCGAATATTTATGGAAGATAATTGCAGTTTTGTGTTGCAGTTAATTTGGTTGAATGTAATTAAAAATCACTTGCGGTTTCATTAAGACGTGTTGAGGAGTGAGAATAATGGATGTGAGAAGATGGCTGTGCTTTGGGCAGAAGAGAGTGACAAATGAAGCAAGCTTCTCAGTGGGCGCATTCACTTATTACTACCAAACATGAGGCAAAAGCCCTAAACACACAATCCCACCCTCTTTCACACACACTTAATAAATACAAGCTTAACAATAATAAATTCGACACTAATTTCCTTGGGAGAATATGAAACAAAATCTGTGTCTGGCCACAAGATTTTCATATGCCTCGCTATAAATATATACCGCTGTAGAAATTAAATTCCTCAATGAAATTAATAAACCCTTTGCAATAATCTCTGTCGGAGAAAATTAAACAGAAATATCGAATTTATATTAGCCGATGTATAAAAACTATGTATTTTTTTTAAAGTGAATAAACAAGAAATCCATCATAAGTTTAATTCCTTAAATAGTAATGATTTATATAACCAAAATATTCAAAAGCTTCAAATATTTACTTTTTTCTTACACCTTGAGTGCTAATGGGAAAAGAAAAGTTGATCAACGTTCTGTTATTTACCAAAGCAGAACTCTTTGAAGTTTATCAGTTTAAACAATTAAGATTGAACTCCATCTGAAACTCAATTTAATGACTACAAAATAAAACCCATATCAATTTGATAAGAGCTTTTTAATGTTAATTTATCCCATTCTAAAATAATGATCTAAACTATTAACTCTTAGGACAATTTCTATTTGGATCGTAACTTGAGCATATTAAATACCCACCAAAAAGCACAAAATAATGATTAAAATTGACTTTGTATAGATAAATCTCAAAAAAAAAAAAAAAATTCTACCTCCACAAAACAGCCCATAAAATAGTGTAGCATTAGTATTGAGTTCGCTGTTGTATGATAAAGGCACGTGTACTTAAGAAATTCCGTGATCCTAATCATATTAATTTTTAAATTATACTATTCTTCCTCAAACTCTCTCTCTCTCTCTCTCTCTCTCTCTCTCTCTCTCTCTCTCTCTCTCTACACACACACACACACACACACACACACACACACACACACACACACACACACACACAAAGTAGTTTTCAACTTATAATGGACATGACCATGATGATGCAACCTGGTTAATAAACTTATGAGCACGGGAATCATTCCTTCAACGAAAAATTAGAAACATATTATTAGCTGTTATAATTTAAGTAAACTTGGTAGTTTAGGACATTTAATTAAACAATGAAATTATGTTTTAATCAATTATATGACAAAAAATGGCTATAATTAAGATTATATGCAACATTAAAACAGAGAAATTCTTTAATATTGAATATATCTCTCATTCTCTCTCTGTTTATGCACACACAAGCCCACGCCCACCCCACAAAGAACCACATTCTCCTTACACTTATTTGATGAAGTGGGCAGTAGGAGATACGTTGGTAGAATACATCAAAATGCTTTATAACGAAAGAGTATTAACCTCGATAACGTACCAATTAAGATTACATAACCTAACAATTAATGGGCAAATGTCACAATTCTTAACAACAATCAAGAAGCATCTCAATAGATTTACTATAATCTATTCAAAGTGTTGTGCATGCTCTGGAAATAGGAGGCAAATAGAGAATCACCATTTGTATAGATACAGCCTATTAGAACCATAAAGATATGAACAACAGAAATACTATGTCATTAAAGGAAAACATGAACACCAACAACAGGGAACTTAATATCTGAAGAAAAAACAAAGATATAAAAAATTATTAAATAAAAAATTCAAAGTATATAGAACGAACTTTTAAATAGCATAAGCAGAGGTCCATAACTGTAATTAAATATATATGAAATATATTTTTTCCACTAAATCTAAGAAAACTGTTTTTTCCATGAAGAAAACACTAAAGAATGTCACATATATACTAATTTGCGAAACCTTTTTTATTCGGTATAAAGGAGTTACAGCGGTATTTAATATTAGATCTAAATATCGAAATATTCAGCCAAAATCACTATGTTTACATCTCTATGTTACATACAGAGGATGAATGAAACTAAAAGTTATTGTGGTATATAACAATCATAAAACCCTAGTCAATAATAATTAAACCAAATTAAACTATAATTTCAAATAGTCATACCTTACTTTCAGAAATATCACATCGTTATGCAACGGTGAATTTTCATTAGGTTTAAGTTAGTCATAAGTAAATAGCCTATCCAGTAATCTGTGACTATGATTCATATAAAGATTCATAACTTCAAGTTAGGAATGAAAAATAGAAATGACTTTTCAGTTTAACACAATTCAATGCAAGTTAATTCTGCCAAATATAATGACTATCTAAAATTCAATAAAAAAACGTATCAATGCTGAAAAATTCATCTGTGTGACTATGATTCATATAAAGATTCATAACTTCAAGTTGGGAATGAAAAATAGAAATGACTTTTCAGTTTAACACAATTCAATGCAAGTTAATTCTGCCAAATATAATGACTATCTAAAATTCAATAAAAAAACGTATCAATGCTGAAGAATTCAGCAGTGAGATTCAACGGACCCATCGAAATTCAATAAAATCTACCTATCAAATCCATGTCCTTTTTTTTTTAAATCAACTGCATTGCATTTTAAAAAAAAAAAATCATTTCATAAAAGGAATTTTTATTTTCCTACCATAGATATTTGGATTAGTCTTCTTGAAAACAATAGATCCCTTTAGAAATTTATTTAACAAATATCCATATGTTTTTGTTGCAAAAACGTAATCATTTAGGCATGGTGATATTTGTTTTGTGGATTCAATGAATCTTTTTTTTAATACATATGAATTTTTATTTTAATGTTTATAACTAATAATTATGATGGGATTTATGCAGTTTAATAACATAATCATGAGCTTATCCCACACAAATCACGTTTGTATCCACCTCTCATTAACCTCTCTTTACTGTGGGTGTAGTTCTTTCATCCCAAAAGAGTTGGCAGCCGGATTTGCTTCCATTGGTTGTTTTGACAATACGAAAAACAATATTACATAATTTCTTCCATTGATATACAAACGCTTTGAACTGTTCACAACGAGAACCCAGTTTCCATGGAGCAATCTCAAAATAACGTCATACAAGGCAAACACATATTACAGAAAATACTACACGAATTATTCACTTCATTACAAACTAACAGTAACAGTCTAGCATAAGTGAACTTAAAATCATAATAAGATCTTAAAATAACACCAATAAGAGTAGTCATAATTATAACTAATTCAAGAGGTTTTCCTTTACTATATAAAAGTTAAATTTAATAAATCGTTGATTAAAAAATTCATTGAAATGTATCTACATGTTGACTGATTACGAAATTTTAATTTCAGATATGCAGTTATTTGGGCGTTAAATAATTTAATTGTTTTTGGTTAACTGCGAGTCATGGGAAAATCATTTCCCTTAATATGACAAAACGGTTAGTAATTTTATCACTTTTCCGTAGATTCAATAAACTTGAACTGTTTTATTACAATAAAAAAAATAGAAAATGCTTAAGAAATAATCATACTTAAAAGCAATCAAAGTATAGACACTCGACAAATTGCATTGCTCTATTTTTTACACATATACACTTTTGAAATAACCAAAATCTATTGGTGACGTTTTCGATGATGTGTATTTGTATGTGTGTGTGTTTGGTTGTGGGGGGGGGGGGGGGGGGGTGTCCAACGAACTGAGCAGAACGATCTAGGCCACACCATTTGATGGATCAAATTCACATTACAGTCAAAAATGAAACCATGAAACCTACAACAAGAATAGTTGTTTCTTTGGCCAAAATGTGATTGCAAAAACTATTTTTTTTTCTTCTAATTACGAACTTTAGAATGATGAAACTTTGGAATTATTATGAAACTGACAGAAGAAATCAATCTTTGAAAAACCCCCATATTTTTACAAGAGTTAAAAAGGTAATTTTTGCTTTGAAATATAATAATGTTTGATTTATGATTTCTTTTTACAGCTGAGAGACACGATAGATGTCTCACCGTTTGATCAATCATAATTAAAAAATTCCCAGAAACAGCTCATATTTTAAAAGGATGAGCCGAATATTTTTATTTTAAAATTACTTAAATTTAAAATGACATTAGATAATTTTAATAATTTTAGAAAAATATTTTTTTGTAATCTAAACAGCTAACGTCAAAAAATGAAACTTTGTGAGAACAACTATTCTATTAGTATCTCACAAAGAAATAAAAAAAATATCTAGAAATTCTTATTACCGCAGAAGAAAATATAGCTGTAAAAAATGAAAACTCAATTTCAGATAAGAAATAATCTGCTTAACCTTTTAGATACGCTTAAATTGCATCAGAATTTTTTAACAGAATTGCATCAAAAATAATAGCTGTTTTAATGTGAATAAATGAAATTTGCAGATATGCTAATACATGTATATGAAAAATTCTTTCTTAAAGCCATAAGCGTAAAAACTAATCAACCATAGATTTCATTATGCTTTTCCGCTTGTGATAGATTGTTGTCATACAAATTTATTGTAATGAACTTACATGTTGACTGATTACGAAACGTTAATGCCTGATATGTAGTTGTTTTATTCATTGTTTTTGGTTATTTGTGTGTCATTGAAAAATCATTTTGATTATTATGACAAAATAGTCACTAATTTTATCACTTTTCCGTTGATTCAATAAATACAAACTTTTGTATTTTGTTAACAAATTAAAACCGCTTGTCTTAAAATAACTATTCTGTTCTGCCTCTTCTCACAAAAGAGCATTAAGTAACACGCCTTCAAATCCAATGAAACAAAACAAATATCTTGATGTTTTAATCCAAGAACTATTGAATGAATTTGAAGAATATAACACAGGAATAATCATTGTAAGTATAAGATCTATAGCAACTGAAATTTTGACCAGCAGAGGCTGCTGTTGGGATGTGTGTTATCGAACCTATTGTGGGTATTAGTTTGTGGATAACCCTCTGGATACTTTACAAAATCTCGGTTTTGTTACACAACCATTTTCAGATTACCTGGTTATTGCTTGGTGGCAATAATAAGCACACAACCTTTGCGCTAATGAGTCATACTTCCAATATTAACAAGAGATGAGAAAAGAAGAAAGATCAAGATATAAATCCAGCTAAACAATTTTTGTAGGGTAAAAAAGATAATGAAATGGTCTCCAAATATAAAAAATTAATGGTATAAACAACGTGTTTCCAACACGTAGTGTTCTTCCTCAGGCATTAACTAAAAAATACAATGTAATCAGAGAGTTATCTATGGTACAAATTATATATAGTACAAAATAAAAATAAAATAAAATTAGGAAGAAAGTACAAACACCCGAGGAACACATGTACACCCCAAACCCTCACCCACGTCCATTCTATTCCCAGTCAGTTAAACCACAGACACTCACCCTTAAGTTCGTACTCTCTTCCTTATTTTATTTTATTTTTATTTTTTACTATATTTACTTTGTACTATAGATAACTCCCTGATGATATTGTTTTTTTTTAGTTAATGCCTGAGGAAGAACACTACGTGTTCGAAATGTGTTGTTTATACCATTAAATTATTATATGTGGAGACCATTTCATTAGCTTTTTACCCTAGAATGAGTAAATCTATATACATAAAAATGAATGAATGTCTGTCTATTCTCGATAGATTCAAAAACCATGCATCTAATCACCATGAAAATTTAGTAAATTATTAGATATATCCCCGGGAATGTTTATGTAATTTTTTTTTAAAAATCAGAGTGTGGTTCAGGTAATATCCCAAAAATATCATAATATATAAGGTTTGTTGTATAACCTGTTTGTTTACATTTTGACTATAATTGGTAATGGAGGCCACAGGTAGGTTGTTCCTTATGAATAACCAACTTATAATATTTCCACATGCTTAACCAACTTATAATATTTCCACATGCTTAACCAACTTATAATATTTCCACATGCTTTATTCAATTGGAAATAACCAGGTACCAGAAATGTTATTATTGTTTTCAGATTGATATTAAAGACAATTATTGTAATTTTATATGGGTTTCTTATTAACTTTAACAAAGCCTTAGTTATTAGCCATACTTATCATTAACTTTTCATATCTAATTTGTTTAACATGCTTTAAGCATTAAAGAAAGTTATGCGTTAAATAATAACTTATGAACTTTAAGTATGCATGATAGTATTACGAATAATAATGATAGTATTTGAACCATTAATTCTAATCTTAAAAGAATAGTTAAAGTATTTTGTTTAGGTTTAGTGGATGTAAGGCTTCTTTACATGATAAGTTATTATATATATCAATGATATCTAACTAGAAGACGTTTATGAATGTCTAAATCAGTAAAACGTATAAGGGAATATATACAGCATAAAAAATTGATGAAGAAATATTCAAATCAATACAATTTTTTTCATAAACAAATAATATTTCATCAAAATATTGTTATTCGAACTTTTATGAGACAATTTTGTTTACTGATATAATTTTAATTAAACATTGAAAACTGTGTAAAGTCTTCAAATTAAAATTATTGAATGAAATGTAATGTGATATGGTTTAGCCTCATCAACTAACTGGCTCCTAATTGAAACGATTTGTGGGTTTAAAATTCGTGTCATTATATTTAACAATATGGTATATCACATTTAATGAGCTAAGACTTCTTTGAACATTTCTTGATGTATTTTTCGGCAAAAAATATTCTTTTTATTATTTGTTTAATCTAATCTATCAACTACCAATTGTATTAGACAATGTGCCCAATTTATAATCAGTGATGGATTATATATTTTTTGCATAATCTATAATTTTCATTCTGTATTAATTTCGCTTATCTCAAAAAAGTTAAGTGCAACGGAACTATAGAAAATTTAAATTGCTTTCGTTATATGTAATTTATTATTACAGTTGGAATTAAATTGTTTCTCGGGTAAAGCCAGGTAGATCAGCTAGTGCCAACTGATTGCACTACGTTAAATTAAAACATTTTTTTTTAACATTATCAGAAAAAAGATGAATTTAGGTTTCAAAACCTTTTCATTGAAAATACTGAACTAGAACTCGCATACGTACTCTAATATATAATAATCTCATTAGATAAAAACTAAACTGGAATGTCACATAATGAATACTTTAGTTAATGCTCTCAGTTCAATTATAATTATAATAACATATCAGTTTTCTCGAGATCAATTGTTTCAAATGTGTTTATAACTGCAGGTATGGTATCTGCAACCTCCAGTCCATAAAGGACGCACTTAAAATTTATATATATTTTAAATAAAATAAATTCAAAACGAAGGAAACACACAGAAAGACACAGACATAACTCACATCGATATTTGGACTCAGTCGCCGCCCTGCCTTCCTGCGGGACTCTTCGCTCTTCGCTCTTCACACCTCCTGATGGCGACGATGGTCGAAATATCGATGTGAGTTATGTCTGTGTCTTTCTCTGTGTTTCCTTCGTTTTGAATTTATTTTATTTAAAAAAGTCCGCTGGACCGTTTCTTTTAATTGTTTATATATATTTTGTTACAGTAGTGTTAGTTGTTGATAAACAAACAAGTTTTTATAAAGAAATGCAACTAACGTATAAATAACAATCTCTATAAATTACAAGGTAAACCTAATAAGTTAATTCATATATTATAACATAAAAAAATAAACGGCATATTCTCATTTTACGATGTTAATAAAACCTATATTATGTTTTAACGTTAGTACTGTGATCCATTTTATTTACTTTTGATTTCGAAAGTATTGTAGTCTTATCTTGGTTTTGTAGCCCACGAATAAAATACATCATAACGCTGGCATAAGAGGGAGAATTTCAATTCAACAAATTTGCTCTCAACAAAACTTACTAAATACTGTATATATGTATATATCAATGATCACCATATCATATGGGAATAAAAGCTTAACATCATAGCCATTTTTCCCGTTTAGTATGGTGGTTTGACCATTGATTCTTATTTTACACGCTTATGTGAAATCTTGTTATATTTATATTGATTAAGGTCAAACTACATTATATATATATATATATATATATATATATATATATATATACGATATGTATATGTGTGCGTGTGCGTGTGTGTGTGTGTGCGTGTGCGTGAGTGTGTGTGTGTGTGCGTGCGTGCGTGCGTGCGTGTGTGTGTGTGTGTGTGTGTGTGTGTGTGTGTTAAGTGTAAAAAAACAAGACATTATCTGACGAGCATAATCTCACCTGTAGTAAATCATTTTCTCCGAAAAGATAAATTACATGTGTAAGTTACGATCTATAAATAATAACGCAAACAAAATTTTCTTAAAGACATTTACTAATAACAAATTAAGTATGTAATATAATTTATATTCACAACGATTGACAAGTACCTGTTATATTAAATTAATATTTATTCTAGCGTAATGCAGGACACTGATATGATAAATCTGCTCTTTTCCTTTGTGTGGAATCCATCAAGAGGATTAGTAATAATTATTTATGTTATAGGGTGTAAATAGTATTAGTTCCTGTATTTTGGAGCTGAACGGCGAACATTTACCCTGAAGTTATGAGGTAAGAGAGTGGCTTACAGATGTTCAAGAAGGTTTAGTCCACTTCATTATTTATTAAGAAATGGATAAAACTCACACTCTGTTGAATAACATGGTCAAGATATGCTGATTTATTAATCCTTTGGGATTGAATTTATAATTCATGTATCTGATATTTACAGTCTTTCTTTCAAAACAGAAAGAATTATTCTTGAAGATGTTTTCTACTTCTTGTTATCTACCTAAATATTTATTCGTGCTATTCCTTTTACTGTTCATATTTCTAATTTAACAATCACTGTTATAAACTACAGAACTCATCTTCGACATAAACGAAGATATTTGGCTACTCACTCTTAGACTTGACATCTTGTTTCGATTTACGTTTCATATAAAATATATAAGTGTCAAAGTATCACATTGTGGCTAAAATTTTAAAATTGAGTTCTCTGAGGTTATATATATATATAAATCAAAATATTAAAATGGTCCAAATCAGACAGATATATAAATGAAAAATCTCTTCTTCTATATGTTGTCTTTTTTATTTATATATATATATATATATATATATATATATATATAATATATAATCTCATATATATAATATTATATATATATATATATATGAGATTTATAAGATTTCACATAATGAGGATACATAAGATTTCACTTAAACACATGAAATAACAATCAATATTAAACCTCAATATGAATGGGGAAAAAAAAGCTGCGATATTTCAACCGTATTTTGTTAAATTTAATAATACCGGAGTTAGATTGGTATGTGTAAGAAGGTTCAATACAACTCTCATCAAAATTAAGCAAACTGTTACTGCCACAAACAATTTATTGAAAACCTGAGCATCATTCAATACAGAATTATTTTTAATTATTTGAACTTATTGGGCAATAATTAATTAATTAATTTGACTCTCTTAAAGTCAAACATACATATTTATACAGGAATTTGCATGGTAGTTAATAGGATTGCCTTTTGATTTGATAGATTATAGAGGGGGAATATAAGTAAAATGAGAAGGAGGTAGAGATGGTGCGGGAGGGTGGATTAAAGAGCGGTGACTCAGTAAGGGCCGTCTTGCCGTTGAAGGGGAGTCGGTCCATTTCTGACTCCACTCATCTATCAGTTGAGTCAGCACTGGCTTAAGGGCTTGACCACAAGCATTAATGGGATCCATCATTGTAAGTTAGTTAAACTGAATAAGGCAGGAAGCATAATTATAGAAAACATTCTAAGGAGGAAAAACAAGGGGTTTGAAAAAGCTAATATTAAAAAAAAGACCAAAGATCTCAACTGACACAATTTAGAACAGATCAATGGTAGATAATCTATATAACCCCCCCCCAAAACAGCAAGAACAAACATGGTATCCTTCAAATAATTCACTATGCAGGGCCACATATGAGCCAATTAAAATACATAATTATTCAAAATTATAACTATTATTTATTTAAAGAAAAAAAGAATATTTAATTTATTTAGGTTAACTGACGTAAAAATAAAATTTACTGGTCTAAAAAAAAAAAAAACATACTTTAAAATATTGAACATTGAAAGGAAAATTATTCACATTTAATTTTGTTGTTTGAAACAGGAAGTACAACTGTTTAGCATTTACGTAAAAGCATGCTTACATTTGTCTATGCCTCTCTTATTCGTTGAAAGTGTCTCCTGTAATGGAGCATAATGTTTCCAACTCAGGCAAACGTGTATTTTCATTAAAGAACATATATTTCATTACTGTAGACGATGTTTTCATAAATGTTGGATTACTCGTTTTATTACAAAAATGTACATAATAAAGAAGAACATAAATAAGCTTTTTTATGTTTCCAGTAATAGTTCATTTCTTTTTAAAATCTAAACAAAACTTATAGAAAGATACAACCTGTACTGGTTGTATTCAAATATACACTGTAAGTAAATTTATTACAGTGAAGGTAATTTACCGGTAAGGGTGGACAAGCTCCTTGCGTGACAAGCTCACCTCTCGATTGATAGATCACGGGTTCGATTCCCACTTTGGCCTGAATTTTTTAACGTATAAGGTGAAGTAATCGACACATGTCATCCCTTGGAGAGATCGTGAAGCCGACGGTATTGAGTGTGTACGATACCAGGTACTCGTAAAATTTTCCTACTCTAAATACATTTAACTTAAGCAAAATTTAGGACCCACAACATAGAATCAACTCAATGACTCGCAGACTACTAAAATGAGTGCCAAATAATAAATAAACCACATTATCCGCAACTAAATGATAACTAAAAGATAAAATCTATAACTTTGTTCATTAGGAAACAAACAACTAACAGTAAATTCATAAGAAAATCATTACTAGTCAACTTGGATATAAAAATGCACAATGTATTGAAATATTGTAGGAATAATGATTCCATTCATAACGACTTGAAAATTCTATTTATTCACCAAGAAATCTGATCAGAATACCGCAATTTTCATGAATCTTTACCAACCAACCTAATTCTTTTTATTCAGAAATTATCACATATCAGTATTAAAACTTTCTGTTCAAATGAACCTGAAAATCGAAAAAAAAATAAACTTATCGTTAATAGTTATATGAAGTATATCGTCATTTTTTTTTATTAAATTTAACTAAAGTATATTGAGAAATCATTGACAAAAATTTGAATATACATATTTTACAATCATGTTAACATATTTATTATTATGGAGAAAATAGTAAGCAGGTGGCAACTGTGGTAGTTTTTCTACTTTTGCTAAATAATCGTGAAAATAATGAAGTTGAATAATAACAAAAAAAAAATTTCTGTGGGAAGTTGATAAGACGGTCTATTCTATTATTTGTAAATTTACATAATTAAACTTACTTAAAGGTTTCCTTAATGCTATAGGTTATTGCTCAGTTCACCAGTGATAACTCTATTTTAATAGTAGTTTAAAAGTAAGCGAAAGGAAACAAACATTGCATAAACTCACTTTATTTTTAAATGTCTTCGCTTCAGCTTGAAAATGACTACTTTTAATATAGATATTTACAACAACAGTTTGCAATAAAGGCGTGAAACAACAACCAACGTTCAAACCACAATAAGAAATGAGAAAATATACTAAGATCTTTCAACCGTATCAAGGGGTCTTCGTCAGAGTCAAAGACCCAACTGAGTCAGTGTTGGTCTAAATTAGATCAATTCGTGTTGAAGATGGGTGACACCCGAAACCGGTCCGAGAGCTACGGCAGTAATGTACGAGGTAAGACGGTATATTATGTGTTTAATATTAATAATACTAACCTCTGTGGTAATGATGAAATGCATGAACGTAACAAGAACGTTTCATCAGAGTCAAATACCAACTGATTTCACATATACCTGCTTGGCTTTGACTCTGATGAAAACTGCTTGTTACGGTTGAATGATCTTAGCCTATTTTTTTCATTTCTTAGTGTTGTTTGAACGTTGATACATCGAGAAATATGAATATTTTATCATGACCTAAGAATCATATTAAATCTGTTTTTTTTTTTTTAAATAACTTTTAAGTGACTGGAATAATAAATAATTGGAAACTAGTTTAGTAGTGAAGTTTCAGTATGGCTAATAGGCAGATAAATGGAAGTGACGCTTTTTTAGTTACTACAGCAGTAGGCGATGGGCTCGCTGTGCATAATACATTCAAAGGGTAAAGAGAAAGTGTCAGTTACTAATTAGCAACTCGCTGTATCTCTTGTTGATTCTAATGCACATGTTCAGTTGTTTTAGAATGTTTTAAATGAGCTTTAGAAACGTTTTGCTTATAACCTAAGCTACTTCAACTTTCCCAGTACTGTTGGTACACGGTCTCCTAGTCCCTTCTTTATATAGTAGGTTTACAGGAAGTACCAAAGTCCTTTCATGAAAACAGTATCTCGCTGTTAATTCTAATGAGAAAGTCGAGATAAACTAAAAAGCGATTACTAAAGAGTTTCACAGTAAAATTCCTATTAAGTTGGAAATTCCTATAAGTTGGAACTTATATGAGAAGTTAGTTTTAAGGCAAATCTACTTCAGCAGTTTAAAGGGGTGTAAGTTTTTCTATTTTATTTGAACCATTGATCTAATTTTGAATAATTCTGTGATTCTACACTGAACTGTTACTTCAGTTACTGAACACCTTCTCAGTTACTTTTTACTTGAAGTAAACAAACGAATCAACCACAAAATCAAATAATCTTGAAGTGAAAGACACCCGAGGCACTCAAGTAATGCTTGCCCATAGAATTGTGTCGCAATGGGAACAATACAAAAAATATAAAATTGAAAGGAATCTCAAATTCAAATACAAAATGCCCCAAGGCAACAAAACCGAAAGCTTTATAGTTGCTCGTATCAGTCTAACATAATACAAGGATCGCATAATAATAAGAATTTTCTCTAAAAATATTTAGTTCACAGCCCAATCTGAATTTATAGGAAATATTACTATTAGTTTATAGAAAATAATAAATATTTATTATGAACAATATTTTTAAGAAGATTTGGTCGGAGGAGAAGACAAAAAGTATTCAGTCTGATATAACTCGGCTTCCTAATGTTAGACATACTACTTCTCTTCCGCATTATCTCCTTTCATACCTTCTCCGAATTACGAACTTTTTCTAAAATATCAGTAATTTTAGCTGAGTTAGTCAACTTTCTGTAATTTATATATATATATACCTGCAGTCCTAGGAGGGATCCCAATGATTTTACTTTTTTCATCACCACTTATTTTCCTGGTGCTCATAGGCTGCGCGCAGTTATCAAGGAGTTCTTCCCTATACGTTCTTCATCCACCTGTACCTCTTCCGTCTTCAGAGAGGCACCATCTATTTCTTACCAAAAACATGCTAATCTTAGATCTATCTTTTGTCATAGATACCTGCGTATGAATTATCACAGGTCATCCGTTGGTAAACGCAGTGACCTTCCCGTTGATACTCATGCCAGTTCTCACGGACTCAGTTTTAGGACATTTTCCGTGTACAGGTTCTGAGACAGATAACTGATTACAATTCAAAAGTCACTCTCAGGGCTTCAGAAGAAGTTTTTATCAGTCTTCTGGGGGGGGGGGGGGGGGGGTAGATCTGCTCCTAGGTTTAACCTCAATCGTTGATTTATTTTAGTCTCTTAGGGTATCTTTTGTGTCCTCAAGATGACCGGCCAGTCGTTGTCTTCCTGTGGAGCGACTCGTTTCTAACCTCCTGATGATGATGATATCAAAATACAGTAGTGAGTTTTTGTTTCATTCCCGAGTGTTCTTTGTGTTTATAATATATTTGTTCTTTCAATATAGTTTATATATATATATATATCAATGATCAAACCACAATATAAAATGGGAAAACAAGACGTGGATTGATCGTTGATTGTTATTTTACGTGTTTATGTGAAATCTTTATATGTATGTATATATATATATATATATATATATATACTATATATACTATATATATATATATATAGGAATCAAAGATCAAACCACAATATGAAATGTGAAAAAAGACTAAGCTCATTCAACAATAACAAGGGGTGTTCGTCAAGAGTGAAGAACACAACTGGGTCAAAAATCTAGTTGCGTTTTTGACTCTGACGAAGACCGCTTGTTACGGTTGAAACATCTTAATGTTTTTTCCCCATTTAATTTTCGATGTCCGATGTCCGATGATGACGAATGTCGAACTATCGCTCTGAGTCCTTTTTGTGTGTGTTTTTATTTGTTTTTCTCTTTTCTGTGTGAACTATATATATATATATATATATATATATATATATATATATATAATCTAGAGAGAGGGAGAGAGAGAGAGAGAGAGAGATTTTAGACTTGTTGGTCTAGATATTAAAAAAACTTCTTTGTAACGGTTTAACACATATTTATGTTGTCTACATTGCTGGAATGTCTGTTTTTTGTCGACTTATGTTTTTTCTGTATCTATATTATTCTAGGCTACTTATTTAATAACTATGGGAATGTTACTTAGGTTACACAGTGTAGCCCAAATAATTTCCCTATCCCTATTAATTATGTAGCGTAGATTAGTAGGACACAAATTAGTACCGTAAAAACAAAACAAGGACACAAAATAAACTTTCCAGCACTAATTAAGACATAAATATATGTGAAACGTTGGCAAACAAGTTTTTTAATATCTAGACCAAAAATCTCACATATGAATAGAGTGGTCAAGAAAAGAACAGCATGATATATATAAATATATATATTTAGCTTCAGTTAGCTTCAGCTACTCAAAGGGACTACTTCTGCCCTATGACGACGACTGTCGAAATATCGTTGTGAGTCTTTTGTGTGTGTCTGTATTTGTTTTTCTCTTTCCTGTGTGAACTATATATATATATATATATATATATAAAGATTTCACATAAACACGTGAAACAACAATCAATGATTAAACCACAATAAGAATGGGAAAACAAGACTAAGATCTTTCAACCGTAACAAGCGGTCTTCGTCAGAGTCAAAAACCCAACTGAACACTAGATGCAGAAAACATCTGGTGAGGAGTTGAGAAGAAAACAACTCAACTCCTCACCAGATGTTTTCTGCATCTAGTGTTCAGTTGGGTTTTTGACTCTGACGAAGACCGCTTGTTACGGTTGAAAGATCTTAGTCTTGTTTTCCCATTCTTATTGTGGTTTAATCATTGATATATATATATATATATATATATATATATATATATATATATATATTTCTAAATCTTGGTAGCAATCCTTCCTCGATACACACACATTATTGAAAATGACAACGACGCTGATGCCTGTTTCTTAACAAGTTTGTGAACCATTCTAACTAACTCTATCGTTATCAATCGTCACCCAAGAAGTTATTCACGCGCTGATGATGAATGTTGACCATTCGAAACATGTCAACGCTAGGAGGTATACTTTATTGTGTAGACGAAATAACGAGAGTTTTATTTACACAACTTAGAAACTTGTTAAGATACTAGTATCTGCTAAGTTTCGTGCCATTTTCAATAATTTTATATATTTATACAACTGGATATATTGTTTGTTATTTCAACAAATACGTGAAGCATTTCATAAACAATCAATGTGCAAACCACAATAAGAAATGAGAAAATAAGACAAATATCTATCAACCATAACAAGCGGTCTTCGTCAGAGTCAAAATTCAACGAAAACAAAAATGTAGAAACATCACGGCAAGAAGTCGAGTGGGAGGAAGAGAGGTTTTTTGAAGGGTTTAAAGTACAGAAAAAGACAAAAGTCTAGGGAGAGTTTAGGTAAACAAAGAAATACAGTAAGAAAAAGTAAAAAGCTATCTGCTAGCTGTCAACCCTCTTAGATGGAGCTATTGCCCTAATCAAGACTGAGTCTAGTTTGAAAATCCCTTTACACCGATTTTTCATGGGGAATATATTTAGTTCTAGTTTACTCAATATGATAATTTTATATAAACAATAAAATTTTAAAAATATAAATTTTATTGCAAAATTGCAAGGTATTTTATAAAATCCACCGGACTGCAGATCCCTGGGAGAGTTTCTAATTAGCATATTGTCTACGTTATTGCAATTAAAAAAAAACACATTAAAATTAAGTTTACGCGAAAGTCTAGGAAAAATGTCTATAATACGGTAAAACTAAAGAATTTGACATTGGGGGTCCAATGACTCATGATATGGCAAAACTAAAGAATTTGACAATGAACGGGGCTCTGTTGAAGTATTAGAGAAAGTTTTTTTAGCACCTTTCAAAGGTAAATCGATACAAGAGGAGGGGTATATTAATGATACGGCAATTGACCTAATGTTATTAATCTCATAATTAAAAAATTCAGGGGAACATACTCTAAGCACCTTCAAAAACATATTTTTAAAAACTGAAATTTTAACATTTTTAGATAGGAAGAATAAAAATGGACATATGCAAGTACATTAGTAGGTTTCCTACATACACTACTAAAAACTCGTCTATTTTAGTCTTTTTTGGTTTAAAACTTGTAACGTAATTCTCTAGGTAACTTTGGATCAGGATATCTAAGATACGAGGTAATTTACAACGTACTTTATCTTCCATTGTTAACAGGATTAACTAATGAATTAAAATATATTGGAAAAGCGTTATTAGTCATAGACTTAAGACAGATGAATTATATATCGTCAAGATATATAAGCCATTTAACATGACTAAGCAATATTGAACTTAACATTTTAGTTTCAACAAATTCCATATATAAATTACTCAGGAGAGGGGAAAAGCAATTACCCATTGCAAGACCAAATTTTGGTTTATAAAAACTATTTTCAAACTGAAAATGACAATCTACTACACAAAACTTAATTAACTCAATTATAGTGGTGGAAGGTTGGGGGAGGGGTTGATTATATGGGTGCATAGAAAGGACTTAGCTTTAATGGGTGTTAAAAAAACTCTCTACAATATCTCAACAGAGCCCCGTCGATTGTCAAATTCTATGGTTTTACCGTATCATGAGTCATTGAACCCTTTCCCTAGACTTGCGCGTAAACTTTATTTTAATATAGTTTTTTATCAACGTAGCAACTGATATGTTAACAAGAAACTCTTCCAGAGATCTGGAAATTGGATAGATGATCCAAACTGGACGCAATACTAGTTCAAAATCGAAGAAGAGTAGCACAAAGAATAAAGAAACACACTTACAAACTTAAATTTCCAGCAATACCGTCTTCAGTAGAAAAGAGAAAGAGAGACCAAACACGTTGTAGAGGCAGCATCAAGTAACCCGTTGGGTTAATCTTCTCCTGAAGACGGATTGCCCGAAAATTTAAGTTTGTAACTGTGTTTTATTATATATATATATATATATATATATACAAAATAAATTCGCAGAGTTACACATAAAAGAGAACTCATAAACTCATTAGTATATTTTAACTCCTCGTCATCAGGTAAAATGATATGAGTCACTACAGACTCCAGTAAAGACTGAAGTGAATTCCCATACAAAAGGCACTCAATCAGTGTAGCCAACATAAGGAGGGAGGGAAGACATAAATACGATAAATAATAACAAAAATAAATTAACAATATGTAAAAAATTTAAATAAATATAAAAATTTTAAAAATTAGTAAAACGAACTATAAAAAAAAACAAATGCGTAAATCACATATATATTCTTTTAATTTTCCCCTTCACTCGGTCTTAATTTTAGTTAGTCTAACTGAATGTAGTTGGCTCTCTTTCTTCATCATCACGTCATAATCATTGCTTCTCCTGATGATGGTGGATGTTGGAATATAGGAGATTTGGTCTGTATTCTGTCTGTATATTTTTTTTTGTATTTTTGGTTACTTTGACTACAATTTTATGTATTTAGAAGTAATTCTGGTTCGGGGTTTGCCCTTTACTCTTTAAGTATGTGTACTCTGACGTATTTCCCTCGTGCGCACTGTGTTTATATATATATTTGTCTATAACGTGGTTCATCAAACCAGTTTTGATTGACAGGAACAAACAAAAAATATTAGTTATCTACATACCTGATTGGTTTTAAGCATTACAGTCATATCAAGCCTGACCTTTCAAACATTATTTATATTTGATTCCATGAGAAAACATAATTTGTACAAAGACTTATTTAAAAAAATGAGATCACTAAAATGAAACATATTGCTTTTTTAAATATAAGTATTAAATATTAAATAACAGAATTTAAAATATATATTAAAAGTTGGTTTGTAGCATTTGCTGATTAAAGTAATTCGTTTAGAGACGCTGAAGATATTTTCCATGAGAAGGTACTGTTCACACAGAACTAACTACTTTCTATTCTTGGTCCCAATTAATTCTTTTGTTTGCACATTAGCAAACAAACAGCAATTAATTCAAATATGCAAAAGTAAATACTTAACACGAATTAATATATTCCTCATTATTTCACTGTAGATTTAGAATGTTGTTTCTTACAATTAAAAAAAAAGAAAAAGAAAAGTGTGTTACTATATCACGGACCACACAATACCATGAAGAATTGAACAAAGAAAAGTGAGTTACTATATCACGGACCACACAATACCATGAAGAATTGAACAAAGAAAAGTGAGTTACTATATCACGGACCACACAATACCATGAAGAATTGAACAAAGAAAAGTGAGTTACTATATCACGGACCACACAATACCATGAAGAATTGAACAAAGAAAAGTGAGTTACTATATCACGGACCACACAATACCATGAAGAATTGAACAAAGAAAAGTGAGTTACTATATCACGGACCACACAATACCATGAAGAATTGAACAAATGAGTCTTACTAGTGAAAACCATAATTTAATTAATGTAACTGAAGATAGAACAAAAATAATAAAATACAGTTATGATATAAGCAAAATGTATACCGTAAATTGTAAAGAGTTACACAAAAATATACTTGTACCAATAAAAAGAACCCTAAAGTAAGATTTAAAGGCCACGTTAATAATACACAGAAGTTAAACTATTAAAACCACTTTGCTAAACGCGACACGAACTTGGGAGCATGCACAATTCAGTGGAATTACCACCGACTGTATGTATAGCGGACACACTAAATATTATGAAGAACATTCAAGTTTATGAACATAAAAGTGTAAAATTTGGTATGTGAAGTAAAACTAATATTAAAGATGAAGTAATAGAGAGAAATATAGAACTTTACAAATATGTTGATATTCAAGAAAACATAATTATACACAATAATAAATTAACAGACAACTATGTTAACACAATGTTAAAGAACCTAACATATACACGTACATCTTCAATACACTACACAACTAATGATGTTTCTGGGCTATTTGAGGGTTCTATTCTGTTACTAATCTTAAATATGTGTTTCCCTGTAAACTTGATAATGAGAAATATAGGGAAAATATTTTCTACATAAATATTGTATATATATATATATGTATATATTATTAAAAAAAAATAAGATACATCAGAAGATAGAGTTGAATTTTTGACCAGCCAACCCTTAATGAGCCCAGCAACACTAGATGTATAATGTATTATTTTTACTAGTCCTTCATAGAAGATAAGATAAAAAAGATATGAGTATTTTTGTTGGATGTTAAGGTGGTTTTGTTTCAAAAAACTTGTAAACATACTCTTTGACAGTCCAAAATAATATTAGGAAAATAGAATTAATACGCAGACTTTGAACAATAGTGCACCATGAAAAAGTAACTTAGTTTTCTCTTTTTGAATTTAGATCAGATCAGTTCTCTTGAACTACTAACCGTTAAAGATTCTAATTTCTTAATTAATAAAACAGACATTAGCATTATTTCATTAAAAAATTCGGATATCAGGAAATGTCAGGATTACTTAAATGATTTAACAGTTTATTTTAGATTGTATCTGATAGATCACAAGCACGGCTCAAATCCTTTGGAAGTGTTATAAAAATTACTTCGAACACAAAAAAAATTTCTTTGTAAGTGGATGAACTGTACGAATTTTTGGAAAAATTGTTTATTCCACACAAAATTTGTGCAGTATGAAATAAAGAATTTGTGATTCTTCCTATAATTATTACCGTAAAATCACTCAACAAAAATATCAGTTTCCATTGAGTAACTACATAAAGAAGTCTACATCCTACTCATTTGATATATACGCTTCCCAAATAAACTCAATACCAATGTATTGATTATATATATATATATATACAAAACTAAAGTTTATCAGGACTCGTCAGTTCTTCAGGTTCAAATTGAACTCTCAAAGCCAACGTTTCAGTTTTTATTTAAAACCGTTTTCATAGGCCTACAAAACGCAGGAAATATAAGAAATAATTCAATCATTCAAAAATCAAACATACTAAGTTCTAAATAAAAACTAAAACCTTGGCAATGAAAGTTTAATTTGAACTTAAAGAACGGACCAATTCCTGATAAACATTAGTTTTGTTTGTATTCCATGGTCAATAACTTTTGAATATATATATATATATATATATATATTCACATAAGGGGTTATTGAGGATTTTGGTCATAAAACATACAACTCCTGATCATCAGCCGATGTTTCACCAAAAGTTGTTTGGCATTTTCAAGGCTAAAAAACAATTTATTAAACGACATAAGTAAAGCAAGATAAATACATCATCGGACACCATCCAACAGAAAACAAACGACACAAACAACAATTAAAGTACCCAGAAAACCACACAAGTATCATAAAATACCTAGTGTTATTATGATTATTATTATTATCATTTAAAAAACAGACATTTGTCGTTTAAACCTAATTGCGTATTATTAATTATTCAGAACACCAAAAAACCACATTTTCAAAAACAGCAAAATCCACACCAGACAGTAATAAACACAGCAAATTACAAAACCATGAAAAAAAGAGTGAAACATTAAAAGAAATTCAGAGGAAAAAACAAAAACCTTACAAACATATTACCTTGATTTAGAAGAAACACTAATTTACTGGTCCATGCTTATATCTGGCTAGCCAGATAAAATTAAAGTTTTGTTAAAATATTAATTATATCATGTAATATCGGGAGCTGCCAGGCCCGTAAAAGCTCATATATAGGAATGACTTCGACTCCATTGTCTAGAAGAATTACTATGCACCTTTCTGCCGGCGCGCCAAAATGCCATACAACAGCAGTCCATAAGACAAAACTCACAAGAGAAATGATGGTAAATTCCACGAAAATTATCGCTAGAGAAAGAAATCATTTTAAATTACAACTATTAGAAGCAATAATTATTCAAGAAAAGCAACCAGCCATAAATATCCAAGTTAATAATTCTTGTCGAATTCTAAAACTATTTGCAAACAGAAACACCCAGATTATCCAGGTAGTAGGTGAGCCCAACCACCCTACCTTAACCCCCCATAATGCTCCGTGATACAGGGCGATGCCCTGTAAACATTCCATTAATAATCCATCTCTATATATATAACTAGCTTTCCTACTATTACTCTCATTATTGTCCTGATGATGAATGTGACATTCGAAACATGTCGACTAGTAATATTGGTGATAGACTTTATAGTTTTAATGAAGAGAAGAGGAAGGAATTCCGGAAACTGGAGAAATTGTGTAAGAAGCAGATACAAGCCAAATATGGGGCGTTATTTAGCAATATATGTTTAAATGAAGGACTGCTTCCAACTTTTACAAATATATATATATATATTGTTAAAATTTGCAGCAGCTTCTGCACTCACTAACTTTAAGCTGGTGGCCTCGATCCTTCGGGCGATTTTTCTTTCTTCTGGCTGCAGTTGCCACAGCATCTGTCCTAGAGACATCTTCAATATTACACGAGCTTTCGACCATAGGAACATTGGTCATCTTCAGGTAGAGCATGCCTTGTAGTAAACAGCTTAAATGCCAATCAGGTTGACTAATTCGAACCAATCATAGCGCAGGGTTAAGGCTGCTGCTCTGATTGGACCTCATGCTCGGCTCCAGGCTCCTGCTCGTCGGTAAGAGGTTGGAAATAGAAAACCTGATGGATAATATTCTTAGTCTAGCGAAAGCTGAAAAAGTTAAGGTGCTTGAAGGGATCAAGGAAGAACTACTGAGAGAGGCAAGGATTGTAAGAGGACACACCAGGAGTAACGTGTTAAAACAAAGGCATCGCAACGCGGTTAAGTCCTTAAAGCAAGACCCGAACATCGTAATCAGAAGAGCGGACAAAGCAGCAAGCTACGTCTTAATAGCCGCAGAGGAGTATAACACTAAACTCAACTCTATACTTAGTGACAAAAGCAAATTTAAGGTAATCACAAGAAACCCGGTGGAAGATATCAAGAAAAAGACGAATAAGGTGATTAAGCAGGTAAATGCAAAGGTGGGAAGAAAACTGTTGCCCCCATTGGTCGGTGATTTTGGATTGGGATACTGTTATGGAAATGTCAAGTCACACAAGCCTGGTTTTCCACTACGCCCTATCATCAGCCAGATACCAACTCCAACCTACCGTCTCGCAAAGCGCATTAATGAATTGCTGTCCCCCTACGTCCCTAAGGAATTTAGCCTTTCATCATCTGCAAACTTCCTAGACCTTCTGAAAGGCACTAACTCCAAAGGCATAATCTCCTCACTGGACGTGGAGTCACTTTTTACAAATGTGCCCGTTGACAGGACCATCCAGTACATCTTGAAAGAAGTTTATCCTGAGAACGAACAACCAAAATGTGATATACCAAAAGCAGCCCTGAAAACTCTGCTGGAGATCTGCACTAAAGAAGCCCCTTTTCTCTCACCTGATGGCACTATGTACCAGCAGATTGATGGAGTTGCCATGGGGTCGCCCTTAGGGGTACTATTTGCCAACTTCTTCATGGGATGCATAGAGAGGGAAGTATTCTCTAAACAGCAAAAACCGACCATATATGCCAGATATATCGATGACATCTTTATCTTAACTAAAGAAGAAGAGGAAGTTGCGGCCCTTAAAAAAGCCTTTGAAGAATCGTCTGCATTAAATTTCACCGTCGAGCACGGTGCAGACGGCCAGCTTCCCTTCTTAGACGTCCTTGTTAACCAAGTAAAAGAGGAGTTCTCAACAAAGGTCTACACTAAGGTCACCAACCCTGGGCTTTGCCTCAATGGCCTTAGTGAATGTCCCGAGAGGTATAAGCGCTCCACTATCTCTGCCTACGTCAGAAGAGCACTAACGCATAGTAGTGATTGGGGAGCAGTAAATGAAGAGTTGGAAAGGGTGACTCAAGTTCTAATCAACAACGGATATTCCAACAAGCAAGTCCAACAGTCTATTAAGTACGAGATGGATAAATGGTACAGCAAGAATGACAATAACATTACCCCCAGTAAGGAAACTATAAAATTATACTACCAAGCCTACATGAACACTGAATATAGGCAAGACGAAAAGGCGATTCAAAAGATTGTTCACACCTACGTAACACGCAAGGATGAAAGCAGCCGGATTAGTCTGATAATTTACTACAAGAACAAGAGAACACGTAACTTACTGCTGAAAAACAATCCTCAGAAGAATACCCCGGAGCTTCAGCGCAGTCACCTAGTGTACGAGTATACTTGCACCACAGGTGAATGTGAAAGCCTGCCTTCCAAGTACATTGGGATGACTGCGACTAAGCTCTCTAGGAGGCTAACTCTTCATTTGACTGCGGGAGCCCCCAAGAAACATACACAGGAAAAACACAACACTCAGCTGACGAGGGAGATGCTGGTGCAGGGCACTGCCATCATACAGGCGGAACAGAATGCGGAGAAGCTACAAATATTGGAAGCCCTGTACATAAAGGAAAGGAACCCCTCTATAAACCTCCAGGTCAAGGACATGTATGTAATTCCGACGAGCAGGAGCCTGGAGTCGAGCATGAGGTCCAATCAGAGCAGCAGCCTTAACCCTGCGCTCTGATTGGTTCGAATTAGTCAACCTGATTGGCATTTAAGCTGTTTACTACAAGGCATGCTCTACCTGAAGATGACCAATGTTCCTATGGTCGAAAGCTCGTGTAATATTGAAGATGTCTCTAGGACAGATGCTGTGGCAACTGCAGCCAGAAGAAAGAAAAATCGCCCGAAGGATCGAGGCCACCAGCTTAAAGTTAGTGAGTGCAGAAGCTGCTGCAAATTTTAACAACATATGTTTGAGAGAAGACCTGCTGCCAACGTATTCTAATATATATATATATTGAACACCAATTTATAAGTTTGTTTATTCTTCCCACTTTTAGTCTTTCTTTTCTTACAAATCTATATATATATAATCCTATTAAACTGATAATTAGTGAGTTCGGTAACGCAGTTATTTATAAAATGTAATGTCCAGTGTAGGCCACTGTAAATACGAGTATTTAATGACATTATGTTCTTAAATGTGGGAATACGCTAAATATTGAATTAGGTGATATGAGGCTATCGCATATTTTTGTTCGTTGGCATATCTTTTTGATTAGCTTAAACGAAATTATTAACAGTTTTCACATTAACATCAGAATGTAGTAGGTAAATTTCTATTAAGCAGGTTAATTTCTCTACGATATTTGGATGTTTTGCTGTGCATTCAAAAAGCTGCTTAGAAACTTGTGCCTTTCAGAATTGGGAACGTCAATCAAAGGAACGTAATTTAAATCACGAAGTGATATTGACTGCCAGTTATGACTGAAGCTGGAAGGGCTGTAGAGCTTTCAGCGGAACACACTGGTCCTTACTGACGTCTTCTACCCCTATTCAATATCATTCTATACAATCCTCCCCAACCAATATCTCGCAAACTTTCATCATCAAATAATCACTTTTGTCCTGACACGCTTGTAAATTGGGTTGCAAACATTAAACATAGCAGAAATGATAAATTATTAAAATATTATTTAGTCAAGGAAAATAAAAAAATAATTAGACTAGAAATTAGCCTAAACTATTTGTTATAACTCCTGGAACTAACTAGAAGGAATGTCAACAACTATGTTCTAATCACATACGAGCAGCTGAACTGCGTTTGGATATTATAAACAAAACCATCACCTGGTTCCGTTTTCTGAAAAACCTATTCCAGGCTTACAAACACTGTAAGTTTTGCCTCCTTCTTTAATGAAGTTATCGGTGCCCAGAAGCTTGAATATTTTGCAACTGCTCGTAAGTTCGCTGTTTAGTGTCAGTTTTCTCTCCTGTATTAATAACTTCCAGGTAATTCCATTTTTTGTGAATTTTTTTTATACTAATTTTATTACAAAATGACACCAACAACTACAAACACACCCGCTCAATAAGGAAAAAAAATAATAAAAAAAGTAATTTTTCTTTTGACTTCTCAGATGCACGTCTTTCGACACCTGTTAGTTGACAACGGTCATTCCGACGAGCACTGAGTCTTTCTCCCTTTTTTATTCTAATGACAGTGAAAGAGAAAAAAAAATTAACTGTAGGAGTTTTTACCCATTTTCTGTATACCATTAGTATGTTTTTTACTTTTTAAATATAAAATTGTCCTAAATAAGAAAAATAACAGAGATACAAGCAAATTGATTATAAACTGAAAATAAATAATTCTGCAGATGTTACAATTAGAAGACAACACATACAATCTCAGAAAAACATTTATAAACAACTTTCTACTAACTAGTAGTTCATTCAAATGAATTAAAATTTATATTTGTATTTGTAGTTGACAAATAACTTCAGAATCTGCGAAAACGGTCAGCAATAGTTCAGGAGGAGGGGGGTCGTCGTGACTAAGGGTTGTATTACTGGTGTTGTCATGAAAAAACTTGTATCCAATATAGTCGAGTATATGATATAATTAACATATATAAAAATGATTTTTCCCGTTCTTTTTCAAATAAATTGATTTTTTTTATGAAATAAATTACTTCGTGTCTATGACTTTGTTCAGAAATATTGGATATATTAAGTAGCAGTAGTAAGGAGTAAAGTAATGGTAATCTATATATATAAAATTCGTGAGTTTTTGTTTGTTCGTTCACCCATTTTCCGTGGAGATAAAGACCCCTGCAATTATTATAATCTTTACTTTTGTTGTGATTGGCTTTGTTGTAGTTGTGTTACATAATAAGAAATCGTATTAGGAGGTCAGAGTAGCCCAGTGGCTTGCGTCAACTTTCTCCAATATTATTTAATAATATTTGTCATTATGTGGTAAGGGTAGTCTATAATATATAATAAACTATTACAATAGAGGTTATGAATGAATAATTTTAGAAACAAACTTGAACACAACTGTCAGATAAAATACGAATGTTCTAAGGTAATATAATGATGACACATGCCATTTATTAATGTTATTTTATGTTGTGTAAATAAATTGAGTATTTCAATCTACAATAAAATTGTACACATTTAAATTTACAACTTACAAATAAAAGTTTTGTTTGTTTTAAATATAGTTGATTGTGTACATAATTTCAATTGAAGTTTCATTTATTTATGTCACAAATGAAATGACTTTCTTTTTTCTTTTAAATTATTTTAATTTTTCTAAATATACTTGCTGTGTATATGTCTTGAATAATGTTAAGAAAACTATATCAAAAGCTTGGGCCTTATACCAATATGGTTTTGTGCCTTAATAACAAGAAACAACAATTAAAATTATCCTTGTCAATCATGTTCAGTGAATTAATGTCAATAACTGTTGCTATAATTTCTGAGTGACAAAAAGAGTCACGGGCAGTCTAGTTTTCAATAAAATTGACTAATTAGTCCATGGTCTAACGTACTAACCAGGTACGCACAACAGCATTGAATATCATGTTATTTGGGATGAAGAATGCTCCCTTTCTTTATTAAAACTCTCATTAAAAATCTAAATTTAGAGGCACTCTGCTAGTGCATTATTTACCTATGCCTAACTCTCTCCAACAATTCTAACAGTTTAATCAAATTTCATTAAATTTAATCAGTATTTTCCATATTTGACTTCTATGAGTTCTAGATTCGTATGAATCCATATCAGAATCTTAATAATTTAGCACATAATACATTCAAATTTGTCTTTTTTAGCTGAATATATTCATAAAATATTCGATGAGTTGAACAAAACAAATGTTCAATATGTTTTTCTACAACAGTTTACTATGTTTCCGATGTTCAAGACAAATTTCTATGAAGACGTCCATAATGCAAACGAAATCACCACTAGAAGGCCAGAACTAAGTGATTTTAATCACAATTATGTCAACAGATTTCTACCAGCTACATTGAGTTCGTCAATTCTCAGGGCTATGAATAAGTTAAATATGAAAATTAGTGATTACAACTCTTGTTTTATGTAAACTTTTGCTTTTACACATACAGACAGATTAATTACAGAAAATATTTTACATAAGTTAGGATCCTTAAATGAATAAACAAAGGAACATTTCTTTAGCGTTAAAAGCTTGAAAAACTATTAAAACAATGAATAATTAATCCTTTAAATATCTAAAATTGGAAAACTAATCAAAAGGTTGAAAAAAATTCATAATATATATTATATTTTATTTGAATTATTCATTGTGATAAACTGAAATCAAAGAGTGCTTCATTGGTAAATAGAGGCTAGCAAATAACATATCATTCAACCAGCGCTCCTTGTGGGAAAGCAATTTTTGGTGTATACTACAGGTTATTTTGAATATATGGTCATTCAATTGAATTTACTAAAATACATGTTTTTAGTGTGGTAATTATTAGTGTTAATACTGTTCTTGCAATTAATAGTTTCTGGTGAAAAATATTAATGTCTTTAGTCAGGAGTTCATTCATTTATAGAATTTAACTTGACTTAAGGAAAAAAAATGTGATTTATGATTACTTATACGATGTTAGTGTGTCATGTTGGCATATTTATTTATCATTCATATTATTACTGAAGAAGTATCACCCAGAAATTTCTTATATTGGCTTAAGCATTGAAATATCAGGGTCCTGGTTAGCCCAGTACTCGCTTCTGAACTGGTAGGCGGAGGGTTCGATACCCAACTGGCTCTCGATTTATTCACGTGAGAGGTGAAGAAATCTGATCACGTCGTCCCTCCAATAGGACGTTAAGTCGTCGGTGCCGAGCCTGTACGATGTCAGGTACTCGTTAAAAAACCTTACTCTTAATACACTTGAGACAGTGAAAATTTAGGACTCTCAATGTGCAAACAAGCTTCATTGTATGATATCACAAACTACTGGGCCTATGTGTATTCCCTACAGGGACAGCCATTACAACATTAATGGTTGCCTACTACTACCAATACTAATAGAAATATCAATAATATTGCTTTACTAAATCATTTCTCTAATTTTCACTGGACAATTATTTATAAGGCATTTGACGAGACACAGGGGGTAAAAACAGAATAGTGCTTAGGTATCATTTAGAGAAGTATAATTTACTGCACTCGCATTACCATATATTTCTCACTTGTTTAATAAAACTATTGGTATTAGTACTTTGATCTATCAGCTTAAATGAAAGTCATGAATATCTGTTAAATGTTCTAATACAGCCATTACGCAATCCTTTGTCCTCTGAACGGTCTTTTGAAATAGGAATCGTAAAGGGATACTCAGCAAAACAACATATCAATTCCACATTGTTTACGTAATAATCCAGAATAACTGAAATTTAATCAATTTAAACAATATATCAATAACTACAATGATGCAGAAAGTTAGATATGATGAGTCGTTTGTTAGAGAGATGACTCGTTTTTGTACCACAGTTATCCAACAGAAGTGATCGAAACCAAAAAAAAAGAAGAAACAGTTGCAAAAAAAGCCTCCAAAATACTTTAATATCTTAATGAAACAATACTAAATTTTGAAAAAAAAATACAAGTCACTAATTCCAATCCTCAATCACTTTATAAAGTAAGAAGGTCACATCTTCTGATGGAATAACTTGTGCTTTATTGTATTTCTTCAATGATCAATCATGGTTTGTTAACAAAAGTTGATTAACTCTACGTGATAAAAATCAGTAAATATATGTATTCATATTACTGATTACATTAGGACTGAATGTTAGGAAGACGTAATATATGTCCTCACACTTAAATAATCAATTTATTTATATTATGTGATTTCAATTTAGGTGTTCAATTTTTTTTTTAAATTACAATGGTTTATTGCGTTTTTTCAAAATCTTTTAAATTTTTACTCATCGTATTTCAGTTATTATTTAGTAACACTGATTTGAGTATTTTTTTGTTTTTGTAAGTATTTACTTGCTTCAGTTGATCCTATGAATGATGAGTCTGGTAAGTACGCAAACGTTAGCCACAGTTAGATTCATACGACCATATGAACTGATTTGAAAGGACAGGTATTTTCCAGGATGACTTAAATATTTTTAGTGCATATTTTTGTAAGTCATTAGATAAAAACGATGAAGTGAGATCAAACTGACTACCTGTAGCCACTGATAAAGACAATTTGATACCACTGGGTTGAATGAACAAACTGTACCTACTCCCATAAACATGCATTACTTAAACACTATTTTTTATTTCAATAGTTTTAATAAAAAAAATCCTTTTTTTTCCCTTCTCTTATATCATCATTCATAGAAAAATGGAAATACATTTTAAAAACAACAAATAGAATTTAATCAATTCGACTGTCAGGTAAGATAAAACAAGTGGCATGTTTTTCATAGGGAAAAGAGTGAGTGTTTTTGTTTAGAAAAGCAGCAAGCCCCAAGTTGATTCAGTTAGAAGCATCCCCTTATAGCCTAGCTGATTCAGAGAAGTGGTGAGATAGAGGTCCTGATCAGACCTGCATTCAGATATCTCACATGCCTGCTCCAATAGATGCCCCTCCCCTCGTCCTATCCTAATCAATGCTCCGCACACGCCGGTCACCTCCCACACCTTTGTCAAACTACCACTCCATTTCATATCGTCTCTTAGTAACACCCAGCACTTGACGACCCTCTATGTCCCCAGCCAACAAAAATAACCTCAATATCTTTTGACCATTTTTAATTATACACTCAATTAAGACCTTACAATACACGTACAAATTATATTTCATAAAATGTAATGTGTAACTGCCACTTTTAATGTGCATATATATGCACAATAAAAATTATATACATTAATGTACAAGTTTATTTCTAATTATGACATTAAAAAAAAATTATTAACATACATGAAATAATCAGACATTCAGTACTATGTTTAGTATACACCAACCTTGCTTTTACTTTTTCCCACAAGGAGCGCTGGTTGAAAGTTAGTCAGGTTTATTTTGCCAACGTATTATTCACTAATTAAGCACTCTTATAATGCTGTCTAACAAATAACAAATTTAATATATCTTATATATATTTTGCTTTTTATTAAATTCTCTATTTGCTTAATCAGATATATTAAAGTGTTACATTTACCTTCATCCCAACACAACTTTTTAAACCCTGAGATAGTTTATTTGTTTATCATTTTACTGTCCCAAGGTGATATGAAATATGTTCTGAAAATTACTCTGTTTGTATGTGTGTCAGAAGGAATTCACGAAAACCAACAGTAATAATCACGAACTTTCATATTTACTTAATAGAGAATAATTTGTTGAACATGGTTTGTTAGCAGGAGGTGGACATACTACTACTGACAAATACAAGTAAAGATTCGAGGATGTGGTGTTTTCAATATAAGTAAAACGCTATGGTCTTGTTTGAATGTCCTGAAAATTGAAGAGAAGCTTCTAACCCTTGTAATATTATTTCTAAAACATGAAGTGGTTTGTCTGGGCTTAGTTTTACTGTTTCTTCATTAGACAGCAGTTCGTGACTGGCTTGCCAAGTAATGTACATCATCCTAGTATTCATGAGTGATACACCCTAAAACAATTGTAATTTCATTCAAGGTCAATGCTTACTGCCGTCAAAACCACTTTCATGACAACACACTGACGATAGCCTATAGTCTTGAAGAAAACAGTTTTTAGCACTGTTACAGCAAATCTATATCAATATCATGTAACATCTTTGGAACTACAATTGTGTAGAAATATTAGTGAATGGTACAGATTGTTTTCTATAACTGATCAATGACATCTATCTTTCAATAAGTAATAACTTACCATCAATATTGAAAGCACAACAAATCCGCTACAACTTCATGTATCCTCCTAGTGAATGCCTTAATACAGTGGTCAGGGAACAGGAGTAAACTACCCCGAATGGAGTAAATTATAAATTCGCGGTGGGGGGGGGGGGGGGATAAACATGCTACGGATGTGAATGTGCTAAGTGAGGGAAAGTTGGATAATAGAATACATGGAGGGTCCCATGTACTTTAATACTATAGAAACGGAGAAACAACATTATTAACGATTAGACATTTTTCCAAAGTATATTTTGTTGTTGACCAATATACATTTATTATCCACGAATTGAATAAATAAATTGGTTTGTTCACAAGAGTACTTTTAAGTGTGGAGGTAAATTCATTATACTACAAATTCCATTGGGATAACAACCAGAAAGTTACTCAACATCGGTGTTAAAATGAGTACCTTAGAAACATATCTTTAATACAGAACTTGAATTTATCTAATTTAATGTAACCATTATTTTCTTAACAAATTAATATTGTATTTAACATAAAGCTGTATCTCATTTATAATAAAGTTATGGGTTCTGTGCCATTAATAGACTATTATATAACTAGACAGTGTGGTTACGATAAAAAAAAAATCTTAACTACCATTAACAGAAAACTTCAATTTGCAATATATAGTAATTAATGTTAGAAAAAGTCAACATTTTTCTTCCTTCTTATCTGAGCAATTTATGAAAAAAAAAAAAAAATTCCTGCAAATCTTAGGAACAGTGTTCTTAATGAACTCAGTCGCTTTTTTTTTTTAGAAAAATAACCCCATACATTCTCCTAGACCTGATTACACTGAGAATATTGATCATGGATTCACAGAATTTATATCTAATTTCACTGAAAACATGAAGTGCATCTTTCAAAGACTGTTCTCATACATTTCACTATTAACGCACCGAAGCAATCGAATATTGTTTTTATTGATTAGTTTTCATTCGAGAGTTGATAACCAACAAAGTTATGCATAAACACACGAGTACTATAATCAATAACATGGTGTTCATATAATAGTTATATATATATGAGTTTACATCGGCCAGTAGACGCATTTACGTCTCCGTTCCTTCATTCTTTTTCCTTTTATTTTCTTTCTTTCTACTCTCCTGAAGACGGCAAGACGCCGAAATTATCGAGATTCGTGAGTGTTCGTCCTTTTTCTTGTGTTCTCTAGCTGTAACTTTAATTATATATATATATATATATATATATATATATATATATATATATATATTGGTAATATGGTCCTGAAGTTATAACCCATCTTGAAATCTATTAATACCCCGTAGTCAGTGGGGGACCTCAATTGTAGGGATGCAATTAGGAATAGGAAAACTTCAAGTTTTTCAAGGTAGTTTCAAGAAAAAAGAAGGACACAAGGTCATCAATGCACTCTAAAATAAGAGTACTCATGCTATTGCTGGAGCACCTTGGGATGTCATAAATAGATTATTCAAAAGGATCTTCGGCTGAAATCAATAGGGCAACTCCCACTCAACTGGTCACATGTGAGGAATCAAACATTCCGTGTTGACCTCCCAATATACCTCCCATCATATCTAACATAAGTTGAACAGTATATATGACTAAAACTGATCAAAATAGCTTCTTTTTCTATAACTCACTGACTAGAAACTGTGAAACAAGATCACAATAACGAAAAACTTAAATTTACTAATGAAACAACACATTAAAGGTATTTACTAACTTCACACTCATACTGACAGTTAACTCACCAGCAGTACGATTTATTGTGGTAGGTCTGCGTTATAGGACTTTTGATCCTTGAAGAAGGAAGTTCCTTCTTGCAGGAATTGAGTGGTGTTAAATTTAGTACTCCCAATGTAGATGGAACCAAGTATATGAATGTTCAGTAACAACTAAACCACATTATCTAACATAAAAAAAAAGCACTGAAGTTATAAGCATGTAATTTTGAGAGATGAAAAAACAGTACTGCCAATTATGAAAATAAGAAGGTGGATAGTATTGTCTATTAGTAAGGGAATTATATCATATATATACATATTTTGGGGCCAGTCGTGCAAAGGGGTCGTGCTTATTTTTTTTTTTTTTTGAAGTTTCATAGTAGGATTATTTTTTTTATTATATTAATTCATTGTATGTAAGTTTTTGCGTTTTACAATATGTTTATTTTTAGTGTTTAATTTTGTGTTTTAAACAAAAAAGAAAATGAATAAGCATTTGAGATCAATATGTTTATTCATTTTTATTCATATATCTGGATATGAATGAATACGAAATCGTTTATTCATATCGAAAAATACGAATGTGACATTAAACGTCCAGTTCATTTTCCCTATTCTATTAAGGACCACGGAAAATTAGCCATAAAAAAGTCATACTCAGTGTGTAATATTATTAATATGGTATATTGTGTACTTAATGGTCATTAAGTGAAAAAGTAAAAGAAAGCATTTTAAAACGCTACATTTTCATCATGAAAACCAATACGAGAAAGTGTTCATTTAGTATGTATTTAACAAAGTATTATAAGTTAGCAATACTTTTGATAGAATAATTGTACAAGACAGATTTATTTACCTAAAAATATACAATAAGGTAAAAAACTAATAAATTAGATAACAGTGAAGCTTGTATTTTTTTAAAAATATCCCAGTAATCCTCAACAACACCAAAAAAATCATAAAGACTTGATCAGTTTGTATGTCTGTCTATTACGTTTATAGTCTAAAAACCAAAAAGGAAAACGTTTAAAATAAGTTTAACTTCAAAAAAGAAATAATGTCTGAGTAATTGAGACTCATTATTTATTTGCTACTTAATTGAATTCAATATGCTTATTGAAATGCTTAGGGAGTCATTGGCAACCATTATTTTTGGTTATATAAATCATGTTTATCAATTACTACAAAATGTAGTTATATTATCTTTAAACAATTGTAATATTTATAAGGAAATTATTCCACTTATATATACATTTACAGCTCTTTTAACTTAACACAATAGTTTTCAATCGTAAAGTGAATTTGAAATAAATAGAGGATTTAACTGATCAAAATATAAGTTTTAAAAAAAGATAGTAATATTTGTTTATTCGTAATCATGCCGGCTAGAGATCTCGTTTCGGCAGATGCATCTTAAAACCTAAAGAAGCACATTCTAGGTGGGCTAGGTCAATATATTATCCACGAATAGATGTGAGATGTGCTATGGTGTGGGTGTGTAAGCGTTTATGTATGTGTGATGTCTTCGCGGATTTGACATTGAAATTGATTGAAGTATAAGAACAGAGCAACATATAATTATAAGCATACTAGGTTTGAAGTAAGTGAATAATGGAAATGTAGTGTTAATGCAGTGAAGGAATAGATGACTGAGTATGTGAAGAAAGAAGAGATGGAGAGAAAGAGGCCAAGTGAAAGACAGTGATGGATTAGTACAGAGGAGAGTGGGAGAGAAAGAGAATGGGAAAGGAGGAATCGGTCTGAACGGATAGAGAGTGGATAAGGTCTGCGTGAGCGAGAGAGAAGGTAAAAGAAGGAGGCAATGGAAATAGGTAAGAGAAGTAGACGTAGAGGAAGAAAAAAAAAAGGGAAGTAGGAGTGAATTGAAAAGTTGGTAAATTCCAAGAGAGTTCGGATGGAAGATGAATATGGGAGAGGAATGAAAAAGGAATGACATGATAAGGAAAGAACTAGTTGAGGAGAGAAGAGGTGATAGAAATGAGTGAGAAGATAATTAACAGTATGAAGGAAGTTTGTGAAGGAAAAAAGAGATTTAATAAAGTGAAAATGAGTGAGGTAGTGATGGAAAAGAAGGAGCAATCAGTGTGAGAGGGATATGGAGAAATAGGAAATGAGCTTGCATAGAAAAGAATACGAGAGAGATAAATAACGGAGGGAGGGAGAGGAATGAGAAGTTAACGGGATAATAGGAGTGAAATGAAGGGAAGTGAAAGACAAAAAGATGTGGAGGAAGAAAGAATGCTAGAGGTAGTGAAAAAAAGAGGGAGTGAAATTGAGAGAGAAATTGAGGAAGGAAAGATATCAAGGGAGAGAGAATGAGGGATGAAGGGTGTGTTGCAAGAAATCTTGCGACAAGGGAGAGAAAATGAGGGATGAAGGGTGCGGGGCAAGAAATCTTGCGACAAGGGAGAGAGAATGAGGGATGAAGGGTGTGAGGCAAGAAATCTTGCGACAAGGGAGAGAAAATGAGGGATGAAGGGCGCGGGGCAAGAAATCTTGCGACAAGGGACAGCAGAGAGACTGCAGAAGGATATAGAGTGAGAAATAATGATACCAATTCTATAGGAAAGAAATTTTGAACAGTGTATGTATGGATACCTGCATTGTAATTCAACGAAGGGCGAACTCAGTAAACGGTGTTTGTTAAACTAACCGTTTGAAACATTTTCTATTGAAAGGTATATAAAGTAAGAGTGTACGATGGAGGAAGTAAATAATGTAAATAAATCATAGACCATACTCAGAAAGTGAATCAGTGAAAATCCCAAAATAAAAAGAGAATAAGATTAAATATGATTTAGAATGGGAAGAGGTTCTCGTTTACTAAAGATGCGGTTTCCATCAGAGGCAATTTCTTTCAACAATATTTTCTCTCATGATTCATTAGTGTACTTTTTCAAACTGATTAAAACTTACCCTCTCTCAAACATTAATATGGGTGTTTAAATTGGATTCAGGATGGACCATTCATTAAATGATCCAAACACTCAAGATTACTGCTGCTGGAGTAGTTCTCATGGTGAAGATGGCCCTATAAACCAAACTGGTTTAGAAATTACAAGCCATCTCTCATTGAAAATTAAGTTTATCTGTCTGCTATTACTCCATGTACTCAACCCGATTACTTAGTTGAATTCCATTTACCACAGACTAATAACCAACCGACCTATTAACTGAATATTAACAGCATATAATTATATCATTATATGATCTCTCCTTCTTACAATATCATAAATAAAACTTTTCTTAACTTCTCAACCCTTTATTTTGAAAACAATTTATAAGTACCATGGGTTTGACCTAGAGATGGTCACAGTTATGATGGTCACACATCAGAAGAAATACATTTTTAATAGAAAGAAACATTACTAACTAAAATTAATGAAAAAATATATTTATTCCTTAAAAGTTACAACATCTATGGGTTTACAAACTTGTATTTGAAAAAAAACCAACTAAAATTAAACCATGTCATAACATTAAGGTCAAATAAATGATACTTTATAAAAAATAATATTTTCTTCCAAATAAATGATTATAGAATTATATGTTTAGGTTTATTTTTTTCTTTTTTTTTTTTTGAACTACTCATAATGACTCGATTTGGTAAAAAGCTTGAAGTATGCAATCTGTTTTCAAAATAAAGTTTCAAAATGCATTGATCAATGCATATGTGTTCATTGTAATTATTAAATATTTTATTATTTTAACATGTATTTTTAAAACTGAATTTTCAAAAGTTATTTTGTGTATTGTTCATTACATATCATATACTAACTTGCCAAGGTTTGAACTCTCATGTAAACTGGTTTAAATAGTATTGACGAATCATAATTCATTTTAAATAAATATTTGAGAAAAATATAAACTGGATTATTAATGAAAGCGATTTAATTACTAATATTTAACGAGCTAGTAGTCATAGCGTATGCATGCATTACTGTGTGTTTACTTACTGCAGGCAATGGTGTTTTTAATTGCAGCAATTTTTGAATACCTGAAACAATATATCTGCTGTTAGAACGAGTCAAAAAATGATTCAGTTATTTGTAAAATACATTAAATTACTAGAGAACGCAGAATATATAATATATTTAGAAATTATTGTATCTGAGAACATAGTCAAAGGTAGGGTAAACTGCTAATGAAAAGTCCCCAAGTAGTGATTTACGTAGATGTGTATCATAAACTCGGTGGTGTTATTCTAGGTTCAATATTGTTTTGAACTCATTATTGTTTTGAAATAGATGTCGTGAAAAGTTTCTCCATTGGTCAGATGATTTGACTTGGACGCTAATTGAGTCCTCTCTCACTTTACATGAGAAATTTGTTTCGTCGACAACCTGCTTTAAAGTGGTAACTAGGTTGGCATAGTTGTTTACATCTTAAAAATAAATCAAAGGTAGTTTTGGAACTGTTTGGCTTGCTGTGCTTGGTTGGAGAGTAAGAGTATCGTCGTCTTCATAGTAGAGAAGCCTAAGTCTGTTGGCTGTTGTGACAGAGGCAGAAGTTTGCTTATTGACAGATTTGAATGTTTCACTTGATTTTTATAACATTGTTTTCCATCTCGATTGGGCCGGTTGAGTTAATCAAATTTTTCTGAACCAATTCAATGTTCTCATCATTAGATGAACTGGAGCAGTTTAATTTTGACTTTTTGCTTTTATTTGTTGGCTGACTGAAATAAATCTACTGACTCTTCTCGTCGGGCAAAGTTGAGTTTGAATCACTCAACTCTGTCATGTTAACTCTAGGTCTTAATGACTTACGGAGTCTTATTTCAAGTCAATACAAATTATTATACTTTTAAAGGAAAACAGAACTAATTGAATTTTTCTAAATACAATAGAATAAGTTTATCTTTCTCATGCAGGTGTTTGGTAGGATGTAAGGCACAAGTCCCCCAAAGGGGACAGAAGCAATGAATTTGATCGCACAAGTAAATGAGCCTTTCAGAGCACTTCTGGTACAAATTAGTCAACATTTTTTTTTAAAATATTGTTTGATTTCTACTTAAATCAATTGATTTAATGGAGTAAATAGATAAATAGGCATTCCAATAAACAACCTGTCTAATAACCTTAAAACAAGAATTCCGTTTGACTGGGTCTGATTATAGTGTACATTTATGAATGATTTATATGGTTTGTATTTAAGAAGTTTAATTATAAGAATATTGAATGGATTAAAATTTATAATAAATGTGAAAACATTAATTTACTTTTCTATCATATTAATCAAGTTTATTTAACACTTGTAAACTCAAAATAAACCCTTTGTGTGTGTTGTAAAGGAGATAAGTTCTTATAAAGAATGTCTTTAAGAAATGAATTTCAATAGACATTATTTGTTAAATGTGTCAATAGGAAGATTATAAGGTAAAACTTAGTTTCAAAAAATCCATTCAAACAGCAAACGCTATAAATCAATATTACAAAATAAATTCTAAATAGCCTGTTTATTCAAAAAATTTTCAATATTTATAAATATTTTTTATATAACTAATTTATACCTAATTACTCATTTTGGATGTTTTTTTCCAGAATACACAAGAATTTTACAGTTATAAAATCTGCATAAGGAAAGAGCTTGACATATATCAATGCACAATACATTTATCATAAAAAATATGAATTATCTTAATGTGGAAGAAAAAATCTAATTCACCTGGGCAAGGAATAAGACCTAACAAGAAAACTAAACGATTGCTTGCAATTATTGTACAAAGTAAACTTAGTTAATTAACATATTAACTGTGTTATATTACTTAATTAATTACTCGTATGACCATGCTTAAATGACATCTTAATGTCAACCCAAATAAAAACAAAGATAACACATTTAGCAAGTGTTGGACTTATAATCGTTCTCATGACCTTTTTGGTTGTGTGGCAGCCGATTCAGAGTAGTCAGAATGTTAAAGAAAACACTGGGCAGTTTGGAAATTTTTACTGGCCAGTTTTTCAACACACTATTTTCCATCTCGTTTTGGCTGGTTGGTTTAGTCAAATTTTTGTGAACCAATTCAATGTTGTCATTATTAGATGAACTGGAGCAGTTTAATCTTCACTTTTTGTTTTTATTTTTTGACTTACTAAACTGTTACCTTTACTACTTTTATCACTGCGTATTTAGTTCAAGGTTGTTAATTAAAATTGTTCAACTTACTTTTGTATCTGATCTATACATTGGTGAGCCCGATATGATCAAGAAAAATGTCTATAGAAGAAATCCCACACCTTACTGCTGAAGTAGCAAGAGTTTCAGTGAAAATGCCACTATTTTGGTGCAGGAACGTGTCAGTTTAGCTCAAATAAATGGAAATCCAGTTCATCACTGCTGGTATAACCAACAGCATCGCTAAATACCATTATATTGTTGGCTCCTTAGATAGCCAAATTGCGGAGTGCTTATCAGACCTGCTCTTTAAACCAGTCACTGATACGTTTTTTATAGAACTGACAGAAAGGTTAACGACAGAATTTGAAGCAACAGGAACTACTAAAGAAAGGGAGTTGCGAGATTTGAAACTTCGTGACAACAAACCTACAATCCTGCTACGCGAATGAGAATATTAGCAGGCACTCAGGTCTCAGGTGATTTTTTGAAAACTTTATTTTTGCAGAGATTGCCTTCAAATAGTCAGATGGTTCTAGCAGTGCAACAAACAACCGATCCGGACTCATTAGCAGCTGTATACAGTAGAAACAAAGTTCAATATATTCTGGATAAAAGAATGACATTTTAGCACGCCTAACATATAAAAATAATTCGTATTATTCTTAACTACCTAATAAAGAATGTTTATAATGTGGGAATTAGAAGTTCTATATGGGTGGTCAGCATGGTACAGTTTTGGGACAGGCAATAAGAGACATATCGAGGTGGTTTAGCGCAAGAAAGCCTGTCTTATAACCACAGCTACTTATTACGCTACAGATAAAGAATATCCGACAAAATCTAAGGATTCAGCGAATCAAAAACACATCAGTCATCAAAACACAAATAAACACAATAAACAAACAGCATATCTTCATTTCAATTTATTTTTTTAATTTTCAAAAATACTTTCCTAAACTGACATAAACTAACTAAAAATAACAACAACTAACTCCTTTAAACTAAAAACCTTTTCTATTATCCCAGCACAAATTTATAAACAGGTGAATTTCCTTACTCATGTCTATTTAGAGTAGGGATTTTTACCGAATACCTAACATCGTACAAGCTCGGGACGAATGATTTAACCCCCTTTTGGATTTATTTTAGAACGTGCACGAATTTATTCACCTCCAGTGTGAATAAATTGAGGGCCAGAATGAGTATTGAACCCCGGAACTACCAGTTCAGAGAACAGCACGTTGCTACTGAGCTAACCTAGACCCCAATATAGGATGACAAAAAATGAAAATATATCACAATACATGCAGACTTATGTTTACTGTTAAAATAAGCAATTTGATAATTAGAAATAATATCATGTGTATTATACAATGAAATGAAGTAATATTTACTACTAATCTGTTTCTTATATGTATTCCACTATTATTTCAATAATGTAATAATTAAATCATTATTAAAACCTACAGTTGGATTTAGTTTTCTAATTAAATTATTTAATCGCTTCGGTTTTAAAAAATAACATCTCATTTAGATTGAATGACTGGAATTGTGTTTAGTGTGATTCACTACGAAGCGCTCTCTCTTCCTCTTATACCTACTTTCACTGCATCTGCCTCTCACCCAGAGTGTCTCACTCACTTCATCTACCACACACTCCACTATAAGGCATCCTCCTTTAACATTCATTCTGTCCGTCATTTTCACTCTCTCTTTTCGTTACTTTGTCTATCACTCTTTTTACCCTCCATTGTCTACGATTCCTTATAATGTTGAATTCTCTCGTCAGAATGAACTGATTGTCACGGTATATTCAAACTAGTTAAGTCAAACGTTATAGCAAAGTGTTTTCTTTCTAAAACAATATCTCTTCTAATACTTAAAGCTTTTGTTTCAAGAATTAATACTTCTGACTGTGAAAAAAAAAGTTTAAATAAAAACCGACAAGTAGGCAATGAGAGTTTAAATTGAACACCAAGAACCAACCAAGTTTTGATAAACTTTTATTTTATTTTGTTTTCATTTCACGTTTTTACCCTAGAACTTTGCTATATATAGATATTTTAGATTTGGTCTTTTTATTGTACCGTTTGTTTTCCTGACTATCCAGTTAAAAGGATGTGACTATTGAATGTGAGTCATGTGTTTAGTATTCATCCTTGTATCGTTATGTTACTATGAATATATATATATATATATATATATATATATATATATATATATATATTTATATTTATAAGAGACGCGACAGAGTGTCGCATGTTCATTCAGACTACAGTTGTTGTTAAAAATCCACATACTATTTTTCTTTGTAAAATAATTTGTAATGTAATATTTAGTTTTTCTGTTTCAAAATTTATACTTCTGCCTATGAAAAATGTTTTAAATAATGACCAAAACATTGGCAATGAGAGTTTAAATTGAACCTAAAGAACTGACCAAGTCCTGATAAACTATATTTTTGTATACATATATATATATATATATATATATATATATATATATATATATATATATATATAAAATCAAAACTTGAAACTGTCAAACAGGACTACTAGTTCACACAGGAAAGAGAAAAACAGATAAAACAAACAAAAAAGATTCACAACGATATTTCGACATTCGTTGTCATCGGGTAGAAGTAGTCCCTTTGAGTAGGTGAAGCTAACTGAAAAACCTCACTGAAAGACTAGATGCACGACACATCTGGCGTTTCAGTTGGGTTTTTGACTCTGACGAAGACTGCTTGTTACGGTTGAAAGATCTTAGTCTGTTTTCCAATTTCATAATGTGGTTTGATCATTGATTGCTATTTCACGTATTATATAACATGTATTGATTGTTATTCTTTATATACATATATATACTTTTTCGTTGGAAATACGATCCAAAACGGACAACTATATTTCAATATTGAAAATGAAAGATAGAGAAATCAAAAGAAAACACTTATAGTCTCTAATGCTTGGTTTGAACCGTCTTAAGGAGAGATAAGAGAGGGAAACCAAGCACACTGGTTCAGAGACGGTTGGAGACCCAACCGTCTCCAACCGTCTCTGAACCAGTGTGCTTGGTTTCCCTCTCTTATCTCTCCTTAAGACGGTCCAAACCAAGCATTAGAGACTGAAAGTGTTTTCCTTTGATTTCTCTATGTTTCTTTTTCTAAATTAAACTATATATATATATATATATGTATTCGTATATTTGGGAAACAGACCATCGGTAATATATGTGAGATTAAATTTTCTACCTGCTTTTTCTTAATCAATTTTTTGGAGACCTTTTCCAATTCTCTTATTAGTCCTTTAAACTCACTAGGAACTCGATATATTGGCTCACCATATTTTTGAGCTAATATAACTAGGTCCTGGTGAATTTAAAGGACTAATAATGGATTTGGAAAAGGTATCCAAGAAATTGATTAAGAAAAAAGTAGGTAGAAAATTTAATCACATACACACACACACACACACACAATATATATATATATATATATATATATATATATATATATATATATATATATATATATATATAGTCAAAACATGAATCAATCAGTTCATTTATTTAGTAAGTTAGCATAATTCTCATTTTTTATTAAATGAAGCTAATAAATTAGGGTGAATACCAGGTTCGGTTTGTATTAGACTTTAATAATATAATAATTACTACACTGAATATATATACTGGTTATACACTGAAATTAACAACTAATATATATGCATTGTTTCCTAGAAGATCAATAGGTTCATAGGTGGGTTGACATTGGTTTTGACGGATGAATAATATTTGTTTACCAGTAATTCTGATCTCCTATTCCCTTAAGGATACTCAATAGAAGTGTGTTTTCCTGTATCACCTGTTAGAAGCTGTAATGTTCAGGAATTTGTAAAATTCTGCAAAAATCCTACTTCCTGATCCTTCAAGTCAGATCATCTGTCTGATATTGAAACGTTAATCATTGAGACTTGTCTAATCATTAGTTATCAACTATGGCAAAAATATAATAAAAACAATAATTATAAAATGATATTGATAACAATAATAATATTATCTAGAGTGAAAATAAATCTAATTCCAATTTCAATCAATCTATACCTAATTTAATAAATATTAGTTTTATATTGTATTATTTTAACATTATAACAAAAAAAGAGGTAACATCATTCTTTTATTACCGTAATTAAGAATGTAACACAATTGCCAGTATAATCTAAGAATCAGACATTGTATAGTTTTTTGGAAATATATAAACTGTGAATAAAAACATATTTTTTTTATTTAAATAAAGTTAAAAAAAAGTTAAATAAATTGGAATTCGTTTAAATAGAACAAAACAAATTAAGTGCAGAGGATGTACAGATTTACATCAACATTTGTAGAGGAGTTCATTTGATGAAGTAGAGGAGGTTAATTAATTAATTACGATTTCGTACAAAAACACCAGTTCAATCTAAAACGGGTTTTAGGTTTTCGTGATTTACTTACCAACGGTTAGTTTGAAACGCTTTCAATTTTAAAAGCAATTTAGGGAAGCTGTTGAAAGGGCAGTCGTGTCGGATGCATGATATAATAAGCAAGCAAATTTAATTTCTTTCTAATGGACTTTGGCTTACCCTTTCATGCAAATAGTGGGTGGCCAGACAAGAGCCTGGCCAATAACATATCCATTTCATTAGAATGCCTTGTTGATCCACCACTTACGAAACTACCACCTTTCTCCAATTTTTCACTGAATTCAATTTTTCTATACAAATAATTGTACCATAATTTTTTTTTTTAAATTAGATATGCTCAATAAACTCTCTAACAACAACTATTCTAAAGGTTTATATATCTATACTTTAAAATAAATTTAAATAAATCAATTGAATAAAAAATAAAAAAATCAAATAAAATTTACATTTTAAATAAACCAATTGTATGTATAGTAATTCTTTAAAGAGTTTCACTTAAGTACATATTAGCAACTGTGTTAACGATATACAAATCTAAAAAAAAAGGAAAAGCTAGTTAATTTCATAAAATTCATCAACATAGGCAGTGATAATTTAATTATTTCCTCCAATATAAGTAATTTATTAATAAAAATTGCTCTGTTAGAAAAGAAATTTCTGTTGGGTTTTAATTCAAAATATTGTGTCCATAAATATATTTTCAATTATTTTATAAAAATGAAGCATGTCCATAAATGTTATTATTGTATCAACATCAATCAGGAGTCAAAGATTCCTGACCATAAAAATAAATGTTATGCCAATTTTTCCATGGAATTTTTCGATAAATACTATCGGACTCTAGTTCCTTGGGCGATTTTTCTATTTACATATTGCCCACGTTATTAGGATAAGAAAATACTATATTTGTCGGGCTACTCTAGGAAGGGGGTTCAATGACTCATGATATGGTAAAACTATTGAATTTGACAATGAACGGGGCTCTGTTGAAACATTGGAGAAAGTTTTTTTAGCACCATTCAAACTAAATCGAATTGACCTAATATTGTTAATCTCATCATTAAGGAATTCAGGGGAGCACACTCTTAACGCCCTCAAAAACATATATCTAATAAGAGATATTTTAATATTTCTTGGATGAGAAGAATAAAAATGGACATAGGCAAGAACAACAGTAGATTTTTTATATATACTTAGTCGTAACTCATTAGGTAAACTAAAGATAAGGTCACCTAAGAAGGGCAAATCACAACTTACTTCTTTTTACATTGTGCATTGGATTATCGGCTCTATTGAATTTAATTTTATTAGAAAGGCATCTTACCTCATTGTTTTTTGATAGATGCCAATATATCTAAACCATTTAACACGGATAGGCAATATTGAACTTAATTAACAATTTAGTTTCAAAAAATGTGCATATATAAATTAATCAGGAGGGGGGGATAAACAGTTACCCGTTGCAATACCTACTCTTTGTTGATAAAAGTTATTTTCAAACTGCAAATGACAATCCTCCACACATAATTTAATTATGTCAGGATAATTACTATCCTAACTTATATAGTTATATAAGTTATACAGTTATATAGTTATAGTTATTATAATAGTTAATCACTATCAATAACTCATTAAGTTAGTGGATAGTAACTTCATTATTTAATGCAAAATAAGGTAACGTGTTGTGTTCTATATAAGTAATGAAATTTTGTTACTGATTTTGTAAATCAGTTGTTATTATTAAGCTATAGAAGTAAATTTTCACAAAGAGAAGAGTTATGCTTCAAATCTTCAGCAAACAGCATTTGTTTTGAGTCTGTTGTATACATAGGTATATTTTGATTCCAAATATGATACCAAATTAAACATACCTTACAGCAAGTGCATGAGTTAAAAACTGTAGGTTTTAACTAACTCAGGGTATGATCTGAGGCAGTTATATAGTCTTACTTTGCAGTATAAGAACAGAAGGGGTGCAGCAGCTTTAGTTGTTGTAATACAAGAGAAACGTAGAAATTTATTATTCTTCAGAAATTACTATAATGATAACTTTTAATATAAAATAAATTCATAGAGAGAAATCATCTCACTACTTTTTCTATAAACTTCAAGTTTAAATAATATTCAAAATAAATATAAAAAATGTTTGATAACATAATAATGTTCTTCTAAATTTATGCTTCCAATATAATCAGTTCAGAATGATTGAAACTTTCATCTTGAATGGTAGAATTTGCTTAGAGGAACGACTTTGAGTTATCTCTTAACACTTTGAGAGAATTGGCGACGGAACCTCATTAATATATATTGGTAGAATTGAAATCAAACAGATCAGACTTTTCAGCTTTGTAAAAGGAAATAAGGACTGACTAGTGTTTGATTAACCCACCTGTTTAATGTTAATGGTGTTTTATTTTATTCAAACGTTTTCAAAAATGTTCCATTTGAATTCAATAAATTTCAATCTTTCGTACTTGATCTTTTCATAAATACACTGTTGTTTTATATTTTTAACAAGTATGACTAGTTCTTAAATAAAGTTTTATTTGGTATCATATTTGGAATCAAAATATACCTATGTATACAACAGACTCAAAACAAATGCCGTTTGCTGAAGATTTGAAGCATAACTCTTCTCTTTGTAAAAATTTACTTCTATAGCTTAATAATAACAACTGATTTACAAAATCAGTAACAAAAGTTCATTACTTATATAGAACACAACACGCTAACTTATTTTGCATTAAATTTCAAGCTGTAGTATATGTCTGGATCTTGTAAAACTTGACTAGATCCAGTGTACTTTAGGTTTATTTATTACTGAAATAGAGGTATTTGTTGTTTCTACAAACAATTATTCTCTACATGAAAATTAGGTGAATAAATGTATTGTGTGCGTCTTGAAATTTTAATATCGATTCGTTAAAGGAAATACACATTTTGATGCCCACTAATCCCAAAAAAGTAATAGTAAGTTTAAACAATTAATAAATTTATTTAGAAAAATGCCTTTGTGAAATGTATTAACTATAGTATCTAGTGGAAATGGATTATAATCAAGGAATTGCATATACAATTTAATATCATCCTTGAGAAAGAACAGCAAAGATTGCACATTTTTAGAGCACACTTCGATTGAGGGTATGCTAGAAAGCTGCATATCTGACACTGATTCCCCATTGTAATAGTTTAACTCTTTACTGATTCTACTCGTACATTAGAAGTCTTAATTTTTGTATTATTGAAGTGTATTTACTGTAGACATCTTAAACAAGTATCTGACATAGTAGAAACTCAATTTTAAAGGCTTAACATTCTTTCCGAAATACGATGAGCTCAGTTTTTTCACTTCCGACATGAACAAATCAAGGACCAAAGTGAGTATCGAAACCCAGATTGACTAGTCTGGAGAAGAGCATTCATGTCACTAGGTTAACCTGGCTATATATTTATACTTATATACATATAATTACATATATAACATATATATTTGGGTTTATATAAGAAGAAATATGGGTTTTTATGAGGATATAAGAAGAGTGTATGGAGAAGATGCCTATGAAAAATGTTTTAAATAAAACCGAAACGTTGGCAACGAGAGTTTGATTTTTTATCCTGGAAAATTGACCGAACCCCGATTAGAGAACACACCTATATTTACATATATAGTATATTCTTAAAGTAAATATACTTTTTAAAAAAAATATGTGATCCGTTCACTCTGCTTCGATAATAATATATTTGTGCCTAGCTTTTTACTAGATATTTAATATATAGTGTGAACTATTGTCAGGGTAAACAATTTCAATAAATGGTTAAAAATAAGGATAATTTACTTTTATGTGCTCCTATTATTTAGATAAAATCATAAAACAAAAAACAATAAAATATTAATAAGAAATATTGAAGATCAGATATTGTAAAATTGATACGACGGAAATGAGAGAGTACTGCTTTGGTAGAAAAAGCTATCAGTCTGTGCAGCTTAAAACTATCATTCTACATACCAGCGCTCCTCGAGAGCAGTGAAGAAAGAAGCCATTATAGATATCCTCGAAATGTTTACGTCGCTCATGGATGGGTTCCTCATTTAATTATTTAAATTTAATTTAACTAAATAAAATTTATAATTTTGTCATTGATAATTATTAGTACTTGTTCAATTAAACTTTTCTTATTAAAGTCATAGATCATGGGATGGAGTATTAATTTTAATATAGTGAAGATGTTATTTTCACATAGGAGGTTATTTTTATTTCTAGATAAGTGTGTATTTATAATGAAGCTAATGAAGTTCGGGTAGCTCTCACAACAGATATATTCTAAACTTGCATACCAGGAGAGTTATTTATAGTTATAAATTAATTATTACTTGTTTGCGTCTCCGGTCTAGTTTCAATATTAATTTTCTTATTTAAATTTACTGTTCTCAATAATACAGCCGCCTACATATCTTCAATGGCATTTCTAACTAGAAGGTAACAGTTTTAATATATCTTATTCATTCAACCTTTTACTGCTAATTATAAATAAAATAAACAATATACACAACTCTTTTATTCCATCGAAATTTTTTTTTCCAATTCATTTTTTCTTGGGATTTACTTATTTCTGTACGGAAACGCGTATTTTTACATTTCTTTTGTTGTTCAAAATTTTTTAGTTCCTTCTTATATGTATAGACACAATGTTTATACATTAAAGAAAAAAAAAATTAAAAAATAAAGTAATATTCAATGACAGATTTACATGCAGAAAGCGGTAAATTTTGGTATTTTGGAGCAAAAAGCGGTATATTTTTTACTACCAACAAACCTAAATTCACCATAATTAGATATGTTTAGATATTCATTAAACGTATAATTTGATATGATCAATTAGTATTCACCGGATTCAAAATATATTACAATTATAATACTGAGTTAATGAAATATTTTTTAAGCACTTCATAGTATAGTTGTGGTTAATTTAAGTTATTTTGGAAATTCTTGTTGTAAAATACCCTTTTCATTTATATATTTTTATGAAATACGAAAATTTATCTTTACGAATGGCATATGTATTTTTAATTAATTAATAACATGTCCCACACATATCCAGGCATCTAGTGGCATTTATGTGATTTAAGAAGAGCTGAACTTATTAATTGGTTTCCACTCATGTTATTTAGGAAGAACTTTTAGCTGTTGATAGCTGTACTTAAAACAAAGTAACCTATGTCTCAAGTGACCACTGCCATTATTATGGCCAATGGTTATCAAACTTCAATGCTTATCACGTTGTCAATTATATGTGTTTGTAGTTTCTGGCTTGCATTTCTTGAAACAGAGGTTCTCCAATCTAATACTGTCGACATATTTTTGCAAATCATTTAGTGAAGCTTTATTGCACATTAAAACAAATCAATATATTAGAAATAAAAAGACCTAGGTTGAACACTTTTAAACACTTTTATGACTACCCAGAATTATAAAAAAAATAAAAAACAACCCCAGGTTTATTATTATTATTATTAATCCATGGGCAGTGAATCTGAATAAAACTAATTACAATTATATAATATTATGTGATTCTCTTCACTTATTTTCGTTCTTTTTTTATTCAATTACAATCAATTTGGCTTGATGGGTTGTTAATTAGAAATTAATAAAAGAGAATAAAATCATAATTTTGATGTTATTGTTTTCACATATTTATTAATACTCGTATAATCAATATGTATTTCATTTATACAAGTATAAAAAAAATCCTGTAAAATTTTGCATGCATGTATACTATTTAGTTTTTAATTTAACGTTCAAACTGCAATAAGAGATGAAAAAATAGACTTCTGAAACTTGCTATATACTAATTAAAAAACAATAAACAACTTTTTTTATTATTATTATTTATCTATTATATAGAGGTATTTTTGAGATAATATTGGAACGCAGGGATGTCATTCTGATGAATGATGAGGCGGGTCCGACAAGAGTAAGATCGAAAGCACCTGTTCTAGGGGTTTAAAAAATGTCTTCGCAAGAGGAAGATGGACTAGCAGGTAGATAGTTGAGTAGTGGAATGTTATGTTAATGGATTCCTTCCAGCTGCATACATCTGACACTTTGCTCACTGTGTCCAACAAATTTCATTTAATAGTTAAGAAAATCACTCTAACGTAAACAGGTCAATTAACGTTATAAATTTATAGTCATTCATTAATAGAAAAATTATATAAAGAAGGTCAAAAGAAGATATTGGTAATAATTCTACAAGAGAATATCCTACCACCCTACTCATGCCTTTTTTTTGACATAATAATAAACGTTTTAATTTATAGTCATTCATTAACAGAAAAATTATATAAAGAAGGTCAAAAGAAGATATTGGTAATAATTCTACAAGAGAATATCCTACCACCCTAGTCATGCCTTTTTTTTTTGACATAATAATAAACGTTTTAATTTATAGTCATTCATTAACAGAAAAATTATATAAAGAAGGTCAAAAGAAGATATTGGTAATAATTCTACAAGAGAATATCCTACTAACCTAGTCATTGCCTTTTGCGATTTCAGTAGATTTTTTTCCATTGAAAAAGTTTAAAAGAGATCTGAACAGCTCTTTTTGAATTGTTTACAGCATAGTTTCAGATTTTAAATACTGTTAGTGAAATGAAAGCCAAACCATTTCATTTAAAAAAAAAAAAACCAGCATTCATCCATCATAACATTTCCAATTTTTTCCGTTTTCAAAAGCAGTCTTTTCATTACTCTATGTTTCATACAATAGATAAATGAAAGTAAAAAGTATTTTATATGTGCAAAAATGTATATAATAGTGACAATAAAAAATAGAATAGCTGTTGACATAAATGTGAGAAGTTGGTTGACAATTGTAGATTTTATATGATGGAAGAAGAGAGTCGTGTTCCAGTTGCTCTAATTGCCCTCTCTGAACCCTACCATGCAGGTCACCTTCAATCATATAATGGTCTAATATTAGTTCTAATAAATAATTTTAGGTGTGCTGTCTCCATCTTAAACCATTATCATTTCTAACCTAACTTTTTTTACAAGACAAAACAGACATATTTAAAATAAAACTGCAACTAAAAATTAACTCTATATAACAAATCATTTTAAAGAACTCATTACAGTTTTTTTTTTAAACTAATCAATTTTAGTTAATGAATCTATAGCACTAATATCTACAAAATTTTATGTAGATTATCAAATAAACACCTTGATTTGAACAACTACGGATTAACTATGTTTTAAACCGGACATGGTAAATTTCAAAGTTACTTCAATCGTTTTAAAATTGATGACTCAGCTTTATGCAGCTGTGATAATCTCAATGTCCAAACCCCGGATCACCTTCTTTACCATTGTGCTCTTCTTAATAACAACGGACACCATCTTCAGAAAACTGCAATGTTACAATGGTTAAACTGGACACCAAGCAAAATTGAACTGATAACATATTTATTTCAGAGTTTTAAAAATTCATAAATAAGATAGATTTCATATAACATAGTGTAACGATACACATGTAATATAACAAATGAAGCATGTGAAAATATTACAATAAACTCCCTCCAAGTAGGGGTACTACTTTAGAGGAAAACAAAAACCTAATATAAATTGTTATTTAAAAATGGTATTATTAATTTGGCGCTATAAGGTGGTACAACGCGACCTGGCTATGGTGCGCAATCAACTTCATTAGTATGCACCCTTCATATTTCAGACACATCCGTCAGACGTCTCAATACAAATCAGTCTGACTTCCTGCAATTCTAATCTTATATTTATTACTCTAGCCACTAATACGTTAATGTATTTTGATAATTAATGAATTCAACATTAAATTGAAATCCGGGTTCGACGCAGCTGCTTTGGCTAGCCTAATTTATACAAACAAGGTAAACATCCGTGGTTAGTAAACCACCTTGCAGGTTCAAACTTGGCAAGCAACATACATTTTTCATGTGGGTGATAGCAATTCTTATGTACCCTAACCTCACTAAATTACATAAAGCTGTCTCCACTACAAATGTATGATATGTGGGATATCAGGTACTCTTTTATGACCTATATTCTAGAAAACTTGAGTGTAGTAAAAGATAGCACTCTACTAATGGGTCTCGTTCATTAGTAAATTGGGTGATAAATAACACTTTCCAGCTGTAGTACAACACTACTCGTGAAGACTATGTGTATCTGAGCGTTGGAAATAATCACATATCATGTCTTGCTTACATTTTGCACTCTTAGAAAACAACAGGCCGGGCCGTTGTGATCTAAAATAACCTTAACTGAAAACACGTAGATCTCAGCAGTAATCTTATTTAAATTCGAATAACGACTTTGTCGTCCTTAGTTCCCTCTTGCATTTTTAATTGTAATTTTTAGTTTTATATGCCCTTCTGTAGCACGTAAAGCAATGCTCAAACCTTATGAAGGATTTTTTCTTCGATTATTCAAAAATAAATTGAAAACTGCCTACAAAAGAATCTGTTGTAAATCACAATGACTGTTCTTGCAATTGAGATAAAGTTACGATTGACCCTTTTTTTCTCATTTAAAATGTGACGTACCTAACCGTATGAACGCAGGCCTTAGGGCTGCTAAGTATAATACCAAATAGTATATTCAACCTTGATGTTAATAAAATCTCACAATTAATCTTTAACCTTAAGGTTTTCAAAGACAATTAGCAAGTTCTCTATAACATGCAAACACACTTAGTTGTTAGCCCAATCCACTATTTTATTTCTTGTAATTATTATTTACATCTTTCTTAAAAAAACAGCAACAGATTATGTACAAAAATACGGAAAAACATTCCATCGTCTAAACAAAAACTCACTATCAAGGAGCCAATTATTCCCAATCTTATAATAAACACTGCGTATCACCAATAAACCAATCTGTTATATGGACAAAACAATACCAATAAATACACATTGGATATAAATAAAATGAGGTACGTGCATTATAGTTCAATATGATATTTTAATCTGGATTAAATTTCTATACTTTCTCTAGTTAACTACAGTCATTTGTTATAAACAAACATACTAGTCAAAATTCATATGTTATCAATCAGAGGAAACCAAACTATACGAGTGTCAATCACACCCACATATACCACCTACACACCCACCCACGAGCACACATATTATATATGCATATAGATTCAATACAGCACCATTAAATTAATCAGATAAAGTAGCAAGTATTAAATAACCCTCATTAAAACATGCTTTAGTGTATTGTTCTGTAGTAGACTCTCATCACTAAATATAATTAACCTTTCAATTTAACTAAATAATCTTCCATTAGAGAGACAAGATAAACCTGTGGCGTGAAACTTGATTAAACCGTAATCCCAATGTGTATAGGACTATGAATAGCTCCTTACCGATTGATTATAGACTATTACGCTAAATATATGCAAGTAAACTTATTTCATTTGGTTAAACAAATTTCAGCAACATTTCTTTCAGGCCAACCCAATGGTTTAGGATACTTAATTTAGGATGGAGCTAAGAAAATTTAATGAAAAATAGGGCAACCATTAATTTTTATCAAAATTAAAATTACTATATTTTTTTAAAAAAAAATGTGTAAGTTCTTGTCTATAACGTTGATCTAAATTTTAAATCTGGCTTTATCTCAAACAATATAAATAAGTAGACATTAAAAATATCCATAAGAAGGATAGAATAATTAGATTCATAGAAGGTTTAAAACAAGTCAACAAATCATTGTTTATTTGTCACCAGGAGCGTTGGTAGAAAGATCATTCGCATCTTATGTACTGTTTTATTTTTTTTTTTTTGTCAGAGAACAGCATGTTCCACCTGAAGGCACCACATGTATCAAAATCTTTAATGTTACACAATAATTTCCATTATGTTATGTAAATATAGCTTAAATATATAATAATTTAACAATAAAAAAATAACTATAATGATAACAGAGTAATTGCTATTAGAGTATACAGATAATACAGGCTATTATAATTTAATTCAGTAAATTAAAATATTTATTAACCACTTCTTTGAAGGTACCGACTAGGCCCTCCTCCAACAAAGCTGCAAACTGTGGGGGCCACGCACCTCCGGCAGTCACCACTTTTCTCTCCATCCTGCTCCTCTTTGAGTTTAACTCAACGCAGTCGAACAGTAGGTGTTGAACTATTTGAGGTGACCTATCGTCACAGTTACACCCTGGAGAGTTGACAAGCTTCAGACGGTGGAGATAGTGGCCAAATCTCCCATGCCCTGTTAGAAACTGGGTCAGTCTCCAGTCCACTTTGAGGTTCTTTTTCTTTCTCTGACTGACAGATGGTAGAAATCTTTTTGTAAGTTGAACATTGGTCGCCTCTTCCCACAACTTCTGCCAGCACTCCATGCTACGTTCATGGGCTTGAGGGCAGTGTTTGCCATGTGAGAGTAGATTGGCTATGTATTTATCTGTTGGGCCGCCTTTTTCGCCAGCTGGTCAGCCAACTCGTTCCCTTCTATACCAATGTGGCTCTTGACCCAGGTAAAATAAACTGTTGCCCTTGCTTTTAAACTGTCCAGTTTTTGTCTTATTAAGTTGATCAAAGGTGAATGTTTTTTGTTGCCCTGTAGACATTCTAGAGTAATCCTGCTGTCTGTGTTTATGCGGACCGAGCAGCCAACCTCTATTGTCCCCGTTGCCCGGATGACCGCTTGCAATATTGCGAGTTGCTCTGCCTAGTTGTTGGAGCACACTGAAGCCAGTCTAAATCCTTGTTCAGAGACTACCCTCTCTCCTTCCAGCACTACACTTATGTACTGTTGTGGCAAGTTATTTAACAATGCAAATCTGCTTGATTTCTATATATCAACCTAGTATATTGGAAATGAATTGAATACCTTTTGTCTACTAAATGCTGTCACATGTACACAACCGTATCAACATAGTCATTACCTTATTATAGTTAGTTATTATTATTACAGAACAGTTTTCTAACGTTTTTTGTATCAAGTAATATATCCACGTAAATTTTAAATATCAACTAAAATTATATTACTACAGTGATATTAAAAGAAATCGTTTGGGAAAATTGGAATACTCTTAATGAGTTGGCTGTTCTGAGAACCAGTAAATCAAATATGAATTTTGGTAATTTCGTCTTTAGATTTGTAAAATAATCTGCTGGCAAGCACACACACAGAAAAATACGCCTCTATTTTACTTTCAAAGCCTGAGACAACTCAGGGGCCTGAAAACATTATAACAAAGTTTTGACCAAAACGCGATAGTTTCATCCTCTATATGTCACATAGAGGGAAAATGAAAGTAAAAAAAAATAACAATAAAAAGGCAATGGTTTTGTTGGAGAAAGAGGGTTAAGGAGGGTTGACGGGAGCGAGGTGTGTCGACGCCAGACCCTAATTGATGACAATGCCTCGCTTTAGCTGTCCCCCGTAACTCTCGCCAGCCTCTCTTTCAATTCACTTACCACACAAGGCATTAATTAACATTTCACTCTTTAAGTGAAATTCCCTTAAACAAGCCGACAAGGGTACCCCTCAGTCAAACCACACCGATTATTCTAATCACTCTTGTAATGTCGCAACAATTAATAGGTTCATCATTCAATAATAACATAATCAACAAGTCCACACTATTTCTGCTGTTAAGTTAAGCTAAGCAAGTAACCTTCTTTAATTCAATGCTGTGATCATTATTTTCAGAAAAAAAATTGTAGTTTAAATTGCAGTAGATTTGCTCAATTTTTTTTTTTAAACAGCGACTAATTGCATGTCTATAAGCCTTCCAATACTCCTAGGGTTTATCAGAGACAATTATTCATGCTCTACTATGCTAGGTTATATTACAAATTCCAATATGTCCATACATGCTCCTACAACACCTACCCATGTCGCGATATCTTGGATTTCTTTATCTCCTGTAATGTCAGTCATGTTGTAACTTCCGAGCTCTTAAACTGTCTTGACTTAACACACCTTCCAGTTCTGAGGGAGGATAATCTTCCTCTCAGTGATAACAACAGGAAGGCTCTAATATTTTACAAATTGCTGTCCCACTTATTCCACCCCCACCCATTCTTTCCTATCCCCTTCGTATCAATTGTCATCAGTGACACACATCCTAATACCCCTTATTCTTCTCTCCAGGAGAAATCACACACCTAAAACACCAGGTCATAGCATCACTTAAAATCAAATCTGCCCCCGGTCATGATGGCATTATCAATAAATTAATATCTAAACACCCTCCGAATGTCATAGACGCATTGACTGCATTGTTAACTCTTCTCTTCGACTGCAACACTTTCCTTGGATCTGAACCAAGATTTCGACTCGGTCTGGCATAGGGGGCTATTGCATAAACTAAGATATTTTGGTTTACCTGGATGATTCGTAAAGACAACTAGGTCTTTCCGTTCTGGACGTCAATTCATTGTCTCAACTAATAATAGACTTACGACAACAGGACAAATTTATAGGGCTGTTCCCCAAGGTAGCGCTTATGACCCAATTCTCTGCAACCTCTATACCTTTGACTTTCCTAAACCCGGTGCTAAAAACATCAAAACTCATCCGGCCACATAGACATGTTTTTGGTATTCTTTACCGTCGACACTGCAGTGGTCTGTAGGTGCTCCATTCCTCCATTGTGTGTTATGCTACCGGAAAATTACAAAATTTCCTTCATGTGACCCTGCACTGCTTCACATTCTAGAAATTATTTTTGATCCCGACAAAGAGTGCCCATATTTGATTCTCTAAAAGTACACCTCCTCTTCCACCTCCTTTCTTTATTGGAGATGAGTCATACCATACGAAACACCGTACTTCGTCTCATATTAGACACCAGACTGACATTCAGCCAATATCTCTGGAGCAAATCTAAGCTAGGGATAGTCCTAATGTACAATCTTTATTAAATCCTCAAATGGAGAAATACTCTACAGACACTGAAGGGCCTACCTTGTCTACAGGGCGGTCATTCGTTAGACTATGAGATATGGATGCTCAGTCTGGTTTGGAGAGGCGCCTACACTGCATTCAAGTTGTACACAATGAGTGTGCCCGCCTTATAGCTAGGGTTCCATGGTATGCCAGAAATGTCGATATTCAACATGATTTGAGTTGGGAATCAATTGATTGCTACATTAGTCGACTTGCCAACAATGAATATAAAACACTGCCCACCTATCCAAATCTGCATGCTCGGGAACTGAATCCAACACAGAACCTTTCCCAATCCCATGAGTCCTAATAGATCCCTTCCTGAGCTAAATATGACGACGTGATGGCTTATAAATTATTCAGTACCTCAGACAATGCAAAGACACAAGACTATACGACCACGAAAACGACTACATTCCCTGAAAAACTGACATCCCCATTCTTGACAATGCTTACTGACCTAAACAAAAACTCCAGGATGATAATTTAACAATAGTGGGTCTCTGGTCCGGAACTGCTAATTACGACGTGCACTGTTGTGCATGGAAATATTCTTTGGTTGGTTGGTCTACTCGCGCTATCTCCTACGTAATCCAAACAATCACCAGGAGTTTGAACTTCATTCTCCTACATTCCCCATGAAAAATCAACACCACTTGTTATCAGTAGGGAAATTAAAGTAAAATATATATACATTAATATCTTTAAAGGCGAATTATTTAATGTATTATGCATTATTACTTTGCGAATGTAATCAATTAGTCAAACCCAGTTCTAACTTTTTAATTTAGTTAAACAACATATTTAAGCTCTATGATAAAAATGCCTGAGAACATATATTTGAGAGGTTTAAACACCGATTTTACACTGAATGTATACAGATGTGCACAATAAAGCTGAGAGAAGAGTTACTGACTGTATAATAGAGCCAAATATAAACAAGTGAGAATGAAAGCGTAGAGGCTGAAAGAAGACAGGAGGGGGAAGTCACTAGTTGTCCAACTGGGACAAACTTCTACGCTATAATTAGCACCTTGTTAATCGCAATCCCCAGGAATTTAGCAACATTACAAAATACACGTATCTTATTCGACAATTCCAATATATCATGGCCTGCCATGAATCACCTATATTTAGAAACACATTAAGCCCTATGTAACCATGAAACCATGGTTTAGTTAACAATAATGAGCATTATATATTATTTATATAGCAATCATCATGGTAACCACAATACTGAAATTAAGAAAAAAATATTTAAATCTTATCAATTTCTAAACAAAATAATTATTATTATATTAAGCATAAGTGATTTATCATACCACTTATTTTTTACTAAAACAGTTTGGATTGTTTGTAAAATGCTGAAAATGTCTCTGGAAGTAGACAAAACATTGCTATTGATCAGAGTATCAGATGATTTGTTTGATGAGAAAAATCAATACAGCAAAATATCTTTTAAACATATAAAGAAAATGTTGTTTTTCTACTAATAGAACAGATGTCAAAATAACAGCAACAAAGAGTTAGCTAAATTTGTTATAGTCCTATCAAAGTAACACAAAGAACGAAAACAAAACTAAAACCACGTCGATAAAGGGATATCAAAGCCATAAGTATTTCGATGAATGTTTCAATAGATAAACGACTATACCATTACAGTAATAAGAGTAAATCATAAATTCTGAAAGCTTTCGATATCTAGACATCGAAAATGTTTCTTAACAAAATGCAAGTGCTTGACAATAACATTTTCATTAGTCACAACCGAAAGAGAGCTCATTTAACCTTGACCTACTTTTGTTTATAAACAAGGCAAATATAATACGTTTCTTATTTTGTCTATACAGCATAAATTTATTTGTTTGTTCTATTTTTCACATAGAGGTTAGCTCAGTGTTTAACATGCTTGCCTCTAAACTGACGGGTCTGGGGTTCGATACTCACAATTGCCCTCGTTTTATTCACGTTGAAGGTGAATAACTCGGTACATGTTGTCCCTCGGAGAGGACGTTAGCCGTCAGTCCTGAGCCTATACGATGTCAGAGACTCGTTACAGATTCCTACTCTAAATAAACTTGTGTTAAGCAAAATTTATCAATGTAGAATCAATCTTCACATAAGAATAGCACTCTTCTTATGGGACAAAGTAATACTTTTGTGTGGAATTACAAAGGGCCCAATGTTAGGGCTATGTGTGTTAAATATAGTCCAATGTCTACAATATTTGGCCTATATGGACTGCCACTGTAACTTAGAGTGTTGCCACTTTTCCCCATAAGGCTATGAAATTTTAGTAATATTGGCTAATAAAATCATTACGCTAATTCTGCTTAACCAAACATTTGGCGTTTTTGATTATATTAGCGTAATTTAAAGTCAATATCACACTTATTTTTTAGATTTAATAAAACAAGAATATTTTTATATCATGAATATTGATGAATAAGAAATGTATACGGATATAGAGTTTTATTTTCTTAATATCGTAAATAAAGGGAATTCGGAAAGTCACTGTGCACTCATATATATTTACTAACATATTTCAATACACTATACAATATACTATACATATTTACTATACATGTTTCAATATAGAACATTCTTCCAAGCCTCTATTGATACTAAGGGGGTTCACCTTCAACACAATTTATAATTGTCCTTCATATTTACCTCTTGTATTCTATATTTAAACACGTATGTTTATAAATATATGAGTGTACAGTGACTTCCCACCATCTGGTAGCAATATATCAATACACAAGTGTTTTTTATTAAAAATTAAATCAAGCTAAAAGTTGTTCATACTAAAATCAAGCTAAAAATTACTGCTGTCCTCTACCATTATTAATATATAAATGGGTTTTGAAAACAGATAATCATTACATAACAAACGTGAATGGTCTTCAGAATGGGGGGATTAAAGTCGTTTTTCTGATCGGTGAGGTTTGAGTGACCTAGGCTGTCGTTACCATTTCCTGGAGAGGTCCTAACTGGGTCTTTGTTGATTTAAACAGGTTTAAAACTTTGCACTATACCTTAATTGTACATTAATATATGGCTTATTTTCTATATAAGTATTGCTTCAGTTAATTTAAGTCAATGTTGGCCTGGTTATTTTTTTATTATTTTTGTGCCTTCTAGAATTGCTTACCTAGTAAACTTATCATGATCGGAAGCGCTTGTAAAAGGCAAAAAATAATAAAAACAGAACATCGACTCAAATTAACTGAAGCAATTTTTACCATATACATAAAAAGAAACCATATATTAATATACAATTAGTGAAAAATTCAAAAGTTTTAAAACGGTTTAAATCATCAACTAACCAATTATGACCTCTTCAGGAAGCGGCAACGACACTATAGGTCACTCAACCGTCACCGATCAGGAAAACGACTTTAATCTCCCCAATCTCCTGGACACCATTAATTTTTTTACATAAGGAATTATCTGTTTTCATAACTCATTTATATATAAATAATGGCTGTGGACAGCAAAATCATGTACTCATTAAACATGTTGATTAGAAATTTATTATATTCTAAGGATGTAGTAACTAGATCGTTACTACACGATCTTGTTATTTAGTTATTTAGTTTCGTTATTTAGAAAACTGGAGAAGCTTATAAAGAAGAAAGTTTCAGCCAAATGTGGTATTATTTTTAAAAATATTTGTATACAGAAAAGACCGCTACCAAAATGTACAAACATATTTACATGTATATATATATATATACTTTGGTATACTTTGGTATAAATTATAGTATAAATTGGTATACTTTGGGAGCAGACCTTCTTTTAAATGCCCTGCTTATTACTAACTTCATATGTCTCCTACATAGAGGATTTGGCAACATGTAGGGCGTATTTTGACAACCTTAAGTTAGTATATGTATTAGTATGTCTAAACTATTCTGTTACAGTGACACAATTTTCAATTTTATAATGATTAAAAATAATTAAAAAAGCCTAGTGTTGTGAAGTATAACACAATGTTGGTCAATCGAACCACAATGTTGATAATACTACAGTATCACATTCAGGATCGATCAGCGAATGCCGTAATTTAGAAATAATCAATATTGTTCTACCAACTGACGGGTAAAAGGACTAAAAACTCTTTGCTTTTTCCCTAATAATGGTCTACTACAGGAGCCACAGATAACATCAAAGAACCACCCAACCATTCAGTGATGAAATATGTTCATCACTAAAGTAAGGGAACTTTTACACCACAGATTGTTGCACTGAGGTGTAAAATTCAGTTCACTGTGTTTGTTTCATCGTGGTGTTTATCTTATCTAGTTAATGTGTTTAAATAGACATATATCTTGAACTTCCTGGGGTTTCGATATTGCTTATACCATTATTCATGATAAAAATTTTCAACCAGGTAATAAATGAATGGACCTGTTTAATAATAAATCAAGAGATTTATTATAGAAGCTTAATGGGATGTTAAAATTCATTAAACGACTGAATAACTGTGTAATTATCAATAAGTACGATAACAGCAAATGTCAAATATGAAAGGCCGGTACTCATGCTCTAATGAATTCGCACAGACCAGCAAATTTTCTAATTAATAGGTGTGCAAAGACAACAGAAAGCATATTTCTGAATAGGGAACGCAGCAAGTATTGATTATTTGTCACTAGAAGACCGAAAACAAGCATTCTCATCATCACCATGCAGATTTAAAAGTTAAAAACTATGCTTCAATGAAAAATAGATTAAAATAAACATAAAATACATTGAGAACACAAATAATAATATTAAATAAATAAAATTATTGAATAATATAAAATGAAATAATGAAATAATAAAAGATAAAACATGTATTAGAGAATAAAAAATAACATAAAACCTAATGCAACGATAATGAACTAAATATATGAAACATAATTTATTTAGATTAAGGCCAGGTGCACTAAGCGCATTTAGAAACCAAAGATGAGCTTCTTCGGAACCTTGTAGAGTGAGATCATTGCAGCCAGGGGGGATTTGTCGCAGAATTTGAAACCTGTAGTACTCATTAAAGGGGAGTACGTGCCTATTGGCATGTATGGCTATGGGAAGATGAGAGTGGTTGTTAGCGGAAGCTCTATAACCGGCCATAGGGAGAGTAAGTTGATGGATGCTTGGCTTACGTAGAACGAATCACATTTGGTACACTCCAAACGGTAGACACAGTACAGTGTTTTGGAAAAATATCAAAAAGAAATGCCGAGAAAAATTGAATGTATGTTCCGTTTCTATCAATTATAGAATACATATAACTCATATTGGAAAATACTTCAAATTAAAAAGGAAATACGAAAAGTAAACTTCAAAATATAAGTCACCTAAACAAAGCAATAGACGGAGACATCTGTCATATCGCTTTCAATAGATTTTGTACATAGGAGTTTAAGAGTTAAAAGTACATAGTATAGGCATTTAAAATAGACTATCTAGGTTACCTCAGTGGTTAACGTGCTCGCCTCTAAGGAGGTGGCAGTGGAGTTCGATACCTACTCTAGCACTCGATTTGGGAGGTAAATAAATCTGAGCACCTCGTCTCTCAGAGAGGACATTAAGCCCTCGTTACCGAGCCTGTATCATGCCAGTATATGTGTGTGCCCTTATAGGACTGCCATTGCAACCTACAGTGTTTTCGAGTCAGGCCAAATTTAGGACTCTCAATATTGAATCAATCTTCATTGTGTAGTATCTCAAAAGACTCCAATGTTCGGCCTATGCAAGTGCCCTTATGGTACTGCTACTCCAACCTACAGTGTTTTCGAGTTAGGTCAAGTTTAGGACTCCCAATATCGAATGTTCATGTTTGGCATCAAAGAGTCCATGGGTGTCTTCTCATAGGATGGCCACTGCAAACTAACCTACCTACTATTTATTATACTTATTTTTTAAAAAAGTTGTTTTAAAGGGACCTTGAAGATTCTAGCTTGGCGTCCTAGGTACAGCACAATATGTATATGAATCACACGAGCCTAAACAATAATGCGTTTTATTAGTTGTAGTGAAAGAAGTTTGATTTAAAAAATGTTCGTACATTATACAGTATCAGGACTATACCCTCTGCAGGGGCGGACTATACTGGGATGAAAGATGGTATGTAGTGGAGGGATCCAAGCTATGAACTGAGGTAATGTTCAGAATGATAACAAAGTCCATAGGTACGTCTGAATTCGCACAATTGAAACTACATGTGGAACGCACTGTTTGCAGCATTCACGAGAATTATGATTTAACTAAGGTGATGGTGCCTGTGTACGAGTATTAACTAAAGTGTTAATGCACAGTCTACCTGCAATTTAGAAAGTTGTATAAACGTCTTTATAAGGCATTCATTTGATTTAAAAAGGATCACAGTTGTGTCAAGGTAAGCAAACTGGTTCTAAAGCAGAAGGGATTGAGAAAGGGTAAGGTTCGTTAAAGTAGGGGGACTAAGGTAAAGAGAGGAAGGGGAGTGGGGAGAAGAGGTCAAGTATAAACTTGGAAGGGGATTATTTAGGAAGGTAAGAGGAGATGTAGTTCTGGCAACGTGCGCAGACAGCCACGTCGCCAGGTAAAAACGTTACGTCACATGGTCTGATGTCTGCCGACCAATGAACGCCAGTCGAGTGGGGCTCAAGGCCGCTACCGCCCGCTTTTCACCTATATCGATACCGCCTATCTAAGCACCACTTTCCCGCAAAAGATGCCGCCAGTCACTATCTCTCCTTTCGTATCGTCATCACGGCATCGCAAACACGCTTTTATTATTGATACTCAAGAGATCATTAATTGCATAAAAAAAGTCAAATCTAAACATTTTATATCCCAGTGTGGTTCACTTTATAATTATTGTTGTTTATTAATAAAACTATTTACTCTAGGACGGCCAAGGTAAATATTTGTACTATGTTTTTTTGAGGATGTAAAACAACTTAAAACTTTTAACTCTGTTATAAACCCTTTAAACTTTTACTGACACTATATATCATCATTGAAAACTGTAAGAAACTGTTCAGAATGTTGCTAAAACTACATATATACACATTTAAATCTGTATACAACCACTGGGAATGTTGTTAACATTACATAAATATTAAAACTTGGAAGAAACCACTGGGAATGTTGTTGACATTATATAAAATATGTCATTCTAAATAGAAGAGGGCTCTATTACTGAGTTGATTCCACTTCGGGGGTCATGAGTCTCACTAAGTTTAAAAGTGAAGTAAATCTCATTGACTGTCAGTGAGACATTTCCTGCTAGTCTGACACGGATTAGGTAGGATTTATAAGCGAATATCTAACATTGGAAAAGGTTTACTTCTTCTCAACGGAAAAATTGTCTATCTACCAATTGAAAAAATCTAGCAATATAGTCGAAGACTCTAATAATCAGCTCTAAAGAGTACTAAAGAACAACTTGTAAGCTTTCGTTATAATTGAGCAACATCTTCGTTAGAGTCACAACCCAACTGCCAAAACCCAGAGTCATCAGTTGTGGTTTGATTACTCATATATATATGAATGATCAAACCACAATAAGAAATGGGAAAACAAGACTAAGATCTTTCAACCGTAACAAGCGGTCTTCGTCAGAGTCAAAAATCCAACTAACTATCTACAGTCAAATCAAACGGGTAAAAAACCATTAGGTTTTTGACTCTGACGGAGACCGCTTGTTACGGTTGAAAGATCTTGGTCTTGTTTTCCCATTTCTTATTGTGGTTTGATCATTGATTGTTATTTCAGGTGTTTATGTGAAATCTTTTTATATATATATATATGATACATAAACGCATGAAATAACAATCAATGATTAAACCACAATAAGAAATTGAAAAAAAAACAGAATATGATGTTTAACCTCAACAAGCGATCTTCGTCAGAGTCCAACTAATTTGTAACACTGATGAAGACCGCTTGTTGTGGTTGAAAGGTGTTAGTCTTTTTTTTTTCATTTCTTCTTATGGATTGATTATTTGTATATATAGTTTCGTTGCCAGTCTTCAGAGCGATTTACATCTATCGTCTTGATGACGAGGCAATGAAATATATATATATTCACATATAGTTCTTGATCTCTTCATTAAACACAATAATATGTAAGTAATACACATAGACACCGGTTCGGGAAAAAATTTAATAAAAGAGATAATACGTATACAAAACGCTCCAAATACGTGCAAATCTAGATCGAGTTTAGAAAAGTTCACTCAAATTTACTCTAATATGTTTCCACAGTTCCATACATAAAAAAAAAATTCGTCCAAATTTTATAAAATAACCCTATCATATTCTGCAACCTTCTAAATCTTACACTTCCGCCTGTTATAATGATTGAAAAACCATTATAGTAGTGTTTATTGCTGATAAAAAAACAAGTAGTTAATGTAACCTATAACCAAGATGTAAAAGGAATGCAATATCACTCCAAGGTAATGTTAAATAGTTTCTATCTATTAAAGAATAGCCAAATAAAGGCATTATATCCATTCATTTTGTAAACAAGTAGTTTGTAGTTTTATTGTTAACTAGTAAATCACATTAATATTATATATAATTGGTTTAAAATAGTGAAGCCTTATCTTATTTTGTATTCCTGACGATGATGTAAAAATACATTGAAACGTTGGCATAAAAAGGACAAGTTTTATTTCCAAAGACTTAGCTCTCAAGAAAACTGACATATTTCTGTGTATATACATAGTTTCCTCTGAAACATATATATATACATATATATATTAGTACATTTTGGGAGCAAACCTTCATTTAGACATGTTTTATCAAATAGCATTCCGATTTTTACTTTTGTTCTTTTTCTGTTAAATTTCTCCAGTTTTCTAAACTTGGTTTTCAACCCTTACGGTAAAATGTACATTAATTCTTTAAATGATTTATTACTGAAATCCAGAACAGTAATCTAAGCTATAATAATAAACTATAAATCTAATATAGACTACACAATAAATTGTTCCTTTCGATTCAGTCATCATAGACCATCTTCAGGAACTATCTCATAGACCATCCCTGAAGATGGTCTATGATGACTGAATCGTCGGAACAATTTATTGTGTAGTCTATATTAGATTTATAGTTTATTATTATAGCTTGGATTACTGTTATGGATATCAGTAGTAAATCATTTTGAGAAGTAATGTACATTTTACCGGAAGGGTTGAAAACCAAGTTTAGAAAACTGGAGAAATTTAACAAAAAAAGAACAAACATGAAAATTGGCATACTTTTTAAAAATAAATATATTGACAAATCTCGTATGACAAGCTTTTTGCTATTTGATGAAATTGTTAGAAGTTATATTAAAATAAGTCTGATAGGATGGTGAATAGAATTTAGTAGTGTTAGCAGGGGCTATTCGACTGGCGGAGCCAGCTGTTAGGTCGGTTGGTTCCAGTGGAAAGTTGATAGGTAGGTAGTGCTCAGGTAGTGAAGGACCGGAAGTAGTGTTGTAACCATTTGTGGGAATGACCCACAGGGAAGGCCATTGTAACACCAGCTCTCCCAGTCAGCAAGAAGAGTCTACCTCCAAGCTAATTACTATAAATCTGCTTTATGCAACCATGCTCATAAAATTCAACACATATAAATACATCTGTAATAACTTTGCATAAATCTATATTTGAAAGCTGAGAACATATTAAATGAAAACTGCATATCTTAAATACTCATTAAATGCAAACTAAGGTTAATATATATGATATATGATTATACTCCGACGTTTCACCGAATATTGTTTAGCATTTTCAAGGCTAAAAAACAGTTTATTAACGACATAAGTAGAGCAAGATAAATACATCCATGCAATACTAACCAACTGAAAAAAAAAAAAAATCTGGAGTGGCCTACACTCAACTTTACTATAAGTAAACATAATAAGAAACTCGTTAACCACCAACTGATGTTTTGTGCTCTTTACATTTAATCAGTATGTGTCATTTGTTTAAATTTAACTGTAATCGCTTTATTAGTTATAAGAATCGTGAACATGACATCTGATAACAATGGTTAAACTGAGAGCCTGAAACTCATCGGACTCGTAGGCTCTGCAGTCATACTGTTGTAATAGCATATGACATACTGCTGTCATCCCATTGTTGTAACTCAATTTAACTTCAGATTTTATGTTTATTAATGTAAATAGAGAATAATTCCTCACTTCTATAGCTTTAGATAAGATTTGATAGAAATCTTTGTCCATTCTGAGATGATTGCTTCGAATACAGATATAATGTGATTAAGGGTTTCTACCTTTTCTAGATACAGAGTTTAAATTCTTTGTATGATGTCAAATGTAGCTTCCATTCGTAGTAATAAAGTAAATAATTTAAAAATAACGATACAGAATAAGATAAAAAAATAAGAGATAACATTGTTTAAGGCCAGAAATTACAAAGGCAAATTATGAAAAATAGGTATAACTAATAAACTAAATAACTGTTTTCAAAGATATTAAAATACGTTTCTTGAATTATCTTATACAAATAATCATATTGATTCAGTTTGACAAATTCTTTGAGCCTACAAAACTCAATAGGTGAACTTTTGCATTATATACATGGTGGTAATAAAGTATTCTATTTTCCTGGTGAAGTGAAAATAAATATAAATTATATACACTTATATAAGAATGGTATAAAAATAATATAATTGATGTCAAAAATATAATATTACTAGATAAGTGTAGATAGTCTAAAGAACAATTAATGCACTTAAAATATTCAAAAGAAAATTAATACAATATTTCCACTAACCGTGACTATGATGTTCAATACCTTCTGTATTCTTGCATTGTCATTTAATCAACATAAACTCATATTTAAAAGATATATTAAACTAAATATTTCAATGAATGTACTCTTTTAAACACAGATATAAAACTAAATTTATCAATAAGACCACATTTGAAATAATTTCAAACTGTTACAAATAACAAGTAAGTCGAATAGAAACGCAATTAAAAATTAAAATGACTTGAAAAAATGGGAGCCGATGATTGGTCAAAATAATCATACGATGAAAAAGACATGCGCATTATGTACTGTTGGCGGGAAATGAAGGGACTTCATTCTGCTTGAATAATTATTTATATACAAAATATTGACCTATGAATTCAACTATTTTAAAAATTTCTTTTCTCCCAGTTAATACTTTGATAAGAGGAACTTTGTTTTACTGCCACTATTTAATTTGATGAACTCCGTATTATAAAGTTTTCGTTTTATTTGTACCAAATCTTATAACATGGTAACAAATCTGGAGGTATAAGTAAAAAAAGTACCAAACTAATATACAACATAATGATTTTTGTCTCCTCAATAGCATTCACATGTAATCATAGATCAAGATTATTACATTTTTCTGAAAAAAAATACATTTTTATTGATTTAAAAATGTGACTATTTCATTCGTTTGTTTCTTCTTTGATTAAATCATGAATATGCACTTTACATCGCTGTCTTAATGTCCTATCTCTTTATCCAATATAGTGGTGTCTAAAATCAATGCATCTTATCCTCTAAAGCTCATTTTAATTTATTATAATCACTAAAAAAAAAAATACAATTAATTACCCACAGAAATGAATTACAAAAAAGAAATAGTTTAATATATTTATATTCTGCATGCTAAAAATAATAATACAGCTGTAATAATAACAATGTACATATAAATAATAAAACTGTTTATTTATGCAATATGTTAACAAATTAATGAAAAAAAAAAAGGTTCAAAAGCATATATAAAAATCTGAAGTGGCCTCACTCAACTTTAATATAATTAAACTTAATACCAAACTTCTTGGGTATACAATATATAATGGCTTATTTAAGCATAATGTAAACATCCAACTGGGATGGGTTTATTATGCTTTAAAGTTTATGAGCATACTATATCTTAGGTGCAATTATTTCATATAGTTTAACCAGCATGTATAATTATATTTTCGATAACATCGATAGTAAATATTATGTATATAATAATGTAATATAACCACAATATATAAACCATTATCTAAAAATTTCCATGACTAAAAAAGAAAAAAAAAGTCCCCGCGAGAAAACTAACATAAGGATTGATTAAAACTCTTGGTTTGTCTTCCGAACGCCTCAATTCACCAAGTTTATTACGACGATCATCAAAAAATACAAAACCAAACATTTGTTTATTTATTATTTATTCTTTGCAATTCTCTCTGTAATTTTATTACGTTATAGGTATAATTTATGTCACAACTAAGTACCACAAAAAAAAACTAACACTCACGAATCTCAATCGTTTCGGCTACATACGAAGTAGAAGGACATGACAAATTTGAACACTCGAGCACCTGAACGCGCGTATATCGGTGTGTAATCTGGCAGTAAAACTTAATTTAATCATACATTATTAAGAAACATAACAGATTCTGTATTCACGATCTTCTTTTTTTTTTAGTCACTTGTCTGTGACATGTACGTAACTGATATAACATGCTATCTAGGAACATAAAGTTTACCCAGAAGTACGCCAACTACTATAGAACTCGATTTCGAAGGAGAATATATTCCAACTCCATTTTAAGGAATATTACAACAAACATAAGAAAGCCAAAAAGAAATTGCAGTGTGTCTCATTAGCCAGTAATTACAAAAACATCATTAAATTCTAAGTTTAGTTGTGGACAGTTTTCTTTTAGATATAATGCTTCTAGTATCTGCACCTGAAGCGGATTTCTATTTTAGTTTAGAGGCAATCCCTGTTCTCTTTCTTTGACTTAGTATCGGGAAGGAACGGCTGTGCGATTAGGTATTCTACCAAGTCACAAAACAATCGTTTTCTAGATAAAGTACCAACTAGAAAAGTGCAATATGAGTTCCGAGTTGGTTATTCCAACATAGTGCTACTAATAATTTCTATATAAAATTTTACAACTACGTATATATATATACCCAACCCAGAGTCCAGTTGGCTTTCTGACTCTGAGGAAGACAGCTTGTTACGGTTGAATGATCTTAGTCTTGTTTTCCCATTTTCTTATTGGCTTTGGTCATTGTGTATATATATATATATATATAAATATAAGAAAATAGTTACAATAGTTGGGTTACAATAGCCACAGCAAAAACTCATATACTCATTTTGTGATGTAAACAAGTATTTTTAAGTTTTTATTGTTAGTATTATATACCAAATCCAATTCGTATAGAGTTGTTGAAAATATTATAGCTTTCTCTCCTTTAGTACTCCTAATTATGTGTACAAATTTATCCATACGTTGGCATAAGAATGAGTAGTTCTCTCATTCTTCTTATATATATGCAGAATACTGCATATATATATATATATATATATATCAATGATCTAACGAAGACCGCTTGCTACGGTAGACAGATCTTATTCTTGTTTTCCCATTTCTTATTGTGGTTTGATCATTGATTGTTATTTCACGTATTTATGTGAAATCATTTTATATATACATATATATATTAGTTACTGTAGTGACCTATAGGGGAGTAAAGTTTGTAGGTCCATGGGTGCTGTTCTTAGAAAGCTCCAGTTACATGCTCTCCTATTGGTCACCACTGTAACTAATCATATTCCATAAAATAATATATATAAATATATATATGTAGAGTCAGAGTTGACTGTGAATTCACTTCTTCTCCTGAGGACGACTGCCATTGCGGTCGAAGTATTGAAAAGTGAGTCTTTGTTATGTTTCTGTCTATGTGTCACATGTTATTTTGAGTGTAATTTGTCCTGCCAGACCGTTTCCGTTTATCATGATATATATATATATATATATGATCAAACCACAATAAGAAATGGGAAAACAAGACTAAGATCTTTCAACCGTAACAAGCGGTCTTCGTCAGAGTCAAAAACCCAACTGAACTGAAAGGACTGAACTCAGTTCAGTTGGGTTTTTGACTCTGACGAAGACCGCTTGTTACGGTTGAAAGATCTTAGTCTTGTTTTCCCATTTCTTATTGTGGTTTGATCATTGATTGTTGTTTCACGTGTTTATGTGAAATCTTTTTATATATATATATATATAAAGATTTCACATAAACAGGAGAAATAACAATCAATGATCAAACCACAATAAGAACATGGGAAAACAAGACTAAGATCTTTCAACCGTAAAAAGACGTCTTTGTCAGAGTTTTCTTTCTGGACATTAGTCCTTTCCTGCGCTTTCACCCTTTTAAAATACCACTCTTCCCTCCCACTCCTCTCAACCCCTCACCAGATGTTTTGGGCATCTAATGTTTCAGTTGGGTTTTTGACTCTGATGATGACCGGTTGTTACGGTTGAAAGATCATAGGCTTGTTTTCCCATTTCATATTGTGGTTTGATCAATGACTTTATATATAGAGTAATCAATAAAACAATACACAAAAGTCAACAAATGTTTCAATATAATGTACAGGTACTTACAGTTTACTTTGAAACTATATATATATATCAATGGACAAACCAGAATAAGAAATGAAGAAAAAAAAAGTCAAAGATCTTTCAACCGTACCAAACCGTATTCAGCAGAATCAAAACCCAACTTAGGTAAGACTGCTTGTTACAGTTGAAAGATCTTAGACTTTTTTTTCATTTGTTATCATGGTTTAATAAATGATTGTTATTTTACGTGTTCATTGTCAAATATTGTTTTATATATATATATATATATATATATATATATATATATATATCTAAAATATATATATATATATATATATTTAGATAGATAGATAGATGTAACAGATTCAATAATATATTGACCGTTTGATAAAATAGGTGTGTTATCTAATCGGGATACAGTCCAATTTCCTAAATTCAAAAACAGCTAGGGTTTTTGGCTTTTTAACCCTTTTGAATTTAACCCTAAATAGGGTTAACAGCTAGTGGATAGTTTTTTACTCTTTCTTACTGTGCTCCTTTGGTTCCCCAAACGTCCGTTTCTGGTCACTTGTCCTTCCCTGCACTCTCACCCTTTTAATATACCACTCTACCCTCGCATTCTTCTCAACTCCTCACCAGATGTTTTCTGCATCTAGTGTTTCAGTTGAGTTTTGGACTCTGACGAATACCGGTTATTATGGTTGAAAGATCTTAGTCCTGTTTTCTCATTTAATATTGTGGTTTGATCACTGATACACACACACACACACACATATATATATATATATATATATATATAATATATATGTATAAAATATATATATATATATATATAACAGATACAATAATATATCGACCGTTTGATAGAATAGGTGTGTTCTCTAATCGGGGTTCGGTCAATTTTCCAGGATAAAAAATCAAACTCTCGTTGCCAACGTTTCGGTTTTATTTAAAACCTTTTTCATAGGCCTACAAACAAAGGATAATAAGAAATCACATATCAACATCAAAACATATACACAATATGAAAATGGATTGTTACAACTCATGAATATTACAAGCAGAAATATTTCAGAGATACATAAAACAATATTACTTACAGAAGTAAGAATTTTTTAACTAAGAAAATGAAATTTACATTATTTAAAGGAACAACAATGTTAGCCGGACAAAACCTTCGACTAGACTAATAAGATAACATTACAAATAACCTCAACACTGTTCACTCAAGAATTTTCTTAGTTAAAAAATTCTTACTTCTGTAAGTAATATTGTTTTATGTATCTCTGAAATATTTCTGCTTGTAATATTCATGAGTTGTAACAATCCATTTTCATATTGTGTATATGTTTTGATGTTGATATGTGATTTCTTATTATCCTTTGTTTGTAGGCCTATGAAAAAGGTTTTAAATAAAAGCGAAACGTTGGCAACGAGAGTTTGATTTTTTATCCTGGAAAATTGACCGAACCCCGATTAGAGAACACACCTATATATATATATATATAAAGGATATCAAAATTCTGATCATGATGGACTACAATTTATATTGAATATACAAGGAAGTTGAAATTAACAATAATTTGATGATAATTAATATTTTTGCCATTCAGTCAAAAAACTAACATTATGCAGTATTTGACTGTTTGAAAATATATTTATAGTTTAGTTTAATCCATTTGGATGTAAGCCCTGATAATAGTTTAATAAGAGAGATTATACACTTGCACAGACGTCACTCATTACACCCAAAATGTAATGAGCCAAGAATATTATCACTTCAGCTTATGTGATCCGAGTTAATCGCAGAAGAACCCTTCTCTAATTAACCCAAATTATGGGAATGTACAGCGTCATCTTGATTATTCTCTGGCTAAATATCACGTTTGCAGGCTGTTTGTCCTTGAAATAAATGTTTCAAATACGTAAAAAATAATTTAATAGCTTAATAAAAAGAAAAGAAGAGAATAATCGGAATACAAATGAAAAATATATCTATAATGAAATTGTTTGCGTTAGGGCTGTTGATAATATTCGTTATTTTGAATTTTAAATGATACTAAGGAAAATATTAAAAAAAATTATACAAAAAGTGGTTACATCTTATAAAAAAAAAAAACATGTATTTAATTATATTTGCACCCAAATATTCATTTCTTTTTTCTTGATCTCCTGAAGAATTACATTAATGTATTCTGTATTCTGTAACTTGAATAGGCAGTAGTATTCATGGCTTAACAAGTCAATGCAATTGATGGGAATTATAGAACAAGTATCCACATTAATTTGGAACTCTATGCTTGATCTTAATTTACATTAATGCGTAAATACCACATAGTGACTGAGTGTAAAACTAAAGAAGTTGAGGTCACCGTATAAAGTTAGTGCTTATGAGAATTTTATACGTTGGTTGTTAGTGTTCTTCGGATTGATAACACTGACCGATCAAGAAAATTGATTTTCTGATTCATAAGTGCCCATATGCAATATTTTCACTGAGCACCGGGTTTGTTTTTTTGTTTTTTTTTTTTTTTTTTGACTTTTCTTGGCAAATGGTAGAAGGGCTGACTATTTAGTCAGCAAACCTACTGAAAATGAGAAAAACAGTTTATTAACTGTTAATAGAGCCCTTAACATTGTGTAGTAGTGTTTAGTCTATAACCTGAAAACAACATTAAAAGCTATTGGTATTCTAGGAATGAGGAAAGATTTAGGCACTTCGATTACTGAGATGTCCATTAGGTGTTAGTCGACCTCAGATTCTAATGCATACTACTATAATAACCTCTTTGGAGATGGATATGGTTCAAAACACAAAGCAGCTTAATAATTCAGGAAATATATTGCCTATAATGACTTCTCCTTTAGCTGCACAAAAGCAGAATATTCGACCGCGTCGTAAGATTCGTCAAGGTACTGATCTGTAGTACAAAAGCTTTACTAGTAGACAAAGCTATAATATTGACACTTGTTTTTGGGAAAGCTTTGAATTATGGAGCAATAAGAAAAAACAAAAAAAAATCATTTTTTAAGCTGTTCGTTTTTAATCGAACTCAAAAAATTGCACACATCTGCCAAGGAAATAATCCTAAAAAAATTTCGTCTTTACAAGTTTGCTTTGAACATGAAAACTGAACTATTTCTGATAGATTTGCTTATATGATAATAAAAACATCTCCCAGTTTTTCTTCTGTTAAGGTCGACAGAAGAAAACTTATTACAAAATCGTTTCCTTATTACAAATTAGCGTTGACTAAATTTAATACAGTTTTATATTTTTTACATGTTTGTTGTTTCCAATGAGGTATAAAATTTGTTGTATATATAAATAGTACCGCTTTGTTGCGTTAGATTAGTTTAAACTTGAAATGATAAGTCAATGATGTCTTCCACGACGAATCGTCAGATGGTGGTAAAATTATCATGGCATTATGTCAAATGTTTGGCTATACAGACTTTCGAAATGCAATTAAGGTCTGTTAATTTTTGCTGTGTATCTCATTATTCTCTTGGAGAGCTCATTTTTGAAGAGTTGTTGAAGCACATTTACTTGATATTCTCAAGCCAATAATTTATTGTCCTATTTTTAAATTCTGAAAGTTTATTTGACATTTTTTTCAATAATTAAACTAAAAGGCACTTTTTTTTGGCAGTGTTGCTGGGAAGGTTGTCGATATGTCATATAATAAACACATTAAGATTTGAAAAATAAAGAACGGCACTTCAAACGTGCATTATTTAATAAAATTGTTTCAACTTACTTCTCGAAAAAAAATTTGGAATGGTCTACACTCAGCTTCACTGAAGAATTTTACCCTATAATGGTAATTACCACATAGTAAAATTATGACTAGTAGTACTCTTAAGTTTTCGTGTACATTGACATCTCATAAAGGGAGAAATATAGAAAGAAAAGGAAATTTAAGTTGTGTATTATTGAAATGTTGCATAGAAAGAATTACTATGTATTCATGCTAGCAGACGTGCCTGTCTTTTGACAGGTACTTTTTAAAAAATCTGGAGTGTCCTACCCTCAACTTTCCTATAAGTAAATTTAATATCAATCCCCTTGGGTATATAAGATATAATGTTTCATTTAAGCATAATGCAAACATCTAAATGGGAGATGTTTATTAGTCTTTCATTCCTGAGGTAGTCAGATAGTAATGATTGAACGACTTATCAAAATATAAGCTTATTTTTGTATATCACACCACTGATGCAAATAATCTCATTAGTATAACTACAGTAGTAATAACATTTTTGAAAAGCCAAAGTAAAAAAATTATTGCTAGGAAATATTCTCCTGCAAGAGAACATGGCTTTTGTTCAAGTAGCCAGTGGATTTCTTACATCGTTTACTTAACCTCCTTCTACATTGAATATTTAAGCCAAATTTTTAAATTTAAAACAGGAAAATACTCTTATTTTCTCTGACAAACGTCATAAACATCGAAGAGAAAATGTCGTTTTAAGGTAATTTATAATTACATTTATTAATCTTCAAACGAAAGATTTCAATTCTGAATTATCTTTTACGATTTTGGTCTTTTATACCCGCGCGTCTTATCCTCAGTTAAACTTGCCCTAGGAGATTTGATCATCTGCTCTTCATTCCTGGAGGAGGTTGATTTCTGATCGGCTTTTGGAGACTTCCCACTCATCTCGCCGGATTTTCCTTGTTCTCTTGGTTAAAATTTCGTTTTCCCTGTGCCTGTAGCTCCAACAGGAGCCGAGAAAAACGCGTTTAAAAGTGGGGGCAAAGTACAATCCAGAAATTTTCTGGATTAGGGGATTGGCCCAGAGGACCGGAGATGATGGGAAACTGTCAGGGGGGGTAAGAAAGGTTAAGAACTTCTCACTATTGCTCCAAAAAAAAAAACTTAGAAGAAGACGCACTAAAAGAGTGCTCACGCGCAATGCACTCTCCCTCGACGAAAAATGAGAAAACATTTCCCACGGGGGATGTTCTGAATACCACCAACGATCCAGGAGTCGCCGAATCCCGGATCAGTTCCGCAACAGGTACCATCCAAGGTAGCATGCACAGGTACATCCACTGGTAGCATCCACAGGTACATCCACAGGTAGCATCAACAGGTAGCATCCACAGGTATGTACCTATGGATGTACCTGTGGATTTACCTGTGGATGTACCTGTGCATGCTACCTTGGATGGTACCTGTCGCGGAACAGATCCAGGATTCGGCGACTCCTGGATCGTTGGTGGTATTCAGAACATCCCCCGTGGGAAATGTTTTCTCATTTTTCGTCGACAGAGAGTGCATTGCGCGTGAGCACTCTTTTAGTGCGTCTTCTTCTAAGTTTTTTTTTTTTGGAGCAATAGTGAGAAGTTCTTAACCTTCACTCATCGAATTTTTCAGCGTTTTTTGCGTTGTTTCGATTTTACTCCCCCCCTCCTTTTTTTTCATATACCTGGCCCCTACCCATTTTTATTTTCTTACCCCCCCTGACAGTTTCCCATCATCTCCAGTCCTCTGGGCCAATCCCCTAATCCAGAAAATCTGGATTGTACTTTGCCCCCACTTTTAAACGCGTTTTTCTCGGCTCCTGTTGGAGCTACAGGCACAGAGAAAACGAAATTTTAACCAGGAGAACAAGGAGCATCCGGCGAGATGAGTGGGAAGTCTCCAAAAGCCGATCAGAGATCAACCTTCTCCAGGAATGAAGAGCAGATGATCAAATCTCCTAGGGCAAGTTTAACTGAGGATAAGACGCGCAGCCCGACCAAAGCTGCCATCCCCCGTCCAAGGTGTGCAGACGGAAAATATGTGTTCTTCCCTATGGGGCCCATTTTTGTGTAAACTTGATCCATCAAAGATTCTGGACCGTAGCGTGGTAACAAGCAATGCTAACACACTCACCCACCCACCCACACACATACAGACATCATCGAAAAAACTTCATAAAACGACTTCTGGGACCTCGAGACATGTAATTCCGTCAAAATTTAGAGATCGAATTTTTTCACGATCACTATACTTTACTTCTAGTAAAGTAAAAACAAACTTTGAAACAAAATTAATTTATCAACAATAGTTAGTAAACTGCCAACACGAGATGAATTAAAACGTTATTAAATATGCTCCTATGATTTTGATGTTTCTTTTGACATTATTGGGGTAATTGGGACCAACTAAATTTATGAAACCAGAAAGACCGAAAATTCTCATGAAGTATTGAATTTAGTAACTACATTTGATAAACAAAATTTTAATCTTGTTCAAAAAAACATTATTAAAATACTGTTTAGAATGTTATATTCGTTATATTGCCATTTGACCCTTTTTCTTAGCTCAGTTTGGAAAATAAGAGCTCTTTTTAGCTCATTTTTTGTATTATTTTATCCAGAATCGTTACCTGATATTTGGTAACACTATCTTTCAACCGCATCAAGCGGTCTTCGACATGGTCATATTTCAACTGATTTGTTCAGAGAAGAAATCAGTTAAGATTTGACTCTTAAGTAGACCGCTTGTTACGGTTGAAAGATCTTAGTGTTATTCCTGATTTCTTACTGTGGGTTAGACGTTGATTTTATTTCATATGTTTATAGTAAAATCTTGTTATATATCATCAATTATATAGTCGTCTTTTTATCCTTCATACAATTTATTGGTTTTTATAATATCCATCAAATAGATTTTATTACATTCATAAGTTTCCGAAGTCAATGATTATAAGGTTAAAAACTGAAGAACAGTAATAAAACTTATTATTAAATTCTTTTCTTGTAACCTACATTGGTTTTAAAATTGCTGGTATAATCACATAAGATTGTGAATTTTAGTTTATAAAACCTTCCATGTTTTAACTCACGAGCTATATAATCTTCTATTTTGTGGTATTTACTCATGATTAGAATGAGGCAAAGAATCAACGAGTCTCCACATAAAAGATGTTTTGTGTCGAGCTATTTTCATTCTTCCTTTGTGTAAATGGCCCATTGATGACCTTTTTTACAAGTCATATACTAATAACCTCTTTTTGAGTGGTTATAAAATGAAATGTGCACTACTGATAAATATATAGAATATTATAAACATGTTATAAGTAATTATTTCAATAGACATTATAATTTTCTGCAAATTATTCTCAGGAAACAATGGAATACAATATACGTATGTACGCATCTAAATAGAAAGTGACAAAAAATTAAGATTATTCTGAAATTCATAAAGAATGATACTACTTGATTTTTAAATTGTGGGAAATGTAATAAACTAAATAAGTGTAAATAAAATTTACAATAATGTATTCATAATCGGATTTTACAAGAAATCTTTCTAGTATTTCTTCTCTTATGATAGTGGTACTAAAATGTTAAATAATGTTTCTTTCTTATTGGCAATGCTTATAATTTGTATTAACATATTAATTTACTGCTAAATATAAAATAAATCTTTTTAACTCAGTAGGCATGGAAGTTCAAATTCAGAAAAGGTTTCAATTTAAGTTACGAACAATATAGATTATTATTACTATTCAAGAAATATTTATGTCTTGAAAATAGATATGATGAGTTGAGTGCTGAAACATTATACACACTCACTTATACAAACATGCAAAATAAACATTCATACTCACTCTAATACGTAGGTACAAAAAAAAAAAAATCTGGAGTGGCCTACACTCTACTTTACTATGAGTAACTTAATGTCAAATTTCTTGAGTATATAAAACATAACGTCTCATTTAAGCATAACGTAAACATCTAAATGGGATATAATTATTAGCCTATCATTCCTGAGGTAGTACAGATAGTGATTGAAGGACATATAATTTTATAAGCTTATTTTTGTACATCACAAATAATTTATTATTTGCAAATAATTGCATTAGTATAACTACAACAGTAATAACATTATTGAAAAACCAAAGTGAACATTTCCTGAAACGATTTATTCTCCTACAAGAGAATGGCTTTCGTTCAAACAGCCAGTAGATTTCTTACATCGTTTACTTGACATCCTTCTACTTTGAATATTAAAGTAAAATTTTTAAATTTAAAACAGGAAAATACCCTTTTTTTCTCTGAAAAACATCTTTAACTGCGAAGAAAATGTTGTTTTAAGGTGATTTGTTAATTAAAGATGTACGATAATTACATTTATTAATCTCTAAACGAAAGATTCAGATTATGAATTATCATTTACATTTTTGGTCTTTTATAGAATTATCATACTGGGAATTTTAATCTTTAAAATAATAATAATAATAAGCTTCTTAGTATTTAATAAGATCATTTTCCTTCCCCTTTGTCAAGTAACATATATACGATTTTTTTCTGAGTGAGTGTTATCATTTTCCTGCACAATATTATTCCTCTTACATCTCATATAATTCAATAAACAATTTAAACTGTTCCTTTATAAAATCAATTTTATCTCAGTGGATTAGCTCAAAAAATTTCTAAGTCAATGTAAACAATGTAAAAAAATACAAAAAATTCGACAAGTATAGCAGGTGATCTCTTAGTCTAGGGTAAACAAAGAGTTTTTATATCGTTATTGCTCTTTCCCGTAATTGAAACTTCATGATATTTTTTTTATGAATTGCTAATTATTTGTTCCATTTTTGGTCAAATTTTTATTATTTTTTAATCAGCCGTTTAGCGTCAAAAAAACATTTTCTGAAAACAGAAATCGTACTGTAACGCCCCATTAGCGAATGTAATTTTGAAAAAAAATATCTCAACTCATTCTACACATAATGTTCTATTTATAGGCATAGTTTCATTCTTGTCCGTCAAACAGTATGGCTTGTATCGCTCTCACAAGGTTTGAGATTGAATTATAAGTCAAAATTTGTACATTTTATTGAAAAAAAATTATTTTCTGTTGTTGTAAAATTCTGAATATATTTTTCGTTTGTTCCATTTGTAACTTCAAAGATAATGTGAAAATTTCAAAACTCTAGGAAATTTCTTTATTTCAAAACTAGTTTAGGAGAAATAAATGTTTTAAAAAAAACTGTTTTTGGCAAAAAAAGTGACTTTCCCATCATGCATAATTCTTCCCAAACAATAGGGATCTTCGTCTTTATGAGCCCCATTTTTGTGTAAAATATCAACTTAATCCATCAAAGATTCTGGACCGTAGCGTGGTAACAAGCAATGCTAACACACGCACCCACCCACCCACCCACCCACCCACACACACACACAGACATCATCGTAAAAACGTCATAAAACGACTTCTGGAACCTCAAAACATGTAATTCCGTCAAAATCTCGAGATCGAATTTTTTCACGATCACTATACTTTACTTATAGTAAAGTAAAAATTTGGAAATGATACATGGTATTCCAACATATCATTTGAAATTATGGAATAATAGAAAATATCATTATTAGTACAGTTTTAAGTGAATGCCTCTGTATAACCCACATTAGTTGTGGGTACTTTGGGTTCATGGAAGAACAAAGAGTTGAAATATCTAACTCTTGAAAAAGCAAATTACAGTCGATCATGTGAGAAAAACTTGGTCTCACACACTTCTATTCCTGCGGCGGATAGGGTTTACCCTTGCGTCTTCGTTACTGTCATTGCGAAACGGACGCTAAAGGGGCATTCCAATCGTTTGAATGTAAACATAATCAATGGTATGCGGGGTATATACACATACTACTTAGTACCACACCCAGTCATGATGCCCGCCTCCATGGCGTATCCGTGCAGAGCACGAACTCAGAGTCTGTACCGTTGCACATTTTTGGGGTACTCACGATTCATAACATGCAATTTGTTTCTGCAACTAAATCACAGCATTATTGGTGCTCCTACGTTAAGTTTTTACTCATGAGCAGGCACTCCAGGAGCAGTCACGGAGTAAAGAAGTTCTGTTATATAATGAACTGCTTCCTCATCACTGATCACTATGTTTACTGTATTGTACATTCTTTCATCGGTTTGATATAGCATAATAACTGTTTGTTGATGTTTCCTACCTGTTCATTAGTAAGGGTTGAAATTGCTCGTTTACAAAGCAATTTATTCTGAATAGATAGTAGATCTTGAACTCTGGGAATCACCTTGTCAACAAGATCTTGTTGGGAGCTAGCCAAACACGCTAAAAAGTTCACTACTTCGCTTCTACCTTGAATTTTCAATCAATTCAAAGCATACATTTTACACCGGACCAACAAAAATCTAGTGTCAAACTTTTAGCTCACTAAGTCTTAAGGTGGTTGAGATTAGTAGTGACAACATTTTGTAAGTTAATGGTCCTTAACTTCGCTTCTGAGTTCAATCTATTCAGAGCTTAGATTTTAAGTAAGAGATATACAAATCTACTGTCAATGTTTCAGCTTGCTATGTCTTATGGTGGCTGAGTTTCCTTGTGACAAAATTTTTGGGACAAACTGACAAACCGATAGACAGAAATTTTTGTAAGGGTAGATTCGACTTTTGTAATGCATGAAACGTAAAGAGAACTTAAAATGTGTCAGTTCTAAGCAACATAGAGACAAAACGTTTCGTTTTCTTATATAGATACATATATATGAACGTTAAAAATATTTCACATAAACACATGAAATAACAATCAATGATCAAACCACAATACAGTTGAAACACAATACAACTGAAACAAGCTGTCTTCGTCAGTGTCAATGTGATACTGAAACAAGTGATGCAAAAATATTTGTGTTTGGTGTTGGGAACAGTGGGAAGCAAGAGAGGTATTTTAAAGAGTTTGCAGGAAAGAGAAAAGGGCTCGGAAGAGATGTCAGGGTAAACGAAGGAGTTGTGAAAGAAATAACTAACTTCCTGCTAAATGTCAAATCTCGTACATAAAGCTATTACTCTTGTCAGTACTGGTTTGAGCTTGAATAAACCATTGCTAATGTTTATTGTATTTGATCTATTAAATTTAATCAGTATTAGTTTTACTATGACGAAGACCACTTCTTTCGGTTAAATGATCTTACTCTTCTTTCTGATGTGTTACTCTAGTTTGGAAATTGATTTTTATTTTAAATGGTTATTGTGAAATATTGGTATATTCATTTATTTTTTTTTTTTTTGGTATAATGCTGAAACTGCAGGTCAGTAGCTCTATGTTAACCAAGCAAACATTTCTTCTGTTTATGATGACAAAAGTTGCAATGGGGAATTGACAAATACAATTGACAATCGCAATTTCAATAGTGAAATGAAATAATTGGACTGATATCCTGGTGATTTATACATTGTACAGACAAAAGTGTTTATTCAAAACTTGTGCATATAGTTATCTATTCCATTTGACTCTGAAATTTCGGTAAATATAACAGGTTTTAGTTTTTATCCATTATCATACATAAATAACATTTTTTTTAAAAGCAAGTGTTTAAATTTAGTGCAATATTCAGTCAATGAATCTAAATCAAGAATCAATTAAAATTTAGATTTACAGAAATTAAAATCCAAGTGACATAAATATATAAAAATTAAATTTATTACTAGTTTTGATTATCACACAATGGTGGAATAAATTAAAATATTATAAATAATATTCCACTTCTAATTTTATAATTCGGTCATAAAATTATATATAGTTTTTAACATAAAATATAGTTTGTATTATATGTTAAGTCTGGTTGCAATAATCATATAACTGAATATGCGCAGTGTCAAACTCACTCCCATGTTATGAGCTATTTCGCTAATTAATTTGTCTCAAACAATGGCCAAGCCATCTTTTTGCTTTTCTCAACAAATCGATGTGGATGGATGGTAATTTCTTTGCTCCTCTTCTGATATTGACATTGCTAAATAGCAACACTCATTACCATCGTCGGGCCTTTTTTTTTTCCTACCACTCACTTCATCCTAATCACACTTCTCAACCCCTATATCCTGTACAAATATTTTCTTTCCAACGAAAAGATTGTAGCACTTAATTTCACAAATATTATTTTACACCTAATTAGTATGAAATTAAGCCCTGTCTTTTTTTTAGTGGCTGAAAATTAGATTAAATTTTAAAATTATTCTCTACAGTCAACTAAGAGAGTTGAATTCTTTCATCTCTCAAATATTTTTTTATTTATTCATTTATCTTATTATAATTCAATTGGTAACTGCTGAAGTTAAATTAATTCATGGGGTTATTGTGAATAAATAAACAGGTTTAGAGCAGAACGTTTTGTCTCTGTTGTTCACTTCAGAGTACTGTTTGTTTACCTGTGTTTCCGCCAATCTTTGACGTAAAATAAAAATATTTTACTTTTTTTTTATTTGTATTATTTATTAAGTAAAGTATTTTTGTTTTTAAAACATTCTAATAACATTTTGTTATTATTTTTTATCTATATTATTATTATTTTTATATTTGTTTACACAAAATGTTTTGTTCTTTTCTAACACCCACATTTATAAGACTTTCTAATAACTATATAACATTTTAGTACTGTTCCAGGGGAGGAAATTGTGGCTCATTTTTGTATTGGGTGAGCCACATTACCTGTTGATTCTACATTGAGAGTTCTAAATTTTGCCTAATTCAAGTGTATTTAGAGTAGGGATCTTTAACAATTACCTGACATAGTACAGGCACGGGACCGAGAGGTTTAACGTCCACTCCTCTTTTAACGTCTTTAAATATTTAAAATATAAATATTAAAAGTAAATAATGATCAGGAGATTTAAGTCATATATTATTCTAGATATAAAATTATGATTCAATCTAACTATTTGAGGGAATATACTATCAAATGACATCAATAACAATAATAAAAAAACCAAATGTTTTCTTGTTAGAAATGAAAAACGTATTTATGCTGCTTTTTATAAATTTATAATTTTAAGAAACTATTGGATGTCAAAAGCAATTCACATTGTTTTAAAAATGTTTTTAAAAATTGTTTTAAATCTCTCAGTAAGGTTAATCTAATTTATGTAAATTACACATAAATAAATTATAAACTAATAAATAAATAAACTAACAAAATAAGCAAATACTTAGAAACTGATAAATAAATTAGTATGTAAGTATAAAATACCCTTAGAAATGTTTGCTTTTGACTGCCGAAAACCAAACTGAATTTTATTTTTAACTTCCCATTATTTAGCAAGTAATAAATATATCGAAACATTATGAACAATGGAATACAATATTAAGGAACTGGTTTATACTGTTATCTGTTACATTATTCCGTTCAAAGATTTCTTCACTGTCATTTTCTGACATGATTCCAAATATGATTACCTTTTTCATTTTCGTTTCCGTGAATTTTTCTATCTCGATGAATTGAATGTATTGTAATGATTTCTAACAACAATGTGACAAAGAAGTTGGTTTTGATGAATTTAGAATGCATAATTCAGAACAAATGAATAAAAAACGAATTCTGAGAATCTATGAACTTGACGTCAATCTAACTGATCATTAAGATAAATATTTAATTATTATTTTAATCAAATATGTTTTGTTTTCTTTATGTTTGTGTCATTGAACTATATGCATAATTTAGAAATTGAGGGTACACTGGTTAAAATATATTAATATATATTTATTATATTTACAGCATATTTTAAAGTATATTCTTCACAAAATTTGCAAGAAATAAAATAATAGTTAGGGGTACATTTTTTATTTTTTTAAAGGGTTATTATTTCAGCCTCCTGTTACATTTATATTAAAAACATAATGAATACCTATAGTAGAAAGAGTTACATAAAGAATGCCAAGAGGAAAACTTTGATCCATTCTTTACTTAACTAAACTATATTGTTGATGAGTATTGGAGTTTTCCTTACACTGCTTATTGCTGTATGTTTTTCTTGATGGTAGAATAATCAAGGCTTTAAATTAATTCTGCGTGAAGTTGACTTGACTCATTGATTCAAGTAGTTAAGTTTCTCAACACTCTTGACGATAAAGGTCCCAACTTTCTTTAAGCTAATCTCAAACTTAACTTCACTTTAAGTGCCACTGAGAGACTTCAATTCTTACAGTATCAAAACTATAAGTACTATTAAAAGGGAATTTCTTTTTAATACCACTGAATGTTTTAATTAAGTTCATTTCACTGACTCATTGTGTTACTGGAAATAGCTGTACTTAAGAATAAAAAAAGTATATATATATTATGGAAATATCTCGGATAATTGGCATTCTCACTTGTATTTCCCTTTAAAAAAATTTTACATTGAAGATCAAAAACAAAGGGAAGTAATTTCATTATTCAATTAAATCTATTGTAAATTATATTATTAAGTAATCCTTAAGTAACTTAAATTTGTACATAACAGATTTTCCCGAAAATAAGACACTGTCTAGGACTCATATTTGGGAGGTATTTAAGCACAATAGGTAGATTTAAATATTTTTGCTTGGTATGTACTTGTACAAAGAAACTTATATTTATTCAACGAATTTATTTTTATTTTAACAAATTACATTTTTCACATTATATTAACTAGGGCTTATTTTTTGGGGAAGGGCTTATATTCCAATAAGTCTCGAATATCACACTAGAGCTTATTTTTGTGGGATGTCTTATTTTTGGAAAAAGACGGTTGTTAACAAAATCATTAAACAATTTGAATAAGCATGCTTATTTCATCCCACTGGTTACTCTTTTTTAAATACACTAGCTTTATTATTAACACTAATTGAAATCATCATTATTTTCAACGATATATTTTTCTAATGAACACATAGTTCACCAAACTTGGGACCAAACCAAACCAATACCCCCTGTTACAGTTGTAAGATTTTAGTCATTTTTCCTTATTGCTTTTTGTGGTTTGATCTCATACACACGCATATATATATATATATATATATATATATATATATATATATATATATACAATTAAAAGAAACGGTCCAGCGGACTTTTTTACAATAAAATAAAAAACGAAGGAAACACACAGAAAGACACAGACATAACTCACATCGATATTTCGACAATCGTCGTCATCAGGAGGTGCGAAGAGCGAAGAGCGAAGAGTCCCGCAGGAAGACAGGGCGGTACTGAACTCGGAAACCGCAGCCAGTACCCCACCACTTACCACCAAGCGGGGGAAGGGAGGGAAGGAAATGAAGAGCCAAATTAAGACGTAAAAGGAACGAGTAAAAATTATAACTATAAAAAAATTATAAAAAAGTAGATAAATCAAATTAAAATTAATAAAAATAATAAATAAAAAGTAAAATAAAAAATAATAAATAAATAAATAAAAAATAATAAATAAATAAATAAAAAATAATAAATAAATAAATAAATCATAAATAAATTATCGGTTGAGGTTGAGTCCGGGGGAAGAGCGAGCATCAAGTAAGCATATGTATGCCTTATTAAATAAATAAATAATAATTTATTTATTTATTTATTATTTTTTATTTATTATTTTTTATTTATTTATTTATTATTTTTTTATTTACTTTTTATTTATTATTTTTATTAATTTTAATTTGATTTATCTACTTTTTTATAAATTTTTATAGTTATAATTTTTACTCGTTCCTTTTACGTCTTAATTTGGCTCTTCATTTCCTTCCCTCCCTTCCCCCGCTTGGTGGTAAGTGGTGGGGTACTGGCTGCGGTTTCCGAGTTCAGTACCGCCCTGTCTTCCTGCGGGACTCTTCGCTCTTCGCACCTCCTGATGACGACGATTGTCGAAATATCGATGTGAGTTATGTCTGTGTCTTTCTGTGTGTTTCCTTCGTTTTTTATTTTATTGTATATATATATATATATATATATATATATATATATATAAAGCTTTCACATAAACACGTGAAATAACAATCAATGATCAAACCAAAATAAGAAATGGGAAAACCAGACTGAGATCTTTCACCGTAACAAGCGGTCTTCGTCAAGAGTCAAAAACCCAAAAACCCAAGTCAGTTGGGTTTTTGACTCTGACGAAGACCGGTTGTTACGGTTGAAAGATCTTAGTCTTGTTTTCCCATTTCTTATTGTGGTTTGATCATTGATATATATATATATATATATATACTGTCGTCCCTCCGTCAATTCACTTCTTCTCCTGAGGACAACCGCCATTACGGTCGAAATATTGAAAAATGAGTCTTTGTTATGTTTCTGTCTATGTGTCACAGTTTATTTTAAGTGTATGCATTTACACTAAAACCAGTAAGACTGTCACTAGTGTGAACTAGTCATGTCAGAGTCCCTGAAATTCCGAAGCAAGTGAAAATGTTACATATGGTGCGGTACTGATATGGAAGAGAGGCAAGAAAGGTACTTAGAAGAGTGTAAGATGCAAAGAAAAGATAGAGAGAGCTGGACACAGTAAGTCAGGGTAAACATATGAGTTCAGAGAGAAATAAGTGAAGAGATCTGCTAGCTGTCAACCATTGTAGACAAAGTTATTGTTCTCGTTAGCACTGAGTTATACTATTTGTTTCAGTATGAGTAAGACTTTGACGAAAACAACTTTTTTGTTGAAAAATATTACTTCGATTTATTAATTTATTGCTTGTGTTTAGCCGTTTATTTCTATTTCACGTCTTTACTCTGAATATATATATATATATATATATATATATATATATATATATATATATATATATATATATGTATATGACTAGAAAACAATCCACAAATGGATAGGAAACGATTAAGGGTAAACTATAGTTACACACTGAAAAGAGAAATACACGTACAGTCTTTAATTTTTTGCTTTAACATTTTCAACAGAGAAGAGATAGGAACACAAAGCGCACTTGGGAAGAGACTTGGTTCGCCTACTATAACTGAAAATTAGAGACTGTAAGTGTGTTTTGCCTAACATTCGCCATCATCAGGCGATGGTAAAAACCATAATTTCCTAACAATGTCCAAATGTTACCTAGAATTTTATTAAAACTAGAATAAAATTTAGAAGGGAGGGAGTGTGCAGTGCACGGTGGTAGGTGGCACTGACCAGCTACTTAAACCAATCTTCCATCTCTGGCCAGCACAAAACTATTTTCAAAGTTCTTTAAACTAGGGATTCCATTAAAATCGCTACTTTTAGCAATCAAACTAGGGTTATTGCGCTTAATATATAGAACTAAAAATAATTATACAAAATCCTTTAGCCGTCTGAATATAATTTAAATTTATATTTTTATGAACAAAACTTAATAAGTAGCCTAACGCTAATTATTAGCTTAGCATATATTACTATAAGCTAATATTAGCTTAATACTTAATACGTATTATTATCTAAAATTTTGTCAGATAAGTTAGGAACTAACTTTTTATTTTGATCCATGACTTCTCTGTTGAACTCCTTTGTTACCCTGATATCCCCCTATCAGCCATTTTTTCTTCCTTGTACACCCTTTTAAAACCATCTCTTGCCTCTCACTCTTCTCAACACTAAAGCCAGATATTTCTACATCACTTGTTTCAGTATGAATTTGACACTGACGATACTGCTTATTTCAGTTAAAAGATCTTAGTCTTTTTTCTGATTTCTTACTGTGGTTTAAACCTTAATGTATATGTACATGAATATATTGTAGGTTAGGATAGGTTGCAGTGGCAGTACCACAAGGAAACACACATAGGCGGACCATTAGCCCTATGTGATACTACACAATAAAGATTGAATCAACAGTGGGAATCCTAAATTTTGCCTAGCTCAAATGTATTCAGAGTAGTTACGAGTATCTTTAACGAATACCTGACATCGCACAGGCTCGGGACCGTCTTTCTCCGAGGGACGACGTGCTCAGATTTATTCACCTCCTGCATGAATAAATCGAAGGCCAGGTGGGGATCGAACCCCGGTCCTATCAGTTCAGAGGGGAGCACGGATAAAAAAGAAAACGAGATGAACTTATTATAAATATGCTTTTTTTTTTAGAAAACAACTGGATTAAATTCCTTATAAAAATAAATAAATTTTTGCGTATTATCATTGGCAACATTTTTTATTATTAGAAAAATATTTAACTGCCACTTATAATTAATAAATGTGTGAAGTAATATAATGGAATTAACTAATATATAACAATATTGAGAATTATAAAATTACTATTATATATATTTATATTAAAATAAAATATTATTACACCATTAGTACCATAGAGGTTATTAGAAATGCTGGCATTACTGTACACTTAATATCTGACGTGAATAACTGGCAATCCAAGCAAGAGTAGCACTCTAATCAGGCAGTAGAAGCCTCTGGTTTCGAACTGCTAGTTATGACGATTACTATATGGTAGAGCGCAGATATATTACTTGTTCGTTGGATATCCGAACTGTTATCCACGAGAGTTCTCACGGAACTAAATTTAATTACTGCTTCTGTTTTCGAATCCTTGATCAGACTGACGAGTCTAACCCGCACATAAAATTAACAATTTATTTTGATGGGGGGGGGGGGGGGGTCACATATGCACATATTTATGCCACTGGTATCACATTCTCTTTGAGATTTCATTTTATATTAATCGAAAATATTTCTGCTATTTTATTTTTACACTTAATTTCATATTCTCTTTTATTTGTTAAACATATTTTTCAATATCACGTATAATTTTAACTGTTTTTTTAATTCATTTGATTTTTCTTTATCTTTTTTATTTCATGTTTTCACTTTTTTCATTTTAGCTTGAGCATTAGTTTCTTCAACTACTAAACAGGCCTCATCAATTCTAAAATAAAAACAAACTATTACATTTAATAATGTAATTTATATTTGTAACAGTGGTTTTAAATTACTATTGTCTCAAAGAATCTTAAAAAATATTTAAACAAAACGAGAATAAAGTATTGTATATATCACTTTAAAAATCTGAAGTCTTGAATTAATTTATATGGAAGACACGCATGATGGGTAAATAGCTTCTTACAAAACCTCACTGACGCTTTAACCATGAGATGTAGAACGCGATTGTAATACAAGAAAGGACTATTGAAATGTCAACCAACCAAGGTCGTCTGCAGAGCAATAACTACTAGCTTTTAGAATACCAAGTTTAGGCATTTTTAGACATTCAATCAGTATTGACTATTCTATGTAAAAAAAGGCATTGAATGTTTGATATGGACCTAAAGAACTGACTGAGTTCTGATAAATTGTATCGTATTTATATTTCATGGTCCATACTTCTATCAATATATATATATATATATATATATATATATATATATATATATATATATATAAAGATTTCACATAAACACGTGAAACAACAATCAATGATTACACCACAATAAGAATGGGAAAACAAGACTAAGATCATTGATATATATATATATATATATATATATATTGTAAAAGACGAGCCAATCCCTGTTACGTATTACTTTGGGCACTTCTTATTGGTTGTGGGTGTTTATTCGTTGAACACGTTTCTCCTTAGCACACTCCGTCTGCTCGGCCGCCTCAGCCTTCACTCCGGGAGAGGGCTCGCAGTCCCTACTTAATTTTCCAATAGAGTTGGATGAAGGTCTTGGCGTCCTGGCTTGGAAGTGAACCTCGTCGAACTCGGTGTTTACTATGGGCTTAGTGGATTTCATTAGATACTGGTTGTTGGTGTTTTCTGTAAATTCTATTGATGTGGGTGTATGTAGACCTTTTCCCCGTCGGTTTCTTAACACGCTTGGCTGCATCCGCCGTCCTTCCTGGAGAGGGCTGGCAGTCCCTACTTTAATTTCACAGAGGGCAGGAATGGCATAGGCGTCCTCACGCAGAAGAGTTCCTCGTAAGAATCTGGTCCTGGCTATGGGCATTATGATTTGAAGTTGAAGTTGAGTGTGTGTGGCGTTTGTCATTAGACCCCTTTACTGCAGTGTTTTCTTGAAGAATGCGTGGCGCCTTCCTCGTGTCGTTGCGACCGGTTTCGACCGTTCCTCGGTCATTCTCAAGCTGGTGGGTGTGACAAATAAATATACACAAAATATACGAAAGAGGAAAAAAGAAATAAGAACTAGAGAATAAAGAATACTGGAAAAAAAAGTACAAAAAAAAAATATATATATATATATATATATATATACACTATTTGGTTGGAAATACGATCCAAAACGGACAAATATAGTTCAATATAGACAAAGAAACATAGAGAAATCAAAAGAACACACTTACAGTCTCTAATTTTCGGTTTGAACCGTCTTCAGGAGAGATAAGAGAGGGAAACCAAGCGCACGGTTGGAGACGGTCTCCAACCGTTTCTGAAGCAGTGCGCTTGGTTTCCCTCTCTTATCTCTCCTTAAGACGGTTCAAACCGAAAATTAGAGATTGTAAGTGTGTTCTTTTGATTTCTCTATGTTTCTTTGTCTATATTGACTAATATATATATATATATATATATATATATATATATATATATATATAATATATATTCCTTCGATTCCCCTCTCCACCATAGTTCCTACCCGGTTCAGGTCAATTCCTCCTGTACCTCGAGCAACTGTGTTTACCGACTGGATTGCACTCAGTGTGACTCCTTTTACGTTGGCTTAACTTCTAATAAGTTGAGCCTTCGTATGAATGGTCATAGGGCTTCAGTCGGTCAACGCAGTAACTATCCTGTAGCCATCCATGCGAACTCGCATGGACTCAGTTTCAATGACTGTTTCAGGGTTCAGATCCTGAAACAGATCCCCGAATCCAACAATAAAGTTACCCTAAGAGCTTCAGAGGAGGCATACATATGCTTACTTGATGCTCGCTCTTCCCCGGACTCAACCTCAACCGATAATTTATTTATGATTTATTTATTTATTTATTATTTTTTATTTATTTATTTATTATTTTTTATTTTACTTTTTATTTATTATTTTTATTAATTTTAATTTGATTTATCTACTTTTTTATAATTTTTTATAGTTATAATTTTTACTCGTTCCTTTTATGTCTTAATTTGGCTCTTCATTTCCTTCCCTCCCTTCCCCCGCTTGGTGGTAAGTGGTGGGGTACTGGCTGCGGTTTCCGAGTTCAGTACCGCCCTGCCTTCCTGCGGGACTCTTCGCTCTTCGCTCTTCGCACCTCCTGATGACGACGATTGTCGAAATATCGATGTGAGTTATGTCTGTGTCTTTCTGTGTGTTTCCTTCGTTTTTTATTTTATTGTAATAAAGTCCGCTGGACCGTTTCTTTTAATTGTGGTATATATATATATATATATATATATATATATATATATATATATATACTTTATTTATAGCTAAAGCTATGCTTAAAACTGTTATTTTGTTTCTATTTACACAATATCTTTGTGAGAACATAATATAGAATAGAACAGGTATAACAGTTAGTATTTTTAAGATCAATACAATTGTTATTTCATCTAAAAGCTTCTTCCATTAAGCTTTAGTTCCTTCATTATTCAACTGTATTGAGTGTTAGAAAGTAGATGGTTGAAAATTTCTTGAAAACAGACGAGATCTGAAACAACTTCGAACAGATAAAAGAGTAGTTTTATGCCAAATAGAATTACTGTATCAGTAAAAGTCTTCGACAAAGGGTTTACATAGTAATCTAATGTTATGACTGAAACAAATATTTGAGGAGTTGAAAGAAAGTGTTAACTGGGGCCGGTCAATATCAGAGAATATTGGATTTAATAATAAGCCTAAGTCTGAGAAAGCTGATGCTTGTTTATTGAAGGCTACCTGGGCAACTTACAATATTGCTTCATTACTTTATCCATTATCTAGAAATCCAGTAAATCTAAGTTTTCCTATCTAGCAAAAAATACAATAACTTTCCGTTTCCTATTTCATTAATCATCATTAAGTTAATAAAACCGGAAAATAATAAAAACATTAACACCTGTCCTTCAAAATACCTGTCCAAGATCAATCAAAAATTAATAATAATTTGATTAAAAAAACTGCTAACAAATATTTATAGAGATAAAACTGACCAGCACATGAATAATTACACTATATTATGAAAAAAATAAGCATAGTGTTTAACAGTAGTGTAATTACACTAAACTATCAAAGCATCCTTGAAGAAGAAATCAGAAAATTTCGGATACACCTATGCAACAATGTCAATAAATAAGTTAAGAAAAAATAAACCACAAAAACTTACTTCCTCTTAAAAAACTTCACTTTACATCATACAAAAAAGCATTGTTTTTTATTGGATTTCTAAATTATATATATATATATAATTTATTATTAATATTATTTTTTATTTTATTATTATTATTATTATTATTTTTATAATTATTCTTTCGTATTTTATATACTTTTTATCTTGTTTTCTAAATAAATATTGGAGGGCTTTCTGTTTTTCCTCTCCTCCGCTGGGGAGCAGCATTGCGGTGGTTCCACGATTTACTCTGGAGGCCAGTAGCAGTTTGCTTCTTAACGCGAGTACTTCGCACTTCTTCCCGATGACGACGGATGTCGAAATATCGAAGTGAGTTCTGTAGTGTCTTTCTGTGTTCTTTTCTATGTGTTAAAGTGTATATATACATAATAAGTGTATATATATATAATAAATGAAAGATGCAAATACCTATTCAAAATACATTACGTAGAAACATAAAAAGTAGAAATTCTGAATTATTAATAAAAGGAGGGAAAATTGTATCTAGCTACGAAAGGTATACTGTAGTAGGCAATAAGTTAAAAATAAATATGAATGCTTTATGAATTACTGCTAACGAAATTACTACACTAGTTAAAAGAATTTTTTGGTTACCATGAAGTGTGACCAATGGTAAAACAAATTGGTTTGTCAGATTTAACTGAAATTCTATTGGGAATAAGTTTGTAGTAATGATTACCTGGCATGTGGCTTGCATAAAAAAAGTTTTTTAATATATTTTCGACAGGAACAACATTTAACTTAATGCATTTTTTGCGATAGAGCACAACGTTTTATTTTCAAAACTACGTTCAAATAACCCATACTATGCCACTGTTTTTTTTGCAATGTTTTTGGTTCTGTGTGGGTCTAAAATGCTCTTCAAAATGGCTAGGAAAGTGCCAAAAAATAAGTGAAAACGACTTTTAATAAGATTAAAACAAGTCCTCACTTAAAGAAGAGAAAGCAATAGAGGCTCATTTACTGGATCATCTCCATCAGTTGAGTAGTATCTGCCATACGTATCGGACTGGTGTCAGCTGTTTCGCATTGTATCCTGATATTCAGCGACTGTGCGTATCAACATCTGGAGTCTTGCGCGAGAACTAACACCTCAACTGTTGGATAAACAACACCACATAATTCCCCTCTATATTTCTCATCCATTTTCAGATTTTCTATGTTCTAGTATTTTTGGTTTTAAAAGCTATATTGCTTAGAAACAACAGCCATAAACAATACAAAACAGGCATTGTTTAATTACCTTCACTCTGTTATCCACCTGGAAATAATGAAAAAGAGATGAAGCCGAACTAAACAACGTTCTCGGTCAAATGTAAAAAGGGTTTCTACTAATCCACCGAATCGGGCTGTTTTTGACACTGGACAGTAGTCATCCACTGTAAGACAGCCTTCCTCCAGTAGAACTGACATTCATTTTTCCCCACCAGTATCATCCTTTCTGTCAAATAATAAGTTTTCTGTGTTATCTAGTGATGTTACAAACCAAGAGCCAAAACCAAAACTACCTCCACCACCTCCAATATTCTTCAAGTCAGTAACCAACTTCACTGATCTCATCAATACACTTACTGGCCTGATTGGTAATGAGGGTTTCTCATGCAAATCTAGCGGTAGTGATGTTGTGATCTACCCTAAGGAAGCATTTAGATATCGCAAAATTAACAGCTATTTCAGGGAACATAATGTTCCTTTTCACACCTTCCAACTCAAACAGTACAAAGCATTTAGAGTGGTCATAAGAAATATTCACCACTCAATACCAAGTGAAGTAATGCAAGATGAACTTAGAGAAAAGGATCATAATGCAAGACATGTTACCAATATTCTTCACGGTGCAACAAAAGAGTTTATTTTATAATAGTCAAATCCTACATACCGGACATAATGATTGGAAAAAATTTAGAACAGAAATTGAACACCTGACGGACCTTAACATATGCCTCAAAACAGCACAGGACATAGATAAAGCAATCAGTAAGTTAACACAGAACATTCATACCTGTATAAATAACGCCAAAATTCCAAACAAACCCAAAAATTCTGTTTTCGTACTTACTAACATATATCAGAGAATTAATATAAACTAAACGTCGAGCAAGATCAAAATGGCAGAGAACTCGATATCCTCCTTAATCGAGAGAACTCGAACAAACGGACTCTTAATAAATTACAAAACGAACTAACTCAAACTTTAAAGCAGTACCGAAACAACCCTTTTCAAAAATATACGTAAGGACTGAAAACAGAAGACAAGTCACCGTGGACCTCCACCAGGTGAATACTATCCGATAAAAAAAACGGTACTCCTCTCCTTAGAAGAGACAATACTAGGACAAATGAAAAAGCCAAGGTGTTTTCGCAACGTCTTGAAACCCTTTTCTCTCCCAACCCAGACATAGAACATCCTAACACTACAAAGACTATAACTGATGATCTCATCACCCCGTTACAGCTTCCTCCACCACCTAAATCATTTTCTCCAAATGAAGTCTCATTCTTAATTCAAAACTACCAGATAAAAAATCTCCCGGGTATGACCTTATTTCAAACGAAATACTTAAGCAGCTTCCACGAAAAGCCATAACATTTCTCACATACATATATAACTCCATACTAAGAGCAACTTACTTTCCAATATTATGGAAATTTTCATTTTCTGTTATACGTATGATACCAAAGTGCCACAAGCCACCCCATTTATGCTCCTCATATCGCCCAATTAGCCTCTTACCTGCAATGTCAAATATATTTGAAAAATTATTTCTTCGTAGACTTTATTCAATCTTAGAATCACAAAACTTAATTACCTCTCACCAGTTCGGGTTTATATTTCGACATTCAATGATTCAACAATGTAACCACATTACTGAGGTATTTCCTCGGCTCTTGGGCATAAAATGTATTGCTCTGGAGTCTTTCTGAATGAAGCAGAAGCTTTTGACATAATATGGAACGCTGGGTTGCTTTGGAAACTCAAGAAAATCCTTCCACATACGTATTATATTATTATGCAATCGTACCTCAACCACTGCTTCAGTCAAGTCATTGAACGTTCCTCTCTTTCACTTATTTTTCCGATTAAAGTAGGTGTACCTCAAGGAAGTATACTTGGGCCAGTCCTTAATTCCATCTACACATCTGACATTCAATATCTCCTCACACTGTTCTAGCCACTTTCACTGATGACAAGGCAATACTTTCCTCAAATAAGTGTCCTAGCACACCCTCCTACTACATTGTAGAACACTTAAACATTTTAGAATCCTGGTTAAAGAGTTGGAGAATACGTATCAATGAACAGAAAAGTGTTCATGTAACATTTACTTTGGGCAGGATACATGTTCTCCTGTCTTTCTTAACAAAATTACTATCCCTCAAGCTACTGCCACCAAATACTTAGGACTGCACCTTGAAAGACGTCTTATTTGGGCTCCCCATACCAAAATGAAAAGAACAGAACTAAACAGACGCTATAAATTTTCAATTCACTTATTTGAGAATCGTTCAAAATTAACAACTGTCAGTAAACTATTATTGTACAAATCTATGATTATGCCTATTTGGACTTACGGTATTGAAATATGGGGTGCAACAAAATCTAGCAATGCCCAGAGGGTACAAGCTCTTCAGTCAAAAATTCATAGAAAAATTCTTCATTGCCAATTTTACATACCACATCAAACAATCTATTCAGACCTCGGGATTTCAACAGTTCATCAGGTAGCAATATTTTGCTACAAATCCTTTCATAAAAATCTCTTTAGCAATAATAATCCCTTAGTAATAAACGTCTTCACAACAAATATCCCAGGAAATGCCTGGGATGTTTATTGCTAAAAAACATTTATTGTGTTTCTTAACGTGTCTAGTTTCTCATTGAAACAATCACAATTGTATTAAACAGCAATGGCATTGATCCTTACAGTCCATTTTCTCTAAATTATAATTCAAAAGAGAACAAAATATAGAAATATATCACCTCAATTGAATAATCATCTCTTCATTCTGCATTAGAAAAAGAAAATGTAAATAAAAAGTCTTTGAACGGTTGTCAAACACACGTTAAGTCGCCGGTCCCAATCCTGTACGATGGCAGGTACCCTCATTAAAGATCTCTACTCTAAATACACTTAAGTTAAGCAACATTTAGATCTCCCAATGTAGAATCAATATTAATTGTTAGATATGAGTCAGGCATATTTTCCATTCTAAAGCAATCTGTAGCACTAAACAATTATTGCGTAGAAAACTAATTTGTAGTCTTGTATTATTTCATGTAAATAACTTGATGTTCAACTGTAAAAAGTTTATTAAAACTGTTTACTGGGTTTTGCCATGTACATAGGTGAACCAATTTTTTTTCAGAATTTCATAAACGCACATCAATGATATTTTGAAGATGAATGGACAGGGGGGTTATTGTTCGCCCATTTTTTTTTGGCACTGCTCCAAGGAGCTTGATTGTGAAGAATCGTGCAGTCCAACACAGATTGCTTGCTGACAGTAGTGTTCTCAACATTCTGTATATTCTGCAGTGATTGAAGAGTAAACAATTTTATTAACTTATATTTACGATGATAACTGGTTATCTCAATCATCGCTAGCATGGGATGAGAAATGGTTAAAATAATCATAGGGTATTTAACCGGTTCAGTCATATTAATAAAGTTGAACGGTACCAGATTTTAGGAAAGTTATTAGCTAGCTTTATATTAGCTAGTGTTATGATCGCCTCTGGACCAGTAGATCTCGGGTTCGAGTCTTATTCTAGCCATCGAATCTTTCACAAAGAAAGTGTACAAATTTGAATATTTTATTAATTGTAGAGAACGTTAAACCGTCGGTCCCATACCTAAACGATGGCAGTTTTTTTTGTTTTTTTAAAAGAAACCTTATTCAAAATAAAATTTTGATTAGGTAAAATTCAGGATTCACAATGTAGAATCAAATGGTAGACTCAATATCCTAAGACAAATCAATGTGTCAGAAGTGTAGAAACTTTTAATTGACACCCACGTTGTTTTTAAAAACAACGTGGATGAAAGCCCAATGTTCAATTATGATATAAAGCCATTAGTTGTGCAATCTGTTATTCAGTGCCAGTTACTCACATTGATGGTTTTCAGAAATTACGTCATCATAGAAAAAAGTTATTTTTTTTGTTTTTAGAGGTTCATACAATCTGTGGGACGTAATCTTTGAAATCCCCTAAGGTGATAGAATAATTTATTCTAACGTCAAAACAACTAAACTATAATCTCACATACTATATTCTCACTATATCTCAAAGTCACACTATAATCTCAAAAACCTAATAATTTATACTTAAACAGTCAAACAATACTAAGATGCTTTACATTTATAAATATTTCATAGGTTTTTTTTTATAAAACTAGAAAAATAAGGCTTTTACCGTACTCAGTATGACGAAAATAGGAACCCCTGATTTTTTCACTAATTCTTAACAAATCAAACTCGCTGGACATGCATATAAATATTTTACCAAGTTTTCATAAATGAAGAAAAATCTGAAAGAATGTCAACTTGATATCATGGAAAACAATCAAAATGAATGAGTAAGTCATTATTATAGTGAACCACGTGCATTGTTTAATATAACATCAAGAACTTTAGCGTGGCTATGTACTAAGAGAAGCAAATAAAAATTATTAAAGGAGGTAACATGTTTTTTATTTCATAATAATAATAATAATAATTATAATATCAATTAACTATCACAGTTTATTGCTACTGGGTTTTACTGTATCTTACAACTTATGTTAAAGTAGCAGTATACGAATCTACATGGGTGAAGAAAAAAATTATTAATCATTAGTATGAGAGTTTTTTTTTAATTTTAAATACTAATATACGTGTTCAGTTTTTTCTGTATTTTAGATAATTTTATGTTAGATTATTAGACATAAACATTCAAATATAAACCAAGAGAGTTATAAAATATGAAGTTATTATTTTTTAAAATGTTAAGTGTTAAATGACGTCATGGACAAAAAAGTTTTTAGCAGATGTTGCCATGAATAAATTATTCACCGACTTTTTTTTTTCATTTTTCCTTTTAATTCGGGTATTCTTAAAATATTTTTGTAAACATTTAACTGTAATTTTTTTTATATATTTATGGATTTAGAGGTTAACACAATATGAAAATTTCACCATGTCGAGCTCAATGATATCAAACTACCAACACCTAATTTCTTAATTTGGAGATGGCACAAGGTAGCACATTAGTGTGTTAAAAAAATCTTGCCAAATTCGAAGAGTTATAAAATCTCACACACATTGCAAAATTGCGTAAAGCACACGTACAATATATGAAGGAATCATACATTTCTATGTAATTTAGTTCATTTAGTTTCTGATTCTATTAGGTTCAGATAGTGCACATTTAACACTGTATTAAAAGCTTGATAACAATAAAAAAAATCTGGAGCGGCCAACACTCAACACTACTATAAGTAAACAGAATATCAAATTTCTTGATATCCGATTAATTTTTTGTTTTATTTTTATATAGCTATCGTCATGAATTAGATATGTTTATTAGTATCTGTATCTGTTAATTTGTAACTGTATCTGTACCTGTGTCTGAAAATTGAGACAAAACAAGTGCTATGAGGAATATTGGTTTGTGTTCTAGTTGATATTACATAATGTATATTGATTTGGGATCCTATAAGTAAGACTCAAAACTCCTGCTGTATGTATATAATAAGAAAAAATGTCATCTAATTGATCATTTCTGTTAGTTGTTACTTTAATTGTTACTAAGTCTTCTTCTAATAATGAACGGAATTTATATTGATAAATAAACGCAATATGAGATGTTTTGTTTGATATTGTAGTTACGGTCACTTATGAACGTAATATTATTACTGAAGTTAAAATGTTATAATATTTAAAAAAATATTTAACGTTATTTAATCAAGAATACCAACCACCTACGTGACTCCAAACCTGTTAGTTATTTCCTAATGAATGTAATAATTTCATTAGATTTCGTACTCAAAGAACCAAGATATGATTTTATACTCATATTTTGATAAAAATCAAGTATCTTGCATCGTTTATCAGATAGCAAATTCTCTGTTTCATAGAACACACACTTGTCCCTACCAATCGCAAATCTCACACCAGCATACCACAACTATTTGATATATAATCTATGCCTGATATTAAGTTTTGTTAAATGGTGCAACGTACAAATTGACTAAATCATTACGTTAGAGAAATCCATCGTAACATGGAAATTACCAGAAAGTATAAGCTTGCATGGCGATGATTAATTGGCAAAAGCTTGTATGGCCATCACAAGCTTTCAGATTGAAGGGGAATCTATTTTTTTTTATATTATATTGAAAAAAATATTTTCCTCTGTTTTGAAATTCTTAAGTTGTTTTCGGTTATTGCCTTCGTAGCCTTAAAATAAATACCAATTTCAAGACTTTAGATTTAGTTGTTTTGGAGAAAAAAGTTTTCTAAAAACACATTTGGGCCAAAAAAAGTGACCTTTCCATAATGCATAATTGCTCCCAAATTATACAGTACTTTTACACTCATTGTTGTGTAAAATATTAATTTGATCCATCAACGATTGTGGACCGCAGCGTCTACAGAGCCATCTACACCGCACCTACACAGCCATCATAAAAAAAAACGTCTTAAAAGAACATTGGAGACCTCAAAACATGTAAATTCGTAAAATTTCTAAGTCAAATTATTTTCGCAAACTATACTTTATAGTAAATTAAAAATCAGTTAGACGTTGAAACTTAATTACATGAAATGTGTGCAAGAAAGTCATTTTCGTTAGAAAATTATACACAATAATGAACATAATAGAATAACAAGCAACTAGATACTATGTTAGTTTGACTAGGTATAATTACTTGAATATAAAACACATGAAAAATTGTTCGTTTTTATTCCCTGTATTAGATAACTATTCACATTGTGTAAAAAAACATAGAACATATTACATAATAATAGGATCAGATAGCCCAGATTTAATGATGGAGAGGTTAATTAAGGAATGATCACTTGTATGACTGTATGATTCTATACTGTATAGTTAAGATATAAAGTATAACTTTCGTATGCAAAATGATAATGAAAAATCGGTAAATACGTTGCACACATCGTTAAGGTTACTAGTGGGCAAACTTGTAATAAATTCAAACTTTCTTACGCAATCCCTGGATCAACGATTCAATGCAGCCTTGGTATCTTGAATTTTCCTTCTCCAACTCTCCTGACAAGAACTTCTTTTCTGATTCAAGATTTCCAACTTCTAAGAAATAATTTAAATTATGGTCATTTCATTTGCTTTTGAGTAATTCATTTTTTTTCATTTTCTTGTGGATTGGCCTATTTAAACTTTATCGTGACCAATCTTTTTCTCCTATACTCTAAGTAAGGAATAGTGACAGTGAAGAAATTCGAACTCGAGATTTTGACGGAATTACATGTTTTGAGGTTCCACAAATCGTTTTATGAAGTTTTTTTCATTATGTCTGTTTATGGGTGGGTGGGTGGGTGAGTACATATCCAATGTTTGTAGACACGATACGGTTCAGAATCTTTGATGGATTAAGTTGATATTTTACACAAAAATCGGTCTACTGGTAGACGATTTTTTATTATAAGCCTATAAATATAATTCCTATAGTTTGGAAGCAATTATGGATGATGGCAATATCACTTTATTTTCCAAAAATCTGTTTTTAGACTAACATTTTTTCTCCTAAACTACAAATTCTTGAGTCTTGAAATGTTGGCATTTCCTTTTAAACTACACAACCAACAAATGAAACATAACTCATATTTTTAAAACAACGAAAAATATTTGTTCTTTCAATAAAATATAAAAATGTTGACTTATAATTCACTCTGAAAGCTTGTGAGAGCTATACAAGCCATACCGTTTATCAGATCAAAATGAAACTATACCTAATTATAGAACATCATGTGGAGGAAGAGCTGAGGTAATTTTTTTTAAAATTACACTCACCAGAGGGGTGGTACAGTACAGTTTCTATTTACATAAAATGCTTTTTGACGCCAAACGGTTTATTTAAAGACCATGAAAATTGGCCAACAAATTGAACTAAAAATTAGAAATTTATAAAAAAAATTCACATAATTTTAATTATGGCAAAAAGCAATAACGCTATAAAAACTGATTGTTTATCCTAGACTAAGGGATCGCCTGCTATACTTTTCGAATTTATTGATATTTATTTACACTCTTTACATTGACTTAGACAATTTTTGAGTGAATCCACTGAAATAATACTGATGATTCGGAGTACAAAAGAAAAATTGAATTATTTATTGACTTATGAGATATAAAAGGTATTATATTTTTACATGTTAAAAATCACTACCAATAACCATAAATTTCTGTTGCTTCCCATGGTATGATGGATTTGTCTCACAAAATGCTTTAATCAATCCATATGTTGCACCTTGAACAAAATTTAATATTAGATGAACATTTTTTTGTGTTTATGAATCAAATTATCTTTGAATATTATTGAAGTGAAAAGAATCCACTCTTTCCTCAAGAAAAAGGAGTTATCTTTGTTGAGAAATATCCCTCTATTTTACTATTTTAGTCTAATAGTTTGTACCTATTATTTTTAAAAATTTCAAGCTTCCAGCCATAATATTTTTAAATTATACCGCAGAGCCAACTTTGGCTTTGATTTTAGTAAGTAAAACTGACTAATACTAATATATTTGTTCTGAGTATACATTCACAGCAACCTTATAATAGAGCAAATTATGCAGAAAAAAAAGATAGCTCTCGATCAGAATAAATTGGTATATATGATTTTTGACAGAGGGAGAAAAAATAGTGTTTTTTTTTAAATAATAGATAGCCATAACATTGCCACTATAATAATTCTATAAAGAAACAAAAATGTAAACACAGTTCAAAATTCAAAACATTATTTGAAGGATAATAAATGTAATTATCCTACATCTTAAATTAAAAAATATCTTAAAACGACGTGTTTTCTTAGATGGTTCTGATACTTTTAACATGTAAACTATGTAAGAGATCAACTGTCTATTGGAACAAAAGTTCTTCTGTAAGAGATTATTTTGTAACACAAAGTCTACACTTTTGCTTTTAAAAATCGTATTATGACTGTTCTAGTCATACTAATGATATGATATGCATCAGAGGTGTGATATACACAAAGAACATATATATTGATAAGTGGATCAATCACTATCTGTACTACCTCAAAAAATAAAAGACTATGAACATCTCCCATTCAGACTCATATATTATGAGTAAATGGTTTGCTTATAGTAAAGTTGAGTGTAGGCCACGACAGATTTTCTTTTTTGTAATTGGGAATACTAGGGAAGAAAGGGTCTCTAAATTATAATTCCTTGAATTATAACAGTAATACAACAGTAGTGTAACAGTAATCTGATATCAGATGTATAAGAAGACATATCACAATTATATGATAAAAGTAAATGATAGAATGTTAATTATTATAAAAATAATTTAAGTTATTTTCCAAATGTGCATCATTTTTAAAGTATTAACAAGTGATTAATGTGCAATAAATTTAACGAAAGTGATAACAAGAGTCTTGCCGGCTTCCCAATCAATAATTGGACGTTTCCTAAACAATCGCTTGACTCTGGGTATTTATTACTACTCAGAATTAATCTCCAATGAAACATTAATTAAGAGCAGCAATTTGTACTTCATCTTAAAGTGATTAACCTTTCGGAAGGAAAATCAATCAAGAATATTTTTTTTTGCCGGAACCTGCTTCATAAAAAACACTAGACCATAATCGGCAATTTTTTTATTTGTTAAAAAAACTATGAAATATAGAGAAGAAGAAAATTGTATATCTTTTAAGAATTTTTTCCAATATTATTTAAAAAAGCCAAATGAACGGCTACAGCTGACTCAACAAGTCCGTACATTACAAATACACATGTTCTAGAAACACAAACAACTAAGGATTAAGGAATTTCAAACAGCATATCTGTGACCAGTAATGCAACATAATAAACTTAACCTTTGAGGCGAAATCATGCATGGAGTAATATAAGTGAAATAAAATCAATCAACTCTATTTGAGTAAACTTTCTTCAAAGTAAGTCAAACAGACAGACACTCTCTCGCTCTCACTCTCTCTCACACACACACACACACCCACTCTCACACACAAACAGAGAAACACGCATACGTATGCAGACACAAACACACACACACACACACACACACACAGTGGGTAATACTCGTATTTCAATGGATATCCTTTAGTTAATAGGATATTTAATTGCAATTTTATTTTAATTGCCGTAATTTTGTAGATTAAAACCAAACAAACAATTATGTATACGTCAGAACTATTAGTGTAATGAATATTTGATACTACTTTCATTTATTATTTTACCTTTTTTATACAAGTATATATTATTAACGGTTTCATTAATGTTGATATGTTATATATACTTAATCTTAGACCTACAAGTGTATTATTTATTATTATTCTGTAATAATTTTATTGTTGTATACACGTTGTACTCTGTATGATACGTGTGAACTTAACAATAGTATACTCCCTTATAACACACACAGATAACTCGTATACACTTAGGGATGTGACATACATGAATACATACCCTCAGACTTTCACACATACATACACTCTCACTCTCTGACACAGACACACCAAAAATTGCCACATAAACACAGACAACTGCAGGTATTACATACACATGAACAACACATAAACATAGATTCACACAGACACACACATATTCTCTTTCTCAAAGACACCACACTCATTTTCCCTTGTACAGTCAATCGGAATTGTAGTATCAATGGTTTTGGAATACATATCAAGTGAATCAATTATGTAATTTGTTTTGGGCACCACGATAACAAAGTTTTAAAAAAATTGAATGCACTTTCTTAGTGAAATTGCTTGTCAAAACTCAAGTCAGAGTTCAACTGAGAAAATTGATATCATTGAATGTTAACTATTTTTAACAATGGAGAACAGAAATAAAAAAAATCATCTATCCGTATGTATGTCCGTTTACACTGTATGAATGAATAAATGGGATTCAGTCAGAATGGAATGTGTCTAAGTTACTTGTAAATAATCCTCGTTCAGTTTTCATGCACACAAACCTTAAAAATGTATTTTATTTATCTGTAATGAAAATTTTATTGTATAATAAGTCATTTTTTGCACTTTATATGACCATCTTACCTGTCTGTGTACACCATAAGAGTGTTCAACAGAAATAAGATAATTATGTTTTGAATAACTCGAAACAACCACAAATCTGTAAACTCATAATTGATAAACATATAATGAATTGTCAGTTCCAATGTAATGATTAATTAAAATTCAATGGCTTCAGATGAAATTTTAAAAGAGATGATCAATAAGAAATTTCATTCGCTTCAAATGATTCGTTACTAGTTTCCTCTGTACGTCAACTGAGGCCTCAAACATCAAAAAACTCTAAAAGGCTTAAAAATAGTGCTTGTCGTATATTTACATAATTCATTGAATGCCAGTAATGTATGTGCTCATACCGTGGATGTTCAACAATAACTATTTCTGCTTTAACATCTGGTAATTTTACATTTTCTGTTCAGTTTAATATTGGTGTAATTAAAAACAGTGAGTTAATTAATAATTAAAGTTTCCAAATTACAGAATAATTCATTTTACTTTTAGTGCTCTTAGAGGCACAAAAATATTATGTAATTAGGTATTTTACAACTACTTTAACTATAGATAAATCGTACTAACAGATTACCCGTAATTGTTAAAAATAAATCTATTTTTAAATTGAAGCGTGTGCGTGACTTTATAGTGAGTTTTATATACATCTTATATGAATATTTATCATTTATACTTCATACCTTCATTGTAACAATCCCGATTCATCTGAAATTGAAATTACTTTTGTTGCTATATTGAAATTATAATATACTTTAAAGTTGTAAATAGGAACCAAAAAGAACAGAAAAAGTTCTTAAGATAGTAATGAAACGTAAATAAAAGTGAAAATATACACCGAACATCTCTAATTATCGGTTTTAACCATCTCCTCTTCACTCTTTTGAAGGCAGTTGAAATACAAAATTAGATACAGTCAACGTGGGTTAATTATTTGAGTTTCTTTACTAACTAAAAAATAATGACCCAGGTACACCGCTATGATAGAAGAAAACAAACATAAATATTAACTAAAGTGGTACTTACTTTTTCTTTCATAACATAATGGTATGTCATAACGTATGCTATTGTTTCAAAGTTAGTAAATAAACACATACTCACAGTCTCTAATGTTTCATTAGAAGAAATATGACTAGTAACAAATTGAGAGATTTTTTTCCCCTGGCATTCAAAATTGAACTATTATTAAAATTTACAAAAAAAAAACAAAAAAAATATTATGATATTTAAACAAAATTATACATAATTATTGTTCTTTAGTAATTCCAGTTTTAATCTGTTTGGTCATTTTCCATTCAATTTATTGTAAGGCTATCCAAAAAGTTTCTACAAGCCAAGTCGAAAGTAAACTCAATATAGAAATAATGCTCAAGCTAAAGGAGTTGATATTTCCCAAATGGAGAACCAACGGAATGGAGGAACAATTCCAACGACCACACAAAAATTAAACGATAAGGGGAAAAAGCCAAAGTTGAGCTTGTGATAGTCCTATTATACAAGCTGTTTAAACTTCCTTACCTTAACTACTTGCATATAATAGTTACTGGTACGATTTCCTCTCTGAATTCATATCAGAGCAGAATCTCAAAACCATTCTAAAGAAAAATAACTCTTTTCAAAAACTTCTTCCTTAAATTTGTTGATTAATTAAAGATATTATTTCTTTTCCATCGAAATCTAATGAAATTATTTATACTAACTCAATTATCACATCTACATAAATAATAGGGAAACCAAATTAAATTCTAAACTAACTAAACACACACACACACACACACACACACACACACACACACACATATGTATATATATATATATATGATCAAACCACAATAAGAAATGGGAAAACAAGACTAAGATCTTTCAACCGTAACAAGCGGTCTTCGTCAGAGTCAAAAACCCAACTCAGTTGGGTTTTTGACTCTGACGAAGACCGCTTGTTACGGTTGAAAGATCTTAGTCTTGTTTTCCCATTTCTTATTGTGGTTTGCTCATTGATTGTTGTTTCACGTGTTTATGTGAAATCTTTTTATATATATATATTTTAGTATATTTTGGGAGCAGACGTTCATTTAGACTTGTTTTATTAAAGAGTATGCCGATCTTCATTTTCGTTCGTTTTTTATTTAATTTCTCCAGTTTTCTAAACTTGGTTTTTAACTCTTCAGGTAAACTAATTTAATTTAATTTTATTTCTTCTGTTCCTCTCTACTTCATTAGTTCCTGAACAGGGCGCGCGTGGCAGCACAGTAGGTTGCCGGGACGGTTTCCTGCGTGCTTGGTCGCCCTTTCTATTTTCTCCTGAAGACGGATCATCAGAAAATTTGGGTTTGTAAGTGTGTCTGTTTCTCTGTTTGTTGCTTTTCTTAGTTTTTGAGCTGATATATATATATATATATATATATATATATATATATATATATATATATATATAAAGCTTTCACATAAACACGTGAAATAACAATCAATGATCAAACCACAATAAGAAATGGGAAAACAAGACTGAGTTGGGTTTTTGACTCTGACGAAGACCGCTTTTTACGGTTGAAAGATCTTAGTCTTGTTTTCCCATTTCTTATTGCGGTTTGATCATTGATATATATATATATATATATATATATATATATATGTGTGTGTGTGTGTGTGTGTGTGTGTGTGTACATATATATAACATGATTTCACATAAACACGTGAAATAACAATCAATGATCAAAGCAGAATATGAAATGGGGAAAAAAAGAATAAGATATTTCAATCGTAACTTGACTTTCACAAAGACCGTTTGTTACGGTTGAAAGATCTTAGGCGCGTTTTGATAATATATATATATAAACTATATTGACACAAACAACACACAGGAATGAAACAGAAACTCATTACTATATTGCGATGTCCTCGTAATCAGGAAGGCAGAAACGATTCGCTCCGAAGGCAGACAACGACTCGTTGATCATATTAGAACAAAGCCTTTATTGCTAGAAAACAAAGTACAGTCTCTTTTTCTTGGGTTATGGCATATGTGAAACTACGTGGCAATGAACTAGCCGATATACAAGCAATAGAGGCCTCCAAACCAGACCAAGCTCCACAATATTCACAAATTACATATTCCACTGTACTTAGTTGGGCAAAAAAGCGGAATATTGAAAACTGGCAGAAGCTATGGGAAGAGCCCAAACAGGCGTTATTACAAGGCAATTCTTATCATCAGTTGAAGGAAGATTAAATATGAGTGACCTTACTACAACCTGGCAACTGACCCAGTTCTGGACAGCCCATGTCCAAGGCATATCTGAAATGAGTTGAACTACAAAACACTGCTGCATCTCCTTGCGATAACACATCATCACAAACTGTGAATCATCTCCTGTTGAACTGTTCAGCTCTAATACCTGAAAAAACAACGTTCATGTAGGCTGTGATTACCCAAGGACTGTGCTGGCCACCTCCCAAAAACTAACTACTACAACCTCACTGCTACAACCACTTCGAAGGTTTATCAACAACTGTTTTAAAGACTGTAACATATTACAAATAAATATATATATCGGTGTGTTCTCTAATCGAGATTCGGTCAATTCTCTTACAAACATAAATGTTACATGAATTAGTAATATCACTTCTATGATTAATCAAACTTAGATCCTTTTTAATATATAGCATTTCAAGGGTCTAACTTCACTGTTCATCTGTTTCTACTATAGTTGCATCTTCAAAACTAAACGTGTAACGTTCGTTAAGTGTGTTTGTATCTGTACTATGTGTGTATAGATTACTGTACGTTTGTTGTATTTGTGGACCTTTGTGAATAAAATAGTACAACAGGTAATACCTTGTGTGGAGCATGTTTCAATAGGTAATGAAATTAAAACAGAAAAATAAACTCCCAATTTTTTCTTAAATAATGACCACAAATGCAATTCAAACGAAAAACACTTTTACTAGTAGTCTTTAAGCCAATAAGGAGACGGCATAAAAAGATAAGTTGATAGGGATTCAAGAAGAATGGTAGATGGCATTATTATTTGAAAACCCTTTTCAGCTGAAGCACCCTAAATAATATTGAGAAAACAAACATCTCTTTGTTACATTCATTTGCCCGTTGAATGAAATAAATAGTAATAAAAAATATTTACATTACTCAACTTGGATCAAAATTTTGATATGCACTGGTAACCAGACATGCCCATTTTGAAGACATCTGATTTCAATAAAATAGGTTTTGACATTGTTCTGTCTCTATGTGCTAATTTATGAGTTTGTGTGTTTATGTGTGTACAGGAGTGTTTATCTGAGTGAAAATAAGCCGAATGTCTTATAAAAAAGAAGTATGGACACAAAACTTCACATTTCAGTTCCTTTTATACCAAAAAAATCTCAAAACCAATATTAAACTTTTTTAGGTAAATAATTTCATTTTTTCCTTTTTTTATCCATTTAACAAAATTTTAGTCGCTCTGGCTCCATGTTCAACAATTAACGTGAACTCGTGTAAGGTTACATCCCGTTCAGGAGTAAAATTTGAAAATCTGAAAAAATCAACTAATCTCTTATTAAAAATGCAATAATAATGTTAATAATTATATATATATATTTCGAATAAAATTAAAGGTCCGTGTGGACAATAAACACTTTAACACAGAGAAAAGAACACAGAAAGACATTACAGAACTCACTTCGATATTTAGACATCCGTCGTCATCGGGAAGAAGTGCGAAGTACTCGCGTTGAGAAGCAAACTGCTAACGAGCAGTTAATTAAGAAGCAAACTCGCGTTGAGTAGCAGTTTACTTCTCAACGCGAGTACTTCGCACTTCTTCCCGATGACGACGGATGTCGAAATATCGAAGTGAGTTCTGTAGTGACTTTCTGTGTTCTTTTCTCTGTGTAAAAGTATATATATGTAATAAATGACAATACATTTGACAATTGAAGGGTAAACACCTAATAAAATACTCTCCATATAAAGTAGTTTAATGTGTTAAACAGCGCATTTCAAACACGTAGTATTCATCTTCAGGTTGAAATCTAAGCTGGTATATCTGAGAAACCACTGAAATTTAACTATATTTAGGTCAATCTACTTAGTTTATAAAGCTGACGACATATGTTACCAATTATGTTAGTTTTCCGTTTTATAACTTCTTGAACTTTTATAACATATTTCATGTAGGATTAATTAGAAGCATTTTTATTACTTTGCAAATAAGATTTGCTTGTCAATTACAGACAGCCTTCGGGATTGTTTGATTGAATGTCGACCTTGCCACTGACTTTTGGTCCATTACGATTTCCTGCCATGCTTCCCACAGAGACTACTGATTTCTCATTACAAAATCTCATGGCTAACAAATCATAATAACTACTTAAAAAATCTGCAGTGGCCTAACCCAACTTTACTATAAGTAAAAATAATATCAAACTCGATAATCACCAACTGATATTTGTGGTGACATTCTGAAATATATGATATGCACCAGGTAAAAAAAAAAAACCAAAAGTGTTATTTTTTCTTGTTTAGACCAATCTCACAGAAGGTTAAAAACGTCAGTCGGTGATTATGATAGTTTTCTGTAAAACTGCAGTATCATTCTTGAACTTATATAAATTATTTCATGTTGAATAAGTTAGAAGCATTTTATTATTTTGAAAATAAGATTTGCTAGTCAATTGCAAACAGCCTTCGGGATTGTTTGATTGAATTTCGACCTTGGCACTGACTTTAGGTTTGAATAAATGTTTTGGTTTCACTCCCATTCTACAATGGGAGTACTACAATGGCAAGACTTGAGTTTGCCTAACTCAACTGTATTTAGGGTAGGGATCTTTAACGAGTACCTGACATATCACAGGTTCGGGACCCACTACTTAACGACCTCTCCGAGGTAACTCACCTCCCAGGTGAATAAATCGAGAGCCAGGTGGGTATGGACCCTGGACCTACCAGCTCAGAGGCGAGTATACTAACCACAGAGTAAAACAGGCTCCTTAAAAACTATGTTAGCTCTTTTCGATTTTTAGATGCTTCATGTTAGAAATACCCCTATATGCTCACAGAGATGCAAGCTTAGGATGAACTTTCTTAAGTACTGTAGTGTAACCAACTTAGAGATAAAACCCATTAAAGTAAATAAATTTTGAAATTTATCTTACACGTTAATAATTATTCTCAAGTAAAATAGAATAATTAATTTCTAGAAATACTGTTTGTTTACGGAAGAATGAAGCACTCTCTCTGTGCACAATGGTACTAAATAAGACAAAACGTACACTAAAATAAACTAATTACTCTCGAGTTTGTGAGTTCCGGAAACTACCTTTTCCCTAGAGGATTAAGTTTGTTGGTATTTTTTAGTTGGGTGCAATATTGCCAATTCACATAATGAATTAAATTTTGGCTTGTATATCGCAGTGTTATCAACAATATAATAATATAACAATACTCTAAAATTTTAAAGCCTCTATTCTTTCCTGGGAACTTCGTTGTAAAAGGCCTTCCGACTTTAAAGCAGGAAAGTCAGATTAGATTTAAAAAAGAGCTATGAAAATAGAGTGCTGTAAATTAACCGATAAAAGATATATTGTATGGTATCAATAAACTCAACTAAAGAAATTGTTAATATGTATGAATAGAAGTATAAATCAATCTATTTCTTCAAGGTTGCTAATTCATAGAGCGTTAAAATCCTGTATATACTAACTTATCAGAAAGAAAAAAAAAAAATGCTCTTAAGATAGGTCACTTGCCTTCTTTCCTAGAAATCATGCTTTACAGTTATCTAAAATGATAAAAGTGTTATCAGCGTACAATGAAAATGTCATTGAGCTTCCCTATAAACTGAAATACCAAACCGAGCTAAATAACAAAATACACTAAAATTATTAGATTGCACTCTATTTCCTAGAAATTTAGAGAATTTGTGGTTATTATTCTGTGTTACATGGTTATGTAAGCTTATCCATGAATAATTACTTTCCAACTCAAACGCATTACGACCATACTGGGGTAAATGGATAATACGAAATTTCCACAAAAAGAAGTTATTTAATTCAATCAACACGTTTTGATCACATCGTGTTCATCGGTCAGATAAACATCCAATGGATGGAGTGGAGGAGGAATTTGAGTCTAACAGTCACACAAGTTCACTCGACGTTTGTTGGTCCTCCAGTCCTTCCATTGGATGTTTACCTGACCCATGAACACGAAGTCTTCGAAGCGAGTAGTTTGAATTAAAAAAATTCTTGTATGAAGACATTGTACTATCCATTTACCCCAGTAATAGTAAACACCACACAATTACGGATTGTACAACAATGAACATTAAATAACACTATTTAAAAATAATATTTACAAAATCTATAAATATATCTTAGAAGTTCCAAAAGACATTAAAATAAAAAATGCAATATTTTAAAATATACGAACCATGACCCTAGCTGCAAACTCTTAAAATGTATAATTATATTTTTATATATATTTGTATATTTGTTCGATGTAATTAGTGCAGATGCATATTTTATCAGGCCGTAATTCAAATCTGCTTAATGGCGTTATTTTTCTACATGAAATTTAGCTGTTTACTGAGGTTGACCCTGAAAAAGTTTGAAGTACACCACCTTCATTTGCAAATGAAGGTCAAAGCTTAATTTCAAAGTGAAAGTATAATATTTTTAGTACATTTACCTCCTGTTTACTTATTAACCTGGCAATCAATAAGGTTTTTTTCCATCAAAATAGTTGGAAAGAAATGTTATTTCAATGACGTATATGTATATTGCCTTTATTTGTCATCCAAATCTCTCAAGTTAATGATTTTTAAATCATGGTATTATTTCCTATATTTCTTCGGTTTTGTACGCCTATTAAAAATGTTTTAAATAAAAACTGATTGATGACAATGTAAGTTTAATTTGGATCTGGAGAACTGACGGAGTCCTGAGAAAATTTTGTTTCTACTTAACGGTCATTTTTATCAACATATATATAAACGTTTCACAGTAAACTATAGACATAGAGTAAAGATACAAACCCTCTTACAGCCTCTAATTTTCGAGGCTTCTAATTTGTTTACAGCTTCTAATTTTTGAACCGTCATCAGGAGAGTAGCAAACTCTGAACCCGAAGGCAGTTCAACCAAAAATTAGAGACTAAGTGCGTTCGTATCTTTACTCTATGTCTATAGTTTACTGTGAAACGTTTGTTGTACTTTGTGGATCGTTTCCCTCTTAATATATATATTAATGTTAATTCCGAAAAATCATTCAGTGATTCGAAGCAAACAGTAAAAAAAAAGTATCACAGAAACGGAATTGATAAATATGTAAATAAGTGAAAAAAAAATAAAATATGAAAAATTGTATTACTTGTACATACAACAAATAATAAAATGAATAGAATGGAAGAAATGAATGAAATGAAGTTAGAAGAATGGAAAAAAAGTGTAAAAAGAAAAAATTCCCCAAAACGACTACCTTACTAACTTTAGTAATGATGGCGTCCTGGTGTTGATCTGTCACCAAGAAGCAAATACCAGCCACTTTCCCTGAAGATCATAAGGTAACATGAGAGTTTGTGTCATGATCTGATTAAGAATATAAAACATGTGTAGTTATTCTAGTAAGGCTGCGAGAATTCGAATTCATAACGGTAGAAATGCTGCTACCATGAGCAACAGTGACTCTGTCACAATATATACGTATGAGCAGCTTAGTTTAAGTCACACTGAGAGGAAAATCATCAGAGTGAGTGCAATCCAGAGGACCGACAGAGCAGCAGTAGATATGACAGCAGTAGCAGTAGGTACGTGTGTTATTCGTGTACATGAGATGCACATACCGCTAAGATATTTAGTTAAGAACAAATTGAGGCTAATAGTAAGACAAGTTTAACAGCAGCGTCGTCAATATAATTAGGTTTTCTTAATTTGGTCAGAGAGCTCAGCACAGATATGAAAAAATATGATTTTTAGATTACCGGTTTATTGTTATGAAATATACAGTGGCCAAGTTAGAGGACATTTTCTGTGCTTATACTAGTGCGGTATCTCTTTAGATAAAATGCGGGTTTCGAGAAAAAAAAGTAACTTAAACCTTAAGTTTGCCTTTTAAAATATTTAGTTGAAAAATGCGGTCCTTAAAATTTTTACTAATTTGATGGTTGCAAATATTTGTATATGCTATATTTTAATCTACAACTTGTAGTGTTATTCCTTATTTTACAACCTATCAAGTTTTTCACTGGGGTTGTCAAGGCAGGTTTATAGCGTCAGGTCTTGATTTTCCTTTCAATCAACAAAAATCTCCCGATCACATAGAAGCCTGAAATATTAAAGTGAAGCCATACCACAGTATTTTGTATACTTGTTTTGTGTGTTTTGTTTTGTTTGTTGTGTTTGTTTTGTTCGTGTTTGTGTTTTGTTTTGTGCTTTAATAAAAATACAACCCCAAATACTTTTCATTAATGTGATTACGAGAATAGTTTCCAGGATATTGACAATGAATCTAATGACTGGAGTAAACTAAAATGTATTTGAACTTGGTTCAAATGTTTTCAAGAGATATTAGGGAATTTCAAAAGTTACTTGCCCACACAAAAAATAGTTTACTATCAAATCTAACAAGGCGTTTTGAACATTTACTGTTCATCTTCAGTTATATATCTAAAATAATATACATATCTCTGAGCATTACAAACATCAGAGTAAATTATTTGAAATTGAATACAATATATTAATGTTGAATTGCTCAATTGGGTTATTTTGACAACGGAATTAGTTTGAAAATTTACTTAAATAATCTTGAACCTAAATAAAACATGGCAATATACTGAATGTTTGTCATAACCAAATTGGTTAACTATCAGTATCTTGTCATGTTTTATTAAGGTTCGAGATTAATCAAGTTAATTAAGTCAATTTTCAAACTAATTCTCTTGTTGAAAACCCGCTAGTGCAATTCAACTTTCATATATTCTATTCAATTTCGAATAATTTACTTTTTTGTTGTAAAAGCTCACAGATAGGTACATTTTTTTTTTAGATGTAAACCTGAAGAAGGACACGAAGTGTTCGAAACGCTTGTTGGTTTTGATATTAAACTTTTTTTTTTTTTTTTTTTGTAGAGACGTAATTTTTTAAATTCGCCAATAGAAATAAATACCACACTAAATCAGATTGCACAAGCACCTAATGAATTTTCAGTCGATGATTCTTCATGAAAGCTTCAAAAGAATAAGGTGTTCATTTCTTTAAATGTTGACTTAATTAGTTCTTATACATTGATATTTTGTAGTGACCTTATCTTAATTTTACAATATTAACTGAATAATAAAGAACTGAGATAAATAACTAATAAATTGGAATTCATTTTGGTGTTTTTAACTAAAAGGCAAGTGTATTAAACTATGTATATGTTCAGACCAATAGCTCTGTGGCTTATTCCTTGCATATGGGAATAAGGACCACTAATCTCACGCCAACTTCTAACCTTGTATGACTAAATAAATAACTTTCAAACAATTTCAATATAGTAAATATTCTACGATCAATGAAGACAAGTTTAACAAAATTACTCTTCAATATTTACAGCGATTGAACCTGCATTAATACCAAATAAAAATACATTTTACAAAAACAATCCTACTCGCTTCTTTTCAGAAAAGAAGAAATATCATTAGGAACAAAAGAAATATAGAAAAAAATATACTGAAATGTTATAAAAAAATTAAGCAAATTGAATTAAGTGTAATGTTAAACTAAAAAAATCAGATACAAACAAAATAAGTATAGTACATGCGTAAAAATACATAGTAAATTAAAAAAAATATAGGTTGCAAATATATTAACAGTAAAACAAAAAAGCTTTTAATGATCAAATTAGGTATTATATCCGCCCAGAGCAGGCAAATCTGAGCCTCAATGAGACTCTTAGAGGCATAGAAGGATAACATGGTCATGTAAAAGACCTGTTTTAATCTATTCTATATATTTTCTTATATGAGACTAAGGAGAGGGCAATCCGGAGACCATCCTCTGGAAGCGCAGAGGGTCCAAAAGCGCTAGCAGGTGGTAGCTAACCTCCCACAAGTGCACCTAAAGACCCAAAGAAGACTGTCCTGAAGAAGGAGAAAGGAAGTCACTTTCTCTCAAAGCGTAGGGAGCCTCAATGGGTTTTATCAATGATGGTTTTTGCAGATTCTGCAAAGAAGAGGAAGAAACACTATTGCACCTGTTGGCTGACTGTCAAACAACTTTGCTGCACAGAGGTAGGTGCTTCGAGACACTCAACAAACCATAGTAAAACTTTTACCGCTGGACCCAACAAAAGTACTAAGCTTCTTGGAGGCGTTGAAGCTAACTGCTGGGGTACTTCACTACAGAAGAGGAGAAGTTTTCTTTTTATGACGCAGTGCTATAGTCAACATCAAACAATCATAACAAAAAAAAAGCCAGCAAATGTTTTCATTGATACAGGTAAATAACAAACTCAACCTATTTAACAGTAACTGTAATAGAAATCTAAATTCTCTTGTACATGAGAATAGAGAAACTCTTTTGTCCTTTTCATTTGTCATTTTAAAGTTACAATTTTAGAATATGAAATATTTTCTGTTTATAAAAAGGTTTGTTCAAGAAATTTACAAAAATAGTATATCTGACAGCCTCCTTACATACAGCTGTTATATATCACCAAAAAAACTGCTGTTCTACGCAGTATACGAAGGTGTAGATCAGTAATACTCAACACTGTGCCGCGGCACTTCATTGTGCTGCTTAATTCTTGAATTTTGCCGCCAAATTTTCGGATGCTTAAAGTAAAATAACGGAGGAGATTTTTGAAGAATGCATTTTGCTGCCTCGGTATCTATTGAAAATAAATATAGAAAACATGACGAAATATAGAACTAGATTCTAGATCATGAGGGTAGCGTTATTGTTTTTATGCCCAAATATGAATGATGTCGGAAAACACCAACCTCAAATTTCGTATTAAATTTAGTTTGAAATTTATCTTTGAGTAAAAATTTTATTTAATTGAAATGCTATTTTACTTTATAATCCATTGAAAATGACTATCATCTAAAATTTTTACAAAAAATACAGTATTATAGTTATAACAATTAATTAACTATGTTTTTTTATTGATCTAATTGTTAGTGTGCTGTAAAGTTTTTAAATTATCAAAAGTGTTCCGTGACGAAAAAAAGGTTGAGATGACCGTTGTAGATAAAGACATGTACACAGCTGCACATCTACTCCACGAGTGATGTTCAGCTGCTGACGAAATCAGATAACAACGCTGCGGGTTATTATTTGTGATAGCTAAGAAATTTGGTATGTTAAAGTTTTTTAAAAATATTTTTTCAAGGTATGGAATTTTCTATTGATTTAATACAACACAGGATATTATATTTTTTTTATTTTAAATGTTCTAGAAACTTTGTGATTGTACTGAATCCGCCGCTAAATAGTTATAACGTGCTTCAAGTATTTTCTTACAATGTTTACTAAGTTTTGTATAGCAATTTATGTAAACCTATGCTTCGTTTAAGTCTTGATTTTCCTCATTATTTTAAAATGTTCAGCAAGAAAATGTATATTTCTACTATAGTTACTGCTAAATAGGTTGAGTTTTTTATTTGCGTCTGTCAAAGAAAACTTTTGCTGGGAAACATTGGTATTTCCATAATTTCTGATAGTGAATCTTACACTTTTTATACGAGAAAGAATCTTTTTATATGAAGCATCATAGTTGCTTATAAAATGGTTTTACTGTACGAAAGGTTACTCGTAGTTACTTAACAAAAATAAAAGTCGTTAAAAATAACGAATATGTGCATTTATTGTAATCGTAATATTCAGAGAGTTGTAAAAGTACTATCTCAAACAGGGGATTGATTACCTCTTCACAAATAATATATTATGGAGTTGAATGATTCTAGATGAAAAGCAATTGGTTAAGCTGATGATGTCACCCTAGAAGTTTCAAGCAAGTTCCCAGACACGCACTTGTCTCTAATTCATGGAACGTTGATAAGAACAATCAACTATAACAGTGTAGTGGCCTTCTAGTATACCGTAGAAATATCAAAATAATACTGTAACCGAAAATATTTTTCGTTAACCTTTCCAACCACAACTTGAGATGTTTTCATATAATTTTTTGTAATAGGTTCTCTCTCGGTTTCACTTCAGATGGGAAGCTGAACAGGAATTTTAAAACACGTTTGCAGTTTAATCCACTCTAGTATTGCGTAATGCATCTGTAAGCCACCAGTAAGCCTGTACTGATTGGTGTATGGTATATTTAACTGGTTGTCCAATCTGAAGATAACGGTGTGCCAAAAAAAAATTTGCTAGTCACAAAGACAGACTAAGCAAACAAAAATCAGTAGGTATTGACTAACAAGTCCATCCCGAGTTCTTGAAGCTATCTAAAACTTTGTACTACAAGACATCTTGTTAAACAGTGGTTTGAACATTTGATAGGAATGTTAATTTCGGCTAGTAAGTGAGCAGACCAATATGATAAATTCGTCCTTAATTCTTCAATAAAGTATGTGTATTCTTTAGGAAGTCTGCTATAATGTTTTCAACTTTTCTTTCAATAACTGGGTGATAAGTGTCCAATGAAAAAGCAAACTTAGGAAAAGATGATTTTTCAGAAGATTTATGTTTTAGAACACAATTAGAAGCAATGACTTCTTGTCAACTCATCACTGTTTTGTCATCTAAACGAAGTGTATATTTGTTAAATGAAACAAGATATATCCATGGTTGTGTACTGCCTCCAGCAGATACCCGTGCTCTCATAAACAGCCAAGCAGGTATGAAATCTTCAAGGCAGTAGACAAAACTTTAATAATCGCTCTCTGAGATGTAGAAAACATTTAATAAAGTAACAGAACTTTCATTTTCACTGCAGCTAAATTATAGTAACTTTTGGAAGAACTACTTATCTGCTCAGATTTGTCCAGAACATCTCTAAAAACAAATCTGATATAACAACCTGAATTTCTACAGACTACATGAAAAGTACTGACCATTTAAAGTCTAATCAATGTTGGTCACCAATAGCCGAATAACTACATTATATTTTTGCAGTGTATGTTTAAACAAAGAGAAAAATGAATCAATTCTTGCCATTCTGTATCAATACTCCATATTTATACATAAAATAAATATGGAGTTTATTTATTTTCTAGAGGAGTTCTTCAAAAAATTAAAAAAAAATACGTCTCCTGAATTTTAACAAAATATTTGAGATTTTTGTGTAAGTTTGTGTACATTTTGTGTAAGGTGATTTCTTAGTTTTAGTTGAGAACATGAAGCGAAGAAGATTCTTTTGTGCGAGTGTGTGATAAAAACCTTCATGCATGTCTTCTATTCCCCAGGTGAACAACCCTTATAACCGAATATAACTTACTCAGGTTCACCGCAACAATAGATGCTGACACAATGGTGTTTTGAAGGCCACCCGAAATTCCGCGGATAGATGTTTCGGCGATTATTCACAACGATTAAAGGTTTCGTAAAATGTATATTGAAATGTCATAGTATGCAATATGCAAAAAAAAAAAAAAAAAAGAAAATTGATGTATCACCCTTTTTATTTGAATATACATTGCATTGTTCTATTGTGTTCTTATATTTCACCATTTTTATTTACTGTATTTATTAACTGTTGGGTATTTACTTTTATTAAATTTTTATTAATTATAATACCATACTATAACTACATTATTTCGTTTTTTATAATGTACATCAGTAAACTGCTACAGAGTCCAACATAACACTTTCAAGACAAGTGGAAATATGTGCTTCAGGCCTGCTAACTGTGTAATTTGTTTCAAATTAATAACAAATAGTAATTTTTTCAAAAAAAAAAAGAATATTATTTTATACATTTCTTGCGGTGTTTTATGCAGCCCACTGAGGGAGAGCATATCGATTTTGCCGATTATGAAATCCAATTACTTTTCTACTTCTTTTTTTAGAATGTTTTATATTTATTGCTTTAATTAATCTCTACGCTCCATGTGATCGTCTATGCCATTTCTTCCTTTCCGTTTAGTATTAATTCAAAGGTAATCCATTATATATTGTGGAGATCATAATAAGTGTTTCAAGTGACATTATGTGATTAAAGGACATGATTGAAAAATGAACCAGTTAATTAGTGTACTGTATGTATTATACAATTATAAACAAACATTTTCAGGTGTTTATAAAATTATTCAAACAGGTTACTTGTGAATTCTGATCTCGTACTCTGTATTCTTAAGCTGTATAATTAGAACAGAAAGGTACCGAAAAATCTACTAAATAACGAAGGGAAAGAGGTCAGAAAACACTTCAATAGACCATTTTGACATTTTTAATGAATCATCGTCATTAGGAGAGAAAAGATGATCTGATGAAAAATAATAGATCAGCACACTTACAGGATTAAACTTTTAGCCATAGTTGTCAAAAGTCACTGTATATTCTACGTTTCCTACTCCCTAATGGAAAATATACCAATAACTTAAACTTTAATTGTATTTACTTATTGTTTGTGCTAAGGAGTTAGTGTTAGTTAGGCCAGTTGTTGAGGTGCTCACCTCCAGACTGGTAGATCCAGGGTTCAATACTTACTCTGGCTCTCGATTTATCTATACGGAAGGTGAAATAATCTTAGCACCCCTTCCCTTGGAGAGGACGTTAAACCGTCGATCCACAAACCTACACGATGCTAAGTACTCCTTAGACTCTAATTACTCTTGAGTTAAACAAAATTTAGAACTTTCAATGTAAAATGTACTGCAATTTTGCTGCCTTCAGAGAGGTACGTTCCATTTCCTACCACAAACCTGCTAATCTTGGGTCTATCTTCTCTCACATCTCTTCTCTTAAGGCTCCTAATTCTGCTGGTGGTATGGTTCAGGGTGTCTTACTTGCTCTATCATCAATCCCGTTCCTTCCTGTACCTATTTTCACAGTAAATGCACCTACCCTATTGCTCACAAGAATTCTTGTACCTCTGGTACTGCGTTTACCGTTTGGATTGCAACCACTGCGATTCCTTTTATGTGGGTGGCTCCCACCAAGCTAATACACCGCATGAATAATCAGAGGTCATCCGTTGGCAAACGTAGTGACCTTCCCGTTGCTATTCATGCCAGTTCTCACGGACTCAGTTTCAATGACTGCTTCCGTGTACAGGTCCTGAGGCAGATGGATGAGACTAATTCGAAAGTCACTCTGAGAGTTTCTCAATAAGCACTTATTGGTCTTCTGGGTGGTAGATCTGTTCATCTGCTTAACTTCAATCATTAATTGTTCCTTTATTAATTGTAGTATTTTTTCATTTACTCAGATTCATTTCATATGTTTTATTTCTATTTTTGTTTTTACTAGTTGATAATAATTTTTAATTTTATTTATAGTTAACTATTTTAATTGATTTAATCTTTATTTGGCTTTTATTTCTTTATCTTCCTTCTCACTCCCTTTTCAAATGTTGGTTACACTGTTTCAGTGCTTCTTTTTGAACTCAATAGCTCCAGTCGTTATCAGCCTTTGGAATGCTTCACATCTATTCCTGTCGACAAGGATATGGAAATACAGTAGGGACTTTCAGTGATTTAGTTTCTATGTGTTCTTTTCAAAATTCTAGTTTATCCAGTTTGATGAATATGAATATATATAACCGTTTCATCTAACTGGTTATATATATAACTTATAAATAATATGTAATATATTATATTCATGTATATTGTTATGCGAGAATCATTTCCATTAATTTATAAAAATATCACATTAATAAAAATTTCATTAAACTTTATGTAAATTGTAAGTATTACAGCTTTATTATTATACTTTTCGGGCAGAATATAAATTGATATCTATTAAGCAATTTGATTTGTCCTGTTTATTTCTTTGATTAATTAGTGATATTCATCATCATGAAATTAGGAAATAGTGATAATATCAATTGATGGGGATTTTAGATAATAAGCTGCAATAGTATTTGGCATCACATTTATAATTCAATCAGAGAAGGAATAAATAAAACAAGAATTTCCCATTGTAAAAACAACAAAAAAAACTTTTTTTTTTTCAATAAAATGTAAAAATTTAGACTTATGTTTGAATGTGAAAGCTTTCGAGGAGAAAAAGTTCTTCATGTTTTAAGGCAGGTAGATATTTTTTTTTCTTATACTAAGTTGAGTTTAGGTCAATTCAGATTTTTTTTTTATAAAATTGAAATGAAATTAGTTTTGAAAAAAAATTCAGCTAAATAAACTAAATGCAAACTCAAATATCACTTTGAAATTGACTTTGTAAAACACATTAACTGGAACATTATTCAAGTGATACTGTTAAACTTGTTTTTTTTTTCTCATTATAGAAGAAACATAAAGTTTATTTCTGTTTTCCTGGATTTTGTCATACAAATTTTCATTAATGATGTCCCTACTCGAGTTTTATGCAAAAGAGTGTTTATATTGAGTGTGCCAGTACAGGTTGATTCTATAAACCTACGTTAATAAAGGGACTCTTGAAGTCTGAATATAAAGGCAAAATTAATACTTTTATCAACATAATCTGGGTTATGAAACTTTCCCAATATACCAACTATATGGTCACTAACGAAACAATTATTTTAAGAAATTTTTCTTTAATCTCTGATACATTTTGGAGTACATACTTCGTTAAATAAAAGTAACTATTCTAGGTTCTATACAAATATTAAATTATAGCGAAAGCAGCACAAACCCATCACGTAATATATATATATATATATATATATATATATATATTATATATATATATATATATACGGTTGAGACCAACTTTTTTAACAAAAACGTGTACATATATATTGCTAGGTATCACCAGTGAAGTAGGAAAAAAAAATCAGGACTCGATCAGTTCGTTAGGTTTAAACTCTTATTATCAACATTTCAGTTTTTATTTAATATAACGACTAGAATCCTTAGAGAAATATCACAATTGAAACTAGTATATCTATATTATACTTGCAAGTTTTGGGCATAACATGAAATCGTTATTAATTATTAATTCACTTAGTAATGGGAATATATCTTTAAGAAGTTAATTATACAGTTATTTGAAAACTGTTTTATAACAGTTATTTTAGTTCGTGTGTAACATGAAATCTTTATTAATTCATTAAGTAATGGGTAAAATGTCTTTAGGAAGGAAATAATATAGTTATATCAGAACGACGAAAGTTTGGAACATGATATATATATTTCTTTTAAGAAATATCCGTCCAGCCAACCAGCTTCTAAATGCTGCTTGCCTCCAGTTAACCTCTAAGTTTGAGGTTTTATAGTAATTCACGATTTTTGGCAGCAGGTGGCAGACCTACTCATTGCTTTCTTAAAGTGGAACAATAATATTTCCCTTTAGTATGCAAAAATACACATATCACATGAAATCATCTTTAATATTATTTGCATCAAAATATTATAAAGAAAAATAGAATTAACCTAAATGTATGAAAAAGAGAAATATTAAATATCAATTCTCGTTCGAAGTTCCAGCATACGACATTCTTTCTTTTTAAGCGAGTAAACCTCAAACACTTCACCAATTGCTGAACAATTGACTCAGAGTAGTTGAGAAACAGTCATTCACTTAACTACCTATTAATAAAAAAATCTAGCTTTGAAATACTGTCTACTTCAATTACCTGACTTAAAAAAAAATGTTTTCAAATACTAGAAATTCTTTTAAAGACAGAGTACACTAGCTATTGTAAATGGCTAAACACGGCAGAAATAGTTTTAGCTTGCAGGCTAAATGAATCATGGCTTGCAAAGTGAATTTTTTTTTCACCAATGATTCTAAGTAAAATATCTAGATGAAATTGTTTTCAACGAGCAGGTCATAAAGTCAACTACTGGTGGCTTTATATTTCTATCTTCTATTATGACAGCTTTACTCTGAGAAGTTCTGATCTTACTTTATTTTAGGTTTTTACGATGTTATTTGCTAGTCTCATTCTTCAGCTTGAGCGTTTCATTTAAGATTATTTTATTTTATTTTTTTTTAGAGAGCAGCGGTGGTGGAGGGGAATCCTTCACTGAACGTCAAAACATTAACTTTTCAACGTTGTTGAAGAAAGCTGAAGGAAGATGACAAAAATATGCATATTTTCATATAATTAATTCGTAGCAATTTTTGTCAAGGATATAGATTGACTGGAAAGAGAGAATACATTTATTTAAGAAATGTATTATAATCTTTCACGTGACGATAACCTTGTGACATTGAATCAATTTTAAATATTTGAAAACTTCTCATCTAAAGTTTGATGTACATCAAAATTTCACTAATATTAGTAAAGCAATTTGATAACGCATAGTGAAGAGATAAGTACACAGAAAAATCTATATATATCTAGAAATCAAAGTGCCGAAGGTCATAAGCATGTTGAATATATAATTACACTAGATCGCCAAAGTTAAGTAACATTGGGATTGGCCATCACATGGATAGGTGACATCATATATCATTGTTCTCCTTAGTAATACTTAGTAATACCATACAAATGAAATCTACACTTTTTTCTATTAGATAGAACATCAGGTAATAGCCTATAAGATGTTTGCGAACAAAAGAAAATATCAAAAATGCAATATTTAGTTAAATATATAAAATTGATTACAAACAAAAAATAGAACAGTTGATAATAACTTTCATCTAACCGTCTGTGAAGTAAATGTGATTTTTTTTAGCTTTGCGTTTGTTTTTAATTTCATTAAAACTTCTTGTAAAGAGTTTCATTGAGCAGTGTTTTAATCATTTTATTTCATAATATTATTTTTAGCGTATGTAGACTTTTATCATTGCTATTATTTTAGGTTAAAGAAGGGAAATTCAACGCAAAGGTAAGAGCAAAATAGAATTTACTGAAATCTCTAAGTTAAATAGAAAAAAAATCAGCGATTAGCAGAATAATAAACATTTAACTTATATAGAAGGGGCTATAGATACAGGTTCGAGTTTTAAGAAATGTATAGATAATCAAAAGATTAAAAAAAAAACAATAAGGAGCTTAAGAATTAAATAGGCCACATTAGAAACTGAAATAATGAGCATGCTAAACATCATAACAGACTTTTATAAAGAACTCTATTCTATGAAAGATGGCTCCAATATGAATCAAAATAATGTTATTAATAATATAATTAAACTGAATGTTTTAGAGATAGATTTGGATGAAGTCGAGGCGTCAATGAAGAAACTGAAGAAGGGTAAAGCAGCTGGACCTGATGGAATAATAAACGAACAAATAATGAGTGGAGGAACCAAGATCAAGACAGCACTTTGCTGGCTCTTACCAATCGAAGAGCAGCTAATGAATGGCTCCAATCAGACTTACTATTGCTTTTCAAAAAAGGAGATAAGCAAGAGATGAAAAACTATAGACCGGTCAACCTCTTATCACTGATATATAAGCTATACATGTCAGTAATTACAGGAAGGATCACCAGACCCATCGATTATTGCACAGAGGTAGACCAAGTCGGCTTTGGGAAAAAACTTCTGGACATATGACACTATTCAGAAACATAGAAGCTGTTCTATGGGACGGAAAAGTTCATTTCAGAAACTTCAATATTACCCAAAAATAATATCATTCATAAAAATAAGAGAATATGCATCTGATATTATGCTTTGTAGAATGGTGCAACATATAGATCCATTAGAAAATTTTGTTAGACAAACCCATCACACCATGAAAATAATCATAAATTACATGTTTGATATGCTCTATTGGTATTGATTTTTTACATATAAGAATTTTATTCTTCTTACATTACATATAAGTTTTTAAATCATTTCAAATTTCTTCATTATACCTCTAAATATTATGAGTGGATTCAATAAAAAAATTCCTAAGTCAGTGTATACAATGCAAACATATATCAATAAATTCTACCAGTATAGCAGGTGATCCGTTAGTCTAGGATAAATAATCAGTTTTTTGTAGCATTCTTGCTCTTTGACGTGGTTGAAATTGCATATTGACGTGGTTTTCACTGCTACAATATCATTGTTTAGTGTATAACATATTAGAAATCGGCACAAATTTACATTTAATAAGAAACAAAAAATTTTGTTTTTATTCATACATATTTCCAAATATAGCGGTAATAGTGATTTCACGGTAAATTGTTCATAAAATTGCAGTCAACGGAACTTCAAAATAAATGGATCGAAAAAATAATTGAAAACACAAAATTTAGTAATCCTGCCATAGCGTGTAACTTAAGTAACTTATACAAAATAAATAGATATACAAATTAAAAATAAACTAGCCAAGAACGTTCAGTGTGGCGACATTACAAAAAAATGTTTAATATTGTTAGGAATTTATTGCTAAATATTAGCTGTTATTATCACTCAATTTTTCTTTGTAACCTTTAAGTTTTTTTAACTATTTCTGGGTTTAAATAAATGATTTTTGTATTGCAAACCAAACTACTTGTTAGAATTTCCACTGATATCGGTCAATAGTACAACCAAGAAGTTACGATTTAAAGTAACATTAACGCACGATTAAAATTTTAAATTAATTAATAAAAATAAAACAGTAAGTATTTTGTCAAGCAGTTTGATCATATGTTTACTTGTACTAACCATTCCAGTTTTTTTTTTGTTTTTTTTGGTGAAGTTGTTAGAAAGAAACATTTTACAATGTAAGTAATAATGAATCAGAAACATCCTACAGACTACGTTTTCTTCTTAGGTTGGATGGCTTCAAACCATGTTCAATTCCAATATGGATGGAATCCAAACAGTCCAGTGAAGCAGAGAACATACCAAGCAAGACAGCTTTACGTATTTATCATTTTATTTATAATAACTTATATGCTACTAATCTTCATTTACTGACTTTTTCACTACATAAAATTCCTTTTCATCATTTACATCCTCAGATACAGAAAAAAACACTGCACTGAAAACATTTTCTAAAATTTTTTTAATAAAATCAATAGACGATTGTATATAAAAGAATATTTTTTCACAAAAATACACAACAAAACAATTTTACCTTTTTTCTCCAAACTATTGCTGAAGCAAAACAAAACAAGAAATGAGAAACGTAACAATTCTTCATAGTCATATGGCGATACATAAAATAATTCTAAGCTGCGACTTATCGATATGAACACTCCGAATAAATTATGCTTTTATCCCTTGGGTAACTTAAACTTAAAATCCATTAAAAAGGTTCTAAAAAACAAAAATTTTTGAAAAATAAAATTAAAAGTTAAAAAAAATTTAATGTCTCCCCAACAAAATTTAAATAAAATGTACAAAAAAAAACCAAAAAAATTATAAAAAAAATAAATAAAATTCTAAAGGGTCGTCTCGTCGTATAAAAACATTTCAGCTTTTTAATCAAAAAACAAAATTCAAGAAGTACATTCATAGAAGTACAAGACGGCTTGTTTATAAAAACACGATTTTTTATATAAAGATACTTATATTATATAAATGAAGATAGTAAAGTGATTAATAATATTAATGGTATTAAAGATGCTGCCAAATACTAACGAAACATAATCTCATATGAAGTACTATTAGAAAATAAGAACACCAATAGTATCAAGCGGTTTGATTGAAGTTCTACTCATTCTTGCTTTGAATTCAGATATACGAGTATTTGAATTTTCAATGAATTAATTTGATTTTCAATGAAAAAGTCAAAACAATAAGAAGAAATAGTGGTCAATTTTATATAATTTGGTAATACCTTTAAGAACAATTTAAAAGGAATGGGTCAATTAAAGGAAACATTTGGGGTGAATTCGCTAAACGTTTGATAGGGGTCGGTGCAGATAAAACACAACTTGAGTGCGGTAACTTTATTGAAGCCGATACCACATAGCTTGATGACCCTTTGGGTATCATTTGAATATTAATGGAGGGTTGTTTTTCATTTATAGTCACATCCTTAAGTGGTTTATCTGTACTCATCTTTTGATTTTACATAATTCCAGTTTCAGCAGCAAATATTTCTATTTTTATTTTTTTCCATGAAAAAAAAATAGTCTATAATATTAAGCACTAAAGTTTATTAACTACATTAAATATAAAAGATGAAAGTATGCAATTCGATTAAACTTTCAATATCCATTTTTCAACGGAAATACACGTTTTGAGATCTAGTGAGTCTTAATTAAATAGGGATTGCAATTTGGTCTGTCTGTGTGTGTGTGTGTGTGTGTGTGTGTGTGTGTGTGTGTGTGCTTGTTTGTTTGTTTTTTTGTATGTATATTCGCATGCATGAGAGAGTATATGTATGTGGAAAATAGATTTCATTAATATTCGTATAAAGCTTTTATAATTACTAAATTTCATATTTAACCTATCTGAACCTTTAAAGTATTTTATTGCAAGATAAAAGAAATGATCTTTGATTATTTGTTTTATATTTTTTCGTTTACTGCATGATATAAGGGCTTAGACTTATCAAAATAGAGCATGGTATTGGTGCATTAGAACACAAATAATGCATTTCATATAGTATGACTTATTATTCCCGTATGCACTTTTTTTCCACTGGGCAGTAACCATAACCAGAAAAAATACACCGTTGAAAAAAATATCATTCACACAGATATTTTCATTAAAAAATCTAGCAAAAGTGTTATGTATAATACACAGTGTTGATTAGTAAAAGCTGAGGAATTAAAAAAATAGTATGTTTATTATTTGATTGAAGAATTAAAAAAAAAGTTTAAAAAATAAAATAATAAAAATCAAACGACTGAAGCATATAATTGAAACCAGAACTTAAGCATATTACAATTTAATCTAGGGGCCGGGTTTGATCAGTGGTATACATGCTCGCCTCTGAACTGGTGTGTCCCGCGATCGATACCCACTCTGGTCTTCGATTTATTCACGTGGGAGGTGAATAAAACTGAGCACGTCGTCCCTTGGAAAGGACGTTAAGCCGTCGGTCCCGAGCATTTACGATGTAAGGTATTCGTTAAAGAACCCTACTCTGAATACACTTGAGTTAGGCAAAATTTAGGACTCCCACTGTAGAATCAATCTTCATTGTGTGGTATCACAAAGTGCCCAATGTGTTTTCACTTGGAGGCTACCACTGCAACACAAAATCTTCCTTCTACAACTACAATTTAATCTATAATGGTACAGTTATTATGATATAATGATGATTGTATGAATCTGTATAGTAATAATAAACATAACAAAATAATAATAATAATTATAATAATAATAATAATGACAGAAACAGAATAAAATATGGTTTGAGATTATGAATTTTATTCATGTTACATTTATCTAGACCAGCGTTTCTCAGTCTTTACTTGCTTGTAGACCCGCTGAAAGTTATATTACCATCCTCGGAACCCCCGCGCTAACGGGTATTTTAACAAATAATATTGCCCGTGTAAATTTTCAAACAAATATGGTATTTATTTTTAGGAAAATAAAATGTGTAACTATGAAATAATTCAATTACATTTACAATGTGATGTCGAAATACAAATATCTTTTTAAAACAACAACAAATTATTCCTTTATTAACATTTTATAATGTATGGCGAAATAAACTGTAAATGAATCAGTTTTGAATGAACAAAAAAAAATAGAATATTTTAAACCATTCGAACATTATAACAAACTGACAAACAGATTACGCCTTATGTTTTAATTATTAAGTTTGAATATTCTAACAGTCAGATCACTATGATTTGATGTATTTTTAGTTACACAATCCTGATAAACTTAAAATGGAGCGCTAACCGTGCACTATGGACTTTAAACTACTAGTATTTCTCATGGATCAATCTTCTATGAACCTTTGGGGTCCATGTAGACCACTTTGGTAACCAGTGGTATAGACAAATCTAGACAAATAAACTATTACCAATAAGGTTGCAGAATATTTTAAAAGTTTCCATGTTTTATAAGTTGTTTGTAAGTTATTGTGAAGGCTATAATACCCCAGTTGTGTCTAATTATTCAAACTCTTCAATGCACTTAAAGTGTTCTATTCACAACAGGGTAGATACTAAAGTGGATGGCTCTCCCAAAGAAAAATGAAGAGCAGGCAGTTAATAAGAACTTAGGCCAATAAAAATAAGATTCAAAAGATCTGTATCCACGGATATATTATTTTTTCAAAACAATAACGCATGCCAAAAATGTCAGAAAAAAGGGTTTTATTCATTTTCATATTTATTTAATTTTATTGTAATCACTATTATTTTTATACGATAAATATTTTTTTCAAATTAGACCAATGGTATGACGGCAATCAAGTAAATTTGAAAAAAAACAAACTAATCATCTTAATGTGCAAAATATATATATATATATATATATATATATATAAATTAATAATCAACAATAACTATTGATATAATATATGAACTAAATACCAAAATAGTAACTCTAAAACCAAATAGGTAACAAGAAGTTATGTCCCTCCAACTGAGAAAACGTTTTTATTTTAGTATATTTTCTGTCAACTAGTTATTATTTGTCTTCATAAGGGGACACTGTTGCACAAACAATCTTTTACAAAAACAATCAATTAATATTAGCAGAGTTTTTGTATTTTATTGGTTAATACTACCCTAATTAAATGGATATCTACCAAACTGATACAGAAATAAAAATCTTATTGAATTTAATTAATTAGACTACAAATTTTCTATTAAATCACACTACAAATTTATCGAGTAATGAATTTATTGGATAAATATTCAATTTTTTTCAGTACTTATTGAATTTTAAACTCGAGTATTCTTCAAAACTAATTTATAAAATACTAGACTTACTAACTTGTTACCAAAAAAAGTTTATTATATCTGGTATATGCACAAGAATTTATTTTATGCATAAAGTTGTAAAACCTTGTTTTACGTTCTAGTAAATGTTCAGAAACTATGGCATAAATATTAATTTTAATAGTTAAGATGCTATCACAAAATATTATATTCAAACATGGTCATTTAGTTATTTGAATTAACTGGGAAGAAACAATTGTATGATAAATGTACAAATAAAATAGAAAAAGGGAACACACATATCTTCTATGTGAAGAAATCAAAAGAGTCTTTGAGGAGGTCTCTTTTTATGGACTTTTTGAAAACATTCAGAATCTATTTTTAAAGATAAATGTTTCATGTTATTAACAGGGATAATTTTACGACTTGTTATACTTGAAATTAAATTATTATAAACATTAGGAAGGCAATATAAAATATTTTCTTCTTAGCATTTACAATGGATTTTGAATCATACGAAGAGATTAAATTGCTGAGTTATAATCAAAAGTGCTGTATTATTGATATCATTTGAAGGACTGGATGAAATAAAAAAGGACTGACTCAAGGGACATATATTTAGAGATAGACTACGAAGAGGCAAGTGGGCAATTGAATCTAACAGAACGCCACTCGACAACGTGTTTTACCACAGTAAGGGAGGAAAGAACTTTTACCCGCGAAACAAAAAGACACTTAAGATAAAAAAAAAAAAAAGAAAAAAAGGACCAAATATATACGACTTTAATATCTGTTGAACTGAACTTGAGAAATGTTTATACATTTCCTTGTCGTTGAAAATACGAAATAAGTTAAAAGAATAAGAAACTTTTTCAAACTTATCTAAGCACTGAGATCTAAAAGAAAAAAAATATTTCACTTAGCCTATATAACTTAAAAAGTGTAATACATAACAAAAAGTCAACATTTTTTTTTCCTTTTTCTTTAGAAATAATTCACAGGTGATGACTGAAAGTAACCTGGATTACGTGAATTTGTTTGGCACACTTAAGAGTTGTACTTATCATTAAACGATGGCTGTATAGATAGGAGAAGAAAATCATGGAAAATAAATTACTTTCACTTAAAAAAATTAAAATAAATTACATGATATTTAACTCAATAATATATATATATATATATATATATATATATATATATATATATATATATATATTTGTTGCGATGTTGACCAATGGGAGTAGAGTTACAGGTCCATGCGTAAGGTCCCAGTTGCCCGCTGCTCAGCAAAAAGCCTTTGCGTTCTGCCAATAGGTATAGAGGTTGCACAGTCCCTCTGTGTTAAATGATGTTTGGCAGAAAACATTAGCCTCACTTTACAGTGAACTCCTGTTCCCTTTCTATTTTTGATTTTTGTGGTGGTTGGGTGTTGTTGTTGTTTACTATTTTCTGTTACGGATATTGCTAGATTTTTAATTGATACTCTCGGTTGTTTACTGCGAAAAGCCGCCTTCATCTTCATGCCAACAGGGGTAGAGGTTGCACAGTTGGCATGAAGATGAAGGCGGCTTTTCGCAGTAAACAACCGAGAGTATCAATTAAAAATCTAGCAATATCCGTAACAGAAAATAGTAAACAACAACAACACCCAACCACCACAAAAATCAAAAATAGAAAGGGAACAGGAGTTCACTGTAAAGTGAGGCTAATGTTTTCTGCCAAACATCATTTAACACAGAGGGACTGTGCAACCTCTATACCTATTGGCAGAACGCAAAGGCTTTTTGCTGAGCAGCGGGCAACTGGGACCTTACGCATGGACCTGTAACTCTACTCCCATTGGTCAACATCGCAACAAATCATATTCCTTTCCCCGGACAACTCATAGAAAACTATATATATATATATATATATATATATATATATTTGTGTGTGTGTGTGTGTGTGTGTGTGTGTTTGTGTGTGTGTATGTATATTTATACAAAGATTTCACATAAACACGTGAAATAACAATCAATGATCAAACCACAATATGAAATGCGAAAACAAGACTAAGATCTTTCAACCGGAACAAGTGGTCTTCGTCAGAGTCCCAAAAAACGCATCTGGAGTTTTTGACTCTGCATTTGGGTTTTTGACTTTGACGAAGACCGCTTGTTACGATTGAAAGATCGTAGTCTTGTTTCCCATTTCATATTGTGGTCTGATATATATATATATAAATACAAAACTAAAGTTTATCGGGACTCGGTCAGTTCTTCAGGTTCAAATTAAACCCCCATTACCAAAGTTTCGGTCTTTATTTAAAACCTTTTTCATAGACAGAAGTATAAATTTTGAAACAGAAAAACTAGTATTACATCACAAATTTTTTTACAAAGAAATATAGTATGTGGATTTTAACAAAAACTGTAGTCTGAATGAACACGTGACACTGAACTGTTCATTCAGACAACAGTTGTTAATATACATATACTATTTTTCTTTGTAAAATAATTTGTAACGTAGTACTTCGTTTTTCTGTTTCAGAATTTATACTTCTGCCTATGAAAAAGGTTTTAAATAAAGACGGAAACGTTAGCAATGAGTGTTTAATTTCAACCTGAAGAACTGACCGAGTCCCGAAAAACTTTAGTTTTGTATATATATATATATATATATAATATATATATATATAAACTACATTGATATAAAGAACACACAAAGATGAAACAGAAATAGAAACAGTTTTGTTTCTATTCGACGGTCGATACTTTGTCAATATATATATATATAAAGCTTCAGCTAGTCTGAGGTCGCTTCAGCTACTCAAAGGGACTAATTCTGCCCGATGACGACGACTGTCGAAATATCGTTGTGAATCTTTTGTGTGTGTCTTTATTTGTTTTCCTCTTTCCTGTGTGAACTATATATATATATATATATATATATATATATATATATATATATATATATATATATTGGTGTACTTAGGGAGCAGGCCTTTTTTTAAACATATTTCATTAAATTGCTTGCCTATCTTTATCCGATACTCAAAAAAGTATCGAGGAAATATGATAGGATAAAGATAGGCAAGGGAAATATATGTATTCGAATGTCTATTACTAACTAGTACATATATTGATATTAAATAAAAAGATTTCACATAAACACGTGAAATAACAATCAATGATCAAACCACAATAAGAAATGGGAAAACAAGACTAAGATCTTTCAACCTTAACAAGCGGTCTTCGTCAGAGTCAAAAACCCAACTGAGTTTTTTAGTTGGGTTTTTACCCAACAAAAACTCAGTTGGGTTTTTGACTCTGACGAAGACCGCTTGTTACGGTTGAAAGATCTTAGTCTTGTTTTCCCATTTCTTATTGTGGTTTGATCATTCATATATTGATATTAACTATTGCAAAGGGTATATAAAACAAAAAAAATATCTAAATAAAATAATTTTTTTAAAAAAAAAAACTCCTTAGAAGTAATCAATAATGAAAATATAGTAAGGTCATTCTAAGTATAAAACAAGAAACCAAGACATCTATTAAAAATGATTGATGCAGAAAGATATAAACTTTTGCACAAGAATCTTGAAAGACTTAAAAATCTAAAAACCAGGGATTCTTTTAAAACTGCATGATCAATGACCGTTTTGTAACTTTTTTAAATTTTTAGAATTGTACTGATGATTAAGTGCTAAATAATCATGAACCCAATAGTAATCTTATTGCTTATGGGAAAACTAAATCGTACTTTCTGATTAATTAGAAAGTATTCCACGTGTATACCCCACGAATAACACATATTGAACTTACTAAAATTCTAAGATGAATTAGAGGGTTTTTAAAGATTATTGGTAAAGGTAAAAAAAATGAGATGGTATATAATACAATAAATTTACAACATCTGTCTGTTTATTTATTACTAAACTCCTCCTAGATATTTAAAGGTAGAATTTCATAATTATATATATTCTGAAACAACATAAACTATGCTATATAGGAACATAGGATCAATTTAACGAATCATAAATTTTGTTTGTACCAGTTAACATATCGTCTCCAGCTATATACTGACGAGTTATATAAAAAAACATTTAAAACCATGTTTACACATTAATTTATCAAATTTAAAATGATAAAATATGTAATGAAACCATACCTAAATATAAAATCATACCTACATCAATTTATAATATATTGTAAACAAATGGCTTTACTGAATATTTGAAAACAGATGTTCTCTTAATAAATAAATTCTCTAAAAACTTAATTTGAAATATTTCTACTATGACATTATCTAACGTATTTTATTTTTTTTAAAAAAAAAACCTGTAAATGGGAGAAATTAGTGTTTTCTATTTGGCTATATTTTGACATTTACCTATTAGTCATGGGAATAACCTCATCAAATATTATTATATTTCTTTTGTTACTTTAGAATCAGATATGACAATAGATAATAGTAGTTACAATAAGAAAGAGCTGGGCCACCGCTAATGTGCGTGCAGTCAAGGACACACATCTGTCCCGCCATCCCTCTCTCGCAGACTATGTTCTACCCCCGGTGTTAGGTCAATGACCAGAAGATAACTCACTGTTAGAGCTTGGTCATACCTAATGTGCATTTTATATAGGTAATAAATGGGCATTACCATACTTTGATTGAAGCAGTTTCAATGACTCACGTCGCTTTAACCAGTCAAGCGCACCCAAACCAATGAATCGCCAGTGTAACAAGTAAACCCAGCTGGCAAGCTGGCATTGGAACAGAGGTGACTATCGCCCATTCTTATACTCTCTCTATGTGAATTTCCTCAACAACGTTTTCTTTTCTTTTTGTTTTGCATCTGCAGTAGTGGTAAGGTTATAAAGTTTATACAAATAAATAAATCATTTTTTTAAAATAAATAAATATATATATATATATGATCAAACCACAATATGAAATGAGAAAACCGACTACGATCTTTCAACAGTAACAAGCGGTCTTCGTCGGTTGAATGACCTTAGTCTTGTTTTCCCATTTCATATTGTTGTTTAATCATTGATTGTTATTTCACGTGTTTATGTGAAATCTTTTTGTATATATATATATATATATATATATATATATATATATATATATATATATACATATATCTACCATCAAACCACAATATTAAATGGGAAATATACATATACAAGACGTATAATTATTTGGCGAGTAATACTTGTAAGTTAGATAAAAAAAAAGAATTCCTCCTTTATTTCTACTGGAAGAATGTTTTAAATTATCCAACTTAATTTTAATTACATAATTTAAATCTATATAAGAATATTCTAGTTCTTTTCCTAGACAGAAAACAGCTGAAATTACTTGGAGTTGTTATCAAATTTTTAATAAATCATCCCCATCTACACATAGTAGGAGGCTGCAAAAGTCGTCCGGTTCAAGCGTCCCGTTTTGTACACTATTCCATTATGAAATATTTTTTATTAACCAACGGGGAAATATTTATTGTAAACTACAATCAGCTAAAGAGAGAACAATGTTGCTTTATAAACGTTAATAATTTAAGAAGATAATATATTTATGAACAAGTTTCCATATTTTAACAATTATCCATAAATAGGAGTCATATAACAGGAATACATCACTGTGGGATTGATTATATAACGGGAATCAATGTATTTTAATTAGTGTTGCGTGTTGTTTGAAATTAACAAGAGGGCTTCTATGAATATAAAATATTACATTAAGCACCTATATTTGAAACACAGAAAGTAATGAACCAGTTATTCTTTTAACAAATTAGATGTAATAAGCCAGTCATTCTTATTATTATGCTGCATCTACACAAAACTTGTTATTATTAACAATAAAAGAATCCAGGCTATATAGTCTAGAGAAAATAACATTAAGGCAACAGCGTATTAAGGACCAGTGTTGCTCCAAGCTCAGTCCAATCTTAATGCTATATTTCTCAGCTTATTTTTCGTAACGCCAACCATTATAGAGGCTTAACGTCTTTCGACAGTGTCGCTCATTTTTGTTTCGGCTCTATTGAAACTATAGAAGGACCACTTCACCAGGCTTCTATTCGCAGGCACACTACATTTTATTTTTCTATCTGTTTCATTAAATGTATAACATACACTTCAGATATAAACAATATTAATTGACATTAAAACAAATTGCCTATGTATGATGGTCTAAAAGAACGTAATACATCTATTTTATTTTTCCTGAACTTTAAATGACCAAAGTTTTTACATTTCATTTGTAAGAGAGTTTTCTCTGTTGGACAGTTGGTACCTCGAATAGCAGGAATGTCTTAATTAATATAAATTTTAAGAAAAACCCTTAATATTTTTTTTTGTTTTGAAAATGATATCAAATTTTATATGGTTGTGCAATATTCATTGGCCTTAAAAAAAACATATGAAATTCTACAGAATGGAACTCTAAATCTGTATATGCATCAATAGATGACTGTTTCGTTATAATTAAAACTTTTTAAATAGCCAAATATTTTAAGAAACACGTGTCATAGTTAATGATTTTATTGCCAAATGGACTTCATAATACCCTACTCTTGCAACTAGATGTATAATCTTATACGTAATCATGAACAAGGTGCATAAAAATATTATCAATAACTAAAATTTTAGTATTTTTTTTTTTTAGTATTCTACATTTTTTTTTACTTTCACGCACAGGTGCCAGGGCAAGTCAGTGGCAAACGTCATCGCCTCTAGGCTGCAGATCCTGGGTTTGATACTGACTCAGGGACTCGATTTATTCCACAGAGTGATAAACAAGTTGTCTGAGCACGAAATCCCTCGGAGAAGACGTTATGTATTTAGTCCCGGGTCTGTACGGTGTTAGAATATAGCTAAAAATCTCTTGTGTAAATACATTTGAGGTAGGTAAAATTTAGGACTTCCAATCTAGAATGTTCATTATGTGCTATCAAAAGGGCCAATTTTAGTTTATCTGTGTTCTCCCGTTGTAAACAGCGACAGTACGCAACTATGTACAGCTAACGCAAATTCATAGCTATAATCCTGACCAGAATTTATTATTTGGAACAATCGCTTCTAAGAATAAAATATCTCTTTTTAAAAGATAATATATTTTGCTAATTGGATTAAATAACTGATATTTGTAGCAACATATTTGATTCGAACGAAACAATTTAATGTTTTAAGTATTCTCCTTACATATATAGACCACACTAATTTTCTAAACTTATTTTATTAAATTCAAACATAAAATGTGTATTTCAATTCCACTTGAAGTAGTGGATATGAAAATTTTAACTGAAATGAAATATTTTTGTAATGTTATGTTTTACACAGATGTTAAACCGAAATAAAGTTTAATAAAACTACTAATTGTGAACATTTGTTAATCAATTATTCAAGTCTTTGTACATAGGTTGTGTTGTTATGATTGGAAGTAAATTTAAAATAATGATATGCCCTTTTAATGGTACTTATAAATAAAAACTGAAATAAATATTATGGTGGGGTGCTTATTGCTCCCGAGACAGAGGAAGCACGTGGGAGTGTCACAAGACCTAACATTAGTGCTAACACCAAGAAACCATCAGAAGTAGCTAAATATTTCACGGAGGCTGCAAAATACGGAGACAGAGGAATTACGTGGAAGTGCTACAAGACCTAACATTAGTGCTAACACCAAGAAACCATCAGAAGTAGCTAAATATTTTACGGAGGCTGCAAAATACGGAGACAGAGGAAGTACGTGGGAGTGCCACAAGACCTAACATTAGTGCTAACAACAAGAAACCATCAGAAGTAGCTAAATATTTTACGGAGGCTGCAAAATACGGAGACAGAGGACGTACGTGGGAGTGCCACAAGACCTAACATTAGTGCCAACACCAAGAAACCATCAGAAGTAGCTAAATATTTTACGAGGGCTGCAAAATACGGAGTACGTGGGAGTGCCACAAGACCTAACATTAGTGCTAACACCAAGAAACTATCAGAAGTAGCTAAATATTTTATGGAGGCTGCAAAATAAGGAGACAGAGGAAGTACGTGGGAGTGCCACAAGACCTAACATTAGTGCCAACACCAAGAAACCATCAGAAGTAGCTAAATATTTTACGAGGGCTGCAAAATACGGAGTACGTGGGAGTGCCACAAGACCTAACATTAGTGCTAACACCAAGAAACTATCAGAAGTAGCTAAATATTTTATGGAGGCTGCAAAATAAGGAGACAGAGGAAGTACGTGGGAGTGCCACAAGACCTAACATTAGTGCTAACACCAAGAAACCATCAGAAGTAGCTAAATATGTTACGGAGGCTGCAAAATACCCATGCAAAATATGATCTCTATGTGTTATTAAGTTTCATTCTTAGCTTCAATTAGTCTATTTGGAAATATCCAGTTAATAATAGATAACTTATGTTATGTGGTATTTGTAGACAGCGCTGATCTCTCCAAGGCGATTAAATTGGTTTGCTGTAATCACTCGTTAAGAGCCCGAATATACATAAATTATGCCATTATACACAGAGCCCAACCATTCAATAGGTCATGACAACGCTAATACACGGATTACACGGAAAATATTCCAAATTAAACAATACATTCCGTAAATTATTGATATAAGAACATATTTTCCATGAATTTTTAAATATTTAAAAATTAAATAGTTCAAAAGAAAGTTCTTTTAATCTAATTTAATAGATTTTTTAAAAAAAAAGCAAGTAAAAGTCAGAAGGAACTTAATGATAAGAAATGTTTCAATAGACTAGTTTACAACCTTTTGGCACTAAAGAAGGAAAATTGAATTACATGAATTTGACTGCGGGCAACAAAACTTCGACACCTCAATAGGAATCATTCCTTCAAAAAGGATTTCCTTTTGATTTCACCGATTTAAAAAAAAAAAAAAAAAGCCTGTTTCCCTGACATTCAAAAAAACTCCCCAAAACACATAATTGACATAAACAACATAATAAAAACTACAATATCATGAATAATATATTATTTTTAAATACTCAAAAGGATTTAATTAAATTTTATTGCTATCCTTTGAATATATTTATATTTTTATTTAATAAAGACCATGAAAACAAGATTGAAAAAACTAATAAAATGACTTTAGGAGATATGCACACACGATTATGGGCAAAAGTTTTACTTCACATGACCGGTGTACACAACAAATTATTTAATATTTCATAAAAGTAAATTGATAATAAAACTGATTATTATAGTTTTAATTTATCAACTCAAGAGTACCAAGTGGCGTTCACCTTGAGAATAAGAATGGAATGCATTAATGAAAATACAAACACGTGGCATATAATTTTACTTCACTGCATTAATCTCATCAGAAAATAACATATGTTTTCAGTATAATTGTACAGACTAATTACTGATTAAGAAATACGAGTAGTATTGTAGATTTGGATTTGAAGGAATACGAGGTGTATAAATAAAGTAGTGAGACTGATTTTTTTTAAATTTTCTATTCAAATATAATTACAATGTGATATTGTCACCTTCAAAATAGTTCCCTTCGGAAGCCACACAGCGCTGGAGACGGTCCTTCCAATCATTGTAGCATTGCTGGAACTCGGATTCTGGAATGGCCTTCAGCTGGTCGGTTACAGCAGTTTGTATGTTTTGTAGTGTCCCGAAATGAGTTCCCTTGAGGTGATTTTTCAATCTCGGGAAGAGGAAAAAGTCACAAGGACTCAAGTCTGGTGAATAAGGAGGCTGAGGAGCAACAGGAATGTTTTTACTGGCCAAAAACTCGTTTATTGAGATGGTCTTGGGAAAGGTTTTTCGGAACCATTTTCGCACAAATTTTTCTCATCTCCAATTCATTGGTCAAAATGTGATGAACGGAGGTGTGATTCAAATTCAACTGTTCCCCGATCATTCTGACTGTCAAGCGTCGATCTGAACGCACAAGGTTCCGTACTCTGTTGACATTTTCATCGGTGTTTGCACTTGAAGGCCTTCCGCTTCGTGGTTCATCTTCAATCGACTCTCTTCCTTCTGAAAATTCCTTAAACCACCGAAAAACCTGTGCCTTTGATAAAACACGTTCTCCATAGGCCTCCTGAAGTTTTTCAAAAGTTTCAGTTGCATTATGTCCAAGTCTGAAGCAAAATTTGATTGCACACCGCTGCTCAACTTTGAGGTCACTCATTTTTAAAACGCTCAAGAAAAAACCATTTCACGAAAACCAACGCTACGGACAAACAAATGACTGTGGCGAGTTCAGATTCATACTGGAGGCGCATCACACGTGCACCTGACGCTACTCAAGGCCACGCGTCTCCAGCGTTGCCAGATCGAAAGCGACGTTGTCAGTCTCACTACTTTATTTACAAACCTTGTATATGGATAAAATATACACCAATTCTTATTTGAAGAACATATTTCAACATTTTTCAATGAACACGTGAAGTAACAATGTTCAAGCCACAATAAGAAATGAGAGAAAAGACTAAGTTCTTTCAACTGTAACAAGGGGTCATTGGTTGTTGAAAAGATCTTACTCTTTTTTTCACATTTCTTATTGCGGTTTATATATATATATATATATATATATAAATTACTAACAGAAAACAATTCCAATAACAATACAAGAACTCACTTTTTTCCCCCAAGTGATGTCATCTACCCGAGAAGCAAACTGAAGAATATACTGAAGAATGTTGTATATATTTATACATAAAATGAAACGATAAACTTTACGGAAATATATTACAGAATAAATCAGTTTGAAGAAAATCATATACAAAGGAATAAGCATATTTCACTTCAATATTTCTGCATTGGTTGTCAACAGGAGTAATGATCAGCCAAGTCTAGGTGCTGACTCTCCTGATAACGATGGATGTCGATATATTGAAGTGGGTTATATCAGTTCCATCCTTTTTTCTACATGCCCTATAATTTCTCCATATTTTTTCTTCAAGTATTCTACTCTGTAATTTAATAATTACTTTAATAATTAATAAATAATAATGTTTAATAATTTTTTTGACTATTTTATTTGTTTAGATTACTGTGCGCCTATGGCACTTCTTAATTATGTATTTTATATATATTCAATTATAGATTAATTGTATAATATTATTGTTCATTATATCGTACTGAAAACTGCGGAAGAGTGCAGAAAGTATATGCTATGTGATTTGATTAGTGGGAGAAGAGGAAACCAAGACCCTGGCCAACAAAATACATCTGACTTCTTTGACATACCCATTTTCTTTTACACTCTCTGATGCGTTAGGGATGAAACCCTGAATGCCGTCTGTACAGTCTTGAGTACAGCCACGAGGAACCCAAAACCATCTCGATACAGCTGTATGCAACTGAGTATCAAAAACAGTCTGATTTGTTTGGGTAAAAAACTAATGTTTGCCTCTATACAGAGCCATGTAACTGAATGTTGAATATAGTACAATAGTTTCAACTATAACACGATTTCATATAACGCGATTGCATTTCCCATGTACAACGAGTTTTCCTATAATGCGAAACCAGAAACGATCGGGAATCGTGAGAAACACAGAAGTAGGGACGTGAAAGGGTCCATTCCCGTGTTTCCTCATCTTTTTCTTTTCCTCTTCTTCTGAAGACAGCAAGAAAACCGAAATGATCAAGAATCGTGAGTGTTAGTCTCTTTTTTGTGCTTTCTAGTTGCAACTTTGATTATATGCCCGTTCGGACCGTCTGCTTTTAATTCAAGTTATCATATGTAGATGCTGTATTCTATCCATGAAAATCATTAGGAGAAGACAATTATGGGATTTGCACACATTACAAGGAGATTAGTTATAATGACGTTCAAAATATGCACGAGATAGATATTTGTATAAATATTACAGAAGTAATATTGGTAGCCTTTTTCCAAGCTTATGTTACCAACGAAATTTAGTTTCATTATGTTTATACCTGTTGAGATAGACAATTTTTATCACATATTAATACTAAACGGTTCCAAAGAAGAATCCATAGTAAAAAAAGTGTTAACATATTGTATGTAAAACTTTTGAAAATCTCTGATTCGATACGTGAAAGAGTAACTTAACCACCTCTAACCACCTCTCGTGATAATTATCAACGCATGTTCAGCAATTGAAATAAATCCTTTAAAAAAAAATGAATTCTTGCTTATAAGCTTGATCAGCAAGTATTAATTAGAACAATATATACTAACACTAATAATTATCACTTTAAAATTAGAAATTCTCCTAGAATGAATTAAACTATCAAGCATTCATTACAGCACAAGTATTCATGAACATAGATATATTTTGTTATTCTCATTAGGGGCGCTGGTGCAAAGATAATCGTCAAGTCACTCTAGTGGTCATTATTAGCAGAAGAAGACATTTTTTAAGTTTAATCAAGAAAAGGAAGACTATCCTTGAATCAATTCAGATCTCATGTAATATTTATTTTTATGGTATACGCCACTTTAAATACTTAATGAATTTTGTTTTTTCCATCGGCAGAAGTAAAATGCTCTGAATGCTCTGTCAATGCTCTGAACTCTGTAGAGTACCAGTTAACATCCACAGTTTTAAACTTATTGTCTCTTTCTGATTATTTAGTTTTATGTCTGATGTGAAGTCGTGGGACCCGTCTCCGAGAGGTCCACCTTGGGCACATCGATGGGCTCGGTCGCAGCCTCTCCTATAGGAGTGTCGTAGTGGGTCCTTCGATGTGGCTAAAGGGTCACAGAAAAGCATTGATCTGTTGTGCTTTGTTCATGGAATGGCCAAAAGGTAGAGAGGCATGACTACAAATCAAAACAGGTATACCTCACTTTGATTGATATCGGTTTAAAGTCTTTAAGAAGTAATTTAACCCTACTCGTCATATTAAAGATCATTAAAGGAAATGTATTACTACATCGGAAAAATAATGTAAACTTTTGACTCTCAACATCAATGTTGATTAATTTAATTTGATAAGTAAATAGTCATCATAACCAACATATTGTAAACCAGTTCACATGCAAGCAAAAAAGGATGTATTTTTTCAAGTAAATGATTTAAGAAAAAGCTATTACAATCTTGGTGCCAAGTTTGCAGTTCCATGCCATTACTGCAGTAACTTAGAAATAAAATTTGGAGATTGAATTTCTTCGGTATATAAGATATTCTGTTTCCACACAAACAAAAAATAAAAATAAATATTTAATATAAATAAATATATACACATACAGAAAGGAAAATTTGGAAAAATGTTATATAACAAAAATTGTGTATTACAGTTACAAATTCGTTACCAAAATTTTGACCTAACTCAATAATTACATATCTCTATATTTTATATTTAAAATGGTATTTTGTTAGAAAGTAAAAATTGAATATATATATATATATATATATATATATATATATATATGCAAAAAGAAATTTTTATGCAGATTAAGAGTACAGTAATTACATTTGTTGAAAGAGCAATAAGTAACTAAGCATATTTACGAATGGCAATGTTACACAAACTCCATTGTGAATTTAATAATTTAACAAAATCTTGAGAAAATATTAACCCAATAGTAGTTGGCTTCAAGCAAACTTACTCGTAAGCAGTAGAAATAATTCATAAAGGCTTACATAAAGAATGACGCTAAATCCTGTAAGTTGAAACTGGTTAACGTAACATAATTCCAGTACGTAGTTGAAACAGGGGAGTGAGTTGAGGCAAACTGTTTAGCAATCGTATCAAAACTTAGAACCTTGTTTTCTACGTGAGCTTCTATTTCTTGCAACCCGCAAAATCAAATATTTGAGTGTGGTAAGTTTTAAGAGCAAGACTTTATTCAGCTAAGAACAATAATTAGAGCGGTTAACCTCATACTAACTTTAATGCAGTAAAAACCACTGACTTGCTTTAGAAATTGTTTTTACTTTAGAAAATATTAGTCAAATATACTTTAGTTTTTAATGAAATAATTTGACTGAATGTATTTAATAAATATATACTAGTGTAATTTCTTTTGTGTAGAGATATATATATATATATATATATATATATATACGACAAAACGTTCCAAAACGAACAACGAAAGTTGAACACAAACAAAAGATTTATAAATAAAAAAACACAGTCTTTAATTTTTGTTTTGAACTGTTATCATGAGAGAAAACAGAGGGAAACCTGGTTCCAGCCACGGCACACCTAATCTTCAATCAGTTTCCTCTTCCTCTCTCTCTGGGTCTGCCTATCTCATCATCACCTACTTCCCAGGTATCCATAGAGTGCGACTATTAAATTACTTTTCCCATTTTTTTCTCTTCTCCTGCCACTTCGAGAACATTTTCTAATCCCTCATGCTTATTCTACAGATGCCGCTCCAACCTTGGAAATGTTCACTCCCACAAGAAATCAACCTCCATGAAGACTAACTGTTTGCCCCAGGGAGTAAAATTGTGTGGTCGTCGAGTTTGTATCACCTGTCCTATTATTACTCTCTAACGACTTTTTACAGCTGCTTCTCACAACTCACACCACCCTCACACGTAGGTCAAGCATCCACCAAGCTTAGTCTCCCTATGGCCGGTCATAGTGCTTCTGTGAACTCTCTTCTGCCCATCACCCTTCATGCCAATGGCCACCGATTCCTCTTCAATGACCATCACAGTTGGCAGATTCTGTTAAGTTTACTTTTTAACTTACTTTTATTATTTAGTTCTTAACCAAACAATAACAGTTCTTATTATTACATTATTATATCTATTAAATTTTATTACTTGAATTATCAATGTAATTTTCAGTTTCATTTTATTTTATTTTTTAATATAATTAAACAATATTTCTTTTTACTTTTATTTATTTATCACATCCCCTGTTCATCCCGTTGTTTTTCATTTATACCATTACTTTTTTTGTATTCCCTATCTCATACTTAATTTTAAATTGATTTTTTTCTACCATATTCACTGTTACCAGGTGCGTCACGCAATTTGGGTTACATTTCTTCATTTTAACTTGAGTTGTCCAGTAATTATAAATATAGAACTAGGAGAGAAATACGTATTTAAATCTGTACGTAACTGAGAGAACATTAAATAAAATAATATCAAAACAAATTCATTGCACACACACACACACACACACATATATATATATATATAACAATAAAATAAAAAACGAAGGAAACACACAGAAAGACACAGACATAACTCACATCGATATTTCGACAATCGTCGTCATATATATATATATATATATATATATATATATATATATATATATATATATATATATAAAAAATAGTGTAATGAATAAAAGAATTGCAATTAGCCATTGTTACATGAGCTTTGTGTATTTACATCAATTTGACCATATCTCAGGACAAAATAGTCACTGTATATGTTAAAAACAGGTAATAATCATTCAGACGTAAAGCCTGGAGAACGAATGTAGTAGGTTATTTCATGCTGTTTTTTTACAGCATTTTGTTGTGCAATATCTGTACTACTTGCTGAAATAATATTACTTAATTCTAGTATCAACTTAATGATTGCGTGTTGATGACATTGATATCATAGATTTTTCTTTTGTGTTTTTTTTTAGGATTCAATATTATATAACACGTATATTACGTGGAGCTATTAATATGTTCTGTTAATCAATGATGAATTAAAAACGTGAATTCTGTTCTGATGTAACCACTAACCTGAACAATGGGGTCCCTCTTCATCAGAGTTGTCCCCACAATCATCCTGCTTATCACATGTCCATGTTAGAGGAATGCAGCGCTTGTTGGCGCAGGTGAACTGTCGCAGCATACAGTCAGGAATTCCATTTTCTGAAACAATAATTCAATATGTTAATGGACCCACATATGTTAATATCACCACATATATATTAATTCATGTTACCTCAAATAAGTCATTACCTTTAAATCTAATTTAAATATTATAATATATCTTACGTTATACTTTTTCCCACTCGACTCAAGAGCATTCAAAGAAAAATAAAGTGACAACTAGGAGTTGACTGTGTGATTTTTTATTAAGATCAACTTATCATAAGCTAACTTTATGATGATGGAGTCACTTCAAAAGCGCTCGAGTAAAGTAGAAAAAATGCAGATTCTATCTAATCATTTAAATTATATTAACAACGTGTTTGTTCCTAACGGTATTAATAATTATAAGTGGTATATGAGATACTTTTATTCAGAAAAAATAAGCCGTCTTTCTATTATTTGATTTAGCAGTTACAAAGATACGATAACGTGTTGTCCACTTCTTTCTGATGACGACGCAAGTCCAAATATCGTAACGAGTTTGTCTGTGAAAATTTTTATTTCGTACTCAATATTTTTCGCCGTAATTAATCACTGGAATTCGCTTTCCAATATTTTTATTATCACTATGTACATATATGTACACTTCTTTGATGAAAATTCCAACCGAAACGAACAGAATAATTTCAATGTAAATATATATATATATATATATATATATATATATATATTATATATATATATATATATCATGATAAACGAAAAACGGTCCGGCAGGACAGATAACACAATTAAAATAAACAGTGACACATAAACTGAAACACAACAAAGACTCACTTTTCAATATTTCGACCGTAATGGCGGTCGTCCTCAGGAGAAGAAGTGAATTGACGGAGGGACGACAGTCAACTGTCGTGTCACAAAGTGAGTCTTTGTTGTGTTTCAGTTTATGTGTCACTGCTTATTTTAATTGTTATATATATATATATATATATATACATGCATTGAAAACACATGCTTAATGTCTTTAATTTTCGGTTTGAACCATCTTCGAGAGATAAGAGAGCGAAACCAAGCGGACTGGCACAAAGTACCAGGACCCACGCTCTCCAACAGTCTCTGTACCAGTCGCTTGGTTTTCCGCTCTTATGTTTCCTAAAGACGGTTCAAACCAAAAATTAGAGATAATAAGTGTGTGTTTTCAATTTATATTTGTTTCTCTATATACATTAAACTATCAATGATCAAAACACAATAAGAAAATGGGAAAGCAAGACTAAGATCTTTCAACCGTAACAAGCGGTCTTCGTCAGTCAAAAACCCAACTGACCCAATTGCTTTCCAATATTCTTATTGTGGTGTGATCATTGATTGTTATTTCACGTGTTTATGTGAAATCTTTTTAACATCAAATTATATATATATATATATATATATATATATATATATATATATATATATATATAATCTAGGAGGTCTCAGAGCTTATTTTTTCCTCATTCTGATTCTTCCTACGACATTTTGTCTCATATACATATGTATATGTATACATGGGAGCTCTGAGACCTCCTAGATTATATAAAGAAGAGTAAATAAATAAATATATATATATATATATATATATATATAGTTGAAATTTGCAGCAGCTTCTTCACTCATTAGCTTTGCGCTGGTGGCCTCGATCCTTCGGGCAAGAACAGCAATATATATAAAGAAGACAATTAATAAAAAAATATCGGTTAAAATAAATAAATGAACATCATAATTTTTTTAAGAAAAGGTTGTAGAAGTCAACCTTTTATATGAAAAATCATATATTTTTGTGACTCGCACTTTAGATACATGAGCATATAGCGATATATTCAGAAATATATTTGTAAAGTGTAAAATTAAATGATATCGTTTTAGAGGAACGACATAAACGTTGGAATGAGTATTTCATTTAATTATCAACAGCTTACTGGAACCTGATTTTTTTATAATGAATTTTATTTTTGCCTAACATATTCGTTAAATACGAATAATCGTGCGTTGAAATTCAAATAATACTCACAGCTGCATTCCATATTCTAACAAAAACTCTATTCTACCATAAGTGAGGTGCTGACAAACATCTCAGTGCTTCGAGAAAAAGTCACCGACTGCTATAATCAAATAAGAAACCTTGGAAAGAAAAACGACCTGATCCCAGTATTTATCATTAATTATGTATAAATAATAACACATAAATTTTCTAGTTTTTGATGTATTATTAGACCCAACCCAAAAATCCAAATCAACGGTCGGGTTTTAGACTCTGAAAAAAAGATCTTAGTCTTTTTTTGCCATTTTATATTGTGGTTTGATAATATATATATTCTGAACAACATATAGTCAGTCATAATTCTAAAATAGTACTATAATTATTCAGTCATTCTTGATAAAGCTTGAAATAATTTAGCAATTTTCAGTTCGATATTTCATTTTTATTTTTGAATTTTATGTTGGTCATTATGTATTTGTTTTTTTCATATGTTTACGGGAACTGATTTTGTACTTTTTTACGTAGTGTTATTTACAACAGAGGGTTAAATTAAATATATATTTCTATTCCAATAAAATTAAGAAACAGTAAAAATAAAATCAACAAGACTAAAATAGTTAATTTTTGCACAATCCAGCTTGACCACAGAAGAAGTGTTCATAACCATATGTGCGAATCTTTTAGAAATAAAATATAAATGCCAAGTCTGTTGTTTCAGTTTTGCTTTGTCAACTCCAATTTTTACTTCCGTATTTGAATCTCGTTAACTTTTGAAAAAAAAAACATAACTTTAAGCAGCTTTATAGAGATGCTATAACAGATAACAGATCGGACTCTTATCACTTCAGAATGAAGCAGTGTCTAACAGCAGGTTGAACTGGTTGTAAAGTTAGTAACTTATTTAAACTATGTTACGTAGTTTCAGCTTGCCGAGTTGGAGCGATGGATTATCCTTCCAAGTGCTATTAACATTAAGAGCATTTCTTTACAAATATCATATAACTAAACGTCAATCAAAACATCAGACTGACATTTTCCAAAACAAAGAACAGTAATTATTACATGAAAATTTTTTCCAAGTTTACTGTACACAAAAAATCATCAACAATAATTATTATAAATAACATTAATACAATTTCTTTCCTGGTCTGTTTGATATTTAGTAGATTAACTCCTCTTAAGTTTTTTGTAATGTTATTTATTTGAATAAACTGTTTTTAGCTTTAATAAGACAAAAGGAATTTCAGTGAAACTTCTACTGTTTTTTGTTTTGAAACTTTAATTGTTTTTATCGGTTCTATTCCTCGAGAACGAATTCAGTATTTTGGACATTCAATGGTCGATAATCTATATTAATTATTATTTCTATTACATTAAATATTAAAAAAAAAATTTTAATATTTTATTGAAAATATTCTCTTATTGAAATTTGTTTTAAAGGAACTCTATTTATGACTATATCTGAAGTAAGGAAAGTTAATTCTTTATTCGAAGTCCTAAATTTGTCTCACTTAGTTAAATTTAGAGTAAGGATTTTTAACCTGCTTGACATTGTACAGTTTCAGAGTTTTTTCACTTTCCGCGTGAAAAATTTAAGGGCCAGAGTGAGAATCGAACGCAGGAGGATCTACGAGTGAGAATCTATTAGCCCAGAGTCTAGCACGCAAGCGACTAGGGTATCCTGGACCCCATCCGTCAATACCAATGTATTTATTAAAATATATATGTTTATTTATGTCATCATTCCGTGTGAAACGTAGTAATAAGTAGATTGTTATTGGGAAGGAAGAAAACTCTATGACAATTCATTCAAAGTCCCAGGTTAGCTGAAGTTATACGACCAAAAATCATTACGTGGATATATATGAATTAGTGGTTACTTCATTATTTGTAGAGTGACGTGTGTTAGTACATGTGTTTTAGTTGCTGTAGCATGTCACTAGTCATGGGGGCATTGTGTAATTCTTGGAATGTTTTTTAGGGGTGAGTGTTTTTTAGTTTGAAGAGTTAGGCGTCAGAAGAGCTCAATAGAAATCAACCCTATGTATTTAGCGAGGAGAGCTTCACACATCCCTTTATTAAAATGCTACTGTTACACAAGGTGGTGATTCTTAAGGTAGGTGTTATTATTATGAGGGGAATTCAGAAGAATGAAATTTTTAGTTTTTGTGTTCTTGTAATAAATCCTGAGTGCTTCATTATCTTCATTACTTGTAGGAACATAATTTCTGTAAACAATCTTTTTTAGAGCATGTTCGATTTGTTTGTAAATGGAATGAATATAACCGCGGTAATACAGGCAAAAAGTAGTTCCTGAGTTGGAAGTGAATTCCTCATCAGTATTTCTGCACCATTCTTCGATATGTTATTTCATAATGTAGGAAACTTCTTTAGTGGAGAAATCGCCTTTAACGAGAATTTAAGTACCTTTCTCAACTTCTTCGTGTCGCGCGTTCTAGTCACTACAATGGGTAAAGGCCCTTTTAACGTAGGCAAATATGATGGCTCAGCGGTATTGTTCAGCGCATTTACTATGACCATTTAAACATACTCCGGGATGGGTGGCTTTTCTGTAAACAGAAGCACTTTCTGTAAATCAAGAGTTTGTTATGACATCCATACATGGACAAGTACAGTTGGCACTATGTTCTATCGTTAGGTCAAGTCCAGTAACTCTTGGCGTAGAAGCTCAATCTGTTTTTTGTCAGCAGCAAGCAGAATGATGTCATTGATATAACGAGCATAAATCAAAGCTTGTTCATATCGTTTGAATAGTAAACGTTTAATATATTCCAAATAGAAATTAGCAAATAATACCCTAATGGAGATCTCATCGCTACTCCACCAATTTGTCTGAACATAATTCTTTCACGGGAAGCAAAAGGAGATTCATCAGTATATTTAGTAAACATATATCAACATACCGACTGACAGAGCAGTATTAAAATAAACCAAAATTGCTCAGGCTTCAAGTTTCGAATAAAACTATCAAATACCTTCTTTTCAGTTTTTATTTAAAAGATTTTTTATTAGCAAAAGTAAGAATTTATTGAATAAAGGTGTTATGAAACTCTACATTTCTTTAGAGCTAGCGACATTAACAGAAATATAATTAAAATCGATATTTGTTATCTTGAATACCTAATAAACAGCAGCAATTGAAATATACATATACATTTTCTGATAAAATAGCACAACAATGTTACCTCATGAGAGTTTTTTTTATGTTGCTCATGCCAACCTCACCGGCTCAGTTTCAATGACTGTCTCTGTGAATAGGTTCTTAGGCAGTGTAATACAACTAATGCTAATGTCACTTTGAGAGCTTCAGGAGAAGCACTAATTAGTCTCCTGGGAGAACAGAATAATAACTATGCAGCAAATTTGATTCAATGTTATTAGTCAAAATATTTAAGACAACAACAAGAGCTACGCAATTTCACATTTACTAACTTAAAAGCACAATATATATTTTTTTCTTAAATTTCAACTTGTTGACTGTGGCAAACTTTAAAAAGGTCTTCAAAAGAAACATACTTCAAGTTCATTTAACGTTTTATGGCCAAAAAAAGATGAAATCCCTGTTTAAAATATAAAAGACAAAATTTCAAAGGAATTACTGAGTAATATTATATATGAAATAAAGTGCAAAGTCGGTAACAAAGTTTATTATGCAGAAACCAGTCGTTTTTTTAAAAAAAAGAACTTACCAGCACACATATTCGATATGAAAAAAGAAAATTAATGCCACTGCACTAGCAAAACATAGTATTAATGGAGACAAAAATTTTGATTTTAATGAAACAAAAAATAATAGCCCAAGAAACAGAAGAACGGAGAAGGAAATCTCTTGAAATGTTATATATTAGCAAAGACTAGCCATCCGTTAATTATAGAAGTGATATTTCAAATTTAAAGCACTATTTATTCGGCCCTCTTAAGTTCAGCATTGTTGATGGTTACAAAATTTTTTTAGTAACTTTTAGGTCTTTGGTGAAATTTGGTTGCCTTGCTTGTTTTCAGTTCAGTGTCACGTGTTCATTCAAACTGGACTGCTTTTTCTTTACTGGAAAGAACTTTCTTTTTAAAAAGTACCTCAGGCAATGGTTAGTTTTTCTGTTTCAAAATTGTATACCTCTTTAAGTTCTCTCACTAGCTAATTGTCAAAGTTTCTAATGTATTCTCTTATTTGTAACTTTTTGCCCTTTCAATGAATGTTTGATTTTTTTAATGATTGTATGATTTCATATATTTCTTTTGTTTTGTTGGCCTATTAAAAACGTTTTAAATAAAAACAAAAACATTGGCAATGAGAGATTAATTTCAACCTGCAGAACTGACCGAGTCCTGATAAACATTTATATTGTATACCGTATGGGTATGTGGCCAGTTTAATGCCCATTAGAACTCCCTGTGGTGTTTATTCTGATATATTTATGTGTATACGTTTTCTAATTGATTGTTTGAAAGTGGCATTCAATAAAATAATAATTTAAAAAGTTAATGTAATGATATTTATAATTTAACATATATAAATGTTTAGTTTATTTAAACAATAACTCTATGAATGAATTTAATTAAATTTAAATATTTATGTTGAGAACTAATTTCATCAAGTGTCAACGAAATTATGTTCATTTAATAAAGTTATTTCTACAGGGTAACGAAATTATGCATAAATACAATAACAAGTTTCTGAACTAGCAGAAACTTTTGCAGTAAGTTTAGGTTGTCAAAAAAAGTTTTCTTTCATTTCAAAATAATCTTGACAATAGAAAATGAGAAAAGTGAGAAATCTATAACGGAAAAGCATTATTACTGTGCGTCTTTTAACAAAATTAAGCGAATATTGTCTGACAAAGTTAGGGCCGGTCTCATTATTCTGGGAATAAGCCTATCATGACGGTTTTGTCCCGGTTAATTTCTGAACCGAGTTTCCTCCCTCATCACTGCATAACAATTGAGACCATTACTTGAATGAAAAATTATTTCTTTAGAACATTAGAGACTGTATAGTACAGGACGAACCGTCTAAGCTTGGTTAACTACATCTTAAATAACACTTTTATATAGGTACAACAAATATTTTTGATTTAATATTAATTAAACAATTATTATAAATATTTTTTTTGCTTAGACATATCTACGAATTAAACACAAACTACATATTTTCACGTACATCAAAATATTTTTCATAGAATTACTGACAACTCAATCTGCCCGGAATGTAGCATTCACGCTTTCATCAATATGCAGAAGATATTAGAATGTTTCTTTAAGGAGAAATGCCTTACTTCAGTTTTTTTTTTTTTAATACACACAAGACATTTTGCAACGAAATTTTTGAATTCATTTTTGTAAGGCTCTTTAGCAAAACCTTTTTCTTATGTACTTTGCACAACGCTGTTCCACAGTTTCTTTATGAAATAAAAGTTCAAATATTTGAAATATCTGACACAATGATTTAAATCATTATAGGTGTTACAGATTATCAGTAGTTGCTTAAGGTTTAAAAGAATTTATTTGAAATGGTAGCTACATTTTAGTTGAATTATTAATGCACTAATAATACATAATTTAATAAATTTATCACAACGTAAAATAAAACATTTACGTTATTTTTTTTAAGGGAACAAACTGCATTAGTTTGTCTATGTTCAGGGTTATGGAGAAACAGGTAATGTGAAGTTCCCATCAAAACCGATTGAGGAGTCGACATAAATGTTCCCGTGAAGTAACATAAAATCCGTCATGACCTGCTGGAGTGCATGTTTTGAGAGAGCTACGCTATTTGAAGAGCTTTTGATCATTCTATAAACGCCTGTTACCTCGATGAGATAATGGACAAAGAAGAGAATAAACATAAGATATAAACTGTCAAATACCAACATAGTTATAATTACTAATTATATATTTACTTTTTTATAATATAAAAGATAATATTTATATTTTATTTAAGAAAATATCACCCGACCGGTTTCATCAATGAGGCTAAACTTACTTAATGCAAGTGAGGGAGATAAATATGCATGTATCTATTTTTTTTCACTCTAATCAATATCAATGTTGGTACTAATGATTCAGTTTTTAAAAATGTAGCCTTAAACAAAAAAGGTTCAAACAAATTCGTTTTTAATTGAAATTTAATATATATATATATATATATATATATATATATATATATATATATATATATATATATTATACAACTAAAAGAAACGGTCCAGCGGAATTTTTTAAAATAAAATAAATTCAAAACGAAGGAAACACACAAAAAGACACAGACATAACTCACATCGATATTTCGACCATCGTCGTCATCAGGAGGTGCGAAGAGTCCGCAGGAAGACAGGGCGGTATAGTATTGCAGTTTGTATGGGAGTGACTTCGTAGCTTTACCCTTAGCATGGTTACCGTGTATTCTTTATAGGATGCCCATGGGATTAATTTATGGGATTTGTTCATGACTCTATACTTTTCCTGTACAACAGAGACTCTTGTTCATACTGTTTCTCGGAGAGGTTCCAAACCTGACTACCAAGAGCCTGTGCGCTGCAGGTTCTCTTTAAATGTCCTTAATCTAAAAAACTGTATAAAGTATACATTTAATACAGGTATTACTAGTTGAACGACGTTCTCATTTAATTATAAGTAGGAACAATGACGAGCCGTCCGACTGGACCAATGTTTGTTCATCATAATTCTCTCAGAGTTACGATAACACGAGCGAGACGATATCTGTTGGTATGCATTACGATAAGATAAACTTTTCAGACCCTAGTTTTACACCTTCTTCCTGCATCCGGTTGTATATTGTTGAATATTGCTGTATATTGTTGAATGGTGGTTACGACTTACGTAAGTGGACAATACTGAAGTACTGTTCAGTATGTTCACACTAGTACTATCTAATGTAGCCTAGGATGTTCAAATTAATTAAGTAAGCTATGATTAATAAATAAGGCTGATATACATTGATTGATTGTTTGAAAAAAGAAAAAAAATTTGTAGGATACGCTAACTAAGAGCTTCAATAGACTGATATATGAATACATATTCGTTTAACTACCATTTTGCAGTGATGGCGTCGTTGGTCCAAATTACCGTCATTAAACGAGGAATACCTGTACTGCCAATGTAGATCATCCCAGTATTATTGCTCCAAGATATGTGAAATCGGTGCCTAATAACAAATTAATTGGTCATTCTACCCCTAAAACAACCTAGTAGTTATAACCTATAATTGTAAGCGTTAGAGTCTAAACCACTATTCATAGATAGTATTCCGTATTAATAACCTTAGTAAAAATAAAACCAAAAGTAATTTATTTCTTTAATTAAATATTACATTAATATTTATAATAGTGTAAATTTACAAGAATATGGATGAAAGTGGTGTCACTTCTTACAGCATTTTGTTTTATTACCAAATGTGTGTAACAATCATTGAATTTATACTGTTATTATAAACACTCAATAAAACTATTAATCAAGAAAAGTCACTAATCAGATTAAATAAAACGAAATATATAAGTGGATTCAATTTTCATCGATGGGTGAAACCATAGTAATAAACATAGTAAAATATTAAGGAATGCCTTTCTCAAAAGAAGAAACATTTCTTTTAGACTCATTGGTAGTTCTCACATTGCATATTAATGTGACCTCTGCTACATATAAATATTTATTTAATTTCATTCGAAGATGCTGGTGCAGAAGGTCATACTTGATAAACTTTCATTGAGAAGGGGCTGAACTGCGCCCATTATACCTATATAACATTACAAAATCTGTCTTATTTTTTATCAAACATTTTTTTCTAAGTCAAAGTATAAGTGCGCTGGTTATAATTTGTCGAAGGTATAATAAGCAGAAAGAAACACAAAGTCATGAGATAGGTTAAGTTAGAATAGATTGCAAAGACCGTTCAACGAGAGAATACATAGGCCAAACATTGACCCTTTGTGATATCACACAATGAACATTTACATTATTATTCACAGTGTTCTCACTAACTTTTCATGTTATAATTTTACCAAACTAATGTATTATTCAATTTTTATATTGCAGTTCAAAGTTTAATTTTACTAGAATTTCTTTGCATAAAACATGTGAAATGTTAAGCAAGAAATTTTGTTGTTGTCTAAAAAAACAAAAATTGTCTTTGGAATAGAGGTAAGATTCCAAGCCTGGGCCCGACCCGACACGAATTTCGGCCCGGGTCAGGCCCAAAGTATCAATTTTCTCTTTCGCTACCTTCTTTAATATGCAGTAAAATCGATGAATTTCTAAAACTTGTTTTCGTTTTTAGTTGACATGTTTTTTCGTATTTAATTGTGTCCATAATTAGGTTCTTTATGTCATAGAGGGAGCACAGATGGTATATCAGCAATCAAGGTGTCAACAAGCAAGTAGAGGTCGATATCTACTGACCATCTTACTGCTAATGTTTCACACAAGGCACTAAAGCCGCACAGGCAACAACAAATAGGTACAAATCAACAACCAGTAGTATCCCATTGCAGTTCAGAACAAAAAAAAAATATAATGAGAATTTAAAAAAATGTTGCAATTTTTGGAGATTTTCAGATATTCTATGTCCTAATATCTTACTTACACACAGAAACTAACAGGATAGTCTATTTTATAACCCTATTCCAATAACACGAACATTATAGAACAAAAGGTTCAAAGTAAAGCTTCATAAACGACATAACTTCACAACTCCTTCCAATGATGGTCGATGAAAAAAAAGAATATACTCTGGCCTATAATACTAACCAACAATTAGTAATTATAGTAATAACTACAAATACTAATAATTACAATTTTAAAAAACATAATGTTCACAAAAATGTGTGAAATAATTAAGAATTGAAAGAAACGTTATCATAATTATTGTTGGCCAGACATAAAACTAGAATTTATTCCTCACTAGAAGAGCTGATGAATGATTAGGTTGTACTGTTAAGAAGCAAAGCAGAACTCCTATGCTTCTTTGTGTCAGTTTTATTATTCTAGGTTCAAATTAATGTTTATATCTATATTTAGCAATGTTTTTCTTTAGAGCTGTATCAATCTAATTAGAAGAAGTTATCAGTTAGTTTAAGCTGAATCCGGTATGGATTTACAAATTTTATCAACTTAAAAACCATTTCTGAGTGAATCTCACCCTAGACTTTAGACAATAAGAAATACCAACTAAACGACCATAATGACCGCAATATTTTTCACGATTATATTGATAGAATATTACAAAACGAAGAAAAATCATGTCTTTCTCAAAATAATGTACACTTTAAACGAGTGTTATATGGTACTCGGCTTACTTCTGCGGCTCAGGAATAACAAAAAATAAAATATCAAATTTGTTAGTTAAATGGATTTTTCAATTGTTACCAAAATAAATATTTTTTGATATATTGAATTCAAATACTACTGATAATGTATTCAAAGTAATATATTTTCAGTCAAATATGAAACATTAATATTTTCGATTTTGAGGAATCCTCTTCACTGACACACACACACATGCAAATCAGTATGAAAAACTAATTTCATAGTATCACGATACCTCGGACGTGCATTCCGTTAAAAATTCGTTAAAAGATTTGACATAAATTAAATACTTTCATACCACTATATTTCAAATAGAGGATAAATGCATGTGAAATGTCACATGTATATATCATGCGCTTATATATGTAAAACTAAAAATATATATTGTACATTTTTATACCAAAACTGTATTTCTATAGCCATCTAAGGAATTTGGTTGTGACTTAATAATTTGTTTGGCCTGAGATATCTTTCGAGAAATAACAATCTTTACATATATAATGCCTGGATCCTTCTATACCTGGAAGATATCCAACATCATAATGATTTATAAACCAAACCTCACTTTGTTTCTATCCATTTTCCAATAAGGCTCATTCCTGTGAAAGCCAAGATACTGGAAAATCTCATTTTGAAGCGCCTACATCTCCTATTGATATCCCAATGTAATGTGATCCTATCCGATTAGTCTCAGCCAGGGCAACTCTACTATCTAAGATGTCATTATCTGTTTGGTTCGCTTAGTTTATATTAATGAAGTTTTTTGATAGAATACGATATATAACTCGTTAGTAAAATGATGAATATAGATTATGTTATGTACTACATCACCATTCATACGTTCGTTTCAAACTTTTTGTATCCAATGAATACCGTACATAAGATTCACTTGGCTTTGCTTTAATTTACCACCCATTGACACATACCTTCTCACAACAAGAAAAAACTCATCATATTTACCAAAATACAAAATCTTTTATGCAAAATGATTCAACATAAGACATTCATTTAACACTTTCATTCTCTACTTAGCATATATTACCTGATAAAACCAAGGTTAAATGATCAAATGCTAAATACATGAGAAGTCTAAATATTGCTAAAGCTATTTAAATATTTTCATATTCAGTACGACAACAATAAAGAAGTAAGGAGATAAAGATATATACATAACTAGCAAATGTACCCGTCTTTGACGGAATCAAAAATTCTATTATACTTGGTATTCCAAAATATCAAATATAGTATTATATATACTAATACAGATATATGTATATTCGTATATTTGGGGAACAGTCCTTCAGTAAGTAAGTAAGACTTCGAGATTTGGAAAAGAAATCCAGAAAACTAATTAAGACAAAAGTGGGCAGAAAATTTAATCTCATATATATTTATATATATATATATATATATATATATATATATATATATATATATATATATATATACAAAAGTAAAGTCTATCGGAACTCGGTCAGTTCTTCAGGTTCAAATTAAACTCTCACTACCAACGTTTTGATTTTTATTTAAAACCTTTTTAATAGGCAGAAGTATACATTTTGAAACAGAAAAACTAAGTATTACATGATAAATTATTTTGGAAAGAAAAATAGTCTGTGGATTTCAACAACAACTGTAGTTTGAATCCACTGTAGTTGTTAAAATCTATATACCATTTTTCTTTGTAAAATAATTTGTAATGTAATACTTACGAGTAGTTATTCTGTTTCAAAACTTATTCTTCTGCCTATGAAAAAGGTTTTAAATAAAAACTGAAACTTTGAAGGTTTAATTTGAACCTGAAGAACTGACCGAGTCCCGATAAACATTCGTTTTGTATATATATATATATATATATATATATATATATATATATATATATATATATCCACTTAAAATTCGAAAAAACGATCCAAACTGGACGCAAATCAGTTCACAAACGAAGAAAAGCAACACACAGAGAAAGAGACACACTTACAAACTCAAGTTTGTAAGTGTGTCTCTTTCTCTGTGTGTTGCTTTTCTTCGTTTGTGAACTGATATATATATATATATATATATATATATATATATATATATATATATATATATATATATATATTATGTAAACGTAGGAAGCGGACCTTCTTTTATACAAATTGTATTAAAACCAATTGACTTGTTTGCACGTACCTTTTTCTTATTGAGCTTTTCAAATCTTCTAGCTAATTTTCATTCTTTAAGGTTGAATTCATGTATAATATGAGCAAAGCTACTGTTAGACATCACTATTTATTATAAGTTGATTTTTCCACGGTCGATACTTTTATCAATATATATATATGTATATATATATATATATATATATATTATATATATAAATGATCAAACCACAATATGAAATGGGAAAACAAGACCAAGATCTTTCAACCGTAACAAGTGGTCTTCGTCAGAGTCAAAAACCCAACAAAAACCCATTTCTTATTGTGGTTTGATCATTGATTGTTGTTTCACGTGTTTATGTGAAATCTTTATATATATATATATATATATATATATATATATATATATATATATATATATATATATATATAATATACAGGGTGTCCATAAAGTCGGTGTGCACTTTAAAAAATTTATAACTTAATTTATATTTGCGATAGAAATAATCTGTAAAAAATGTTATAAAGTTTCATGTATCTAGTTTTAAGTATAGTTATTGAATTATTTTTCACCACAAAATTCGTAACAATTTTTCATTTCAATTCGTACCATTTCATTGGCCTCCACGTTCGCCACATTTGACTCCATTAGATTTTTTTTATGGGAACATGTGAAAACAATTGTGTATGCAGCTAAACCTAGTTCATTAGAAGATTTGAAAGCTAGAATAACCAATGTGATTTCAGGCATTACTATAAATCAATTGGCAAATGTTTTTCGTGAACTGCAAAATCATATTACCCTTTGTATTGCTAACGATGGAGGGCATGTGGAAACTTAAATAAAATTTCAATAAAAGCTTAAAAAATATAGATTTACTTCTTTCAAATCCATTTTACAGATTATTTCTATCGTAAATATAAATAAAGTTATAAATTTTTTAAAGTGCACACGGACTTTATGGACACCCTGTATATATATATATATATATATATATATATATATATTTATATATGATGTGGAAGTTATAGAGAAAGTCGGACAAATAAACTATTGTTAGTTTTTATTAAACTATACAATTGATTAATAGTCCTTTTCTTAATTTACAATGAAAACACTAACTATGATACACTGTCCATTCACAAGTGATGTCAAGACAACCAACTGTCCAATCACAGGTCAGCCAACCAGGCAGTCCTTAGAGCAAAAGATTCAAATTTACATATATATATATATATATATATATATACAGGGTGTCCATGAAGTCCATAAAGTATATATATATATATATATATATATAGATAGAGAGAGAGAGAGAGAGAGAGAGAGAGAGAGAGAGTGAGAGAGAGAGAAAGGAAGGGAGTAACAGAGAGTGCAAATAAAATGATATTGTGACTTCAACGAATAACTGTTGTTTTGGTGGAACGATCTCAGAAAAGTTTCTGAAATGTTTCCTATGTTTTAACGATGGCATATAAATAAGTAGTGCATTGAAAAACTTGCATTACTTATAGACAAATGTTAAAATATAAAAAAATCCAACCATTTCCAGTATTTCAGTTTATTGAAATTTTGAGAGTTTAAACCAAGTTAGAGGAAAGAATATTTAAAAGGTATAGACTTTTTTTTAATTTTATTTGTTTAAAGTCACAACAATGTAAGTATTACATTACCAGTGACACTGATAACACAGATGTATGAGGAAACACAGGAGGGAAGAAGCAATCCAGTGACTACACTTCTTGGCGTGGGTCTATATAGAAAATTAAATGTTTAATATATCTGGTTCTTTCAGATTTGATCATAAGTCAGTTGTGAAAATGCTTTAAAGTGGAAATATTGCTATCAGTTATTTATAAATTTTAAAGCTTTAAAATTTACCGTTTAGAGCTAAATATGATCTAAAATTAACATGCACATATTATACTTGAAGAGGTAATTAACAGTAGCACTTTTGATTATTAGAGAGTGCTGACAGGGACTGCACCCTCTTAATACGATCAAACAAAAGGCTAATGATTTACCTTCTTATACATTAAAGGTCGTTTTAATAATTTAAAATGAATATTTAAATATAATTTTTGCTTAAATTATACAAATATACTATATTATACATATTTATATTATTATACATTTGCTTATATTATACAAATGATGGTTTCATTTTTCAAAGGAAGGGTGAATGTATGATTCCTTCCAATACATTATTTGTGGGACCTCTGCTGATGTATCACTGACGACAGAGATTTTATATCAGGTTAACATGTCGTGACCATCAGAGATGTTCATGACGAACTAGTTTTATACATCAGGCTACACCGATTAGGAGACGTAACAAATCTCATCACTAAGAATAAAGATTCGCAAACGCATGTTCTTGAAAACATAGAGATTAGAGCCGTTGAAAGGTTTTTTAAACAGAAAAATTTCTTTTCTAGTCCTCAAAAGTTAGTTTTCTGCATTTCTCTCTGGTTCTAATGACTCTAATGCTTCTTTTTTTAATTTTTTGTTAGTCAGCTCTAAGGTGAATAAATTTCTCAAATCGAGCTACCACTTAAATTCAATTAACTGCATTTCAAAGTCTCCAAATCTATCCATGAAAAAAATTGTAAGTTTAGTTCCTGCAGCATTACAATGTCTGAAAACATCCCTAATTTATCTGTCCTTTGCAGTTCTTTGAATTTTGCAAACCATGTGCGAATACTATTGGGTCTAATTTTTAAAAACACCTTTTTCAGGTATGTTCTGTCATCTTTCGGGAGAACAGTGATTTGAATCTTGACGTTTGGGAGGAATCTATATCTCTCACTATTCATATCCCTCATAAAAACTTCTAGCTTGTATTCAAAGGACTTTATCTAACCAAACATAACATCAATCGTCTTAACATTCTGCAATTTAATATTCACGTTAATCAAATCTGTGAAAATTATCAGTTTAGAGACCCACATGGCGTCAGGCAATTCTAGGTAAGAAAAATGTTGGCCATTCAAAAACAACTTTATCTCATTTAAGCAATGAACGAAAAGTTTCAGATCCAAAGCTTGGCGAAGCCATCAAACGTTCTCGTACGTTTTGAGTTTTTTATACACAGATTCTGCTTCAGTCAGTAAAATTTGTAATTGTCATTTATTTAGAGCCTGAGCGTAAATGAAATTAACAACTTTGGTAACGGTTTACATCACTTCCTGATGTTCCTTCAGACAAGCTTTTATACAAAAAGCCCCTTCATGTATGATGCCATGAAAAACTATCACTGGATGACCAACATGTTTTGAAAACAGATTTTCAAAACCTGCATTCTCACCAGTCATGCTAGAGACACCATCAGTTGTGATGGTTACTACTTTTCAAATGTCAATTTGCCCAGAAAACAGTTCGTTCGTATCTCAGCTTCAGTAGTACGCTAATGTAGTGTCAGAATGACAACCATATCTTCACATATTCCATTGTCTTTCTAAAGTAGAGAAATAGTGGCCAGCCTACCTGATAATATTACATCTGCAATTTCATCAATATAATTATAAAAAAATACATGAAGATAAATATTTGTCAATTGTTCAGTAAAACTTTCCAAATCAAGAGTCCTCTCCATAACTGTTTCCTGCTTAGAGACAAATCTTGAATGCGCTGAATAATCTTTTCTTTCTCCAAAACGTTGTTGCAAAGGAAGGTGAATACTCGAACCAAGCTTCCTTATTATATGTACTAGGGTAAATACTAGGGAATTATGAATTGCACAACCAATGAGTTCTTTAATACACTCTCCATCGCTGAGTATCAGTACCATCATGAATGGCTACTTTATATCGCTGTATTAAACTTCTATCTGTTTATCCCATATACAGTTGTCCAAAATCATTGCATCATATTCACTAAATATCATTTCAAATGATTGTTATCACTATTTAAAAATTTCAATGCAAAGAATACCATTAATTAAACAAACAAATTAATTGAAAAAATCAAATGACTCAATACATTGCTATTTATATTCATCATGCTAAATATAATAGCAAAGCTGTAAAAATAAATATGTGTTAATAGTTTAATGAAATTTGCATTAATGTAATATGACTATAGATTGATGAAAATAAAATAATGCTCTAAAACCATATATAATATAGTGAGAACACAATATATCAGTTATTAGCCAGTTTTGCAAACTCAAATCAAATTTAAAACCCTCTTTTCAGTATAATTAAAAAATATTATAACTGGAAGCATCACATTTTTAAGAAGCATAGATAGCAACTATTAGACAAGAATATTTGAAAAAAACTGAATATTTGTCAACAACGTAGCAGCTCTTCTATAGAACGAATCAGTTTAATTTATAGCTCATACATCCATATTACTCAAAGATAATATTATTTATGTACACTAGGAAATATACATATGATATTAATTTTTGTTCAAGGGTGCAACATATAGACTAATTCGAGTAGTTTGTTAAACAAAGTCACCATACCATGAAAAGCATCAGAAATTCTATGAAAAGCATCAGAAATTCTATGTTAAATTGTTTTGTTCATTTAGTTTTTGGAATCGTTTTATTTAACATCTCATTATGAAAATAATAATATTTAACGTTAAACTAATTATGAAATCATTAAAAATACAATAATAAGTTTAGAAATAATTTGTACTTACTATATGAAGTATTATTTAAGAAATTAAGTAATATATTATTAGCATATTTAATATTAAAATAAATAAGCAATCATTAAAATACAATAATAATTTTATGAAATAATTTGTACTGACTATTTGAAGTATTACTTAAGAAATTAACTGGTTAACAAAATACACAGGCGTGGAGCACTAAACTAGGAGTGCAATGGCGCCTTTTTAGAATGACAATGCTTTACCGTTGCTTTAATCAAGGCCATCTGATTCAGTTATTTTAAAATAGTCCCCTTAATTCAGTTTTTTTTATATAAACATGAATTTAATATGCAAAGAAATATGTTAACTATTTTGGAAAAAAATAAATGATATGTAATCAATATACACTTTTAATTAAGCAGTCAAAATATTTTTTTGAAGCAAAGTCTATTTATCTTTTACAATTGTTAAATAATTAGTTAAGCTTATCTGAAACATATTAGTAAATGAATTTATAAGGGTAATATTTCTGTTCTATGCTTAATATGGTAGATCATTGAAATAAAACCTTTTGTAAATTTGTTTACATTGTTTATGAAAACTGATCATAAATCAGAAAATACTATTTTAAAAGAAAACTAATATGACGAATTGTAAAACCGAAATAATGCATAAATTCATATACATGCAGGCACATACCGTATTTTTAAACATCTAAACATGTAAATCGGTCCAGAATATTTTATCAATTTAATAAAAAAATATATTAAATATGCGTGTACGCATTCTACATAACAGAATGCGTACATTGATAACAAACCTGATTTCTTATTTTGAATTTCATCTTTATAAGTTCTTTGGAAATGACTTTGAGGAGGCCAGGGTGGCCTAGAGGCTTGCCTGCCGGCCTCTGGATCCGGGGTCGATATTCACTATGGCCTCCGACTTATTCACCCAGATGGACAACAAATCTATCATGCTGTCCGTCGAAAGAACATTAAACCGTCGGTCAATAATCCTCTACAGTGTCAAATATTTATTACAGATTACTTTAAATTCAATTGAGTTGGGTACAACTTAGGATTATGAATGTAGAATGTTCATTTTGTGGTATGGCCGTTCCTACCTAACTTAACCTAAATGACTCTTTTTAAATCTTGTCTGCACCTAAATCTCTAAAAGTTATAAAGGGAATGATCATAAAAAAAATAGAATTCAAATCCACCGTCACAACTCACATGAGTAACTCACAGTCCCATAAAATTTCTTTGTTTACACATGTTCACAAAGTTCATCTCAGTGATATCACATAATACCCTCAACATCTGAAAAAAAGAGTCCAAAACTCTTTAAATAGTTTAGAATTGAGAGCATTTTACAACAATTTAGCTTCTATTCTCTGTGATAACCTAGTATTTACTACATCATATTTTATATTTATTTTTGTTACTTGAAAAATAATTCAATTAAATTCGATTGTCCTTCATTCAGTTTAAGTAACCAAAATCTTACTCTTGTTATAGTAAAAATGCTTGTTTCATAAAACAGGATGATAAATTCTTTAATAACATTTTAATAGCACGACTCAAATACGTTTTAATTTAGTAATTTAACTCCAAGAAATTTTGATTCTCTTGTTTCTAATGCACATTCGCCACGATAAAGAAATTTTATAACACAGATACCAATATTTTGAAACAAATATTCATTATCCTCACTATTTCATATATCCCTGCAATTAGATTACTATTAAAAAGATAGTTTTAATTTTATTATAATTACTAATAAAGATTATTGAAAAGGAGATTATCATCAAACTATTTTACTGCTTCTGAATGTGATATATTACATTGTTAATATTTTAAATTTTCATAAAAAAAATTTTAATCTTTATGTTGTAAATATTATTTTATTTTAACAGAATGGTTTAAAAATTGTAAAAAAAAAATTGAATCATGGCCTTGAAATTTATGTATACATATTATTTGCATAATAATAGCTATTAATATCTGATAATATAATAAACTGATTCAGTAATTTTAGCCTTGTTTTAGCCGTATTGGAAAGACAGATTGATTGGGCAGATACAGTATGAAGTTGGCTTTAGCATTGAGGTGACATTGAATCACACGTGGTCACATCACTTCCCTATTCGTAACTAATAGCCTAATAAAATCCAACATTAATCCCATCTCCCAATCATTATACATAAAATGGGTTTTGTTAACTCCATCACTAGCATCCGTGATGTCAAACTAGAATAATTGCCTAAACCCATTGTTACGCCTCTTGTCATTAAATCATAACATTTAAACCAAAATTAATTTAACCAAAACAGCACAACAGCATTGCAAAACTATTCCTCATCAAACTATTTAATTTGAAATATATTTATTTCAAATATACAATTATACAAATATACAATGCATATATACATATGAAACACAAAAATATTACAGAATAAGTTTTCAATAAATCTATATATATATATATATATTGTTAAATAACGCCCCATATTTGGCTTGTATCTGCTTCTTACTCAATTTCTCCAGTTTCCAGTTACAAGCCAAATATGGGGCGTTATTTAGCAATATATGTTTAAATGAAGGACTGCTTCCAACTTTTACAAATATATATATATATATATATATATATATATATGAATTTATAAATTTGTTTGTTTGTTTACCCGTTTTCCGTAGAGATAGACACCTGAAATGATTATAATGTTTACTTTTGTTGTGATTGGTTTTGAGGTAGTTGTATTACATTATAACAAATCATATTAGGAGGTTAGGATAGCTCAGTGGCTTCAGTACTGCCCTCGACTTTCTACAATAATATTTAATAATATTTCTACTTAGGGAGTCAAGGTGGCCTATAATATTAGGGTGGCCTAATAAAAAATATTCCATTAGAGGTTAAAAATAAATAATTTTAGAAACAAACTTGAACACAAATGTCACATAAAATACGAATATTCTAAAGTAATATTATAAAGACACATTATTGTCATTAATGTTATTTTATGTTGGGTAAATAAATTGAATATTTCAATTTAAGAGTTTTGTTTGTTTTAAATACACTTTTTGTGTATATAACTGAAAATGGTGTTTTATCTTTATGTTATAAAATAAATGATTTCATTTTACTTTTAAATTATTTTAATTTTGCTAAATATACCGTACTTACTGTGTATATATCTTGAATCATTTTAAGAATACTACATCAAAAGCTTGGGCCATATAAGAATCTATTTCCGTGCCTTAATAACAAGAAAAACAATTAAAATTATCCCTGTCAATATGTTCAGTGAATTTTTTTAATAACTCTTGTTATAATTTCTGAGTGGCACAAAGGGTTAAGGTAGTCTAGTAAACATATAATTCTGCTTTTATATTTCATATAAGAAGGAAGTATTAAAATAAGTACGAGTATGTTATAAAAATTGTTTGTTTCTTTTCCAACGAGCACACTTTTAAGGCTTTCACGTTTTACTGCTGCTCTAGAGGCGAAAACTGTGGCTCATTTATTATTTGGAACCAATTTTTAGTAATGGGTGAGCCACATTACATTACCTGTTGATTCTACATTGCGAGTCCTAAATTTTACCTACCTTAAGTGTGTTTAGAGTAGGGATTGTTAACGAGTACCTATCATCGTACAGGCTTGGAATCGACGGTTTAACGTCCTCTCAGTAGGACGAGAGACTCATATTTATTCACTGCCCACATAAATTAATCGAAGGCCATATGGCTATCGAACCACGGACCTACTATTGCAGAGGCGAGTATGTTGACCACTGACCTAAACGACCCCAATGTCGTAAAAGATACGTGACAGGTACTCTTTGCACAATTGAACAAATTGTAATTTAGACACCACAGATTTGTCATTACCTCTTTTAAATATACACTTAGTTCCAAATCTAACTAAATTGTATGAAAAGAAGGACAAATACCTGCATCTAATAGTGGCTAAAATTATTAATTGGAACTGTAATATATTCCAATCTCATAATCACTTTTTTTAGTTAATTATCAATTCTACTTTAATCAGATAAACAAAAATATATGCCCTTGAGTGTTATACTTAAGTGTTTTAAACAATTTTTAACAGGTTTTAAGATATTGTATATACGTTATACACACTGAAGATGGTCGAAGACGACCAAAACGTCGGAAGAAATATAATCATTGAAAACAAAACGTATGGTGGTTAGTTGATGATGTACCTAGTTCCTCGCGAATTTAAAAGACTCTTAAGGGCTTTGGAAAAGTTATCCAAGAAATTAATTAAAAAAACAATAGGCTGTACATTCAATCTCACCTGTATTAACGAAGGACTGTTTCCTAAATATTCAAATATACATATACATATAAACTTCGAATAAAATGTAAGGTCCGTATGGACAATAAAAACTTTAACACATAAGGAAGAACACAGAATGTTATTACAGAACTCACTTCCATATATATATATATATATATATATGGAATAATTTACTACAATGAAACTAATTTGGAAAAAATGCTCTAAGATCTTTCGTCGTTAGTAATTTTCTTGTGTTCAGTAATGGTGGAAACTTGTTTAACAGACTTGTCAATAATAAGCCAAGAAAAAAGGAATGCTATGTATACAGGATACCATGTACTGACTGCAAAGGTTTTCTTACAAAGATAAAACAACACAAATATACGATCAGAAGAGAAGACAGAAAGAGCACCTTGTTCATACAAATAAGAAACAGTAATCATGTGATTAACTGGAATGGAGCAAATGAATTAATATTTGTGTCTTAGGAAGATGAAATATTGCGGAAAGTGCACTCGTAAAGAACTTTTATGAGAAATTAATGAACAATTGCCTCTTACCTTATAAATTGGATGAAGTTTTGATTAGCCGAATAATTAAACAGATGAAGACTTCTTCATCATTAAACACATTCAGGGTTACCAACAATTCTAGAAACATCAATCAACCAGGTTAAGTATTTATTATTTTTTAGTTCACTTGCCCTCTGACGATGTGTTGACGAAAGGACTTAGAACATTGTTTCTAAATTAGTTTGATTGTGGTAAATTAATCCATCTATTACATCAAGTATATTTTGACTATTATTCATTCATATTATATATATATATATATGCTTTGACAGGGATCGGCTCGTCAAATAATGATACGCAACAGGGATTGGCTCGTCTTTTTCAATATATATATATATATATATATATATATTATATATATATATATATATATACTTTAACACAGAGAAAAGAACACAGAAAGACGCTACAGAACTCACTTCGATATTTCGACATCCGTCGTCATCGGAAAGAAGTGCGAAGTACACGCGTTTATAAATATATATATATATAAAGATTTCACATAAACACGTTAAATAACAATCAATGATCAAACCAAAATATGAAATGGGAAAACAAGACTAAGGTCTTTTAGCCGTAAGAAACTGTATTCGTCAGAAGTCAAAAACACATCTGACTCAGTTGGGTTTTTGACTCTGACGAAGACCGTTCATTACGGTTGAAAGATCTTAGTCTTGTTTTCCCATTTCATATTGTGGTTTGATAATATATATATATATATATATATATATATATATATATATAATATATATATATATATAATATATATATATAACTAAATTCACAGAAAGAATAGACTAAAAGACAACGCGAACGGTCACAACTAAATTTTGATTGCCTCGATATTAGGTAGAAGGTGACTCACATCTTTCTACCTGATGAGGTGCTAGATGAAAGTTGTAGTGTATTTTTGGATCCTGTTTAATGGGTTCTTTCTGTAAATTTAGTTTATTTAATTCTTCTATTGTTTTATGTAATTCTTCACATATCAACATCCAAATTTCAGTTATCAAATCAGAAGAAATAACCAAGATCCTTCATCTAAATAAATGGTCCTCGTCAAAGTCTCAGAGTCACTATAAAGCTTTCATTCAGAAACAATGAGACTGACGAAGGTCACTTGTTTTGGTTGAAAGTTACTAATCATGTCTAAGATTTTCTTACTGTGGTTTAGACGTTGATTTTTATTTAACTTGATTATTGTGAAATATACGCTGCGATCAACCCAGTCCTCATCCATGCTAACAACCATGGACATTCGTTTAATGATTGCTATTGGTTGTAGATACTACATGTTCTCCCAAAGAGTACAACTGTCACTTAACTAGAATCCGAGGAGGCACATATTTTATTTTTGAATGGGCGTTCTAAACGAGACCAATACTATATTTTATTTTTTTTGTTATTATTATATTTTTTATTATTTTGTGTTAATATATTTATTATTATTATTTATACGTGTGAAACAGTTCCAGGTTAGTGTCGAAGAAGAAGGGGAGGTGTGGGAGAAGAACCCCGATCTGTTGTGGGTTTCCTGCGGTTGTGTTTCCGGCGTGCTTGATTGCCCATTCTCCTTTCTCCTGAAGACGGATCATCCAAAAATTTGAGTTGTAAGTGTGTCTCTTTCTCTGTGTGTTGCTTTTCTTCGGTTTTGAGCTGATTTGCGTCCAGTTTGGATCGTTTTTTGTCGAATTTTAAGTATTTTATATATATATATATATATATGATCAAACCACAATAAGAAATGGGAAAACAAGACTAAGATCTTTCAACCGTAACAAGCGGTCTTCGTCAGAACGGTTGAAAGATCTTACTCTTGTTTTCCCATTTCTTATTGTGGTGATCATTGATTGTTGTTTCACGTGTTTATGTGAAATCTTTATATATATATATATATATATATATATATATAATATCTCTCTAATGACTTCTAAAATGATGTTGTTGTATCTGACTGCATTCTTATTCATAACAAATTTTATTGTGAGTTGTTTATTCATATAATCACATTCAAGCGCAGAAGTACTCCAATTTCTAAAATGCAGCTGTACATCAAACAAAACTCAAGAAAACCATATTTTTAAATCATTATAAAAAGCGGTAAATAGAATTCTTTCATTTCCCGTAATTATACTGGAAATAAGAAAAACCCTCTATAATAAGGAATGAAATTATATAGAAAGAACAGTAGTTCAAGAAGCAAGAACATTATCTTTCCTTCTTAAATGATTTAGAGACTCCCAAGTTGAGCTCTCTCTCTCTACACAAATATTTAATCTCCATCTTTCCAGTGTTTCCTTTACTTTAGATAAAAACTATATATGGTTTTACTGAAAATAAAAGCATTAATTGTTGTAAGAACATTATTTTGCTTTTAAAGAAAAAAAATTAGCTTCATTAGAGGTAAATGCATTTAAATTAAGTAGAATTAAAAAAAATAAAAATAATACATTTTTTTGTTATTTTTTTTTGTAAATTTTAAAAATAAATCAAATCACTGAAAATTTATTACAGCTGATAACATATTAACTGCTACAAAACGTTATATAATCAATATTGTAGAAAAAATATATAAAAGAACATGTTATAAAATTTTATGTGGTCTTTGTCATAAGTTGTAACAGCTTATTAACATTTAAGTAGAATTTTAAATAAGATATAAATTAAATCAAATATGAAATTTTAAATGTAATTTGAAATTTAATAATGAGAACTTGATTCAGGGTATAATAAATATAATGTATAATAACATATCGAATTATAATTATATAATAATCATAATAATAATAGCTATAATGATTATAATTTTATTATTATAATAATATTAATATTAATATGAGTTGTTTAATAAATATTGCTAAGTATTTAATTAATGTAGGAATAACAAAAAAATAGCAAGCGAAATGTCTTAACAAATTTAGTGTATTATCATATTGACTATTTCAAACTCTAGGCTATATGGGTTTGAATATGAACATGTAATGTGGATGTCTATTGATGTGGAGAATATCTGCGAAGTGTATCCTATGATATGTTGTTTTTTGAATACCATTTTGTGACATTCAATAAGAAGTCGACTTCATTTCTTAATTGTATCAATGCTCGATATAAGATAATACGCGATTAGTTTGTTCATTAGCCACTTGTAAACATTTAACGTGTTAGCTAAAGCTTTTAACAGGTTGTAACTTAAATACGGATGTAAACATTATTGATGTTATTGTCCGAAGAGTTTTCTACTTACCAGTTGTTATAAAATATTTGAATGATTTCTTCAAAATTTGAATCATTCATTGTAAAACGAAGTAAACATTAAACAATATTCACTGAAAGGGTCAATAACTGATTGATGACAAAATCAACATTTTCTTTTTTATTTATAAGATTAAATGGGGAAATGATTGTTTCAAATATGCTGTTCATTCACAATTCATATTCAATCTCCATTGTTATAATATCATTGAAGTTTACTTAACAAAGGTGATAAGAATGCTAACCTGCAATTCATTTATTAAACAGATATGTATTTGTAAACCATGAATTCATATCACTTCTACTTTGTATTTTATATAAACATTATTTAGAAAAAAATTGTTCTATAGCCCCTTTGAATTAAAAATACATTTAAAAAAAAATTGTTCAAAAAGCATGCTTTAGAGGTGTATCAATAGATACACCTGATATACTACTCCTGATATTTATTTATCATTATAGTCATAAATACGGTGAACATACTCTTTGAAAATCTACTGAAAGATGTCCTTTTGTTTCAAGTAAATTCGTTCCATCAAGACATTTTATGATTACATGATTCAATCACTACATGTGTTAAATCTTTTCGTAACATAGAAGTCGACATATTATTTTTTTTAAACAAATATAGGCTTGAAGTGGACCTTTCTCAAGGTAATTAAAGTTATTTTCTAAAAGTCAATTATTCAATTTTAGGAAGTTTTTTATGTAATTACCTTCACCTATGTATAAGATTTGAAATGCTCATTTAAAATACACTGAAAGATTACTTGCAGTAATTAACATTAATTTATTATGGAAATGTTAAATAATTGCAGCGAGAGGTTATGAAGAGAAGAAGGTTATACAAATGGAGCTGGATGTGGCCATACTACACACTTTTATCTAGAGACCGGTAAAATGAAATATTTTCATTAGTGGTTACATGTCGATTTACGGGCTTTGAGTCAGAGACTAGGAAGTCCGGGAGACTTGGAGTCAGAGTCTAGGGAGTCCGGGAGACTTAGAGTCAGAGACTAGGGAGTCCGGGAGACTTGGAGTCGGAGCCTGTGGAATGATGTTAATATGAATCTAACATAGAGTAAAATAACATCTACAGCAGAAATGAAGCATAAACGTACATAAGTATTCATATGACCAATACATTTCATACTTTACTGACTAAGTCATTATGCTAAATATACTTCAAACATTATAGTGATATATGTTTATCAGATACAAGATTTCACATAAAAACCTGAAATCAGTTAGATTTTTGACTCTGACGAAGACCACATGTTACGGTTGAAATATATTAGTTTTTTCCTCGTTTCATAATTTGTTTTGATCATTGATGTTTATTAGGCAAGTTAAGTTCGTGCCTATATCTACAACAGTGGATCAATGGCAGCACTTTTGAAAAGATAGTTAAGTGTAGTAGTAGAAGTTATCATTACAAACGGATTACGGAGGCCAGGTTAGGTCAGTCATTAACATACTCGCCTCTGAACTGGTTGGTCAGGTGTTCGATACCCACGTGGCCCATGATTTATTCACGTCAGAGGTGAATAAATCCAACCACATCGTCCCTAGCAGAGGACGTTAAAACCGTCAGTTCCCAGCCTGTACGATGTCAGGAACTCGTTAAAGATCCTTACTTTAAATACATTGGAGTTAAGCAAAATTTAGTACTCCCAATGTAGAATTAACCAGCTAATACTGGCACGATGGGTGCCAGATAATAAATGAACGACAATTCACGCCCCTAGAACAGCACTAAAAAGTGCATGCCTTATAAGTATTGGCGTTAGAAAACAACAATCACAACATCATTACAACGTTTTAAGGAACATATTTAATATGATTAAAAATTCACCTTAATTACCATAGCATTGGCATTGTTTGAAAGTCATTTGCAAGGAATCCTGTACTAGTAAAACTATTTATTCCATAACACAATATATATATATGAAAAAAAAGTGCGGAAAATTCGTTTAATTAATGATAAAAATCATAATTATTTTACGTTATTCAATAATAAGGTTTCCAAATTGTACTCTAATCCTAGGCCGACCTAGGCGTAATTTTTCTTTTCAATTTTTAATTGAAGAACTACGAATAAAAGATGATTTAAAATGGGTTGGAAAGAAATAAAATTTAAAACAAAACTAGAATAGGATATTATTACTCAGAAGCAAAGAAGGAAACTGTTAATAGAAATATCTTCCAAAGAATGTTGACGAGGTGCACAGTTCTTTATTATAATGAAGTTCACTTTATTCATGAATTGTTTTATTAAACAAAATTTGCAATTCAAAATGAAAATTGCAACAGAGCTTTTGGTTATTCAAGTGATAAGGAAGCGCAATAGTGATAATTTTAATTCAATGAATATCTAGAATTATACGCAGTACAATGTATAAGTAGAAAAATAATAAAATGATAGAAATGTATTAATAAAAAAAAGTAGTTCATAAAAAGAAGTAAAAGATTTATTCATAAGAAGTTTGCATTATAGATAAATTCTATGAACGTATCAAAGGGATAACTTGAAATATGAAATACTACATTGCAATCTACTATGATGTTATATCAATTAAGGCTTTCAATTACATACTCTGTTGATAAATTATTTTTTAATCGACAAATTGGCAGTTATTTCATAGGATATGGCTTACTTTAGTCGTTTTGATTTTACAGCTCAATACTATATGCTTCATTATGCTTATTATTATTATGCTTAGAGCTGTGTAAACTTGTTCTTTCACATTGTGAAATGTACTAAGAATAGATATATATGTGATTGTGATAAACACATGTCCCAAGAAGTAATAATACATATTTTTACGTTTTTTTAATGACCACTTTAAAAATAATTAAATTCAGTCATCTAATGGGAATCAGTGTATTAAACATAATCATAATCGTTGAGTACAATAAAAATATAGTTTAAGTGCAGCTGATTTAGTATCAAATTTAAGTTTACTTCTTGCAAACCAAAATATTAACCTTGCCTACTTCAAAAGTACGTGATGATAAATATAACAGATATAAATATAATACCCCGTTATAAAAGCATTCATATTTAATATATGAATAAATATAAATATGAATAAAATATTTAATATCCATTTTTATGGCTACACCATTATATCCATATTAGAAAATATTAAAAAAACACTAAGTTTTTTTGATATAATTATGTTGCATTATTTGATTAAAATTTTGATATAGAAGTACAACTTACAACTAGTATAATTTATAAAGCCTACACTTAGGGAAGCATATTAGCCTTATCGCAGTTGATATAGAGGAAGACAGGGTACAGCGGAACAGGGGTATCTTAACAGAGAAGGGTATTAGCGTAACTGTGACTATTTAAGATTGTATATATGTTTTAGATATTAGGACCTAAGACTTGTGGTTTCCAACCACCCAAAAGCTGACATTCCAGACCCCAATCGTAGTCACTTAGCGCACCAATACCCTTGAACGACAGGAATCTGGGAAGCCCTGCCTTCTGAGGTATATCAGGCTGACTACAAAAAAAGCCGTCGATACGTCTGACTCTCCATGTCGCGACAACCTAGGAAGAACACAGGGCTCACGGTATTCTCCAGATAAGACACTTGCTTCAGAGAACCACCATTCTACATTCGAATAGTGATGTTAATGGACTAAAAATACTTGAAGCGATGTATATTAAAGACAAATTGCCCAGTTTAAATATACAGAAAACAATGTTAAGGTTATTCTTAGTTTTATGAATATTAACAATAGAGAGGCCGGTGACAGAGGGTGAGTTGTAGGTAGGTCATGTGTTTTTTTTGTTCGCTCGCACTCCCAGCCAATCCCCACAATTAACTTTCACCTATACCTACCCTCTCAGTGTTGCCATTTAAACGCATTTGTAATCTGCAATCTATATATTTAGCTGAGATAACTATAATTTCATAACCTGATGATGACCCAAGGGTCGAAAAGCTTTTGTATTTACAGTAATAGATAATTAGAAACTTACATTTAGTGTTAAGAGGTTCACGATTTTCAATAATAAACCCCTATTGTTTTGTATCTTGCTGAATGTCGTTTGCTAACTTGCTTTGGTAATAATCACCTTTACAATGAATGATTGTGAGAAAAATATAAAATCAATTAGTAAAAAAGTCGTCAATGCAGGATCTATACTAAATTTTAACAAAATATACTTAAAAAAAGACTTCTCTGGATGTACAATAACATATATATATATATATATATATATATATATATATATATATATTGTTAAAATTTGCAGCAGCTTCTGCACTCACTAACTTTAAGCTGGTGGCCTCCATCCTTCGGGCGATTTTTCTTTCTTCTGGCTGCAGTTGCCACAGCATCTGTCCTAGAGACATCTTCAATATTACACGAGCTTTCGACCATAGGAACATTGGTCATCTTCAGGTAGAGCATGCCTTGTAGTAAACAGCTTAAATGCCAATCAGGTTGACTAATTCGAACCAATCAGAGCGCAGGGTTAAGGCTGCTGCTCTGATTGGACCTCATGCTCGGCTCCAGGCTCCTGCTCGTCGGAATTGCATACATGTCCTTGACCTGGAGGTTTATAGAGGGGTTCCTTTCCTTTATGTACAGGGCTTCCAATATTTGTAGCTTCTCCGCATTCTGTTCCGCCTGTATGATGGCAGTGCCCTGCACCAGCATCTCCCTCGTCAGCTGAGTGTTGTGTTTTTCCTGTGTATGTTTCTTGGGGGCTCCCGCAGTTAAATGAAGAGTTAGCCTCCTAGAGAGCTTAGTCGCAGTCATCCCAATGTACTTGGAAGGCATTGCCAAGGTAATTGCCTTCCAAGTACATTGGGATGACTGCGACTAAGCTCTCTAGGAGGCTAACTCTTCATTTAACTGCGGGAGCCCCCAAGAAACATACACAGGAAAAACACAACACTCAGCTGACGAGGGAGATGCTGGTGCAGGGCACTGCCATCATACAGGCGGAACAGAATGCGGAGAAGCTACAAATATTGGAAGCCCTGTACATAAAGGAAAGGAACCCCTCTATAAACCTCCAGGTCAAGGACATGTATGTAATTCCGACGAGCAGGAGCCTGGAGCCGAGCATGAGGTCCAATCAGAGCAGCAGCCTTAACCCTGCGCTCTGATTGGTTCGAATTAGTCAACCTGATTGGCATTTAAGCTGTTTACTACAAGGCATGCTCTACCTGAAGATGACCAATGTTCCTATGGTCGAAAGCTCGTGTAATATTGAAGATGTCTCTAGGACAGATGCTGTGGCAACTGCAGCCAGAAGAAAGAAAAATCGCCGAAGGATGGAGGCCACCAGCTTAAAGTTAGTGAGTGCAGAAGCTGCTGCAAATTTTAACAACATATGTTTGAGAGAAGACCTGCTGCCAACGTATTCTAATATATATATATATATATATATATATATATATATATATATATATATATATATATATATTTATAAATTATCAACCGTGAAATGGAAACAAAATTACAGTTCAGTTCATTACCACTCGGACAGTTCTTAAGATTCTAATTAATCTCTCATTGCCAACGTTTCGGTTTTAATTTAAAACCTCTTTCAAAGGTAAACAGAAAAACTAAGTATTAAATTAGAGATTATTTTACAAAGAAAACTAATAATACCAATAATACTTGTAATACATACAATAATAATGAATACTTATGATGTTAATGTAATACTTTGTTTTCTGTTTCAAAATTTTATACTTTTGTCTAAAAAAAAGATTTTAAATAAAATCCGAAACGTTGGCAATGAGAGTTTAATTTGAACCTGAAGAACTGACCGAGTCCCAATAAACTTTTGTTTTGTTTCTATTCCACGGTTGAAACAGAGACTGTATGTGTGTTTTTGTATTTTCTGTGTACCCATAGTATCCTCTGAATTGTTTGTTGTCCTTTGTAGATCCTTCCCTTGATGATGATATATATATTGTTATTTAACTTGATATAACAATGCTACATTTTTGATTTGTATCCATTTTCTACATGAGTTCTCCATTTTGCGAAATTCTACCTCATCTCTATGTTAAAATTGTATAGCTGTCACCTATATTACTAGTCCACATGTATCGAATGTACCACATTCATCATCGGGACAATAATGAGTATATTATAGGGTTAGTGAATTTATTAATGCAAAGTAATTTAGTATTTACTAGTTTAACTGAACGGTTTCAATGTTATTAATAACTCTTAGAGCTATATCACAATAAGACTGGTCTATTAAAATGTATATACTTCCAGTTTTATGCATCTTTTTGTCTAAAAAAGGAAGCCTCATAAGTATGGGCATTGGATCACAAACACACATATGTATGCTTCTAATCGTTGTATCATCAAAATAGCATTGTAGTTAACTGTAATGGATAAAACCATTTTATGTTATTAAAGAACCAAAATTTGTGCAGTAATTCCTTTAGCAATGGATATTTCATGTATCCAGTGTATAAATATATATATATCAATAAATATTCAGAAATATATTTGGAAAAAGGTTTATATCGTTAAAATGTTTGTATAGGGCTCCACATATTTAAATTACATTTGATAATGTTATCGATGTTGAAATATAACTGAAATAGAAATTTCAGAATGATTGGTCTGATGGTGATTGACAAAATATCACACGTTTCTTATATCTCTCATTCCAAAATCATAACATTCGAAAACTAAATGTAGATGTTTCCTAAGTATTATTATTGCACAATACATTCAATTAAATTCAAATACATTTACAAATTATTTAAATTATGACTAAAACAATTTATATAGGTAAAATGATAAAGCATTTACAGAATAATCTGTCCCAGGTGTTCTCTGGAGATCGTCTGCCAGTCAGTGGACTTGGAGCTGTCATTCAAGAGGAACACATATTTCCGGTTCCTTGATTAACGTCGTTCATTAACCCCAATTGATTAATTCAACCTCAAAGGGCCTGTGTCTTTAATTAAATCAATTCACAGATCATTAGTCTTTAAAAAAAAATGTTTATCTTTAGTTTAAAATGAAATTTAGTAACATTCTTTATGTTTCTTAATTATTAATGAAACTTGTAATGATTTTTACGTTCTATATATATATATATATATATATATATATATATATATATATATATAGATCTGTTCTCTAATCGGAATTCGGTCAATTATCTAGGATAAATAAAAACCATTTTTTTATCCTAAAAAATTGACCGAATCCCGATTAGAGAACACACCTATTCTACCAAGCGGTTGATATATTATTGAAGCTGCTATATATATATATATATATATATATATATATTATATATATATATATATATATATATATATATAAAAAAAGCAGGATGAGAATTTAGCATTAGTAGACCTCTGGTCTGCAACTGCTAATTATGATGTGCACTGTTGTGCATGGAAATATTCGTTATATATATACATATCAATGATCAAACCACAATAAGAAATGGAAAAACAAGACTAAGATCTTTCAACCGTAACAAGCGGTCCTCGTCAGAGTCAAAAACCCAACTGAGATATCAAAAACCCGACAGAGTCAGTTGGGTTTTGACTCTGACGAGGACCGCTTGTTATGGTTGAAAGATCTTAGTCTTGTTTTCCCATTTCTTATTGTGGTTTGATCTTTGATTGTTGTTTCACGTGTTTATGTGAAATCCTTTTATATATACATATATACGATATATCGATATATATACATATATCGTATATATATTGAACAAATAATGTTCAATATGAAAAAAGATAGGTAAATCAATAAAAAAAGACACACTTAGAATCTCTAATTTTTGGTGTTCAGGAGAAAACTATTGCATTGTTTCAGAGAGGCCAACAATATGCACACCCGATAAAAAAGAAAACTTCATACAGGAAAGAAAAGAAAATAACTTATATATACTATGATTCCAGAAATCATCCATTAAATCCATTGTTTTATAAAGTATTTCTTATACGATTGCATAGATATACCTATGCAAATAGCATACTCTTACTTCAATCTTATAATCATGCACATTATATTGAGTTAGAATAACTCTAAAATTAATTAACTAAATAGGCATAATGCACTAAATAACAATGTAATATCATTGCCAGGAGGAGTACCAACTGAAGAAGCAATCCTAAATGTATATTTTCACATATTTTTAATAATAGGTTTGAAATGTTATGAATTTTACAATAAAATTATTTTTTTTAAATCACTTCAGAATGTTTTTTTTCAGAAAAAACTAATGTCGAATAAATTTCTCTTGTTTTATTCAAAGTTAATAGAAAAAATATCAGGGAGTAGAGCCAGCTAATCAGATTTCAAATACAGTTCGGCATATTTAGAATTGTATCACCTCTTCCAATCAAATAAATCTTTTCCAACAATTTTCGTAGCATACTAATATTACATGGATGTCACATGAAAAATTCTATAGTTCTCGCTGTACCAGTATACAATGACCAACGAATATTTCCATGTGCACATCATAATTAGCATTTCGACACCAGAGGCCCACTACTGCTAAATTCTCATCCTGCTGTTATTATTTAGGTCAGGAAACAGGGTCAATACCGGGAACATCAGTCTGTTAGGAAAAGGAGTCGTTTTTGTGGTCGTATGCACCTGCGACTTTGTATATTCTGAGGCACTCTATAATTTATAAGCCGTCAGGTCGTTACACTTAGCTCAGGAAGGGATCTATTAGGGCTCATGGGATTGGGAAATGTTGTGTGTTGGATTCAGTTCCCGAGCAAGGAGATTGGGTGGGCAGTTTTTTGTCTTCATTGCTGGAAAGTCGATTAATGTAGCAATCAATTGATTCCTAACTCAACTCATGTTGAATATTAACATTTCAGGCATACCATGGTACCCTAGCTATAAGGCGGGCACATTTATTCTGTACAACCTGTATGCCGTTCTTGTTTGTGGGCACCTCTCCAAACCAGACAGAGCATCCATATGTCATAGTCCAACGAATGACCGCTCTATAGACAAGGTCCTTCACTGCCTATGGAGCATTTCTTGATTTGAGGATGGAATAATGATTACACTATGATTACAATATCCCCAGTTTCGATTTGCTCCGGAGATGTTGTCTGAATGACTACTCCAGTATAGTGAATATAAATATAATCTGAGTTCTCTAAATTTACACTAATATAAAAAGATTTCACATAAACACGTGAAACAACAATCAATGATCAAACCACAATAAGAAATGAGAAAACAAGACTAAGATCTTTCAACCGTAACAAGCGGTCTTCGTCAGAGTCAAAAACCCAACTCAGTTGGGTTTTTGACTCTGACGAAGACCGCTTGTTACGGTTGAAAGATCTTAGTCTTGTTTTCCCATTTCTTATTGTGGTTTGATCATTGATTGTTGTTACACTAATATGTATTTCTGTTAAAGGAAGACAACAAAAATGTAAGACTACAATTCATCCTCATAACATTTTAAGCTAACTTGACGTTTTCTCTAATCAAAACAAAATTCTATTTTCTTAGCCTAATGGTGACATCAGGTTAATATTATATGATTCAGCTCCCTAAAATTAACAGCTTGTGGAAAAAAGAATGGAAATGAAAGTCATGCAATTACAACAATGTAGATTTTTAATCAAGTAATATTTCGTAACGACTACGCTGCACATGTACACCATAAGCATTGTCATTTATTATAATATCTAAATTATCAATAAGACGGCCCACATGAAATTCATGGATAAACGTGAAAACTTGACTAAGACAAACTAAAAAGTTGTTCTTTTTCCTTGAAAATCACAAAATAGATCTCCTTTTTATGGTTACTAAAATTTACATATACGAAAGTAAAAATGATAATAATTGTTGTCATATTGTAAATTAAAATTCACAAAAATATATTGAAACATAGTATCACCACCAAATTTAACCACCCTTTAAAGGCATTTCTTTTTTTTTGTTTGAAAAAACACAAGATCAACAAAAAATATCAAACAAATAATGAGTTAATATTGGGAATGAAAAAGAAAGAGAGAGTTATTTGGAGGTAATTTTTAAGAAGAACAGGTCAGCGAATTCCGTTAGAAGTGGAAAGTCCTGTCAGGTGATCAATGGCACAACACAGAGATTTGTCTCTAACCGGCCCCTTTCCATTCTGCTTACTTGTCTTTTCCTTTGTCTGCTTATGTCAACTGTATCGGCGGCAAATAGCTGCCTCAGAAATGCCCCATTGTCGGCTCAATACCAATTTAGTGACAAGCAGAGATAGAAAAAAATCCAACTAGTGTTTAAATATATAGTTGTGCTTTTTTGTTACTTCGTGCTATTTGCTAGTGACAAGAAAAATAAAAACAAATTTTACGCATACAATTTTATGAAACTTAGTAACAATGCTTCCTTTAATAAATATATTATAATTGCTGAAGAGAAAATAGTAACTACAACAATCATAAGAAAGTGAGAGAATGGCATTCACAAGAGTCTAGATGAAAGGATGAGAGAGTGAAAGAAAGAAAGAGAGAGAGAGAGAAAGAGAGAGAGAGAGAGAGAGAGAGAGAACTGTTTAATTTACAAGGGAAATGGGAGAATTACACTTAAAATAAACCAGAGATATGTATTTACAAGTATGAGATAACACTAAAATTAATAACAGTACTAAAAACTTATGTACCAATATATATAATATGCATATGATCACACCGCAATAAGAAATCGGAAAAAAATACTAATATCTTTCAACCTTAACAAGGCGTCTTCGTCAGAGTTTAAAGAAGATCATTTGTTACGATTGAAGCATCTGATTTTTTTTCCGTATTTCTTATGGTGGATTGATGCCTGATTATTATTTCACGTGTTCGTCGTAAAATTTTTGTATATATCTAATATATATATATATATACCACAAACCTGCTAATCTTAGATCTATCTTTTCTCATATCCCTTCCCCCAAGCCTCTCTACACTGCTAGTGGTATGGTTCAGTGCGGACGTCGTGGGTGTTTAACGTGTCCTATCATCAATCCCGTTTCTTCCTTTACTTCATATCTCATCAAACACACCTACCCTATCTCATACAAAACCTCTTGTACCTCTGGTAACTGCGTTTAACGTTTGGATTGCACCCAATATGATGCTTTTTATGTGGGTTTGGCTTCCACAAAGCTAAGCCTGCGTATGAATAATCACAGGTCGTCCTTTGGTGAACGCAGTGACCTTCTCGTTGCTACTCATGCCAGTTCTCACTCACTCAGTTTTAATGACTGTTTCCGTGTAGAGGTTCTGAGAGAGGTAACTGATAACAATTCAAAAGTCAATCTGTGAACTTCAGATGAAGCACTTATTAGTCTTCTGGGGAGTAGATCTGCTCCTGGGCTTAACCTCAATCGTGGATTATTCATTTTATTTATTTTAGTCTCTTAATTTTTCGTTTGTTCACTAACTTATTTTATATTTTTTTGGGTTTTTTACTTGTGCTAATAGTCTTTATTTTCATTCGTTAATATTTACTTTGTTTTTATTTCTTTATCTATCCATACATTAACTCCCTCCGTAAGTTGGCTACACTGTTTGAGTGTTTCTTGAAGACAACCGGCAAGTAGTGGTCTGCTTGCGGAGCGACTCGTTTCTGTCTTCCTGATGACAAGGCCATCGAAATATACTATTGAGTCTCTGTTTTATTTCTCTGTGCTCTTTTTGCCAATGTAGTTTATATATATGGTTACTTTAAGAGCTTTAAGAGTGTGGTGTTTTTTCTCCACGTGGGCCTTTGGTGCTCCAGTAGCGAGGTGCATGGTGAGACGCCTTGAGAGTTTCGTCGTGGTCATGCCAATGTATCGGGATGGTAGGGTTGCACAGTCCCCTTCTTTACAAATAAATTGATACACGACATGACTTCTCTGAACTTCAGTTGTCTCCTTTTTGCATTTATTTCTTATTAGCAAGCTGCTCATTTTTTTATTGTTATAGTAACTATAGTAATAGTAAATACTATATAACTATAGTAAGTTATAACTTTATAGTGACTATAAAGTTAAAATAACAAGGACGGAGTGACGGATGGTTGACCTCCCGGGCGCTAGGATCGCCACTTACTATTACCTCTTAGTATTGTTATATATATATATTTCAAGGTTCAAAGCAAATTATGAAATAGGAAGAAAAATATAAGATCTCTCAACCGTAACAAGCGATCTGTGTAAGGGTCAAAAACCTAAATGACTCTGACGAAGACCAGACCGTTTGTTACGGTTCAAAGATCTTAGTCCGTTTTTCCCATTTCATATTGTAGTTTGATCATTGATTCTTATTTTACGTGTTTGTGTGAAATCTTATATATAATATTTATATATGGCTAAATTTCTAAGGCTAAAGTTAACCCAGTTGAGTTGGGGTTTTGACTCTGACGAAGACCGCTTATTACGATTGAATGATATTATTCTTAGTCAAGATAATATTGAATTATTATTATCTTAGTCTTCTTTTCCCATTCCATATTGTTGTTTGAACATTGTTATATATATATACATAATAACACATGAAAAACATTTACATTCAAGTTCGTTTGCTCCTACAAAACATTTTGTATAAGATGAAAATTTATTAAATGCTTAAAATGGAAAGATACGTTTGTTTGAGGTATGGATGTTGAGTTATAGATATTCAATTAATAAATATATATGTATACAAGTAAGCTAACAGAATTAACAATTTTTTTTTTAAATTTATTAAAGTAACAAATTTAAAAAATGATGATATTTGACTCTGACGAAAACTGTTTGTTAGTGTTTGAATAATCCTTGCTTTTTTTCTCATTATATATATATGAAAGGATTTCACATAAACACGAAGACCTACACATCTGACGAAGACCGCTTGTTACGGTTGAAAAATCTTAGTCTTGTTGTCCCATTTCTTATTGTGGTTTGATCATATATATATATATATATATATATTATATATATAAATAAGTACAACGGATAACGAAAATGTACGTTATATTTGAAATCCTTAGTTATGATTCTACCCCTTTATAACGCAGTGGTAATATAATAATGTGTTGATGTTCCCTTGCGTTCTGTTTCTGAGAACATATTTTATATATTCCAACGAGTTTATATATATATATATATATATATATATATATATATATATTATACATGTTTACAATTGAAGAATAGTAACACACAATAGACTTTACTTATTTAGACTTTATAAAAAAACATGTAAGGAAAAAGATTTTTTTATGTTATTGAATATGTAAGTAATTTTCATAAAATCTAGCATGATGATGATTTATAATAATTATTATACAAGTAATAATAAATAATTCTGCGCTTTAGATTATAGGTATGATTATTAGAAAAGACAATTAAGTGTTCCATTTCCACGGGATTATGTTTTTTAGTGAAAATTAATTTATTTTTCATTAAATATTTAATGAAACATTTTCATTAGATATTTAATTTAATTTTCTGTATTTCTGCATTGATTGCAATAAGGACATTTATTATTGAAATATTCATGTTGCTACAAAATATTTCGTATAAAATCAAAATTCAATAAATGTTTAAAATGGAATGATATATTTGTTTGAGTATAAGTTATATATATTTAATTAATAAATGTACTATATAAGTATACTAGTAAGCCAACAGAATCACAAATTGTTTGATAAATGTATTTTTAAAAAAAAAACTATTTAATTTGTATTATTATTTATTGTTATTATTATGATTATTATTATTTATTTGTTATTATTATTATTTAATTTCCGGTAATTTTGTAGAAATCTTAAAACTAATGAGCCAATATACACTATTACATTTAATTTTCGAATATACAAATATTTTTTTTATTGAGACGTAATTACCATATAAGGTAATAATAATATATCTCATATTAGTATATCCGATATTAAACTTATGTTTTCTTATTAGTTGTATACGATACTGTTTTCATTACTAACGTATGCACTAAAATAAAGAATATAATGAAGTGTTTGTTGTTTACTTGCAATGTTCACACATTCAGGTCTTGATATAGCGATCACATAACAGTAGAATTTGTGGCTCATTTGCAACTTGGCACCAATTTTTGTAAATGATAATCGGTGAAACAATGAACAAGTTGATCCTACGTTATCAGTAAATATACAATATAAGCTTATTGAAATATGGATTAATAAGAACCTCCGATGTCAAACATGCTCTAACACGCAAAAGCTTGGTATGTTCTTCGATGGATATCTTAGACAGGCCCGTCCCTTGGCTAGGGTGGACCGAGTTATCTGCCCTGGGTTCAGTACTTGTGCGGATATAAAATATTATCCTGGATAATATTTTTCTTCCACTACATGGAATATGGACATCTGATTTCTTATGAGTAACTTAATATTTAATCAGTAATTTGATTAATTAAACTGATGTATTTCATTTGCTTCTTTTGTAAAAAAAAGAGCACGAAATCAACTGATATTTAAATTAAAAGAAATGAAACTGATCACTTTCAATACTTTTCTGAAAATCATAACAATATGCATAATTATCAGTTTCTATATAAACTGAATTCATTTATTAATTTTTATATACTAATTAAAATTCATATATAAACAAAATGTGAAAAAAATTGGCAAATGTTTTGCAAAATTTGCAAACATTTGGTTATAATAGCATGGATATTTAGACACAAAGGCCTGCTGATCTACAAATATTTCACACATAATATTTTTTTGTTGTAAGGGTATCTTCCACTGCCGTTTGTTTGAGCATCATCTTTGTTTGTCCTGAAGACAATTAGTAAATTTCAAAAAAGAAATAATAATAAATAAGATGTCATTATTAATAATATAATATATTTTATAATATCAATGTAATACTTTATAGGTAGGATGGATATTTATTAAGTTCAAACATTTTAGTATAAACTTCTTTTGTTTTTTCTGTGTTCTGTGCTACAGAAGGCTGTCAAACCAATATAATATATATGGTAATTTGGACAAGAGTGTTTGTATGCACTACAAGGTGTATGAGGTTCATTAACATCACTAAGTGCCCAAGTTTGAGTTTAACTTGATTTCTGTTGTCTGTACCGCAAATTTCTTAATGGAAAACCTTAATACCTGTGTTAGCTACTTGAATAAATACTGTTGCACAAAGTTTACACTAAATGTTCACGGCTTAATGCACTGTGCATATAAAGAAATGTAACGCACAAACAACATTAGTTCCTTACTATTCAACTACTAAGGTGACATAGTAGTGTAAAAGTGCTGTAATTTATAATATAATAAAGAGTTATTAATTTCAGTATACATAAGGTTTATTACTATTCTTTACCCTTATATGAAATATAGAAGAATGAAGGAATGGGACTATTACGTTCTGATAGAAATTTCAATATCATATTTTTAATGCAAGAACAAGTTTTGAGTTTCCCTGTGTAATTAAATAGGTTTTGAAAATTGGTCTGTGCGTTTTCATTAATATGAGCATGATATATCAAACATAAAACGATTTATAATCGTCAATATTAATATTTATGCTAGACTTACCCCTGAGACTAAACGGCCTTCTTGGCACTAAAAATAATTACCTTTTATCAGGGGCACTTTCTCTAAAAAAAAGTTTCTTTTTTCTTGGTGATCTTTAGAGATTTACACATTAGCATATTACAGCAATTGATATGCGTCTTAGTTTTTCTTGAAACCTAAAATGTATACTGTGTGATCGACTTAAAAGCTGTTCTTCAAAAAGTTTTAACTCGATGTTAAAGTGACATTCCAACTGCACAATTTTGTGATATTCTTTTCAGTTTGCTGTAACATGTTCATTTAAACTAGACATTTGTTGCTTAAATCCACAAAATATTTTCTATGCAAAATAATCTCTCATATAATACCTAGTTTTTCTGTTTAAAAATTTTATAATTTCTGTAAGTTCTCTCACTAACCTATTGTCAAATGTTTAATGTATTTCCTCATTTTTTAACTTACTGCGCATCTTACACTTGTTTGATTTTTGAATTATTGCATTATTTCTTGTATTCACTCTGTTTTGTAACCTTAAGAAAAATGATTTAAATAAGAACCAAAACGTTGGAAAAGATAGAATAAATGTAATATATATATATATATATATATATATATATATATATATATATATATATATATATAAAAGATTCAATAATATATCGACCGTTTGATAGAATAGGTGTGTTCTCTAATCGGGGTTCGGTCAATTTTCCAGGATAAAAAATTAACTTCCAGGATTAAATAATTAATAAAAAATTATTTCTTCTCATGCTATAAACCAAAAATTAAATTGCGTCCAAAATTTGGTTAAAAATTTTAATTTTTAATTTAAAAATTTTAATTTTTTTTAGTTTTTTTAGAACTAAAATTTTAATTTTAGTTCTTAGTTAAAAATTTTAACTAAGAACGTTTTCTTAGTTAAAAAATTCTTACTTCTGTAAGTAATATTGTTTTATGTATCTCTGAAATATTTCTACTTGTAATATTCATAAGTTGTAACCATCCATTTTCATATTGTGTATATGTTTGATGTTTATTGTGATTTCTTATTATCCTTTGTTTGTAGGCCTATGAAATGGTTTTAAATAAAACCGAAACGTTGGCAACGAGAGTTTAATTTTTTTTCCTGGAAAATTGACTGAACCCCGATTAGAGAACACACCTACTGTAATATATATATATATATATAAGTTTCAGAGTAGACTATAACTACACAGTAAATATAGAAACACATACTTATATACATATAGTACAATGCACCTTACATGCCAACAATTATGCAAAACCATAAGGATTATAATCTGAATTGTATGCCCATATTTTACACTGATAGCAAGATTATCTGTTTTTAATAGTATGTTCTTGAGAGCTTTCAAAATTTGCAGTTAACGATTTTTAGAAGAAGAAATTAAATGTATTTACGAAATTTCAACCTCTCTAATGTATCCAAAAAAGTTAACTGATAACGTTATAAAAAAAGCCAAATAATCTTTGATGTCATCTGAAAGTGAGGAACGTTTTTCAACAAGGAATTTGCTAACAATTCCCTATAGGACATGTTTAAGAGACATATCATACTATTTGAAGAAGTTAGATATCTCAGTTATAATTATTAGTGCTGATAATTTGTTAAATAGACTTCTCCATAACTCTTAGAAAATACGGAAAAACTGTTGTGTATAGAGATACACATATGTTGTATACAGTTGTATCTGTATACAACATATGTATGTATGTATATCAACATATGTTGATATGTTGGATATACAGAAATCCTTGCAAAGATTGAGAGTTAGCTTACCATTGGACAGACAGGAAAAGATATTGACACAAGGATTAAGCAACATAAGTATTCTATTAGATGACACGATGATAAAAGTGCCTTGTTCCTACACATTAGAGACAAAAATCACTTAATCAACTAGGAAGAAGCAAAGGAGTGTGTATTTATGTCATATGAAAGAAGAAGAAACATTGTTGAAAGCGACCTCATAAAAAGCTTTTCTAAGAGCTTAGTCAACACTAGTCCAGGCCTTTTTAAACTGGATAAATTTCTAATTGAATGAATCGATAAACAAATCAAGACTATTTCTAATGTAATAGGGAAAAATACTGTCAATCATGCTAATCTTCATCCAACTTTAAATCAAAATCCATAACCTGCCCACAACTTGTATTCACTTGCTCTCTGACGACGTGAAGACGAAAGGCCTCAGAGAGATTATCTTCAATCATTTGAGGTGAGTTACCTGAATATATATATATAGATATATATATATATATCAAGTATCTCCAGAACAACGTGTAATACTGTAGTACAAACAATCACATATAGTGATGAATATGTGTGTAGAGTCCATGTACATGAAGAGCGCAAATAAATTAATTTAGTATTGCTTTGAAATAATTTGCATAAATAGAGTTTTAATATTTTTTTTACTTGTTCGTAAGTAAAAACATATTAAACTGGTAACAACATATTCATTTTATCTCCTCAAAAGTTTTCATATTCAATTATGAATAAAAATTTTTACACTTTAAAAAAAAAGTTTAATTAATAGAAGTCAATGAATGAAGGTTTTACATATATCATCTTTAGCATACAAAAATAATGTTATGAAGTCTGTGAAAATGAGATTGGAGACTGATATCGCATGGTATAGATGGAATAGAGTAGGATATATGGGGTTACGGTAGATGGAAGCTGAGCAAGCAGTAACCGGCGGTTATAACCATTCCACAGGGGTCATTGACACTTTTACCGATCACAAACTGTCAACACTTCATCCCCTAACGACTTTTATCTGAATGACTTCAGTCATAAATGGAAACACAAGTGTTTTTCACGCACCCCTTATCATTTCCACAGACATCCATAAACAATTACAGTAGCTACAAAGAGAAA